>OY728166.1:726065403-728565403 GCA_963277665.1 Viscum album
ATTTAACAAACTTATGAACTATGAGGTATTTGATTTCAATTATAATCGGGATATATAGGATACCTTCTTAGGGACCAATCAACATATTAACCGTGTGAGATTTTTTTAATCCTATGATATCTATGGTTTACCACACTGATATTTAATTAAATGGGATTATATATTTTGAATGATAACTACTTTATCATAATAGAAACACTTATATAATTCATGATGATGCTAATCCATATTATAATCCGGATACATAGGAAGCCTTTCCTTAATCCCAGATATCAATATCCAATGTATTTCCATTGGTCTTTCCACAAGTATATTTTCCCATGAATACTAGAATACACTCATATATATATATATATATATATCAAATTTTAATGTCCTCTATAGAGGCTCATAATTATTCTATAATGGTTCTATATTCCCACCGACACTCATAATCATACATCTCTTACAGAGGCCTTACTGTGTATTTACCATAAAAAAATACCCTCAATAAAAGCATCCTCCTTATCTATAACCCCATACTTATTTTCCTTCAAAGTGATATACTCCCAATTAAGCATGTTAGGGCATCACCATTCAATAATCCCTGAAAAGATTCAACCACATGCTTTAATGATGTGCATCTAATATTTTGTTATCTATTGTTTCTAATACCATGAATTACTCCAATGGTCTTAAATATTTGCAATGGTCATTATATTATCATGTTAAAAATTCCTCTATCATGGGAATCCTCTGTAGGTGTTTGACCTAACTGTAATCTCCTCACCTTCAATGATCCAAACTTATGATGAAACATCTTAGGGAAACCCCATATACATAAGTCATGGATAAACATCAGAACTACGTGGAATTTGATTCTTGATTTCACAATATATGTAAGATTATTATCTGAGGCTCAATCTACCATATATTTTATGGTAATGTACCCACAAATATCCTAAACACATGATAGTAAACTACATGGTATGGTTATATCATAAAAATGTAAATTGTGTCACTTGAACTACTTGGGATTTTATTCTCGACTTGGTGGGAAACATATGATGCCTACATGATATTCAAACCCAAAATCATCATACTTTCATCATATTTATTATTAGATTATATCTCCAATGAGAAAATTTACTTAATACCCTCACCTGGCCATACTCCTGTGAGTTTGGATGTCTCATCTGTTGGGGTCATATTCCCCATGGAACATCTATTATCAAGACATTTTACTGATAAAATCATACCCACAACCTGAGGGTTGTATTTAT
This sequence comes from Viscum album, assembly GCA_963277665.1. Classification (NCBI taxonomy): domain Eukaryota; kingdom Viridiplantae; phylum Streptophyta; class Magnoliopsida; order Santalales; family Viscaceae; genus Viscum; species Viscum album. The sequence continues at coordinate 726,066,666 of OY728166.1, forward strand.
TATGGGTTCCACTATGTTATCCTTATTGTTCTATATTCTTTATGGGGATCATATTTATAGGGACATACTCTATGATATCAACTCATCCTCACAAGGCCATATTATCATTGGGGATAAACAGAACATGTATCTCATGTGTATGTACAACACCAATCATTGATAGTCACCATATACCTTTTCATCCATATAATATGAACTTAAACTGTAGGGTTTGGTCCTCATCACAGGAACCTAAAATGTACATCGTGTCCAATTATGCGTCATAAAACTATGTAGGTTTCAGTTCCCTTCACAAGGATATGTAGGAAACCCATTTATAGGATTAATACCAATACCATAAGAACTTATCACCTTCATAGACAATAATAAAACCTATAAAACCCACCATATGTCTTTAGAATACAGAAAACCATGAGAAAACATCACTATGTAATAATGGTTAACAAGATAAATATCTTCAATTACATACATATGGTCATGTAAACGGGATGACTCTAATATATACAAACACCCTCATAAGTGTTCAACAATCAGTTTTAAAATGTAAGGGTAGCTAGTCCCATATTAAGGTTTAGAAAATATTCATAAACATGTATTAAACCTATAAGGGAGTTCTATATTACAGAATAATTATATTAAATAGGGTGCGATGAGACTTACCTACCATCCCATTGACCAATTAGAGTTCCTAAGCATCATTGGAATGAAATCCCAATGACCACCTACATTTGGAAAGATGGATCATAGCTCATTATAGACTAGAAATAATTTGAGAGTTTCTTTTAGAATAAAAATGATGAAATTGATTTAAATGATCATGAAATCATATTAAACCTCAATTAATCAGGCATTATGCCTCATTTTTTGGGGAAACAATAATTAAAGAGATTTTTCCTCCATATTACACTCATAAATTTATCTGTATCCTATAAAAATAATTCTTCATATACCCAAAGTCATATACAGGGTGTGAAGAATGTGATTCTAGTAGGAAACCCCCATGAATCTATACAATGTACATCCATATTCATCCATTATTTCTTGTATAAAATATATTTCTAAAACATTTCAAAACAAATAATTTAACGATATAAAATGACCCTTGGGTTTTCTTTTAAAAACATCCCATATTATAGTAAACAATGTAATATGACTTAATATATATCCACTAAGAATAAAAAGATGAATAAAATATGTTTTCATGCATCAATATCCATATCAAGTAGAAAAAATAGAATATCAAATAAATTTTCATGTAATGTATCAACAAAGAACCAAAGGGAAATCTATTACATGATGGTGTACATATCCAAGACACACTAAGGAACACTAGTCAACATATCGTAATCCTAAATTTTGTGAACTGTGATCCCCTTGGTAAGGCTAGCCACTAGTAACCATGACATCACCAGAACCCGTCATAGTGATAGCTCACTCCACTAAGGTTTGTTCATGTTTATATTTTACCTATAATGAATGGTCTCCCAATACACTATATATCATCATTAAATTTCAAGAAAAAAACCACATTTCTTTAAAAAAAATTCAAGGAAAATATTTTCTATTTATATGCCTGAAAAACCCCTTTAAAATCAAATTCTTCCTGAATTAAATTCATTGATCACATCAAGTGCATCAAAACAATTTCAATTAAAAACAGTTCTTTTTTAAACATTTCCATATCCATTAAAGTAAAAATTCATCTAAAATATATTAAAATAAAAAATTTCACATATATTATCTAAAGGTAATAATATAAACACAAGTAATTCCATGGGATAGACCATAGGATAAATACACATACCTCATGAACAATGAATACCTCATTACCTCCGAGACTGGTGATGCGAGAGGAATTGATCAAATCATAAATAAAAAATATCTAATGGAAAAAACATCAATTATACACATCTATTCTAGAGTAGTAAATCTTGTATCATAAGGAATCATGTTCATGGAGAAGAATAGGGGTAAATAGATTATAACATATATAACTCACTAGATTACAATCTATAAAGATCTAAGATTTCAAACAACATGAAAATCCACCAAAAAGAACAGGGAGAGTTCCAAAATCCTATCCAATAATATTATTGATCAATGAAAATAATATTAGGGACAAGACTATAGTATTATTTGATTTAAATTAATATTTTATCCCAAACTGAAATTTAAACCCTCACTTAATTGTGCGTCCTTTGGAATCACCGATGATCCACTGTACATCCAGACTGTCTGGTAAAGGGAGAATGGATAGATGGTGGGTATAGTTAGTGATCTTGTGCCTATAGGTATCCACTTTTCAACTGTTGGAACCTTAATTACTTTAATTATTTAGCTGACACACACCAACTAGCTGGTGACCTCTACCTCCACCAACTGCCAACCAATTTTATCTTGACCACCAGATGACCCTAAGAACAAATATAAAAATTAAAAATAGTCTTCATACCTAATTCATAATGTTGGGTTGTGATAAATAACCTCATAATATGATATATATTCCCTTTATTGATTTGGATGAAGTGTCCTTCACACTAAATGTTTGTGAGTAGTGTGTGAGGAGACCGAGGACATGATTGAACATAAACTCTCAGAGGACTACAGGTGCATACTATCCATTGTTAGAAGAGTGTAATTTTTCTTCGTTTATTTTGAAAGTCACTCCCTAGGTCGGTTGACTAGTATACTTGGTAGTATTCTTGAAAATGTTATCATGTGGTGACTCACTTCCATTATGTGAATCTCATACTAGCGTCTAGGATGAGACTTTTTTATGGAAGAAAAATCGGAAATAAAAAATCATATCAACATGAGAAAACCAATTATATAAAATATATATAATCAACTATGATATATCAATAGGTAAAAGTACTTTTCCGAATTATTGGCTCATTTTAGGTCCTCTGGTGTCAGATGACTACTCACTTGGGGGGTTACAAGTTCACTAATGATCATATGGTCACTGGGGCCCAATTTAGGTATTATCTTTTGTGAATTAGTGGTTTGGAACCACTCTCATTGGATCTGAAGGATAAAAGGAGTATATTAAATCATAAAAATCATTCCTTCTATACTCCTTATATCCCTTTGATCTATATTTGGTGAATATCACATCTATAATTCATACAACACCGGGGTGTCTCATTTACTTAGGGGAATGTGTTTTATTAACTAATATCAATGGTGATATGATACGATAGGGATAATAAACCAATAAGTTTGTGTGTTCATTACTCTATAATGAGAAAATATGTCTTCCTTATATGACTAAAATGTGGAAATATAATAACTTTATGATTACCTACCAACTCTTGATCATGTTCACACATAATGAGATAGTGGAACATAATCCCACTAATTCTATTCTTGGGTTGGTAAATAAATATAATGAGGCATGGATCACCACAAATCAAAATAAAAAAATTGATCAAATAGTTTCTTTAGTTTATTTACCACTAGAAAATAGTGATGTGAAATAAAGGGATCAATTCATAGAGGCATTTGTTCTTGTTAAAATGGTAGAAACATGGAATCCTTTTGAGATAGGATTTCAAAGAAATGATTGAGGTTTTATGGGTTTTCTCCCCAGAATACCTGAAAATATTGTCATCTAATTTTCTATAATGAAGTTGTGTTCCCAACTAATTAGACAAAATTTGATTTTGGGAAGAACATAGTTTTCACTAGATGAATATGAATTCTTATTCAAGGAAATGACATCAACTTTACAGGATATGGGAGTATATCCATACAAATGACTACTTCCCATGTAGACCAACTTGGGATAGTGGAAGTCAATCTCCTAGACTTTGATACATTGATCCATTCACTTAAAAGTTAAATATTTTTTTAGAACATTTTCCTGAAATGTTGTAGCCTTATACTAGGGAGATCAAGTAACTAGAGTTCGGTGATGATGTTTCACAAGGATAGGTAAGACAATTTCCCTCTTTACACCTCTAGGATGACATTGAATGTAATTAACTCATTTTTTTACGTAAGATTACAATGAAAAAATCAACCTATTTTAAAAATACTTATAGGTGAACTTACTCGTCCACCACCAAGAAAACATAAAATAATTTCTATAAAGAAAAAATTGATATAATAGATTTTAATGAATAAAAGGACGCATCTAGATTCCACCTTTATGAAAGTATCACCTTTATCATTAAGGATTCCTAATATGGTGTCATTTCTGATGCCTAGAAGGAATGAGATTCCTAGATAATGATCCCACTGACCAAAGAATCCTTGAATGTACTTTAAGAAGAGGATATTTATTTAAATTTTGTTGGGATTATCACTATTTCATTGCATGAATATTTTGAAGGACTACCAGAAGATATGAGTGCTTATCATTAAAAAGATAATGACTTAAATCTACTCCATCAAGGGTAGTATATTATACTCAGATCAGGTGAGGGAATTAAAAAAATTAATAGAATAAGGAACTGACTTAAATAAGTAGGTAAAATATTCTCCCATTAGGTTTTATGCTTCTCAATATCAAAGTGATTATAAATTTTCTAATATATTGTATGAAACTGGATACAATCACATTCCTACTTCTTCCACAAAATATACTGAAAGAGAGTCAATAATAAAAATATATTCATATTATAATGAAATATTTATAGAGGATGTATCTCTTGGAACAACTAAAGATAAACATGATGTAATTGTTGAACATATTAAATTATTTCCACCTCTGACACTATAAACTGCTCCTCCTATGATATTATCTTCATTGGTGATGACCAGGAAGAAACATAATAAAATTTTTACAATATTACTTCACTTAGGGATGGAAGGAGATTATTATACCTTTTCCAAAAACTCTTGAATTCTCACAGTTATTTCCTACTAATGAATTAGCTCATACATGTTCTAGGAAATGTTCTATATACTCGAGAGTCACAATTACAATACAGAGTTCCACTTTAACTCCTTTAGAAAGGGGGACTATAGATGTAGTGACAGATACTATTTCATGGATGATGAAAATGGATGTGGATTTTACTAAATTTATCATTACTTTTATATACCCAAGACTGGTGTTTGATTTCATGGATGTGAAGGATCAAGGAGAATCAACCCTCAATGAAACCAACACACCTTGACTTCTGGAAGGAACTTCAATGGGAGTGATAGAGGGAGAACCTCAAGAAAGGATAAATTCAATAGTTTCAATCATCATTAAGACTACAAAAACATTGGTAGATAATGTATTGGGGGATCTAGATATGAGAATAATAATTTACCAGGATAATGTAACCCCTGCACTATTATAAGGTTATTTTAGGGGGTTTTGGTAGGAAAAAAGAAAGAGGGATTACACCAATCAAGCCACTGAATACTCCCATTTAATAAATTCCAGTGAATAATCCTAGCATTGTTCTAGATTATATTCTTCTAAATATCTAAGAACAAATGAATCTTATCCTTTTCTAGGGGGCACCCATGGAGACATTTGTGACCAATGAGGTAGAAATGACCAGATCTCAAAGTGGTTCATAGTTGGCATCTGATATATTTTCATTTTTCAATGTTGATACCTATCGTAGATTGGTGGATGATCTAATCGAGAATTAAGACCTATTTTTATAATCTCATATTGATATAAATAAATTTTCAACATGACTGAAGGATAGTGACTCTTGGATATTATTAATTTAGGTCTCTTTTTATTTTTTTATTGACATACTCTTCTTCAATAAACATCATGTACTTATATATATGGTGGTTACTCAAAATATTAGATGTTATAGGTTCTTATTTGGTCTATTGTTCCCATATAATACATGGTTCCCTTATTTATATATGTAGATTAATTTACCATAAATAAAGTTGTTGAATACTTAGTTTAGTGCGACAGTTTTCATAGGGGATTTATCTACTGCACTTACTAATTGGGAATTTCCTATCGAGAGAATTAATTTTTAAATTTATGAAGTTTAATATTGTCATCCTTTATCATATATATATATACAACAATATTTCATTAGTTCTTTAATTTTTTTGGGTGTGAATTAAAAAAAATCAACCATTGAATCTCAAAGCAATATTATCTTAATGCCTAAAAAATTATGATCCATGAGAGAAAAAAATATCCTCAAGCTAGATCATATGTGAGGTTTCAATATTATATCATTTTTAAGTGATATAGTTTATGATTATGTGTCGATACTTGCAAATTCATTTTATATTGACACTGATAGTATTTCATTCCAACAATAGTTGTGCTAGTGGGTGTGGAAGTGGATCTAAAATCTAATCATGAGCACTCCCCTTAGTGAACTAAGCACCCAATGATATCACCTAAATATTTTTATCACTTATGGGAATTGGTGGTTATTTTTTCAATGAAGTTAATTCTAAAGTCAGCTAATTTTTCACTTATTAAGAAAAAATGATTATAATTTTATTGAAGATCAGTTTTCTAGATACTATTAATCATTTTTTCCATCCCTGAATGTCATGCTTGTTGGCCCTTTAAGTATACTGGGGTTAAAGTAGAGAAGTAAGGTAAGGTAACAGAGAAGCGGGGCCTTATGGAGTGACTTCATGAAGAGTTAGATCAACCTCATCTAGATTAAAATTGAATTCATTATGAGTTTGTGTATGATGAAAAATCGACTGAAGAGGAACAATAATTAGTTTTGGAATCACAAAATTTAGGTCTCTATATTGTTAAAAGACCATATGCATAGTAAAATAATGTATAAGGAGAGGTACTAATGTATTATCAACTACACTATGATATGAATGACTCTATGTGACTAATTAATGAACTTTTCGAGTTAATTTAGAATTATTTATAACTCTAACACCTTCATTTTCATGGGAGATACTCTATATTATGGATTATCGTCTAATTTTTTTGATCAATTAATGAAGAATATTTTTGTTATTACTTTTTATTCATTCCTTAGGTTTTATAATAGTTTTATTATCACTTAATAATAAATTTTGAAACATTATGAAGAAACAACATCAAGACTATATGAAACCATTCAAACATTTAATTGATAATTAGAAATGTCAAGTATTATTCTCAAAATAATTGAGTCAAAAATATTTTCTCATGGGTGTGGATAACAGATGGGCATATACATAATAAAAAACATGTTAACACTAGAGTTGATCTATTTGGATAAATTATTTCCTCCTATATATGGCACACATATGGTTATTGGCATAACTACCACCACCTTAAAAATTGAGTGGGTCCATTTAGATGAATGACTTCTTCCTGGGTGTGTCTCACCGATAAGTATATGAATAACTATTATCACTATAACATAAGAGTCAGTCTATTAAAATGATAAATTTTATCCTCAGTGTAGCTCATATGTGTTTATAGTTATAACTACCATCCCTATATCATTATAGTTGGCCCATTTGTATGAATTATTTCTCAATGTGCATATATTATAGATGGGTATGGGCATAACTAACAAAACATTAAAACTAGAGTCAGTCTATTTGGATGAATGATTTCCTCATGGGTGTGGCTCAAGGATAGTTATAGGAAAAACTACCATCATCATAACATTATATTTTATCCATTTTTAAGAATCATTTCACTCAATGTAACATTAATCATAAAGGGGGAGATCTGTAAAAAGGATTAAAATGTTTAAATTTTTTTAGTATCTTGAATTTATGTCTTAGAACAAGTCATGCAGATCCTCTGGACAAATTAATAGGGAAGGGAGAATGAGTAAATGATCTAAATTTTTCTTTGTCCAAGGGGCCTAGTGAGTACAATCAGACTTCCATTGGAGTCATATTTTTGACCCCAAAATATTTGATTATTTTATTTTATCACCCTAAATTTTTATGAAGACACATATTAGGGAGTCTTAGTAGGGAAATATATGGATTTTTCTTGGGTTTAACTTTATAATATTTTAACCTAATAAGGTTTGTGACAATTTTCAATTTCAAATTCCTAATTTTTAATTAATCATGTGAAGTTAATGTCTTGTGAGTGGAGACTTAAATTTTACCTATAATTTCCTCTATAGGTTTTGAATATGGTGAGTTCTATATATATTTCATTATGAATTATTAGGTCATGCATGTTGGACCAATATCAATGATATTTGAGTCTTGATAACTTGTATCCATGTTCACATAGTCTAAATCCATGGTTCACAGACTATATATTACTGCAATTTAATTTCATGTAGATTTGGCCAAAGTGAGCATAGTTTAAGGTAATGGTGTATGGACCATATGTTGCATTAGTGTAAGTTTATATATATTTATTGAAATTTCGAAAATTTTAAGGTCTTGATGTATGGAACATGTGTTATAGGTTTTTAAGGTCATATAAATTTAAGAAAATATATGGGTAATTTCTCCAAAAAAGAGTTAAAAAAACCAACATTAATGAGGATCCATTTGGTGAAATATAATACAATAAAAACTAGGGAATTCAGTTTATGTTCAGGAAGCTTGGAACAATTTTTCATATTGTTTAAAGTCACATGATTAGGACAAATTAAAATTTTAAGGGTAAAATATAAGAATTTTGACTTATAAAATGAGTTTGATGCATAATTGTGTATCATCAACATTGTCTAATAAACTTGAATAACAAAATTATGAGTCATATAAATCATAAATCAATACATTGTAATGATGATTAATGATATGAAAACCATATAAGATGAATTTCCAAGAGCCATATTTGAAATCTAGGGTCTTCTATAATGGGTTTAGTGTGTACAAGGATAGAGGATCCTATTATTCAAGATGAGGATTCCTCCGATTGAAAATCCATATACTGGCCATTTATACAGATCCATATCAAGGGAATAGTATTAAAAAAGAGGTTTCATTTAAGTAGAAAGTTCTCATTATTGATATCCAAGGAAAGGTTTTCAAAGATTAAAATAGTTTTGAAATGATGTAGGTTCATGGAAGGGAGATGAATTCAAGAAATTATCAAACCCCCTAAAGTCTACTCCATATTATAAGGATCACATAATCGGGGGGATGAAAAAATTATGTTTCATCGCTCTAAAAGTTTCCTGAACCAGTTGTTCTAGTTTGAATGTTATTGAAATTTATATATACATAAAATGGGACCTATAATATTTTCTTTATTTTTTAAAAAATTCTCTCAAAATATTCATAATCCTTAAAAATTGGGAGGCTTAGATATAGAGGGCTTTAATTTTTATTAGTATTCCCATTATGGGGTTTCAGACTGAAAACTTTTATGACTTTTTAACCTAAAATTTATGGTATTGTGGTTCATACCATTAAGGAGATGGATTTTATGGTTATAATTTTTTATTAAACAACTGATGAGTTTAAGGTTATGTGACATTGACCATATGTGAAGTGGGAAAACATGTATGGCAAGGAAAAGGGGAAGGCTCGATGTGGATGGAAGTCCTAGTGCCACTATGGGCCTTCTTGAATGGTTAGTGCATTCAATTTATGGTATTAATGCATGGATTTGATGAATTATAATAACAGTACAAAAGGGGAAAAGGAATGATCCCAAAACTTTTTAAATAATAAGTGGTGATGTTGTAAATCATTGCATAAGGTTCGTAGATCAAGAGTAGTGAGGTGGAGTAGGTATGAATTGGATGATTTTGTACCATATTTTAAAAATAGTTTCTACTAAAATTATATGAAGTCATACACAAATTAGAGGATTATCCCATTTGATGTGAATATGCCTTTGGTTTATAAGAAATATCATTGTTCTATGTGTAGATCCATATTAGTGGAATTGTATGTACAGTCAATAAAATGTTTTATTTGGAGCATAATGTGATAGTTATAATAGCCAAAAATGGATTTTTAAAATCAAATAAAATCTTGTAATGAAGTGTAATTTATGATAAAGGATGATCAAAAGGATAATTGAGTTATTTTTAGACTTGGTCCAGTCATAAATTGGCTGAAATTGTTCCTTCGGAAGGGGTAAAAATAAACTAGGACTTAATCATGGCTTCTAGAAGTGGGGATAAAACACCTATTAGGAATCAATCCATACACATTCCTTAATTTAAAATGTTTTATCCAAAAATTTGTATAAAGTACTAATACTGATAAATTTTATCTAGATGGCTTTTTTGGAGAGCTAACCTACATCGAGCACCCTCAAATAGATCAGTCTCTCATATAGGGAAACTAAGTGAAACATATGGTACCACAATAATTAGTCTATGGTCATGTATATTTTACAATATTTTTAGGTTGGGATTAAGATAATGAAGACAAAGACATGGGGGGGGGGGATTGGGAGTGAATTGTGCATATTAAAAACATTGATGGATCTACAACACCTATCTTGTTATGCAGCGATGATTTCCTTATCTCTTAAAGATGAGAGAGATGTGAAAATAAATAAAAAAAATGAAAAGGGAGATGTATAGTGGTTAAATGAACAAATATTCTCTAGTCCACCCCACAAACACTCAACTCCATAAGCTTGGTGATTTCATTAACATGTCCTTTTATCCAAAGAAATTCAAAATAAAAACTAAGTGCAGGTAGTTAACACCTGAAACAAATATTTTACAACACCTTCTGATTCTTTTATAGGGAACTATAAATACAATTCTTAGTTAAAGAAGCTAACACATAACCAAAAATGTGTATGAGCAGTTGAAACTCCATCAAATAAATATAGTTTGGTTTTGACAAGAAAAAAGTTTAAACTTCCTAGTTGCAATTGAAACAGAAAAATGTATTCTGATCTTTAATATCACACAATAGTAAAATAGATCTTTAATTTTTCATTAGCTTTCTTCAAATAGTGATAGAGAAAAAATTAAATATTTACAAACATGAATGTATCCAATGTGTATCTTGGAAAAATTATTCATCCTTCTTTTCATATGAATATAAAACAATAAAGTGCTGTATAAGTGAAATAAATAGTAATAAGTAGATTAGATAGATGGAAACATGTATCTCTTCAAAGTGTATATATGAGGGAAATGAAACACAACTCTTCCTTTATGAATATCTATTCTTCCTTGTATATGTATATATTCAGATGATGAGTGTCTTGATATTTATACTATAGGTTGAGAATCTCTAGGTCAAATCATCTCTAGAGACAACACATAATAAATTGTGCATATTTGAATTCAAAATCATTTAAGTGAGTCTTAACTTTCCATAAGAATAGAAACAATTTATTCAATTGAATAATATCCTTTAAAACAATCAGAATGATAATTTTAATTGGTTGTAAAATAGCTTGTAGTAGATCTTTACTTCCATCAAGACCATTTCATATATCTCCTATAATATCATAGATTTAAAACTCCATTGTTGAAAACTCAAACATAGGGTTCCTTAATTTTATAAAAATACTCCAAAAGTAGGGGTGAAAATGTATAGTTGATTAGAAAATAAGGGTTGATGTACCATACATTTTATTCTTCAAACATATGGTTGTTTAATTATACATTCCCAACAATGTATGGTAGATGATCCAAACATGTCATTCCTAACATAAGGGTAACAATAATTAAATTATGCTTAAAGAAGTGGGGTATGAAAAATGTTTCTATAATTTGTTTAAACTAATCAAGAAAACATTAGTGAATAATTTCCATGGATAAATTAATTTGATATAATTAAGAAATAAATATTTTGTCAAATATTACTTTCCTAAAATTCAATTAAAAGAATAATTCATTATTAAAATAAATTTTGGAATTTATGAACATCAAAACCAAAGATAAATTATTTAAATTATTAAATCAACACATTCTCAACAGTATCATACCTTTTTATGATAACCAAACCCATTTAAAATATATGTTAAATTTAAAAAAAATTGAAAAAAATATATTTTATTATTTCTTATATAAAAATAATCGCATTTATCCTTTTATAAAATTTTGTTACAGAAGAATTCTCCCCTATTATAATAAAAACTTATAAAAATGTTATGGGTATTGATGAATAATTTCTCTAAATTAACCAAGATAAAAATAATATTAAAATTAAAAACTTTTCCATGATGAAAAATAATAAAACTAAAACTATAAACTTGTCCATATTTTTGACATCAAAAAAGATAAGAGCAAGAAAATTAACTCTCCCTAAATTCATTAATTCTTAAAAGATATTATTTTCTATACAAAGAGTAAAATGAGATATCTAATGAATAAAATCATTATTTTCTTAAAACTCCAACTAAATCATAGAATACATGATTTTAAATAAATAAAACACTCTTACCTAATTTTTTAGAAAGAATATCTAACACAAAATTATTATTATTACATATAGATATAAACATATTCATGAGATTAGTAAATATTAAGTTCATGTATATATAATATAAAAAGTTTAAAAAAAATTATGAAACAAATCATATCATATAACTTCACTAAATAACATATATTAAAAACCATATATATCAAAATGATTCCAAATAAACAAAAAATAAAAATGTAGGTTTATAAAGGAGTAGACTATATTTCTAAACATTCCAAACATCAAACGTTTTTGAATAAATTATAAAAATATTTGAAAGTTATTTAAATCTGTTTTGAACATCATATGCACTTTAATTTTAAGAAGATAAACACTATTCGACCTGAAATAGTTTTAGATTATCAAGAGATAGGTTGGTAACAAATTTTGTTCTGAAAAACTCCATTTGACTTAGCAATTCTATCTTTCATGCTTCAAATTCAGTTTTTGATATTGAACTATCTTTAACATACTGATATTCTATTTGTAACAAATCAAAACCCATTTTTTATACAAATACATTATGTAGATATTCATATGATTTATGAGACTAATCCAAATCTGTTTGTAGCTTCACTTTTTCTTCATTTAAGGTGCTTAATTTTAAATTAATCCTTTTATAATCCATTTTAGTAGAAGATATTTCTAGTTATTTATGAATTTTAACTTCCTTATTTATTTTAGAAGATTTTTTCAAATGAATCTTAATCATAAGGGACTAACTATTCTTTTTACAGTACATACTGATTAAATTTCCTCCTTTTATAAGAATGATTTTCTTCTAAACATGAGGTACTTGATCGCTTGATCTTATAGTGTCTGGTTTTCAATATGATTTTGAACTATAATTTCTAAGGAAGAAGAGTGATAAATAATTTTTAAAAGAAGGCAATGTATTCTGTTCTGACATAATACAAATGATGTTTCATATTTCATATCCAAAACACACCAAATAAACATTACAGATTTCATCTTTGAAGAGACATGTTTTTGTTGGAAAGATGTTAAGATTTTTTAAACAAATAAAATAAAAAATATAAACATTTTAAAAGGTTTAAAAATGAAAAAAATATTTTTTTCATAATTTTTAAAAATTAATTATTTTTCAAAACCATTTAACATAAATTTTTAGATATTTTCTTTAAAAAAAATAAACAAATTGTTATATAAAAAATAGATTAAGGCTAGAGTAAAGGAATATAAAAAGTATTTATCAAATTTTAAGAGATAATATTGTTTTCCCTTGTATAAAATAGTTAATTAACTCGAAGAATATGTATATATATATAAATGAAACACTTTCTGGATCATTGATTTTAGTACTGATTATTTTTTGATAATGAACTACTTCATTGTTGTTCACACATTTGGAAGAGAAATTCATGTATCAATCGAACCACTACTTGAGTAATTAATGATACTTATTAGTGTTTTAATGTTGAGAAACATCAAGTAGAGTTTATTTTTGGTAATCATATTCTTTTTGGTCAATTAGTGTTATAAAATAAATTCTCTGGTAACCAAACTTGTATATTTGAGTCGGAATTCTACAGTTCAAGTTAAACAATTATTTGGAATAATAAAAAATTTCAAAACTAAAAATTTGAGGTTTTCTAAAGTAGGAATATTTTACACAATAAATAATAATACCAAAATAAAAACATTTAATAGTAGACATATTTTCTATTTATTCTAGGAACAAATTAATTTTTAAATATTTTTGGTCTTTCACAATTGGTTATTATTTCAAGTTTTACTTTCTAAATTTTATTTTTCCAAGAATTTGATTTAAATATTTTTCTTATTTTATCATCCTACTTGAGGATTTTTTTAGATAAAAAACTTTATAAAATAATTATTTAATCTTACTATCATGGAAATCATAGGAAATCATTAAATTTAAAATTGATAATGTTTTTGGAAAATTTTCTTTATCTAATAAAATAGTATCATATTATTTTATAAATTTTATATGATAATTATATAAAGATGTAAATTTATATTTTAGTATAAAGAAATATTTATCTAATTCATTAAAAGATAATTTTTCACAACTAGAATCTTTAGAGTAAGAAGATTTTACCTCCTCACCAGTATGAGTCATAATACATACCATTTATCTTCTATGATCTTCCTTAGAATTTATAAAATATTCTCCATTTAAACTAAAATTATTAGTCTAGGAAGTTAATTTATCTTATAATCATCATAACTTTGATATTTGATTGAAGTAAGGATTTTGTTTCTATGAAATTTATATTTTTAATTATAAAATTTATTTTCTCTAGTCCCTTTATTTTTCTTTTTGTATAACTTTTCAAATCTATCGGTAATATATGATAAATAATTTTTAAAATACAGATGGCATGAATCAATTGATTCAATTATAGTATATCTTAGAGAATATTCTTCACATTGTATATTATTTTCAACTTCATCCTGCATCTAATATTTATATATCATTAAAGTTCAAATAAATTCCTTTATAGATAAATTTCTCACTAGTGTAGATTGATGTATAGTTGTAGATATTTCGTTCCAATTAGAGGGTAGTACTCTGAGTTATTTAAATTCCTGATCTGATTGTGGAATTGAATCTCCCAAAGTAGGAACATTGTTGAAAATATATGCCAACATTATATTCATTTGAGTGATGGTTTTACTCTCACACATTCTAAATGTATAAACAATTAGTTTCACTATACTTTACTTTAACTATCTGAAATTATTAGTTTCTTTATATAGAAAAAAAATTCTATCAAATTTCATCAGAAGTAGGACATTGATATACATGATTAAATTCAGATGTTCCTAGAATACACACTATAGAAGTCATTTATTTTGAATTTTGATTTTATTATCTTTCATTATCATTATTCTAATATTCCAAATCCTCATTAATTATCTCACAAGTCTTAAATACTTTAAAATAAACCATTATTCAGGGATTTTTCAAATAAATGATCATATGAGATTTCTACCATCTATAATTTTCACTATTAAAGTAAGGAGTATAAATTAGTAACATACCTTATCTATAATCATCAATTTCATGATGTCTTAGTATTAATCATTAACTCAATCTTTTTAGAGACACTAAATATTCATTAGATCCTTCTGATACCACTTGTTGATTTTGGTAAAAACAATTAGGAATAAAATATACCATTAGATCCATTCCTTTGATACCAATTGTTTTGTGATGATGATAATAATGAATAAAAATATACAAGAGTGGGAGGGGGGTTAATTCTTCACTTTAAAAACATTAATGCATCCATAACACCACTATTTTTATAAAGTGAACCTTTCCATCTCTCTTAAATATGAGAGCATAATATAAATAAAGTAAATGTACACAGTGATGTATACTATCTCAAGGTACAAAGATCCTTGAGTACACTCCACCAACTTTCAACTCTGTGAGTATAGTGATTTCACTAATATGTATTATTATATTAATACCTTAAAAACACAAATTTAGTGAAGACAATTTAAACCTAAAAAATGACTTTACAAATCCTTTTGGTTTCTTTTTAGGGAACCATAAATCCAATGATTAGTACAATAAGCTGATACTTAACTACAATTGAGAATGAGCAGTTGAAACTCCAACAAACTAATAGAGTTTTATTATGCTGAGAAAATAGTTTGAACTTCACAGTTGTATTAGCAACTGACAAATATATTCTGATCTTCAATAACACATGGTAGTAAATAAATATTCACTGTTGCATAGGATTTCTACAAACAATGATAGACAAAACACTAGTAGATGTATAGACAAGAATTTATCCAAAGTGTATCTCTAAAAAAGTACATCATTTTTATTTATATAATAATATGTAACAATTAAGTGAAGTAACATCAACAGCCTTAATAGTGAGTAGATTAGAAAGATAAAAAAATGTATGTCCTCAAAGTATATCTCTAAATTAAATGAGAGATAGATTTTCCATTATGAACATCTCCTCTTCCATGTATATGTACATATTCTAGTGAAGAGTGTCTCAATATTTATTTAGTAGGTCTGTCATCTATAAGTCAGACCATCACTTGAAATTTTGCACAATAAATTGTGAATATTTTAATTTAAAATCTTTTCATAGGGTCATAACTTTCCGTAAGAATATAAATGATTTAATCTGTTGAATACAATCCTTTAAAACGAACATAATGAGCCTTTGAATAGTTCATAAAATAGATTTTAATTGATATTTACTTATATCAAGACCATGGCATAAATATCATATAATATATTAGATTTAAACTCTGTCGTTGAATAGTCAAATGTAGGGTTTCTTCATGTGATGAAAAAACACAAAACATTGGTTGGAAAATTTATGGTTGAATAAAAAATTAGGGATTTTGTACAATATTGTTTCCTCCTCAAACATATCATTCTTTAACCATAATTTCCCAATCGAATATTTTATATGATCCAAACATTTTTTTTCCAAACACAAGGTTTACAATCCTTATATTACTCTAACATATTTAGGCTATGAAAATTGTTTCCATAATACATTAAAACATGTCCCAAATACATCAATGAATATTTCCATAAGATAAATTATTTGAATATTATCCCATAATAAAAATAGTATCGAATATTAATTTTCTGAAATTAACTTAAAATAAAAATTCACCAGTAATATATATGTTGCTGTTTGGGAGCATCAAAACCAAAAATTAATTAAATAAATTATTGAATCTGTACATGATCAAAACATTTTTCACACATATTAACATCATGAAAATAGTACTTAGAAAAGCAAACCTATGTAGATATTTATACCACGTAATAGTGTGGAATATTTTTTGATATTTTATTCCTGTCATGGAATTGAGTATGGGATAAGCTCCATAGCTTAATCTTGGGAAAGAAGATATTGATTTTCATAAGAATAGTGCACTCAATCCTATTATTGATTAAAGGATATGTTTCATATGAAATGTACCATTTCATGGATTTATCTATCATATAGGTAATTTTTCACAAAATATGGCCCGCTTCAAGTAGTTTAGGGTCATGAGATATGGACCATGAATCACACATTTTAATTTCATTTAGTAAGGGCTTAAATTACACAACCTACAAATATGTAAATTTTACGATAGCATAGGTCTATAGATATATAATTAATTCTTGAATAGGGGAATTATAATGTTTTAACTTTTCTCAATGCATGTTTGTAAAATATTTTTCACTATAAATTTGTATGTGTAAGATTTGATGGAACTTTGGTTGATAGGAATTACAATTGGGCCTTAGACCAGAGACCCTACAATCACTAATTATTAGATCAGGATAAGAATCACGACACAAATTATTCTAATAATTTAATCCCTATATAGATCAAGATCATGTACATGATAATTTTTTTAAATGTTTGTTTATAAATGAGAAATTCTATATTGAATACTCTTATGTAGATATAACCCATATGCCAAAGAAGGGGGATTCATAGTGATAGATTAAAAGGGTGAATCTATACTAAGGGTTTCTATGTAAGTAAACATATACACATTATCAATCCCATTGAGTTCTTTGGTGGATTCTTCTAAATTAATCACGCTCATACATAGGGGGTAAATGGGATTCATCTCAATGTAATCCGGCAAGAAAATTAAATATTACCCTAAATTTTCAAATTTTAAGTTGAAATATAAGGATCGAGCCTTAAACATTACTTAATATTAAGTTATTACAAGATTACAGATTGAGGATCTTTTCAGGTTTAGAGTTTTAGAGAATTAGATCATAAAACATGCATTACATTCCACATTTAAAAAAAGTGGATACATAAAAGATAGTATTAATTGTTCCCATAAACGGAAAAATATTTAAAATAAAAGATGGATTCTTTATTGACACTTCTTTGACACTATCATCATATCATGTACCTTTCCCTTGACCTGTGAAAAACATTTCAAAAACTTGGGATGAGCATAAAAAGCTCAGTAAGGGATATAAAAATATAGAAAGGAAACATGAGTACATATATACATAAGAATGAAATCATACTTTACCCATAAAACATAAGCACTTTAAGATACCTCATCAAATCATGAATAAATCATAAAAATCATAAGACATAAAGGTAACTTGGGGAATTCATAACATTCTTACGTAGGGAGTAACCCTCTTGGTTACGTTTGGAATACCCATCAAAGTATATTCCCTAAATCTCTTCGGAGAAACCTCAACATTTAACCCCTTCACATTAAACAATGCATTGGAGAGCTATATCGGGCTCACCCGCCCTTAGTTTATCACAGAACCACCCGTCTTCATAAACAATTCCCAAGAACCATAACAAAATCATATCACATAAAACATGCATAAAGGGAAAATAACATTTCCACATTTCAATCACAAGATATCAATAACACCTTGATATAATAAAAATGTTATCAAAACCATTTTAAATACCAAAATAAAAGAAAATTAAAACATGGTATTTATTTTTCTTTTAAAAAAAGGTATGGCTTGAACAGGACGCCGAAACAAAAATAATGGTCACGGCGGAGGAGAAGTCGTTGTCGCCGCATACGTACGACAAAAAAAACATTCCCTTTTGTCATTTAGTAAAGGCTTCATATAAAATGATTCCTTTTGAATAAACGTAAAAGTCAAATGGGTTTATACACCGTATAATAGAATGTTGTGTATAAAACAAAATATGCCTCAGTGAAAGGAGATTGAGACGAAGTCCAACACCTCGGGTCCGACTTGACTCGATTGTTCTTTAACCTCCTGAATAATAAACTTGAGTTAATTTATACTTGATTAAGAACATTTTTCAAGTTCATTATTCCTTTTATATCACTTATTACCATGTCATGAACACTATGTAATTATTTAAGTTAATAACAGTCATTTTATCGATCATTGGTACTTGAGTAAAAAATAAACTCTTTATAATTACAAGCTGTTCATGTATCCATTATATCCAGAGTTATACTCATGATGTAGATATAATATATATCTTATATATCCAGTATATTCATTCATTTATAATATTACATAACATTTAGAGGTAAGAAATGAAATGCACTGTTCATGGAGACGATAAGCCGTACGTACGCATGAACGCTACTTTCATTTATATTTCGTATTTTATGGAGTGGAACAATAATGATATAAAGGTATATTATAATTCCATTATTATATCATATATAATATCATTAATTACATCCTTTATACGTCTCACATATGTCATTAACGAATCAAATCACTTTGAGGGGGCGGTAGTCCGCACTTCCTAAAATGAAGATACCGCGTTTACCCATAATGGAACCCATAAATGTATAACATAAATGAAAAATACAGAAGCTTAAATAAACCATAAACATATTATATATCATATAAAAATATATTTTCATCTTAATTTCCACCTTTGAAGGTGTTAAAAGAAAATTGAACAATCATTGTTTTGTGAGGCAGAAATTTGCCATCCACGGAAACGGTATGTTATTTAACCATTAGATGTAGGTTTGTGTAAGTGTAGCTCGAATAATTCTTATAACAAAATCCAATTATATTTAAGATACTGATGTTGTAACAAAAGAAATGAATAAAGAGAGTTTAGGGGGTTGGAGATGCAAAATAAAACATAAGAACACAAGAGACGACACTACCTTTAAATCGGGTAACTCTTTTTGATTTGAGTTCAAAGGCATACTTTGGAATAATTATGCCCAATGTGAGGCTTATATGAGTAATATAGTGATGTGTAGACAAAATATTGGTAGGGGTTGGCCGATCCAAAGGCTTTTTATGTGTGGGTAAGGTGGTAGAGGTGGGGACCTTTTATAAGAGAAGAGGAGGGGCACTCTTGGAAAGTTAAGAAAAGATACTTTATTATAAAATTATTTTCGGATAAAAAATGTCCCAAAATTATATATTTTGAGGATAAGGTGATATGAGTTTGAAATATACTCATCCAATATGTTTTTTACATGTTTAGGTCTTATATTATACATTACCTTTTCATTTAATTTAAATAGTTAAATAATGAGATCATCCCTGCATCATCATGGTGTCATAAATAATTTAATTTATTTAATGTCTAAAAATTAGAAACAAATATCATGGTGTAGGAAATATTTTTATCTTTCCAATGAATATTTATAGTCAAAAATCTGACTTTTATAAACCCATGTAAAAACTGTTTTAATAAAACAATACATGTTTGTGTCATTTTTTACTTTTACTTTAAATAAAATGAATTAATATCATTATCTTACCCAAGTGGCTCCACGGGGTCCCAAAAATAGACCCATGGGTTTTCATGGTCGTCCATGACACATACAATAAGGGTAGGACATGTTTCAAGTTCATTTCATATTATTAAAACATTATTCTTACCTTAAATTACACTAATTACCTCTAATCGCGATTAAAAACTTAAAAGTTACTATTCACCAAAAAATTATTTTAATCCCATTGAACCAAATTCTACTTCTTAATGAAAACCATGTATGTCGGTTTTTTTAAATTCAAAACACAGAGGTGGTAAAATTTCATTTAAACGAAAAATCAGTTTTTTAAGTACCACTTAGTGGTTTCACTGTTCATCAAAAATTGAAGTTTTTCAGAAAAATACCAAAACTTCACCCTAAGCTATATTTGATATTCCAAATTAAAAAATGATGTCTATTTTAAAAAATTCAAAACATATTAGTTACATTAATTAATTTATTAATTAATTCCCGCTGTCAGAGCAAATAGCTTGTTTTTCTGAAAAAATAAGTATCAAAAGATTGACACTAGTTTAAGTCCAATTTCAAAGTGAAATTAATTCCAATGACCACCATTGGATTAAATGATAAAAATATATTCTAATTTAACTTTAAAACCAATTAAAAAGATAATATAATCATATAAACAAATTATATTAAAAAGTGGTTTTGAATTAAAATACAACATTTTTCACTATTCATTAAAAAAAAGAACATTATCAGAAAAATACCTGAAATTTACCCAAAGTAAATTTCAATGTCCCAATAATAAATAATAATTTTATTTTGACAAATATAGCTTATAAAATTGTCCAAATATATATTTAAAAATGGTTTCCATCAAAAGGTAGTAAAACAATCTTTTAAACATATTAGTGTATTCCATGCTTAAGATTGGATTTATTCTCATTTTAAGCCTCTAAAAAACTATCTAATTCATTAATAGACATAGATAAGAATATCTATTATTAATTACTTACTTGTGATGTTACATCCTTCCCCCCTTTATAAAATTACTTCCCCACAATTTATTTACTTATCGAATAAGTGGGGGTATTTATCCCTCATTGCATTTTCAGATTCCCATGTTGCCTCTTCAATCACGTGGTTTTTTCACAAACCTTTACCTGATTAATCACCTTATTCCGTAACACTTTCTCCCTGTGGTCAAGAATCTGGAATAGTTGTTCCTCATAAGATAGGTTCTCTTCCAGCTGAACTACCTCTGGACTCAAAACATGAGATGGATCTGGCATGTACTTCCTTAACATTGAAATATGAAAAAAGTTGTGTACCTAAGATAAACTTGGAGGTAAAGCCACTCGGTATGCAACTGATCCAAATCTCTCCATAATTTCATATGGTCTAATGAACCTTGGACTCAAATTTCCTTTCTTACCAAATGGCATCACACTTTTCCATGGTGAGACTTTGAGAAAAACATGATCACCTACCTCAAAAGAGAGATCCTTACTCCTATTGTCCGCATAACTCTTCTGCCTGCTATGAGCTGTTCTCATGTGTTTCTATATCACCTGAAATTTTTCTGCCAAATCTTCTACCAATTCTAGTCCCATCATCTTCCTTTCCCCCACTTCATCCCAGAAAGATGGAGTTCGACACCGCTTCCCATATAATGCCTCAAATGGTTCCATCTGTATACTGGAATGAACACTGTTATTATAATAATACTCAACCAAAGAAAGATGTTGGTCCCAACTTCCCTAATAATCCATCGAACAAGCACATAGCATATCCTCCAAAGTATGAATTGTTCGTTCTGACTGCCCATCTGATTGAGGATGAAAAGCTGTACTAAAATTTAATTCAGTACCCAACAACTTCTGAAGGCCTTTCCAAAAGTTAGAAGTGAACCTCAGATCACGGTCAGATACAATTGAGTGAGGAACTCCATGTAACCTGACTATCTCTTTAAGATACAAACGGGAAAGTTGATCTAGGGAAAAAGTATCTCGTATGTCAAGGAAATGAGCAGATTTAGTCAAGCGATCAACAATAACCCAGATTGCACTATTACCTCGAGGTGTATTCGGAAATCCCACAACGAAGTCCATGGATATATCCTCCCATTTCCACTCTGGCACTGGTAAAGGCTGAAGCATCCCTTTTGGTAACTGCCTCTCTTCTTTAACCTATTGACAAGTCAAACACTTCACAGTGAAATCAGCAATATCCCTTTTCATTCCGTCCCACCAGTAATACTCCCGAATATCTCTATACATCTTAGTACTTCCAGGATGGACTGAAAACGGAGAACTATGAGATTCACATAACAAATCTCTCTTCAAGTGTGAATCACACGGCACACACAATATCATCCCAAATCTCAAAAAAAAATCATTATCAATGTTGAATTCAGGCAACTTACCCTTCTGAACCAGCTCTACCCTTTTCTGCAACTCACTGTCTTGCTTCTGGGCTTGCTTAATTCTGTCTGATAGAGAATTTTTCACTGATACCAGAAACAAAACAGAAGGACATCTTGCACCAACAACTTCTATTCCAAATTTCATCAAATCTTTAACCAAAGGATCACGTTCCAAATGCAACATTGTTAATGAAGCATTACTTTTTCGACTCAAATCATCCACCACTTTATTTTCTTTTCCCGGATGGTAATGAATTGTACAATCATAATCCTTGATTAATTCTATCCATCTCCTCTATCTCATGTTCAATTATTTCTGAGTGAATATATACTTTAAAATTTTTTGATCGGTATATATTTCACACTTTACTCCATACAAATGATGCCTCCAAATTTTTAAAGCGAAAACAACAGCAGATAATTCCAAATCATGTGTAGGGTAATTTACCACATGAGTTTTCAACTGTCGTGAAGCATAAGCAATTACCTGATCATTCTTCATTAAGACGCAACAAGGTCTTTTCAATGAAGCATCACTGTAGATAACAAACTCCCCCTTCCTGGAAGGTAGTGCCAAAACTGGATCATTCACTAATCTTCTTTTCAATTCCTGAAAACAATCATCACATTATTTTTTCCAGATAAACTTAACACCCTTCCGAGTTAGCTTAGTCATTGGACTAGATAACCATGAAAAATTTCTAACAAACCTTCGGTAATAGCCTGCCAAACCAAGGAAGCTACAAATCTCAGTTACATTTGTGGGTCTTGGCCATTCTTCCATAACCTTTGTTTTTGCAGGATAAATAGTTATCCAATCTTTAGAAACAATGTGACCAAGGAAAGAAATTTGTTGTAACCAAAACTCACACTTTTTGAATTTCCCATTCAATTTATTTTCTTTAATGATTTGAAAAATAACCCTTAAATATATTTCATGCTCCTCTTTACTTTTAGAAAACACAAAAATATCATCAATAGAAACATCCAACATTTTTCACCTGAGTCAACTGAGCCATCACTGCAACATACTGATTAGTTCTGATTCTAAACATCGTAGGATACTGATTTGAAAGGTCATTTCCCTCTGTGTGCCTTCCCAGAAAAGCTGTTATGTTTCCTCTATGAAAGACCATTATTAACATAGAAATATATTAGGCGAAGCAACATGGTAATCTTCAAATGCTATATCATCTCAGTCATACCATAAATTAATTTATAATTTAACAATTTTCTAACTCCTAAAGTTTTCTAAACCGACCTCTGATACCAAATATAAGTCCCCAGCCTTAAACATTACTTAATCTTGAGTTATTACAAGATTACACATTGAGGATCTTTTTAGGTTTAGAGTTTTAGAGAATTAGAACATAAAACATGCATTACATTCCACATTTAAACAAAGTGGATACATAAAAGATAGTGTTAATTTTTCCCATCAACAGAAACATATTTAAAATAAAACATGGATTCTTTCTTGACACATCCTTGAAAATATCATCGTATCATGTACCTTTCCCTTGACCTGTGAAAAACATTTCAAAAACTTGGGTTGAGCAGAAAAAGCTCAGTAAGGGATATAAAAATATGGAAAGGAAACATGAGTATATATATACATAAGAATGAAATCATACTTTACCCATAAAACATAATCACTTTAACATACCACATCAAATCATGAATAAATCATAGAAATCATAAGACATAAAGGTAACTTGAGGCATTCATAACATTCTTACGTAGGGAGTAACCCTCTTGGTTACTTTTGGAATACCCATCACAGTATATTCCCTAAATCTCTTCGGAGAAACCTCAACGTTTAACCCCTTTGCATTACCCAATGCATTGGAGAGCTATATCGGGCTCTCCTGCCCTTAGTTTATCACGGATCCACCCGTCTTCATAAACAATTCCCAAGAACCATAACATAATCATATCACATAAAACATGAATAAAGGAAACATAACATTTCCTCATTTCAAACGGAAGATATCAATAACACATTGATATAATAAAAACATTATCAAAACCATTTTCAATAACAAAATAAAAGAAAAGTAAAACATGGTATTTATTTTTCTTTAAAAAAAGTTATGTCTTGTAGAGGACGCCGAAACTCAAATAATGGTCACGACGGCGGAGAAGTTGTTGTCGCCGCATACGTACGACAAAAATAATTCCCTTTTTTTGTTTAGTAAAGGCTTCATATAAAAATATTCCTTTTGAATAAACGTAAAATTCAAAGGGGTTTATACACCGTATAAAATAATGTTGTGTATAAAATAAAATATGCCTCAATGAAAGAAGATTGAGATGAAGTCCCATACCTCAGATCCGACTTGACTCGATCGTTCTTTAATAACCTTAATAATAAACTTGAGTTAATTTCTACTTGATTAAGAACCTTTTTCAAGTTCATTATTCCTTTTATATCACTTATTACCATGTCATGAACCCTATGTAATTATTTAAGTTAATAACGGTCATTTTATCGATCATTGGTACATGAGTCAAAAATAAACTCTTTATAATTACAGGTTGTTCATGTATCCATTATATCCAGAGTTATACTCATGATTTAGATATCATATATATCATATATATCCAGTATACACATGCATTTATAATATTAAATAACTTTTAGAGGTAAGAAATGAAATGCACCGTTCATGGATACGGTAAGCCGTACGTACGCATGAACGCTACTTTCATTTCTATTTCGTATTTTTTGGAATGGAATAATAATGATATAAAGGTATATTATAATTCCATTATGATATCATATATAATATCATTAATTACATCCTTTATACGTACCACATATGGCATTAACGAATCAAATCACTTTGAGGGGGCGGTAGTCCGCACTTCCTAAAATGAAGATATCACGTTTACCCATAATGGAAACCATAAAGGTATTCCATAAATGAAAAATACAGAAGCTTAAGTAAAACCTAAACATATTATATATCATATATAAATATAGTTTCATCTTAATGTCCACCTTTGAACGTGTTAAAAGAATGTTGAACAATCATCGTTTCGTGAGGCAGAAATTCGCCATCCTCGGAAACAGTATGTTCTTTAACCATTATATGTAGGTGTGTGTATGTGTAGCTCGAATAATTATTATAAAAACATCATAGTATATTGAAGATACTGGTGTTGTTTCAAAAGAAATTAATAAAGAGAGTTTAGGTGGTTGGAGAAGCAAAATAAAACATAAGAACACAAGAGAAGACACTACCTTTAAATCGGGTAACTCTTTTTGATTTGAGCTCAAAGGCTTACATGGGAAGACTTATGCCCAAAGTGAGGGTTCTATGAGTAAAATATGGAAGTGGAGAGACAACATGGGCAGGGGTTGGCCGAGCCAAAGGCTTTGGAAGTGTGGGTAAGGTGGTAGAGGTGGGGGCCTTTTATAAGAGAAGAGGAGGGACACTCTTGGAAAGTTAAGAAAAGATACTTTATTATAAAATGATTTTCGGATAAAAAAGGTCCCAAAATTATATATTTCTAGGATAAGGTGATAGGAGTCCTAAATATACTCATCAAATAGGTTTTTTACATGTTTAGGTCTTAGATTTTACATTATATTTTCATTTTATTTAAATCGTTAAATAATGAGGTCATCGCTGCATCATCATGGTGTCATAAATAATTTAATTTATTTAATTTCTAAAAATTAGAAAAAAATATCATGATGTAGGAAATAGTTTTATATTTCCAATGACTATTTATAGTCAAAATCTGACTTGTATAAACCCAAGTAAAAATTGTTTTAATAAAACAATACATGTTTGTGTCATTTTTAATTTTACTTTAAATAAAAGGAATTAATGTCATTATCTTAACCAAGTGGCTCCATGGGGTCCCAAAAATCGACCCATGGGTTCTCAGGGTCGTCCATGACACATCCAATAAGGGTAGGACATGTATCATGTTCATTTCATATTATTAAAACATTATTCTTACCTTAAAATACACTAATAACCTCTAATCGCGATTAAAAACTTATAAGTTACTATTCACCAAAAAATTATTTTAATCCCATTGAACCACATTTTACTTCTTAATGACAACCATGTAGGTCGGATTTTTGAAATTCAAAACACAGAGGTGGTAAAATTTCATTTAAAAAAAAATCAGTTTTTTTAAATACCACTTAGTGGTTTCACTATTCATAAAAAATCGATGTTTTTCAGAAAAATACCAAAACTTCACCCTAAGATATATTTGATATTCCAAATTCAAAAAAGATTTCTATTTTACAAAATTCAAAACATATTAGTTACATTAATTAATTTAATAATTAATTCCCACTGTCAGAGCAAATAGCGTGTTTTTATGAAACAATAAGTATCAAAAGATTGACACTAGTTTAAGTCCAATTTCAAAGTGAAATTAATTCCAATGACCACTATTGGATTACATGGTAAAAATATGTTATAGTTTCACTCTAAAAACAATTAAAAATATAATATAATTATATAAACAAATTAGATTAAAAATAGGTTTTGAATTAAAATACAACATTTTTCACTATTCATTAAAAAAAGAACATTATCAGAAAAATACCAGAAATTTATCCAAAGTAAATTTTAATGTCCAAATCATAAAGAATAAGTCTATTTTGACAAATATAGCTTATAAAATTGTCAAAATACAGATTTAAAAATGTGTTTCCATCAAAAGGCAGTAAAACAATCTTTTAAAAATATTAGTGTATTTCATGCTTAAGATTGGATTTATTCTCATTTAAGCCTCTAAAAAGTATCTAATTCATTAATAGATATAGATAAAAATATCTATTATTAATTACTTACTTGGGATGTTACATGAAAGGAGGAATTTTATATATTGCAATTTGTGGTTATGACTTAGTTAGAAAATCAAGGAAATTGCTATGTATCTTGAGTTAATCAAAAATAAATCCACATGTTGTTCTTATGTGCTATTTTTGCATCGATATAGCTGAAATAAATGTTAAAAGTGGGGTATATTTTGTTGGTGGATTTTGTGGTTGGACTTAAGATTACAGATATTGGCATCACCAATACACATCTTATCCGAACATGAGTCAAGTCACATATAGTTCCTATAAATAAGCTGCTTGCATATATATAGATCAAATGGAAGGACAAGTGAGTTGATATCCTTTGGAACTAGGCATATTTTTCACGATGGTTTCCTACACAGATATGAATCTTATTTTTAGATAGTAGTTGGTATAGAACGGGTCACCCTAATCTGTTTAAGGTCATAAAAGGTAGATTGTTTTTCCTTTATTCTTTGGTAATGGTGATTTTAGCTAAACAAAATAGGTTGATCAACCAAGATATCTAATCTCACATGATTCGTGCTCATTCTCATAAATAATATGAAATTGGAGAATAACCCACCCTACCAAGGAACATGATGGGGGAGTTTCCAGCACATATCATGAGATTTAAAATCCTTGAAATATAAATTTTTTTATTGTTTAATGTCATTCTATGAGGAAATTTACTATGAGTTTAATGTATTACATTAATGAAAATAACCATGTGATTTAACGTAATATGGTGATGAAGATATTATATTTTGTTTGAAGTACTACATTTTATACTTTTTCTGATCAATTTTACATCATGTGTATGGGATGATGTATAAACCAATAAGAAAGGTATTCCAAGTAAATATTGAGAAACCTTGACATTTTTAGTGGTGTGATGATCTCTCCATATATGGTGTCTATAGATTGAGACACATTTGAGTTTACCTTATATATGGTGTAATGTACCTCCTACTTTGGTTCAAGTTTCAAATGATTATTTCTTGGTATCATCAATGTTTTAATAACTGATACATTCTCTCAGTGGAGTATAAAATGAAAAAAAATCTAATTCAAGTATTATGAAACATAGTTATGATTACCATCCAAGTTCTGTAAATTGTGAAGCCAGTTCTTATATAGTTGTTCCAAATAATCTATTTAATTTCATGAATATTCATCTTTAAAGTGATAGTTGTATATGTAAGTAGAAATAATGGGAATAAAGTCCTAAATGTCATGTCTACCTCTATGCAATATATAAGAAAATATTGTTGCATGTGTGGTTGTACTGATCATGGTACAATAGACCCCCAAAGTATTCCAGAGTTTATTGGGATATGAATTATTATATTTATCCACCATCTTATGAATTTTATGATATGTAGTCTTATTAGAAGAAATAATTTATCCACTTTTCACTACTTCGTAACATGACAAGTGGTTAGACAAAATTATATGTTTTTTATTCATCCATCTTAACATAGAAGAGTAGATATTGGCTCCATTTTGTATCAATGTCATTTGAAGGAAATTGAATTAAGGGATGAGGTTAGTAATTAAAAACATGATGATATCCTTTTCTTGGACTTAATTTAGGGATATTACCTAGGCCCACTTGGAGAAAAAATCCATGGTAATGAGTATGTACTTGAATTTATAAGTTGTAGTTGGGGGATGTGGACCCCTGTTGTATATTCCCCAGTTGGAAATCAACCAAGAATATTTATCATTTTTTAGTGGATCTAACAATTTTTATATTAAATCGACATGTTTCTTGTATACATGAAATTTCTTGGTGAATTAAATGAAATTTTGTGGCATCAATGTCCAAAATTATCCAAGCATCCTTGTATGACGGGAGAGCTTGGTTTTGGATTGATGATCACTATAAAAATATATTCGGAATTCCTGTATACCACCACGGTTCTCTCCTCCTTAATTATACATGTGGAAGACTCTATTAAAGCCTTATTTTTAGTGGACTTTATAATCATTAAATCCATAATAAATTATGGTGTTTAAAGGCTTTCATCTAATCTTTTGATAAGTTCATACTACACAAATATTTTTATTGAAATTTTTATTTCTAATTTTAATACGTTTTACGTGTTATAACCTATGTTTTAATTGATTATATTAATTTTGTGTATTCAAAATATTTGGAAGAAAATTTTGAGAAATAATAAATGATAAAAAATAATTTTTATTTTATAAGTGTATTATGTGTTCTCTATAGGAGGAAAATAGAAAAGGGACTTAGCTAAAAAGATGGAACACAACTAACTATCCCTCAACCAAGGAGGGAAAGCCTTATAGCAGGCCCAAGAAAAGACCAATGGTCAAGCCCATCCTTAAGAATTCCATGTGGTTGAGGAAAACCCCAGAGTAGGTCAACACAGATGAACATAATTATGTATGCAGAAGCACATTGGTGTTTGGGAGTAAGGGCCACGCAATAGTGGGGGAGAAAATAAAATCCCCCATTTGGTTAAAACATCTTTTTTGGTTGTGATCTCAGGAATATAGGAAAATTGAATCCCACATTATATTTTCAATCAACATATCAACCCTCTCATAATAAATTGAATATTCCAAGAGGTAAATTCATAACCAAGGATGGGATCTCCAAGGAAACCCAAGAGAACCACTACCATGCCCAAATATATAGGAGGAACTCCTCATTGGGGAATTTTGGTTCAAATAAGGACTAAATCTATATAAAATAATGTCTAAATAATATTATGTATTGGAATATGGAACCAAGTAGGAATACCAACCTAAAGATCCATTTGAAAGAACAATAGATATTGTGGCTGAATCTGAGGTAAGTTTCTTTTCTGATGATTATTATGAATTTTACTTCGATGATACCAACGTAAGTACCAAGGAGCAAGATAAAATAATAAACCTAAACTACTAAAAAATAAGAGTAGAATGAGGATTAATACTTTGGGGTTTATGATATTTGTAAATTTACATTGGATTGTATGGAAGTGCTTCCCCAGGGAGAAGAAGAAGAAAGGGAAGCTACTGAAATTTTAATATTGAGCATGGAATATAATGAGCAGCACCACTAAAATAATAAACATAGGAGTGGTACTCTACTCAAATATCCCATGATATTTTATTCTAATCATTGGGGATTACCACCACTGAGAAACCTCATCAACAATAAGAATATAATCTTTCCAAGTGGATAAAATTCATAAGATCTACATTAGGCACAAATCGAAGAAAAAATTGGATCAATTTATGATAGTTGGTTCTATACATTACTACTATTACATGATTCAAGAGGTATGGTCAAGAATAAAATTCTCAGTAAAAGATATCAGTTGGAGGAAAATCAAGTTTTACTTATTGTCTTTATTAGTTTAGAATTTCATTTTAGATGTAGTGAAACCTCCCCTATAATCTAATAACTTTACATGGATGGACCATATGTTTTAACTATTTTAAAATCTTTTACATAATTAAAAACATACATAAATATTAGGTTGTAACATTCTTGTAAGTAGAAACCTAAAAATGGTAAAAGAATCGTGTTTGTTTTAACTTATATTTGAGTTGAGGATGATTTTCAGAAAAGTTAAATGAGTTGAATTAAATTCTATTTAGTAATTGAATTCCATTCTAATATACATAGGATGTTTTATTATTTCTATATTTACATTAATTTGGGGAAAATTTTATACATTACAAAGATAATCATGAAATAGAAATATGAAAGGAAGTACTCGACCAGTGTCAAACTAGAGACCACACTGATACCTAGAGGGGTAACTACCACTGATAAGTGATGTTTAGTAGGATGATATATTTTATCACTAAAGGATTAACCCAGTTGAATATGATAAACTACGGGGGAATAAATATCATGATTTCCAACATCAGGGGTGAGTGACATATAAGGGGAGAATCTATAATCTAGAGAGAGAATTGGTTATAAGATCTTGAGATTTCTCCAAACATGATTCATTCTTGGGTGGAGTATTGAGTTCCACTATCAATAATTCATATGTGGGGAGCATCATGATATTGTTAGAGATTTTATATTAGGGAGTGTATGGAATTGATTGTTTTATGTTTTATATTGGGGAGTGGATGGAATTTATTGTTTTATGTTTTGATTTATAGAAGTAGTTTCACAATATGTTTCTATTGTCAAAAATGACATATATGAAAAGGAATAAGACGCTATCTCTTCAGTAGGGGAGCATGAGTGTATGGGATCTTGATATCAAATTTAATGTCCTTATTTTATTTGATCATTATTTTTTCTAGATAAGTAATATATGGATCTATTCTTAGGGGATTCACTATGTATCTTTATTTGATATACAATCATACCATTTAATTTTCTATGTATTTTTAGGTGTAAAGGAAGGATGGGGCGATTGAGAGAATAAATTCTCAGTTGATATCATCTCAAGAGGGGAACCATAAGAGTTCCCTAAGGAGTATATATTTTATTAGAGTATCTCAAACATTTATATCACCGAGGTTACAGTAGAAAGGGAGTTAGCCTTAAAAGTTATCTTCACTCTATATCTCTTGAGATTATTGTTTCTATGTACTCACCAAGAGTTTGATGCTAGTGTGTTTTTATATGGGATTCATAACACTTAGAGATATAAATGCTTTATAATTACATATGATTATTATGATGGAGGAATCCCGGTGTCTTATTATTCCAAGCACTAAAATTTACCACCGAAGCTATATCAGAAGTAAGTGAAACATGATTATATTCCACCAAGAGGTGATGGAGACTGTTCAGGATGAATTTGTGATATCCCTCACCCCTAGATACATAAAGTAAATCATAACCATGGATGTGGACATTATTAGCGAGGCATATGATACATATTTGGAATAATAAATACTTTTGATGTGATAATTCCATAAGTTCCAAAGATTAATTGGAGTATGATCTATTTATCATTTAACTTAGTTTATGATATTTTTTATTTATGAGCATTACACTCCTTTATTGAACATAACTTAGTTCATTCATTAATACTCTAGGTGGATAGGCTTCCAGTTCCCCTAGTATTGATGATAATAACAAGAGTCTAGATGAGTCTACTTGACTTTGTTTGTGTTTTTAGAATAGGATGTAGAAACATTAATAATATAAGGAGTTATTTATAATTTAGATATTTACATAAAATGTAATTATCATCATTAACTAGTTGTATTTGATGCACGTGTTTATGTATCAATTCTATAGGAAAGTTATGTTTTTCAATATGGTAACCTAGTATATGGTGTTCGTTAATACATGAGATAAACAAATGGTTCATAGATACTTGGATCCATTATTGTATGTGTTTTCATCCTTATAATTGGATTTTATAAAGGTTAAAAGGATGGAGTTCCCTAGATTCTAGGATTAGTTTCATGAAGTAATTTACATCATGTATTGGGCCTTTTAGGTTATGTATTGGGTCCTATGTGGGCCTTGTTACTTGTTCCTACTGGTCATGTAAGGGTGCCCCTTTAACCATTAAAAGAGATATTATTAAAAAATAAACAAAAAAGAAGGCCTTCGGGCTATTCGGGTGATAGGCTTATAGCCTCACCCATCTTTAATTTTTATGTATGCTTATTAGAAGACATATTTTGAGATATAGGATTTTTGGATTCATATTGGTTATGTAATAAATAAGGGATTTATCCATCCCAATGTGTCACCATGGGGTGATCTTGTGATATTCTCTAGAAAGAAAGGCATTGGTTTGATTCTGTGTATTGACTAAAAGTGTTTCAATCAGGTGATAGTCAAGAACCATTAACCTCATCTGAGGGTTGATGATTTTTTGAACTAGTTTGAAGGAGAGATCTTATTTTTTATGATAAATATGTAGTTTGGATATAACTAGATAAGGGTGATGTATGTGGATGTCCCAAATTCTAATTTTAGTTTTTGATAAAGGCACTTTATGATTGTGCTCATTTTGTTCAGTGACTCAAATTCCATGACTATTTTCTTGAGACTCGTGAAATTCATGTTTTGTGAATTATTGGATTTGTTTGTGGTTGTTATAATCAATGAAATCCTCAATTTATTGTGGTCTAAAAAGAAACATAATTATCTCCATAATGTTGTTTTAATAATCCTTTCTCAATATGTGTTTTATGGGAATATATCCAAGTGTAAGTTTTAGATGAACAAGGAGAACTTCTCTGAACATGTGGTGTCCCCAGAGGGAGTGGAATTGTATTCATCAAATATTATGGGAGTTTTTCTTCGATAGTACACAATAATGTTTCAGAGGTCTATATTTTTCTTAGTATTGTAGGGTATTATCAGAGGTCTGTGTCTAAATTCTATTATGTTATGACCCTATTGGCAACATTGACTAGGAAGGACCATGATTTCTTATAGACTAATCGGTGCAAGATAATTTTTGACTACTTGAAGGAGAGTTTGAATAGTGACACCATTACTCACCACTAGAAGAGGGTGTGATATTTGATGTCTTTTTTGATGATTTCTACCTCTATATGGGTTATGTGTTGATGTAGCTGAGAGTAGTGAATTCATATGGGTCTAGATAGTTATGTCCCCAAGAATATAACTTTTCCACCCATTATCTACAGGTATACGTTGAATGTTTCTTTGAATATATGAATATATTACATCATGAATGTGTTCTTTGATATGTTTACAAATAACAAGATCCTGAGGTATGTTTTCTCCCAGTGGGGTATGAATTTACCACAATGATAGTGGATAGAGTTTCTCTCGAACTATAGATTTATGATCTCTTCCACCATAGCAAAATACAATGTATTTACTGATGCGCTGAGTATGTAGTTTCAAAGTGATTTTTGTTCAATAGTCTATCTATTATTAAAGTAAAATAGAATAGATTTTGGGAATGTGTTTTGATGTAGAAGAGGCATGTGGTAGAAGACACATTTCTTAGATGAGATTGTTACCATACTTGATGAAACAAGTGGAGGATTCTTAGTAGGAAGACTCAAAGGTAGAGGTTATAGGGATAAATTCAAACATTATGTTGCTCCAAATCAATGGTGGGTGGATGGTTGACACCATCTTTCATTCCTAAAAAGGTTGTGTATTCCATTAGTGGTTTTAGTGGTGGTTCCCCATGAATTCCATAACTCAACAAAGGATGTGTATCATCATTTTTTCAAGATGTATCATGCCATGTGTGGTCAAGTTTTTTGAGGTAATTTTATTAGAATTAGATATATTCTCACAGAGTTTTTTTCTAGTAGGTTAAGGTAGATAAAAATATTATATATGGTTTGTTTCAACCATTAGATGTTCTTGAGTGGATATGTGACGAAACATTGATGTATTTTTTCATTGATATACCGTGATCATAGGGAGGATGTGATTCTATTTTTTTGAGCATGTTCTATTAAATAAATTTGGCCTAATTCCTGGTGATTTGGGAGTTAGGTGTTGTGGAGATTTTGGAAAGGTGGTTTGTGTATGGGGTGGTTTGGAAACATGGGGTACTGAGGATCATCATTTCTAATCCGGATCCCCATTTTATCTCATCTTTTTATATATGATTTTAGTATGGTTTTGGATTCTAGTTACTATTTAGGAACACTTTACATATTCATACATACGTATAGACTATGTATACCATTCAAACAATTGAGGGTATATTATGGGCCTACATTTGTGATTTTGGTGGATATTTAGAAATTCAAATTCCATTGTTAGTATAAGGACCCGACCTTAAACATAACATAATATTGAATTAAATGAATAATTCGCAGTGAGGATCTATTCAAGTTTAGGGTTTTAGAGAATTAGGACATATATATTACATCTAAAAAGATTAAAAGGTAGAAATATCTACACAATTTCCATTTTTGTCATAAAATAAAAACTCTTAAAAAAAGAGTCATTTAGATATCATGACTTTTCCTTGATCCCATCCTTGACCTTATTCATCTTTAAGTCCTATGAAAACATTTCAAAACTTGGGATGAGCATAAAAAGCTCAGTAAGGATTATAAAACAAATAACAAAAACATTTGTTCATAAATACATACAAAACATGAAATATTTTACCTACCCCATGAAATCATAAGATTTATGAAAGACACATAAGAATCATAAATCATAAATGTAACTTGTGGCATCCATATCATACTTACATTGTAGCTATCACAACTACATAGGGAGTTAATTTGGAATACCCATCACAGTATATTCCATAAATCTCTTAGGAGAAACATTAACGTTTACCTCCATCACGTTACCCAATGCATTGGAGAGCTATCTCGGGCTCACCCGCCCTAGGTTTATCATGGAACCACCCGTATACGTAAATAATTTCCAAGAACCATAACATGATCATAACACATAACAAAAGCATAAAGGAAAGATAAAATTTACACATTGCAATAATAAAATATAATTTCAAGATATTGAAATAATAAATTCATTCTCTAAATCATTTTCAATACCAAAATATGTAAAAAGTGTATAATGTATTTATTTTTCCTTAAAAAAACATTCCATCTTGTTAAGGAAGCCAAAGATCAAATAATACTCGCGGTGGCGGAAAGGTCATTGTCACCGCATACGTTAAAAAAATAATTCCTTTTTTCGTTTAGTAAAACGCTTCATATAAAAATATTCCCTTTGAATAAAATGAAAAGTCAAAGGGGTTTATACACCGTATAAAATAAAGTCGTGTATAAAACAAAAAATGCCTCAATGAAATGAGATTGATACGAAGTCCCTTACAATGATCATTTTGAAAATAAAATAAATCAATTATGTTCATTCAATATAATCACACATAAATCAAGTTTAAATACATAAAAATTAATTTATCACATAATCAAAGAAGGATATAAACAAGAAAGAGAAGATCAACCCAAAGAACAGAAATTGGGTTAAGAAGTTCCCTTACCTTGCGTCCGACTTGACTCAATCGTTCTTTAATATCCTGAATAATAAACTAAAGTTTATTTATAATTTCTTAAGAGAAAATTTCAAGTTTATTATTCCTTTTATATCACTTATTACCATGTCATAAACATTCTGCAATCATTTAAGTTAATAATATTCATTTTGTCGATATTTTGTACCTGATTAAAAATGAACAACTTATATTTACAAGTTATCCATGTGGTCAAAGGATCATTATATCCAGAATGATATTCATGATTTGGATATCATATATATCATATATATCTAGTATATACATGTTTTTATAATAGTACATAACATTTAGAGGTAAGAAATGAAATGCACCATTCATGGAGACGGTAATCCGTACATACACATGAACGCTACTTTCATTTCTATTTATTATTTTAATGGAAATAAAACATAATGATACATAGGTATATTATAATTCCAGTATAATATCATATACAATATCGTTAACTCCATCCTTTATACATCCCACATAAGGCATTAACGAATCAAATCACTTTGAGGGGGCGGTAGTCCGCACTTCCTCAAATGAGATTATTTTATTTACCCACTATGGAAACCATAAAATCTTGATATAATTGGGAATTACAGAAGCATAATGAAATCATAAACATAATATATATCATATATAAATATAGTTCCATCATAATGGCCACCATGAGATGTGGTAATATTTAATTGAACAATCATCGTTTCGTGAGGCCTTAGTTTTCCATCCACAGAAACATTATGCTATTCATCCATTAGATAGAGGTGTGTGTAAGTGTAGTTATAATACTTCTCATAAAAACATCCTAGTATATTGAGGATATTGGTGTTGTTACAAAAGAAAATAAATAAAAATATTTTAGGTGTTGGAGAAGTAAAATTAAAGAAAACAATTTAAGAGAAACCGTTACCTTTAATTTGGGTAACTCCCTTTGGTTTGAACCAAAAGAATTTTTAAAGTGCCTTATGCCTCAGGTAAGGATTTTAGGAGGAGGAGACTGATGTAGGGAGCCTAATTGGGCATATATTGGACGAGAAAAATGGCTTGAGATGTGTGAGGAATTGGTTAGAAGTGGTCTCTTTTTATAAGGTGGAGGAGGGGCTCTTTAGGAAAGTGTGAAACTATTATTTTATTATATAATTATATTCGGTTTCTAATGGTCCTAAAATCATTATAGTCGAAGATAAGATGAGTCATGGTCGAAATAAAATTATCCAATCATAATTGGACATGTTTTGGATAATATTATATTCATAATAACCTTATTTATTTAAATCATTTATTAATGAGGTAAATACTGTATCATTATTGTGTCATACATAATTTAGTTTATTAGATGCCTAAAAATTATAAAAAATATACTATCATGTTGGAAATCATTTTAGAT
Organism: Viscum album; assembly: GCA_963277665.1. Taxonomy (NCBI): domain Eukaryota; kingdom Viridiplantae; phylum Streptophyta; class Magnoliopsida; order Santalales; family Viscaceae; genus Viscum; species Viscum album. Next base: position 726,104,693 of record OY728166.1, read on the forward strand.
TTCCAATTAATATTTATAGTTGAAAATAAGACTTATAAAACTCCAAATAAAAATTAATTACTAAAAGATTTTTGTTTATGTCATTTTGGCCTTTAGTTTAAATTAATAAATCGAAATTGTCATGATCACTTCCAAGTGGATCAAAGGGGTCCCAAAGTAGACCCAAAGATTCCCATGGTCATTAATGACTCAACCAATAATGTTAGGACAAGTGTTAAGGTAATTTTAAATTATTATAATATTCTTTTAACCTTGAATTACCCAATTTACCTTTAACCGCAGTAAATAAAAGTCAAAAGTTACTATTCACCAAAAATTATTTTCATTTTAATGAACCACATTTTACTTCTTGATAAAAACCATGTATGTTGGATTTTTGGAATTCAATTCACAGAAGTGGTAAAATTTCATTTAAAAGAAAAAGTCAGTTTTTTAACTACGACTAAGTGGTGTCACTATTCATCAAAATTGGAGTTTTTCAGGAAAATACCAAAAATTCAGCCTAAGAATTATTTGATATTATGAATTCAAAATTAATGTCTATTTTTCCAAATTAAAAACATAGAAGTGGCATTAATTAATTTAAAAATTAATTCCTGTTGTTAAAACAAATAGCTTGTTTTTAAGAAACAATAACTATCAAAAGATTTATACTTGTTTATGTCCAATTTCAAAGTGAACCTAATTCCAATGACCAAAATTGGATTAAATAGTAAAAATATATTTCAATTTCACTTTAAAATCAACTAAAAATATAATCTAACCATATAAATAAATTAGATTAAAAGGCACTTTTGAATTAAAATACAGTATTTTTCATTATTCATTAAAGAATGAACTTTATCAGAAAAATACCAAAAAATTATCCAATGTAAAATTTGATGTCCCCATTCTAAAGAAGGATTATATTTGGTCAATTAGAATTTATTAAAGTGACCAAAACTATATTTAATGAGGGTTCTCCATTAAAAGGCATTAAATCATCCTTTTAATGTAAATTATGCTTAAAATTAGATTCATTCACATTTTAAGCCTCTAACTTTTATTGGATAAAAGTAAATACATCTAACAAACATGTATAATCATATTGTAGTTAGTTTTGTTCATTCCTGCCACTACAATGACTAGGAGTTAACTACCATTTAAAATAATAATATTATATTATTAGTGTGCAACTTAAGATTCCAAAGAAACCAGTTGTTGCGTATCGGGTACGCTATCGAACATAGAACCCCTCTGAAAGTAAAATTAATATTTAATTAAAATATATTAATAAGTATAAAAATATCTTATTCTTCATTTACATGGGATGTTACATCCTTACCCCCTTTTGGAAATTTCATCCTCGCAATTTTTATTCACTTATCAAAATAAGTGGGGGTATTTATACCTCATAGCATTTTCAGATTCCCGCATTGCATCTTCAACCATATGGTTTTTCCAAAAAACAATTACCTGGTAAATTACCTTATTCTACAACACCTGCTCTCTAAGGTCAAGAATCTGAACTGGTTGTTCTTCATAAGAGAGATTCTCTTCCAATTGAACTACCTCTGGGCTCAAAACATGAGATGGATCTGGTATATACTTTCTCAACATCGAAACATGAAAAACATTGTGTACCTGGGATAAACTTGGAGGCAAAGACACTCTATACGCAACAGATCCAACTTTCTCTAGAATTTCATTAGGTCCAACAAACCTCAGACTCAACTTTCCCTTCTTAACAAAACACACCACACTTTTCCATTGAGAAACTTTGAGAAAGACATGATCACCTATCTTAAAGGAAATATCTTTCCACTGGTTGTCGGCATAAATTTTCTATCTTCTCTGAGCTGTTCTCATGTGCTTCTGAATAAACTGAACTTTCTCTGCCATCTCTTCTACCAATTCTGGTCCCATCAGCTTCCTTTCACCAACTTCATCCCAAAAAGCTGGAGTTCGACAAAGCTTTCCATATAATTCCTCAAAATGAGCCATCTGTATACTGGAATGAAAACTGTTATTATAAGAAACTTTAACCAAAGAAAGATGTTGGTCCCAACTTCCCTAATAATCCATCGAACAAGCACGTAACATATCCTCCAATTTCTGAATTTTTCATTCTGACTACCAATCTGATTGAGGATGAAAAGCTATACTAAAATTTAATTCAGTACCCAATGACTTATGAAGGACTTTCCAAAAGTTAGAAGTAAACCGGAGATCACGATCGGATACAATGGAGAGGGTAACTCCAGGAAACTTGACTGTCTCTTTAACATACAGTCGAGAAAGTTGATCTAGAGACAAAGTATATCTAATAGGAAGGAAATGAGTATATTTAGTCAATCGGTCAACTATAACCCAGATTTCATTATTACCTCGAGATGTCTTTGGAAATCCCATAACAAAGTCCATGGATATATTTTCCCATTTCCACTCTGGCACCGGTAGAGGATGAAGCATCCCTTTTGGTAACTTCCACTCTGCTTTAACCTGCTAACAAGTCAAACACTTCAAAGTAAAATCAGCAATATCTCTTTTCATTCCATCCCACCAGTAATACTCCCGAAGATCTCTGTACATCTTAGTACTAACAGGATGAACTGAAAACGGAGAAATATGAGCTTCACATAACAACTCATTCTTCAATTGTGAATCACAAGGTATACATAATATCTTACCAAATCTCAAAACACAATCATTATCAATCTTAAATTCAGGAATCTTACCCTTCTGAAATAACTCTACCTTTTTCTGCAACTCACATTCTTCTTTCTACACTAGCTTAATTCTTTCTAATAGAGATGATTTCACTAACACCTGAAACAAAAAAGAATAATTTCCTGCAACAACAAATTCTATGCCAAATTTCATCAAATAAAATACCAAAGGATCTCATTCCAAATGTAACATGGCTAACGAGACATTACTCTTTCAACTCCAAGTATCAGCCACTTTATTTGATTTTCCCGGATGGTAATGGATCGTGCAATCATAATCCTTGATTAATTCAAACCATCTCCTCTGTCTCATGTTCAATTATTTCTGAGTGAATATATACTTCAAACTTTTGTGATCAATATATATTTCACACTTCACTCCATACAAATGACGCCTCCAAATTTTTAAAGCAAAAACAACTGCAGCTAATTCCAAATCATGTGTAGGGTAATTTAACTCATGTGGTTTCAACTGACGTAAAGCATAAGCAATTACCTGATCATTTTTCATTAGGACACAACCAAGTCCTTTCAACGAAGCATCACTGTAGATAACAAACTCACCATTTCTGGAAGGAAGTGCCAAAATTGTAGCATTCACCAATCTTATTTTCAATTCTTGAAAACAATCATCACTTTCTTTTGTCCAGATGAACTTAACACCTTTTCGAGTTAAGTTAGTCATTGGACTAGATAAATGTGAAAAAATTTCAACAAACCTCCGGTAATAACCAGCCAAACCCAGAAAACTATGAATCTCGGTAATATTTGTGGGTCTTGGCCACTCTTTAACAACTTTCGTTTTAGAAGGATCAACAGTTATGCCATTTTTTGAAACAATGTGACCAAGGAAAGAAATTTTTTGTAACCAAAACTCACACTTAATGAATTTCCCAAATAGTTTCTTTTCTTTTATGGTTTTCAAGACTAACCTTATATAACATTCATGTTCCTATTTACTTTTGGAATTAAGCAAAATATCATCAATTAACACAACCAAAAACTTATCCAAGAACTCACGGAAAATTCTATTCACAAGATCCATGAATACAGCAGGTGCATTGGTTAACCCAAAAGGCATAACTACAAATTCATAATGGCCATATCTAGTATGAAAAGCAGTCTTTGGAATGTCTTCTTCCTTTACTTTCAACTGATGGCACCCCGACCTCATGTCAATCTTCGAAAAATACTGATCTCCCTGGAGCTGATCAAGAAAATCACTGATATGAGTCAAAGGATACTAATTCTTAACAGTGATGTTATTCAATTCTCTATAATCAATGCAAAGTATCATTGAACCATATTTCTTTTTAACAAAAAATATAGGATCACCCCTTGGTAATGTTCCAGGTTGAATGAAACCTTTATCTAATAACTTCTGCAATTGCTTCTTTAACTCTAAAAGTTCAATTTGATCCATTCGATAAGGGGGTTCTGAAATTGGCTTAGCATCAGGAACTAAGACAACCATAAATTCAACTTCCCAATCAGGTATAATACCAGGAAACTCATCAGGAATAACATCAAGGTACTCTTTTACCACTAACACATCATTAATCTAAATAGTTCCTTTGTTTTCAACAATATGTGCAAGGTAACATTCATTTCCATATTTTACTAGTTTCTTAGCTTCTTGATATTTTATCCACAAAAAGGGTTCATTTTTGTATAGAAACTAAACATTATTCTGAAAAGAAACCTCTTTAGCCCTGCAATCAATCTTAGCATGATAAACAGAATGCCAATCCATTCCCAAAATAACATCAAACACTACTAGAGGAAAAACAATAAGGTTTTCATGTAGATTCTTTCCACACAAAAGGACATGAAGGTTCTTATATTTTTCTTTTTGTCTCAAAATTTCTTCCTGGTGTTTTTATCATAAGTTTTGTATTCATATATTGAGTTAGAATTCCCAATTTACTAGAAAACATCTCAGAAATGAAAGAGTGTGTAGACCCCGAATCACACAACACATTGGCATAATCAGAACTAACAAATAGTGTACCTGATACAACTTCATTTGATGGACCAACATCTACTGAAGTAGTTTCAAAGGATTTATCCACCCCTTTCTGCTTGTAGTATCGCTGCTTTCTTTCGGATGAGTTCTTTGTTGGAAACTCATTTTTATAATGATCCATTTCATTGCATATAAAACATTTTACTGACTGTAAATAAGATTTTTTCTTACCATTACCCTGATCTTTTTCAATACAATTATGAGCCTTATGTCCCATTTTACCACATCGGTAGCACTTACCATAATTCAAAATACATTCTCCAGCATGATTTTTACCACAATTTTCACAAAAATTAAACTTAAATTTCTTACCATCAGACATTTTTGAAGAGTTCTTCCCTTTCGCCTGCCACCTCGACCTCTTATTCTGTTGTTTGTCAAAGAATACCTGATCATCGGCAAACTCTATTTCCACCTTCTCCACACAACGAACAAGTTTTTCATAACTTTTTAACTCACAAGAATATAAAGCCCTTCGATACTTTGGCTTTAATCCTGAGTAAAAACGGTTGAATTTACTATCAGGATCTCGTATGAAATTTGGAGCATACCTTGCCAGTCGAGTGAATTTTTCTTCATAAGCAGCCACTGAGTCATCCTCCTGCCTCAATTCCAGGAATTGTTTTTCCATCCTAAGACGAACCAGCTAAGGAAAATATTTCTCAAGAAACATACATTTTAATTCATCCCAATTGAGAGTATCAATATCCTCACTATCCCTGATATTTTTCACCATCGACCACCACTAATCATCTTCACCTTCAAAATGGTAAATAGGAAGACTAACCTTTTGATGTTCTGAACAACCCATGACATAAAAAATCCTCTCCAATGCTTTAATCCACCCTTCATCTAGAACAGGGTTAGATGATCCTCTGAATGATGGGGGATGTTGCCTCATGAAATGCTCCACTACTGACATGTTCCTCTGTGGTTGATCTGACTGATCTCGTACATGGATACCACCAACATTTATAGCCTGAGTCAACTGTGCCATCACTGCAACAAACTGTTCAGTTCTAATTCTGACCATCTCATGTTACTAATTTGGAAGGTTGTATTCCTCCTGATTTCGTCCCAACATAGATGCCCTGTTTCCTCTGCAGAAAACCATTCTGAACACAGAAATATCTTAGGCGAAGCAACATGGTAATCTGGAAATTCTATATGATTTCAATATTAACATAAATTACTTTATGGGTATTAATTTAAAAATACCCTAACTCCTAAAGTTATCTAAATTGACCTCTGATACCAACTATAAGGACCCGACCTTAAACATTACATAATATTGAATTAAATGAATAATTCACATTGAGGATCTTTTCAGGTTTAGAGTTTTAGAGAATTAGGACATAACTATTACATCTCAAAAGATTACAAGGTACAAAAATCTACACTGCTTCCATTTTTTTAATAAAATAAAAACTCTTAAAAAGAGAGTCATTTAGACAGAATGACTTTTCCTTGATCCCATCCTTGACCTTATTCATCTTTAAGTCATGTGAAAACATTTCAAAACATGGGATGAGAATAAAAAGCTCAGTAAGGGTTATAAAACAAAGAATGAATACATTTGTTCATAAATACATAATAACCATGAAATCTTTTAGTAGCCTCATGAAATCATAAGATTTATGAAAGACACATAGAAATCATAAATCATAAAGTTAAATTGTGGCATCCATATCATACTTACATTATAGCTATCACAGCTACATAGGGAGTTACTTTGGAATAACTATCATAGTATATTACCTAAATCCATTAGGAGAAACATTCACATTTACCTCCGTCACGTTACCCAATGCATTGGAGTGTTATCTCGGGCTCACCCGCCCTAGGTTTCTCACGGAACCACCAGTATACGTAAATAATTCCCAAGAACCATAACATGATCATAACACATAACAAAAGCATAAAGGAAAGATAACATTTACACATTGCAATAATAAAATATCATTTCAAGATATTGAAATAATAAATCCATTCTCAAAATCATTTTCAATACCAAAATATGTAAAAAGAGTATGTGATATTTATTTTTCCTTTTAAAAAAACATTCCATCTTGTTAAGGAAGCCAAAGATTAAATAATACTCGCGGCGGCGGAAAGGTCGTTGTCACCACTTACATTAAAAAAAAGCATTCCTTTTTGTTGTTTAGTAAAATTCTTCATATAAAAAGACTCCCTTTTAATAAAATGAACAGTCAAAGGGGTTTATACACCGTATAAAATAAAGTCATGTATAAAACTAAAAATGCCTCAATGAAAGGATATTGAGGCAAAGTCCCTTACAATGATCATTTTGAAAATAAAAGAGATAAATTATGCGCATTCAATATAATCACACATAAATCAGGTATAAATACATAAAAATTAATTTATCACATAATCAGAGAAGGACATATACAGGAAAGAGAAGATCAACCCAATGAAAGGAAATTGTGTTAAGAAGTTCCCTTTCCTCGCGTACGACTTGACTCGATCGTTATTTAATCTCCTAAGTAATAAACTAAAGTTAATTTATAATTTCTTAAGAACCCTTTTCATGTTTATTATTCCTTTTATATCACTTATTACCATGTTATAAACATTATGCAGTCATTTATGTTACTAACGTTCATTTTGTCGATATCTGGTACTTAAGTAAAAATGAACAACTTATATTTACAAGTTGTCCATGTGGTCACAAGTTCATTATATCCAGAATGATATTAATGATTTGGATATCATATATATAATATATATCCAGTATATACATGTTTTTATAATAGTACATAACATTTAGAGGTAAGAAATGAAATGCACTGTTCATAGAGACGGTAATCCGTACGTATGTATGAACGCTACTTTCATTTCTATTTCTTATTTTAATGGAAAAAACATAATAATACATAGGTATATTATAATTACAGTATAATATCATATATAATATTGTTAACTCCATCCTTTTTACGTCCCACATGAGGCATTAACGAATCAAATCACATTGAGGGGGCGGTAGTCCGCACTTCCCCAAATTAGATTATCGTATTTACCCACTATGGAAACCATAAAGGATTGATATAATTGGGAATTACAGAAGAATAATGAAATAATAAACATAATATATATCATATATAAATACATTTCCATCATAATTTCCACCATGATAGGTGGTAATATGTAATTTAACAATCATCGTTTCGTGAGGCCTTAGTTTTCCATCCACAGAAACATTATGTTCATCATCCATTGGATGGATGTTTGTGTAAGTGTAGTTTGAATCCTTCTCATAAAAACAGCCTATTATATTGAGGATAATGGCGTTGTTACAAAATAAATGAAATAAAAATATTTTATCGGTTGGAGAAGTAAAATAAAAGAAAATAATTTAAGAGAAACTCTTACCTTTACTTTGGGTAACTCCCTTTGGTTTGAACCAAAGGAATTCTTGAAGTTCCTTCTGCCTAAGGTAAGGATTTTAGGAGGAGGAGAATGATGTAGGGAGCCTAATTGAGTAGAGTTTGGTCAAGCCAAATAGCTTGAGTGGTGTGAGGAATTGGTTAGAAGTGGTCTCCTTTTATAAGGGGAAGGAGGGGCTCATTAGGAATGTGTGAAACTATTATTTTATTATATAATGATATTCGGTTTATAATGGTCCAAAAATCATTATAGTATACGATAAGATAAGTCATGGTCTAAATAAAATCATCCAATCAGAATTGGACATGTTCTGAATAATATTTTAATCATTATAATCTTATTTCATTAAATCATTTATTAATGAGGTAAATACTGCATCATTATTGTGTAATAAATAATTTAATTTATTCTATGTCTAAAAATTATAAAAAAATACTATAATGTAGGAAATAGTTTTAGCTTTCCAATGAATATTTTTAGTCGAAAATAGGACTTATATAACACCATATAAAAATTAATTACTAAAAGATTTTGGTTTATGTCATTTTGGCCTTTACTTAAAATTAATTATTGTAAATTGCCATTATCACTTCCAAGTGGATAAAAGGGGTCCCAAAATAGACCCCAAGATGCCTATGGTCGTTAATGACTCAAATAATAAGGTTAGGACAAGTTTTATGGTTGTTTTGAATTATTATAATATTCTTTTAACCTTGAATTACCCTATTTACCTTTAACCGTGGTAAATAAAAGTCAAAAGTTACTATTCACCAAAAATTATTTTCATCTTAATGAACTACATTTTACTTCTTAATAACAACCATGTGTGTCAGATTTTTGAAATTCAATTCACCAAAGTGGTAAAATTTCATTTAAATGAAAAAGTCAGTTTTTTAACTACCACTAAGTGGTGTCACTATTCCTCAAAAATTGAAGTTTTTCAGGAGAATACCAATAATTCTGCCTAAGCATTATTAGATATTCTGAATTCAAAATTTCTGTCGATTTTTCCAAATTCAAAACATATAAGTGGAATTAATTAATTTAAAAATTAATTCTTGTTGTTAAAACAAATAGCATGTTTTTAAGAAACAATAACTATCAAAAGATTGATACTTGTTTATGTCCAATTTCAAAGTGAAATTAATTACAATGACTAAAATTGGATTAAATGGTAAAAATATATTTCAATTTCACTTTAAAACCAACTAAAAATATAATCTAACCATATAAATAAATTATATTAAAAGGCACTTTTGAATTAAAATAGAGTAGTTTTCACTATTCATTAAAAATGAACTTTATCAGAAAAATACCAAAAAATTAACCAAAGTAAAATTTGATGTCCCCATTATAAATAAGGATTATATTTGGTCAATTAGAATGTATTATAGTGACCAAAACTATATTTAAAGAGGGTTCACCATTAAAAGGCGGTAAATCGGCCTTTTAATGTAAATTATGCATAAAATTAGATTCATTCACATTTTAAGCATCTAACTTTTATTGGATAAAAGTAAATACATCTAAAAAATATATATAATCATGTCGTAGTTAGTTTTGTTAATTCCCACCACTACAACGTCTAGGTGTTAACTGCCATTTAAAATAATAATATTATATTATTATTGTGCGACGTAAGATTCCAAAGAATCCCGTTGTTGCGTATTGGGTACGCTATCAAACATATCACCCCTTTTAAAGTAAAATTAATATTTAATTCATAAATAATAATAAGTATAAAAATATCTTACTATTCAATTACTTGGGATGTTACATTTAGAGTTGTATTATAACAAAATGTTTCCCTCTTCAATTGGTATTGACCCATTTGATGCATTTTATTGAAAACTGTATCAATTTTTATTATGTTGGAATATGGTTGGTGAGTAAGTAGTATATGGTCTAGATGTGGTGTCAAGCATGACTAAGAATATATAAATGAGTTGATATTGGATTAGAGTAGTATCGAAACCTCAAAATTATTATATTTATTAGAGGAGTAAAACTCTAGAGTTAGAGTTTGGTGACTATTTTTTATTGAGGGTTTCCCATAATTGTGGGTAGTATATGATTAGTAGGGAGAAAAAACATTATCCCTTGTTTATCAGTTCATTTGAGGTGTTTTAGTGCATTGGTGTGGTGGAATATCAGTCAGCAATTTCTCGATAGATGGATCTAATCCATGACATCTTCCATGTGATACAACTTCATCGATATATTCCTGATGAATCAAATTTTATAGATTTGGTAGACTATAATATTAAGAAGGATATTAAATTCATGGATTGACTAATTTTGATATATGATCATTTGGAGAAGGTGTTGTGTGGATGCATTATTCCTCAAGATCATGTCCCATAGAGTCATGGTAACATAGAATATAGTATGTGTGAATGGGATTCATAGATGCACACTTGATACCCTTATTTGTTTATATGTTTTTAGAGACAAAATGTTTGAATTGGTGTTGATTTAACTTAATTAACTTTTTTAATTTCATTTTTATGTTCGGTTGATGGGGTTTTTTATTTGAGGGTACTTTCTCAGGGTGTTCTTAGTTGGTGATGTATGTCTCTTTTCACTTTGATTTTATTTTTATTCTTAGAGATGATAATCATTTGATAGGTATCTAATGTAACAGTTTGGAAATTATCAGCCTGTTACATTATGTGTCTTGGGTGTTGGAGGTCCTAAGAGGAGACTTGAGGAAGGAAGGGAGGGTGGTGTTTAAGATGGAAGTTTAGGTGGGGGACAAGACTCTCGCATGGAGGCATGTACTATATTATAAAAGGTCAGATGTGAAGACAGATTTTTGTGTGGATGGTACACTGTATCATGGATATTGATGTGTCGTGATATGGGAGTTCTTCAATTTTAGGGACCCTTGAAGTGTGATACTTTTGATGCACCGTAATTTTGGTCTATTTTTGATCGAGATAGAATGTATTTTATATAGATTCAATAGAGTTATCATGGTTGTGACCTGGAGTCTCGAGTTACTAAATTTTAAATCATCCTTTTTTTTATTTCTCTATACCATAACATGAGTTCGTAAGTTTAGAGACTATTGTAGGGTGGATAGCCTTTCTATTTGTTCCCATACTAGTTTTAGTAGATATGGGCTTGATATGTGGTGTGATTTCTGAGTGTGGGGGGAATGAGGTTTACAAATCCTTTTGAGCTGAAATAAGATTGGTTTTTCCATGTTTTTTTGAAACCCTCACAATTGCAGTGCAAACCTACCTATTGTACCATGGTCTAATATTTTCAAGCCTTGGTATGAATTCCAATTCCCTTTAAAATCAAATCACTCAACCTTTTAATACTCTTGATTCTTGGGTGACCTAAGTGTTATTTTTGGAGATACTTCAACCCCTCCTTCTTTGATTTGTTCCTTGGATCCAGAAGATTAATTATTGGAGATCCAAGGTAAGTTCCCCATTTTAATACTTCCTTTCTTCCCATTCATTACCAAGATAGTTGTGTGTTTGTGGGATATGATTGGAATGTTTAATGTTGAAGTGAGTATTTGATGACGAATGTTGGGCCCTAGGTTTCTGAATTCCTTACTGTTTATTAGTTTTGGGGCCATATCTTCTTTGTATTGCCTTCAGGCTATGATTAAAAAAGATTTGATTAAGATATGGGATCAGGAACTCTCTATTTTTTTGTGAAAATTATTGAATTAACATGTTCTTGTTTTATTTTGGTGAGGGGTATAAAATTTATTAATAAACACAATGAACAAGATATAATGAAATTTATGGGAAGGTGGTATTAGATAATTTTTTAATTGTTTTATTATATTTATCATGTTCATTAGGCCCTTAATTGCTATTTCTGAAAATTATTGTTTCTACTGTGATTTATATAACCATTTTTAACTGAATTGTAACACCCCAAGATTTTATGAGAAGTATTATTTTTAATTTATTTGATGTCTTGTGTTGTATGCTACACCAATATTATCTTGCACTATAGGCAATAACATATTAGCATGCGGTATACACAACACTATTCTTGGATCGTGTTACACAAAATTTCAAGATTGTTTGATAGAAGTTATTTTACGCAACATTGAGTGTGTATATATATATATATATATTCAATGTATAAATGAAATATGGTTGGATTATATTATACAAAACAACAAAGGAATCTTGAACTACACGCAACCCATACTTGGATTGCTTTACACGCAATTGCAACCTTCCATGATAGTGTGTGTTGTACGCAATACTGAGTTTCACTAAACAAAGATATGTTATCAAAGTATTATATAAACTAGCAGTTATGAATAGTAATACCCAACTTTTGAAATTTTATAAATTTTATCTTTCAAAATGGACTTCATTTTTGGATTCGGAATATCGAAATTAGCCTAGGGTGAAATTTTGGGTTTTTTCTGAAAACTTTCAATTTTTGATGAATAGTAAAAACACTGGGTTACTATTTAAAAACCGACTTTTTATTTAAATAATTATTTAATTTATTTAAATTTATTTTAGGTGAAATTTTTTACATAATACCTATATATGTTAAATTTAATTAATTGGAGTCATTTTATAATAATTTTAGATATATTAAAATTTTATTGAACTTTTCACCATCTTTTACCCACCTCCTAGGAGAATTTGAAAATTTACATAAAACTTAATTTTACCGCTTCTATGAGTGGAATTTCGAAAATCCGAGAGACATGGTTAATATCAAGGAGAAAAATGTGGATCAATAAGATAAAAATAATTTTTGTGAATAGTAACTTTTTACTTTTGTTTACCACGGTTAAAAGTATATAGTGTAATAAAGTGTAAAAATGATATTATTATTACCCTAAAACATGTACTAATTATATTGGATAACTATAATTCGACCAAAAACAACCTTAGGAATAAAATATTACCCTTTAGGTCCACATGGATTAGATTAGGACACTTATTATTATTTTATTTAAAGAAGAATTAAAAGAGTTAAAATCAATGTTTAATAACTAATTTTTTTAATATAGGGTTATACATAAGATAAATTAAACTATAAATATTCATTATAAATATAAAAATATTTCCTACATAATGGTATTTTATTTATAATTTTATAAATTATATAATTTAATTTATTTATGACACAATGATGATGGAGTAATTATCTTATTAATGAAATATTAACATAATTGATGTTATAAATACCCAAATAAATGTAATTTGAGACTTTTTATGAATTAAACTAATTTTCTAGGGTAATATTACATGTTATTATTGATTTAATATATTTCGTTCGAACTAATAATTCTGTTATGATTTTCGGAAAAATCAATTACCAAATAGTGTCAAAATTGACATACAATAGTTTTTAAAACAAATATTATATTATTAATTGTTATTCTATTCCTAAAAATATAATTTTCGGCCAAAAGACTTAGATAAGGTTATATATATTAATAATGAACCACTTGGGGTTCGTTTGGCTTGTTATTGTAAATTTATTAACCATATAGTTTAAGAAAACAAGAAGACACGGTAAAAGATAAATTATTTAACTTAGAGTTAAATCTAAATGATAAGGTTAAAATAGTAACCAAAACATGTCTAAAACCTATTGGTTTAAAAGATTTATACCCATACCCACTTTATATTCTAAATAAGTCACTTTTATGTCATTATAAACCGTATATGACTTTATTATAAAATAATATTTTATGTTTTTCCTAAAGTGTCCCTCTCCTCCCTTATCAAAGGGCACCTCCTCCATCTTCTCTTCAAACAATTTTGATCCTTCAGGCTTGGCCAACCCCTGACCATTTACCTTGTCAACTTCCCTAGAAACATTATAGAGGTTCCGGTCTCCTCAAAAGACCAACTCTAGTTCCTTAAGGAGAATCTTAAAAGAGGTGCGTCGAAGGAGAGGTAATCTCTTCTACCGATTCATTCAAGTTTCTTTCATCTTCAACATCTTCTTCTTTAGTTGTTTAATTATAAATTAATAACATCAGTATCACTAATATAATTATATTTAATTATAAATATGAAACAATCCCATTTCACCATCTATCCATCCTATGGAAAACAAAATCACTGCACGTGTGTACGTATAGAATACCGTCTCCACGTCGTGGTGTAATATGTTTTTCCACCACCACCTTATGTGGATGGGTATAGTGGTGTAAATAATAACTATATATAGTTATTATAACATCATACTTATTCTGAGATATTATATCATCCACTCCAATTCAATTCAATAATTATGGAAATGATATCCTCGCTTGTGCGTACGTACGGATTACCGTCTCCATGACGCGATGAGATTCATTCTCCATGTTAACCATTCAAGAATGATTATAAAGTATATATATATAATGAATAATAATGAAATATATGACATGATAAAGCTATTGGATTTATGTATATATTTATATATATCATCTACTTACTTCCATTCAAGTCAATAAGGAAAGGAAAATAATGTTCATGCGTACGTACGACCTACCGTCTCCATGAACGGTGTATTTAATTTGATTTATCAATCTATTATATATATATATATACTGAATATATATGATATATAAATCATTATATACATTATTTAAGTATGTAAATAATGATATAAGTAATAATAATATCAAGAACAACATGTCCAAACACGTAAGTTAAATAAAACGATTTTCCCCAAAACGCTACTTTAACATGGAACTTACAAAGGAACGAGTAATATAAAGTCATAAGTGAACCATATATGATATCATAACAATGAATATTATTCTTTAATAAGACAATTAAATTATTTAAATAATTATACAGGAGGTTCGGATACGTACGAATAATATCAGACCTAAGGTAAAGGATAATTTTTTCAATCTCATTTTTATCTGAGATTGCTTATACGTAAGTATTTACTGGGGTTATATTTTTCATCCATGTCCATAATTTTTTTTTCAAAAAGTGTTTAATATTATTACATGTATGTTTGATGTCATGTTTACCCCTCTTGGAATTTTACTTTGTGTTATGGAAGGAATCTATCTTTTGTTTACCATACGTGGTACTTTTTGACATTTCTGTTAAAAGTACGAGGATAATGTTTTTTAACTTATATGGCATGCATGGATTTTTATGGTTTTATAACTCCTTATTTTCATTAAACTTACTCTATAAGATTTAATTATTATTTTCAACAAAATCATTTTCTTTTAAAATTTCATGGAATTTTGAGAAAAGAAAATGAATTTGAAGAAGAAAGGATATTTTCCTCTAGAATTCATTTCAAGTGTTTTATCAAAACCATTTTGCATATAAGATGAAATTATTTCATATGTTTATATTTCAAGTATAATGTCTCTATGATTTACATGGTTTCACTTTTCTTATGATAAAATTATATCCATTTGTTTTATATGGATTATGTTATGATGGGATGATGTTTATGAAACCCATTTTATTCTTTGGGTTATGATGAATGATTTATGTTTATGTTGTGGCACATGTAATAATGATTTAATTATGATATGGGTGAGACCTATATCTCCCTCTAATGCATTGGGTAAATATTTATATCTCATGGGATGTACATGGCTAGTACGGTAAGTTAATCCGGTTCAGGGATACAGGACTGGAACGAGGAGTGAACTCGATTCAGAAAGGTAATTTATCCACTACGATGGTCTTGGAAGCAATGTCTTGGCTAATATGGAAATAATATCATGTGCTTAATGGTTTCCCATGATTACATGTTTTATTCCCGTTCTATTTTATCATGATTAATGTTCCTTTATGACCTATGCCTTACGAACTGCCAAGATTTATTTCACAACTCAAGATTTTGATGTTTAGACATTATGTTCATGTTTTAAAGTTCAAAAGTATATGGTTTGTTTTATTTTATCCATGGTTACCCTTACTGAGCATTTGAGCTCACCATTTATATGTTTTCTTTTCCCCATGTTATAAAGAAAGGTTTTAGGTAATAAAAAAAAGGTGAAGATCTTTATGGGAGATGTTGAAGATCTTTCACCATGACTAGAATATTATGTTCCGAGTTTCCAAAAACACTAAACTATTGCGTACCTTTAGTGTATGTTTTTGTTATGTATTAGATATTCCAAAAAATTAATTTCATGTCCATGTATGTCTATTACAGGTCTCTACAATTGGTATCAAAGGGAAGTTTAGTTAACCTTTGGAAACAAGGATGTGAAAACTTTAGTGAAATCCCTAGAGATATTTATATGGTATGTCTAGGGATGTCCCTAAGGTTATGTATAAGTATAGTTTATAGTCCTAGAATTATGGTAATGATATTAGAATTAAACCTAATATTTTAGATATTGAAGGTACTCCCCCTTTGTTATGTTGTTTTCCACATCATGATTTTTGCCTCTCACACTATTATTTTTGGGTTTTAGACAATGGATGGAACCCGAAGGAACTGTGTTGATCAACGTAATGGACAATTCAATGATTTTCCTTCTAAACAAACCAATGTTATGGGAGATGGAGTGAAAAATCTTATTGCTATACTTACACAAGCTATTAATCATTCTAGACTTCTAAATGACCAGATAAGGGAACAATATTCTATCGAGTCCTTCATGAGGCAACGTCCACCTTTTTCAGTGGGTCTTCTAATCCCCTTGTTGCTAAACAATAGATCAGTACCATTGAAAATATATTTTCCATACTTCTCTGTTCAGAACATTAAATTGTCATTCTGGTTGTTTACCGTTTAGAAGGTGAAGCAGACCAGTGGTGGACTCTAATTAAGAATACAAGGCCCCAAGATGAAATTGAATCAATGGAATGGGATGAGTTCAAGATCTTATTTTTCAATAAGTACTTACCTTGTATTCTTCGAACAAAGATGGAAAAGGAGTTTCTTGAGCTTAAGCAGAAGGATGATGAATCTTTTGGTATATATGGAGTGAATTTTACAAGACTTGAAAGGTATGAATATGGCTTATCATCCAACCTAAAAGTAAAGTTGATTGATTCTTCACTAGCTTAAAACCAAGTCTTATAAGGGAATTATCTATAAGATACTTCAGTAGCTATGAAGAAATTGTGTGTTGTGTTATCAAGGTAGAACTGAAAGTTGGTGTAACATATCCATCTCATGGTTTTGACACGAAACGAAAGATGGAGTTCAAGGAAAAACCTCAGAACAATGGTGAAAAAAGGTGAATGTTTTTATGCTCCAAGTGTGGAAAGAAGCATGGTGGAGCTTGTCTAAAGGGTAATATAAAATGTTTCAGGTGTGGAAAAGAAGGACACAAAGCCAATAATTGCAAAGGAAAAGGTTTAGTAAACACCATGGATAGGGATAATGGTATTTCTAAGACATCAACAATGGTTAAATGTTTTAAATGCGGAATGTACGGGAATTAGGAAAACTAATGCCCTAAGGGAAAGTCTCATGAAGAGAATAATCATAGTCTTATGGGTAGTATTTATATTGATTATGATGAAGAGACTACAAATAATATGTGATATGAAATAATTATTGAAGCTCAGTCAATGGTTTTAGAAGGTGATGGAATGATTTATGTTGAATAGGTAATGGTACTATGGAATAAAGACACATCTAAGGATTGTTACACTATTGTTTTTTCCAAAGTATATGAAAGTATATGTTGAATGTCACTGGTAACCATGAAAGGTTATTTAGATATTTTTATAAAGAAGATGATATGAGCATAATGAATGGATAAGGTGAAAATGAAATGTTTGATAGTATTCATGAGCTCATGACTGATATAAGGACAAAGTGATATCATGGTTTGAGTATATAGAAATTTTTGGATTTTCGTATGTGGAAAGTGTTAACTTTTGATAGCATTCATGTTTTTACTAAGGTTTAATGGGTATTCATTTTTAAAGAGAATACATGATTAAGTTATTCACATGTTTGGAATGTGACCAACAAGATATATCGTATGATAAATGATGGTATTCACATGGTCGGTAGATGATATTTCTAGTAATAGTTTTATTTATACTTTGAGATTGGACAGATGTATTTTGGATAAGTCTAAAGATTGGAATGGATTATGTTGGACATAATATAGTATTTTTTAGGGCTAGAACTATTTTTGATCTTATTTCTGTAATGTTATAATAGTGTAGTTTTATAAAAAGGACAACCTGCAGGATGGGCGACAACCCATCGCATCGGACAAGGTTGCGGGAATCGAACCCACAACCAAAGTAAAACATGACTTTATCACCTACCTCTGACATACATGAAGTCTCTAGTTAGTAGAAAATAGTTTCATTTTAATAAGCGCTATGATAGATGAAGTATAAGTCCATTTTAGAAACCATATACGATTAATCTCAGCATAGATGGACTTATGTATATTTAATAAATTGTGCTAAACATTTTGCGATAGAAACAGATGGAATGACCTATCATTATATCGCATGATCTTGTAACACTTGATGAATGAAAAATTCAACTTCATTTCTTTAAGAGATGAAGTGGAAATTTTTCATGGCATGAACAACGATGAGATTGTTCCAAAATCAAGTAAGTATTTCTTTTAATTCAAATTTTTTTTAACATTAGTGAGATGATCTTGAGAACTAAAAACATTGTCCTAGTACCCTCATACCCGATGAATTATATGGTACCTTAAATCATCAAAAATTTATGGCTTTGTGATTGTTGGGTTTTTTCATAACCATGTTCTCTACCACTCTCAATTAGAGCGTGATGGTTAGATTTCTCTTCCATATACATATTTTCACCTATGTTCTTCTATGTGGAAACCCAGTGATTAGTTAATTTGGGTAACCATTACGTTTCATAATTTAGTTTTGAAAGTTATGTTTTGGTAGTCATTTTTAGGATGTGGGATTCTTTTAAATAAACTTCCAAGTAGTAAACCACTTATAACCCCGACGAATTTCGAGGGAGAAATTCATTTAAAGGGGGGTAGAATGTAACACCCTGAGATTTTATAATAAGTATTATTTTTAATTTATTTTATATCTTGTGTTGTATGATACACCAAGATTTTATTGTGCTATACACAACACCATATTAGCTTGCAGTATACGCAACACTATTCTTGGATCGTGTTACACAAAATTTCAAGATTGTTTGATAGAAGTTATTCTACGAAACATTGAGTATATATATATATATATACTCAATGTGTAAATGAAATATGGTTGGATTATATTATACACAACAATAAATGAATCTTTCACTATGCGTAACCCGTACATGGCTTTCTTAACACGCAATCGCGACCTTCCTTGATAGCGTGTGTTGTACTTAATACCAAGTTTCACTAAACAACGATATGTTATTAAAATATTATATAAACTAGCCGGTATGAATAGTAATACCCAATTTTTGAAATTTTATAAATTATCTCTTTAGAAATGGACTTTATTTTTGGATTTGGAATACCAAAATTAGCCTAGGGTGAAATTTTGGTTTTTTTCCTGAAAACCTTCAATTTTTGATGAATAGTGATAACACTGGGTTACTATTTAGAAACCGAAATTTAATTTAAATAATTATTTATTTTATTTAAATTTATTTTAGGTAAAAATTGATACATAATACCTATATAAGTTCAATTTATTTCATTGGAGTCATTTTATAATAATTTTAGATATATAAAAATTTTATTGAACTTTTCACCGTCTTTTACCCACCTCCTAGGAGAATTTGAAAATTTACATAAAGCTTAATTTTACCTCTTCTGTGAGTGAAATTTCAAAAATCTGAGAGAGACGGTTAATATGAAGGTGTAAAATTTGGTTCAATAAAATAAAAATAATTTTTGGTGAATAGTAACTTTTTACTTTTATTTACCACGGTTAAAAGTAAATAGGGTACTAAAGAGTAAAAATGATATTATTATTACCCTTAAACATGTCCTAATTCTATTGGATTAGTGTAATTCGACCAAAAACAACCTTAGGAATAATATATTACCCTTTAGGTCTACTTGGATTAGATTAGGACACTTATTATTATTTTATTTAAAGAAGAATTAAAAGAGTTAAAATCAAAGTTTAATAATTAAAAAAAATTTAATATAGAGTTATACATAATATAAATTCAACAATAAATATTCATTATAAATATAAAAATATTTCCTAAATAATGATATTTTATTTATAATTTTTATACATTAAATAATTTAATTTATTTATGACACAATAATGATGCAGTAATTACCCTATTAATGAAATATTAACATAATTGATGTTTTAAATACCCAAATAAATGTAATTTGAGACTTTTTTTGAATTACAACAATTATATAGGTTAATATGACATGCTAGTATTTATTTAATTAATTCAGTTCGAACTATTAACGCTGTTATGATTTTCACAAAAATCAACTACCAAATAGTTTCAAAATTGACATGAAATAGTTTATTAAAAAAGTATTATATTATTAAATGTTATTATATTCATAAAAATTTAAGGTTCTTCCACATGACTTAGATAAGGTTATATATATTAATAATTAACCACTTAGGGTTATTTTGTCATGTTATTATAAATTTGTTAACCATATAGTGTAAGAAAACAAGAAGACACGCTAAAAGTTAAAATATTTAGCTTAGAGTTAAATCAAAATGATAAGGTTAAAATAGTAACCTAAAAATGTCTAAAACCTATTTATTGAAAGGATTTAGATCCATACCCACTTTATCTTATAAATAAGTCACTTTTTAGCCATTATAAACCGAATATGACTTTATTATAAAATAATATTTTAAGTTTTTCCTAAAGTTCCCCTCTCCTCTCTTATAAAAGGGCACCTCCTCCTTCTTCACTTATCACAATTTTGAGCCTTCACGATAGACCAAACCTTGACCATTTCCCTTCTAAACTTCCCTAGAAACATTATAGAGGTTATGGTCTCCACAAAAGACCAACTTTAGTGCCTTAAGGGGAAGCTTAAAAGAGGTGCGTCGAAGAAAAGGTAATCTCTTCTACCAATTCTTTCAAGTTTCTTTCTTCTTCAAAATATTATTATTTAGTTGTTTATTTATAAATTAATAACATCCGTATCAATAATATACTGATATGTTATTATATATATTAAAAAACCCCATTTCACCTTCTATCCATCCTATGGAAAACGAAATCACTGCGCGTGCGTACGTACGGAATACCGTCTCCACGTCGTGGTGTAATTTGCTTTTCCACCACCACCTTACTTGGATGGGTATAATGGTGTAAAGAATAAATATATATAGTTATAATGACGTCATAATTATTCTATTATATTAAATCATCTACTCCAATTCAATTCAATAATTATGGGAATGATATCATTGCTCGTGTGTACGTACGGATTACCGTCTCCACGACGCGATGAGATTCATTCTCCATGTTTACCATTCAAGAATGATTATAATGTATATATAATGAATAATAATGAAATATATGACCTGATACAGCTATTTTATTTATATATATATATATATATATCATCTACTTACTTCCATTCAAGTCAAAAATGAAAGGAAAACAATGTTCATACGTACGTACGGCCTACCGTCTCCATGAACGGTGTATTTAATTTCATTTATCTATCTATTATATATATATACTGAATATATATGATATATAAATCATGATTTACATTATGGAAGTAAGTAAATCATGATATAAGTAATAATAATATCATGAACAACATGTCCAAACACGTACTATAAATAAAACAATTTTACCCAAAACGCTGTTTTAACATGGAATTTACAAAAGAATGGGAAATATAAAGTCATATTTGAACCATATATGATATCATAAAAATTAATATGATTCTATAATAATCAAATGACATTATTTAAATCATTATACAGGAGGTTTTGATACGTACGAATCATATTGGACCTAAGGTAAGGGATAATTTTTCAATCTCATTTTTATCCGAGATTTCTTATACGTAAGTATTTATTGGGGTTATATTTTTCATCCATGTCTATAAAAATGTTTTTAATAAATTTTTTACTATTATTACATTTATTTTTAAAGTCATTTTTACCCCTCTTTGACTTTTACTTTGTGTTATGGAAGGAATCTATATTTTGTTTACCATATGTGGTACTTTCTGACTTTTCTGTTAAATGTACGAGGAGAATGTTTTTCTTAACTTATACAGCATGAACGAATTATTACAGTTTTATAAATCCTTATTTTCATTAAGCTTAATATATAAAATTTCATTATTATTTTCAACAAAATCATTTTCTTTTAAAATTTCATGGAATTTTGAGAAAAGAAAATGAATTTGAAGAAGAAAGGATATTTTCCTCAAGAATTCATTTCAAGTGTTTTATCAAAACCATTTTCCATCTAATATGAAATTATTTCATATGTGTATGCTTCAAGTATAATGTCTCAATGATTTTCATGGATTTACTTTTCTTATGATGAAATGATATCCATTTGTTTTATATGGATTATGTTATGACAGGATGATGTTTATTGAAACCATTTTATTCTTTGTGTTATGATGAATGATTTATGTTTATGTTGTGGCACACGTAAGAATGATTTCATTATGAGATGGGTGGGACCTATATCTCCCTCCAATGAATTGGGTAAAGATTTATATCTCCATGAGATAGACATGGCTAGAACGGTATGTTAATTTGGTTCAGTGATACAGGACTGGAACGGGGAGTGAACTCGATTCAGAAAGGGACTTTGTCCACTAAAATGGTATTAAAAGCGATGCCTTGGCTAATATGGAAATCATATTATGTTCTTTAATGGTTTTCCACAATTAAATGTTTTATTCCCCTGCTATTTTATCAGGATTTATGTTCCTTTATGACCTATGCCTTACGAATTTCCAGGATTTATTTCACAACTCGAGATTTTGACGTTTAGACTTTATGTTCATGTTTTGAAGTTCAAATGTATATGGTTTGTTTTATTTTCCCCATGATTAACCTTACTGATCATTTGAGCTCACCCGTTATATGTTTTATTTTCCCCAGGATATAAAGAAAGGTTTTATGTAAAAAAACAAAAGGGGAAGATCTTTATGGTAGATGTTGAAGATCTTTGACCATTATTAGAAGATTATGTTACAAGTTTCCAAAGAAACTAAACTATTACGGTCCTTTGGTGTCTATTTTTGTTATGTATTAGATATTCCGAAAAAATAATATAATATCCATATATGTCAAGTATGGGTCTCTATATGAATAATGGAAACATAGATAATTAAAGGGTAATAAATTATTGATGTGAAGGATATGAATATATTAATGAAACAAATTGACATGATCAGCGGACTTGAAATGGTAATGTGTTGGATACCAAAATTATTGATATGTGTTATGGTAAATCTTATTATTGTTGGTATGTTTCTATGATTATAGTGTTTCTTTTATTTTAAGGATGTGGTAGGTTGTCAGAATGAATTGGTTGTGGGTATTCGTGTGTGTTGGGTAGCTGGGATGTGATTTGTTCATTCATTAACATGGATTGTTCCATTGGGACAATATTAGTGAATATGTGATACATTGTGGGATGATTTTTAGATGTTTAGTTGTTGTTGATTAGGTTGATAGTGTGGGATATATATTGGGGATATAGTTTCCATATTATGTTTTGAAAAAGAGAATGAAGAGATTATCATGGGATGATGGAATGGTTGGATGTTGTAGGTTTTGTTTTATATTTTCCCCTTAATAGAATGATATAACCAGTAAATGATAATATGGTAATCGTGTAATGGATATAGTGGATTTTCATTGACACTTTAATTACATTGGTTAATGTACTTAAATCAGTTGATAAATAAAAAAATATGGAAATGACATAATTGTTTGATGTACTATGAATTGTGAATGTTTTTCGGCCATATTGTGTGGTAAAATGGGCTGGGTTGTGGTTTTTTAGGTCGAAATAATGGAGACATGTGGAAATGGTAGTGTGGTGATGGTTATAGGATATGGTTGTGATATGTTGACGTGAAACCTTTATGAAGGGATTGTGTGTTGTTATATATTTATTATGTATTTTATTTTGATTTATTTACACAAACCCACCCGATTTATATAACCTTACTAACACCTAAATATTTGGGTTCTTGGTGTTTTCCCCAATATCCAGTTTAGTGAGTAAGGAAAGATGTATACCCCCTCTCCTCCTCTCCATTTGGGCATAGTTGAAGTGGTATTGGTATATATTGGGGTTCATGCAATCTAAGAGGAGGATATAAGGTTGATTTATTTTATGTTCATGATACCCTATTGTGATGGATAAAAACATGTTGATGATGTGGTATATATGGATGGAATCACACATTAAAGGTGGAGATGATTAGGTTTTTTTCCTTAATTTTCATGACACTTTATTATTATGGTCAATGATATACATATGGGATGTAGATATGTGCTTGATTATATGGATGTGATGATGTGTCTATTAACTAATGACAACAAGAGATGTTTGGACCAACAAAAGGTTGGGGTAGGTAGGGTTGAAAATCCATGCACATTATATATATATATGGATATATAAGGAATGTTTTGAAGCATATGATATTTGAAATTGGGGAGTGAGAGTGAAAAATTAGCAGGGAAGTGGTTTCATGGTGTAATTAATTCCATTAGTTATTAATATTTTACTATATTGGATGCATGATTGGGTGAGAGAGACGTAGAAAGGTTAGGGACTACTGATCATTGTATGTTTTATTTTCTTATAAAATTTATTCATTGAGGAATTAGTACAATTACTTATTATTTTCATGAGAGTCCTTTGGAAATATCATGATGAGGATACATGTTATGATAACCACCAAATATATATAATGTTTTTAGGGATCCATAGTGAATTTGGAGATCAGGATGGAATGTTCTACGTTAGAGCATGGAGATACGATTATATTTTTTACCTAAGAGTTTAATTTTGGTATTTTATTTAGACTTTAGTATTTTCTAACACATTAATGAAATTCAGGAGTAATATGGACATTGGTTATTTTATAATAGGATGTTGATTAGTGATTTTTATCTATATATTATAGGGATATATTTGGGAAATTCCTACAATTTACATGTTTTATATCCTCAGTGTTAGTTTCCAACTCAAGGCTTAATGGAGGTGGACCTCACAGGCTATAATTATTCTCACTGTAGGACCAAGAGAGGTTCACAATAGGGACATGTAATGAAAGAGGCTAGTATGTGGGGTTTTAGTTATATTATATGATTTCATTGTTATATGAAATTCTTAATAAAATATTAGTATTTTAAATTATGTTTCAATTTTTTCTACCCATATATATATATATAATAAAACAAAATAGATAAAAATAAAAAAAATAATAGAGAGTCTTGAATGCAGTTTTGGGTTTTCAACATGGAAACCATTTTTTGGACATAGATTAGGACCAAAAGAAGGAGAAGTTATGATGGCATAATTCTTGATGGTTTGAATGAAGATGGAGGACATAACTGCTATATTTCATGATTCCTAGAAGCTATAAAAACCATATGTTATACAAACTACAGTTTTCAAATAGTATAAAAATAAAGAGATAGTGTGGGATAATTAAAGTTGATTCAGTTTCAACTTATTATATATTAATAGGTGAGAAAAATTACTGGTATATTTGGTTAGGAAGGTGGGTGTATTTTTCCAAGCAGAGGGATTTTTCATAAAGATAGGCTTATGTGGAGCTCATCTCATGAAGACAGAAAGTCTGAGACTATCAGATGCACTAGTAGGATTTCACTAATTATAGTGGAATGAGTTATCCTTTTGGGAAACATATTTTAATTTTAAGCTTCCTTATATTCTATTGAATAAATAAAATACCCCCTTTTAGATTAGGATACAAGTCATAACCACATAAATTTTATGTTATTATTCCTTTGAGTTTGTCTTTTGATTTTGGATTTGGACTGTCATACCAATTCAATTGTTTAGATGAATTAAATTAAAATGTGGTCTTTTGGGTGTTCGTTTCTTATAATATCAAGATTTAGTAGTGTGGGTTCTCATTAAAATACTTTGTTCTATGGGGTGAGTTCTGGTGAAGGTTTGTCTGGTGTTTATATAGAACACATTATATGGATGCAATAAGTGTTATCAGAGCCCATGGTTGGAGTTTGATAGAACTAAATGATTCATTGGAGTGTTTTAGAGATCTATTCAGTAAAAATATTTTTCTATTTTCCTTATATGACTTTATCTATAAGTTGATCATGAAATCTCCATCTATGTTGTTTGGAAGTAGTGGGAGTTCTCAAATTTTATTAGGGTGATGTGTGATGAGAATAAGGCCAGAATGAACAAGTAATATGTAATGGATTTTGGTTTATAAAATATATATATAGGGTATTTCCTATATTATAATGTACTTGATTTTCCATTTACTAGTGCTAACCTAGAAGTGAAGAAAACAAACAAATGAGAGAGGATTTAAAATAATGTTTTAAGGTTTTTGAATGTCACTTTCATGGAATGTAGTTTTTAACTTTGGATAGGTAAATAATAATTCATAACCAATTAATACCATTTCATATATATATAAAAAACCAATATTTATGAAAAATATATTCATGTTAAGGAGTATATTAATCATGCATAAGTCGGAATGGAATTCTGGAGCCAATTATATTAGTAACTTTAATATGATCCCGATCTAGTTGTAGTTATAGATGAAAAATTTAGAGATCGAGAATAAGTAATGTTGTTACATTCCATGCTCCTAGAATATAGGCATAGGATGATGACCGCTGATGTATGGGAATTTTCATGGGCCCCTGATGAATATATTCTTTTTACTTAAGCATACAACATAGTGAAAGACATATTTTCGATCTCTTGAGGAGGCCACTCACACAACACTATCTCTCCATTATAACTTTTAATAAACTAACTATTATAATTTTATGTTATATAGAAATATAATGGGGTTTTTAAAATTCAAGTGATATAAATATATAAATAAAAATAAGACAAAGAAAAAGAGAAGACACAGGGATGGAAGTAAAAGAAGATTCTTTACATTAGAAGTTTATATTAATGAAATCATTTTTATATAAACATATAATCACAATATTTTATTAATAATGGTGATAATGATATTTAATACCACACCCTTTTTATTTTAATTGTTATTACCCCATGATGCTACCTTAGTATGCATGGTGATACTCTTTCTAAAGTTGGATAAGAGACCTATTCATTGAACAACTCAATCTAATCAATGATCTATTGAAATAATGACACAAATATTAAAGGGATAGATGATTAATAACAAGGAATAATAACTTAATATTATTGAAAAAGTGTTTCCTCTCACCATATTAAATTTAACCACTATTTAAATTCTTATAATAGAATAATGAAACACCATTTAAGCATAATAACTGTAGAAAAACTAATATCTTCCTAAAATAAATGTTGTATGTTCCCCATTTTCATTGATATGAGGTTCAAAGGGGTGGATATTAAATAATTAGAAAATAATATATAGATATATAGAGATAAATAAAATTTAACTAATATTTAAATGTAAAAAAATCACCAAATCAAAAAAAATTAGAAGAAAAATAGATGGAACTGAATCTGAATACTTTTATAGTTGATGGAAAATATTTAAAATTGGTAAGGTTACATAGGTCATGGAATGAATAAATAGTGGAGTTTTAGCTGTTATTTCATGGGAAATAGAACAGGTATAAAAATCCTTCACATAGCTTTCTTCCAGTTAATGGTGATGACCACAGATTCTTTATATTGATTGTTACATGGTCATGTATTTGGAAGAATATCTTCACTCATAATCTAAATGGAAACAGGATTTTCTTTATTTTTGAATCCCCCATGATAAAAATAATATTTCTATTTGTATTTAATATAGGTATGTTAATTACTGCATATGTGGAAATGTTGATCACTCGTAAAGACAATTAATCTCTCACTATGATATGGTGACAATATCCATGCCATTTTCCAGTGACCATGGCCTTGATCATGATTTAAATTCCTTTTTAATAAAGGATTTGAACCAATTATTAGAGAAAACTATTTTAAATCCTCCCATTTTCATTTTTATCACTTCACTTGATGTCCCATAGAAAATGTCCATGGTGCACCATATACATTTTTCATGGGGGTGTTGTATGGGAAACTCTGACTACATATATTCTTTTTGGTGTGGTGATATTTTGTTTATTGTTTTGAATGCATAATTAAAAAGTTATTATTAAATATGGAAATTTCTTCTTAACATTACTAGTGAACCACGAGGAAAACTTCTTTATTTATTCACACTTTCATCACTGTACCTCTAACCACATCATAGGGGTTCCAATTTTGATTTCAAAATTTCATGAAAATTCAAAAATAAAAAAATCATACGACTTCATAAAAAATAAATATTACTTTTTGTTTCATATGAATTTTAGATTCAAATCATTTGAATTTAATGATGATGATATGAATTTGGGAATTTTCATATGACTTTGGCTCAAAATGCATGACTTTTGTAAAAAAAAAATATGCCTTCACTCAAAACTGTAAGACTTCATAAACTTTAAAAAATTTCTCATCTCATGTTCAAAATCATATATTTCTAAAGAAATAAAACAAATGAAGGTATTTTTAATTTTTTTTAAAAATGTTTAAAAATAATTGAAAACAATCAATTTATCCATTTTCACAATTAGCAATAAATTTATTCTAAATATCTGGATCTTTTATTATTAACCCCAAATTAATTAAATATTTGGTGCTATTTTCAATGAATTGCTAAATAAAATTTGTCAAAATATAGGTATCATCATTCCCCCAAACTTAACCATTTAAATATCAAAAAAAATATATACTAATTCCAAAACGAACTTCCCAAGATATCTGTCAAACCACCATTAAATTTTCACCCCAAAAGATATATCATTCCTCCTACATTGATCATAATTATATAAATCCTCTACAATAATATTTAATATCATCTTAATCCCCATGTTAATATATTTCCTAAATCCATGTAAATGTATTTCTATATTAGTCAATATTTTTTATATATAGTTTTCCCCTATCAAGAACATGCCTGATATCCATATATTTGTTATTCTACAAGAATATACACTT
This sequence comes from Viscum album, assembly GCA_963277665.1. Taxonomy (NCBI): domain Eukaryota; kingdom Viridiplantae; phylum Streptophyta; class Magnoliopsida; order Santalales; family Viscaceae; genus Viscum; species Viscum album. The sequence goes on from OY728166.1 coordinate 726,133,934, forward strand.
AATAAAGTGAAAAATGTTTCAATAATTAGGGAATTTACATGGGTAATTCTTGGGATGAGGGTTTTAAGGTTTTAAAATGTTAAATATCGTAGGAAAAATGAAGTGGGTTTCCCTCAAATGTTAATTCAATGTATAAAAATAGTTTCCCTAAAGAGTTATGTGCTCCCTAATCTCTTTACAAAATGTAACCACAAAAAAATATCTTTATTATTAACTGAGCAGTCCACTCTTGATCATTTCAATATCAGTAGTAATTTTATTCCCTCTTTGTAACACCCTGATATTTTATGAATATTTAACTTTATATAATTTAATTTCTTTAATGGCTTCCTTAATATGCAACACTGATTGTAAAATAGCCACGATGAACAAATAAAATATTTTTATTTAATGTGACATTTAAAACCTATATGTTAATTTTTGGGGTATGAATATGATTAACTATTTTATTAAATATATATATATTATACTAAATAAAAATTTATAGATAAATAAATATAAAGTAATCATTTAATTTTTTGAAAAGTTATTTTATTCTTCAAAAATACATTTTCGAAAAAAATAATTTTTCTTATGTTTAGATATTATAATTAATTTATGAAAGTAATAGAAAATTTATTTGGAATTTTTTTTTCATTTTTTAATTTAAAATTTCAAAATTATCATAAGACTAATTTTTTCTAATTGTTTGAAAAGACTGATTCTTCAATGAATAGAGAAAATATATATTTTTATTGAAAACATGAATTTTGTTTAAATTAATTATTAAAGCCATATTTTATTTTGGTGAGAAATAACATTTTTATTAGTTAGTTTTTATTTAAAATAATTAATTTATGGTTTTAATGTGGATTTTATACTTTAATTTCGTATTAAATCCTTTCATATTTAAAAAGGAAATATTTAGAAAAACTATTTTTCATTGCATTTTTTCTATTAAATTTTAAATTAAATTCTTCGACTTTTGTGTGTTGAATTTTGAAAATAGGATTCCATATTTTTAATCAGTTGGTCAAAATTTAGTAAAGAGTTCCATTCCATTTCAGGTCAATACGGATAGTAAACTTAGTAATTTTATTAACCTCGATAAGGGTAAATCGGTTAATCTTGGTTAAAAATAATGTGACATGAATTGTTAAATGACCCCATAACTTGCATAAATTTTCTTGCGAGATTTAAGTTTGTACATAATCATCCAAATTATGTTATTTGACTCTTTTGGGAAATTATTATGATATTATGACCTTTATAGTATTTTATTTTATGAAAAATAAAACATTTCACAATCTTATTTTTAATAATTATAATTTTTTTATATGGGAATAACTAAAGGAAATGTTTAATTATAAAAAATATTTTAAAATATAAAATATTTATCTTCATTGTGATAATTTATTTTTATTTGTTACTTATGAAATAATTACCTTAAATGCTTACACAGTTTTGACGTAATAATGATTCAATTAAAGGAAAAATCAAATAAATTATATTAAATATATTAAAAGTATAAAAATTTAGATAATTTATTTTATCCCCAAGTATTATAGAGAAAAATATAATTTTATCTATGTATTAATATACTGGGTTCTAATTTCTATTGGTGTCTATATGTTATTAAATTCAAAGTAGTGAATAGTGTCATCATTGACAATAAAAATATTTAATAAAAATAATTTAATATTAATTTCTTTAAAAACATACAAATATTAAATAAGGACAAATGGGGTCATATATGTCAAATAATTTCATATTATATTCCTTTATAGGCCATTTTAATGTATTTATCTCTATAATAGTCTTGTTATAATTTAATCTTTTTTGAAATTGCAAAAGTGAACCTCACCTCAGTTATAAAAGGGCCCCTCCTCCCTCACTTCATTACACCACTTTGAGTCTTTTATCTCGACCAGACCATAAAAAATATTTTATCAGCTTCCTTCATCAAATTTTAGTGTATCGCTTATTTCTATAAGTCCAACCCTAGATCCCTTTAGAGGAGATCTAAATGAGTCATTTCGAAGAAGAGGTAATCTTCCTAACTGTTCACTTTTTTTTGTAATCTTCTTTACCTACCCAAAATATATGATATATATCATAAAATAAAAAATTAGTTATAATTAATATTATTAAATATTATCATAATTATGAAAAAACAATTATACACCATATTTCCCATCAAACAAGAAGTGAAAGTAATGCTTGTGTGTAGGTATGATTTACTATCTCTACACAAGGATATAGTTCATTTTCCATCACTATATTACATGGATGGTTACTATGATGGGTTTAAAGTTTATATATGATATATATAAATTAATTACTCTTCTATAATAAAAATGTAATATATATAATTTTCCATTCCATCCTTTCGAAAATGATAACATCACTTGTGTGTACGTATGGACTACCCCCTCTACAAGCGATGCGATTCATTTTTCATTTCTATATTACTTGTATAGTAAGGAAAACATATATAATGAAAATGTATGTTATAAATGAAATAATAGTGATTATTTTATGTTTAATTATTTTTAACCTTTTATTCATTCCATACATCAAAAAAGTAAATATAACGTTCATGCATACGTACAACCTACCATCTCCATGAATAATGTACTTAATTTTCTACCGATATCATTGTGAATGAATTTAAATATATATATATATATAATTAATATATATGATATAATAACCAATTAAATTAATATGTAATATATTTATAATAAATATAAATTTATTATACAGGATTTTAAAGAAAATTCAATGGAAGTTAGGCCTAAGGTATGAGATTTTTTGTCACTTTTGTTTCCATGGGACACATGCAATATTCCCAAATTGTTTCTTTTGAGTGGTGTATATACTTCACCTAAATTTATTTTATGATACATGATTTTAATTATATAGGGATTTACATATCAATTTATGTTTCTTTCCATCATGGGTTTTTTATAGGTTTCTAAAGGGTGAAGTGTTTATTTCAAAATCTCAACATTTTTCAGGATTGTTTATATTTAAATATCTAATGGGGAAGATTTTTATTATATGTGCATATTTACTAAAAAAATTCAAAAATCTTTTTAATATTAGCATACAGTTTTTTTAACTCAGTTTTAACCATGTTTGACTTTTTACAAAACATTTTGAAAAGGTTCATTTTATGGTTTTCCGAATGAGGCACTTTGAAAATTTTCCTAAAAAAATCCAGTAGGAATGATTTTTTAACTTATGAAACATGAATAGATATTGCTACCATCATAGAACCCCAATTTTTTGAATATTTATTTTCATGTTTAAAATGGTTATTTTTTAATAAAATTTATTTATTTATAATTTTGTGGTTTTTTAAAAAATGAAATGATTTCAAAATGGAAAATTTATATTATTCAAGAATTATTCAATGTGATATTTCAAAATATATATTTTCATTTATGATGAAATAATTTTATGATAATAAATATATTTTGTTAATATGATCCAAGGATAACATACTTATTCATTTTGTAGATGTTTTATGTTTATAATGACAATATATTTTGATGAAACTTGTTCCTTTTTTCCACAAGTTATACTTTTATGAGATTCATTTATTTTCATGAGTTTTATTATAATGAATATTTTATACTCTTGTGGAAAATGTTGGTATTGTTTCTTTTATGTGATGGTTGGGACCTATATCTCCCTCCAACACATTTAGTAAAGATTTATATCTAATGATATAAACTATAATAGAATGGAGAGTAAACCTAGTTCAGTAAGGGACCTTGTCCACCATGATAGTATTGGGATTGATCCTTGACTACTATGATAGTATTGGGAGTAAGCAATGTCTACTATGATAGTCTTGGGATTGAACCATGAAAACTATGATAGTCTTTGGAGTGAATATTTACTACTACTATGGTTTAGAGAGTGAACTCATTCCACTATTATAGTCTTGACAAAGAGTCATGGATAATAAAAAAAATATTTTCTATTCTTATGTGTATTCCATAATTCCATGTCTTATATGAATGTTATTATCTTATGCATCATGTTACTTTATGATTCATGTCTTTTTTAATACCAAGATTTATTACATGACTCAGGATTATGATCTTTGATATGTAGGGTATAATTGTAAAATGTAATATTCAATTTCAAATTACCTTATTCACTTGTCATTATTATGTAATCATTGATATAACAATTGTTTAAACTTACTAAAAATTAGAACTATGCATTTTTTATATTTATTTTTCCTTGGTTATGAAGAAATTTTTTAAGTAGGGTATGTCTAAGAATGGTTCTGAATGTGATGAAATATTGAGAGATGATATAAAATTTTATGACTCAGTTGTTTATTTTTCTAATATATTTATGATTTTTACAAATTTTCTAAAACTCTAAACCCAAAATTTCATTTAGTATGATAGTTATTTAATATTTTCTTTGACATATATGTTTTGGATATTTGAAATTGGGTTACATTTATCAGTATCAAATAAAAAAAATGTAATTTTTATGTTATTGACACTTAATCTGGGAGTACATGTCTCAATCCATTACAATTCGTATCAGAGGTCAGTTTAGAAAACATTAGAGATTTGGATTATTTCACAAGATGTTATTTTTAGAGTTATAGATACCGCAATGGGTAATTAATTTTGAGATTGACCATATGTTCATATCCTTAGGAACTCAATTTTAGATATTATGTTATGAAATTTTAAGGTGAATAATAATATTTTGGGAGACATTTATTTTATAAGTATATGTAACCCTTAATATTATAATGTGAGAATGGTTATTTGATTTATAATGTTATTTTAATTTTGTAAAAATAATTTTAAAGTTATGTATAACCTTTTGGGTTTATATGATCTTTGATTTTGAGGTAATTATGAGTTATTAGATTTTTAAATGAAAAAGGAATGGTATGAGATAACGTTTGAGGTTAAAACATTTCTTTAATGTTCAATATTTTAAGTTTATTTTTTAGGATTCTTATCATGTCTATGGAATTTTATAAGGATTATATTAAAATATATTTAGTAAAAGGAAAACCTACGAAATGGGTGAAAACCCTCCACTTCTAGAAAGGCCATGAAGAATGAACCCATAATCGAAGGGGGACAAGGGTGAAACACCTACCACTAGACCATGTAATTTATTGGTTAGAATGACATTGTTTTTTTAGTTAAACCATATGATAGATAAAAGTTAAGTTCATTCTCGGTATATAGGTTTTATCATATAGATATCCATATGGTTACAAATTGATTTGGTGTTTAGTGATTAATGTTATATTAGAAGGCGTTCAATATTTTGGGAACCCTATATGATCATGCTAAAAATAATATTATCTAATTTAATTCAAGGAGTAATTATTGAACTGTATTTTGGAGGTTTATATGATTTTATTGTTGATTTAGGGTGGTTTAGGTTATTAATGAAAACATGTAGTATATTCTGGATATTGTATGTTTAGGGTGCATACATATTGGTAGATATATAAAAAATTTATCTTGGAAGACTATGCGATCAAATTCTTCTGATTTTTTTTGGGATTAAATATTTTTTCTAAAATATTTTTCATTAATTTAATGGATATTTTTTGGTTTAATGATCTTTGTTTGTATTTGGGTGTTACTATTGAATTTTGGAGATTTAAAATAGTTTTCCTAATGCTATGTTTTATGCTTTTTTTGGAATAATTTTATCACGTGCTAAACATTTTAGTTTTTATGCATGCATAGATATAGAAGGAATAAGTTTTTATTATTTTTAGGATTATCATATCCATTATATGTTGATCTTAGTTCTTTATGGAATAAAAACTCATCATGAATTCTAATTGTTTGGAATAAAAGTTGAGAATATGGTAAAAATTGATTAATATATGAAACTCTTATAGTCAAGTAAGTATATTTCCTCATATTATTAGACTAGGTAGTATTGTAATTCCTTAACTCTTGGAAAAAGATATGAAAATAAAAACATTATTATTTTAGTTTTTTACTGAGAAATCAATGGCCTTTTAACTCATCACGGATTTATAATTTTTTGATGGTTAACTTTCTCCCGACCATATTCTCTATTACTCTTTATCAGTCTTTGAGAGTTTGGTTTTTGTTCTATGGACATGTTACCACTTATTACCTATGTATTTCTATTCTGAAAAAATGTTTTTTGTTATTATAGATTACCTTCTTACTTTCCTATCTCCCTTTTCAAGAGAATGTTTTATTTCCCTTTTTGCGATGTGAGTTTCCATAAATGAATTTTCAAATGTCCAGATTTTGATTAATGAGTTCAAGTTCAAAGTATGATGACATAATTTATTGGGGTGGGGTGGAATATGACACCTTAAGATTTTTGAAAATAAATCTCTTCAAATAATTTTGTTTATTCGATGGCTTGAGTTACACACAACACCGAATTTAAACAAACCGTGATACACTATTAGAATATAATTATTTAATGTGATAATTATAACCTATCCATTTATTTGGAAGGTATGAATATTATTAAATAATTTATTATATATGTATATATTACTCAATATAAATTTATTGATAATTATTGTTAAATAAAATTCATTTTTTAGTAAAGTAATTTTTTTATTTAGAAATATATTTTCTAAAAAATGGATGTCTCTTATGAGTAAATATTTTAATTATTTTTTTAAAGTTTTAGAAAATTTTATTAAAAAAATTAATTTAGTTTTTTAATTCATCATGTATAAATTATCTGAAGATGAATTTTTTTGAAATTTATGAAAAGACTGATTTTTCAATTAATAGTGCAAAATAATGTTTTTATTGAAAACTGTATTTTATTTTTAAATTATTAAAAAATGAAAATTATATTTTGGTTAGTATTAAAATTTAATCAGTTATTTTTTATTTAATTTAATTAAAAAATATATTTTTTTCAAATGGATTTTATAATTAAATTTTATTACAAAAGAAATTTATTTTTAAATGTGGACTTTTTTTTTCTAAAAAAAAATCATAGAGTATTGCATGATTAATTTTAAATTAAATTCCACAACATTTTTGAGTTAAATTTTTAAAAATGGATTCTATATTTTTAATTATTTAGTAAAAATTCATTAAATATGACTATTTTAAAAAAATTCAATATAATTATTAAACATAGTAATTTTATTAACCATGGTAAGGGTAAATCGGGTAATTTAGGTAAAAAATAAAGTGAAAATGGATATTAAATAACCCCAAAACTTTCCTAAATTTTATTGTGTTAGTGAATTTGAGCCATAAGCATCCATTTTTTGGTTTTATGGTCGTTTTTTTCAATTTGGATGAGATTGTGACTACTATCGTGTTTTATTTCAAAAAACGTCAAACATGTCACACTCTTTTTTAATAAGAATAATGTTTTTAATATGGGTTTAACCAAAGTATATGCTTGAATATACAGAATATTTTTAAAGATAAAGTGTTTTACATTTAACAAGATAATTTTTTTTATTTTTAGCAACGAAATAATTACCTCAAATTCGTAGACAACACTAACGTAGTAATAATTCAATTAAAAGAAAAAATAAAATAAATGATATTAAAATTATTAATGTTATTATAACTTTAGATAATCTATGTTATCCAAAAATATATATATTAAAATGTAATTTTTGGGATGTATTGTAATATTTTTTTAATTTATATTGTTTTATTGATATTATTAAAGTCTAAGTAGTGAATATTGTCATAATTGATAGTAATGATATTTTATGAAGATAATGTTATATTAAATTATTTAAAAATAATAAAAAAATTAAATACATAATTTTTTTAATATATAGTCTATAATTATTTATAATATTCATTTATAGTCTATTTGGAACCATTTTTCACTAGAATAGTTTTATTACAATTTAATATTTTCTATAATTTATAAATTGACCCTCACCTTAATTATACAAGGCGCCATCCTCCCTCATTTCCATGCACCATATTCAAAATTATTTCTCAATCATATTCTACTAAATTCACTTCTAAACTTCCTTAGTAACATTTTTGAGATTTTGGGCTTTCCAAACGACCAACCCTATAACCCTTTATTAGAGATCAAATAGAGTCATTTTGAAGAAGTGGTAATCACCCTAAACGATCACTTTCCATTTCTAATGTTGTTTAATTCCACAAATTCTACTATATTTATTTTAAAGTAATAAAAACGTTTTCCTAAATATTATTATTAATTATTATTATTATTATTAAAACATTGATACAAACTCTATTTCCCATCAAACAACAGGTGAATATATCGGTCATGCGTACGTACGAATTACTGTCTCCACGTAACGATACAATTAATTTCCCATCACCATATTTCATTGATGTTTAAAATTATGGTATCAATATGTATATATTATATTTATATTACACAATTATTCTCCTATAATGAAAATATAATATTTATATTCTTACCTTCTAATCCTTTGTAAAATGATAACATCGGTTTTGCGTACCAATGGACTACCACCTCAATGAAGCGATGTGATTCATTTTTCATTTTTATTTTACATGGATTGTATGGAGGATGTATATGATGAATATATATATAATATACATGATATACTAATTATTATTTAATGGTAAAGTATTATTTACCTTTCTTTTGTTCTATACTTCTAAAAAGTGAATAAACTATTCTAGCATTCGTACGACCAACTGTCTCTATGAAAGGTGTAATTCATTTCCTATATATATATAATTGTGGATGAAATTAAACATATATATATATATATATATTGAATATACATGATATAATAATCATTTAAATAAGTCTAGTATTTATCTATAATAATGTTAAATTTATTATATAGAAGGAAAAATAACATTCAATGCAAGTCATAACTAAAGTAAGTGATATTCATATCACTTTTATTTCTATGGGACAAATTCTATATTCACCACTTGTATCTTTTGAGTGTTGTATATACTTACCATTAATTAATTTTTTGATAAATCTTATGAATTTTATGGATATTTACATATCCATTTATGTTTATTTCCACTACGATTTCATGATTCAAAGGTTACTAATGGTGTTAGGGTTTAATTCACAATCTCAACATTATTCAAGATTGTTTAGATTTAGATATATGATTGGGAATATTTATATTCCATGTCCATGATTCCCAAAAATGTTTTCAAAAAGGGTTTTAATATTCTCACATAAATATTTGAAGTCATTTTTCCCATGTTTTACTTTTTACAAAAAGGTATGAAAGTGATATTTGTGTGGTTTTACAAACAAGGTATTTTGTAGCTTTTTCGAAACAAATATGGAAGGAATAACTCACACAGAATGATCATATTTTACCACCATCATAATGTACCAATGTTTTTAATCTTCATTTAAATGTTTAAAAGTTTTATTTTCTAAGAAAATTTGTTCCTTTATAATTGTCTGGTTTTGTAAAAAAAGAAATGATTTATAATGTAAAGGCTATTTTCCTTAACAATAATTTCAAGTGATCTTTTAGAATCATTTTTTCATGTATGATTTCATACTTTAATGGTAATAAATATCTATTGGGGATGTAATCTAAGGATATAAACCTTATTTTTTTGTATGGTTTCATTTTATGATGACAAGATTTGATGAAACCCATTCCCTTTTTTCCATAGCTTATACATTGATTAGATTCATTTATTTTCCTTAGTTCGAAGATAGTGAGTGTTTTATGATATTATTTCACATGTATGTATGGATTTATTTATGTTATGGGTCTGACCTATATCTATATCCAATGAATTGGATAATTATTTATATCTCATGAGATAAAAATGAATGAAATTGGGAGGGAACCCAGTTCAATAAGGGAACTTATCCACCATGATAATCTTGTGAGTGAACCATGACTACTATGATAGTCTTGGGAGTAAAACATGACTAATATGATAGTTTTGGGAGTAAAATTTGAAAACTATTATATCTTTGAGAGTGAAACATTAATACTCATATGATTTGGGGAGTGAACCCACTCCACTAGGATAGTCTTGTTAAAGAGCATTGACTACTATGGAAATTATTTTATATGATTTTTTGTATTCCACAATTCCATGTCTTTTACCATTTTTATTCTCTCTTGGATCTAGTTACTTTATTATTCATGTCGTATGAACTCACAATATTTATTCCATGACTCAATATTATGATCTTTGATATATAGGGTATAATTTTAAAATGTTATGTTCATATTCTTATTCCATTATGCTCATGTTATGCTTCTGTAATCATTGATGTCTCCCATGATTACCTTTATTGAGCATCTGAGTTCATAATTTTGTTATGTTTTTTTTCCATAGTTTATGAATAATTGGTTTTTAGGGTATTTCTAATAAGGGTTCTACACATAAATAAATATTTTGAGGTGATAATAATTTTTATGAATTGGCTATTTATTTTTCTATGATACTTAATATTTTGTCTTAATTCAATAAAACTCCAAACCAAGAAGTTCCTTCATTACGAAATTGATCCAATATTTCATTTTATGTTTTAGGTTTTTTTTATTTTATATTAGGTCTCATTTATTGGTATAAAATTCAGAAATGTAAATTTTATATTTTAGCACCAGATATGAGAGTGTGCATCTTGGCCTGTTTCTGTTGGTATGAAAGGATGGTTTAATCAAATTAAAATATTATTATGATTTCTTTAAAATTTATTTTATGAGTTATAGATACCATAATGGTATATAAGTTTGAATTTGACCATAAGTTCAGAGTCTTAGGCACACCTATTGAGATTTAAAGTTATGAAATTTTAAGGTGACTAATGATATTTTGGGAGATATCTATTTTAAGGTATATGTAACCCTTATGTATGTCATGTAAAAAAGGTTATATGTGGAATAATTCTCTTTTAATTTTGTTTAAATAATATTAAATTTATAAATAACCATTATGGTATATATGATCTTTGATTTTGAGGAAATTAAGGGTTATTGGATATTAGGATGAGAAATGAAACGTATAAGATAACCATTGAGTTGAAAACATTTCATTAATTTTGAATATATTACGGTTGTTTTTTAGGATTCTCCTCCTGTTTTTGTAATTTTATAAGGATTATATTAAAATATATTTAGAAAAATTACATCTAATAGAATGGGTGACAACCCATCACATCCGGCAAGGCCACATGGGTTGAACTTGTTAGACATGTATTGTATCAATAATACTCTATATTTTATAATGACTTTTATGATCACAAATCCCTCTATTTTTTAAAAAACGTTTTTTATGTGAGTTTTACAAGAATTTACATTCTATTTAAAGGAATTTAGAATTATAGAAATGATTCTAGAAACACTATTTCATCCATTCATTATGCGAAAACGATAACGTTTCCATATGGTATCAACCCTACGTTATTATAAAGAGTTTACATTTTTATTGGAATCAATATATTTGGAAAATTTACACATGCATGGATCATAAAACCTACATTAGAGTATGGATTTACTGTTCATATGAAACATTTGGAAATGTTGAACTTATAGTTAATCAGTGTTATGTTTGGGATTTTATGCTGATGGGGATTAATATATGGAGAATCATCCCTACGATACTTTTTCCTATACGATACATAAATATAAAAGTATGTTTAAGTAACCATACATTTGTAGGAAACCTATGCTATGAAAAGGAACCTTATACTATGTAATGGAACTGAACACTACACAGCACAACCTTACACTGTGTTCTCAACGGTGAATTTCTTCAAGAGGGTTTGAAATATGAAATTTATACAACAATCAAGATAGAATTAAATACTGATTCAATTATCCTTTTGATTGTTTCAAAGATCCATGTTTATTGAATTAAATCTCTCCAATTTCTAAGGGATGTTACGAATCTCCTGGAATATTGAAATTTGAATTTCTGCGATCAATCAAGAATATTTTGTCGATCTCGAATTATGAAGGAGGGTATTTGATTTATATATTATGTCTGTGTATTGATTTTATATATGGGATTTTATAAAGGGACCCATATTCTTCAAATACAACAATTCAGGTAAAAATATTTTTACATTACGGTAGAAAATGAACAACTCTGATAAAGGACTACATTTTGGAGATATACATGTTCTATCTTGTTCCACTATAAGTTTTTGACTATTCGGTATTGTTGATGCTTTTAAATTGAATATATATGTGCAACCTGGATGACATCAGAATTTGTCTTTCTTGAAGATATTATTTTTGAAGAATAGGATTCATCCTCTATCAGTTGCATTCTACTGCAATTCTGAAGTTTAACCTGTATCATCAAATTAACCTATTTTGATTTATTAAGAGTTTAAACTGCTCATACTCAGTTGTGGTAGAGTGTAAACTTTTCGATCTAAGTTGTTGAAAACTGGTTCTCTATAATAGAACCAGAAGTCATTATAATTAGTTTTGTAATGTTTTCATCTTCAAAAATTAATTTGTGGAATTTTTGTCTTGTGATAAAAAGACCATTCTAGTGAAATTAATCAAGCTCACAGAGATTGTATTTAGTGGAGTGGAATAGGGGATCTTTGTTACCTAAACCACTATAAAAATATGTGTTCTTTATTTTTATTTACCCACTACATATTTTCATATAGAAGAAAATCACTACTTATCTGCATAAAATATAGAAGGTGTAAAAGATAGAATTTTGGAAGATTTTAGAAAAGACACAATTCAACCCCCTCTTGTTTGTTACTTTGTATATTCCAACAAAATAATTGGTTTTAGAGGAGAGATTTTAGATAAACAATAGCAATATAAAATGTATAAAATCTATACAAAATGAAAATGACGGATCCTAGAAAAGTAATTTCAATGGTATATTCTCTATACTACATGGGTAAAAATTATGGGTGTTGGAGATCAAGGATGATTATCTATCTTAAAAATTATGGATTCAGAGTTTAACCAAAAATCATTACTCCTTATATGATTTATGAAAAACCAAAAATATGGGATGATGCAACTAAAGATGAATATAACATTGATTCTAAATCTATAAATTCTATAATTTTTAGTCTTAGACCAGATGAGTTCAATCATGTTTCACAATTCCCTACTGCCTATGAAATGTGTAAAACTATTACAGTTGCCTATGAAGAAATATATAATGTAAGACATATGAGGTATGCAATAACAAAGATGAAGTTTGACACCTTTATAATGTTCAATGGAGAAATCAGTACTCATATGAAAGGAAGTCCCACAGAAATTATCAAAAATATTAAAGCCATAGGAGAACCCATCAAACAAGTTTATCAAGCTTTGAACACAATCAGAGTACTGACATCAAAATTGAATGGAATATTTTTTGCTATTCGATTATCATCACCATTCAAAGATTTGATAACGAAATAACTAATTGGGAAGCTGATGATATATGAATCAGAAATGTAGGATGAAACTAAAGATAATAAGATTATAGTAATGAAATAAAATACACCTCTGAAGGTGACATCTATGAATCACAATAGAAAAATAAATGAAGAATTCAAAGAAAAGAATAATTTAAACTCATCTGATTCTGAAATGGAAATGGCTCGGCTAGCTAAGAAGTTAATTATATTATACAAGAAGAAAATAGGATTCATAAAATCATTTAGGAAGGATAATAAAGAACTAAGATAAGTTCATTGTTATGAGTTCATGAAATTGGGTCATATCATATTAGATTGTCCCCTACTAAAAGATGAATGAAAAATACCAGAAAAGAGATAATAGAAAAAATTGTGATTTTAAGAATAAAAGAAAAAGAGAAATTAAATATACATAGATATTATTTGATGAGTCCAACAGTCCTTCAAAATATGATTTAGAAAAGGTGTAATCAAATATAAATTCCAACATGTTATTTATGGCCAATAAAGAAGAAGAAAAGGTACATACTTATCATTCCTTTGATTCTGATCCTAGTAGTTTATCAAATGATTAACTAGTTGCCTACTATTCAATAATAGAAGAAAAATATGATTCCCTAATAAATAATCACATATATTTAGAAAATAATGATAATTGTTTTTTATTTAAAAGAGACACTCACTTATAACAACATCAAGAGTTAGTTAATAAATTCAACTCATCTGCAAAAAACTGTGCTGATCATGGAAAAGGGATCAAAGTATTACAAGATGAATTGGAAACTTATGAATGTGTTACTATTTTTTCACTAAAGAAAAAAATATCTTAAATGTGATTCTTGGAAATAATTTCATTAAAAGGGATATATATAGAATAAGAAACGAGTGTGAGAAATCAAAATTGTATATAAAATATTTTGTGCCCAATTATAAAAATAAAACCTATTATCATTGTGGAACAAAAATTAATGTCATAAATAACTGATATTTAAAAAATCCTCAAATTAGTGACATGAAAAGTGTGTTTATTCGAAGATTTTTCTTGAAGAAAATGATTTAAAAACAAATAAGATCTAGATTCCCAGATTATTTCTAGCTAATGCTACTATACCAAAGAAAAATGAGTACCAAAACTAAAATTTGTTTGATTTATTTTTTAGGTAATGTGGCACAAGACCATAAATTATTTATGGTATATGGATAGTGGATCATCCAGGAATATGAGTGGAGATCTATCAAATTTAAACACACTAATAAAAATGGATTAAGGTCTTGTCACTTTTGGTAACAATGCCAAAGGAAACATAGTTAGAGTTGGAATTATTGGAAATCCAAAGACAATGTAAATCAACAAAGTACTATATTTGGAAGGGTTAAATCACAATATTATTAGTGTTTTTCAACTTTGCGTTGGTGGTTTTTATGTTTATTTTTCTAACAATTCATTCTATATTTTTAATGATAAGTTACTTGAGTTTAGAGCACTTAGACCTGGAAGTGATTATTCTTTGGATTTAAATTCTTTATGTAAATAGAAATTAAATTTTTTAGCTTCTATGGGAAATTAATCATGGGTTTTTCATAGGAGACTTGGTCACTGTAGTATATATTCTTTACATAAATTTTCTAAGAAATAGTTAGATTCTGATTTTCCCATTCTTATGTTTGACAATGACAGATTTTGTTATGCATGCCAAATTGGAAAGAATCACAAATCATCTTTCAAATCTATTAACAAAATTGCTACATCTAAATCATTATAACTTATCCAGCTGTATTTTTTAGACCATCAATGATAGATAGTTTGGATGGTAAATTATTTTTAAATATTTTAGAAGATGATTATTCTAGATTTACTTGGGTTTATTTTATAAAACATAAAAGTGTGATTTTCACTGTTTTTTAATGTTTTGATAAATTTTTTCAAAATGAGAAATGTTTTAAAATAATTTCATTAAGAAGTGATGATGGTGGAGAAATTTAGAATCGAAAATTTAATTCTTTTTGACCAAATATAGGCATTAAACACACATTCACCTCAATGGAATGGAATTGTTGAAAAGAGAATTAAAACTATTTAAAAATGGCTAGGACTATTATAAAGAATATAGTCTTCCTACCAATCCTTGGGAAGAATTTATAAGTAAAACCTTCTATATCATGAATAAAGATTTAATTAGACCCATTTTCGAAAGGACACCTTATAAAATTCCGAATAAGAGAAAACAAAAATTAAAGTACTTTAATGTTTTTATAAGCATGATGTATATCTTGAATACAAAGGATAACCTTAGTAAGTTTAATCCAAAATCTAATGAAGGAATATTTTTTGAATATTCTACCACCTCTAAAGATTATATAGTGTTTAATAAAAAATATAGTATTGTTGAAGAATTAGTTCATGTAAAGTTTGATGAAACTGGACCTTTCATGAAAGAGAAAGATCAAACTGATGAAGTCACTGACTCTTTTCATAACATGAGCCATAAAACCCTTAAAAATTATTTTTCTATTTATTTTAATAATGTAAAGTCTAGTTCAAAACAACATGATACTGAATGAACTAAAATTTGCTTTCCTAGATAGTATAGAACACTAAAAACCATCCTTTAGAAACTGATATAAGAGAACTAGACAGAAGAATTAGAACTAAAATAAATATAGAAAACCTTGTATAATTTTCTACCTTGATATCATAGTTACAACCTCATTCTATTTAAGAATCATTAAAAGATGATAGTTTGTAGTTAGCCACACAAGAAGGGTTAAACCATTTCAAAAGAGATGAATTTTGGCAACTAGTAGTGAGACCAACAAATTATCTAGTTATAGGAACCAAGTGTGTCTTTATAAATAAATATGATGATGAAGGTATCATTACTAGGAGTAAATCTATATTAGTTTCTAATGGATATAATCAGGAATAAGGTATAGATTATAATGAGACCTTTTCACCTATAGCTATATTAGAATCCATTTAATTCTTTTTCGCTTATGAATCTCATATAAATTTTAAATTATATCAGTTGGATGTTAAATCTTCCTCTTTATATGGTTATTTAATGGAGGATGTTTATGTTGAAAAAACCCTGGGTTTGAAAATCCTCAAAAATAGAATTCTATTTTTAAACATACTAAATCTATATATATCCTTAAACAAGCACCTAGAGCTTGTTATGAAATATTAAGTTCTTTTCTTTTAAAGAATGAATTAAATATTGGATTAGAAGATCCAACACTTTTCAAGAATATTGTTCATTCTAATATTTTATTATTTTAAATTTATGGTGATGATGTTATATTTGGTTCAACAAATAAAAATATTTTTCGTGATTTTTGTTGGTAAAAAATCCCTCAAGGTATCATTGAAGCATTTTTGAGATGAGTGTGTTTGTTGACAAAGTGGACATCTGTATTGTGATTGTTGACAAAGAAAACCATGACGTACAAATTTGTTGACAAAGGGTATTTCATGGTGACATGTTGAGTTCAAGTGTTGTGGTTAATTATCCATGTTTGATTCAAGAACTTCGATAAATGAATGGATGATCTGGAGGCGGTACAAAAAGAGCAGATACAAGGTGGTGTTGTTTTCCAGTGTTTGCCAAATTTTTGGGCCTGAAAATCGAAAAATGGAGAAAATTGGTTTTTGAAAAAGGGACTTGTGCGCCATTGAATTTAAGGAGATGAAACTTGTGCACCATATGTTTTTCAAGATTAGAACATCAAAATATGGCAAAGGGAAAAGAGGCTCTCAAGTTTTAAGGTTGGTCACGCAAGTGAGTTTCGTGGCGGAGACTTGCATGCCGAGGGGAGACTTGCTCGCCGTCGCGTA
Organism: Viscum album; assembly: GCA_963277665.1. Taxonomy (NCBI): domain Eukaryota; kingdom Viridiplantae; phylum Streptophyta; class Magnoliopsida; order Santalales; family Viscaceae; genus Viscum; species Viscum album. The sequence continues at coordinate 726,151,143 of OY728166.1, forward strand.
GGGTGTCCAAGTGCCTATAAATATAGGTTGACCACTCCTCATTATGCATGAGTTCAACACTTAGAGAAAATCATATCTCCTGTCACACAGGTGTGGTGGTCACGCAAGTGGTGTGTGGTCACGCAAGTAGACGTTGCACGGCAGTTTTTTGTTGTGAAACCAAGGAGGTTTGGGCGAGAAATGAAGGGAGTTGCCCATGTTTTGAGTTGAATAAAGAGGTGTCACGTAAGTGGTTCGGTGACAATTGCGCGCCATGTTTTTAAGAAGCACGACAGTTGGTGGTTGTGCTCCAATATTGGTTTGGGCGTAAAAGGGTCAGAGTCGCGCAAGTTTGGAGATACAGAAACTTGTGTCCTGCAAGTGGTTGAGGTGGACATGCGTGCCAGTTGTAACTTGTGCACTGAGACATTCACACTTTCATAGATAAGGGAACCGGGTATGGTTGATGCACGTCAGTGATTCTGGGCTGCGTAGAAGCTAGAAGATTTCCCGATACCTTCGTTGCAAAGTGAGATTCATCTATGGGTGAAATTTGGACTTCGACAGAGCATCCACATACAACATAGGATGTATTAATTAGTGATAATTAAGAGAACTACTAGTCTATAAACTGTGAGTGGATCCTTTCTAGAGCAGTGAGCAAAGGAAGAGGAAGAAGGTGATCCTCTCCACCAGCAGTGAGCTAGAGAGAGAGAAACATGGAGTGACCCTTGGGATAGAAGTGAGATGACCCAAAACATTGTAAAGGCAGTGAGCCTAGGAATAGAAGTGATCTATCACAAACCTTGTAAACAATAGTGTACTTTTAGTGGATTTGGTACAGCGGCACATTACCGTTGTATGCTCCTTGGATGTATCTCAGTGAGGGTGAACCAAGTAAAAATTGTTGTGTCATGTGCATGCTTTACTTTCTATTTATATTGTGCAACTGGAAGGAGAGAGAAGAGTGTTTTTCTTAACAATAAAACAAGATCAGAACAGACTTTAATTTTAAATTATTCATACCTTGATTAACCCCCACTCTCAGGGTATTCACTCTTGTAGACCTAACAATTTTTATAATTTAATGCGAAAATAATTTTAAACGAATATGATGGGAGAACTAAATTTTTTTAGGCATTCAGATTTATCAAAAATATTATGTAGATCTCTTAAATTAAAGTAAATATAAAATATATTTATTATAAAATTTTTGAGTTGTTAAAAACAAGACATATATGACTCCAATGTGTACAAATATAAAACATGATTTGAATGATGTTGGAAAACCAATTCACAACAGGTTATATAGAGGTACGATTAGTAGTTTGTTCTATCTTACTATTAGCAGAACAAAAATTATTTTTTCTATATGTATTTGTGCTAGATTTCAATCAAATTCAAAAGAGTCCCATCATACTTCAATTAATATAAATTTTAAACAGTTAAAATGAACTATTTTTCAATCTCTTATTTACCGAAAAACATTGGATTTTAATCTAATTTAATATTTAGATTATTACTGTAGAGGTTTTATAATAGATAGAAAAATTACCTCAAGAACCTATCAATTTCTTGGAAAATCATTAGTTTCATGGTCTAATAAGAAACAACACTCAGTTTCTCTATCAACCGTGGAGGAAGAATATGTGTTTTCTGGCAGTTGTTGTGCAGAAGTATTGTAGATGAAAAATATTTTACTAGACTTTGGACTAAACTTGAATAGTATTCCTATTTTATGTGATAATACTAGTGCTATTGATATTTTTAAAACTCCTATAAGTCATTATAGGACTAAGCACATTCATATAAGTTTTCATTTTCTAAGAGATCATGTTCATAAAAAGGATATATCTATAGAATTTGTTAATATTGAATATCAATTAATTGATATTTTTACTAAACCACTTCCTTTTTCTAGTTTTTATATTATTAAGGGGGAGTTAAGAATATTTGAGTTTAACTAATTGTTTCTTAATTTATTTCCAATTATCTATTTTTATTTTAGTTAGTTTTTTTATTATTCAATTTCCTTTTAAATTCATTTGAAAATTATTTCATTTAGATTTTATTTTAGTTTTTTTTCATAATTAAAAGCTTAATGAGTACATCCCCAATCAGCATGAACAAACCATTTTACTTCTCTCAATCTATTTCTCCTCTCCTACACATCATTTTGGTTTACAGAGTACCTCTCCCTTTCGATCCCAATCTATTGAAAACCCTAAAACTTCAATCCCTTCAGTCTCAAAAACTTCAAAAATGGAAACCTCATGATGATCTGTGGATTATGAGTTGGATAAAAATGTATATCCTTTAGGAATATATCTTAATGTTATTTAGGGAAAGGTAATATATTTTTGCTATCTTGATTCATCAAATGTGTCTGTCAAGGAAGTGATTCATTTTCAAGGTTTGGTTTATGATTTTGGATAAGATAATGTGCTAATGGTTTATGAAATAGATGTGAATAAAATTTTCAAAAATGTTTCATTATTTCTTGGTTTTTATCAAGATACAATTATATCTTCAATTGATAATAAGTAATTTTCGTTATCCTCTATGGAAATAGTAAAGACTCTCCACTGTCCCCATGAGGGGGAGCTTTAGTTTTATTTATGAAATATCAGTAATGGAAAACATACATACAAGAACATTATGTTTTATTTATTTGGAATAATAATTGTTCAGAATGTTTTTACAAAAGAACATTCTCCTAAAAACCATTTGATTCTGATGTTTATTTAATCTACGATCTTTCCTGGGACCACTGATCTTGAGAATGTCCTTTACCTAGTCATGTTTATCATGTTTCTGCTTCTAAACAATATTAAGTTTAATTTATATCGATTTATGATTAGATATATGAAACACTACTATCATGAAGATGTAAAGATGTGATATTATCCCTACGATAGGATCCTTTCTTTCTTTATGATAAGAAAAGGAAAGTCTATGAATATGTTTTTTTGGTAAATCTTGTCATTACAACAACATGTTGAATGATGGAATGGTGAAGAAGCTTGGTTTTTTTTGAGTAACACTTGAAACATTTTGATGCCAGTTGGTTCAGAGAAACAAAAAAAGTTTTTAGTAGCTCCTTAGGGTGAGAAAAGTGTTATCCATTCAGTTAGATCAGTTTTTCAGAGGACTGATGATGAATGAAATAAGATTAGAGGAATCACTTGTTTAAAAAACAAGAATAATTTTAAATAATGTTATAGAATTTTTTATTGATTCACCCATTGGAGGAGTGGATGCCACTACAATTGGTGAGAAAAAAGAAGTTTGGAGTGAGGCTCAAGTGAATGAGCATGTTGAGTAGGAGTATCAAAGTCAATTACTTCACAGGGAAGATATCCCTGACCCTGGATATCAAATTCTTCCCCATCTTAGGGTTTTGGGAGGATCTGATTTAGGAAATAGACCAGATGGTGCTGGTGAGTGAACCCTAGATATAGTAGAAGTCAATCAAGAAGGATATAATTATCCCGAATCTTCTAATTCAGAGGCTAATACCCAAGTTATAAAAATATAGTTGTTGGAGGCTAAAAATTTTCTTTTAATAGAAGAGTTGGAAGCTAATAAGAAAAGGTTTGAAGAATGAAAGGTTGTTTTTGTGCTAAGATCATATTTTGAAGCACAAATGCTTCATTTAAGATAATTCTATGAAAACTCATTTTTGTTGGAGATATTAACGATATTATTGCCAAAATATAATGATAATTTTGTTCATTAAAGGATGATACTATCAAGATGACAATTTTTTTTGAATTTAATTTGATTATAGGGATATTGCTTCAATATCTCAAATCAAGAAATTACGTATCTAATTCTTCTCAACAGACATCGCCAGAGTTGGGTAAGAAGTTTGAAGAAATCCTCTCTTTCTAGGACGATTTTAATGATAAGTTACACACTCTTCATTGTGATAGCATTCCATTGAATGTTTTGTGGGAAAATTCGAGGCATTTGATTAGTCAACTGAAATCGAGTGAATCCTAGTTGGAACCAATTATCAGTCACATTAAAGAAAAGTTGATCTCATTAATTCAGTGAGAAGAAACTATAAATGAATTTTTTAAAGTCTACTTGGTTGAATGTTTTAATGATGGAAATGATTCAAGGTAGCTACTTCAGCACTGGAAATAAGTGTTCTACAACTATTTACAAAGCCTATTGTTGAAGTTGATTGATCTTAGTAGCGCAGTTCATGCCCTTAATCATATAGAAGAACCCTCTATCCCTGCTGAAACTGATCTTCATCCATTCATTTTGAAGACTCTTTGATTGATTATGGACTGTACTCTAGCTTTTCAAAAAAAAATTGTACGTCTATTTAACTTTTTTTATTCCTATTTAGATTTATTATTTTTTATTTATGTTCAATAATTCACCGCTAGTCGTATAATTTTTTTATGCAAGATTTCATGACTATTCATTTATAGTTCTCTGCTATATTAACTATTTTTTATTTCATTTATTCTCTAAAACCATATTTTTCATATCATAATAGGGGATAATATTTATGTTTATTGAAACTATCTACGGGGAAGATGAGGATAATATTTTCAAAACAATATTTACTTTTTAAATTTCTTCTTTATCAAAATATTTTGTTGAAAAAAAATCTATATCTACTTTTCTGTTTTATAAATTCAATATTTTCCTCTATTTTTAAGGATTGTGTTATTAGTTTTGTGATCATAAAAAGGGTAATATTGTTGGGAATATATTGCCTCAATAATACTCAATATTTTATGATGATTTTGATGTTAAAAATACCACTATTTGATTTCTAATAAATATTTTAATGTGATTTTTATAGGAACATACATTATATTTAATGGAATTTACCATTATAGGATTGATTATGTAAATATTGTATTCATCCCAATGTTGTGATGGAAAGCGGAAATTTTCATACGGTACCAACCCAACATCCTGCTAATGATTTTGAATTTGGATTGGAATCCTTACATTCAGAAAAAATGACGGACTTATGGATCAGAAACCCTATGTTAGAGTCTGGATTTACTGTTCATACACTATGATCAGGAAAGCTGAATGTATGGTTAATCAATGCTACATTTAGGATTTTATACTGATAAGGATGAAATTATGAATCATCATCCCTATGATACATTTCTCCATATATTACATAAGGATCAAAGTATGGTAAAAGAACAATATGATGGTAGAAACCCTGCACTATGCAAAGGAACCCTATGCTACACAATGGAACCCTACGCTACGTAGCATAACCTTATGTTTTGTTCTCAATGGCCAAGTTCTTCAAGCCTCATTTTCAATACAATATTTCTACAATGGTCGAGATTGAATTAAAGACTAATTCACTGATCATTTTGATTGATTCAAATAACTATGATCATTGGGTAGGATCTCTCTTATTTCTAAGGGAAGTTTCAAATCTCACAGAAAATTGAAATTTGAATTTCCATGATCAATCAGGCATCTTTTATGGATCTGGAATTCTGAAGCAAGTTATTTTCTTTATATATTCTATCAGTGTATTTATTTTATATATGGTATTTTTGTAACAGACCTATGTTATTTATATACAATTATTCTGGTAAAAAAATTTACAGTGCTACAACAAACAAATATCTCTATTAAAGGATTACATATTGAAGATATACATGTTCTATCTTGTTCTACTATAAGTTTATGACTGCTCTATTTTTTTCTAGTTTTAAATTGAAAATCTATGTGCAACCTGGATTTCATAAGAAATGTTCATTTTTTAATGATATTATTTATAAATAATAAGATCCATCTACTGTCAGTTTTGTGCTACTGTAATTTTGAAGTTTAACCTATTTCATAAAATCAATCTCTTTTGATTTATTAATATATTCAAATCCTCACACACAGTTGTGGTGGAGTATTAGTTTGTATATCTAAGCTTTGGATAATCGGTTCTCTGTTATAGAACCAGAATGATTTGTAATTAGTCTTGAAAAGGTGTTAACTACATGCATTCAGTTTTTGAATTTTGGTCTTCTGATAAGAGGACCATTCTAGTGATATTCACCAAGCTTGTAGAGAGAGTTTTTGGTGGAGTGGACTAGGGGATATTTGTGCCCCTAACCACTATAAAAATATATGTTCTCTATTTCTGTTTACCCACAACATATTTTCATATAAAATAAAAACAATTCAAATCTTCCTAAATTATAGAAGGTTTCAAAATCCAGAATTATGGACGATTTTTGAAAGGACACAATTCTCCCCCCTCATGTGTGTTACTTTGTATATTCCGACCTAACAGAACCTGCAACTAAAGAATGATAAGGGTGAAACTCCTATAAATATCCCATGTTATGTCTTTTTTAGAAAGAAATTTTAATTAATTATTTAAAATTTTAGAAATATAAAAGTTGTGTTCATTTTGGGAATATATGTTTTATCGTATAGATAAATATGGGATTGGAAATTGAGTTGGTGTTAAGTGATTAATGTCTTATAAAAAGAAATTCACTATTTTGGGAACTCTATATAATTATGGTGAATTGAATATTATGGAATTTTATTTGTGGATGTAGAGACTATGAAATGTCTTTCATGTAATTTTAAAAAAAAATCTGCAATTGGGCTAAAAAGGATCGCGGCATGATTATGCATTTTTCATGTGGGTCAGTGACAGTAGCGAAGGCACCAATCGAAAGAGCAGAGGCCATAGGTCGGCATTGATCCCAAGAAGGGGGTGGGGATATATACCCCTTAGTATAGAGAAATAAATTTGTCTATGTCCCTAAAGTGGAACCCAAGGTACCAACTTGCAAACACCTACACGCCACCAAGCTGGAGCAGAATGAAAGTATTATTTTTTCTACATCCTCAAAGTGACGCCCTAGTTAAGCCAAATCACAAGTGATGCACATGCTAACTTGGGAACCACCCATCCAGTGTGCAACAACTTGGAAGCCATAAATTTGGTGTGCAACCCACTTGCGCGACCAAACTCCTTTCTCCTAGGGTCATATTTTTTCCTATAAATTGAACCTTGGGGTCTTCATTTGTATGGACGAACTCCCCTAAAGCACAATTGCTACTCTTATCACCCTAGTGCTTTTCCCAAGCCTTATGAAACTTTCATGGTAGTTATTTAACACCAAGAGTGGAATATTTGAAGGAGGATCATATGACTTAAGTTTTTTTAGTGTTTGAAATCTATAACACTTTCACGCCGAAAGCGCCCAACCTCCCTAAATTAGAAACACTTGCGCACCAGCTATTCCTTTCATAGGAACTTGAGCACCCCACCTCTAATCTCACCCAAGTACTAACATCTAGGTTTTTCATCATTTAAGTGAACATTAGGTATCCCAATCCTATTTGCGCCCCCATAATTGTGTGCTAGTACCTACTTGGGCGCCTCTCTTTGATTCACATACTCCCTTAAGTCTACAAGCCGTCAATCCCTCCTCAAATCCATTCATGGCCAGGCTTCTCCTTCATTGGATCCCTTGTCTAAAATGGATTATATTGATACATCCACCAAAACCTCTTGACTTATGAAACTTTTGGGAAAGAAACATATGCGTGTCTTCTATTTGGGTTTGTATTTCCATAGTCAGAGGTTTCCCATATTTTTTTCACAATGGGGTTAGGATTCATTAAGTGTCTGTGGGTTCTTATATCCCTAGTCACATGGAACTTTCTACCCGAAACAATGTTGGGAAGTTCTTGGTTTGGTGGATTAGGGTTTGGGTTCTGTCCTCCCCTTTCCATATCTAAGATTCGGAACCTCAGGTATCTAGTAGGAAAGGTATGGTTCACACTTTCTTGTCCATTTAATCAAAAGAAAAGTATCCCTCCCCTAATAGGACCAATTTTAGGGAAACCATAGTTGTTTAAGCTAAAAAACACTCAAGTATGAGGTTTCAGTCTTGCTCTTCTCTACTTCTTTCACCTTTACTCCTTCTTTGTATTGGACCCCTTGTCCAATGTAAAGAGAACATGGGGAAAGATCATCGCAACACCATCTTCCATGGTCTCCTCGACCTCTTCCACCCTGGCCGTCATAAGCAAGCCCTCTTCCACTAGTGGAGGAGGAAATGTGTGGGTACCTTAATTGAATCATTGACGTCATATTTTTTCTCACACTGTCCATGAATCACGCGGGCTTAGAGATTTGTCATGATGAAAAAATTTTAACAATATCTTGAACTACGAGAACTCTGATTCTTGTTCAAACTAGGATACATAGGAAGCCTTCTCAGGGCCCAAGTTCATTGGACATCCTCTTCAAGAATCCAACATTAACTCCCCTAATTTGGGCATCTTCCTTAGAAGTAAGCCCCAAATTAAAGCCCCAAATCACCAAGGAATCCTTTTCAAGAATTAATCCCAAAATCATTTCTCTCAATGGACTATACTCTCCTATGAGACTTATTGAACTATGTGGGATTTTACTCCTATCCACATGGGATACATAGGAAGCCTCCTTGAGTTTCAAACCAAACACTTCAAATTAGCCATATTCTCCTTGGTCCATATTCCCAACAGGGTCTAATCTTACTTGGAAACCCATATTCTTTCTAAGTTCCTTGGGCTACTTCAGCATAAGTCCCACACCAAAATTTGACTAAGAACCTTTATCATAAATGTCCTTACCACATGACATTAAATTGTATGGTTTGGTCCTTATCAAATGACCTTAAAAGTTATATTGTGTCCCATTAAGTGGAACCAAACTACAAGGGTTCTGATTCCTTTAAAAATGATAGTTAGGTATCCCATTTGATGGGTACGATCCCAATATCAAAACAAACCTTTGTCTCCCAGGATGATAATTAATTCCGGAGTGCCCCACTGAGTGGATTAAGAACCTATATCATCATAACGATGAATAAAATAATATCTAAATAGTATATGAGGGTATACCATTGATGGATAACCTCAAATACGTATATATATCTCCATTAATGAATAACCTCAAATACATATGGATGATTATAAATTTTACACTTGTTAATAAGTGATTGAAAATTACAAGGGAAACTTATGTTTTACTTGGTAAATTAATAAGTATTAATGAAATTATCTTAATTTTAAAAAGGGAGTCCCAAAGTAGACAATAATTTCCTATAAAAGGGCATGATGAGTCCGACCGCCCATCCTCTCTACTGATGCACGTTCATAAGTATTATAAAGTTAAAACCTAATGAACACTTGCCTTTGGAAAGAAGGTCCCTTTTCGATAAATAATTTTTGGGTGTTTCCAATTCCATGAATAAATCAAATGGAAACCTCGTAGAAGTAGTGATTCTTAAAACTAGAACAGACATTTCAAGAAACTATGAAACAAAAATGGTGAACCCGATATGAATCATTAACCAAGTTAATAATGTTATCCACCTATCAGGACCCTATCAATTTATAATGGAAGTCCAAACAAAGGAATCAATCATTAATGTATCCATCTAAAAGATGTCACTTTAATGGAGTTTATTTTTTTTGCATGTTTTTTTCTTAGAACTCCCTTCAGTCTAAAATGGATTTCTCCCAGACGACATCTATGAACTTCTTACCGCTGCTCAAGTTCGATCCTCATCCACATGAAGGATGCCATCACCCACCCAGCGTCTTCCACGCTGGGTCTCCAATGTGCTGGTAAGGGAGTGGCATCAGCACAGTACTATCCCAACATTGGAGGCTATCCGAAAGACCCTCAATGTCATCAACAATCCTTGATCATGCACCCAACAACCACTGTTTATCAAGATGTTGATGGTTCCAACCATCGCCTTCAACCGTTTCAGGTTCTTATCCACAAAACACAATAATCATCACCTATTGTACTATTTGGAGGTGGATCAAGATGTCACCCATGGCCTTAATTGAAGGATGCAGGTGTCCTTCATGAGGATTCCCACCGAAAATCCTCTCCAGATAAATCATGCAGCAGTGAATACCCAACATGATGGGAGTGTTGCCTCTGGACATTTGCCCCAGGTCTCTCTGACCCGATCACACAAGATGAACCACCAAGGGAAACTTCCAGTCAATAGGGAGCAAGTTCTTGCCCTTTCCCACTAAGGAGAAGTCCATCAACCTAACTTGAAGGTGAAGAACGAGTGGGAACATACACTCATCAGTCTTAATTTTTCTACCGAGAAGACTCATCTGGAAGCGACCCACCAATCCCACTTGGAAAATTTAGTGAAGTACAATGAATAGACGCATACACTTGTTTACAAATTATTAGCCAGTCAGCAAGCTCGTTTCAATTCATTTAAGGAATCCCCCTAATCAAATGTGGTGGAAACCTGTAAATAGGCATATACACCTACTTACACTCATCAATTATTCAAGAAATATCATCTACTAGTATTGAATGAAGTTCCTGAATCATGATTGATAGGAAATAGGCCGCAGGCACATACACCATCCGTCATTCATCAAGCCTTCCAATAGTCTTGTTTAGCAACACCCATAAAAGTAAGTCTTAATGCTCCGATGAAAAATATGGTGTAGACTCAACTCTCTTCCCCCATAAATGAGTATTTTTAATATCCAATTATGGTAAATGGAGGGTAGGATCTAGCACATAAACCTACTCCCGATATGGAATGGACTTATATTCTCATTATGACCACTGATGTCTCCAAACACATCTTATCAATGATGAAAGGGAAGACACAAATTACTTCCCATATTCTGGAGGCATGCTAGGATATCATAACAACAACTTCATCAGTACTAGGGGAACAAACACATAAATATGTCCCCACACCTAGGATGACACGTCGACATGCCATTCTGGAGAAGATACACACCTATGATCCAGTCTAGGAGGGTCATGGGGCATACTCCCCCATATCATACGGACAGCTAGATCGGGAACATACTCCCTTTCCAATTAGAGGTAATTAGACCATTATGATAACCACTCAAAGGTAGGAACATACACCATACCATGATAACAACTTCTCCCTGCAAGTGGCGCCAACTATGTGTAAGAGAGAATCCAAGAAAAAATCTCTCCAAACACCGTTGGAAAATAAAGAGTTAAGCTACAATTTGGATCCTTTTAATGATGGAGTTCGTGAAGCCCTCATAGATTTATCTAGTGTAGATCAAGATCCTACCCTTCCATTACCAAATTATTGGAGTAGTAGCAGTAATTTTGATGTTATCCATCTGGAACAACATCATGAAGGCTTAGTTTATGAAAATTTGGTAAATCCAGAGAGCCTATCTCCATATGTGATCCACAAAAACCCTCGGTGTGGCCAAAAGACCAATGAGTAAGAGAATTTTTCCCTTGATATAACCCAAAATGGAGGTCCTCCTCATGATGGAATTCACTGGGAAATTTCTCTCCATAGTAGTATTTCACATTGTCAAGATAATTCCATAATTTACAATGTAGTAATGAGAAATACCTATTATCTTCAGGAACATGCCAACACAAGGCCATCCATGTTTGATACCTCTTCATTAACGGGTAAAATACTTTCTTAACCAGAAGATATATTAAGGGAACATTCATTCTCTAAACCTCCCTTGGGTCATTTTTCTTCTAATACAGCAAAGGAAAAAATGACTGATCCAGCTGTTTTTTAATAAAACAATCAAGAAGAGCCCAATTTAGTCAGACCAAGTTGAAAAACCTATAATGAAAGATGATGAAGATATGTTAAACATGAGAAAAAAATTAGCTAATGGAGAAATACCAGTCATCTTCTAGCCTTTGAAAAATTATCAATATAACATTCAGTAATTCATGGTAGAAGATTTCATTCATGATGTCCGCCTCAACTTATAGAAGACTCTTAGTTGTTTGAAAATAAAAATATTATTGTATGATGAATATAAAAATCATGTAAAGGTAATAGAAGGGTTGTAATTCCAAATTTACTTGGATTCTCTCTCAGTTTCCTGAAATTTTAAGGTTGAAAAGCAGTAGAGAACCCTTTAGTGTACATGGACCAATTCTTTAAAGAGGCTACACCAATTAATGTCTAACACCCCATCTTGTTTTTTTATCTGAGGATGGTGTGCACATGGATCATTTCATTTTATTACAATATAGAATTAGCAAAGCCCTCCAAAAGTGGTCTCATTCAATGATACTGCCCATGGTCAACTATTGTCAATAGATTTTGTATGTAATTAAATGTATTCTCAAGAACATGCTTAAAATACCTCTCATCAGATCCTAGCCCAAAGAAAAAAATTTGATGAGTTACTTTTTCATCCATCATCTGAGAACCATTAGCAGGCCTCCCGCTTATAAGACGTTAGCCATCAGATAATGAATATTTATGAAGTAGCATAGCGATCATCCAAAATAGTTTTTTTGAGTGGTGGTCAAATAATGCACCCAGCTAATGTCCGATTTTTTTCTGAAAAATCAGAGGAGTAGATACGTGGATCTTAGCCATAGAAGTTTAAGATCCACCGTAGCCTGCACGGCTAAAGGATTGTCTAATTAAACCTCTAAATTCAATAAACAAAGTTCAATGGTTTGGAAAAAAGGAACATGAACAACCCCAGCTAGCAGGGTTGGGGGCTTTTTCACATTTGAAATCTCATCCTCAACAGAAGCCAGTTTTCTCCCAATTAGGGAAGAATACAAAAAAGGAGTGAAAAACTAAACTATCCAAGGCTTCCATTTGGGAAATGTCTGCCAAAAAATTCATATGAGTTCAACATATAGGAGAAAAACGTTTCATGGAAGATATAGAAGGATAAGATCTTATAAAGAAACTGATAGAATGTCATCAATGTATTATGTGTCAGTAAATGTCATTAACACCATTGTAAAAGATCCTCCATAAAATGAGTCTAGTTCAAGGGAATCCAAATATGATGTTCTTATCTATAATAAAGTACACACTAAAGAACATGAAGAATGTTTCTGTACCCAAAATTAGAGGCTTACCCAGAATCTAGGTATTCCATCAAATAACCAACACCCATCTCTTCGAAAGAAATTTAACAAGGGGGAATGTAAAATTAAGATCTCATATCACTTTTACACTAAAGAAGGTCAATCTATTTCACTTGAAGAAATATTTTCACAACAAGAAGAGGATATTGAAGAGTTTAAAAGACTCAATATAGAGTTACTTTGAAGAAGCATTTCTCCAAGACATACTCCCCAGGTAGATCGTCAACATGAACATCCTTCAGGAGATCATAAGAAAAGAGGATTTGTGGTAACTACAGATGCAGATTATGAATTCCCTCTATTGGGTAAAATAGCATGATATGATCAAACACATCCTTATAGGATTATTACCATGGGTTATCCAAGGCAAATACCAGCACCACCACCATTGGTTTTTCCAGTCAACGCACCAGTTAAAGCTCTAGCTACTATACCGGTATAGGTCCCATCTCATATGGATAATCCCCAAGTTCTTATGAAAATAATTTAGGCATTAATAGCTTGATTGGAATCTATGGAAGAATGATGTGCTCCAGTTTAGTCCGAAAATAAAGCTTACCCTGAGTAGGTTGATCTGATTCCTCCCCCACCAAATTTTGTGAATACCAAATTCCCAATCATTAATGGTTAGGGAGATCTGGAACAACACTTAACGCATTTCGTTTCTCATTTTGATCACATTATGTGAAATCCTCACCAACAATAAGAGGTAAATATTAGGTTTTTTGTGCATTCATTACTGGGATCTAATTTTGTATGGTATACATGTTTGCAATCTCGATCAATTACTGGATGGGAAGATCTCTGTCGTAGATTTATTCTTCAATTCAGCTCAAATCTACCAAAGTCAACAATATTTGATCTTACAAATTGGAAACAAAGGTATAATGAAAGAGTTTCAGATTTCATTTCTCGATGGAAAGGATTAACATATTCCTTAAATCTGGCACATACTCAAGAAGAGTTTCTGCCAATTTGTGTGGGACATCTGCACGATGAGTTATGAACACCACTGATCCCTGTGAAATACACAAGAGGGTTTCAAGAACATGCTTCAATTTCTCAGCAAATAGAAGATTTCATTATGGAAACTGAAGCTAAAACTCCTTTAATTCCTTCTAATCTAGGAAGGAGAACTAGGAAAGCATAGGCTGCTATAGTTACACTTAAGAAAGCACTTGTACCTACTTACACTTCAAAAACATCATCATATCTAAGGGCTCTACCTTTTGAGCATCATCAGCACTAAACTCCTCATCAATATGATCAAATAAATCAAGGGCAGAAAAGTTTGAGGAGTTAAAGAACAAAGTTTATTCTTTCCATAATGAAAAAGTTCCAGGTTTATTCATCCTAGCTCTGGAAAATAATTTTGTTCAGTTTCTAAGGCCAAAGAAATCAAACAAAGAAGGGTTTGATGATCTTCCAAACTATTTTCCCTTCACCAGGTGTTGGGGCATCCCATTCAGAAGTATTTTGTTTTCAAAGAACTCCTACAAAAAATTGTAGACTCTGGACAAGTGAACCTGAAAAATTCGTCACCCCAAGCAGCATGTGTTACTGCTACTGATCGAGAGGAAGAAGGTGAATGATATGAAGTCAAAAGAAAAAATGTGCAGAAATATGATGATTGGATGATCGGGAAAAAGTTCAACCAAACTCGTACCATTTTACGAACATATTTGAATGAACCAGTTGTGTATTTTTCTAATTCGTCCATAGAAAAACCACCTTCATCAAAAGGTAATCCTCAAAGAAGTGATGTGATCAGAAGGAAAAAGAGTAGTCATAAGAAGACTAGGTCATGTCAAGGAAAAATTTGTATTTGACTTTGGCATATTTTATGTTTCTATTTCCAAAGCACGGGCACCACCCCACTAAACATCACAACCAAAAGTGACATGTCGGGAAGAATCTTCATCAGATGAAGAATTAATCTTTGGTTTAGTCAATGCGATTCACTTAATGGATCCCTATTCCAATGGTGATTTTTATTATAATGAGCCTATGTTTCCTATACCTAATTAGGGAAGCATAGGAGGAGGCCAAAGTCGAGGATATAGGGGAAGAAGTGGGTATTCTAGAAACCACTATTTTAACTCTACTCTTTCTAGAACCATATATGTGGAGCAAACTCATGGGAGAGTCCTTTAATGATCTCATTAAGAATAAAAAGATTCTTCCATGCATGACAGGTTCAGTCCTAATATGATTATTTAGGAAGACTGATTAGAGGTTACACAATCTTCCTCTTAGTAAATAGATAGATCTAGTCAGTCTAATCTACAAATGCTTGGAGTATTTCCAGTTTCTTCTCCTACACAGGGTAAATGTACATCAGAAGCACCAGCTTCTAAGGAACCTATAAAACCGAAACTCCAGGCTGGGAAACACAGACCTCTAGACCAAAATTATTATGTTTTGAAATAGTTGTCCCATGTACCGGAAAAGTTTTCAATTTTGGATGCCTTGAATTTGTCAAGAGATATTCAAGAAGCACTTATTGAGGATTTGTCAAGTCCTCAAGAGTTTGAAACCGAAGTTGCTGCTGCTGAGGTTTACTGTAGAGAGAATGATCATCTAGACTATCATGTAGTTATATATTTTATATATGAGGATGAATATGATATTGTACATGGACATATCAGGCCCCTGTATCTATCTGGAAGGGTAAAAAACATAGACATCCTATGAGCATTCATTGATAATGTCTTAGAAGTCAACCTCATTCCTATTCGCACACTTCGTTGATTGGGCCTCACCGAATCTGACTTATCTCCTTCAACTTTAATGTTTCAATCATATGAAAAGAATTAGAAAGAACCTCTGGGGGTGAATACACTCAAAACTCAATTTTGAGATCATGTGTCTAATTCAGATTATATGGTGGTCCATTAGGACATAGCCTTCAACATCTTCTTTGAAGGCCTTGTCTACATCAACATGCATCCATACCTTCATCATACCACCAATGTCTCATATACTGTTTCAATGGTCCAATCATAATATTGTATGGTGACAAGGATCCACTCAAAACATGAGAATCTCAATACATTGAGGCATAATTTTATCACATGAAGGGAACGAGGTCTATGAAAAAGGAGGTAACTAGAATCAATGCTCAAAATAATCCAGAAAAGATCCTAGCAAACCCATTCAAACATTCCAGTATAGATTATGTGTTTCCTATCAATCAGATTTAAAGGATAAACCAAAATATGAACACTCATCCAATGACTTCCATAATTCAATTGTGGCAATCAAGCCTACCATCATGGGAGAAATTATTAATTCACCAAGTAGTGGTGAAAGATTAAATGGAGATATCTTCATTTCTTCTACCAAAATTCAGCAAGTCTCTGCTTCACCAATCAGATTAGAATAAGTTGTAGAAATACTAGGGGAAGACCAGGATGTTGATTCCCAATCCACCATCTCCTTTTTATTATCCGAGTAAGACCCTTCATCATCAGTATTGTAAGAAATGGTGGCCTCTTCTTCAGGATATTCAAATTCTGACTCCTATCGTAACTTTGGAAGTTTTGCTTCGTCATCTAATATATGAGTTGAAATAGAATAATTGACACATAATGAAAAAGAAGAGGAAGTTTAGGAAGGAGTCTCTAAAAGTGTGGATGAGATAAGAGAAATAAATCTGGGAACAAAAGAAGATCTACACCCCACTCTAATTAGTGCAGCCATGAATCTTGAAGATTAAGAAATGTATACATATTTTATAAAGAAAAATAGATATATATTTTCATAGAATTATACATAAATTCTAGGACATAATCCTAGTGTCTCTACTCATCATTTGGGTTTTCCCTAGAAACATCAAGGATTCAATCATGCAGCAAGAAGAACACACCCAACTCATGCATCTAAAATTGAAGCTGCATTTGAAAATATTATCAAAGATAACTTTTTCAGGGAATTTCAATATCCAAAATGGGTGGATAACATTGTCCCAGTGAAAATGAAGAATGAAAAAATCTGTGTCTGTATTGATTATAGAGATCTTAATCGGTGTTGTCCTAAAGATGACTTTCCAGTTCAAAACTCAGAGATTTTAATTGATGCAATAGTTGGATATGAATCTATTTCTTTTATGAATAGTTACTTAGGGTATAAATAAATCTATATGTCCCTAGAGGAGGTAGAATCTATAGTCTTTAGAGCCCCTCAAGTTGTGTTTTACTATCGAGTAATTCCCTTTTTCTTAAAAAATGTTGGTGCAACATATCGATGTTCCATGCACCATATCTTTAAACCCTTTTTGGGAAATTTCTAGATTATTATGTGGATGATTTGGGGTTCAAATACAGAAAATGTTCCGATCAATTTTCTGATCTAGAGACCATATTAAATAAACATTGACAACATAATTTTAAGATAAACCCCTTGAAATGTGCTTTCGGGGTAACCTTAGGGAAGTTCCTCGACTTCGTTGTGTGCCATCATGGTATCGAAGTTGATCCTGAGAAAACAAAATCTATACTTGGCATGTCACATCCTCGAAATTTGAAATAATTAAGAAGAATCCAAGAAAACCTGGCCTATATTCGTCGCTTTATTGATAATTTCACAGGCATGTGTTTACCCTTAGCTAGATTAATGAAGAAGGGAGTCACCTATCAATGGAATGAAGACTGCCAATATGAATTTTATACCCTCAAGAAATATCTCTTGAGTCCACCAGTATTAATTCCACATATTGAAATAATACCACTTATTCTCTATGTGATATATTTAGAGCGATCATTGGGTGCCTTACTTTCCAAAAAGAACGATGTTGGGAATGAAAATAGCCTTTACTATCAAAGAAAAACTATGCTTGATGCAGAAACTCAGTATTCAAGTATTAAGAAGTGCTACATGGAATTAATCTTTACAGTTTTGAAATTGAGGCAATACCTGCAACATCCTGAGGTGAAATTGGTGTCTCGTAATACCCTGCTCAAATTTATCCTCATTAATCCTATTCTTATAGGGTTTCTGGAATGGTGGGAAATTATTTTGCAATAGTTTGATATCCAGTTTGTTCCTCAGAAGGAAATAAAGGGCCATGTTATGGCTGAATTATTTAATGAACACCCATCTATGGAAGATACATCATTAAATACTAATCGTCTAGATGAATAGGTCTTCTATATTCAGGATAATTCCCAAACAATGGAAATGTACATTGATGGTACCTCTAGAAGTCCAACATGAAAAAGAATAGAAAACCCTAAAATCAAAAGGGTTGGGTTGGGAATTGTACTTATCTCCCAAGAAAAGGCAGTATTTCTATATTCTTTCCTTTTCTAGGAAGGTAGAACCAACAGTGAGGTAGAATATCAGGATCTCATTTCAAGTCTAGAATTATAACCTCTTGTAAAAGTGAACCACTTGAAAGTGAAAAGTGATTCAGAGTTGGTAATCAAACAAATAAATGGAAATTATTCCATTAGAAAATAATAGTTAATCCCTTTGTGTGATTATGTCAGAGGGTTAATGGATGAATTTACCTCAGGGCCAACATAGTATTATTTCCCGTGATCAAAAAATGCCTAAGCTGATGCACTGGATAATGCAGCTACAACCTTGGCAGATCCAAATCAGGATGAGACAATCATCAGTATAGCCCATCCTTATGTCATCTCACCATTCATTCAAACTAGAATGGATGAAATAAATTAAATTATCCTTATTTCGGATCCATATGGTCATACCATGGGATAGAGAACACACATCATGGAATACCTTCAAAATGGAGTATTTACACCAGATAAGGCTAAACAAGAACAGATCTAACAAGGAGCATCCAATTTTACTCTTTGTGATAGTCCGGATCACTAGAAGATTTTCTACAAATGATGTTTTAATGGAATCCTTTTTAGGTGTATTCATGGAGAAGTAACAATAGATGTTAGGAAAGAATTACATACCAGAGCTTGTGGTCATCACCAGTCTGGGCATAGGATTTCTGATCAAATCCGAAGGCTTGGATACTTCTGACATTCAATGATGCATGATTTCACAGATTTTGCTAAGAAATATCATCCCTTCCAAGTACATGAAAACTTCATTCATCAACCCCCAGAGTTTCAACATAAAGATAAATACTCTTGTCCATTTTCCTTATAGGGAATGGATGTATTAGGGCCTTGTCCGCTATCTACGGCTAAAAAATTCAAGTTTATTATTACTACTACGTACTTCTTCTCCAAATGGGCTGAGGAAATACCTCTCAAAGAAATCGGAGCCAAAATCATTATTATTTTTTTCAAAACTAACATCATCAACAGATTTGGGGTCCCTCATACTTTATTGATGGAAAATGGCCCCAATTTCTGTTCTGTTGAGGAAAAGAAGTTATTTCAGGAGCACAATATCAAATCCAACCATTCATCTCGCTATCATGTGGTGACCAATGGATAGATATAGGCCTTCAATAAGACCCTATAAAATATAATCTAGATGATGGTGGATAAACATAATAAATTTTGGCTTGATAAACATTTGCATGCTTTATGGGTTTATTAGACTAACACTCGTACTACCACCCAGGAAACCCCTTATTTATTGGTGTAAGGAACATAAGTAATTTTCCCAATTGAAATTTAATTTCTATCACTCATAATTGCAGTATGTGATCAGTTTCCTATTGATGAAAAGTCTCAGAAACAGTGTGTTGAGCTAGAAAAATTTGATGAAAAATATTTCATACTTTTCATCATTTAGAAGTCTATCAAAAGAAAATAGTGCGAGCCTTTGACAAAAAAGTTTGACTATCTTCATTTATTTATGTAGAATTGTTATCAGTCCTCAGGACCCCAATGATACCCAGAATGAAACCTTCAATGCTTGAGCCAAAGTGGGAAGGACCTTATTCCATACACAAGGTCTACTCAAAATGAGCATATACCTTAATCTCAATGGATGTATAGCCTATCGCAACTCCAACCAATGTGAGATTATTGAATAAATACCTTGTGTAATTTAATGGATGTATTAACTACATGAATCTAAACTTCACAACACAAGGTCCTAGTCTCAAGGCATTAAACTGCATAACAACCATAAGTGTCCATTCTGCACGACGATAAAATGCGTAGCATCTTTGTCCTTGTCTCCCAATGTTAAAAACATGCCATATTTTTTCCTTGTTACACGACATTAAATTTTAAGACTAACAACTTATCTACTCGACATTAGGAGATTCCATATGCAATGATCATTGAAATAATTTCTGCTCCTTAGTTTCACGTGAGTCACTTTCTTCCCTATGTCTCAGTCAGATCTGCATAGGGACCACATTTCAAGTACTACGTGTGGCTTGAATCTCATCTTTTTGAGATACGTAGAGATTCTTGGATCTCCAATCTTGGGACCATCCAAAACCAATAAATTTTTTATTTTCTTTTATCCTATTATATATGAATCAGATCTATATAGGGCATTCCCTTAAGATACATGGATTGATTTTTTTACCATTTTGTGTCTTATGTTTAACCGTTCTTACAGAACATGTCAAAAAACCCCTCCACTCATATAAAACTCGATTGCTATGGGAAATTATTGATTAAAGAAATAAATATGGATTGATTCTCATCTACGTGAGATATGTAGAGACACCAAGATATCCAATCATGGGACCAACCATGAAATGAAATATAACACCTTTATTCCTTATATAAGAATCAGAACCTACACAAGGAATGTTTAAAGAACTACATATGGACTGATTCTTGCCCCTAACAAGATATGTAGTGTGACACTTCGGTTTTATTCCTTAGTCTAGCCACAACATGTATTTCTTTTCACATCGGTTCATCTTCATAATTATTGCATGTCGCTAAACTGTATGGAAATCCATGAACTATGTTTTCCATGATTTCTTATCCAATGAGATACGTAGTGTTCCCGGGACCTATGCCCTCACTTTTCCATCACCTAATCCTAATTCCCCTATTCTTCACTTATTTCACCTTTGTGTTATAGAAGAAATATTTAATGATCCTTGTTTCTCACATCGAGTATAGATCACATGGGATTATGAATTGGGTAAAAAAAACCTTCTCTATGTAAATAAGGTGTCCCAATTTTCTATGTGGTTTTCAATGGTCTTCACTGCATGACTTCAAACAACACAGTACAATGTCCTCGCGACATAACATTAAATTTCACAACATAATATTAATTCAAAGGAAAAAAATAAAGTCTCCATTTTTAAAGATGAGCTAGATTTATGTAAATGACTTAAAACTCGTGACCAATATTGATTCAAATATTTCTCATATGCATTGAGAATTACCCCTCCCATATTTCACACTCTTAATCTTGAATATTTTCAGATCATCATAATATTTTTTATGGTTTCTAGTGACTGAGTTTCTAATATCTTAGATCTCTTTTACCTAACTATGTAGTAAATTTCCTTAGGTGGCCTCGCAAAAGTATCCTACATAATGGGCCTATCAATCAAAAGATGCCACTATTTTTCTATGCATCATATTCCCTAGTTGTACCTGCATAATAAAACACCCATAACAAGTTTGTCAAATAATGTTAATTTAATTCTGGGTTAAAGTGCCTTTCCCCCCTTCAAAATCTGATAACAATATTCAGGAATTTGTATTTAAATGATGTCATTCATGTATATTTGTCTTATTACCTTTACCTAAATCTAAAAGTATTCATGACCATGGTTTACACATTTCCATCTCTATGTGTTCAAATAAACATGAAATAACATTGGATCACTTGACCACATATCATATATTGTTTGCATTTCTAGTCTTAGTCGTATGACCTAAAACTGCAGATGGCATAATTGCAACGTTTGGGTCACACATTCATAGAAATCAGATTCCTCAAATTCTTTGAAAATCAGGAAACAAAATACCCTCTCCATATTCAAGTACCTTTCTTTATAAACAAAAATATGTTCTTTGGAAAATTTGAATCTCTATAAAACTTTATTCGGCTTTTAGAAATAGAATGTCAAACTTATAAGAGCTCTTTTTCCTGACTATGAAGTACATTATCTTAGGTGGACTTGTGTATGTTTTCTACATAATATGCCTCACAGTCAAAAGATTCTACTATTTGACTATGCAGCATATTCCTATGTTGTCCCTTCATAATAAAACCCCCATAACGGTTTTTTAATGTAATGATAACATCGTTCTCGGAATTGAATTCCTGTAATGACTTTAAACCTTTTCCTATATCATTATTCAGATCTATAAATTCCCAAATCATAGTTCACAGTTTTCTCCTCCATACCTAAATATGGTAATATGTTCCCAAAAAAAATTAACTAGATATTGGGAGAGTCTCGTACATTTGGTCGAAGATAAAGACCTTAAATTAAAGCCACATAATGTCCTCATTGTAAGACTAAAAATTTCATAGTACAACATCCTCACTACATGACTTAAAACTGCAGAGTACAATGTCCTCACCACATGAATTAAAACTACACAGTACAATGTCCTCAGTATATGACTTAAAACTGTATAGTATAATATCAAAAATAATATGCTTTAAAAAATTTATCCATTCCTCATACACCAGATTTCTATAAAAATGGTTTTCTTATTCATGACATATATTTTCATAGATAACCCTTTATTCTTAACATTTACTTCAATAGAAAAACCACCCACTATGGTCTTGAGTCGCACAAATATTATTTTCCCTTATCTATCAACAGTAAAATGTTAAATCCCTAATATCACTTTTTCTTGACTATGTTGTATGTTCCCTTACATGGTTGTGCATAAGTTTCCTACATAACAGGCCTATCGGTAAAAATATGCTACTATTTGATTATGAATCATATGCCCTAGTTGTCCCTGCATAACAAAATTCCCATAACAGCTTTTTGAAGAATTGGTAACTTTTTTCTTGGAAGAGACATCCCTTATGTTTATACAAGTTTTAGATTTGGTGACCATAATAATCAAGGCTAAAGATTCCCCATGGAAATATTTCAAATAATATTGGAGAAATTATCAGCCATTGAGTTTTGATTGGGATCTAATTTCAAAATTTATGGTAAAAGTTATTAGACATTAAACATTATCCCTTTATAGTTGAACATGATTAACTCTAAACTTCCAACAACAAGAGACATGGTACTCACCAGATTGGAAGCTAGAAAAGGGAACTCTGGAAAAAAGATAAGTCCCAACTCACTAAATGTACATTTTTTATGGTTTAGGTAATATTGAGATATAATAATTCAAAAGATACACTTCTTCTGTGGTTGTTTGCATAACCCTAGTAAAAATCAAACAATTATCCCTAGGCCCCATGGCTTAGGAAACAAATTAGATCATCCTTCAAAACGTGATGTAGCTCCAAATATAAGCAAATGATTTTGGAATGCGTCAAAGTGCACTTCTTTTATCTCACAAAAGATTATTTTTAATTTGTAGGATTCAAATTCTAGGGGGGGGGATTTTTTAGACACCATAAAATGTCTTCTATGCACCTTTTCATGGATTTCCTCAACCGGTCTCGAAACATTCATAGTGAGACTCTGCATTTTTCATGGGGGTCAGTGATTATAGCGAAGGCACTAAACCCAAGGGTCGGGACTGCATGCGGGAACTAATCCTAAGAAGGGGGGGGGGGAACCCCATAGTATAGAGTAATAAATTGGGCTAGGTCCCTAAAGTGGCCCCAAGGTACCTGCATGTAAAAACCTACACACCACCATTTTGGAGATGAATGAAAATATTATTTTATTTAAGTCCTCAAAGCGGCACCCCAGTTGGTCCAAATCAACAGTGGCACACAAGACTACTTGGATTCCACTCATCCATTACACAACGACTTGCACACCCCAATGATGGCATGAAACCCACTTTCATGACCAAAGTTATTTCACCCAAGGTCCTATTTTTTCTAAAAAGAGACCCTTAGGGTCTTCATTTGTACTAAAGAATTTCTATGATGCCCAATTTCTTCCCTGGTTGACCTAGTGATTCTCCCAAGTATTCTGAAACATTCAAGGTAGTTATTTAACACCTAGAGTGGAAGATTTGAAGGATGATCATAGTAATTAAGACCTTTTAGAGTTTGAAATCCATAAAACTAGCACACCTAAAGTACCCAACCTCCATAAATTAGAAACACTTGCACACCAACTATTAATTTCTCAAGAACTTAAGAACCCCAATTCCAGAAATACCTATTAATACTCTTGTAGGATTGAGTCTAATCTCACCCAAGTATTATCATCCAATTTTTTCGTCATTTTAGTGAACACCAGGCCGCCCAAGAATACCTGTTTTCCCATACATTCATGACAGTACCTACATGGGATCCCCTCTTTGATTCACCTACTCTATTCCATCTACAAAGCATCAAGACCTCCCTAAATCCATTCATGGAAATACATCCCTTTCATTGGCTCCCTTTTATGAAATGGATTCTGTTGAGACTTCCACCAGAACCTCCTGACTTATCAATCCTTTAGGAGATGCACATCTGTATGTCTCCTATTTGTGATTGTATTTCCACAGTCATAGGTTTCCCATATTATCTCACAGGGAGGTTAGGATTCATGGAGTGTCTGCGGGTTTGTATATCTACAGTCACATGAAAATTTCTCCTAGGAGCATTGTTGGGATATTCCTAGTTTGGAGGATTATGGTTTGGGTTATGTCATCCGATATTCATCTCTAAAACCCAGATCCTCATGTCTCTGGTAGTGAAGGTACAGTTCACACTTGATTTTCCATTTAAGAAAAATAAAAGTCTCCCTCCACTACTAGGAACAATTTTAGGGAAACCATACTGGTGTAATCCCCTAACCTTTTAAGTAGGAGGTTGTAGTCTTGCTCCTCTCTGATTTTTTCACCTTAAATCCTTCCTTACATTGGACCCCTTTTCAATGTAAAAAGAATATAGGTAAGGATCATCGCCTCACCCTCTTCCCCGGTCACCTCGACCTTGTCCACCCTGGTCGTCGTAGGTGCACCATCTTCCACCATCGGAGGAAAAAAAGTGTGGGTGACTTTGTTGAATCTTTGAAATTTTCTTATTTATCACATCGATCATGACTCACGTGGGATTAGAGATTTTTCATTATCACAACATTTTCACAATCTCTTTCAATTTGAAAACTCTGATTCATGTTCAAACTAGGATACATAGGACGTCTTCTCAGGGTCCGAGCTCATTAGATATCCTCTTCATGAAACCAACCATAACTCCCTTAATCCAGGCATCTTCTTTAGATGTATGCCCCAAATTAAACCCCCAAATCATCAAGGAATAATTTTTAATAAGTAATATCTAAATAATTTCTCTCAAAAGGCTATACTCTCTTATGAGAGTTATCAAACTACGTGGGATTTGATTCCCTTCCACATGGGAAATGTAGGAAGCCTCCTTGATGTTCAAAACTGACACTTAAAATTGATCTGGTTGTCCTTAGTCTATATTCCCAACATGGTCAAATCTTACATCGAAACCCATATTATTTCCAAGTTCCTTGGGTTCTTCGGCATAAGTCCCACACTAAACATTGACTAAGAACTATTACCTTATATTTTTGTACCATGTGACATTAAACTGTATTGTCAGGTCCTTATCACATGACCTTAAAAAGGTATGATGTGTCCCATTAAGCGGCAACGAACAACCAGGGATCTGATTCCTTTCACAAGGATACATAGGTAGCTTATTTCATGTGTACGATCCCAATATCAAAACAAAACCTCATCTCCCTAGACAACAATAAATTCCAGAGTGCCCCACCGAGTGGCTTAAAAACTAGTATAATCATAATGATGATTAAAAGAATCTAAAAATATTATATGAGAGGATACCATTGATGGAGAACCTCGAATACATACCGATATCTCCATTAATGAAGATCCTCAAATAAATATAGATGATTATAAATTTTACACATGTCAATAAGTTATTAAAAATTCCAAGGGAAACCTATGTTATACTTGGTAAATTAATAAGGATTGATGTAAATATATTAAATTTATAAAGAGAGTCCCGAAGTAGAAAATAATTCCTCGCAAAAGGGTCTAATGAGTCTGACCTCCCATCCTCTCGACCAATGTATTTCTCT
Source organism: Viscum album (assembly GCA_963277665.1). Lineage (NCBI taxonomy): Eukaryota > Viridiplantae > Streptophyta > Magnoliopsida > Santalales > Viscaceae > Viscum > Viscum album. The sequence goes on from OY728166.1 coordinate 726,177,137, forward strand.
AAGTATCATAAAGTTCAAACTTAACCAACGCATGTCATTGACAAGTATTTCCGTTTTAGATAAAGAAGTGTTGGGTGTTTCTAATTCAATGAATAAATCCAATGAAAACCACCTAGATGCAGTGATTCTAAAAACTATAACACTTGTTTCAAGGAACTACGAAATAGTGGAATAAAGGTTTAATTGTATTTTGGGGTAATATATAATTTTATTATGGATTTAGGGTGGTTTAGTTCATTAATGGATGTATTATCATAACTCATAGAATATATGTTTAGGGTATATACATTTTAGGAGATAAATACTAAATTTATATTTGAAGACAATGTGACCAAATCACTTTATTTTTGAGTTTAAATGATAGTCTAAAATATTTTTGAGAAATTTTAGGGATAGTTTTTTTGAATTATCTATGTTGAACTTTGAGTGTTACAATTGAATTTTGGTGATTTAAAGTATCTTCCTCATATGAATGTTTACACTTCTTTGGAATCATCTTATCATGTTCTAACTATTTTAGTTTTTGATAATTCTTAAATATTGGATGAATGGATTTGTATTATTTTCTGTATTTTGAGATCCATTAGAAGTTTATTTTAGTTCTTTAGGGAAGAATAATTCATCTTGAATTTTAATTATTTGGAACAAAATATGAGACTCTGGTAGAAACTGATTAAAGGATGAAATTATTCTTTTCATATAAGTTTATTTTATAATGTTTTTACACTTGGAAGTAAAGTAATTATTCAACTCCAGAAGAAGGATCTTGAAATAATTATTTTATCTCTTTACTTTTCATATTGTGAAATCAATGGTATTTTAACCCATCACATATTTAGAGATTTTTTATGGTTAAACAACTTCTGACCATGTTCTATATCAATCTATATCAGTCCTTATGAGTTTGGTTTTTCTTCTATATCAATTTTTTCACATCCCACCTATGTTTTTCTATTTGGAATCCTAGTTTTTTGTTTTTTTAGATGAAATTTATACTTCCCTTTATCCCTTTTAAAGAAAATGTTTTATTATTCATTTTGGAGATTTCAGTTTCCATAACTGAATTTTCAAATGTCAAATCCTTGGTTACCGATCAAAAGTTAAAATTTCAAGGACATGATTTATTAAATGTGGAGATAATAAAATGCCATGATATTTTATAAAATAATTCCCTTTAAATTACTTTAGTTCATCTATGGATTTCATTACACACAACACCTATTTTAAACGAACTGTGACACACTATTAAAATAATATAATTTAATGTAATAGTCATAATGTAGCTGCTCATATAGTAGGTATGAATATGTTTAAATAATTTATAATATATTTATTTATCATACCAAAAATAAATTTAATGATAATTTATTATTAAATAATCATTCATTTTTTAGTAAAGTCATTTTATTCCTCAAAAATACATTTTCTCAAAAAATGGTTTTCTTGTGAGTAAATATTATAAAAAATTTATCAAATTTTGAAAGATTTACTATAAGAAATTTAAATAATTTTTGACTCATTCATTTGAAAATAATCTTAATACGAATTTTTTATAACTATTTATAGGGATGGATTTTTCAATGAATAGTGAAAATACTGTTTATATTATTAACTATATTTTCCATTTAAAGTATTTTCAAAAAAATTTATATTTTGATTATTATTAAAATTTAACTAGTGAATTATTATTTATGATAATTAAATAATTGTTTTAAATGGATTTTTTTACTTGAACATTGTATAAAAACATTTTATATTTAAATAGTGCAATTTTCTGAAAATACATTTATCCAAGCATTTTTCTGGTTAAATTTGAAATTAAATTCTACCAATTTTTTTATTTTATATTTTTAAAATTGGATATAATATTTTTAATTATTTATTCCATATTTATTAAAAATCTCCATTTTATTTTTGTTTTATATTAATACTAAAACTTTGAAATTTTATTAACCACGGTAAGAGAAAATCATGTATTTTACGTTAAAAATTAAGGGATAAAGACTATTAAATAACCCAAAAACATGGATGAATTTTATAGACTGAGTTAGGTTTTTTTATAAACATCCAATACTCGGTTATATGACTTTTTTTCATTTGGATTATATTATGACCTTTATATTATTTTCTTTCAAGAAAAGTCTAACATCTCTCATTAATAATTTTAATAAGTATATTTTTTTAATATGGGGATAAACAAAGGATATGTTCAAATATGAATATTTTTTTAAATATAAAATATTTTTCATCAACATGATAATTTAATTTTAGTTTTTACTGAAAAATTAATTGCCTTGAATTGTCACACAATGTTGATACAATGATTATTCAATTAAAGAAAAAATCAGATAAATGATATTAAAAATATTAAAAGTATTATAATGTTAGGTAATACATGTTATCCAAAAAGTTTATATATTAAGATGACATGTTAATGATGTATTAAACTATTTATTTATAATTTATATTTTTATTGATGCAGCAATTAAATGCAATATTTTTTCACATTTTTTATTTAGTATTTAAATATTTAATTACTAATTGTTCCATTTTTCTCAATTAACTACATTTTTATAATTATATAGTTTAATTATTTTTTTAATAAATTTTCATAAATAATGATTTATTTTTAGCTTTTAAAATAATAAATTTAGTCTTTTTTAATTTTTTGGTTCATTAATTATCTTTTTTACTTTTTATGTTTTTATTCTATTGGACATTTTAATTTTTTTTCTTTATTTGAATTTATTTATTATCTTTTAATTAAATTATTCCTTACTTTATTTTAATATTTTTTTGTTTTTTTCTTAATTTAGTTAAACTTTATTGATCGAATTTTAATTTCCAGTGTAATTCCAGTAATTAATTTAACTCTTTTAAAATTTTAATTTAATTTAATGTTTCTATTTCAAATGCTTTAATATATATTCATAATAAATTAGGTTGGTTTTTAATGGATGTTTTTTTTATTTTTTAGATTTCTGTTTGTGAATTTTATGAATTACTCAATTAATCTATGATTTATTTAATTCAAATCATAATTAAAATTATTATTTGCATTATTAATTGACATTCTTCTTATTATTATTTATATTTTATATTGATTTGGTTTTATTATTGTTTTATTGATTATAACCAAACATTATTTAGCATTTTGTTTTTATTTTTTCTGGTGTCAGGTGAGTCACCGCTAGTTATTTATGTCACCGTCACATTTCCCACTATTGGCTTCCCAACAGTGGCTCATTCTTTACTGAAAAAAACACAACTCACCATGGTGTAATGATGACTCCATTTCCAAAGGTGAGTCACACTCGCCGTTGGAATTCATGTCACCAATCCTCATTTGATAAGAAACACTCACAACACACTATTCCCTCATCTCAACGGTGAGTACTAGAGACACTGCCACACTTGAAACCCAATGGTGTCTCATTGAGATACCTTCCACCCATACCCTTCAAAATTAACACATTTTTCAGCCATTTTCCTGGCGAGGAAGTGTTTTACTACAATGTTGGGACCCGCAGTCACTCTTCTTCCATCGACCACCATCCACCCCACCTCCCACCACTATCATCTGAAGACACCTCTGATTCCATAATGAGTCACTACCACTTTTTTCACCCATCGCTGAACTATCAAGCCACCAACGACCACATCTTCCCACATTTATCCCTTTCTTCCACTTATCCCAGATCTGGAAGCATCGAGTCCCACCCACTGAAGACACATTGTTTTATATATATCATTGAAACCATCACCACTATGGGGATGAATCACAGCTGTATAGAGACCATGGGCCAAACCCTCATTTGACATGTTGAAGTTTGAGTCAAGTCACAAAATCAATTTTAGATATTATTTTCATGAAGATTTAGTGATAGATTTTTGACCACTTAAAACTTGAAGCCACCACCACCACCAATCGAGTGTTGCCAAAGATGCAGCCACCTAGAGTCGAAGATGACACTGCTGCTAGATCTGGTTTCCAGGTCGAACTCGAATCATTTTCACCCATAAAGATTTCGTCACTCCGACCACCTTGACTCAGCCCGACCCTGAAAACCGTTGAAGCCATCACCACAGTGGAGGAGTCGCCTGACATTCCCACTTTCTAGTAGGCTGAGGCACAAACTAGAGGATGATGATCCGAAGCAATGACTTCCTCAAAAATCCAGACTCCCCCACCGCCACATGGAGAAGAAAAATGGGGGAGGGGAAGAAGAAAATATTTTTTTTAATAAAATAAAATAATATAATATAATAGAATTACAAAATATAAAATATTAATCATAATAATTTAATAATTATCTTAATAATAATAAATAAACTTAATAAATAAATTAATAACATTAATAATAATAATAATATATAATAAAATAAGTATTTTAATAATTAGTAATATTTAAATGACAAATAAATAACAAAATAATTATAAATTAATATAAATTAATTATTATAATTAATATATTTATTATTTATTAATCAGTTAAATTCTTAAAAAAGTTTAAACCTTAATAATATCATTTAATAAATTAGTAAATACTCTTTTTGTTTTATTTCTTAACTTGCAGATTCTACATTGAATCCCATCTAGGTTCATCCCAATAATTTAGATGATATTCAATTAGAGGAGTTTTGTTAAAGACAGAGGGATGAAAAAAATGATGATATACGTGCGGTGAATTGGAAAGAACAAAATTAAGTCGGTGCAAGAAGTGGGTGACCAACATGAGATGATAGAGGACTTTAAACATTAGAGGCATACAACAGAACTAGGGGGTCTAATTCATTTATACGACCACACCTAAGAGATGGAAAAGTGGTGGTCTGGAGGGAGACCTAAAGACCATTGGTGGGGTGAGACTCAAAAGAAGTAGAGTAGCATCACGAAAGCGGCAAGGGAGATCTATTACTCAATTTATAAATTTCTTTTGTGTGTAAATTGAATTGTTGATCCAAGTTTATGTCATGATCTTCTTATGAACTCTTGTTCTTGGGGATTTTAATTCTATTGGTAAAATTCTTTTATTTGTTCAATTCATTAATATTATATTCACGCTTATTGTTTAAAACTCTTTAATTTCAAGATCAATCAGTGACATCGATCTTCAATAGATTTCTTAAAATCGTAAATTTAAAATCTTTGGGTTATTAAATTGAGTTTTATTTCTTTGTTTTATTTCAATTAAAATTACAGTCGATGCTTATTGGAGTAGTGAACATCCGGATTTGTTCTTCTGTGTGATTAATTTCCTGGTGAGGGGGATTTATCAGAAATTTTTTGAAGTGAATTTACAATAAAATTTCTGCAATGAAAATTTGAACCTCAGCCAATAGATTGAATTCTCTCAGCATTTTTATCATTCAATTTCAAATTAGTCTCAACTCCTATCTTTCATACAAATTTTCCCTGTTTTCTCATCATAGCTCCAATTACATCTTAGAAATTTTTTTCAAAAAAATTATTTGTTTATAATTATTTTGGAAGATCATCAAAAAATAAAAAATAAATAAAAAAACATTTAACCCACTATTTACATTGAGTTTGTTTATTTAAATAAGAACTTAAATCATACACCATAGTTCCTTTGGGATTGAATCTTCACAACTATATAAGTGTATATTTATAAATTTAATTTTTAGGGTCGTGAAAACCTCTGGCTCATATCAAAATTTGTTTTCATTTATAGGGAAGGCTTAAAGAGGCCACTTTTCAAATATTAATATTTTAAAAAGTCACATATAAAAATATTCTAAAAAACAATTGAAAATTTAAAATATCTCTAAATTTTTTTCACTAGATTAAATGATAATGTGTGTGTTCGTACTATAAATTTTTTACTGTGGAAAATATTTTTTTATGTTAAAATGTTATCCTTAAACATTCCATTAATATAATTTAATAAAAATATTTTTTAAGATTTAAAAGGTAAATTCTTATCTTCTCCATCTTTGAATTCATCTTTGGGGATAAATCTGGATTTTATGTCTAGGGGAAGGGGGTTGACTTATGTTGAGAAAATCTGTTCTTTAATGGAATCCCATTAAACCCCTCTTACATTACGTTTTTTTTGTTAAAAAATGGTCATTTTTTTTCAAAATTATTTTTCAAGCTAAGATTATTTAGGCTTCATAATGTATTTGAAATCAGTCTTGCCAAAGGATAATACATATCAGTAGTTAAGAATTGTCTTGAATCTAAAAGTTCTGGAAATGAATGATTTCAAAGTGAATTCTCTTAGTGATTTTCTGAATATCATATTTAGAAAATATGTTTGAGAGTGATATAGGATACATTTTGTTGTTTTATGATCACAACCTTAGGATGATAGATGTTTGAACATTATCTTAGGGGACACACCTTTTAATTATTAAGAAAATTAATCACTTTAGTGGGCCAATTTAAATGGTATTCATATAAATAAATTGAAACTAGAGTAAAATGGGAATTTGGGAGCCCATGATTAATTTTTGAGACACTAGGCACAATGTGTGTGAGTAAGTCCTCTATACAATATTAAATAAGTGTGTTTTCACAGTTCGTAGCACATGTTACTGGGCTGGGAAAAAGTTCATAATAAAGAATATAGTGCAAAGATTTCAATAATATGTTCATTAAGGTGAGAATAATAATAAATGCAAGATGATGTATGAGACATTTTATTTGTATGAAACCATTTATGTTGTAGAAATAAAGTGATCCAAAAAAATAATTTATTTTTTTCTTTTTGAAACATAAGATAATGTCAAATTATAAGATCCTTTTGTTATGTTTTTAATTCAACTTATATTTAACCTTTTATTGCTCTTATATTTAGATGTTAGGCTTGAATTACTGTAAATCAGTAGTCAGTTTCATCAGCGAGGCATGAAATCCTCATAATTAGATAATACATTTCTTCCTTTATCACCCATAGAGTATTAAATTTAGGAATGATTTCTTTTGTAAACATTTCATTTAAAAATATCATTTCTCATTTTGTCATCCTCTACCTTTTAATTGTTTTACATGATTTTTTGGGAGTTTCTTGATTAAAAACATACTTCTTCTTTTCAAAGACATTAAAGCATATAATTGATTAAGGATAATCAATAATTAAGTGTGGGGGAATTTGATGTGTCATTTAAATTCATGTTTTTTACATTATTTTATTAAGTCTTTAATGATTTAATTAGTTAATTTTCACTTTTTTTCAAATATTTACCATTTTAAAATTATATAGTTTAATTCATTATTTAATCAATTTTCAAAAATAATTTTGTATTTTTAGCTTAAAAAAACAATTCAGTCTTTCATATTTTTCTGGTTCATTAATTCTCTTTTTAATTTTTAAGATTTAATTTTTATTTTCATTATAATTTTTGTTTTATGTGTTTTAATTAATAAATCAATTTATAATTTATTTTCATTTAATTAAATTAATATTTACATTATTTTTATGCTTTTTTGTATTGTATTATTAATTTAATTAAACTTTATTAATTAAATTTTAATTTCCTGTGTAAATTTTAATTTAATTTAATGTTTCAATTTCAACTATTTTAATCTCTTTTATTAATGATTTTAGTTTTTTTAATGAAAGTTTAGTTTTCAATTTTTAGATATCTGTTTTTCAATTTTATTAATTTTTCAATAAAGTTATTATTTATTTAATTCAGATCTTTATTAAAATTAAATTTTAAATCATTAATTTATTTTCTTCTTATTAATATTTATATTTTATTTTGATTTCATTTTTTAATGTTTGATTGATTTTATAAAAATATTATTTAACATTTTGTTTTTAATTTTTCTGGTGTCAGGTGAGTCACTGCTAGTTATTTAAGTCACCTTCAAATTTCCCACCATTAGCTTCCTAATGATGGCTCATCCTTTACCGAAAAAACACAACTCAGTATTGGGAAACATTGAATCACATTTCAATGGTGAGTCCCACTCACCGTTGGGCTTCATACCACCAGTCTTCTTTGCCTAGAAACACTCTTGACTCACCATTCCCTTATCTCAGTGGTGAGTCCAAGAGACACAACCACACTACCAACCTAATGGTTTCTCATTAAGATACTTTCCACCTCCCCTTCAAAATTAACACATTATCATCCCTTTTCCATGCGATCATCCATTCCATTACAACAATGAGACCTGCAGTCACCATTCTTCTTACCACCACTGTTCACCCCACCTACCACCATTATCTACAGACACTGTTGGTTTGACAAGGAGTTACTGCCATATTTTTCATCTACCAGTAAACAATCAATCCACCAACAAACACATTCTCCCTGGCTTATCCTCTTCTTCCATCTGTCCCAGATCTAGAAGCACCAAGTCCCTCATGAGGAAGCCTCACCTATTGATGCCAGTCATTACACCCATCAGCACTGCAAGGATGAACTGATGTTATGGAATTCCCATGGGACGAACCATAATTTTATACGTTGAAGTAAGAGGAAAGTTGTATAATCAATTTCAAATCTCATTTTCACAAAGATTCCATGAGACACCAGCTCCCGCAGAAAACTAGAAGGCACTGTTACAACCAATCAAGTGTCGTCGAGGTCGTGACCACCTATAGTTAAAGAATAACCTGCCACTAGATCTGGTTTCCAGGTCGAACTAGACTCACTTTCCCCACTTGGGACTTCTTCGCTTCTATCAACTTGACTCAACCTGATGCCACCACCTGTGAAGCCATCAACAACAAGGAGGAGTGACCCATTATTTCTTCTTGTTAGTAGGATGATCCGACCACTAGAGGAGGAGGATTCGAAGCCATAACATCCTCAAGAAGCTAAAATCTCCCCATATAGAGAATAATAAATATTGGAGGGGGGAGAATGAAATTAAAATTAAAAATTAATAAATAAAAATAAAAATAAAAATAGTAATCAAATTAATAAATATAAAATATTATTCATAATACTTAAATAATTTTAATAATAATAATAAATAAAATTAATAAATAAATTAATAACTTTAACAAAAATAATAATATTTAAATAAAATAAATATCGTAATAATTTTGACTCTCATCTAGGTTCATCCCAATCATTTTGATAGTATTTAGTTAGGGGGTTTTGTTGAAGACATAGTGTTACAACAAAGAATGTTACATGTTTGATGGATTGAGGAGAACCAAATTAATTTGGCTCAAGGAGTAGGTGATCAACTAGAGACGATAGATGACATTAAAAATTAGAGGTAGAAGCAGTACCATAGGGTCTCATTCATTTTTATAACCTATATCTTGTATACAGAAAAGAGGAGGACATGAGGGGGACCTGATGACCTTTTGGAGGAGTGAGACTCAAAACAACAATACCGACAATAGGAAAGCGGGAAGGGAGATCTCTTACTACATTTTTCAATTTCATTTTTTTGTAAATTAAATTGTTAATTCAATCTTACATCATGATCTTCTATTAAAATTTCTTGTACAAGGATTTTGATTCTTCTGGTAAAATTATTTTATTTATTTGCATCAATATTTATGAATTCAAAATTGACTAGCGAGATCAATTTTAAAGTCTTTAATGTTGATTCATTATTTTAGTTGAAAAATCTTTAACTTAAATATCAATTAGTGACATTGATCTTGAATGCATTTCTTAAAATCTTAAATTTCAAATATTTGAGATATTATGATGAGTTTTATTTATTTGTATTATTTTTAATTTCAATTATAGTCGATGATTCTTGGAGTGGTGATCTTCAAGATTCATTCTTTTGTTTGATTAATTTCATAACAAGGGCGGTTAATCAAAATTTTTCAAAAGTGTGTCTATAATAAAATTTGGGTAATTAAAGTTTGAACCTCAGCCAATAGATTGAATTCTACGGGCATTTTTATGTTCAGTTTTAATTTGTCTCAACTCGTATCTTTCATACACTATTTTCCCTACTTGATCATCTTAGCTCCAATTACATCTTAGTTATTTTAGAAAAAATTATTAGTGTCTCGTCATTAGTTTTGTTCATCAATATATAAAAAAAATTAAAAATAAGTTGAACCCACTATTTATAGTGGGATTGTTTTTTGAAATATGCCCTTAAAACATTTACCATCATTTCTTAGGGATGGACCCTTCAGTACTATACTATTTAATATTTATAAATTTTATTTTGAGGGTTGTGATGTCCTTCGAATCATATCAAAAAAAATTTCCATTATCGGGGAAGGCTTCAAGAGACCACTTACCCAATTTAAAAAATTCAAAAAAATCACATATAAAAAAAATTCAAAAAAGTGTAATATATAGAAATGATCTAAATTTTTTTATTAAGTTAATTTATAATTATTTATTTGTAGATTCTTTTTCCATTCTATCAATTTAATTTCATTATTTTTTTGCTATTTTATTATTTTTTAATGTACTTTTTTCTACTATTTTAGAAATTATTTTTTCTTTACCTATTTAATGAGAACAAGGTATTGTACTAATATATTATAGCTTGTATACCATTGAATTGATAAAAATATAACTACTCAACAAAATAAAAAAAAAATTGAAATAGAATATTTAAAAAATATAGTTCCTTCACCTAACAATCTACAAAAATTTCATCCCGAACCCTTAACAGAAATAGAAAGGCCTAGAATGAGGGAGTTACAACTCTATCAAGTGTCAAGAAACCCACATCCCATTTGAATTTTTCTGAGATCAATGAATTATGAACTCTAATAGCCCAAGGTTTCACTGCTTCCAACAATCAATGGACTCTCTAATTATGACTCTTTAGCATTCATTAGATATTTCTACAATATAGTGATAAAACTACATCTTTTAGGACTCATTGAGAATGAGATTACAAAGAGATTATTTACCTTTTTCCTTAACGAGATTGCTCGAAATTAGTTTTTGAGCCTAGATGAGAACATTTTTGACAAATGGGATCATGTTTCTAATTCTTTCATAATGAAATTCTATCCCCAATGACTAAATGGTGAATTAAGAAACAAAATAAATTGTTTCTATTAAGAGGATGGGGGAATCATTTCATGAGTCTTCGGAAGGATTCAAGGACTGACCTAGGTAGTCTCCCCATAATCAATTCTCATCCCATGTCCTCATGGACACCTTTTATGAAGGACTATCCTATTCTTGTCAAAATCATTCCTCAATCAACTTGGGGTAACTAAAATAACAATACTGATAAATAATAAAGACTTATTTTTAACAACCTTGCCTTAAATTCTCAACACAAAAATTGAAAAAGGAAGATAGTGAATAAAAATGTTGACAATATTGGTTTTGGATTTGATACTAAATATCAATTGGATGAAATCACAAAACAACACCAAAATTTAATGAATCAAAATTCCAAACAAACTGTTAATCAAGTGGGCTTTCGAAAGTCAAATCAATCTCTCAGGGAAGAGTGTTCTTAGTTTGGAATGTTTGGGAAAATTGAGAATTTTTTTCAAATCATTATCATTCCATTCCGATAAGAAAATTTAAATTTTGTTGACTATGGTCCTCCGATGCCTTCCAAGGATGACCCATTTCAAAAAAAACTATAAACAAGGCAATGTGAACCATCCCAATATCTCATGGAAAGTAAAGAGAATATTTGAGCAACCGACTACCCGTGGTTACCAAAACCAACCTAGAAAAAAATTTCAAAACCAACTGAGAGGAGATTAAAATAATTTATAATGAAAATTTTAGGGTTAAATGTTTTTAAAACTGGATCAAATATTAAATAGAATAGACCCTCAAGATGAAAAAATCAAGACTGAATTGAATAAACAATATGCCCAATATTATTCTGATAAAATCCAATTTGATGCTAGAATGGAAATCTTGGAAACTCAATGGGGACAACTAGATAGATACTTGACTTCTAATGATAAAGTAAGGCTTCTTAGAACAACTGAAATCATCTAAAGGGAGACTTTCATGGCTATTGTTACAAGAACAAGGCTAAATACTAAAACTATTACTGAAAACGAATTTAAAAATTCCCAAACTAGAAAATTAAATGAATTAAAATATAAAAATCTACTCTAGATAGAATCTTGAAATCAATAAGATAGTGTTGAAAATGAAGATAATATGAATTTTCACTTGATGTTCAAACTTAAAATTTTTCTGAACTTAAGAGGAATAATGATAAGAAGAAATATGTTGAATAATTGAGGGAAATGGCTACTATTATTGGAAATTCTTCCCCACACATCCCTTTCCTGAAAAAATTAATGCTAAAAAAGTAACAACAAGGCTTAACTTATTCAATACCTTGGACTTTATAACAAGTTAAATGTGAATATCACTTTCATCCAAACTATAATACAAATTACATCATATTTGTAATCACATAAAAAATGTTTCAAAGAAAGGGACACTTGAAGAATTTTCCACTTACAACCTCACTAAAGAGTGTAGCGCTGTGCTCCAAAATAAAATCCGCCCAATCTGAAAGACCCTGGTAGTTTTTCCCTATGCTGAACCTAATGGAATTATAGTCAACTAAACTACCATTGTGACTTAGGTTCCAGAATCAACTTTCTCCCACATGCATTATTCCAATATTTGTTATTGGATGATATTCATCCCATTACACTCATCCTATTATTGTCCTACCGATTATTCACTCATCCTGTAGGGAGGGTAGATGACTTTTTTGTGTTGGGAAGTTTTTTTAGCTAACTTATTAGTCCTAGATATGGAATGTGATAAAGAGATTCCCATCATTCTCGATAGTCCATTCTTTTCAACTAGAGAAGATTTCATTGATCTATTTAATAGAAAGTTAATCTTTAAAATTGGATATAAAAATGAAGATTTAAATGTATTTAAATACGTAAAATGAACAACTATTTCTGTTAATTTCTCTAAGATAGAGTCTCTAGAAGATTAAAACTCAATAATTTTTTTGGAAGAATTTTTAAATCAAACCTATGTTAGAGAAATATAAGTAGATATTTAAAATGAAAATTCATATAATATTTATTCTTCTCAAACTGAGAATATAGAAAAATTTCCAAAACTAGACAATTGTCCAGTTTCTGCTTCTTATAGAGATGTATCTTCTACTTTTGAAGATAAATAATTCTTGAGGGAAGTTGAGGATGATTATGTTAACACCAAAACTTATGAAAAATTTGATTTTTATAGAGTTATATTATTAAACAACTTGTTTATTTTACTTTGATAAATCTTTTAAACTCAAATATGGAAACTTTGGATAGTGAGCTTTCTACTTTAAATAATAGTGCTGTGAATCCTAAAACTGATCTGTAAATTAAAATTCTTTTAAATTTTTAAACATATTAATATATTTATGTTGAATACCTTAGTTATATTATACCCACGATTCTTTCATTGAGTGAAGAACCACCCACTAATAAGATAAAACAACTTCCTCCACATTTGAAATATTATGTCATTATCTCTACTGAAATAAAATTTTATCAAGAAGAAAAACTATTGGGAGTTTTTATGAAATTTAAATCTTCTATATATTGGACCATAGATGATATGAAAGGGTTTAACCCTTTATTCTGCATGCATAAAATCTCAATGGAACTAGAACACAAAACTAGAGTACAATGTCAAATATGATTTAACCCCAATATGAAATATGTTGTTATAAAGGAAGATATCAAACAAATTGACACTAAAATTATATATCCTATCACTGATAGTACTTAGGTTAGTCCATTCAAAGTAGTCCCCAATATGGGTTTTTTTAAGATCACTAATGGAATGAATGAATAAATTCATGTGAAGAAGGCCAATAAATTGAGAGTCTATATAGATTATAGGAAAATTAATTCAAATACTAGGAAGGACAATTTTCCAGTTCCCTTCCTTGATAAAATTATTTCAAGGATTTGTATTTATGTGTTCTTCTATTTTCTAGATGGTTACTCTGGTTACAACCAGATCCCAATAGCATTATAAGATCAGAATAAAACTACCTTCATATTCCCCGTTGGAACATTTTCCTATTGATAGATTCCTTTGGGGTTGTGTGGATATCCAGAATCCTTTAAAATGTGTATGATGGAAATATTTTCAAATATCATCAAGAGGGTTATAGAGGTTTTCATGTATTATTTATCCATAGTAGGTAGCACATTTGATTGTTGTCTGAAAAAAATTTAATTGGTGTTGGAGAGGTTCTTAGATACCAAAAATGTTCTTAACTAGAAAAAATGTTAATTCATGGTCACTGGAAGAATATTTCTAGGTCATAAGATTTCTAAGAGAGGTTTAGAGTTAAACACTTACAAATTTTAAGTTATTCAAAACATACCACCTTATTGAGATGTTAAGGGTGTTATATGTTTCTTAGGGAATAATAGTTTTTACCAGAGGATTATTGAATTTTTTTTAAAATTAAAATAGCCATTATATTCACTAAGTTTCAAAGATTCACCCTTCAATGCGGATCAAAACTGTTTAAAATTATTTAATTTTTTTATGTAAAACCCCACTCCCTCACCTATCATTACAACACATGATTGGAAAATTCCTTTTGAATAAATTTGTGATGAAAGTGATATGGATGGTGGATCTTTCTTATGACATAGGATAGATGGGAATATTTGTGTGGATTACTATGCTAGTAGGCTACAAGATGTGTCACAAAAGAACAATACCACAACAGAAAAGGATTTGTTATCTGTTGTTATTGCTCTAGGAAAATTTAGGCAGTATATTCTAGGTTTTAATGTCCTCATATTCCCTAAACATTCTAACTTAAATAATCTACTATCTAGGAAGGAGGCCAACCTCATGATCATTAGGTAGATCTTTTTGTTAAAATAATTTTATTTTGCGATTAGAGATAAGAAAGGATCTGAGAATTTAGTTTTAGATCATCGGTCAAGGATTCAAAATACCCACTATGAAGATCCAATGGATATAAATTATTTCTATCCTGATGAGAAACTTATCATTGTCTCAATTATGCAGTCTTCTTGGTCTGTATACTTTATGAACTTTTTGGCAGCAAGTGTCATTTTAAAGGGCTTTTCAAATAACCAATGGAAAAAATTAATTTTTTAACTTAAGTATTATGATTGGGATTGGCCCTTTCTTTCTAGAAGATGTGATGACAGAATATTAAGAGGAAATGTGAAAGAAGAGTACATTCTACCTATACTAGAGATTTTTCACTCCTCTCCTTGGGTAAGACATGATGCTGGAGAAAAGAAAACTCTAAAAGTCCTTTAAGCTAGATTTTATTATCCCACATTATTCAAGAAAGCTAAGAGTTTTGTATGTTTATGTGAATGATTTTAAAGGCTTGGAAATGTTGGGATAAAATAAGAGTTACCACAATAATGTATTTTAGAAGCTCAAATATTTTATGTTTGGGGTTTTGAGTTAATGATCCCATTTCCATTATCTCACATGAATGATTAAATTATAGTTACTGTCCAATATGTTTCGATGTGGTTTGAGGTAGTAGAACTGCCCAAAAATCAGGCTAGTAGTGTTTTCAATTTTTTTCTAGATTTGGAGTACCAAAGGACAACATAACTGATAATGGAACACACTATAAAATTACAAATTTAATACTGAAATGGAAAAATATGGATTCAAACACAGGACTAGAAATGCCTACGATCCACAGTCCAATGGCCAGGTAGAAATATGTAATAGGGAGTTGAAATAAATTTTTGAGAAAACTATCTCAAACTCTAGGATGGATTGGACTCTTAAGATAGATGATGCCTTTAGGGCTTACAAAACAGCTTCCAAAACCCTTATTTGTATGTCTACTTATAGGTTGTTATTTGGGAAATGTTGTCATTTTTCTATGGAGATACAACACAAGTCATATTGGGAAGTTAAGGCTCTAAATTTTCATTTTATGAGTGTTGGAGAGAGGAGACTATTTGAGTTAAGTGATCTTGATAAGATAAGGATAGAGGCTTATGACAATTCTAAGATATAAAAAGATAGGTCCAAATTTTTTCAAGATTCTTTCACTCAAAATAGAGAGTCTAAAACTAGACATAAGGTCCATCTCTTTATTTCCAGACTGAATGTCTTTCATAGAAAGTGAAAATTTTAGTTGTTTGGACCCTTTACATTTATTAGAGTGCTGAATAATGGTGTTATAGATATTTTTGTAGAGGGAAAAAAAGCATATTCTAGTGAACAGTCAAAAAATAAAAATATATTTTGAAGGACATCCAAAGGGATTTCTTGCCTTCCCTATGTTGGGAAACTGAATTTTAATAAAGTATAACTGAAGAATTCAAATTTAGTGCTTCATGGAAGTCAGCACATGGTACTTGCTTTATCTTTGTTTTATTTTTTCCCCAGTTTTGTTTTTGAATAAAGTACTTCTGGTTTCTATCCTTTCTATCTCTATATATGACAGATATATTTTCTTGTCCTTGCTAGTACATATACTTATAATAAAAAGTATGATACTGTTAGTGTCAAAAAGGAGCATAATTCCCTTTATTATTCAATTCATAATGAGTTTAATAATGATTCATCTCTCGATAAATTTAAATAAAAAATGTTCTTCTTTTAATTTATATTTTCATTTTTTATGCTCATTATTACCATAAACAAAATTCGGTTTAATCATTTATCCCTTTTTATATTGGTGGGTATCTGTTTTAACAATGTACTTGAGTCACTATTCCATGGATGCAGGTGATTCACCACAATAATTACTCATTTGAGTAGTAGTGGCAGTGAGTTACTAATGTTCTACTACATATGCTTATTTGTTGTAAATTTTACTGCATAACTGAATTTTTTATGGAAATTGATTTGCATTACTTCTAAATATCTTCCTTTTGTAAACATAAGTGTGGGGGAGAAATACCCCATTGTTTTCTGACTTAATATGGCTGTTCTTTGATTTTTTGGGTATTTTTCATGCATTTTTTTGATCAACATTAAATTTAATTGAACCAATTATTCAATATTTCTGACACCAACTTCACAACACATGATTTATACACATTTTATTATATAAAATTAATTGAAAATTTTGTTTACAAGATAAAATGATAATTCCATTGTTCTTACATTAAAATGTATATTTTGGAAAATATTTTTTTATTTACAATGTTATCCTTAAACATTCCATTAATCTACTTTAATTAAATTATTTTTTGGGCCTCAAAAGTCAAATTATTTTCTTCTACATATTTGAATTCAACATTGGGGACAAATTTGGGTTTTAAGTGTGTGTTAATTTGGTCAAATTATGTTGATATATTTTTTACTTTAGTTTAAGACCATAAAATCCCACTGTTCTTATGTTTTTTGTTAAATAATGGTCAATGTTTTTTAAAAATTATCTCATAATATGAGTTTCTTTAGGCTTTGTTCTATACATAAAATATATCATACCAAATAACAATATCATACTGGTAGTTAAGAGTTTCCTTGAACCAGAAACTTTTGAAGATGAATTATTATTGAGTGAATTTGCTTAGGGATTTCAAGAATATTATGTTTAGTGACTATATTTGAGAGTGGTATTGGATACATTTTTGTATAGATATGATCCCGAAAGTCAGAAAATAGTTGTTTGAAAATTTTCCTAGGCGACACACATTTTAATTATTAAAAGAATAATCACTTTAGTGAGTAAATTTTAATGTTTTCTATATAAATCTTTTGAAAATGGAGTAAAATAGGCATTTTGGAACCCACAGTGAATTTCTGCAACTCTAGGAACAGTTTGTGTGAGTATTCCCTCTATAAAATAATAAATAATTGAATTTTAATACTTATTACACATATTATATTGATTGGAAAAATTCCTAATAAAAATAAAGTGCCTAGTTGTCAAAAACAAGTTCATTACAACAAGGGGAATTTTTAACATCACATGAAGAATGAGACAATCGATTTATATGGAATCATTTTAGTTATATCAATAAGGTGATTCAAAATAAAGTATTTTTTTCCTTTTGGAACCTAGGAGTAAGTCAATTTACCAGGTTTATTTTGTTAATTTCCTAATTCCACTTATTTTTAATATTTGTCACTCTTGGATTTAGAGCTTTTATTTGAATTGATGTAATTCATTATGTGTCCTCATATACGAGGCATGACTTCCTCCGAAGTAGATGATTAATTGCTTCCTTGTTCTCCAAGTAAGTATTTGAATGTACGTAAGACTTATTTCAAACATTTCATTTCAAAATCCAATTTCACGTTTTTTTCATCCTCTTGATTTTAAACCGTTGAACATGCTTCATTTTTTGATGTTTAATAAAAACATATTTCTACTTTTCATAAGAAAATAAATAATGGAATTGATTGAGGACAATCATTTTTTATTTGTGGGGAAATTTGATGTTACCATAAATATATAGATTTGTTATATATTTTAATTTAGTTTTAATTGATTTAATTAATTAATTCATCACTTTTTAATAAATACTTCCACGTTTGTAATTTTATAATTAAAAATATTATTTAGTAATAAAATTTATAATTAATGTTGTATTTTTGGATTTTAAAGAAATTAGTTTTATCTCTCTAAAAAATAAATTAACAATATTAATTAATTTGATCTCATTAAACAAATTATATCCTTTAAATTTAATATATTATTTCATTTTAAAATTCGTATTTTAATTATTATGGTCAATAACTCTAATTAGTTATAATTTAAGTTAATTATTTTTTTTTGTTTTAAGTTTTGTATTTAATAATTAGTTCATTGTTTTAAATTGTATTAAATCAATTTTTAGTTTTTGTTTTCATTAATAAATTAATCAAATTATGTTTTAAAATATAAATTTCTTATTTATTAATTGTTTTATTTATTTGTAAATTATTTTTTATTTTTAAATTCAAAATTTGAGGCATGCAGCAAGTGCCACGGTGACTCTAAAGAGTCACTACCATACCCTTGAAATGGTGAGTCAATGAGTCACCACCCCCAGCAGTAATCCCAACTCCGAGTCATTGTTCCATTTCATGACCCATAGTCATTGTTTCTGATCTCACTATCCCCCCTCCTATCCCTCTTGAGTTATTGTCTAATAGATAACTATCACACTGCAATGACGAGTCCCTAAATCGCCGCTGTAATTCATCTCACCTTTCCTACTACTCACCTTCACTTCCAGTAATGCCCGTTCTTTTTTGGAGTCACCACCCCTTCATTCTCACCGTTCCACTAGCCACTTTCACTGATTCTATGATTCACAACCACTGTAGAAGAACTCTTCACAACACACCTCCAGTTTTTTATTTTCGAGCCACTACTTTCATTTCATTTGTTAGATCATCACACTGTCAACCCATCTTCCATGTGAGACACTACTATAGCAGACACCACTCCTCTAATGATGACACACTTCCAGTCCATCAGATTTGAACCATTAATAGATGGATAATTTCTACACCTAATGAACCCCAGAACCCGATGCCTCTTCCTTGGAAAAATCAACACACAACACAACCCAAAACCAATACTTCCCAGATCCAATGCAAAAGAAGCTCACCGATTCTTCAGATCTAGGTGGCACTACCACTTTCGTGACGCCAGTGGTCAAAACCTATCATAGATTTGAAGGAACTACTACAGACCTGAAGGAAACCACAGGGACCCCCTATCTTCCAAACATTATAGATCTGAAGCTTGAATCACCCATATGAAGCTATGAGGAGGAGATTCTATCCATTGGGCTGAAGAAGAAGACACCACTTTCGAAGAGCCGTTGGAGGAAGAGGGCCACCACAATGGAGATTTGGTGAAAGGAGAACTCATCACCACACTGGAAGAAGGAGTCATTGCTGAAGCTCTTGGAGAATACTCCCCCCTGCTATTCGCAAATGGATAGGGGGAGATGAAAAAAATAATAAAAAATAATAAATTAATTAATTAAAATTAAAATTCGAAACTAAATTATTATCAATAAATAAATAATAACAACAACAATAATAATTAAAATATAATAATAATTAATAATTATTAAAATTAATTATAATTGAATATAAATTAATGAAAACAAAAACTTAATAAATATATATAATAATTAATTAAATAATTAATTTTTTATTTTTAATAACAAAACATATAATTACTCTTTATTTTTCTTTAAATTTAATTTATATATTCATTCCAATCAAATAAAATCGTCTAGGTTAATTAATAATTTAGGAGCATAGGTTTTTACAAGCGTTATTCTCAAGTCACAAGAATTACAGTAGATGGATACATGTAGTCATTGGAGTAGTTGAGAACCAACCTAAGTCGGTGGAAGTAGTGGGTGACCAATTAGAAGTTGATAGAGGGCTTAAAATTCAAATCATTAGAATTAAATATGGGAGGATAATTCATTCGAAAATCATTCATAGGGGAGACATTCAAGACATCATCATGAGAAATAGTAGGATATCCAAGAGACTTCACGGGACAAATACCAGTAGAACAGAGCTATAATGACACTGATTTTAGTCGAACTTTGAGAAGATCTCTTTCTCATATGTTCTTTATTTCTTTTTATTGTAATTGTATCCATTTTTTCTGAATTGAATATGACTTTATGATAAACGTTTTTTGGGTGGTTAGAATTTTGGTGGTTAGTCCTTTTATTTATTTGCATAATATTTTACAATGAGGTCAAAATTGATCGGTGAGATCAATTTTGAATCTTTTAAATTTTTTTTGAACATTTTGTTTAAACTTCAATATCAATCAGTGAGATTGATCTTGAATTTCTTTCTTCGAGGATAAAATTCTAAACATTGAAAAGTTACTGTGAGTTCTTTTCCATTAATTTATTTGAATTTCCCTTGACGTCTAATGAATTCTTAGAGAAGCCAAATCCAAGATTACATCCTTATGAGTTTTTGATCTCATGAAGAGGGAGATTAAACTAACATTATTCCAATTTTCATTATAATATAATTTCTATGAAGAAGTTTCCTTTTTGAACCATTAGTGTTATAATTAATCGGGAATCTTCCTTGATTAGATTCAATTCAATATTTGTTCATGTATTTCATTTATTTTCTTCCTTATTTTTTCATTATAGATCCAATTATGACCTACATATTTATAGAAATAGTTTTTTCATCCTAATTTCTTCATCCAAATTTTAGAGAAATGGTAAAAAATATTTTTATCCACTATTGGCAGTAGTGGGATATGTTTTTAAAGGTTTAGGGGTACTCAAACTCAACTTTTTTACATCCATTTGGTTAGACACTACATATCATTATACAATTATAATTAGTAAAATATAAATAATTAAACATTGACATTGTTTAACAATGATCAGGCCAGTTATATTGATGTTATTAAGGTCAAAGTAGTGAATAATGTCTTAATTGACAATAATGTTATGTTATAAAAATAATATTTTATAAAATTGTTTAAAAACAAAGAAAATAATAATTAAAAGGGTTTAATATATTTTCTAAAATTTCATATCATATGAATTTACATGATATTTGGAATAATTGGGCACTATAATAGTCTTATTATAATTTAATATGTTCTAAAATTCCAAAACTGATCCTCATCTCAATTATAAAAGGCCCCCTCCTACCTAAGTTCCTTAAACTACATAAGGCATATAGGTTAACCATAACTAAAAGTTTATCTTCTCAAATTACCTATTCAAAATTTTAAGCTTTTTTCTTTCCAAATGACCAACCTTATAGACTTTTATAGAAGATCTAAAGGATTTGTTTTTAAGAAGATATAATCACCCAAACCAATAAATTTATTTTTGTAATCTTATTTACTTTCTAAAAATATATTATATTTTTCATCAAATAATAAATTCAGAATACTAAATACTCATAAATGTTATTATGATCATGAAAACACCAATATAAACCATCTTTCCCACAAAGAAGATGTGAAATTATCACATGTGTGTACGTATGACTTAGCGTCTCCATATAGCAATACAATTCATTTTACATCCATATATTTCATTAATAGTTATTATGAATATTTTGAGGTGTATATATCATATTTATAACATAATTACTCGTCTGTAATGAAAATATAATATCAACATTCTTTCCTTCTAAAACATTGAAAAATGATAATTTCACTCATGGGTACGTATGGACTACCATCTCCTCGAAGCGATGTGATTTATTTTTCATTTATATTTTACATGGATGGTAAGGAGGAAGTATATAATGAACATATATGATATAAATTATATAATAATTATTATTTGAAGGAGATTTACTATTTACCTTTCATTCATTCCATCCTTCCAAAAAGTGAATACAATGTTCATGTATACATATGACCTACTGTCTCCCTGAAAAATGTAATTCATTTTCCATATATATTATTGTAAATGAATTTATGTATATATATAATTAATATATATGATATAATAATTAGTTAAATTATTCAATTGTATATTTTAATAATGTTAAATTTATTAAATCGATGTTAATTTAATGGAAGTCTGACCTAAGGTAAGATATTTTTGTCTCACTTTTATTTATATGGGACAGACACCATATTCATCACTTTTATCTTTTGAGTGGTGTATATACTTCCCATTAATACATTTTATAATAAATTTTAGGAAATTTATCGGTATTTATATTTCCATTTTTGATTATTTCCTTCATATGGCTATGATTCAAGGGTTACAAAAGCGGTACGAGTGGATTTCACAATCTCATTATTACTCAGATTTGTTTTTGTTTAGATTAAAAATGAAGAAAATTTATATTCTATTTCTGTTTTTTTTTCAAAAAAAATTGATTTTTTTACAAATATCCATTAATTTTTTAATTTCATTTTTACATGTGTTTTAATTTTTATAGAACTATTTGAACAGAATATTATTGTATTTTTTCAAATGAAGAACTGTTTAACTTTTCTGGAAAAACTATAGAAAAAATATATTTTTAACTTATAGTGTATGAGAATATTTTCTGACCATTATAATTCCTCAATGGTTTAAAGTTTTATTTACAATATTACAATTTTTATTTTTAATGAAAGGTTTTTCCTTTATAATGTCATTGTTTTATAAAAAAATATATGATTTCAAAATGGAAAGGTTATTTTTCTCAATAATTATTCAAAGTGATATATCAAAATAATTTTTTTAGTTAAGATAACAATATTTGATGATACATTCTCTTAAATAGGGACATGATCCAAGGATAACATCCTTATTATTTTTCTAGATGGGTTATGTTTATGATGAAAATATGTTTATGAAACCTACTCCCTTTTTCCATGGGTTATACATGGATGAAATTAATTTATTTTCATGAGTTATCATAAGATGAATGTGTTGTGATATTGTGGCACCTGTATGTATTATTTTATGGGTGGTACCTATATCTCCCTCCAATTATTTGAGAAAATATTTATATCCAATGAGATAAACATGATAAGATTGGGAAGTAAACCCAGTTTAGTAAGGGATATTTTCCACCACGATAGTCTTGGGAGTGAACCTTGACTACTCTGATATTATTGGGTGTGAAACTTAACTATTATGATAGTATTTGGAGTGAAACTTAAATACTATGAAATTCATAGGAGTGAGATGTAACTAAAATAATGGTTTGGGGAGTGAACTCATTCCAATATTACAGTCTTGTAAAAGAGCATTGACTATTAAGGAAAAGATTTTCTATGCTTATGTATATTCCAAAATTCCATGTCTATACTAATGTTATTCTCATGTGGATAATGTTTCTTTATGATTAATGTCTTATGAACTTCCATGATTTATTCCAGGAATCAAGACATTTATCTTTGATATGAAATTTATAATTTTGAAATGTTATGTTCATGTTATCATTCCTTTATTCTCATGTTATTTTTATGTAATAATTGATATCTCTATTTTTTACCCTTACTAATAATATTATCTAACCATTTTGTTTTTTTCCTAGGTTCTGATGAAAGGTTTTGAGTAGTTTATGACTAATAAGGGTGTTGTATGTGATGCATTTTTTGGAGAATATGTAAATTTTTATGAACTAGTCGTTTATTTTTCCATGGAATGTAAGAGTTTTCCTAATTATCTAAAAATATAAACCTAAAAGTTCCTTCAGTATGAAGTGGATCCACATTTAATTTTGATTTTGGATGGTTATGATATTGGAAACTAGGTCACGATTATCCATATCAAAGAAAGAAATGTAATGTTTTTCATTTTGAAACCAAATTCAGGAGTGCAGGTGTCAAGATGCTACACTCTTCCCTTATGTCAACATATATTTGTACTATTATTAGAGTAGGAATTTCAGCTCTAATTTAATTTTTTTAGTGAAAATAGGATTCATTTCATCTTAAAAAATTTCAATTCCCAAACTCAATTTTAAATAATCCTTTGTGTCACCCTCTATCTTCCCATATGTAATTTCCTCCCCAATGTGGAAGAAAAAATGTGCAAAACTTTAAATTTCGATTGAACCTATTAATTAAAATAGGATAAGACAACCAAAATATGCCTATAATTGAGATAACAAATAATCATTCGTTTAACTTCTAGGGTAGTTTAGTAAGTGATAAATATATTATAATGTGGTTGTCTAATAGGTTATTTCATGAATATTAAGTGATTAATAATGGATATATGTAAATGCAGTCCAAAATATGAGTTAAAGTTAAAATGGATTTGGAAATAGTGTCACAATTGTACTTGAAACATTTAATGAAGTCATGATGCTTTGAAAAAGTGTAAAATAGTATCTTTTGGATCACAAAACATGAATCATGAATATCATAAGAAATAAAAATCTAAATAATATGTCACAAAGGGTTAGAAACCTCTTTGGTTGGGAAATATATTCAATTTGAATTGTTCTAGTGCCCATGAGTTTCACAATCAAATTATCTAAAATGAAAATAGTGTAAATCAAGAAAATAAAACATATAATAAATCATTTAAATACTCCATCATTAAAATAAATAAATTTACCCAAAATAAAATGTTTTTTTGATTTTATAAAATCATTCAATTAGTCATAAAAATCCTAAAACACTCCATCGATTAAAACAAAAAATATAAAATGCAATATAACTGCGAAGGATTTAATATCCCCCACATGAATGATTTAAAAACAAGAAGAATGTAAATAAAATAAATTCCTAAAATTATATTAACATCCCCCCACACTTATGATTTAACTACCAATTATTTAAATTCAAACAAAATTTCTGAAAGATAAGTAAATCAACAAAATGGTAGGAAATACCTAACTTGGGTATATCATTTAGTTGTAGAATTGAGTTAAGAACCTAGATACTACCAATTTAAACCCAAAATAAATAATAAATAGAACAAAAAGAATTTATTAAAATTTAAAAAAAATAATAAATAGAAAGAGATGATAAGTCTTTATTTGAACACCCAGTTGGGTACTCGTATTTGAATACCTATAGTTGGTAGTTTAATGTGTCATCATAACTCTAATGGTAGATGTGGCATGAATTATTTTAACCACTAAATCCCCTTAACTACAATTCTATTCACTTCACATGGTTCATATAAGAATATAGTAATATATTACTTTATTCCATCCATATATTAATGGTGCACATAATTCATGATAAGGGTTGAGAAAGAATGGGTCCTCTTGTTTTTGGTTTGGATATAAATTCTTTTACCTCTTTTCAGCTTCATATAGGGCCCCATAAAGTAGGTTGGCATTATAATTTATTTCCTTATTCAAGGCCACAAAAAACTCTAACTTTGTAAATTCATCTTAGTCTTCATTACCATCCTCTAAGGCAATCCAAGTTTGGAACAATTTCAAAAAATCAATTCTATAAAAGTAATACTCAATTTATTTTCAATATAATCATAAGAGAATGAGTTCAAATAATTTTTTTCTATATAAGTTGTTTTAGAATCAATTTCCTATTATTTTCTCATTATATATTGGATTTGGGTAGGTATATTTAGAGATAGGTGATAAATAACCTCTAACATTTTTTTAAATTCCACCACTTGGATGGTTCCTTTTTATAAAGAAAGATATATGTAGAGAGGTTAAAATTTTTACTTTTTAAATATTGTATAATTACTTGAATTTAAAATCTAAATTAAATTAGCCCAATAATTATCAAAATTATATTGATCTCCCACATGCGTATTATCTAAAATATATGTTTTGGAAATCACTTCTAGCTATGGTTAAAAGAGGTTAGATGATATATCTTCAATTCTTTCCCTCTCAACCTCCCCATACTCTTTAACTATGAACATTTCAAGAAAAATCTTTATTTCATATTTAATTTTATTTGTCTCCTTTTTATCAATATATATTTTATCTCTTTGATATAAGTGGAATGGATCTCTATTTTCTTAATCTATTCTTCTATCATTTTATAATTTTCTTCAAGTACTTTGATATTTTATTTCACTTGAATCATCAATGAATCTTATCTTATAAATTTATTAATATGTTTAATGGGACAAGTGTATGAATATTAATTATAAAATTCTATATTTACCTAAGAAATGAATCATATATAATTATGTTTTTTTAAAATTTATTTTTTTTATGTTTTTTTGGAAAATAATTTGTGAAATCTAATGAACTCCACAATAATAACACTAAATTGATGTGTGATAATTTAATAGGATACTTGATCGATATTTTCTAGTTACTTAAGTAGGTAATATATTATAAGACCCATGGTTGATCTCTTAAATAGGCTATGTAAATGACACTGTTTCTCTATTATCACTACTTATAAACAAACTAATATAATTTTTAATTATATACTAATATTATGGTGGTTTGGAAATTAAACTGATAAAAATACATAATTAAAAACAATACACAAAGAAGAATACAAGATATAAATATGTTATCAGAAGAAGACTATTGATCTGAAGAGTTCATTATAATGAAATTATTGTTATATAAAACCCGATTTCAATATTCTATTCAATGTGGTGATAATGATATATCATATGACACCCTACATGTTTGAATTGTTATTTCCCCTCACCAATACATCTAGAGGTGGTAGAATATTCTTGATAAATTTTTATAGGAGACCACTTCACATCCCAAAACTATATAATCCATACTCCACCACATGCATAACACTAATAGTGAAGGAAAATATGATAGATAAAAAAAATAAGAACTCAGTAGTAGAGAAAATATGGTTATCACTCATCATAATCACTTTAAGAGATATTGATATTCTTAGAATAGAATAAAGAATAAATATTGAATCCTAATAATTCACACAAATCTACTCCATATATCAAACAACCATTACGTTAGTTATCCATTTTTTGGGATATGAGAATCATTTAGAGGGAGAAAAAACAAACAGAAAACAAGGGAGAGAGATAAATAAAGATAAATTTAATAATATTTATATATAAAAAATATATATAAACTAATATAATAGTATAAAAAATACATGGAACCGAATCTGAATCCTTATAGTTGGTATAAAATACTTTAATTAGCTAAGGAGTTATAGATTTTATACTGTATTAATAGTGTAGTTCAAGTTTCAACTTCATGGTAAATAGACCATTCATGTAACTACTTCATCCAAACTTATTCTAAGTGGTGATGGAAACTGTGGCTTATTTACTATGATTCTTCACCAGTGCATGGCTAGGATATATCATCTTTTCTTATATTCCACTTGGTAGAATTATTTTATTATTTATTAATACTCCCTAGACAAATGAAAATTTATATTAAAATTTAATGGTAGCATGTTATCAGAATTATAATTTGTGATGATGATCAATCATAAAGATAATGACTTTATAACTATAGTGTGGTTACAAAACCCATGTTTTCTTCCCATTTCTAGTGATTATGTCATAAAAAATTTAGTAGTTGTCTTCAGTTTAAAATGTTAAACTGAGGCTCAACAAGTACGATTTGAAATCCTACCACACTCATTTTAATCCTCTTAGTCAAATTACCCACAAAAATCCATTGGTGGAATAATTATTTTTCTATAGGCAGGTGTCCTATGTGAAACCCTGACCACAACTTGTCCCTTCTACATTGTGATATTTTATTAATCATATTTAATGAACCATTCCACAGTCCTTATTCACTATATCCATTTTATAATTCTATCTCTAGTGTACAATGATGAAACCTTATCCATTAATTTATTATTTCAGCAACATGCCCTTGATCATGCGTCATAGGTGACTATTTGGAGTTTGAAACTGCCTAAAAAATCACAATGTATAATATCTGAAGCCTTAGATTGAAAAAAATATTTCTATAAATTTCATTTGACTTTTATCTTGAAAATATATGAATATAGTGAAAATTATATGACTTTGGGGATTTCCATATTACTTTGGATCAAAAATGTATGACTTCCTACAAAAATGTAAGGATTCACAAAAAACTATAAGACTTCATGGATCTACCAAAATAGAATAATTAAATTTCAAAAATAGAATCTCTAAAAGAATTAAAACAAAATCAAGGAATGTTCAATTGTATCCAGAAATGATTAAAAATGATTTAAACTCTAAATTAATCCATTTTCACAATTAGAAACAATTTTTTTCATAAAATATAAAAATATAATATATACACTTAAATTGAAAAAATCATAGAAATATTTTTATTGAATTACCAAATAAAATTTCCCAAAACATGAGTTCCATCAACCTATATGAGTTATTATAGAATAAAGGATAATTTAAAGTTGGCATACATACATGACACAATCTTGTATGAAGAAATTATTTAGAATTACAGTTAGACCACTTTCATAAAATCATATAATAAGAAAAGAAGAATATATAACAACTGTGGGAATAATAACAAGAAGGTGAAATAATGGAGGATATAGGGTAGGTGTATCTTGGTGGACGATGCTCTTTAATGCTAGAATTGTAAAAGAAAATACCACCTTAAAAAATATTTCTGTGAATAAAGGTATATTTCTAGAAATTATGGTTTTATAAGTGGATTTACAATACTTATGTCATTAGATAAGAGTTTATTGAACCTAACTTTCTTAAACATGTTATGGTATTGGTTAATATACTCTGGAACTTTATCCCAGTATACATTAGAGAAATAAAGAATAAGAAATTATACTTCTATATGGATGGGGGAGGTTCATCTTATGAATGGGAAGGCACTAAAGATTATGGGTGAATGGAGATGTTTTGATCCAGAAAAGGAACAAAATGACAATAGAGTTAAATGTTGTGAAATATATGTAGTTTTTCAATAAAAACTCAATATTAATTGGATAACCTTATGATATGTATTTATATAAAATAATTGTGAATGGTTCATTGAATAGTTCATGTGGTTCCATTATTTTTTCAACAAAAGTGAGAAAATTATGATGTGCCTTATAGCTATAGGTTCCTGGCGCAGTAGAAGCTCGTTGATGGGTGTACCCAACATTAATTTTAGCGTTAAAAACGATCAATCTAAGATCCTTCAAGATAATAAAACATCAGATCTTCGGAATAGAACAAAGAATGAAAAAAAATAAAAGGATAGTCTCGTAACCATAGATAGGATCATTATATGTTGGTTATAATTAATTTAATTAATTGAAGACAATTACATTGATGGAATTCTCTCTCTGTTGATGTTTCTAGTCAGAATATGATGTGATCTGTCGTTGCATCAAATAATCCAAGTGTAGGATTTCTCTAGAAGTGATACACACATGCTCCATATATCTCTGGAGGTTGATGAAGGGATCTCTAAGTGCTAGAACAAAAGATCATTCACTTGCAATGTTCGCCTTTGATCGCCTTGATCCGATGGAGGTGGATCGCTCTCTTGTAGATTGAGATAATTTTTGGTGGAAAAAGAATTATCTATTGGCTTGAGAGCTTTTCCAAATCTGTTGTGCACAACCACAAAAAATGGCAAGGTAATGAGAATTATATAACTGCGATTTTAATTACATAGAATAATAAAATGAATTAATTACCCAAATAAATTTATTCATTTCATTTAATTATTAGTAATACCCCAAGTCTAATAATAACAGTTAACTATTATTATTACTTGACATGCACCAAGTGAATTATACCTAATATTATTTAATTAAATAAATAATATTATATCTCAAAAATTCCCAGAAAAGAAAATACATGGTGTGTATTTTTAATATACCTGGCGTGCACTTTTATTTTTCCCTTTTTCTTTACTTCCTCCACCACATTTATTATAACTTCAATAATGACTATTTATTTCTCAAATAAATATCACTACATTAATCGCTAAAAAATATTTTATTTCACCCACCATATATTCTCTATAATAACTAGTGTCAAAATAAATTTCATCATGCATCCTTGAAGAATTATAAAACCACAACCAGGAATATTCTTTATTCATCTTTTTAAATTAATATTTAACCAATATAGTTGGACACACTTAGTGTGTGACCCTCTAGGACTCTTTCTCAATGGCATTAGGAAGATCCTGCCTAAATTCCAAGGTTAGCATCTAGAAACATGCCAAGGCACCCATATTGGAAGAAGTTAATACTGCAATGGTGTGCCACCTCCTATGAACTCTTATCGTGTAATTTAATCCCATTGTCTCGATATCTCAAATCAAGTGGGTTGCTTGCTACTACCATCAACCCATGTGCTCAATTATTCATTCATTGACATTTGGGAATCGAACTTTCTCATTCCTTACCATGATCATGGATTTACTTAGGCTATATACATTCCATCAATGGGCATGAGGTATCTACTTTCATTATGGAAAAGA
Organism: Viscum album; assembly: GCA_963277665.1. NCBI lineage: Eukaryota > Viridiplantae > Streptophyta > Magnoliopsida > Santalales > Viscaceae > Viscum > Viscum album. Next base: position 726,207,812 of record OY728166.1, read on the forward strand.
AGGGGAAACCCCTTTCTCTCATTATCTATTAATGCAGTATCACACATGACGCACCCAACGTATCCTACCTCACTATGAATAGTGTTTCGTCATAGTTTTCGTGAATAAATCTTAGTGTGTGAGTTGTAATACACATTAATAATAATTTTACAGTATAAGGACCAATACACATGTCCGCAGATAGAAGCATTCAATGCCACTATGAAGTGTGGATTTCCTACTGGCGGGTCTCTTTCTCATAATATCCTCCTGGATATTACCAAGGGCGCACACCATGAAAATGTGACTCAATATTTTATGAGTTCTCACCACTAATGGCCTATATTACTTGTGTCCCTCAAATAACACCATCCATCCATAGAACATATATTCAAGAATAGTTTTGTGGCACTTTCGGGTTCTCATCATAGTTGGTATCTGCTATGACCCTTTAATGCAACATTTATCCTGAGGACATTATCACATGCATTGTAACGCAGAAGAACAATCAAGATGTGATAAGGTATTTATTAATGAATAAAGTACAAATTAGTTGTCTATATGCCACCAACTCCAATAGAACAAGATCATGATCATACGATTTATTTTATTTATGTCAGTTTCATGGTTTATTTATTTTGGGTGTGTTGTCACAATCACACAATTAAGGAATTAAACAAGAATGTAAGATGGAACTTAAATAAGACCGGATTATGTATAAAATGTTGTCTTAGACATGGTTAATCAATTATGTATATCCCACATAATATTAACTATCATGTAATTAAATATAATAAAATGGAAATTTATATATAAGGATAAAATCCCATAAAGAAATATTATGTCGGTATATCATTCCATAATCTTTGTTAGAATCAAACAATAGTTCAAAGTTCTTGACCAACCCTAGTTGGGGTTCTTTCAATTATTGGGAAATTATAATTGAATGTTTTTGGTTTCCTTGACTTGGATTTCTTAAAGGGTTTACTGCCATAGTAGGACTTGGTGTGACCAAGAGGCAAAGGTTGAGGAAACTGAAAAATAAATGGATTTCAGGATTGGGGAGTCCACTCAGCAGATCAAGGAGATATGAGTTAATTTAGTTGGCATTTGGAATGCCTACCTAAAACCATTGAAGTTGCTTGAACAACCCTAGTTGAGGTAATGTGAAGGGAAATATGAATCCTTTCCACCAGAATATTCAGGCACCAGAATATTCTGAATTCAATGGTGAGGGATATTGGATTTTGATAAAATAGTGGGAGACTAATAAGGATTAATTTATTTACATGTCTCAGTTTTATAATAATAAATTACTAAAACTTTTATCATCTTAATTTGTAGAAACAACAAGAAAAATGACGTCAAATATTTCATTGAGAACCATACTTGACATGGGAAACCTTCTCACCGACACCAATTTCAAAGAGTGGCAGATGAGTTTACACTTCATCCTTCGCCATGAGAGAAAATTGTATGTGCTGGAAGAGCCTGTTGCAGTTACACCTAGGAAATATTCAAGTGATGCAGATCTATCTCTCTATATGAAACATATGGATGATGTCATACATGACTAATGTTTCATTATTTCGGCCATTTCTAACGAGCTCTGGAAGAAACATGAAAACATGGATGTGTATAGCATGATGTCTCGCCTTAAGGATCTCTAACAAGAGAAGGCGAGGTAGTAGAGATATGAGATCTCCAACGCATTGTTTACAACTATGCTAGGAGAGTCTGCACCAACTGGGCCTCATGTAGTCATGCTTTTTGCCTATATTGAATTCCATGACATCTTAAAGATTATGTTCCTGGATGAGTTGCCTACAGATATTATCCTATCATCACTCCCCAAGACCTTCTCTAGCATTATTGTCAATTATAACATGATCAATGATGAGAATAGTCTATCAGAACTTCTGGCCTTAATTCTATAGGTAGATAAGGACATGGGGTGTGACAAACCCGCAGTCTTAATAGTGAATTAGAAAAGGAAGGACAAGGAAAATGGGAAAAATACTAACAAACGGTCTGAATACCCCAAGCACCTTCCCTCCAAGAAGGGGAAGATATAGAGGCAAGGCAAGGCACAAGAGGTGGTATGTTTTACATGTGGCAAGCCAGATCACTTTAAGAGGAATTGCGCCTAGGAGCGTGGGGATGCTAAAGGTGCATTCATTATCGAATGTAATCTTTCCATTTCTAAACATTGTGTATTAGATACAGTTTGTGGGGCTCAAATAGGTATTCAAATGCAGGAACCAAGTATATTTAGAAACATTTCTAGAGTAGAGGTGGATCTTCAGGATGTCAATGGCGCGAGGCTGACTGTGTTGGACATTGGCGATTACCACCTCTCATTGATGAATGAGATGATTTTGGTTTTAAATAACTGTTATTATGTGCCTAGTGTTACCAAAAACATAATTTATGGTTCTTGTTTGGATATGGATGGATTTAATTTCATGTTTGAAAATAAGGGCTGTCTCTTTTATAAGAACAAAGTATGTTATGATATGGTACAGTTAAATAATGGTTTGTATGTATTAAATTATGAGAACCATGTGTTGGAAATTGATAATGAAAGAGGCTCACATGACTCAGGCATCACCCAGTTGTGGCATCACCATCTTAGTCATGTAAACGAGAAGCGATTGACAATGCTCTACCAAGATGGCTATTTAGACTCTACTAAGCTAAAACCACTTGATAGATGTCATGCTTGTTTACAAGAAAAAATGACAAAGATGCCTTTCCATGGATAGGGTGAAAGGGCCACAGAGATTCTAGGATTGGTGCACACAAATGTGTGTGAAACATTTCCAGTATAAGATAGAGATTGATATTATTACTTCATTACTTTTACTGATTGTTTGAGTAGATATGGATATGTATAATTAATGGGGAATAAGTTAGAAGCCTTAGAAAAATTTAAGGAATTCAAGAATTAAGTAGAGAATTAGATTGGTAAGAAGATAAAGAATCTTCAATTGGATCGAGGAGGAGAATATCTGAACCAAGAGTTCATCGATCTTCTACGAGAGTTTGGGATTATATCTCAGCTCACTCCTCCTTATACACCACAGTGGAATGGTGTTAGTGAAAGGAGGAACCACACCTTATTGGACAGAGTGAGTTCAATGATGATTCATGAAGATCTTTCATTATCCTTTTGGGGATATGCATTACAAACTGCAGCATACACATTAAACCGAGTAATAACTAAGGCATAAAATGGAACTCCCTCTGAGTTATAGAATGTAAAGAAATTCATTTTGTCACACACACATGTATGGGGATGAAAGTAATTTGTTAAGGCCTTCTCAGGAAACAAACTAGCACCCTGGGTAATGAGGTCTATCTTTATAGTATATCTCAAGGAAATGAAAGGATATTACCTCTATAACCCTTCAAACAAGAAATCAATTGTCTCCAAACAAACTGTATTTATTGAGAGGGAGAACATCCTCAAAACGGATAGTGGTAGCAAGATTTACTATGATGAAGTTGACGCACAATATACACAAGATTTGGGATAGGAAAAAGTTCCATAGGTCCCCGTGGAAGAGGTTTCAGAAACACACGTACTGTGTAGGAGCTCAAGAGTGGTAAGGGAAATAGAGAGATTTGGTTTCCTAGTCATTGAGTATAGTGAATCGTTATTGTTGGACAATGATGAACCTATCTCCTACAAGGAAGAAGTAAAAAGATCAGAAGCTGCCAGATGGCTAGAATTTATGAATTTTTAGATGGATTCCATGTATCAGAACCAAGTTTGGGTCCTAGTCGATGAGCCAGTTGATGTAAATCCTATTCGATGAAAATGGGTATTCAAGAGAAAAATAGACATGGAAGGTCAAGCTAGCACCTATAAAGCAAGGATTGTGGATAAAGGATTCCAACAACATCAAGGAATTTCTTATAATAAATCTTTCTCACCAGTTTCCATGTTTAAATTCATAACAATCATGCATTCCATAACATCTTACCATGACTATGAGATTTGGAAAATGGATGTAAAAAAAACATTCCTTAATGGGAACCTTCAAGAAGATGTCTATATGAAACAACCAGAATAGTTTTTGACACCAGGAGAAGAAAAATGGTTTTGTGAGTTCCAGAAATCCATTTATTGATTAAAGAAAGAATCCAGGTCAAGGAATATTTTATTTGATGAAGCCATAATGAAATTTGGTTTCATTAAGAATGAACATGAGCCATGTGTTTATAAGAAGTTTAATGGGAATGTGATCATTATCCTAGTAGTATATATTGATGGAATATTGCTTACTGGAAATGATGTACCAGTCTTACAGTTATTTAAGGAATGGTTGAACAAGTTTTTCTCTATGAAGGACATGGGTGAACCAGCCTACATTCTAGGGATCAAGATCATTCGTGATAGATCCAAGAGGCTGCTTAGACTAAGTTAGGGTACATACATTGAACATATACTAAAGAGATTTAGTATGGAACAATCCAAGAGGGGATTGGTTCCAGTGTCACATGGCTAACATCTTTATATGAAAATGTGTCCTCAGACCCAACAAGAGAAAGATAGAATGAGTAAGATCCCATACGCTTCAACTATAGGTTCCATCATGTGTTCCATGGTATGTACCAGGATTGATGTTGCCTATGCACTGAGCATGATTGGAAGATATCAGGTAGATATAGGAGAACAACATTGGACTTTTGTAAAGACAATCCATAAGTATCTGAGAATAACTAAGGATATATTCCTCGTGTATGGAGGAGATGAGTAGCTTTTCATCAGAGGGTATGTTGATGCTGGTTTTCAGACAGATCAAAATTATTTGAAGTCGCAATCTGAATATGTTTTCTTGTCTCAATAGAGGATTTATGAGTTGGAAGTGTTCAAAGTAACCAGTTTTCGCTGATTCTACAACGGATTCTGAATATATAGCGGCTTATGATGCAACCAAGGAAGGCGTCTGGATTTAGAACTTTGTCTAGGAGCTTGATGTGGTGCCTAGAAATAAAGATCCTGTCAAATTGTATTGTGATAATACCGCAGCGGTGGATCTTAGAAAAAAACCAAGGTCACATAAACGGACAAATCACATACTTTGAAAGTATCACATCTTGAGGAATTTCTATCAAAGGGGTGAAGTTTGAGTGAGCAGAGTGTCCACGGAAGATAACGTGGTAGACCCCATGACTAAAGGCCTATCTCATAATAATTATGAATATCATGTGAGAGCAAGCAAATTAAAGGTTTTTAGTAGTTTTCTGTAGTCCAAGTGGGAGTCTGTTGGAGTTGGTGGCCTAAATCCAACTGTATGGGTATTTGAAGGAGTTCTTAATTCAATATAATTAACTTCCATGAATTCAGGGCATGATCACCAGGGGTATTATAATAAGAATGGGATGAAAATCCTCATTGGAAAATTCATATTAAAGTTCAAAAATAGTTAGAATGGGACATGTTAATATTTTCTTTATAAGAGGTAATGTAAGATGAAATTTTGGATGAATGGTATGGAAATAAAACATTGAATGTTATATTTGGTTCATATGGATGTTTGGTGTCCAACTCCCACACATTATCCTGGAAGATAAATTTTCTAGGTTACCTTCATTGATGATGACACACAAAAATCATGGGTGTGATTTTTTAGACATACGTCATATGGGTTTGACAATTTTGTTTATTGGAGGGATATGGTGGAATAATTGGCCAGTTTTAAGTTAATGTGCTTATATTTGTACAATGGTGGGGAGTACGCGAGCATAAAATTTGGGACGTTCTGATTTCAAAAAGAAATTTTGTTTGAGAAGAAAACTCCAGGGAAACTAAAAGAAAATAGATTTATAGATATATTAAACTAGATGTTGGTAGACTAGTCTAAAATCATAATGATTCACACATGGTTTCCCAAGGTTTTTTTGGTGAGGTAAGTGGATTTTGTGACATACTTAATCAACCATAGTCTGTCATCTCTATTTGGTTAACAATTTCTAGTGATCTATTTGTATTGAAGGAGTTTATATTTATATCACCTAATAGTATTTGTGGATCTTACTTATTTCCATGTTGAATCCTTGAAATAAGATAAGCTATAGGATATGTCACATGTATGTTACTTTCTTATCAATGGAAACAAAGATTTTATATTTTAAATCTAGGAAAATGAGTCTCAAAAAGCCATGAAAATTTAAAATTTAATATTCAATGAATAGATCACATTGAAGTATTGGAACCTGGAGGATAATTATGATGAAATAAAAGTTTCATTGTAATATTAGGATCACTTGAAAGGATGTTAGAAATGTTATTTTTATGAGAATTTAGGAATAATAACAGTTATAGAAATACTAGACCATACAAAGGATATACTAGGCAGTTATGTTTCGTTTTTATTACAAGAAATATATATTATAATGATAAAGGAATATAGATTATCAAGAAAAATTATTTGAATTAAGAACTTATTAAGATGTATTACTTGAAGAAACTTAATCGTATAGTCAAGAATAATGATCATAGAGAGAGAGATAAAGAGGTGACCAATAAAAATATATGAAATTATATTTTACTACCTTCTTTTAATGAGCGATGGTGATTCCAAATGATTGTAATAGGAAATTATTTTGAATTAATTAGTAAATTAAGAGTTTTACTTAAGGTTTGACCTTGATTCCCAATATATTTCCAAAATGTGGGAGCTAATAGCAGGGCATGCTGAGAAAAATGTATTAAAAACATATTTATTAGATGAAGGAAGAATTAGATAGTAAATAGAGGATCAATACTAGGCTATTCATGAAAGTGTATAAGTTCATTCAAATCAATGTTGATAATTTCTATTTTTGGAAGGAGTTTGGTGGTGACAGTTTTATTATCATACTTATCTATATCAATTACATACTAATTATTGATCTAGTAAAGTAATGAATTGGTGAGTGGAAGGATAAATTTTCTAGAATCTTGAAGGTGAAGGATATTGATTAAGGGAAATATAATTTGGGGTTGTTAATACTTAGAGAACTATGTTCTAGTACATTCTAATTAACTCAAGTTGACTATATGTATAATGTTATAGAGAGTTTCATTATGGGTGAGTTGAAATCGGTGACCACACCCTTGGTCAAAAACATCAATACTTGAAAGGAGAAGTCACTTTGACTAAACATTGAGGTTGACTACATGGAGAAATATCTATTTTCATTAGTTTCTATAATCTTTATCTGTGTCATGTTTTATCAACATTTAGTGATTGTGAAAGTTGTGGGAGTTGACTATAGTTTTTTCTGAAACTCACAAGAAAACACTGAGAGTATTTTCATTGGATTCTCTGGTTTCTAAAAATGTATAAATAATATGGGCTTTTCTTCAGAATAGATGATCCTTTGAAAGGTTTTTCAGACTCAAACATTGGTTTATACTAGGTGAATTTTGTGATATCCTTTAGGTATGAATTTAATTTTAGTGTAATGATAGTGATTTGGATGTTGAAACTTTAACTGGTATTTGTACACTCAATAAAGGAAATTGAGTGAACCACATTGATAGATGCTGAGAAGGACTTTTTCTGGATAAAAGGGTTTTTAGAGATTACCATAAGGGGGAAAAATTTTCCATTTTATTCAATGATTCACACAATGTAATATGATTTACGGGAAATCAAAAGTTTCATTTTAGTAAAAAGAATATTCATCTGAATTATCAGTTCATCCGAACATATTGGTGGATAAGGTGATGAATCTCAAGAAGAGAGGGTGAAAAAAAATTCAAATAAAGAAGTTGACAAAGGTCATGACTCCAGAAGAGATAAGGCGATGTTGTGACTTAGTCGGTTAGGTTTGATCATAATATCATGGTGGGGTAATCACATAATGTTCCAATGAACATTTAGAGAATGAATGGTTGTCCAAAAAATCATATAAATAACATAGTTTAAGAATCCTAAAAAATAATTTCCAGGAGTGGGATTGTCATTCTTAGGTTATGAAAACCATTTTTGAGCCTAGATTTTACGATTGATGGATTGATTAGTTCGACTTTCCTAATATATTATGTTCTTGATAATGATATATGACATATATTCCATTGGTACAAATGTCTAGATTCATGACACTAAAAAATTATGTAGATTGATGTTTTCAAATAGTATAATCAAAAGGAGAAAGTTATAGAAAATAAATGTTTAGATGATTTAATACTATGAGGTCCCTGTATGTATAAACATTACACCAAAAAAGTTGGTTAAGTTAGTGGGAGTCTTTGACCAAGTGGAGGGTTCATCTATGAAGATAGAATTAGGTGGATCTCATTCTATAATGATTATAGGGGGTCAACTGATAGACTCACTGAATGGATTTAACTATTTATAGTGGAATGTTTGATCCATCCAGAAAATAAAATTTTATTATAGTCATACTCATAATATAAAAAATAAAAGAGAAGTATCATTCTTTTTATGGATTTTTAAGCAAGTCTGAACCACACAAATTCAGTTGTTGTTGTGACATTGAGTTATTTTCTATGGTTTAATATAATAATTTTTTATATTATCTTATCCATAGGTTTTACATTATGGTGTGGTGTATTAAGTGATCTTATATTCCATGATCCATGAAATATAGCATGGTTTCACATTCCGAGAGTTCATTTCAAATCATATGTTCAGATAGAGGTATGTCAGGTGATTTTATCTAATGTTTTCCTATGAACCCACATGTAGTTTTCATATCCTATGAAATATCTAAATGGGATTCATGAACTAAATTAACTAATATCACGAGGTTGGGAATGTCAGGACCCGTCCCCCAGGGCCCGTGCCGTGACTACCCCCAACCCGCCTTCCGTTGGCCAAGGGCTGGCGACTAGCACCAAAGGCAAAAATCCCAAAAAGTGGGAAGAAATTGCCTTTGTAAAGTGTAAACACACAAAACAGAGTACGAGATGGAAGTAAAACACAAAGTAAAATTTTATACAAAGGAGTGATGAAAAGTAAAAAGGGGCCAAAAATACAAGCCCAACAGGAAAGTACAAGTACAAATTAATAACAATTAAAACTAAAGAAAAGGTAAAGCAGCTACTCAGCCATCCTCTGGGGATTTCTACCTAAAGGGTAGGTACAGATAGCCTCCTCTACACTCCACATATGTCAGTCTCCTCTATCTACCGAGTCGTCGTATCGTCCACCTCCGGGTACCATCTAGTCCTTCTACTCTGATTCTCAGTTAGCGCTATCCATCGTCTGCAATCAACACAACGAGGTGCGGGCATAGCCCGTGCAGGGGTGAGTATAATGATACTCAGTAGGGAACTCGAGACCCTCGAGGTATCACAAAATCCAACAAGGATAAACCACAATGTAAGAAAATCAACGGATAGCCATTAATTAGGTATATTCCCCTACATATACCTAAGTTATCAAGTAAGCCATCGCAATCACGAGGAAAACACAGATGTCACTAACTCAACTCACACAGGTATTAAACTTTTTCAGAGAGGTAGATATGATCAGATGTAGCCACTGAATCATCTAAGATTTCAGAACAACAAATGATCCAGGACAAGCTATTCTGCCGGACCAACACATGATCCAGGAACAGAAGTCAAAACTGTCAGACCAAAACATGGTCCAGGAATAGTCGTCTGTGCTGTCAGACCGACACATGATCCCAGACCGGCTATTCTATCAGACCAACACATGATCCAAGAAAAAATGTTAGAACTGTCAGACCAAAACATGATCCAGGAACAGTCGTCGGAGTTGTTGGACCAACACATGATCTAGGACCAACTATTTTGTTGGACCAACACATGATCCAGGAACATAAGTTAGAACTGTCGGACCAACACATGATCCATGAATATTCTTTAGAGCTGTCAGACCAACACATGATCCAGAAATAGCTATTCTGTCGGACCAACACATGATCCAGGAATAGAAGTTAGAATTGTCAGACCAACACATGATCCAGGAACAGTCGTCAGAGTACAGCCAGCCATAAGGTTTTCTCCAAGAACACTTGATTCCAGGAGGGTCTGCTCCTCATTCTAATAGTTGATACGTCAAATACTACACAGTCTCATGAAGAATAATCTCAAAGGTCCACCTCGTCATTGGGGTCTCAACGCAACATAGGGCACGTTAATCAGATGCCCTGTCTGTGAGTTATTAACCTTTTAGTCTTGGGGCCCGGTTGGATTCGTGTACAATCCATCCAGACCGTAAATCAACTATACCCTGAACTGTAGTGGAGTATACTCAAAGAGAACGTATCTCATCAAGATTACCAGCACCGCTGACGGTTCGTCAAACGGACGTTTGGTGCCAATGATATGGCCAAAGAAAGTAAAGGGGTCAGTAGTGGGCTCAGGTCCGGTCTGACCCGGTCAGACCGACTCAGCCCAACCAAGTCTGGGCTGACCTATTCTAGGTCAACCCGGACAGAACCTTTGGGTCTGACCTGGCCCGTTGGGTGGGTCATCCCGTTAGGTTATACCCGGTCCGCTGGGCCCGACCCAGCGGACTGCGAGGGCAGTTTGTTTCGGAGGTCGCCGCGCCAGCGGCTCGGCCCAGAGGTTGGGGGCCAGTTTGGCCAGCATTACGAGGGGCGTGACTCAGGTGACTCAGCCCAGAAGGTCTATCCAGTTCGATCAACGACACCACAAAGTTTGTCACGGTCCAGCTCGGGTGGCCGCCATGGCTTGGCCGAGAGTCGGGGAGCGGGCAGGCTGTGCGGGGTGCGAGCACCACCCGGGAAGGCCGGCGGGGCACCGGGAAGTGTGCAGGCAGGCCTCATGGCACTAGCAGGGTGTGGGCAGGCCGGCGGGGAGCGTGGGCATCGTGTGGGTAGGTCGGCGGGGTGTGTGGGCTGCGCACGGAAAGGTCGGCGGTGCGTGGGCAGGACGGCGGGGCACGGGCAGCGCGTGCCAGCGGCCCGCGGGGGCCGGGTGGGGTGCGCGCATGCAGCCAGGCAGGCGGGTTCGGTGCGTCTCATGCCGACATGGGCCAGAGGTGTTTGGCTGAGAACATAGGTGTGCCACAAGGGCAGCACAGTTCGCGGAGGCCACAGGTAGTGAGGCCTTTGTCGGTGCCGCCTTCGTCGCCTCGTTGCCGCTTCAAAGATCACCACAAAGAAGAAAATCGATGGAGGGTGTCAAGTCATGTTAGGTTGGCCCACACCCTCTGCATTTAGGGAGGTATCATTTGGCTCATCATGAAAATTAGATGATCAATAACACGTCCTCAACAATCCATTTTTATTCGATGAGGAAGACAAGAAAAGGGTACAATAATATCATGCAATAAACCCCCTACCATGCTCGTAGTTGGTTTACATTGGCGAAAAAAGGCAGACGTCGTTCGTTGACATAGTCGTGGAAGAAGACATAGAGGATCGTCGTTCATCGCGTCCGCCAAGCACTTCCAAACCTGAGTTGTGTTGGATCGTTGACGACACTCCACGTCAGTAGGTGTCCGGGGAAGAAGTTAAAGAAGGCTGGCGTTCTTCGTGTTTCATTGTAGAAGGGGTAATCCTCTAAGTGTTGGGCTTCATTTTACATTTCCAGCATTTCTTCACTTGGTGAAGCCATCCCAAAACCTCCCCCAAAGCTTACATTAAATAGGAGAGGGAGGGAGGTTGGAAATGATCGTTGAAATTTATGACGGTTCATTTATTAGGAACCATCCTAAATTCCAACGACGCGATTACTTAAAATTAAAAGGATCAATCCAATTAAGTTTTGTTGGTGAAATTTAAGAGGTGTGTTGACTTTAATTAATTATAGGATTCCAAGAGCCCCCCCTCATTAATGAGGTGAGTTGAGAGGTTTTCCTCTCCTCCCATTAATAGGGGAGGTAAACCCATGTGGTACCCACCTGATTTATCCTCATAAGGAAGGTGGATTTTGGGTGGCCCCCACCACCATAACCTCTCATGGGAGTTTAAGGTATGGTGGCCCCAATTCCAACTCCCTTGAGGAGGTTTTAACCACCCAACCTCCACATGGTGGCTAAAAATAAAATAAAGTGTTAGATATCTTTATTTTATTAATTCTTTTATAAAAACCCAAAATCTAACTTTTACTCTCGACCAAATGCCATCCAGGTGAAAGTATCCTTAACTGAATACCGACGCTGCGAGTTCAACGGTGCCCTCCGATTTCATTTCTGAGCATCGGTTCCAAATTTACAAAACGCCGCTCTCACATTTTTTAAACTTACCCGAAAAAAAAGTTCAGAAAATTATTATTAGTCACCCTCGACTTCTTCCAGTCGAGGTTAGGCTCTGCCTAGGTGAAAAATTCCCCAATGAACCCAACTGTACTCTCGTATTTTCAATCCGAGTTACTGTTAAGAAGTTATGAATTTTGCAATAAAATAATTTTCAGTTAATTATTTTATTTGCAGCCAAAAACTAACATTCTCTGGTTTCCTGCACCGGCCAAAGTTAGTATCTGCTGAAAGAAAGAACACACTCATGAGTTCAGTGGTGGTATCAGATTTTTAATCTGAGTTACCGTTTGTGAGTTATAAGAATTTTAAAAATAAAATATTTTTATATAATTGTTTTATTTATAATTATTCCATTTTTGGGTTTCCTCACAGGAGGCCTGTGCCGACTAATCTTAAGTCACGCCAAGGGTAAACCCGCCATCCTGAGTGCAACGGTGCCCTCAGATTTCTAATCCGATTTACCGTTTAATATTTATTCTATCTTTTCAGGAAAACTTCTTACATGCATTAACTTAAGCTTAACAAAAACTTCGACGGATCATTTTGGCCACTCCGGGTCTCAGAATCACGCACTGTCAGATTTCGCAGACCTGTAAAATTCCCATTTAATTAAAAATAATTACATGTAAATTCTGGGCCTTTACATTCTCCCCCCCTCAAGGCTCTACGTCTATGTAATCCACAACCCATTAGTAAGGGCACATGTGGGGGTACTGAGCTCGCATCTGAGCCTCCTGCTCCCATGTTACAACCACCCCCTTATGTGGAACCCGCTCGGCTCAGGGAGCTGGAGAATAGGGTAAGAGAGTAGCTACATGCGGCCAGGGAGTGTGACCCAATGGCTCTGTGAATGATTCGAGGTACAATATGTGTCTACTACTAGATTTCATAACAATAGACATAGGTATCAATAATTCCTTCCTTCCACGAAACTTGTCCAAGACCTAGAGTTTCCAGTCAAACCATTGACTTGACCCTCACATCTGGAGATACTTTTGGGTGGAGACTCAAGAATCACACTTTCACTGACGGTTTGATCTGACCCGTGAGGATAGAGTTCGGTTGGATCCTCTTGGTGGAATCGTCGAGGCCTTATGATTTTATTTTGGGTTTGGACTTGACATCCACATTTCACACTTAGATTGATTGTATTAGGCAAAAAGGTTTTGGTTTATCTACAACATTGGGATGGGGTTTTCCTTGGTCTGTGAAAATGAAAATCCAGGCATCACAGGATGGACTCATGCATAAGAAGGTGCAGTCGATCACTCAGGAGTCGGCCAAACGGACCTTTGTGCCAAAATTCTCAAGAGTTGTAGCAAAACTATCAACTTTGGAGAAGAAGGGGCAACCCTTCGTGTGGTCAGAGAGATGCCAGAAGAGCTTTCAGGACCAGAGGCAGAGGCTGAATAGTGCCCCAATCTTGAGGCTTCCAGAGGCAGGCGTAGGGTACATAGTTTATTATGACACATTAGGGACCAGACTCAGATGTGTCCCGATGCAGGAGAGAGAATTGATCGCATATGGTTCTCAGCATCTGAGATAGCATGAGCAGAACTACTCTACCCATGACCTAGAGTTAGCAGTAGTTGTCTTCACCTTGAAGATGTGGAAGCACTATATTATGGTCAAATGTTTTACCATATAATCTGATAACATGAGTCTCAGGTATATCTTCTCTCAAAAGGACCTGAACCTGAGACATCGACGTTGGCTTGAGTCCCTCCGGGACTATGAATTTTAGATATTCTATACTTCTGGGAAGAGGAACATTGTAGTAGAGGCACTCAGTTGGAGATCTAGTATACAGCTGCTAGGCCAGGCGACAGAGCAGCTGGCTGCTTTACTGATATCCTTTATTTATAGATATAGAGAAACCTTCCTTCAGTCTCTTATAGTCACTCCCCCACTTCTTCAGCAGGTCAAGGAGGCGCAGCATGGGGACGCTGACTGCGAGACACGACGTGCTCATTTATCCACAGGACATGCACCTGATGGATTTTCTGAAGGTGGGGATCATGTCATCCTTTTTAGAGGATGTACTATGGTGCCAGTGTCACATAAAGAGGAAGTGTTGAGGGAGTTTCACACATCCCCTCTAGCAGTACATCCAGGAGTGGAGAAGATGTATAAGAACTTCGACGACAGCACTGGTGTCCAGGTATGAAGAAGGCAGTAGTGGGGTTTGTCTCTTGATGCCTCACTTGTCTGCAAGTGAAGGCAATGCATTAGGTACCAGCAGACTTGGTTTCTTCTGTAGAGGACCCAAATTGGAAGAGGGATGAGATATATATGGACTTCGTGATGGGTCTTCCACGTACGTCTATGAGACATGACTCTATTTCGGTGATCATTGACCAACTCACCATGTTGGCCCACTTCCTACTGACCAGAGATGGTACGAGCTACCATGGAGAATATATAGGTCATCCAAGAGAGAATAAAGACTGTACAGAGCATAAATAAGTCGTATGATGACAGGATATGGAGATATCTAGAGTTTGAGGATGGCGACCATGTCTTTCTACTGGTCTCACCTCGATGAGGTCTACGTAGATTTGGCTGAGGAGGCAAGTATCTCCGAGATTTATCAGTCTTTTTCATGTCCCCAATAGAGTTGGCAAGGTGGTATACCGCTTAGCTCTTCCACCTCAGTTGCACTGGGTGCACGACGTCTTCCACGTATCCCAGCTGAGGAGATACGTGCACACCCTTCCCACATCATCGACCATGGCGATCTGGACGTTGATGATGGGGTAACTTTTACGGAGGTTCCAGTAGAGATTGAGGATCGACAAGAGCGGGCCCTTTGTGAATGATGGATACCGCTGGTGCACTTTCTCTAGCAGCGCAGGAACCTCCAGGACAACACATGGGAGTAGGAGGCTCATATGCATGCTCAATATGTGGATTATAAATAAGAAGAGTCAATCCATGAACACACATTAAACCAAAGTATTATAATTGTGTTTTTTATTCTCACACAGGAACAATAATATTAAAATGGATTTTTTAATTACAGACACTTTCACCAAATGAGGTGGTCATCATATTTTTCCGAACTATTTCTTTTTTTTATATTTTTTTCTAATTTCACAACAAAAATTATATCTTTATTCCTCTTAATTATTCTCTCTCCATAATTCACTGTTCATAAGTCTCTAAATATTATTATTTAGTGTATTTATGTTTTTATCATAAAGATATATTATTTATTCAAAATTGAAAATATCATATTCTATAATAGCAATAATTTTTCATATTAATAATTTAAATAATATATTTAAACTAGAAAAAGATAATTATTTCTAACTACTCTAAAATTATTCTTCTTATTCTTACTGATTATTTTCTAATATTTTTTTAGTTAAAATTTATTCCCAGGAAAATCATGGTCTAAAAACTCGTATTGAGAAGTGGAAAAAATGTAATCCTCAACTATAACTTTTATCTTACTTATTTATGGAATAACTAGATTATTTATACGCAGAACCATTATCATCTATCATACATTGAATAAAATTATGGTTTTCTTGGATCATTATATGACCCTATTCTAGTGGAAGTGAACCCAAAACATAGTTGAATCTATCTTTATGAATCAATCATGTACATGAACTCAAGAAACAGAGAATAAAAATGTCATACCTACAATACCTAAACACTATAAAACTATATCCATACTTTTAAATGATATTATCTTGATGATAACGAAAAGGAGTAGTATATTAATTCATCCTACCTATTAGGGGAATACGTCAAATAATGGATCTATAAATGCTTCTTGGGGACTCCTGAATTATCAAAGTGGAAATAAAAACTTCGTCGAGTAATGAATGAGCTTCAGTAATGGAAGAGAGACTCGTTTGTTTTGAGAATAATTTTCAATAGTCACAAACACACTCACCCAACATAAAATCATTACAAGAACCATATAATCACTAAATTAAGAGAGGATCAAATCCTTTTATAGGAAACCTAAATTATCTTCATTGAATGAAAAGAATTAGTCATATTATAAGGTTTGAGTTTCATCTCATGAAACATGAATGTTAGTCCAATTGATGTATTAATTCATTGAAAAATTAAATGGATGAAATATTATATACATAAAAGAAGTAAAAATTTGGGTTTTAACTATATAAATTGTTCATGATAGGGATGTAACACTACATATACATCACATGAATTTCATAAGAAGTGTGTCTGTCAACCACAGTCTCATATACGCCACCACATCATAGTGGTTCACATTTTAGTGAACATTCAACCATCTCCCACATTAAATAAAATATCATAAGGACTTTATAAAGCATTTCAAAACTATTTTTTAATCCATATAAAATTCCAATCGAATATGGATTCACAAAACTCTCTTAATTTCAAAGCATAAAATTTATCCCAAAATTAATCCTTATCAAAGGACCTAACAGTGTGGTTCTATTGGCCATATAATGTGTTGGAAAAAAGAAAAAATCCCTGTTTTATATATATAAGAAAAGAGTGACCTCTATAAAATCGTTTGTCCTACTCAAGCTACTAAGGGGCCAAGTGTGGTCTCCACCAAATATACTATTACCTCTATAAAAATATTCCCTCCCTAAGGTGTATCTTACATATCATATGTATTCCTATATATTCCATTAATTCAGGACATCGAGTTACCACAAGTCATGGAAAATGGAAATCTAGTACATGACTCTAGTTTTTTTTATTTTTAGAAAACAAAAACCATGTTAATAAATACATCACATATAATTCATATATCTGTTAAGCACATCACATGTCACTTATCCAAGTAGTTGAACACATCATATGGGGAAAAAATATGGACATGAATTTATATAGTCTAATTCAATCAATGGTAAAATTAATTTACATTTCATAAAATTGAAAAATTATATATTGGTTGTGCTCCAATTAGTGCCATGATCGACAACATACCAAACCACAAAATTATTATATCATTCAATATGTAGATGTGTATATTTTTGGTATGAAAGGGTTATGGTTATCATGATATATATATTTCAAAACTAAGGTAATAATGATTGATTATTAATATAAACCCTTAAGTATATCGATGGCCATATGAAATTCCTAGAGATATACTCTGTTGAGTAAATATATGTAATAAGCATCTACTTATTACCTCATAATTATATTAATTAAATATCATATACAAATTTCTAATAAATAAAATGTTTTATTCATGACTTTATTAACATGTTAACACAACCCATAATACCCCAAGATGATCATCGATTGGGGAAAACTCAAAATCACACTTTGAGAGGATATTATCCTTCAGCAATTCATGTAAAATAATTGTATCACACATGAATAAATGATAATCCAATATTTCATTTATTACAATAACATGATGTCATTTATATCCCTGAAACCCAATTTATCATGTGACTTACACCTATAGATTCTAGATCACCTTTTTTTGTTGTCACGTTATTTTTTTCATAAAAATATCTATTAAATTCTCCTATATAGCCTCCTAAATTGATGTTTATATCACCCATTTTAATGATCAATCGTATAAAATTGTACTCAAGATGGATTTATTTGGTCCTTTGGTGAGTCTAGGTTTCCTTAACCTGAGAAATAACCCCATTATTATCAAAATCGAGCTCAATTTATCTCTTGATGATAGGAATCAACCAAATTTTAAAAACTAACTTATTAATCCAAATAGATTTCTTTATAGTATCCAAAGTAGTGATATACTCTAACTCTATTTTTTGGGTGTTCTGTTGTTTCTTACTTGGAACTAATCTAATTAATAACTCTATCATTTAGGAAAATTCTATACCCAAATTGATATTTCATATAATATTTTTTTAATTAAAAACTAGCATCTATGAAACCCTTTACATAGATGTCATCATATCCTCTAAAGACTAAGATCATATATGTAGTCCTTATCAAGTCCTTATAAATTTTCTTTAAAGAAATCTAATGAATTTCTCCAATATTGGACTGGTGTCCACTAGTTACACTCAAATCATAAGGAACATAAGGTTAGGTACAAAACATGAAAAAAATGGTATATCCTATGGTGTATGAATAAATAATCGTATCCGTACTTTCTAACTATTTATAAGGTTCCTAAATCTTCCTAATATTCTATTGTGAAACACCAGTAATAACCACTACTCAGTGTTCTCCATGCTAAAATGCATTAAAAATTTACTAAAATATATATTCTAAATAAATCTAAGAAACCTATTAGATCTATCACTACACATATTTATACCATGTATGTAGACTAATTCATCCATGTATTTTATTGAGATACATTTACATAGCCAAAACATTACTGAGTGATGTGTTTGGATTTCATTTACAACAAGCAGTATGAAATATTTATACAATATCATAAATATTATGACACTCAAACTAACCCAGTTTTAAACACAGGAATTTTCAACATTTTTATTGAAAACACACTCTTTTATTTTTTCATCAAATTAGATACTCCAACTGTGAGAAGATTTCATTAGTCTGTAAATGGACCGTTTTCAACTTGAATAACTTATCAAAATCACTTATAACTTTATAATCCTTGGAATTTATCATATACACTTCCATAGATAAATTATTATTATGGAATGTGACATTTAAATCTCTAATATATATATCAAAATCATAATATATTTCTATTAAATGGAAGTATGAATGGACATTAGGATCACTATAGTTGAAAACATGTCTTTATAGTCAATAACTTTAATTTTTTGTAACCTTTTCCCAATAAGTGTGTTTTATGGGTTGAAACTACACGATAAATTTTAGTTTCTTGTGGAAAAACACATACACCCCATGAGTCTTACCCCATTTTGTGTATTTTCTAAATTTCAAATGTGGTTATTGTATAAGGGGTCCTTTTTAGTTTCCAAGGATTTTAATAAATTCTAAAAATTAGAATTCTCAATGGATTCCTAGTAAGTGGTAGGTTCATCAACTATGAACATTACTACATCATAATTTACTATGTGAAATACACATCTTAAAAGATCTTGATGAATTATAACAAACCATAATGGTAATTGTGTAACATAATTTGGTTTTTATTCCCCAAATCTTTCTAGAATTGTCTTAGCCTCCATATCAGGAAATAATTTTATTTTTTTGGTATTGAACTTATCTAAGTTCAAATTTCCTTACATTGGATACTAAATTTATGTGTTCTTACTCTATTAATATGGAAAATTGGACGATAAAAACATGGTTCTCAGTAGGATTTTAGAAACATTATCCTTCAATTTCTATGGGATAACTGATAAATAATAACTTATCAGATTTTTGGTTACCTTTTTCCAAAACCAATTATCAACCAATTACTCCAAAACCCAAAATACTCATATAATAAAAATAGGGATGTTCCTCATTCCATATCTGATGTGGTTTATTTATGACTACCATATATCAAAGATGATTTATTATAAATGTAGTTGTTTCCAAAACATAATCCTCAAATGAAATATGTAGGTCACATAGATTCATCATTGATTAAAATTTGTATAAAAAGGAATTATTTTTTGTTTTCAAATAAACCATTCCATTATGGTGTTCTAGGATGAGTTATTTAGGAAACAATTCCATATTTTCATATATTGTTTATGAATTCACTGCATAAGTATTAATCACCTAGATCTAATATGAGAATATTAATACTTTTTCCCAATTGATTATGCAATTCATTGTAGAACTTTTTGAAATTTTCAAAATATCCAAACCTATGCTTCATCGAAAACACATAACCATACTAAATAAATTTATCAGTGAACATTATGGAGTACCAAAAACCATCAGTTTCTTGAGTATTCATTAGTCCACATACAAAAATATGCATGATATCCAATAGTCCATTAGTTGCATCACCATTCCATCCAAAATGTGATTTTTTCATTTTTTTTGAGTAAACAATATTCAAAATTCTCAAATGATTCAAAATAAAATTAGTCTAAAAATCCTTCTATATAGAGTATTTTAACATTTTTCTCATTTATATATCCAATTCAACAATGCTAAAGTTAGGTGGTATTAAAAGCAACTCTGACATTCTTATTATGAATGTTTTAAATAGGATTAACCATATTTGGAATATATAAACCATTCATAATATTCCCTATTTCATAAAAAATTTAATTCTTATATATATAAAAATTCACATACTAAATAATTAATGAAAAATCCACCTTTTTGAAAAAAAATATAAATAAATCAAATTTATGTTTATAGCGGGGACATAATAAGAGTTTTTCAATTCTATGACACATTCAATTGGTATAATTAGATCATAAGTGTCATATTTTAATGTAGTAAATATTAATCTCTTTTTGACAAGAAGATCTATATCACCCCATTTATTCCCTCATATCTATTTGTTTGTTATTTTATCATAGATGTGTGACACACACCCAATATCCATATCCATGAGTTAGAGTTTGTTGAATTGATCTCTATAAAATTCATATCTAGGAATTCTGAATGTTTCCCCTTGAAGAATATTTTTTACCCTAGATATCAATCAGTAAAACAATTATAGGTAATACCTATTAGAGATCTCAATATGAGTGTGATTACGTGTGCCATAATTTACAATAGGGATGTATCTGTGGGTGAGTATCTTATGTTATTTCTTTTCATTAACGGTATTAAGTGGAATTTCTCTCATTAAAAGTGATGAACCCAAACCATATATCTATTTAGTAATCCAAGATCCATATTTCAATAAGAAATGAGTTCATTAGGTAATTCCTATTATCACTTAATCATTTACGTAGGGAATCATTCTAATCACTATAGTTTTAACTTTTGGACAGTTGATCAGATAACTCTTTATCCAAATACGTCATATGGATTTATCCATTCTATTGTTCTAGTATCTATCCTAAGGGTTTCTTAGCTATGTGTTACTCATAACAATTTCCATTAATGGAATAAAAATAGAAAATATATAAGATCTATTATAGGTAAGAACCTACGAAAGTATGATTCAATGTTATCTATCACATTCTTACCACACACAAAATTATTTAGGGGTACCCTACTAGGAATATCACACATAGTATTTATGTGTTATTATTTTAAGTATCACCTATGTAATATACATTATATATATATATATATATATTATATTTATCACTATAACATATTATGTAATCTTTATATTATCATTTTTATTCCTTGTTATGTGTACATGAATCTAGAGATTTGGTCTTTGAATACCAATTTCAGCCCCCAAACTAATCTGTTCACAAAACATTAATGTATACCTCTTTACACAATCCACAACATTGTGTTACTGTATTGACCTAAACATTTATAAATTAAATCCTCATGGTTTAATTTAACATATTATTATTTAATATGGTTATATATAACACATTCACTTCTTTGGTTATATTATATCATATAGGATTTAAAAGGTAGTAAAGAATCATTACCATTGATAATATATTTTTTGAACATTGATCACAAGATTATTATAAATATAGGTTTTTAAAAAACCCAAATTACACAAAAAAAGAAAGTGATGGCCTCAACCAGTTGGATTGTACCCTATGAATCCCATTTATTGGAGCTTCCAAGAGAGATACCATCACTAAGAGTTTTCCCTAAATAGTTCTTTTGATAAGATCTAACAACTTAATCATGAGTGAAACTGTTTACCGGAGAAGTTCATGTTCATCGAGATCATATCCAAAACTATGTACGTTGAACAATGCCATGAAATTCTCACTCTCACACACCGTAGCCTTAAGTAGTTTCTTATTGTGTTAAAGGGATATGTATCAAGACCATAATAATATGAAAATTTATTTTGTATTTTCAATATAATAATGATTATATTTTCTTCATATAGTAACATTATAATTTTTTTATTCAATAAAAGAAAAATTGTATTATTATTCAATTTCAATTAAGTCGCATGTTTTGATGAATTAATGGAATTTTTGAATAAATAATATTTTAATAAAATATAATTATTATATATTTTTTATTAAATATAAATGATCATATCATTTTTATGAAGTTAAATATAATTTTTATAGGGGTTCAAAAACTGTTATCGTAAAAAAAACCAGAATTTCTAAATAAATGTTGATTATTATTTTCTAAGTAAAAATAAAAATATTAAGAAAATTATTTTTCTAAAATTAATATTTCTTTTTAATAATAATTTCAAAATAATCCAATGGTGAATTTTTCATAATTTCGTAAGGCGGTCAAATTTTCGGGTTAAAATTACATACAGTATAAATATATGGTGTATATTATGGAATCATAAAGATCATAAAGTTATGAAATAAGAACTATAAACAACATAAAAGACCAAAAATATGTTTTAACTTTAAAATAATTTTATCACATGTTTATTTTATTAATTTTAAAAATACCCAATGAATCTTCCAAAACCATTAATATATTTTATGTTATTGAAATCATTTATTTAAGAGTATGACTCACCTCCACATATGCAAGGGTATTATTTTATTAAATTAATCCCATATCCATATAAAATAATTAAAAAAACTCCCATTTCATAGAAACCATGGTCAAAACCGAGGGAAATTTTTGGGGTTTTGGTTATTTTGTCATATAGAGTCCAAAACCTAATTTTTTGAAATAATAAAGAAATCACCACTCATTTCATATATATACTCCCAATAACCCATTTATATTCACTCAAAACACTTGGATCACGTACTTAAACTGACCTCCCCTCTCTATATCCCTCCTCAGGTGCCCCCAATCTCTCATGAAGCTCCTCCCAGGAATTTTAATTCACACACTGAAGTAAGGGATCTTCCCAATATCTTCTTTATTAAATATTATTTATTATCTTATGCCTTCTATTTCATTTTACTAATGTTTTTATATGTCCTTAAATATCCTTGTTACTTGAAATTTTATTTCCAAATGATGAGATACCATTTTCTCTCTCATAAAACCATTTTAATATTTTTTTAATCGATGTCATTATGCAGTCGAAATTTCACCACGATTTTCCATGACAAAACAATTATGTAGTAAATACCGTACACATTTAATATGAAGGGCATTCAAATTTATACACTGATATATATTTGAATTGGTACATGCATGTATGTATTCCACACTCCTTTATATTATAATAAAACATTATGATGAATAAATCCATTTCGTAGGATCTATATTTCACAATTAATCCTAATAATGATATGAAAACGACAGGTGTGCCCAAAATTATATAGAGCTCCAACACATTGGGAAATGTTTAGTCTCAGTATACATCCTATTGGGATAGATATTGAACATTATTTCTTTAGATGAATTTTTCCATCATTATTTCTAGGCATTTATCCCTAACCTATGTTTATGATGCATTGTTTTTTAGTTGTTTCTACATTACCCATGTTGACTTTATGATTATCATATTATATCATGTGTCATTGTTGATGTTTATGATTCACACTGATCTTAATCCCATTTAATATACCTATTGCATTACATGTATTACCTTATTCCATGTTTATTCCAATAATGGGTTTTATATCTCACTCCATTCTTATGCATGTCCCAAGGTTATCACATGATGTTTTAAGTGCAGACATTTTAAGGACATTCCCAATAAATATGATGTTGTTTTAAATTTTTATCTAATACACCTAATTCTAAAATACACTAGACTTATCAGTCATTTGGGTTGTATTATATTTAATCTTATGTAATAGAACATTTATTAATCTGAAAAAAGTGGAGGGTTTTTTTAGTTGGTATCAAACAAAAAGTTTAGTTATTTTTGGGATTAGGATTAGAAAACTCAAGAGAAAGACTTAGGGATAAGACCAAGTATAAGAAAACATCCCTATGTTTTTTTTAAGTAAATAGAAATTTTTTTATAAAGAAAATACATCTCTGTATTGATATAAAAAGTTGATGTGGCCCTTGCACAAATGTATATAGGGGTAAACCCCCAAAAACCCTCGTTGATCTAGACACGATCGAGAACTCGTGCACAACAATGAGCCTTGATGCACACATATTTTTATACTCATGAGAGATATGCTTCGGTAAATTTATAATCTCATTATGAACCAATATTAATGAAATAAAAAATGACCATATGTGTCTATGATAGGAAATAGATCATGGATAACATAGATTAATTCCTAGAAATTTGTAAGTTAAGGAAATAAATGTCATTTAAAATTTATACCTTTAATTTAATTTGATTACCTTATAAGAATTTAATAAATTAAGAATGCATAATTCAATTTTGACCTTTATTATAGACAATGATCGAAAATATGGAGAATTGGGTAAACAATCAGTGTGACGAGTAATGTGATGACTGCCCAAGTTAGATGCCCAACCTGATGGGAGTGAGAATCGCAAACATTATAATGATACTCTCTCAAATGACTCAGGTTTTGAGTAGAATATTAGATAAGAAGAAGTATCCAAATTCTTATAATATAGAAAAATATGTGATTGAGACCTTTATATGACAAAGGCCTCCAAAATTCAATGGATTATATGATACCTTAGTGACGGAATAATGGATCAAATCCATTGAAAATATATTTTCCATCCATCAATGTTCTGAGCAAGAGAAGGTTATACTAACTGTTTATTATTTGGAGGGAGAGGTCAATCAATGGTGTAAATTGATCTAGAATAAAAATCCTAATGAATATATTAAAGCAATGGGGTGGAGGAAAATTCTATAAAAAAAATTAACAAAATTTCCTCACACTCTCCGGATTAAAATCAAAATATATTTACTTTCACTTAATAAAAAAGGCAACAAATCCATTAAGTCATATGCGTAAAACATTACAATAATTTCATGATATAAATTTGGATTTTTTTACCCTTAGATTAATGGTTGGACACTTTGTTGGTTGGAAAAAATTCAGTTCGTGAAAACCCCTGTAAATCCGAGACTTTGACAGCTAAGTGAAATTATTTGATGGGCCTTAAAGTCGAAATAGAGATTGGTGAATCTTGAGGGTATCATACGGAAAAGAAGTGGAATGTGAAGTTTAAATATGGTATTCTAATGGATAGTACTATCTATTCTAATAGATTTCAACATCCCACTTTTCAATGGTGTAGAAAGAAGAACCCCAAAAATTTCCAAAGGGGGAGGTGAGGAGATGCTTTAGGTGAAGGAAGGAATGCCACTTAGCTTGAGATTACTGACCAGAGAAACCCACTAATTCATTAGAAGAGAGGAATTATATGATTAAACATCAGTTCATTTATCATTGCTTCAACTATAAATAACCAAGTCACTTAAAAACCCAATGTAATAAGCTAATAGTTTTCAGAGACAAACAAAAACCTATATAGAAGCAGGGGTGAGATTTTTCCATCATAACCACTAATGTGGATCCTGAAAATGAAGTAGTGATAATTACTCAAGTTATTCATTCAAGAATAGTGAACATAACTTTTTTGTTATAGTTCTATGAATTATTTTATATCATGAATGTTATTTAGAAATATTCAAACAAAACCACAAAAAAATTTAAGTAGAGGATTTGGTGAAAATGAAAAATGTGAAAATTATTCCATCCTAAGTATATAACTCCTCCCCTATTAGAATTTGTGGGATTAATATCATAGAAAAACTTTTCATACTCCCTTTGGAGTAATTTTATGAAATTATAGGTATGTATTGACTTCCACTATATAGATCCAACATAAAATTCAGTGAGATTAAAATCACTCTTTGTTTCATGAACCGAACCCTGATTGTATACAAGTTCAAAGAGGAGGATGAATATTACTTAGAACCAAAATCTCAAGAATTGATATTACTGACCTATAAAAACGTGAATTTAGTTCAAATGAATCATTCTATGAAAATATAATCCATAATTACATTCCCATTGTGAGGGAATATAGTAATGTGTTTCCCAACAAATTGCATGGTCTTCCTCCTAGCCAAGCTGTTGAATTTTCAATTGAGCTTATACCTGGGGTGTTTCTATTATCCAATCCATAGTATAAAATGACTATTAGGGAAATATAAGAGAATAAGAATTAACTAAATGAGAATATCGATAAAGGGTTCATACGCCAATGTGCTTCACCATGGGGTGCACTTGTCCTCTTCAACAAAAAGAAGGATTTTTCAATGCACCTTTACACTGATTATCGTGATCTCAATAAGATCACGATAAAGTAAAAGTATCCCCATCTATGGATTCATGAATTTTTCGACTAGAAATGTGGATTTACAAGACTTATCCAAGGAGGATATACGGTTGGGTTATTACCAGGTTTGGGTGAAGAAGAAGGATTTCCCCAAAAATGCTTTTCATACAAGGCACCTACACTATGAGTTCATAGTAATTCCATTTTAGACTCACAGATTCTTGAGAAATTAACATGGAATTAATTAATATAGAATTTAAATAATACCTAGAAAAATTTATGGTAGTATTTATAGATTATAGTCAAATGTTCACCAAAACCAAGGAAGAGTATTATGAGTATATCAGTACTATAATAAATACCGTACAAAAGGAGAAGTGATACACCCAATTTGTGTTTACATTTTCATGTACTCTATTGAAAAATAAGAATGGGTTTTCAGCAAATACCTA
Source organism: Viscum album (assembly GCA_963277665.1). Taxonomy (NCBI): domain Eukaryota; kingdom Viridiplantae; phylum Streptophyta; class Magnoliopsida; order Santalales; family Viscaceae; genus Viscum; species Viscum album. Next base: position 726,234,630 of record OY728166.1, read on the forward strand.
CTTCTTAGAGAAAAAATACTTTTATTTTTGTGATCTTGTACATTTCCAGGAGTTTTATGGCAATGTACAAAAAATGGGGAAGAAAAGAGAAAAAATTTAAAACTACACGGCGTGTACTTATATACACGTCGTGTAAATTCTAGTTCATACACGGGTTGACCCGGAAAAATACATGCCCAAGTAACTAGAAAGAGGTACACATCGTCTTCACATTTCTACACGTCGTGTATGCATTTCTAGATGCGGTTGGTGGCCAAATTTTGTGACTACATGGAATGTATGGTGGCACTACATGCCGTGTACATTCACCTACCAGGCGGCGCCGTGATACAAGTCAATGAAGGAATGTTAGGCCTCCTACCAGCGGAGAAAAAGAAGCCAAAAACCCATTGACGAAAGTACACGGCGTGTACTTTTGATACACGTTGTGTACTTAATTTTTCTATAAAAAGAGACCTTAGCCTCCAGACCAAAGGGTGAATGTTGGAGGAGTGTGTGGGTATATTGTGTGGATGATCCAAAGGAAAGACACTCTGTCATAGTACTACCGTCATTCCATCTACCGAATAACCATTCCTTTTTCAGACTTCCAAGCATTATTTCATCAGGTGTCAATATTTTTGTGTTTATAATTTTCAACATGTGTAACTAAACACCCAGTGTGTTGGGGTTGTGGAAACTGATTAGTTTAATTTGAATTACGTTGTTCTGAATGTGTTTTTTTAGTAATATCTTCTTATTCTTCTTAAATCACTTTATATCATCACTAGAAATTTTGTACCAGTTCAAGGGAAGAATTCTCAGGGATTCAAAAGAAGAATAATGACAAACTCCATGACCATTGGAAGTATCTATCAGCTCAAAATGGACTAAGCCAAATAAAGATCTGTTAAACACTAACTACCAGACCAAGGAGTTAATTTCTTTAGCTCTAAATATAAATTTTACTGGATCAAGGAAACATTATTACAAATTAAACCAAGAGAGTTGGGTTATTGTGAACAACACAACCTCATAAGAAATTTGATTTAATAATAAACTTATTACAAATCCATAACACCAACACATTCCTCTCTTTATTTAGATCAATTCCAATTTTCCCTTATTACTTTCATTTTAGTAATTACTTTGTTAAAAAAAGATTAAAAACCAATTATTCTTTTTATACCAAAACAACCAACCAAAATTGACTCTAAATTCAGTAGACTTCACTAAAACCAAAATAAAAACTAAGTTAAGCAAGATAAAAATAACCTCATAGTTCCCTATAGATCGATGCCTTACTGGTTCTATACCTATTATGGTCAATATAATTTGGGACACCGAAAACATACCTTCAGTGAAATGACTCACCAAATTTTGGTGCCGTTGCCGGGGACTTTAGAGTTAATTTTATACTTGTTTTAATTAAAATTTGTATCAAAGTTTAGTGAAAATAAAAATCATAAATTCACAAAAATATATTTTCTATTATCACTTATGTTTCTTTTCATTTTTCCTCATTTATGCTTGTTGTTTTTTTGTATAGGTCCTTAGTTTTATGAGCGACCACCTCACACGTTCCAAGAATGCTGATTAGTTAGGGTTTTTCCCAACTGACCCGGAGATCGAACAAATATTTTTTAGGCTCTAACGAGCACTAATGGATGAAAACAAACAAACCACTCCACTGGCACAGAACAAGGTAGGTAATCCAGCTATTTTACAAGGATCTAGACAACAGTTAGGTCCAAATGACAACCGGAACCAACAAGCTTCACATGCTCCAGAATACCATCCGCAACAACTCCAAAAATTCCAACCAGAGTGGATTTCGTATTTCAACCAAGTTCAAGGGCCATTCTATGCTCCTCAGGACCAACAATTCATGACGGTTCCCCTTTCTCAGCAGCCATCCCCATATCGTACTCTCATGGAGTACGTCTTTCCATCAATCCATGGAGCTGACATAGGCATTGTCCGACCTCTGATGCCGACCCAACACTTCGAGATCAATCCTTATATCATGTAGTTGATCCAGAACATCGTTCAATTCAGAGACCTACATAGCAAGGATCCCAAAGACCATCTCTCCAATTTTCTAGAGGTTTGCGAAACATTCCGCTACCACGGAGTGTCTACAGATGCAATTTATCTTTGCCTTTTCCCCTTTTATTTAAGGGATAAGGTGAAATATTGGATTAAAGGATTGATTCAATGAACCATCCTCACCTGGGAAGAGCTAGCCCATGCGTTCCTATCCCGATACTTCCCACCCTCAAAGACGATGACACTACGGAACGAGATCCACAATTTCCAGTAGCATGACACTGAATCCTTGTATAAATCCTGGGATCACTTCAAGGAGATTTTGTGCAAATTCTCACACCACTAACTTACAATTTGGATGCAAGTCCAAACCATCTACGGAGGGTTGACAACTAATACCAAGTCTGTCTTGGAAGCTGCTGCTGGAGGTACGGTAATGAGGAAGTCCCTTGAAGAACTCTTCGAACTACTAGAAGATATGTCTTCCAACAGCTTCTAGTGGAATTCTGAACGGGGAACACAGAAATGAGGTATGCATAACATAGATGCCAATACCATTCTAGCTACCCAGTTGGACGATGTGTCCAAGAAAATTGACGTGCTCAATCTGAAGGGCACATCCCAAGTACATGCAATAAACCATCCGGCGTACAACGAATGTGGTGATAACCACATAATGGTAGAATTCTTGGGTTCTGCTAGAGGCCCATCAATAAGTGAGGTAAGTTATGTTGCAAAAAACTGATGGCCTAACCAGTACCAGCAATACCAGAACCTGGAATGGCATGATCAACAAAAAATAGGTTGGGGACAACAACAACAAAATCTGCCGCCCCAGTGACCACCCGGCTACAACCAGCCTCCCAATCCAAACCAGTACCAGAGGTAGAAACAGCCCCAATAGGGCTCTTATGTAACGCCCCGACCCTAGTTACCCAGAGTCGGTGCATTAATTACATAACATTGGCATGATCACAAGAAAGATCAAATATCGAAAGACCGATTGGTTTAGTAGCCTTGGAAACACTAGATATATTCATAAGTTTTACATTACATCATCAAAATAAAAAAGAACTACTACAACAACATATTGTCTCCATAGTCCACACTATTAACCCCTCATAATATCCCTACAAGTCATTCATAATTTACTTCTTCACATCCTGGGAAAATAAAACATAGAAAAGGGGTGAGCTCAAATGCCCAGTAAGGATAACAATATAGCGGAAACTTTCATAAATAAGAATAAACATTTAAGGCAATGTATAACTAAAACAAAAGCCTTTTAAACTTTAACTTCAACATAGTATGGCATAAATAAAATGAAATAATGCTATTTACTTATTCACATGGATATTCTACTAATCGAATAATCACATGCAATATCAATAACCACTTTCATAATGATGGAATGCATAATGCCAGACTATCATAACCACATAGCCAAGGCCTCATTCCAAGACTACAAATAAGATTTTGCCAAGGCCTTGTGCCAAGACACTAGTTTGTCTCATGAGACCTACCGATGCATCAAGGAGCTATAGCGGGCTCCACCCGTCACTTATTAAGTCCAATGCATTCCTCATATGAACAGGTTTAAACATAACATAAACATTCGTATTAAAACTAGCATACGAAATGTCAATACTTTTACCACAAACCATGAATGGTATAAATTAGCACATCCACAGTCAAACATAACTCATTCTATACAATATGGAAGATTGTATTGTATCATATTAATCTCAATCAAGAATAATGAAGGATGTTGACATAGATGAAAATAACCATCAAAACTATTTGAGAGAAATATCCCCCTTTTCTTGAAATCATTTAAAAGTCACACTATTTGTCAAGAAGCCATTCAAAAATATATTTTTGAATCAAAGTGTCCCATACCACTTTGAAACTTCTAAAATGAGCTTTAATTTTAAAACTTTAATGTCCATATAAATAAATCCTTAAAACCATTTTTAAAACATGGACATTAATGAGCAAGATTTAGAAGAATAAGTCTTTAAAACATTTTAAAATGGTATTTTGGTTAGAGTTTCTAACCAAAAGAGAGACACTTGAATACAAATAATTGAGTTAATAAAAACATTGTAATATCATGAGAATAAATTAATTCATGATATACTATGTCAAGGTACATTATATACACCATATAAAAGTGATTTGGTGTATAACAACAAAGAAGTCTCAATAGAATGTAAATTGAGATGAATTCTCTTATAAAGACCATATCCTTAGGTTAAGGATAAATCAATGAAATAATTATGTGTGACAAATATAAATACACTAAATATGATTGGATATTCAGTGTAAAACAATCAAAGGATATTCACACATATTCTTGTAAAAACATCACCAACGAATTGGATGTTTAACTCAACAAATGGTGAATGAGTTAAAATTACTCCTATCAAATTCATATCAATGACTTGATAATTATCAATGGAGTGATTATGTGTATCAAAAGTATATCAACAGGATGGGGAGTGGAAATTATGACATAATCAAATGAATAGTGATTCCACACATAATCTTGGGGTAATATAATTAATGAAAAATGTGTAAAGCCAAATGAGTGGAAATTGAAATCTCAAATTCCCTTATTGATTAGGTAAATTATGAAACATAAACCCATGAAAGAAGTATCATACCATGATGATGTAAATACCCATAAATTAAAGTATATTACCCAATGAATACAATCATGGGCAGTACACATACACCACATGCAATAATTAAGTGGTGATCAATGGAAATCTCACGAAGTTAAAAGTGAGATAAGAAACCCCTTACCATGTTAATCAACTGAGTCGTATGGAAAAAAGTTAATAACCACCAAATTATTTACAGAATAACATGAATATAAATAGAATCATGATAATATATATCAAATGGTAGTACACAATACACCACTTTCAATAATTTAGTGGCGAACAATGGAAATCTCACGGAATTGAAAGTGAGATAAAAAAATCCCTTACCACGTTAATCAACTGAGTCGTATGGACAAAATTTAATAACCACCAAATGATTTACAGAATAACATGAATATAAATAGAATCATGATAATATATATCAAATGGCAGTACACAATACACCACTTTCAATAATTTAGTGGCGAACAATGGAAATCTCACGGAATTGAAAGTGAGATAAGAAAATCCCTTACCACGTTAATCAACTGAGTCGTATGGACAAAAGTTAATAACCACCAAATGATTTACAGAATAACATGAATATAAATAGAATCATGATAATATATATCAAATGGAAGTACACAATACACCACTTTCAATAATTTAGTGGCGAACAATGGAAATCTCACGGAATTGAAAGTGAGGTAAGAAAATCCCTTACTTTGTAATTTTTCCTTGGTCGATGGTAGGTTAACCACCTGTATAATGGTTAAATAATTGTTATTTAATTATACAAGAATAATTTACATTAATATGATATAATATATGATCTTTTAACATTGATTTGTTAATAATATCTTAGAATTATCGTCATTTCGGGTGTTAACGGGTTCATTTTCCTTTATATTCTTTGTTATGTGAGCTATATTCGTTATTAATGGGATGTATATTATTAATATACATAATGATATCAAGTCCTTAGATACTATTTTTAAATCATCAAATTATAATTATACTAGAATGGATATGATGGAGAATGAATCCCATCGCGTTCGTGGAGACGGTAGTCCGTACATATGCACGAGCGACAATATAATTCTTTTGATATTAAAATAATATATAATTGGATGTTATATCATATATACAGAATCATTTATCATGTTATATTTATTATTTACATGAGTTACACATCATTATTACACCCATCCAAATAATAATATATTGAATAACAATTACACCACGACGTGGAGACGGTAAGCCGTACGTACGCACGTATGGTGACATGTTATTCAAAAGATGGATATAATACTGAATATGGTTGTAACATATTTATAATAACATCATAGTATATATATGATACTTGATTTATTATTTTATAATGGTAATAACAAAGAAAGAGGAAGTGGAAGAAGAAATGAACTTGAAAAGGGGTGGTGAAAACATTACCTCTTCTTCGGGTTCTTCCTTTTGATTTGATCAAAAGGGCTCCTTAGGTTGGCTTTCTGACAAAACTAAGGCCTCTAGGTTGTAGTGAGGTAAGTTGAGAGAGTATTTGGGCAGGGTTTGGCCGAAACAAAGGGCTTTGAAGGTGTGATGAAATGAGAAGGAGGAGTGCCCTTTTATAAGAGGGGTGAGGGGCACCTTTGGAAAAGCTAGAAATATTAATTTATAATAAATTTATATTCGGTTTCTAAGGGATCCAAAGTTGATTATTTAAATTTTAAGGTGGGGATGGGTCGAAAAAAACTCAACCAATAGAATTTAGACAGGTTTGGGTACTTATATTAACCTTATCTTTAAGTATTAACTCTAAGTTAATTAGTTTCACTTTTACAATGTCTCTTTGTATTTTTAGATAATATGGTTAATAAACATACTATATACATCCAAGAGACCCCCAAGTGGTCCATTAATGATTAACCTATCATGATATTAGTCTCTTTGCCGAACCTTATATTTTTAGGAGTTTAATATTAATTAATAATATAATATTTGTTTTCAAAACTCTTTTATGTCAATTTTGACACTATTCAATAGTTGATTTTTTATGAAACTCATAACAGATTGATTACTTCGAAAAAAGTAAATTAAATAAATCCTAATATATCATAGTATCCTAGAAAATTAGTTTAATTCATAAAAGTTTCATATTATATTTATTTTGGTATTTATAATATGAATTAGTTTAATTTTTTCACTATTATAGTAATTACTACATCATCATTGTGTCATAAATAAATTATATAATTTAATGTCTAAAAATTATAAATAAAATATCATTATGTAGGAAATCTATTTATATTTATAATGAATATTTATAATCTAAAATCCAACATATATAACCCTATGTAATAATTGTTTGGCTAAAAGATATATGTTTGTGTCATTTTTGAATTCATTTTAACTTAATTAAAATTAAGTGTCCCTATCACCTACAAGTGGCACCATGGGGTCCCAAAATCTACCCATATATGCCTATGGTCGAACATGTATCATCCAATAAGGCTAGGACACGTTTTAGGGTAATTTAGTATTATTATAATATTATATTTTAACCCTTATTTACCAGATTTACCCTTAACCATGGTAAATAAAATATTTACCGCAGTAATTATTCAAAATGTCTAAAAATAAAAGTTACCTATTTACAAAATTTGAACATCCTGATTCCAAATATGGAATCCATTTTTCTATATTCAAAACACATAAGTGGCAGAAATTAATTTAAAATTAATTCCCACTGTCAAAACAAAAAGCGTGTTTTTAAGAGATAATAACTATCAAAAGATTGACACTTGTTTATGTTCGGTTTAATTGTAAATTTATGTCCAATGACCAAAATTATATTAAATGGTAAAAATATATTCTAAATATACTTTAAAACCATTCAAATTAATAATTTATCACTATTAATTATTTTGATTAAAAAAGTTGTTTTTAATTAAAATTTAGTAATTTTCACTATTCATCAAAATATGAAAGTTATCCGAAAAGTACCAAAATTTCACCTTAGTCTAAATTCGATATTACAAATCCAAAAATGACGTCCATTTATATATATATATATATATATATAATTTCAAAAAGTAGGTATTACTATTCATAACAGCTAGTTTGATTGGTTATGGTGTGTTAGAACTCGGTGTTGCGTACAACACACGCTATCACATTATTCAAAGAGAAGCGTACCGTAGAAGATTGGGGTGTTACATCTTATATGTAGCAAGGGTATCAAAACCCTTGACCACAGTTGTCGTGGCAGCCACCACCTCAACCAGCTCAACTACCTTGTCAGCTAGAGAACACCTCAAGGTTAGAGGATATTATAACAAAATTCATATCTACTACTAAGAAAAGGTTCCGAAATCAGGAGGCATCAATTTGAGGTCTGGATAACCAAATTGGCCAGTTGGAAAACTAACTCTCAGGAAGGAAACCTGGTACTTTACCAGGAAATACAGAGAAGAACCCGAGAGAGGAATCCCATGTTTTCATACCCTGGAGTGGAAAAGAGCTCCAACAGAACCAACCCGCATATCCAGGTATATCTACACCCCCTAATGATGAAAAAGGTACCAATACTAGCCCCTCTTCATCCAAAATCCCACAGAAGGAGGCTTCGCAAACTAAAGGGAAGGAGGTTTTGAAAACTTTTGTACATTCCTTACCCTTCCCAGAAAGATTAAAATAGAGAACGTTGGACCACCAATTCTGAAAATTAATGGACCTGTTAAAGAATCTACAAATAAATATCCCATTTTCCAACGCACTAATGAAGATGCCTACTTATGCCAAATTCATGATGGACATACTCTCCAATAGAAGAAAGATGGAGGATCTGGGCACCATTTCCCTAACCAAGGATTGTTCTGTAGTCGTCCAACACTCAATTCTTCCCAAACTCCAGGATCCAGGTAGTTTCACTATTCCTTGTACCACTGGACCATGTGAGTTTGGGAAGGCTCTCTATGACTTGGGGGCCAGTGGGAACCTCATGCCCCTTTGAGTTTTCAAGAAGCTTGGGCTCTATGATTTTAAGCCTACCAGAATAGCCCTCCAAATTTCTGATCGATACATCAAACATCCAAAGGGACTACTGGAGGGAATGCTCGTCAAGGAGAGTCGCCTGATCCTTTCATTTGATTTCATCATCATCAACATGGAGGATGACCAGGAGGCACCTCTCATACTTGGAATACCTTTCCTGGACACTGGAAGGGTACTGATTGATGTGCACCAAGGAGATCTGATTTTCTGGGTATGAGAAGAGAGAGTCTCCTACAATGTCTTCAAGGCTATTAAACATGCATCATTACCTGAGCATGGGGACTACTATGCTATAACCACCATTGATGACCGTTTGAGCGAAAAAGGGAAAGATATAGTATGTTCCTTTTCAGATACCTTTATTTTTCCAGACATTCTAGATGAAGTGCCATAGGACTTGAAATTCCTAGAAGGCCAGGGTGGCCACTATTGGAAACATATGGTTATTCTTGATAGTCTAGAGCGAGAAAAGGTGCAACCACTGGTTCCTTCGATTTTGAAGGCACCTGAACTCGAACTGAAACCTCTTCCATCTTCTCTTAAGTATGGGTATTTGGGACCCAATCATACTTTTCCTGTCATACATAATGCAGAGATGTCACAAGAGTAGGAAGATGCACTTCTATAGGTTTTAAAACAATGAACACATGATATTGGGTGCACAATCTCTGATTTAAACGGAAACAACCCTACCATTTTCACCCACAAGGTGCTACTTGAAGAAGGTGCCAAGAAATCACGGCAACCATAGCGGCGCCTGAATCCCCCCATGAAGGAAGTTGTAAATAAATTTGTGACTAAATTGTTGGATGTCGGCATCATCTATCCCATCTCGGACAGTCCGTGGGTGAGTCTCCTCCAAGTGGTACCCAAAATGGGGGGTATCACTGTAATTTCAAATGAAAAGAACGAGCTCATCCGTACATGCACTGTCACGGGCAGGTGAGTTTGTGTGGATTACCGAAATCTAAATGATGCCATAAGGATGGATCATTTACCCTACTATTCATGGATCTAATGCTAGAGAGACAAGCAGGGCACAACTTCTATTTCTTCCTCGATGGTCATTCGGGCTACAACCTGATTTCCATTGCTCCAAAGGATCAGGAGAAGAGCACATTCACTTGCCCCTACAGTACATTTTCTTAACAGAGGATGTCTTTTGGCATGTGTAATGCCCCCACCACCTTCAAGCACTGCATGCTGGCTATCTTCCATGATATGGCGGAACAAATCTTGGAGGTATTTTTGGATGATTCTTTCGTTTACGGGAAATCATTTGCCACTTGTTTATGGACCCTGGAGCTAGTTTTGGAACGTTGTGAGAGCACTAAACCGAGTTTTGAACTGGGAAAAGTGTCATTTTGTGGTGAAAAATGGAATCTTCCTTGGCCAAAAAATCTCAGCAAAGGGGATAGAGGTGGATCTAGCAAAGATAGAATTCATTTCACAACTACCAATTCTGAAATCTGTCAAAGACATCTTGCATCTTCCTGGGACATGCCCATTTCTACAGGCGGCTTTTCTGCGACTTTTCCAAAATAGCTCAGACCCTCACCAATATTATAACCAAGGATGCCATATTTGAGTTCGATGAAACATGTGTCATATCTTTTGATCATCTGAAGCAGCGTCTGGTGGAATCTCCAGTGATGATTTCTCCCAACTGGGAGGAACAATTTGAGGTGATGTGTGATGCCAGTGACTATGCAGTGGGAGCAGTCTTGGGATAGTGGATTGATAAGATTTTACAACCTATATATTATGCCAGAATAATGCTCAATGAGGCTCATATCAACTAAACCACCATGGAGAAGAAGTTTCTTACAGTGATTTGTTAATTTGAAGGTTTTGTTCTTACTTAGTGTTGTCTACAGTTATTGTTTATACAGAACATAAAATACTAAAGTACCTACTGAAAAAGAATGTTGCAAAGCCTCGATTAATCTGTTGGGTACTCCACCTACAAGAATTTGATCTGGATATCCAAGATAAGAATGGGAGTGAGAATGTTGTTGCTCAGTATCTCTCCCGAATCGAGCTACCTCATTTAGAGAAGGAGGAATATCATGAGATCAGGGAAGATTTCCCGGATGAACACCTCTTTTCAGTCAATGAAACACCTAGACCATGGTATGTTGATATTGCTAATTTTCTGGTTACAGGTGACGTTCACCCCGACCTCTCCTTCCAGCAAGGGAATAGATTTTCCTCTGATGTGAAGAGGTACTTTTGGGAAGATCCTCTCCTATTCCAATCCTATGGTGATGGGGTAATCTTTCATTGCATTCCTGAGCATGAAGTTCACGGAATCCTGAAGTTTTTTCATGCCTCACTAGTTGGAGGACATCATGGGACCAACCGTACGATAGAAAAGATTCTTCAGTCTGGGGTTTTTTGGCCCACCATGGATAAAGATGCTCATGCCTTTGTTTCCTATTGCGATCGGTGCCAGAGGACCTATAATGTTGGACGTAGAGCTGATATTCCCCAGTACCGAATCCTGGATGTTGATATTTTCGATGTGTGGGGCATAGATTTCATGGGTCCCTTTCCCCCATATTTTGCGAACACTTACATCCTGATCTACATCGACTACATCTACAAATGGGTGGAAGCCACTACTATAGCACCTGAAATAGCTAAGGTAGTCATGAGTTTTTTAAAGAAAAATATTTTTAATAGGTTTAGAGTTTTATGAGTATTGATTAGTGATTGAGGTACCCACTTAGACAACTCACTGATGAGAGGAATACTGTCAATGTATTGAGTAAAACATCAGATGGGGACACCATAACATCCCCAGTCCAGTGGGCAAGTGGACCTCTCCTACCGTGAGCTCTAGAAGATCCTAGAGAAAACAGTAAACACTTCAAAGAAAGACTGGTCCAAGAAATTAGATGATGCTTTGTGGGAATATCGGGATGGTTTCAAAACACCACTGGGAAGGTCCCCATTCAGCCACATCTATGGATATCCATTCCATCTAACAGTGGAATTGGAACACAAATCCTACTGGGCCATCAAGGACATAAATTTTGATCTGAAGGTAGCTGAATAGAAGTGAAAGTTCCAATTGTCGGAACTTGACGGAATCAGATTAAAGGCGTACAAAATCCCCAAGCTTTATAAGGAGAAGATTAAAGCTATTCATGACCAGAAGATTTCACGAAAATCTTTCCAACTCGGTGATCAGATAAATCTCTTTAACACCCATCTTTGCTTATTTCCAGGAATTTTAAATTCAAAATGGTCGAGACCATTCCAATTCATTCACGTAATCAATCAGGGAGTGGTGGAAATTTCTGGAGAGGATGGTCAACCATTCAAAATGACCGGGAAATAGTTGAAGGCTTACCATCACATAGATAAAAAGGTGGGAACATTGTCCACCATACACCTCAGGTATGAAAATGTATGTAGGTCGAGCCAATGACCTAAAACAAAGGCGCTTCCTAGGAGGAAACCCAAAGGATACACGTCATGTGCCACCTAAAAACACGGCATGTACTTTTTCATTTTCATTTTTTCTAACTATTATAAATATATATATTAACTAATTAATAACCAGGGATGATGACGGTGCCAATGGTAACATCACTGGAGTTTATTCGAGTCATCCCCAGTTCGAACCCTCCCGACCTACCGTTGGCATGGGGTTCATCCTTTTAATATTTTCTTACACTGCATGTATAGTAAATTTCATATATATATATTTTCTTATAAGAAAACCCATGATGGGGATGAGTATGTTGGCCAAGATCGAAACCCGGCTCCAAAAGACCCAGGTTCGAATCCTGTAAACTCCTCCATTTCCATCATTTACCCTTTTAATAAAACAACACGATGTGTATTTCGATATACTTCATGTGCGTCATATTTTTCTTTACTAATTTAATAATTTTCCCTATAAAGTTATTCATGAGGATGAAGTTGGCATATTGGCAAAGTCTCAGCCCTGGATCCAAAAGACCTGGGTTCGAACTCAGCTAATCTCCCAACATCATCCCCTTCTTGTATAATTAAAAACTACACATCGTGCATTTTCTTTCTTCCCATGTATATAGGCTATATAGATTAAATGTATATAAATAATAAATATGGGAAGTAGTACAACCTTTGCTCCAGTGGTTGAGGGATTCTGTTCGGAATGGCCGATCACCGGTTCAATCCTCGCCCCAAGCACCAGACCAAAGTTTGTCCTTCTCTTTTTACAATTTTAGAACACACAGAGTGTATTTCCCGATACATTACATGTATAGTTTTATTTTTAAAATTATGTATATACATATATATATATATATTTAATTTTATTATTTTAATTCATTAATATTAATTATTATATATTTTATTATAATATATATATATATATATATTTAATAAAAAAATAGAGATACACGGCGTGTAGTCCGGATGTACATGCCATGTACCTCAGCTATATAATCTGCGGCCACCAGGCTTCACGCCGTGTCGCGCGATGCCTTCTCCTCTTCCCATTTATTCTCCCGAACCACACCCGAATGCCCACTCTCAAATCCGTCAATTCTGGGAATTTAGGGTTCTGATTCTTCTTGCATTGTGATCCTCGGTCAAGGTATTCCCTTCTACACCCTCTATTTCCAATTATTAGATGCTTTAGGGTGATTTTGGGATTAGCTAACCATTTCGATTCTGCGATACATGACCACGGAATGAAGAACAAACGATGTGTACTTTTGTACATGGCCACACACAAAATGATATCAAATTTGAATATACACAATGTGTATGTTCGGTACACACCATGTACCTTTCCCCCATTGTGCCCAAGTACCCTTTGCACACGGCCTCACACACTATTTTCACATACACAGAGTGTGTGTTTAGTACACATCGTGTATGAAATTTCTTTTGACCCCTCCGTGTGTAGCACTTAACACGGACTCACATACCATGTTCCTCTATATTACATTTGTGTTCGGTACACGCCGTGTATACCATTTCTTTCGACGGGCCCGTGTCTAGTCCTCCACATGACCGTGTTCCTCTGGTAAAGAACACACCGTGTCAGATCTATACATGGCATGTCCTTTATTATTAGAACTGTTTAAACGTGGATGTGTCTTTACTGATACACGACCATGTCTCCTTTGCATGAACACGGTGTGTATATTCGGTACACACCGTTTACCCTTACATGGTCTATCTTCTGCTCCCTCGGCATGTTCATCTAGCTAACACGGGATGATTCTCAGCTTCCACAACACGCCATGTAATCTGAATGTACACTCCGTGTACATTGATTTTTCAGATTTCTCACATTTTCATTGTTTTCTTTTCATTTATTTTTCTTTTGTTTGGTTCTTCTTTCTATTTCAGGTTATGTCAGATCGAGATCTTTCCTGCGGGAAGTGGCCCACCTCCACCACTAAGGGCAAGAGGCCCATTTATCATCGGATACGACTCTGGCCTCCGACGCAGCCAGACCCCGACACTTCGATCTACGAGCTCCCTCCATTGGCCATCCTTCCGCAACCCACTGCCTCAGCGGAGGCTGGGCCTAGCACAACCGATCCTTCACCACACCATCTGGATCCTCCGACCACCATCGCTACTTCACCACTGACTTCCGCACATCCTTAGCCCTCTCTATTAGCCATTAGCCCCACATTGACCGCCTCATCCAGCGGGCCTCCATCTACTTCAGCAGATCCACCCCCAGAGCCAGCTCCTGCGCTGCACCTGCACCTAGACCTAGACCTTCAGGTGTTCCCTACCCATGCATGGTATTCTCGGTCACCGACTTGGCACATGACTAAGTCTGGCGCATCTCTCACCAGCTGATTCCATTGAGTTGTCTCTACCTCGATAGAAGCCTTCCATAGAAACTCGGTATCTGGGGAGAGTTAGAGGATCTCCTTGGACACACTTCCCTGCTATTTTACAGGTCATAAATCCTATATTCTACAATTTGTTTTTGGAGTTCGTGGCCTCGTTCGAGTTCGATGTAGCTGAGTACTGGGATACACCTGGTGATGTGGTGCCCATGGATCGGTTCCAGCTGGGCGGCTGACGATTTTCCCTCACCCTGATAGATTTTCGTTGAGGGTACGGTTTCTACCCCCATCCCATCACCCCACCCCATGTTTCTACCCTGACCAGGCCCGATCACTATGAGATCATTTCCATGTGGCGGGAGATTGTTGGTCCTGACCACCGCTACACACCTACCTCGCAGAAGAGTACCCTTCTCCCCAACCCCATCCTTCGTTTTAACCACCGGTGCTTCAGCGCCATTATTTTCCCCTTTCATAAGGATATGGGGGTCATTACTGGTCGTGACATGGATCTCATTGCATGTGTCATCTAGTAGGACTACCCAAACCTCCCTTACCTTGCCGCCTCCTATTTTCATGCTATGTTTACCTGCCGTCAGGGCAACCAGAACTGTGGGTTTTATGCCACTCGCCTCACCCACAACCATGGGGTTTTCGAACCTTATTTACACCATGAACTATTAGGTTCTCCCCAGTAGATGGATTATCTCATGATTATTCACATATGAATAGTCCGGAAGCAGGGGGTGACTACAACCTTGCCCAGGCTCAGCCCCAGCCACCCGCTGAACCTCCAACCCCAGCTGATGCCCCTACTCCTCCTTCCCCAACCCCTCCAGTTTCCCCACCCAACCCCTTCCTACTGACCCCACTTCTTCTAGAATTCCCTCTTCAGTACCACCAATAGCCCCACCTACCCCTACAACCTCGGTCGGTCTCTCCCTTTCCCTCTACCTTGATACGATGGAGCAGCACATAGTTCGTATCGAACGCCACCAGGACCGCATGGAGTAGCTGTTGGGGATTATTGTGAAGAATCTTGGTATTCCATTGCCCCCGCCACCTGCCTCTACCTCGGTTCTTAGCCCTTCTTTTACAGCTCGACCACCCTTCACTACGATGGCCACAGATTCTATTCTCCATTCTACTCTAGACCTAGATGCTGCTACGACCACTACCACCACTGCTGCCAGTCCAGAGGGGGATGCTGATCTTTCTTTACCGAGTCTAGCCCCTGCTGCTCCTGCTTCTTTGGCTTCCCTTACCGGTGCTGATTCCGAGGCTCCAGCACCATCTCTACTAGCTAGTTTTTCATAGGATGATGCCTCTTCTGAGATGATCCCATAACTAGTTTTGGAACACATGATTTTCATTGTATATATATTTTTGTGATATCTTGTGCATGTGTTTGTTATGCCTGCTTGCGGTGTTCTTTTTCCTTCCCCCTCACAGGTACTCTGGCATGTTTTGGGCTGAAAATTTACATCAAATTCCATTTTCCAACACCTATCCATGAGGGGAGTACTCTTTTTACAATAATTACTTTTCTTTCTTAAGTTTACTTCTTTCCTTACTTCCCCTCGGTCTGGTCCACTATTATATCCTAACCTTCCCCTGTTCCTCTTTTTGGGAACTTGGTGGACCATGTGCGTTATTAAGTATGGGGGTGTCTCTCAACCTCTTTAGTCTTTTCCCTTTTCAGATTCTATGAGACATCATTACTAGAAGATATATTTGAAAATGTGAAGAAATTTTTGGTTAATCATATTTTTAAATAATAAGCTGAAAGTGAATTTTTTTTAAAAATAATTGCATGCTTATTTTTGTTTTTAAATATTTTTAAATGATTGCTGATATAATCTAATTTTCAAATTTGTAATCCTTGGAAAATTACATCGATTAGACTAATCAATTATTTTTCAAGTCATGACCTTATTTTCTTATTATTTATTTTTTTCCCACTACTGAGAGGTTTTCTAAACCCCTTTTTCATATTCTGTCTAACACCCTATTTCTTGAGAGATTCTTAGAATATAAATAACTACCAGAATTTTAATGTTTTCTTTTCAAAATAAGAAGAATTTGTTGTGTACATTAAAATGATTGAGGCATTACATTGTTTTAACCCCTTTATCTTGAGCCTGCCCTACATCTTATTCTCATGAAGCCCGTAGAGACCATAAATATCCTTTATAGGAAGCCATATTACAATCCTATTTCCCTTCTTACCCTAATTATTTTATGATTTTTCATGATTAGTTATTTGAGCTCAAAAGAAGGGATTAGAAACACATGGTATAAATTCGTGAATTATCAAGAAATTATGTATGGGAGAGACTCTTGATCATTTGGGGTGAAAAGAGTTCCAAACCTCTATTTTGGAAATTCAGAAAGGTTCCCTTTGTGTAATAATAAAAAAATGGTGTAAACAAAGGGGCCTTATAAACATTTGTTGGTTTGTGACTCTACTCAACTAAAGGCGATAATGGTGATGAGATCATTTGATAAATATTATTGATGACAATTTTATATTGAGTTTAATTTTGAATATCATTCATTTTTATTTAAGAATTTATCCTCTTTTTTCAAGCCTCAAAGTTATTTTTCACATCTTTACCTACTAACCTTTAGCCAAAAAAACATCTGATCCTTATTGAAAAGACCTCATGATTTTTGTAACTCAAATTTTCTAAAGTGGAGAACTAAAATTCATGCAAACCTATGGATAGAGTGTATATATCTTTTATTGGGAATAACTTTGTTTAAAAAAATCTTGAGTGTTGAGCAATTTTTGGTGAGGTAAATCATCAAGTGGCTTTCTTACATTTCAAAGGTTGAAACATGTGTTAAAATAGGATGAAAGTAGTTAATTGAATTATATATGAGGGATGATTAGAATATCTCCTGGATTGAATCTTCTTTGTATTCTTTGTGAAATTTTATCCTCTCACTTATTATTTACATTTATGATTAACTAAATTTATTCCTTTTACAATATAGATTCTTTTAATTAGATGTTGATATTTTCTTGAGGGAAAGAAAATGAATAAGTATGGGAGAGTTTGATACATCCAATTTGTGTCTACATTTTCATATACTCTATTGAAAAATAAGAACAAGTTTTCAGCAATTACCTACTGCTTAGAGAAAAAATAATTTGATTTTGGTGATCTTGTTCATTTCCCGGAGGTTTATGGCCAAGTACACAAAACGGAGAAGAAAAGAGAAAAAATTTACCACTACATGGTGTGTACTTATATACACGCTGTGTACATTCCTGTTCAGACACGGTTTGACCAGGAAAAATACATTCCCAAGTAACCAGAAGGTGGTACACGCCATGTTCACATTTCTACATGCTATGTATGCATTTCTAGAAGCAGTTGGTGGCCGAGTTTTGAGACTACACGACCTATATGGCGTCACTACATGCCATGTAAATTCACCTACCAGGCGGCGCCATGTTCCAAGTCAAATACGGTGTGTTAGGCTGCCTACCAGTGGAGAAAATGAAGCCAGCAATGCATTGATGAATGTAGATGGTGTGTACTTTTGATACATGCTGTGTACTTATTTTTTCTATAAAAATAGGCCTTAGACTTCATAACAAATGGTGAATTTTGGAGGAGTGTGTGGGCATATTGTGTTGATGCTCTGAAGGAAAGACGCTTTGTCATCGTACTACCTTTATTCCTTCTACGGAATAACCATTCCATTTTCAAATTTCCAAGCATGATTTCATTAGGTATCAATAGTTTTGTGTTTATCATTTTAAATATGTGTAACTAAAAACCTAGAGTTTTGGGGTTGTGGAAGCTGATGAGTTGTAATTTGAATTAAGTTTCTCTGAATGTGTTTGTTTTAATAATCTCTTATTATTATTCTTAAATCACTTTACATCATCATTGTAAATTCTGTATCGGATCAAGGGAATAATTATTAGGGATTCAAAATAAGAATAACGACGAACTCCATGACCATTGGAAGTATCTGTCAGATCAAAGTGGACTAAGCCAAATAAATATATGTTAAAAACTAACTAACGGACCAAGGAGTTAGTTTTTTCAGCTTTAAATACAATGTTTACTAGACCAAGGAAACTTTATTACAAATTAAACCAATAGAGTTGGGTTATTGTGAACAACACAACCTCATATGTCATTTGATTTAATAATCAACTTATCTCAAATCCATAACCCCAACGTATTTCTCTCTTTATTTGGATCAAAACCAATTTTCCCATCTTACATTCAATTTTGTAATTAATTTGTTAAAAGAAGCTTAAAATCAATTGTTCTTTCTATACCCAAACAACCAACCAAAATCGACTCTAAATCCAGCAGAATTCACTAAAAAAATAAATACAAACTATGTTAATCAAGATAAAAATAACCGCATAGTTCCCTATGGATCGTCCCCTTACTGGTGCTATACTTGTTAGGGTAAATATAATTTGGGACACCGAAAACATACCTTCGGTGAAACGACTCACCAAGAATCCTTATAAAAATTATAGAAAACACAAGTTCTATTTGAAAGAAGTATAATTCTTGGGTAATATCATCACAAGTAATGAAATATCTGTGGACCCTTTAATGATAGAAGATAGTGAATGATATATGATTCCAACATTTGTGAAGGATATTTGTAGTTTTCTCATATTTATACGGTAATATCATAGATTTTTGATACATTTCTCACGATTTTTAAACACTCTAACCAAGATAACTTGGATGGAGTTAATGTTTTCTTGGAATGATGAATTTTAATAGAGATTCAATGATTTTTAAAAGAGTCTTATCACAACACCTGAACTCATGTACCCTCAATTGGAGAGGTTTCCATGGTATTTAGTAATTCTTTAAAAAATGGATTAGGTTTCGTGTTAATTGAAAATAACAAAGTCATAGCCTATGCTTCTAGGAAGTTGAAAGTTCACAAATAGAAATACCCAACACATGATCTAAAGTCAGGTGAATTGATCTTATCTTTTAAAAATATGGAGACATTATCTCTTTGGGGGGAAGTGTGAAATATATATGAATCACAAAATCTTCATGTATATATTCACACCAGAAGAGTTTAATATATGCCAATAAAGATGGATAGAGCCTATCTTGGACTGTAACTGCTCAATACACTACCATAATTGGAAAGAGAATAAACTAGATTATTCTCAAAGATAAAAGGATCACAAAATTATATCATTTAATACTATTGATAATGAGCTGATATTCTTAGAATTGATGAGGATGGAAATGGGAATCATAATGGAGGGAACATTAACAATATTTTCACAAATAATTGATCAATTGTCCCTTCATTAAATGATAAAGGATTCTCAGAGAAATGGTGTGAAAAATTAAAAGATATTGGAAACTAGAAGAAAATGGAAATCCTTAGAGTTTAATGTTAATGAATAAGGAGTTGTATGATTTGGGTATTACTATATTTCCCATTAGATCCTAAGTTGATGAAAGAGTTGTTGAATGATGCACATAGTTCGACTTTGTCCATCCATATAAGAAACACAATGATTTATCAAGATCTTAGAGAGCACTATTGTGGGAAAATATAAATTTGGATATAGTGGAATATACATCAAGATGTCTTGTATACTAAAAGGTGAATGAGGAAAGGAAAAATACAAGAGAATGATACAACCATTACCCATACCTACATGAAAATGGGAAAACATTACCATGGAATTTTTCACTATTGTTGTAAAGACATAAAGAGTAAATAATGTTATATAGGTTATGGTGGAGAATATTACATAGACTATACACTTCATTGTGATTCGATAGGACTCCTCACTAGATCAAATTGCATGGATATATATCAGAGAAGTTTTGAGGATTCATGGAGTCACATTATCAATTGTATCTAATTGACATCTAAGATTCACCTCAAAGTTTTAGAAAAGTGTCCAAAATGCTCTAAACATTTAGATAAAATTCAATACGGATTATTATCATCAAACTGAAGGCCAATCTAAGAAAAATATTCAGACACTAGAAGGCATTTTGAGAGCATGTTCTATGACTTCAAAGGAGGATGGGAACAACATATTCCTTTGGTCGAGTTCTCTTAAAGTAATAGTTTCCAATAGAGCATCCAAATGGATCCCAATTAATGCCTTTATGGGAATGGGTTCAAAAAACATGCTTGATAGGATGAATTTGGGGAACCAAAACATTTAGGTTCTGAAATGGTCGAGGAAATGGTGGAAAGGGTTAAGACTATTCAACAACACATCAAGGTAGATCATATACTACAAAAGAGCTATACTAATACTCATCTATGAGACATAATGGTTGATGTTGGAGACATGGTATTTTTCTATATATTTTTGAGTTAATAAGGTTTCCTTATGACTTTTCCATTCCTCTATGTTTTAAAAATAACAAACACTCTATCTTAAGGAAAATTATATTTTCCCTATGAAATATCTTTTTAAGTAAAATTTTCTTTCCCCAAGAAACTTTTATCCTTACCTATGTTTTAATTGTTCATTTTATAGTTTTTCTAAATATAACTCTTTTTATTTCTAAGGGGAAAATTCAGTTTTACATCTAAAACCTCAGAATCCTATAAATACTTGGTTATAGTGTATTCTAATTTTAGACTAAAATTCCCTATAAATTAGATTTTGAATTCTCTAAAATGCAGACTCTGAATTCTCTGAAATTCAGACTCTGAGTTATTTGAAATTCGATCTCCGAATTCTCTAAAATTCAGACTCTGAATTCTCTAAAAACCAGACTATGAATTCTATGAAATTTGGAATCTGAATTCTCTGATATTTAGACTCCAAATTCTTCATAATTACAGCTCCAAATTTCTCAAAGTTCCAACTCAGAATTCCTCAGAATTCAGACTCAGGATTCCTCATAATTGTGACTCAGAATTCCTCAGAATTCAGACTTATAAATCCTCAGAATTCTGACTCTGGATTCCTTATAATTTTGATTTCGAATTACTTATAATTAAGACCCCGAATTCTACAGAATTCCGACTCCAAATTTCTTAGAATTGAGACTAAAAAGTATTCATAATTCAGAGACTGAATTCCTCAGAATTCAGATTCCAAATTCCTTGAAAAACAGAATCCTATTATCCATGAGTTTTAGTCTCGTAATTTTTATTTGGTTATATTCCGAACATTATTTTTCCATAGACTTTGAAATATAGATTTGTTTAGGAAACCTTGTTTTTCTTATATTTGTTATTGTTATGAAACAATTTTGTACGTTCTATTTCTAGATAACCATTGTTTGAGTGACACATGTATAGGTCCCTCTAAAATTCAAGGAAAAAATTACCATTGGAGGAGGGAGTCGGCCATTGGAGAAGTGATTATAAATAGGAGATCATTTGAATGAGCTCTAAAACATGTTGACCACTCTAGATATCGCATGCTACCGAAGTTATTTATAAAGAGAGAGACTATAATTCCTTGTGCATACTAAACATCTTCTTAATCTTTCTTCATGAGACTCTGATTGTGGTTGTGTAAAATCCAGGACTCCCAGGGATCAGAAGATAGAGGTGAAAACTACCTTAATGTTCAAGGACTTACATGGATAGGAATACAGTGGTTCCTAATACTTTAACGTTAGAGGGATTGTGGGGATAGAAAGACAGATTCTGATATTCGTATCATGGTCTTATCCTGGTGTGGGTAAGACGGGTTTTACAGAAATTCTAAATAAAGGGACCTTTATCCAAGGTTGTTAGATACCCTACTTTCTGGGTTAAAAGATTTTATACTTGTAACTAGTTTTGAATCAAGATTATTTCTGCTGTATTTTGATAAAGGAAGAATATATAATCTTCTTATAATTTCATGTACTTTGGTATACTCTGAAAAGTAACATTCTATATTGTTTAAGGTAGAATATTTTCCTTGTAAACTTTAATTAAGTTTCATTTCCAAAACCACATTTCCAGAACCTATAAATTTTGTAGAAGTAAAAGAGGTCTTGTTAATTTACCTTGTTTTACTTTGTTTAACCTTATTAAACATAGTTTTCCTTAAGGTTAAAAACAAAAGTTTTTAAACTTACAATTGACCCCCTCTTGTAATTGAGCATCTGGATTCATAATTCTATCCTACAATTGGTATCAGAGAAGGTATCTAAAATAATTATATTCAAATATAACATTTCTTGCTTAGTTTTCATTGTTCTAAATATTTTCCTTGCTTAGGGATTTTTATCCTTGTTTACAAACTTTTACTATTAACAAGTTTTTGTGGAAAGATATTTGCATTTAGATGGCAGGAATGAATGTGGGTTTGACTGAAAATATAAATCCTACTAGACCACCTGTATTGGATGGGAATGATTATGAATATAGGAGAGATCATATGAAGAATTTTATTATTAATACTAGAGTTGACAACTTTTTTATCCTTACTAGAGATTACAATATTCCTGATAAAGAAGTCAGAAATTTCACCAATCAAGAAAAGTCATAATATCAACCAAACTACAAGGTATGTAATACTTTGTTGTGTTCTATGACAAGGAATATATAATGTAAAATTTCTTCTTGTGAAGCTGCTAATTGTATCTAGAAGAAATTGGAGATTACTCATTTTCGTACATCCAAAGTTATAGAAACTAGGAGAGCTATGCTTAGAGAAGAATATAATGGATTTTAATTTCCTTATAGAGAACCAGTATGAAAGGTACAACATATGTTTATGACTATTGTTAACAACCTACAAATTATGGGTGGGAAAGGTTTTGATGATGAGGCACTTGTGGATAAGATAATATATATCATGCCTAATTAGTGGGAATCTAAGATAACATCTATTGATTAGTATCTGAAAGTATCTAAAATCACTATTGATGATCTTTTTCGAACTCTTCATCAACATGAGACAAGAATGAAAAGAGATATTGATATGAATAAGAAGAAAAATTGTAATGTAAGTGTAGCCTTTACTACTACTAAATCCAAGACTCCTGAAAGGGTTACAAGATCTAAGTCTAAGAAAGTAACTGTTTTATATAAATCTCATGAAAGTGAACATAGTGAGAATGAACTAGCTAATCTTTCTTGAAGAAAAAACAAGATAGTTAGAAAAAACTAATTTCAATATAGATACAAGAAGAAAGAAAGAAAAGACAAGAAATACTCTGATTTCACTTGCTATGAAGGCAAAAGAGCAGGGCATATTAGGCCGAATTTCATATACATAAGAAAAATGATATAAAGGAAAATCATTCTGAGAGGAATAAAAAAAAGTATTACAAGGATAAATCTAAGAACATTTTGAAATCCAATGAAACTTGGATTGCTAGTGGCGGGGACTCTTCTAATTAATGCTCAGAGTATGAATCTTCTAATCAGAAGAATCTTGGTCTACTATCTAGACTAACCCTAGAAAATATTTGTCTAATGGCCAAGGTGCACAACGATGAATCTCTCCCAAATGTATCCTTGAATGAAAATTATATTGATGATAAATACACTAAGTCTTCAGATAAAGAATCTTATTCTGAGGAAGATAATATATTACCTACTTATGAATAAGTATCTAGGTTTGCTAAACTTCTTGAAAATTAAAATTCTAAACTCAAGAAAAATCATGATAAGGAAAATTCTATAATTTCTATTTTAACTAATGAAGTATCAGATCTTTCTAAAGATATCGATAATTAAATTTATGATTTTGAAAGTATTTCCAAAAACCATGAGGGAATTAATTCTGAGAATGATAAACTTTCTATAGATCTTGAAAATGTAATTTCTAAGAAAAATAATTTAGAAACTAACTCTAGTACTAAAACTAATGTTTTTGAGTATAAAAACATGGTTATTACACTAAAGTCATAAATAGTTTACTTGAGGAAGTGTTTGTTAAACTTTACCTCTAGTAATAAAAACATTGACAAGATGTATTTCCAAATTCAACCTCTAAGGAATAGTTCTGGATTTGGTTATACATATTCAAAGACAGTTTCAAGTAATAATTATTTTGTTCCTCAAAGTGATCCATTCTGAATTAAATGTATGTGTGGTGGTAATTAGAAAAAATAAATTTTTCTAAATAAAATTCAATGTTTAGGTTTTCATAAAGCTTATCTTTCCAAGAAAATGTGGATTCCTAAAATCTTGCTTTCTGAAATTTCTGGATCCAGGAAAATTTGGATATTTAAAGTCTAACATAATTATTTTCTATAAAATAAAAATAGTACCAACATCAATACATTGTACATGGAGATTGTATGTTCCTGACACATGACTGGTAACAAAAGCTTCTTCAAAAATATTATCAATATTAAAGGAGGAAAAGTATGTTTCAGAGATAATTCTTAGAGAGAAATTATTGGTATAAGTAATATTGTTATTCTTGTAAAAACATTGATTTCAAATGTTTTATTTTTTAAGGTTCTTAAGGAAAACCACAATAGCATAAGTCAATTACGTGATGATGGTTACCCTGTGAATTTTAGGAATGATAATTGCTTCATACATAATTCCAAGGAAGAGTTTATTATTTCTTCCCATAGGTAATAGAATGTATAAAAACTAAACATATAAGACCGTAGAATCCAAGATCTACCTTCCCTTAGTGCAATGGATGATAAATCTTGGTTATGGTATAGAAGGTCAAGACACTATAACCATAAGAACATATGTAAACTATCAATGAAAAGACTTATTAAGGACCTACCAGGGCTTAAGTATGATTATTCTAAAGTTTGTGATCCTTTTGAAAATGGGAAGCAACATAAATCAAGTATTAAATCAATCGGTGAAGTCTCAACTACTAGTGAATAAAAGTTGGTGAAAATGGATCTTTTCAGTCCAACAAAAAATGGATGCATTAGAGGAAAATATTATGTATTTGTCTTAGTTGATGATTACACAAGATTTATGTGGGTCTATTTTTTAGAAAATAAATCTAATGATTTTTGTTATTTTAAAATATTTATATCCCAAGTTAAAAATGATAAAATTATTCCATTGATAACAACTCATAGTGATCATGGAGGATAATTTAAAAATTCTGATTTTGTAACTTTTTGTAGTAGAAAAGAAATTACTCATAACTTCTCAGTACCAAGAACTCCTCAATAGAATTTTGTTGGTGAAAGAAGAAATAGAATTCTTCAAGGGATAACAAGAACCAAGTTGAGTGAATATTCAATATCTAATGATTTTTGGGATGAAGATATAAGTACTTATTATTCTACTATAAATCGAGTTCTGATTAGACGTTTTCTTAATAAAACTACCTACAAATTGTGGAATGGTAGAAAACCTAGACTTTCCTAATTTAAAGTATTTGGTTGAAAATTATTCAATATGAATACTAAAGATAATTTACATTAATTCTCACCCCAATCCGATGAAGGAATTTTCTTAGGCTACTCCACAACTTCTAAGGCTTATAGAGTTTTTAATAAAAATACTTGTACTGTTGAAGAAACAGTGCATATTAAATTTGATGAAACTGATACCTTAGTTTTTAAAGAACCTCAACCTACATCATTAAATGTGTTTTCAAAAACTGATTATTAACCCTTGATAAAATATCCTTCATATAAATAAAATGTTCAAGGAAATGTTTCTGAAGAATTTACCCCAGAATATTTCCTACCATATGTTGATGAACAGGTCGTACAAAACCCAAATTAGATGTTTATGAAGAATCATCCCAATGATAGTATCATTGGTGATGTAAATCAACATGTAATGACTAGATGTTATTTAATAAATGAAGCATAACATCTTAAATTCATTTCTCAATTAGAACCAAAAAGCACTGATGAAGCTTTAGGTGATGATGATTGGATAACTTCCATATAGGATGAGCTAAATGAATTCGAAAGGAATAAAGTCTGAATCATAGTTGAAGGAACTAAGAAAACCTCTGTTATTAGAGTAAAATGGGTCTTCAGAAATAAGTCTTATGAAAATGGAGTCATTGTAAGAAGTAAGGCTAGATTAGTTTCTAAAGGCTATAATAAACAATAAGGAATAAACTATGAAGAAAACTCTTCTACAGTGTATATACTTGAATCTATTAATTTTTTACATTCCTTTGCAACATTATTTAACTTCAAAAATTTTCAAATGGATATTAAATGTGTTTTCCTTAATTGTAATTTTCAAGAGGATATTTTTGTTGAACAAACTCCTGGTTTTGAAGAAACAAAACATCTTGAACATGTTTTCAATCTTAAAAAAGTTTTATATAGACTAAAAAAATTTCCAAGAGCCTGGTATGATAGACCTACATGATTTTTGTTACAAAACAATAATGTTAATAGAAATGATGATCCAAACCTCTTGATAAATAAAGATAAGAAAAATGTTTTGATTTATCAAATTTATTTTTATGACATTATATTTGGTTCAACTCAGCAATATTTAACTGATTCAGTTGCGAATTTAATGAAATATGAGTTCGAAATGAGTATGATGGGTGAGTTATCATTTTTCCTAGGTTTTCAAATTTCTCAAAAACCAATGGAACTTATATATCTCAATATAAGTATATTAAATATCATATTAAAAAGTATGGATATGACAACACTAAGAGTATAAGAACTCCCATTAGTACCTCAAATTATTGATCTTGATGAAGCAGGGAAACCAGTAGATCAAACAAAATTTAGAGGTATATTAGGAATCCTACTATAACTGAAAGCTAAACATCCAGACTTAATGTTTTCCGTAGGATTATATGAAATATATCAATCTAATCCAAATGAATCTCATTTAAAGTTAGTGGAAAGAAATTCTCTACTTAAAAGGAACCATGGATTTAAGACTATTTTATACATCTAGAAATGAATTTTTTTTAAAAAGTATTTAAGATACAAATTTTGTTTGTTATAGAATGGATAAGAAAATCACATCAGAATGTTTTCATTTCTTAGGAGATTCATTATTTTCTTGGTCATGAAAAAAGAAATACTCAGTAGCTCTTTCCACTGTCGAAGCTGAACATGTATCAGTTGGAAGTTGTTGTGTTCAAGTGTTATGGATGCAATACACACTCACTGATTGTGGTATGAGTTTTACCAAAATAGAAATATTGTGTGATAATACTAGTGTCATTTCCTTGAGAAAAAACCCTGCACACCACTCTCTTGCAAAACACATAAATATTAGGCATCACATATTTATGGATCACACATAAAAAGAGAGATCATTCTTTAATTTATCATAATATAAGATCAACTTGCTGATATTTTCTCAAAATCATTACCCTCCAATAGATTTGAATACATTAAACACAAGTTAAGAATGATAAATGTAAGTTAATGTTCCATATTAACTTTTTGTTGAAACCTTTATACTTAAAGTAAGAAACTCATTTTCATAGGAGGAGTAAATTTTTCTATTAGTCAATTTTTTTCTCCTAAAAATTTATGTAATCCAAATTTTCATAATAAAATTTTTCATAATCACATTTTTTATAGAAAAATTTTTCGTAATCAAAATTTTATTAAATAGTTTTTTTTAAAAATAGAAGGTTCTTCAAGTAGAATTTTCCTAAATACGGATAATTCTTCTAGCAATCCGGAAGGTATGTTTACTATCTTATATTTTCATAATCATATTTTTAAATTTTTATATTTTCATTTTTTTCTAGTTCACTTTTCCATAAATCCAAATTTTTACCTTAAAAACCTCAAAAGGTCAGAACCTACCAAATTCCTTCTTCGGCTATCATCTCAGTAGCTTGATCTGATCAAGATCTTTTCAACCATTGGATCAATAAAATAAGACAAACCATCACCTCAAACACCTATATAAGGACCCCCTATGGTTGTACCACATTGATCTTCAAAGCTTTGTCTTGAGGAAGTACATCTCCTCTACTAAAGGCCATTCCAAATCTTCAAGTTTTCCTTAATTCTGAATGTCTATAAAATTTTATTCTCAAAAAGAAATTTCTATTGTAAAGGATATCTTTAAATGGAAGATATACATAGAAAGGTTATTTGATCAGAAATTCATTGCTAAATATGATTATATTATTTCAAATAATATCACTCTGAATGGCTGGGAAACCCAATGTATATCAAAACCAAAGGCATGTGATCCGGTTTATTCAGAGTTGTTGGTTGAATTATATGAATAATTATGTTTATTTACTGAAGGAGGGAGAGACTATTTTTCACTCAAGATCTATGTAAATACCTACTCCATTTCTTATAGTAAGGTTTCAAGCTTCATTGGAATTCTGTATGAAGGAGAAGTAGAGTACTTTACCCCCAAGTTACCAGATGTAGCAAGATATTTTGACCAGGAGAAATCGTTTGAGTGCCTTCATCTATTAGAAGTAAAGACTCCAAATATTATTCATCTATATAAAAACCATTGGATTCTTGAGTTATGGGTTAAAGGTGTTTTATTCCAAGAAATGGAGATAAGGATAACCTGAAGAAAAGTGAAATCTATATTCTAGATTTCCTGGTGAACCTCAGGAAGATAAATTTGGTGAAGTAGGCTTTGATCACAATTGAAAATATCAAGAATGAAACTTTGAAATCTCAAATCAGCATATATCTAGCTATTCTAATCAAGATTATAGTTTTTTTTTCTTGAGTCGTTGAAAATCCCCTACAGTTATAAGCCAAGGAATTTCCATGTAATATTTTTGAGTAATTATACTCTAAGGAGAATGAAGGTTGGTTTTTATAGTGAATCAAAAGAATTATATGATTTGCCTGAATCAGAAATAGAAGAACATTCAAAGAAACTAGAAGTGGCTGAAATATCCAAGAATGGTGGAAGGAAGAGGAAGGTGAAGGAACCCGAAGAGAAATAAAAAATTCATGCGGCTATGTAAACTCAATCAACACCCCCAAAACCAAAGAAGAAAAAGACTTATCCTGATGAAGTGGTTGTTAAGTAGAGTGAAGATAAGAAGAATAAGAAGCATGGGGAGCCTAATTTTTTGATGTTCCTTGCTGAGGAAAAATCCTTGAAGTTGAAGGTTGCTGAAGATCTTGAGAAGCATGAAAAATAAAAGAAGAAAAAGAAGAAGATTTCTGAAAATGAGATAGTTCAATCCCTTGTCAAGGATGCTAAGAAGGCCTATAAACAAATTCAGCTACTGGAATCCTTTTTAAAAGAATTAATTCATGTGACTCTGGGAATGAATATGGTGATTCAAGAACCTGAACAAGAAGAAGAAATAGTTCAAGAGGAAGAAATGGAAGAAGAAGAATAATAATAAGGAATTGGTGATGCCGAATACAATATAAAAAATGTAGAGGAATATCATGATAAGGAGAGTCCTTCTGAGAAACTATCAATTTGAACTTCTAAAGTTGAATAATCATAACTTGATACACCGTAAAAAGAAGAAAAGGGTTAGGAAGAAGTGAATAAACTATCTAAAGAAGATAGTTGCAATCATGATTTTATTCATCCTAAGGATCTTTTGGCAGGTTCTGAGTAACAAAACATTGAGGAAAACTAGATTGTTCAGTTATCAGATACTGAGCATGAATCTCCCAAAGCAGAAGAGATCATTCCGAGAGATGAAAAGGGAAATCAGGTGTTGTTTCATACTCCTAGTAAATATGTGGTGAAAACGAAAGATATTGGTGCTTCATTGAAGAGGATAGATGAAGAGATAGAAAAATAATCCTCACCAAAAACACTCTGATTCAGAATAAATCATTCTTGGACATGATTTTGTGGTAAAATCATTGATGAAGTTGGTTGATTTCATTCCCTTATTTTTGAGTATATATTCAAGATTCCAGATGCTTCAGCATTTGATAAATTATAAATCTGATTCATTTTCCATGATTATGGATAAGTTTTTTAAACCTGAGGCAGATTTCAAATATTTCTTTATTGGTTATGAATCTCATAAAATATCATGAAAAAAGATAAAAAAAATGGTCAACACCGAAAATCAAAGACCTGAGAGTCTTTGATGAATTTCAAGATAATGTGAAGGATCCTTTCAACACTGAATATGGGAATTTTAAAGATCTTACTAATATTTTTGAGTAAATGTCGACTCTCAAATAGACAACTCCAAAGCAAGAAGTAAAGGACTTGAATGGAATGATTCATTCTGTGGATATGAATTGGAAGAGGGAAAGGGATCTCAAAATATAGTTTGAAGAAAATATTGCGAAGAAAGAAGTTGTTTTGAAGGCTCATCTTGATATTCTTAGGGATCAAGAAGAAAAGATCATAGCCTTAGAGAAGAAAAATAAAGATCAGGATCAGCTGCCCATATATGTGGAAGAAGATCATAATGAGATAAAAAAGCTGAAAAAAATTGAAAAGAAGATAACGTCGAAGTAGAAATAAGTATAATTATTCCCCATTCCTATATTTTGTTGCATTTTATTCTTTTTATTAATTCATTCAATTATTATTGAATTTTGGTTGTTCTTCATATATTTGGTTATTTAGTACTAATTTTTCAGGTACCATTTTTTCGATTCTCTTTATTCATTTTTGAAAATAAAAAAGGGGGATAAATTAATGATAAAAAAGAATACAAAGTAAAGAAGTGAATTCCATATGTAAGGGGGAGTCTATCTAATGGGGATTTTTATCAATTTTTTTTTCCATATACAGGAAATGGAAAAATATTTTGAAGTAAGTCAAGAATATAATCCTTAGGGATTTCAAAACCTAAGGTGGAGTTAGTCATATTAACCATGATTCATATGTAAAGGGAGATAAGTTCTTATTTTCGTGTTCCTAGAGAAAAACACTAAGTCCTTATATTCTTTTTTGTAATGATCTTTGTGATTTCTAAAAAGGGGGAGACTGTTGAGTCAATAAGGCTTCCTTATGAATTTTCTATTCCTCTATGTTTTTAAAATCAGAAAGACTCTATCTTAAGGAAAATTATATTTTCCCAATGAATTATCTTAATAAATAAAATTTTCCTTCCACAAGGAAATTTTATCTTTAACTGTGTTTGCATTATTCATTTTATAGTTTCTATAAATCTAACTCTTTTTATTCTTAATGGTAAAATTTGGATTCATATATTAAACCTTCGAAACCTATAAATCCTTGGTTATAGAGAATTATGTTTTCAAACTCCAAATTCATTGAAAATGAGACTCTGAATTCTCTAAAATTCAGTCTCTAAATTCTATGAAAATAAGACTCTGAATTCTATGAAATACATATTATGAATTATATGAAATTCAGACTTTGAATTCTCTAACAACCAGACTCTGAATTCTATAAAATTCAAACTCGGAATTATTTAAAGTTCAGACTCTGAATTTTCAAAATTCAGACTCCAAGTTTCTCAGAATTCCGATTTTGAATTATTTAGAATTTTGACTCTTAATTACTTAGAATTTAGACTCTTAATTCTTAAGAATTTGGTCTCCGAAATAATTAGAATTCAGACTCTGAATTCCTTATAATTTTGACAATGAATTCTTCATAATTCTGACTCTAGATTTGTCATAATTCCAACTCTGAATTCCTCAGAATTCAGACTCCGAATTCCTCAGAATTCAGATTCTGAATTCCTTGAAAAATAGAAAACTATTATCCATGAGTTATAATGTATGAATTTATAATTGGTTAGATTCTGAAATATACTTTTCCTTAAACTGTGAAAAATTATATTTGGTTAAGGAACCTTATTTTTCTTATACATGTTATAGTTATGAAACGATTTCATACATTCTGTTTCTAACTAACTATTTTTTGAGTGACAAATGTACTAGTCCCTCCAAAATTCAAGGGAATATAAGATCATTGGATGAGGGAGATGACTGTTGGAGAAGTGCCTAGAAATAGGATCTCATTTGAATGAGATGTAAATCATGTTGATCACCATAGAGATTGCATATTGCTGATGTGATTTCTAGAGGGAGAGACTCTCATGCCTTGTGTGTACTAAACATCTTGTTCAACTTTCTTCGTACGAATCTAATTTTTGTTGTGTAAAATAGAGGACTTCCAGGGATAAGAAGACATAGGAGTCAACTACCTTGAATTTTGAGGACTTCCGTGGATATAAAGATAGAGGTTCGAACTACCTTAAAGTTTGTGGGTTTGTGGGGATAGAAAGACAGATTCTGATATTCCTATCGAGGGCTTACCCTCGTGTGGGTAAGATAGACATTATTGAAAGTGTAAATAAAAGGAACATTATCAAAGGTTGTTGGATACCCTTCACTTTGGGTTAAAATATTTCATACTTGTTACTTGTTTTTTTCAAGTTTATTTGTGCTATATTTTGATAATGGAAGAAAGTATAACCTTATTATACTTTCTTGTACTCTGGTATACTCTGAAAAGTAAGATTCTATATGCTTTAAGGTAGAATATTTTCTTTTTAAACATTCCTAAAGTTTCATTTCTGGAACCAAATTTCTGGAACCTATAATGTTTCAAGAACTAAAAGTGGTCTTGTGAATTTACCTTGATTAACCTTGTTAAACATAATTATCCTTTAGGTTAAAAAATAAAGTTTTTAAACATAAAAATCACCTCCTCTTGCAATTGAGAATCTACATTCATAATTTGATCCTAAATATATATCAATAGAATAAATTTATGTGATTTAGGAATAAGGGAATATTTTTCCATGATACATCTTCCCCTTTGTGACCCCTAATTGCATTAGAGTAGTGGATTATTGACTGGAAATACCACTTAAACGTTCTCAAGTACATGATGTAATCTATATATCCCTCTTGAGGAAGTATATACCAGAACCATCATATGTAGTCAATCCAGATTTGGTATCATTGGAGAATGATATTTCTTGTAACGAAAAGCCGGTCAAAATCATAGATCATTGGAACAAAGTTCTATGAAATAAGACAATGAACCCTGTAAAAGTGTTATGGATAATTAAAATGTTTGAATAAGTGATGTGGTGACTAGAGTAGGTGATGAAAATAGTTACCCTCATATGTTTTTTTGGGGGAAGTGAAAATTTTGAGGGTGAAATTTCTGAAGGGGGAAGATTCTAACAACTCGAACATTTCAAAATAAAATCCCCCTGATGATTTAATTAAATGTCCTATTATGTAATATGGTTATAGAAAAAACATTAAATTATTTGGTTCTAATATATCATATCATATTTAAAATAATGTGATGAATAATTGAAGTTGATAATATAGCCATTGAATAGTGGTCATTTGATTAGTATAAATATAGGGTTTTAACAAATCCAATTGACACAAAAAAATGAAGTGATGATAAAACTAGTCGGATTGTACCCTATTATGTCCATTTATCAGAGATAATGAGGGACATAGAATTTATTATCTTTGACCTTGAACAATCTCATGTTGAGATCCATCAACTTAAACATGATAAAAACTGTTTATGGGATAAGTTCAAGCTAATCGAGATCAGGACCCAAACCATGTACACTGAACCGCCCCATGAATGTTTCACCATAATACACCTTACTCATAGGGTGTTCGATGTTGTTTTAAAGGGATATGTATCAAGAGAATAATAATATGAAAATTTATATTTTATTTTCAGAAGAATAATGTTTATATTTTTTTAATATATTTAGCTTATAAATGTTTTCTATTTTTAAACAATAAAAAAATATTGTATTATTATTCAATTTAAATTAAGAGGCCCATTTTAATGTATTTTTTTATTTCTTAAATAAATAAGATTTTAAAAAAATATTATTATTGAGTAATTTTTATTAAATATAAATTATTATAAAAATTTTAGGAAGTCAAATTTAATTTTTATTAGCGTTTGAAAACTGTTATTATAAAAACCACTAGAATTTATCAATAAATGTCGATTCTTATTTTAAAAGTGAAAATACTCATATATAGAAAATAATTTTGATAAAATGTATACTATTTTTGTAATCAAAATGTTTAAATTATCCATTGGTGAATTTTTCATAATTTTCTGAGACAGAAAATTTTTTGGGTAAAAAATAAATACCATATAAATATACGGTATATATTATGACACCATAATGACTCAAAAGTGATGTAATAAATACTACAACATTATCCATATCCATATCTATATTTTCAGTTTAAAATATTTGGATTTTATGTTTATTTTATTATTTTTTTCAAATACCTTGTTAATCCTTCAAAACCATTAATATATTTCAAGGTTTTAAAACCATTTCATTAAGAGTATAACTCCCCACCACATAATATAGAGTAATATTTTAATAATGTCAGACCCCAGACTTATAATATAATGAAAACCAATCCTTAATAAATGGCCATGAAGGCCTTGATTTTTTATTTATTGGATAATACACTTTTTAATTGGGTTGAGAGGGAACCCTTATATGACCTATAGGCCTAATGGAACAAGGCCCAGTACATTAACCAAAGGTTCAAAAGAACAATTCCTAATACATGACCTTAAGTCCCAAATGAACCATTAGAATTTCCCCTCTCCAACAAGTGCATCATTGAAGACACCTAGATCCCCACCTCTCATTGTTGATCAGCTTGCATTGTCCTATACAGATATTCATGGTTCTTGGTACCAACAACAGTTTCCATACCCTCTCATCCGTCTAATCTAGTTAGCTCTCATCTTGTTGCTGCTACATTCTCTAAATCCTCTTATGGTACTTCTCCTTTATGGTCTACCCGAGATACTTCTTTTGGTCTTTGTGGCCTGAAGGTCCAGTTTCCTTAAGGCCATTGGTTTCTCGAAATCCATGTGGCCTGATGTCCCATGATGCCCTGAAGGCCATGTGGCCTAATGTCCATTGGTGACCAGATGGACCTGAGATCCGTAGGATAAAAACAGTTGCCCAAAGTCCCAACTTGGATGAATATATCTGGATTCTATAGTACCATTCAGTACCTTCTAGAGTAAATTCTACGATAATTCTACAAAATCTCAAAATTTCACCTCTACTCCAATTGGGAATAAACCATGTGAAGGTTTGTGGTTCTGGTTATTTTGTTAAATGGAGTCCAAACCCCAAGTTTGTGAAATAATAAAGAAATACCAACTCATTTCCTATATAAACTCACAAAATATCCCATTTCTATTCATTCAAAATACTTGGAGCACATCCTTACACTAACCTCTCATCTCTAGAGTCCTTTCAAGGTGCACCCAAACTCTCAAAAGCTCCTCCTCAGCATTGGGAGTCACAGACTCAAGTAAGGGACCCTTCCATTATCCTATTTATTAAGGATTACTCATTATTATATGACTTCTACTTCAAATTACTAATATTGGGATTTAACTTTCCATGTACCTATTACTTATCATTTTATTTTCAAATAATGAGATATCCCATTCTCTCTTATCAACTCATTTTATGAATTTTTATGTGACACCATTATGCTGTGAAGATTTAACCACAAATTTCCATTCCAAAACGATTGGGTTGGGAATACCATACCCATTTCTTAACAAGGGTATTCACCTATTTACAATTATATATATTTTACTTAGGACTTACATGTATGTATTCCACAACCCTTGATTATATAATTCAATATGAAATTGAATTAATCCATTTTGTATGATCTATTTGGAACACTTAAGCATGTGAATAAAAAGAATGTGTCTGGTGCAACCGAAATTATATAGAGATCTAATGCATTTGGTATTATTTAGTCTCATGAGATGTAATGTTCAAATAGGGAGTGAACCTGATTCCATTATGATACTTTTTCTATCATGATTTCTTTGAATTTATCCTTGAAATATGTTTATGATTTATAGTATTCTATTTTTTTCACATTTCCCATGTTGTCTCTATGATTATCATGATATATCATGTCTCATTGTTCATGTTTATGGTTATCACTCCTTTTATTCACCATTAATATTCCTATTTTCTAACATGTATTACCTTATGCCATTTTTATTCCCTTACTGTACTTTATTGCTCACCCCTTTTTTATGTATGTCCCTAGGTTATCCCTTGTAGTTTTAAGTGCGTGCATGTTAAGGATGTTATCAATATTGATATAGTTTTTATTTATATTTAAAATTGTTTTATAATGTAACTAATTTCCAAAGACACTTGACTTCTCGATATTCTAAGTTGTATTATGTTTAATCTTAAATAATAAATCATGTATTAATGTGATATAATGAGAAGGTTTGTTATAATTATTCACCTAAAAGACTAAAGAAAAACATATTCATACATATCCAGACACTTCATATTCATAAGGTACATGAGTACTTCTTGTAAATTTTTAATATTTTATTATATATGAAATATCTATATGAGTTATACTGGAGAGAAATATAGATAACCTCATTAACCTTTCTAGATAAGGAATATCCCCCAGGATGGTAAGTGGTCCAAACATAAGGCCCTCTTTGTTGGAGACTTTACTCAATGGAGAAATCAGTTCATAATAATACTAATACCTAATATAAAAAAATATCCAATAAATATCTTTAGAATCATAACTTCAAAAAAACTAACATAACATTTGAGGAAAACTAAATTTTATAGATTCATACCTATCATGTGAGTAAGGGATATAGCTCATAAAAGTATTTTAACAGTTAAACTAATTCGTATACAATATTTAAATTTTATGAAAACTTTTCTGAACATGAATATCAATGGAATTAAACAAATAACACACATTTTATTTAATAACAATAAATTAGACATTTATTACCTATTAGTAAATATAAGTCAGCTATAAATTCATTAAAAATTAAATAAAACTATTATATAGTCACTGTTTTATTGAAAATCAATATGAAATATTTCATATTATCATTCTATGAAATTTCCAATATTAATTAAACCTGTAATCATATTATCCATTTTTTGATGTGGTCTAAATGTTACCTTTAAATTAATATTACTATTTAATTTGAACAATTTGAAATTAATTAATTATTGAAAATTAACAATTATAAATAATAATTATTTTATATTTAACCCTTATTTCATAATTTATAATCATTTTATAAATTATTTCCTCTGATTTAGAAATTGAGACTTTTATTTCTACATTATATGATTTTCCATATAATTTTGTATTTTTTTTAAATTTTAACATCTTAAATTTATAAATAGTTCATAATTTTTTGAAAAATTTAATTAATTATTAAAAAAATATAATTAATTAATATAAAAACTTTTTATAAATTAAAATTTCCCAAAATACGTTTTATAATGATTTAAAAAAAATTATAAACCATTTATATCTAATGAGGAAAAAAATTAAAACATTTTAATTCTTCAAAACGACATTCAAAACACCATGAATCCCAAGATGAATCCATTTTTGATACTATATTTGTGATATTGAAAGCATAAAACAACATGAGGAACAATTCACCATGGATTATACTATGGTTCTTAGAGAATCACAGTGAAGAACATGCAAGGGATTCATTATGTGACACTGTCTGAATAATCCCAATGAAGGACCACAACAAGCATCACTATTCCATTATGATATCGATCTTAGTGTTTTTAAGTTTCTATGACTGTACCAAAGGTAATGTCACTCCATGGTGACAATAATTGTTTCTGAAAACAAGTATTAAGAAAGTTAATTCACTGAAGAAACTCTCTCTAATAACAATAATGGGTTTCATTGGATCTTCATATTACTCTTTGAAGGAAAAGCTAACTAAAAACATTTTTGAATCTATCTCCTATAATAAAATATGAAAATTCATTCAAAAATACAATGCCTAAAAATGGTATACCTAAAATTATCGAATGTTAGAAAATTCCCACCTCATTCTTCAATGAAGTTAACTTGATGAAAGTCACAAGGAAAATAAGAACACTTCCTTCCAATTTCAAGTGTAATACACCATTTGATGGATCCATGAGCACTTAATGGGGGTGCCATAACGTTTGAAGGGGAGTTAGTGCCTTTTTTGAGGGATGAACAAGCATCACAAATGGAAGAGAGCTTCATACGGTTCACAAATGGTTCACAACATCCACAATGACACTATAAGTGCATGACATCATCATTGGAACTGCACACTTACTACCGTAGGAGTGGTTCCAATCAATTTATAGGAATACTCAATGCTCTTCATTGAATTATGATAATCGACCATATGAAATAGTTTGAGTATCATCACATAAAACTCAAACATTACACCTGTTGGGGTTATCGTGCTTTGAAAAAACCAATGAATGATATATTACATCAATAAATTAACCAACTCATTGGTACCCAACTACTGGATTTGTGTGGGATAAGGATATGCCACCACACATGAAACACATTAAAGTCAAAATAAGTGTGGTTTTTGACCATCACTTCATATGAACAACCATGGTGTGGTGGTGCCTATTTTTTTAGACATTCAACATCAAAACATTCATTATGATATTTATTTTATTAAATATGAGTCTCAAGAAAATATTCTTTTTTTTCATAATATTTAATTATAGAAATCTCAATTTTCAACCTTTAGAAAACTCTAAATTTATCAATGTAAGTAACCCAATGAATCTCATTTGTGAACACTTGTAACATTTTTTATAAAACTTATGATGTTCCTCTGAAAAACATATGAATATTGTTTTAACAAAGAAAATAGCCTTATAATGTTGAAAAAAAACCATAAAAACTCCATCATTAACCTTATGATGTAAAAATTTAACCATAAAAACATTTTAGTTTACCATTTTTTAAAATATATTAACCATATTAAGGATTGAATAATCATTAATAAGTTAATGACCTTATCATTTTTATCCCACAATCTAGAGAAAAAATTACATACTTCTTGATCAACATTAATGAAATTTTCATGTTATTTTAAAATAACTACAGACCTATTTTAAACAACATAAAACCTAAAAAATATTTCAAATCACATCCTAAAAATGTTATCATTGTAGTTTAATTATGATTAATGTATTAAAAATAAATTCAAACATGAAAAACATCTCTACTTCAAATAACGCTACATTTTTTTCTATAGAAAAAATTAAAAATTATAGTGGAAACTAATTCAAAAAAAGATCTTAATAAATTTACCTTGTATATCATTAACTTTATACATTCAATAGTATTCTTCAAGATTTCAATATCTTCAAAAACAACTCTTGGTCTCAACAATTTCCTCATTATTATTTTTGGAAACCAAGAAACATAGATCATAATCAGACTCAAATAACATAAAAATGAGTCATCATTCAATAATTGTAATCCTATGATATAAAAATATTTACAAAAAATAAGATCATATAATAACAAAACCATAATTCCCTAAAAACATTTATTTTCATTATCCTCCTGGAATATTTTTATCCACTCAATACAACTTTGATGTACCAACTTTACACAATCCTTGAAACAACATTGAAATGAATTTTTAGAATCAAATATTCTTATATTTATAAAAATAAATCATAGAACCAATGAATATAAGTTATTTCCTTCTTTCCCACAAAAAGTGTTAGAATAGATCAAAAATCATACAAATCACTCACATAAATTCTGACTTCAAAACGTTCCCCTTTTTATAAAACTCTCAAAATAAACTATCCATCCAAATAATACATCTTTCCACCATTTGGTGAGAACTATATTGATGGATATTCTATAAAATCAATTTATCCCCATTTTAAAATAATTTTTTTAAATATATAAATAAATAATAATAAATAAATTTTTTTATCACTTTATCCCCATTTAACATCAATATCCAAAAAAACTAGATGAGGGAGGGGAAAAATTTTCATACCTTGTATTTGATAGGAATGAGGTTAATATCCCATCGACAAACTCAGTTTTTTTTAAATAATCTTTTGATAATGGTTTAGTATACATCCATTGAACGTGAAAATTTTATTTAAATAAAAATGGAGAATGAGACCAAAAAGATTGAATTGCATGAAGTAATGATGTCAAAGAGCATAATTATGAACAATATTAACACTATTGAGGGGGGATCCAAGGCTAGAAAATTC
The DNA here is from genome assembly GCA_963277665.1 of Viscum album. Taxonomy (NCBI): domain Eukaryota; kingdom Viridiplantae; phylum Streptophyta; class Magnoliopsida; order Santalales; family Viscaceae; genus Viscum; species Viscum album. The sequence goes on from OY728166.1 coordinate 726,275,066, forward strand.
CACCCATGTATTACTTTGATTACTTTTTGAAGCTATATATTTTGGAAATTTGATACTTTCATGCCAAGTGTTCATCGATATTGAACTTACAATGTGATTCTTTCACCTTCAGATGTGGGAAAAAATGGACCAAGGGGCTATAATATTAACTTTTAAGGAATTGGGGATAATAGTGGAGTAAGTTTCAATATGGAAAATGATGATATTGTTGAAAAAAAACTTACAGATCATTAAGGAAATAATTTTACATATAAATTAGATAGTATCAACATCTATAGATGTCGATTGAAGTGATAAAAAACAAAAATTTTGAATCACTAACAACCACTCCCCCCTGAATTATATCAATATTACTATATCTATCTTACTTGAATCTAATACAATGGGAGTTCAATATAACCCATCTACCCTAGGTAAGAACCATTTGAATTGTAGTTGTGAACATCCTAATAGCCATAACCAAACTTGTGGATGGTGAAATATCCCATTGTTTTAGGATTAAACCCATGTCCACCACAAGTAAAATAGATCATATCATCATGGATATACATGATCTAAGGGTATGTTTTAAATGATCTTTATTTCTGGTGATTCAAATTCACTAGAAACCTATGGAAAAAAGATTCACCCATGGATTATACTCTTCAGAAAAACTACCCACCCCATGAAACCAGGCATGAAAAAAAATTAGAACTAGATCTCACCAAAGATTCATTCCATATGAGGTTACTAAACACACTCCACATATCCTTTTACCATTCCCCATTAAAAAATAAATTATTATAAGTTTCCTCTTTAGAGATTGGAAAATTTTCACTTGAATGAATGGTTATCCCCTTCCATTTAATAGCCTCATATTTCGACAAAACATGATTCTAGATGCACTAAAGAATAAAATTTAATTTAATTGGTATTTATTTACACCAAAGAGTATACCCCTATTATTCATGGTCAATGTTTTTTGGAGTTAATGATGGTATGAATTATCCAGTAAGTATTCCAATGAGGCTCTAGTGTAGACAAGTCTATCATGATTGAATGACATCTAAATACTTTTGAAGAATCCATGTGATTATTGATCTAGGGTGGCACAGATGAAGGTCAGGTACATGTATTCCTGAGAGAATTTGATTTCAAGGTTTTGACATCCCATGAATCGAAGATGTTTCCAACCATATTATGATTCTAGAATTTGATATCCCCACAACCAATGATCTAGTGAGATTGGAACCAAATATTGGGTATGTGCTCTTATAGAATCTACCAAAAGCTAAATATTTGTTTCTTTAGTTCTCACAGATTAAACCCATAATTACACATAATAAACATTCAAAAGAGGTAATGTCCTTATAATACCTCCCATTCTAACTTAGGATGCAAGATTTTTGTGGAGCCCACCATGATTTCAAGTAAAATACCACTTACTTCCACAGATTGGTCTATTCTGGCCAAAGATGACCAGTGGAAACATCTATTCACATCTACATCCACAATAATATATTTCATAATATTTTTAATATTTATTATCACCATTCTATGAAAAGTGACAATGAAAAATATATTCATTGTTATGGATGTGAGAACATTATTGACAAGAGTGATTCATGCCCCAAAAGTTACAATTGAGTCTTCCAACTATTAATGTTCCCGGTGATCTTACAAACTGGCCCCTCTTAGTGATGAATACATATCCTTATAGGTGAAAAAGGAGCTCCAAGATAATACATGGTGAACTATTTTCTACTAATTCCCAAAATATATTTAATTATTTTTCTTCATCCGTATGAAGAAATATATTTAAATTTAAACACAAATTTTCTTACGATTGATGTGTTTTCCACTCGACTAATAGTATTCATCAATTAAAATATTAATTCCATTAATTTATATCCTTTAACTATTAATAAATATTTCAAGGTTTTATATAATATAATATTGGAAACATCATAAAAATGACTCATGCATTAGAAGGGAAGGTCGTTTCCTCTGTGAATGACTTTGGTCAACATCCAACTAATGAAGTATTGGACCACAATAAATTTATAAGGAGAAATAAGATATCACTTCTTAATACTAAAATATATTTCTAAAAAATACCCATCTCTTACCCATAAAGTTAATCAAAAAAAGGGGGGATAAAAAATCTGAAGAAAAGGATGAAACATGGGAATACAATCCTAAGAAAGACATAAATGTAATGATAAAGCCTCACTCAAGTATGTCATACACCTTTTCCATGTAGATTTTAATCTCTATGTTTGATCCTGGAGTCTTTCTATTAATGTCACCCATTATATCCTGAGTTATGGAAATGGAATCCTAGGTGGACCTCCCTCTAATAAAATAGTGTTACTCCTCCAACAACCATTCACAAAGGTTAGATCCTCTTGTTATTCACACTATAATGAATAATTTAGGGAAAATTAGATATACCAATAATCCTGTAGTTATTGAGGAAGGAGTGGAATTTTTCTTTTGGAATAAGATTCAACATGGCCAAATTGTCCACTTAAGGTAAACTACCTCTATAAAAATAATCTAAAATTTCATACTTGATATCTCTCTTAACATATCCTAATATTCCATATAAAAGGATCCTAGGAAGCCATCGAGTCTAAGATAGTTCACTTGTTTGAGAGAGGCCACCACCTACCAGGCCTCCTTCTCTTTTAGAATTATCTCAAACCACTAATTAAAAACATTAGACACAACATGAGGAATTGAACCACATTAGAAAAATGAACGATCAAGTAACCCTCTTGCATGATTTTATTATCACTAACAAGTAATGATTTAATGTTATTCTCCACCATACCACCAACCACATCATGTTTTTTGGTGTAAGAACCATTCACCATGAGTATGTTCAGTGTGAGCGCCTATTTCTTTTAATTAAGACAAGCCTAATTTTTTTCCTATCTCTGACCTTCAACCACATTTGTTTCGATTTATCATTATTAATTCATTAATACACAAGAAGTATTTTTAATAATATTCTTTTCATATATAAACTATCCTTAAATAGATCATCATTCCAATAATACTCATGTCTAGATTCATCTCATTTGATATCGTTTTTGATAGAATCCAAATCATAAAATTGAGGAAGTTTAATACTGATCAATGTTTGAATTCCACCCCTAATTATCCTAATATTGTTTTGAAATTCGACCCATGATTGATCCTACATGGGTTTACATGAGGATAAGTGCACTATAGAATGATTTTTTGGTTCATAGGTCGCCTGAATAGAGAAGATGAAACTACCACTGCCACCCTCTCTTTTTGCTAGAAGAACAAGAATAGTGAAGTCATCTGACAGGGCCCACACCATATGGATAGATATAACATTAGTGAAGGAAGAAATGAGAAGGAGGATAGATAAAACCTGATCTGCCCAAAATTGTGTGTATCTTCATCCCTTTTTGTTATTTAACCATGTGTATTTGTCACTAGAGAAACCCATATCAAGAAATCCTATGAGATATGAAATGATGGTTATATCATATCTAACATTCCATGGATAGATTCTCCCCCACCCAACTAATTTGATATATTCATTGTATTGTTAAACTCTAATAAAAAATAAAAGCTAATTCTCTTTGGTTGATGGATTTGTGGTCATACTTCAATTGTAATTTCCCCCCAATATCACCATTATCATAAATGAATTAGAGGAAGCACACAAAATTCCTACAAAAAAATATAATAATGATTTGATGTTAAAAAACATGAATATTTTCAAATAAGATTGTGTTTTTTAGAAGATCCATATATAATGGTTATTGTCTTATCCATGAATAAAGTCACACAGACCCATATTTTGAAAAAATGCTATACTTTTAGAAGGTTAGTGTTTAGGTTCTATCACCATTATGAGAGAATACTTATTACTTAGGAGCTCACAGCATTGAAAATCCATATTCACAATGGGACTAAGCCCACAAGTTTTCTATAATATGAATTAAATCATAAAAAAATGGTGACTGGATTTATCACCCAATAAACCACAATAGTTAACCTAGCTAAAAAGAAAAGTTGAATCCCATTTGGAATGAGACATGGTAATGAATCCACTTGGGTAAGAAGTGGTGATGGAATATACTAGGGATGTATCTTCTTGAACATGTGATAATAAACTACGGTTTTTCAAATGAGAGTGAAGAGATTTGTGATGAATTATTTTAACAACTTTTATTTATTTATTGGAAACTAACCTTTGGGTATAAAAATATTTTTGTTTTTGAAGAATCAAACCCAGTTCATCATAATGAGATAAACAGACTGACCACCATTAGTTTCCGATCATCAAATACATCTATATTGTATTTATATCATCATATCCAAAAATCATTAGAGGCAAAAATTGTTGGTTGTTCCACGTTTTTCTTTGTTGTAATCAGAAAAAGAAAAAAAATCTAAGTGAATAAGTTGTTTTGTTGCTGAAGTGTCTTGAATGAGGATTGTGAAGTTAGGAGATAGAAAGTTTAAATAACTTTATAAACTAAATCTAAATATGCTTTACTGATCAAGAAGTTCACACAAATCTAAAAACATTCATGATAAATACTTTTGAATAAATAGTGAAGAGGTTTTGATGAAATTAAAAATTACTGTGTGAATAATTCCATCAGAATGAATAATTCCATCATAATGGGATTTCCATCATAATGAGTTTTTTATAATAATGGTAATTTCATCCTAATGGGATTTACATTGTAATGGTAATTTCATCATAATGAACTAAATAGGAAACGTGAATTGTAATGAGTTGAAGAAGGAAACAAAATCTGTAATGAGCTAAATAATGAAACAAAATTATAATGAGCTGATTACGAAGAAGTCTCAAAAGAAAATTCTAGAAGTTTTGTGAAGGTTTGAAGAGTTAAAACTTGAAATTTAATTTTTAATAAATCTCAATTGATTTTATGGGGGTTTGAAGAAGTCAATGTGGAAATTTAAATGATATATATTTTTGGTGATTTTAAAATTTGAGGATGTGTGGGATGTTTTCATGGTTCCCCTTTTTATTTATCTAGTATCTTATAAATACTTTCTATGTTCATTCATTAATATGTGAAATTTTTCATGCATATGGAAAAGGATGGGTGCTAAATAAATCAAGTGAGAGTCATTTTCATCCAGATATTTCGTGAGTAGGATCAGAATGTTGAATGTTTTGTTTACCAGATTGAGAAATATCATATTGAGAAGATCGTATTGAGTTTATCAAACTGAAAAATATCTTATTGAAAATTTGAGTATAGTTTGAGTTTTTGAATTTGAGAATAGTTATTTTATATTGGTAAAATTTTATTTCTAGAATCATATACATAGTAATCATATTGATAGAATCAGATCCTGACTAATTATATTGAGGGAATTGGATCCATACTCATCGTATTGAGAGAATCAGATCTAGAAAGATTATATTGAGCTAATCGTATCCAGACTCATTGTATTGAGAGAATCAAATCCAGACTTATTACTTTTATAGAATCAGATCCAGAATCATTGGATTGTGAAATTCGGATATATCCAATTTTGAATAAGATTCAGATTGAGAAATTGTGGAACAGTTTCAACAAAATACTTATTACTTTGTTTTGTTCAATTTTTTTATAAGAAAACAATGCAAACATATGGAAGTCAATATAATCTTTTATATCATGATATGGAAGGTGTCTAATGGGAGTTAGAACAATTTTTATTAACTTCTTCATAATAATGGATTACAATGGACACACTAGAGTAGCAATCGCAAGGTTATAGTTTCTCACATTGAGGCCGAAACCTGTAAATCTTGTGCAGTTTACTTGATTTCATACATTTTCATTCATGTGTATTTACTAAAATTTGACAAGGAAATAAATCTTAACATGTTTCAGTTGGGAAGTTTCTAAAAACATTGAAACATATAAAAAGTAAACAAATGATTCAACCCCCCTTCCTAATTGTTATTCAATATTTTGGATCTTCAATTTTTATTAGAGTGAAGGCACCCTTGTTAAATATATACTATGGATAATATCAATTATGTCTACAGTAGAGGAATTCTTACATTTGATGCGAAAAATTATTATGGATGTGAAGATAGAATTATAATGTATCTCTTATCAGTTGGCATAGAAGTTATTGATGCTACTACTATTATGTTTCCACTTATTGACTAATATACCGGATGACTTTTATTGATAAGAAAAATATCAAAGTTCATGGGAAGGATAGAAATGTTATTCTCATTTCCTTATCAGAAAATGTTTTTCAGAAGGCGGTGCTTCTCAAAACATCAAAAGTTATGTGGGACAAGATGGAAAGTGTTTTGGGAGGAAAAACAAATGCTAAGGAAGCAATTATTCAAATCTTGTATAGTAAGTATGAAGACCTCAAAATGAGAGATGATGAAAAAACTGATGAATAATTCATCAAAGTAAATGATTTTTTTGCAACATCATATTATTCAAATATGCCTTGAAAAATTCTACAATTTAAAAAAAACTTATGATAAACATTCCAGACAAGTTTTATTATAAAATTTATTCTTTATACGATAAGAAGGATTTATCTTTTGATGAATTGTATAACATTATTTTTTCCGATGAAGTGAGGAATTATAAAATGTTTAAAAATAATATGAAATATGAAATTTATTTTGAAGATATGAGAATGTTTAAATTTTTTTATGTTTAATATGTTGATATTTGTGAATTAGAAGATAAATATGATGATGATTTGAACAAAAAAACCATGTCTCTTTTATCCAAGAACTATTATAGAGGAAGAGGAAAGTATGGAGGTAAAATTTTTCTTCAATTCCGTGTGTGTGGTGGAATTAGAAACTTTTTTATGAATTACCCCAAGATGAAAGTTGGTTAATAAGAAGACGATTCCGATGAAAAACCTCGATAGAAGTACACGAACAAAAATGATACAGAAGAATATTATTGAGAGTATCAGGTCATAATAGAACATGTTGCATGTATTGATCAAAACAAAAGTCTCATGAAATAAATTATAGGGATGATTAAATATTTTTAAGAAGTTGCTGATAGAATAAAAGAGTTCATCACGAAAGAGGATAAATACATTTAAGGCATTTTAAGTTACAAATTTAGAATTTCAGAATAGATAAATATAATTGGAGATATTAATAAGAAGATGTAATATATGGAAGAAAATGTTAAAAAGATTCAATAAAAGATTATTTAGTCCAAAAACACATTGAATAAGATGAATTAAAACATCAATAATTACTCAGAAATGATATTTGAGACTTTTAAAGATGTTGAAAAGGCTCAATATGAGAATAAGGTGGAATATTATCTTACGAAAAATAATTTCTCATCTAATTATTTTGACATTTTGGGTTCTTGATTTTTTTTGGAAAATATATGGTGGGGAAAGGAAGATAAAACCCAATAAAATCTACAAAAATAGGAAAAAATCAAATGGAATGATGGTTCACATCTTTAGTATGTTAGATCTGAAATAATCTACCGACCTCCACAAAGTTTCAATAGATAAATATATTATTTCAATAGAAAATAAATATTTGATGGTTATTTTTGAATATGTGCAATCTTTTGGAAAAATATTTATAATTGTTGGCATAACTTATCCTTACTGGGAAGAAGGTTTGAGAAAAGTGGAATAAATAGTGAAAGTAGAATGATCTACTTTCCTAACTTATAAAAAGTTGAAAAAGTGAATTATCAAGATGTTATGAAAAATACATCAATAAATAAATTCGAATGTATGGAAGAAGTTTTATGAATATGTGATTAATATTTTCATTATACAAAAATATTTGTGACAATCCTTCTAGAAGAACTTTTGTATGATTGAAAAAAATAAAGATGAAAAGAATAAAGTTGAGGAAAGATCTTTTTTATATTGAGACAACATTGAAAGTAGATAAAAGTAATTAACCATGAATACCCAATATGGGTTGTTCATAATATATTATTAGTTATATAAAAATCGTGAAAAATGTTTAAATTCATGATCTTGGAGAAGTTAACATTGGTAATGATAGTTCGTAAAAAATAATAGGACTCAAAATAGCTGAGATTAACGTCAAGAAGTTGAAATCTAAGGAAGTTTTATTTATTGATGGGATAAAACATAAATTAATTATTTTAAGTCAACTTTGTGATTTTGGAAAATAATTTGTTGCTAGAAAATATTTTTGTATCATCAAAATTTTGAAATATGGAAAATTCTTTGTAAAAGGAGAATGAACGAGTGTGAATCTATTCTTAATAAGATAATTCAATAATACATGTTACTTGAGTGTGGAATAAGAAAACAAATTGTGGTACTGAATACTTTGAAGACATAGATATAAAAGTATGAGAAAACATTCTAAAATTGATTCCATTAAAAAGTTTTAGGAATTTAAAATAATAAAATAATATGTTTGTGTAACACGTAAAAAAGGGAATATAACTAACAAAAGTCATAAAAGTGTTGAGATTCAATCTACTAGACTACTTGACCTTTTTATTTCCAATTTTTTGATTTGATGAGAAATAAAAAAAAATTATATTTATACATTATCTCTTTTATTGATTATTTCATTGAGATGAAAAACATCATGTTTATAAAAAAAATTCAAAGGCTATTGAAATGATCAAATTCATAATAAAATAATTTGAGAAAAAATGGATGTTTTCATAAAAATGAAGAGAAAAAATAATTATATTGAATTCAAAAGAAATAATTTTGAAACATATTAATGAAATCATGATATAAAACATCATTATAGTGCTCTATATACTCCCAAAAAAAGGATTAGTAGAAAGAAAGAATATATGTTTGGTGGAAATGGGAATAATTATGTTAGTAGAAAACAAAATTTCAATGTTTTATTGGAGAGAAGATACTAGTAATAATATGCATATTCAAAATAGATATTCGTTGAGATAGAAATAAACATGATTTTTTATAAAATTTGTGGTAACAAAAAAAACCATCATTTAAATTCTTTAAAGTTTTTGTAAGTCCATGATTGCTAAAAATAAAAAATATGGATTTGGGAATAATTTATGAGAAAGCTGATCAAGGAATTTTTTTGTGTTATTCAAAAAATGGAAGAAGTTTTAAATGATGGAATAATGATTCAAAACATTTGGTGGAATCATATGATTTGAAAGTAATTTAAAATCAACAAATATTAAAAAAGTTTGTTGAGAATTCTAAAGAGGTTAAACTTGAGCACTATAATAATAGAAAAAGAAATTCAAATCATCCTTATCGAGTTTTAAAATATTTTTGTAATGAGGAAATTTTAGGTGGGAAAAAACATTGAGATTCAAAAAACATATTGAATCCAAAAACATTATTGGGAATCAGAAGGCTTTAGTTCAGACAAGAAGAAATTTGATATTATGTAATTAGACTTTATTTATCTCATAAGTTGAACTAGAATTAGTTTTATAAGCTATTCAACAAAAATAATGGGTGTATTCTATGAAAAAGGATTTGGATCAGATTGGTAATAATGATACAAAGGATCTTATTTTACGACCATAAAATAAAAATGATATCGAAACCAAGTGGGTTTACAGAAATAGGTTACATAAACATGGAAAAGTTTCAATAAATAGATAAAGTCTTGTTTGTAAATTCTATGAAAATGTAAAAGGTATGGATTTTGAATAAACATTTTTTTCTATTTCAATACTAGAATCTATTAGAATGTTTCTTTTATAGCCGCACATAGGAATTAAAAATGTTATCATATGGATGTAATGTACGTTTTCTTAAATGGTGAGATTAAGGAAGAAGTTTACGTTGAACAACCTTTAGGTTTTATACATGATAAGGTTGATTTTTTTGGAAATTGAAGAAATATTTGTATGGGATGAAATAATATCCGTGTTCTTGGTATTCTAAATTTGATAATTGTTTCAGAATGATGAAATTTATTAAATGAAAAATTACATAGAAACTTAAATGTGAAAGATGTTGACTTAAAAGCTCTAATTTCAACAGTATACGTAGATGATATTATTTTAATTGGGGATAGATAATATGTTTGTAAAACATTTACTTAGTAAAGGAAGATTAATTTTGCAATATCTATGTTATGAGAATTATCTTTCTTTCATGGATTACAAGTTCAAAATAATAAAAATATATTTTCTTATCTCAAGAAAAGTATTCCAGGGAATTGTTAAAGATGTTTGGAATGGAAGAATCAAAGAAGTTTCATATCTGATTTCAAATAACACCATGTTGAGTAAAGATGAATTTATAATAAGTGTAAATTAGAAATACTTTTAGAAGATGATTAGAAGTCTTATTTACCTTAAAACATCAATTAATGATATTTTTTATTGTTGTGAGTTTGTTTGATGGGTGTCCAATTAATCCAAAATAATCACATATATCATAAATAAAGAAAATTATGAGATATATTAAAGGAACAACTTCACATGGGTTGTTATACAAAAAAATAATGAGAAGAAGTTTCATGGTTACATTGATGACGATTGGGTTAGAGATTATAATGATAGAAAATAAAATTCTCGAGGAACATTTTTCTTGGGAGAATATTGTGTTGTGTTGGTATAATAAGAAATAGAGTTCAGTAATTTTGAGCATAGATGGATCCGAATATTTTGTAGCTACTCAATCTTGTACTCAAATTTGGAGGATTAATTTTTAGCTATAATATTTTAAAGTAAAACATTTTAAACCATTTAAGATACTTTGTGATAATCACAGTTCAATTTATCTATATATGAATCTTGTACAACATTCAAGACAAAAAAAATTAATATAAATTTTCAATTATATAAAATAGAAAGTTTCTTCTGGAGATGTTTTGTTGGAAAATATTTAAACAAAGTAACAGATTTCTAATATCTTTACAAAAGCATTATCGAAAGAAATTTTTGTGGAATTGAGGATACAACCTCATGTTTATCCTCCTTCCATGTCTTTATAAACCTCATAGGGATGATCCCCCACCATGATTTTTATTATATTGACAAAGGGGAAATGAAACTAAAAACATTATAATTTGTAAGAAGCTTTTAATTGCTTTCTTAAGTTAATATGAAATTGTAGTTATCATAAAATATGGGAGAGAAAAAATGTGAGTGAAAAAGAAAATTGAGATGGGAAAAGATAAATGTTAGGGGGGTTTATCTTTACATGGACAAAAAATTTTCTTTTCTCCAAGGGATGGAATTCCTTAAAAAATATTACTTTATTTAGTAGTGTGTTTTGAAGACAATCTCTTTTGAGAAAATGTTATGTTTTCATAAGAGTCAAAAAATTTAGTTGTTTAAAAAAGATGAGCTATGAAAAAAAATTAAGAGTTGAAAAAGATGTTAACAACGGTTCTCAATAAATCCAAAGGAGATGTTTGAAGACCCCTATGATGAATTTTTAAAAAATATTTTTGTATTTGTTGAAAACTACCCTTTTTGTATAATAATATTTTTGTTTTTCATAAATCAGAACGATTCCATTGAAATCAGATTATCGGACTGACCAACATCAATTTCAGATCATTGGATCCATCTACATCGAATTTAGATCATCATATCAAAAATAATAGGGGCTATAAATTTATGTTTGATGGAAGCTTTCCTTTTTCGTAATCAAATAAATAAAAAATCTGTTGAGTAAAGAAGTTGTCTTATGGATGAAGTGTTTTGAAATAATATTTTGAAGTGAGGAGTTAAAATGTTTTCATAACATTCTAAACAAAATCCGATGATTCTTTTCTGATCAAGAATATCTCAAAAATAATGATAACTTTCATGATAAAATCTTTTGAATAAATGGTTGAGGGGTTTGAAAATTTTCATAATTGAAGAGTAATGAATTCAATCGGAATGGGAAATTCCATCATAATGGGATTTCCAAAATTATAAGATTTCAATATTAATGTGAAATTCATTGTAATTGGATTTTCATGGTAATAGGAATTCAATAGTGATGAGATAAAGAGAAAACAAGAGTCGTAATGAGATGTAGAAGGAAACATAAATCATAATGAGTTGAAGAATGAAACAGAATTGTAATGAGATGATTACACATAAGACTCAAAACAATTCCATAATTTTTTTGAATAGTTGATGTTCTCAAAATTGAAATTCATTTTTTCATAAATCATGAGGAATATAATGCGATTAGAGGATGTCAAAGTCAATGTTTAAATGTGATAAATTTTCCATGATTTTGAAATTTGAGGAAGTGGGGAACATTTTTAATGTTCCCACTTTTGTTTTTTGAGTCACCAATAAATACTTTCTCATATCATTCATCCATATGTGAACATTTTCACACAAGTGGAAAAGTTCGAGTACTAAAGAAATAAAGTGAGAGTCATTGACGACTAGAGATATCATGTAAAGAATTAGAAAGATGAATGTTTTGTTTACCAGATTGAGAAAAATCATGTTGAGAAAATCATATTGATTTGATCAGACTGAGAAATGTCATAGAGAGAATTTTGATAGAGTTTTTGTTTTGTATATTAAGAATGGGTTTTTCATATTGATTCCATCGTATTTAGATAATTGGATACATATTTATTATATTGAGAGAATCAAGTCCTGATTGATTTTATTGATGGAATCAGATACATAATAATCTTATTGGGAGAATTAGATCTAGAATAATTTTATTGAGAGATCCGGATCTAGACTCATTATACAGATATAATCAGATCCCAAAAAATTATTTGGAGAGAGTCAGATCCAGAATCATCGGAATGAGAAAATTGGATCCATCCAAATTGGACTAAGGATTCAGATTGAGTAATTGGTGAGTATTTTCAAAAAAAGTATTTATTTTTTTAATTGGATCAATTATTTTATAATAAGATATTATAAACTGACAATATTCAGTATAATATTTCTTATAGAGAGATAGAATTTCTCTAATGGGAGTTGGAAGATTTTTTATTCACATCTTCATAATAGTGGACTTCAATAAACCCATGGGAGTGGAGATATAAAGGATTTAGGTTCTCACACAAAGGTCAGACATTTTAAATCTTGTTCTCTTTTCCTGCTTTCCTACATTTACATGTATGAGTATTTTCAAAAAATTTATAATAAAATAATTCTTAATAGGTTTTAGGGGTAAATTTTTTAAAATATTTAAAAATTATAAAAAGAGAACAATTGATTCAACCCCTACCCTTTCTCATTTGTTATTCTATCCTTTGGAATTTAATGGAGAGAGGAGATCATGAAGAAGGAACTGAATCATGGGATTATAGGTAATGAGGAGGAGTAAGGGGTGAATGATTTCCTTTCCTCAGAGCAAGTAACTTTAAAAACTCAACAACCTGACCAAAACACTTTTGTCATGGGGAATGAAATATATCTTTAGATCATAGGGAACCATAACAAAACACTGGCTCATCCTGATGATTTAGGGAATTCTAGCATGAAGGACCATCCCTAAATGGGATGAAGGATCCTATAGAATAGGGGAATAGAGAGTTGGACTAGCACTAGCTTTGGATGAAACCAACAAATATGGATTATACAATAAGGAAATTTAGTCCCTCTTTGGGAACCATCGAACACCAATGTCCAAGATATCATCTTGATAGGACCTTAGGATATCATATTTATTCTCTATATATATTGACATAGAATTACCATGGAGGAGAAAATCATATAAAATAGGGTAGGTGAATGTTATAATATGCCTTTACCCCACTTACTGACCCCTCGGTTTGAGGAATAAAATAAGACGTGGGGGTGGTAGAATTCCAAGGTTATGTAGATCAAATCCACCAAAGCATTCAAGAGATAAACAATATGGTCATCCATGAACATGAATTCTTATAAAGAGTTTTCATTCCCCTATAGATCAGAGATGTCATTAATGGGAAGTCGGAGCTAGGGGAGATTAACCCAAAAAACACATGAGGAGATTCATGTCTTTGATGATCCTCCATGGACTATCATATGAGTGTGAAGCACCATTAAATATCCAATATGGGACTCTAAGATCATACCTTGATGAATTATACTTTGGATGTGAGGATGATGCAAAAATAATTCTAATTCATCACAAAGATAATTTTTGAAACCTCAAAACCCCAAGTTCTAGTAATATTTCGAAACATTTGATTATGATAATTTTATACACCAAATATTTCCACTAGAATCCATATATGAATGGATGAATCCTCATTGAAGTAGGAATACAAAAAGATAGTAACCATAGATCCCTCCTTCAAGAAAGATCAACACGATGACAGAGGAACTTTAGGGATTGGAGGAAACATCGACATTCAAAAGGAGTGGGTTATGAGAGAATATATCTGATAGACAGACTAGATGGAAGATATGAATTTTTTACATAATGATCCTGGCCCAAAATGTTTTTGAGACACCTGATAATGATCATGTAAGTGGGGGGAATGAATAATACTCTTCCATTGAAAGAGTTGGTTCCACCATTGCAAGGTCGATCAGAGTTTGGGTAATGGTCAGTTTAGTGTTCACATAATCTATTTTCTATATTTTTTAGTACAAATTATAGTTTCAAAACAACATGTTTTATAATTTACTTGATGAAGTAATATTTGATACCAATTTTCTCTTATAATGAATATTGAACATGACTTCATAATAAATTGATAGAAAATTGATCATCACAACCCAAAAGTAGTGGAAACTTCAATTGCACCTTGAGATCTTTCAAATGAATCTTTTTCCACATCAATTGGTTTTTCTATTTAGTTAAAAAATATATTATTATTCAATATTACTCAATTTCAATGAAATTTGTTTCTTTGTGTTACAACACACACACTATTCACTTGAAAAGAAATATCCACCCGATGTAGACTTCTTTCATCAATATTTCCTACCCAATTTGCATCTATGAATCCAAAAAAATCAATCTATCCAATAATATCATATTTTAAAACATAATTTTGGTTCCTTATATAGACTTTAAAATTATCTTTCTATCACTAAAATGACATTATTTTTGTGCACTTTGATACATAGAACGTAGGGTGACAACATAAAAAATATATAAACTTGAAGCTTCCAAGTATAATTGACTTCCAATAATCATATAACTTATCTTATATTATCATTTTTTTTCTTTATAATCCTTTTAAAAAAAATTTACCCATTAATATTAGAGTAGAATCAAATCTTTTATGCTCAATTTAAAACTTCATTGAAGTTCCTAAGAATACTCAACTTGAGAAATATAGATTTGTTCTCCCTATTGAGGCATTTGTAATGCCTAAAATAATTTATTTCACCATTTATGGACATTTCAAATAATTTATTCATTTACAAGTAAAAATATCCACATGATCATTCAACATTTCCATCATATATAATATCATCTATATAAACAATATAAAAAAGATATACCTTTTTATCATCTTTGTTGTATAGATAATTTCCCACCATTCCATTTTTTGAACTTAAACTACCTCAAACCAGTATCTAACATGGAATACTTGTATCTTTTAGAATATTTCAATTAATATAGAGCCTTTTTTTAATCTACGTTCCCAATTTTCATCATTACCAAGAAAGATTCCACTTTATTTCTCAATGTGGACCTCCTCTTTCCACTCTCCAATGAGGAAGGTAGACATAAAATCAATTTGGAGTATCTTATATCGAATTTTCACTATAATAGAAAGAAAAATTATTATGGTATTAGTTATAGATGCTAGTTTTAAGTTTTCATAAAATTCAATTCCATAAACTAGAGAATATGCTTTGAAAAAAATCATTTTTTTCATATCTTCCCTATTTTCAGTCAAAATGTATTATAACCTTCACATTTTCCTAATAATATGATTATTTTCATGAGTGGGTATCAACTTCCATTTCTAATTTATCTCTATTTGATTTAATTCTCCCTTTATAAAATAAAATCACTCTTAATACTCCAAATATTTTTAAACATCTATTGGTCAACTTTGTATCATAATGAGGAATTCTTTTCATTAGAGTTCTTCATGTTTGTACATAATATACTAGTTCTACAATGATATTTAGAAAAGTAAATTTATTTATTATCCTAGAATGGGATAAATTATATTTATAAAAATCACTCAAAATTGATGAATCATCATCCTCAAAAATAAATTCTTATGAATTTTCACCTTTTTCTGAATCCTCATCCTAATATTTAATAAAAAATACCACAACATCATTTTAGGAACAAACTTATTGAAAAATGACTTCTTTATCTGAGTGTCCCAAAACATTTACATGAACTATATATACATTATTACCTATATCTTTTTTATAAAAAGTATTTCCACTCGCATTAAAAATATTACCTTGTAAGATACCATCAAAACCTCTATTCTAGAACTTCACTAGATTTTCACGTTTCACCTTCATTATACAAGGGCTACCAAACACACATAAAAATATCAGTGGAGTGTATTTATTGTAACACATCCTATATACTGACATATATAAATTTTTCATATACATGTATTGATTTTAAATTTGAACCCCTACACCAATATCTTGTCTCTATAAATACCGAGATGAGTCACACTTTATCAATATAGTCTGAGCCATCTTCACCAATATTCTATTTGAATCTTCAAAAAACACTTTTTAGGTGGTGCATATGGTTCACTGAGATCATAGTTAATACCATGGTTCTTAGTATAAGTATAAAATCTACCACTAGTATATTTTTCAATACGTTCTATTAAGATATTCATCAAGGAGAAACCTCACTTCCTTTCAACACTCTTGAAAATTTGGAACATCTTAGGAAATTATTATTTATGTTTCATAAACGTAAAAATAAGTGATATAATTAAAATAATTAATAATCGAAATAAATTAAATACATATATTTTTTTCTTTCTTTCCCAATGGACCAAATAATTATTAATTTTTAACACCCTTAAATTTTAAAAACAAGATTCTGTTTGTTAGCTCATATGACACAGAACATCAATCTAAAATGAATCATAAAAAAATATTATTTAAATATGACCATTATAACATATTCACTGAATTTTATAGTATGAATTTGAATAAACAAATTAAGTAACTTATATAAATGTCCTGCACATTAAAAATTTGTTTATTAATTCTTAGGAAATAATCATTTAATTTCTATTAAAAATATTTTTTGCATAAAAAATATGGTTCCTTAAAATTTGTTTTTTATTTATTTTCTTAGGGTTGAAAATTATAATAATTTTCTATAACCATTATATATTGTATTTTATAAATAAAATTAATTTTTTAATTTTATCATATCAAAATTATTTTCGGGTGAAATTTTCGTATTTTTCAGAAAAGATTGATTTTTCCTTAATTATTAAACATTTTGATTTTTATATATATTACTTTTGTTTTCGATAAAACGTTTCATGTTTATTTTTATTTGATATTAAATTATTATAAGGCTCATTTATATATAAACAGTCTAGTTATTTATGTCACAGTCCGTCCCCCAGGGCATGGGGCATAACTACCCCAAGAGTGTCTTCCATAGGCCAAGGGTTGGCGAATAGTACCGAATAGGCATATCCCAAAAAGGGAAGGAATTTTATTTTAAAACTGTACACATGAAAAAACCTCAAACTAAAGAAATGTAAACACTAAGTAAACCAAAACATTCAATGAGACAACTACTAAAAGTACAATACAAAATGAAAGTAAAAATGGGCCAGAATAATATCCCAAAACCACAAAGGAAGGTACAACTGCCAAGGTCTGTCCAATAGAGACCCCTCTATAAGGGTAGGTGAAGGGTATCTACCTATAGTCTTAGAAGTACGCACGTCCATCCCATATTACTGATCACCACATGGTCCCAGACCACCAAGGTCACCATCAAAGCATATGTCTTTCCCGTCTCACTAGGCACCACCTCACCCCAGACCACCAAGGTGTCTGCTGAAGCATCAATCACCTGCACAGGACACGACACATGTGGTAGAATCTCGTGTAGTGATGAGTAACACAATACATATTAGGTACCCAAAGTCATAAAGGAATTACCCCAAAGCAAGGACCATACAACAAAACCACAATGCAAAGACAGATCACACTAGGTGTAACTCAAAATATAAAAAGTAAGATTTATCAGTCGTCGAGTTGAATCATCTTGTACTGTTGAGGGAATTATCCCTAATTATCCACTGAGGTCTTCTCATCTATTAGACCATTTATTTCTACTTGTTTATTGGACTACTGAGGTATGCTTGTATGCAGAACCACATAGGTATTCACAAGGTACTGTTAGCTCATGCATGTATAATCACAAGTTTAAAAATAAAGACTATCAATTATAATAATGAACACCTTGGACTGTTGTGGTACTCATCCCTGATTATTTCCATGGGTATGCTGGTTCACACAGAGCTTCTCCCCATAGTGGGCCTACCGGGTCACATAGAGCTTCTTCCAACCTTGGTCATCATACTGAGGCACCCATCCCTAATGAGTACTGTTGGTCTATTGAATAATAAAGAGTTGATCCATAATGTGGGACTACCGGGCCACATAGAGTTTCTTCCCACTAGGCCATCCAAGTTGACCCAAACAGTGTCTTTTTTAGTTGATCCACACCGTTTCTCTTTTCAGTAGTCTTTGGTTCTTAGTCAGCCAGAGTATTCCCGCACGTATTGCGATTGATTCCAAGAGAAATTGATAATAAATCCTTTATCCCCATTTAAACATCCATGAAAACCTATTTAGAGTATTCAAAAATAATGACCTCATGGAAAGGGTTCCAATGATGAAAACGACTTACCAATTGGATTCCCAGTCTGAAAGATACTGGTCTTTTATTAGTTGGGGTTTTTCATGTCTGGGCTAGGTCCGACATGGTCAGAACGGCCAAAAAAATCCGTACTGAAGGCCTTGTATTCCCTAGAACTTTTTAAATGATCTAACTCGACCCATTTTAGGTTACGGTCAGCCCGGTCCGGCCTACCTGCTGGGCCAGGCCCATTGGGCCTTTCTGGACCTGGCTTGGTTCAGCCAGGGGTCCAACCCACCAGGTCGCCCAACAACTCGGTTCTATACGACTAGGCCCATAATTAGTGGGCCAGTTTCTTCCCCCCATATGCCGCCCCATAGCTCAACTTTGTCTCCCTAGCTTGGTCCTCAATAGAGGGCTGGCATTATTTCCATCTCGGCCTGTTAAGCGGCCCGATTCACCCTCTCAGCCAGACCTGCTTAGTGGGTCGGTCTTATCTAGCCCAGACACTGGTCGGGCGTCCTGTTCGGCTCCATGCGGTCAACTGTAGTCGGCCACCCTTCCTCCCACATGTGGTCCCCACTAAACCATGTTCTAGAGCACTACGGCCTGCGTGGTATGATCCACATTTCTGACGAGGCCTGATGGCCGCGGCCCGAGCCGGCCACGATGCCACCTTTGGCGCACCGTTGCGGTGCCCTATCACCTACACACGGAAGCCTCCGGAAAACTGTAAAGGTTATTTTCAAACTACTGAGTCTGTTCTGGTGGTCCGTTCTTCAAACAGTATGTTCCTCCAGCCTTCATGGTGTTCCATCTTCCCTATTACGGCCTCAAAAATGCTTTGTTGTAATGTTGGAGGTTTGGCCACGAAGAACGCACAAGGGGGAGGGGCTCAGGTCTTGTTCGTGTTGGACCACACCCTTCATGTTAGAGTTTCTATAAATCAAGGGGGGAAAGGGATTATGATTCAATAATAATTAATCCCAATGCTATACCCCAAGAATAAACTCCCTCCTACAAGAACAAGCAATCCACAGATCAACATGTTCGTGGGTTGATCCACATTCTTTGTTTTAGAATAAAGAATGGGGAAATTCAATTACAAAAATTTACTTGTACTTAAGATAGATGTTATTACGAGAAGAGAAGAATCACGCCATCATTCTCCATTCTTGATCTGCCGCCCATGTTGCTAGTGAACCTTCGAAGGGTCGGAGGAGAATGCATTCGTCGTTTGTTGGTCCCATTCATCGAGGCATGTCTTTGTCTCTAGCGACTCACCGATGTTGTTCATTGGGGAGAATTTCCTAACTGTCCTTCAGAAAAATTCCATCTCTAATTCTCTAACTCATTATCTCATTAAAAGATAAATGTGTCACAACGTTTCATTTACGCTGCGTCATCACGTCCTTACCCGGTTTCATTAATGAAACAACATATCGATTACATTTCGATTAATGAGTCTTTACACTAAAAATTTAAGAGCTTCATTAATGGGATTCACATAATGTGACTCATCATTACCTCTTTACTGCCACAGTGCTGATGTCACATCGCTCAACGGTGGAGAGAAACAAATAAAATAACTTTTCAGTTATTTTTTTCTTCTGAAAACTCTGAAATTTAACCTTTTCCCTTGACCCACGCCGGTTGAGGTGAGGTCCATTTTTTGGTAATGTCATCATTGTGGATGAAACATTTCCCTCTGATTTTCAATTCGGGACACCATTTAGATGTTTCCAAAAATGCGCACGCGTGCCATTTTAATTTTCTTAAAAAATATCAAAAACTATCTTTCACCCTCGACCAGTGCCAGTCTAGGTTAAGCTCCACCTAAGGGAAACAGGATCTCACAAGATTAACGGTACTCTTTAATTTTCCATTCAAGTTACCATTTATGAGTTATAAGGATTTTAAAATAAAATAATTTTTACTTAATTATTTTATTTAGGGTCAAAAATTAACTTCCACAAATGGCCCGCGTAGACCAACATTAAGTTCTTCCTAAAGAAAAAATGACCTCACGAGCTCAACGATGGTCTTAGATTTTAAATCTGAGTCACCATTTCTTAGTTATATGGATTTATAAAATAAAATAATTTTATTTAATTATTTTATTTATAGTTACACCATTTTCAGGTTTCCTCACTAGAGACCCGCACCGACTAAACTTAAGTCGTGCGTAGGGTAAAACTGACATTCTAAATGCAATGGTTCCATTAGATTTCTGATCGGGGCACTCGTTTAAGAGTTATTCAACCTTCGCAGGAAAATTTCTCACAAACACTATTTAAATCTTAACATTTTTCGATGGATCATTTCGGGCACTCTGGGCCTTGGAATTGTACACCGTCTCAATGCCTAGTCTCAAAATAATCCCATATAATTAAAAAAATGCGTTTAATTTTTGTTAAATTATATTACCCCAACATTATGAATTCATTTCTCGGTAATCCAAAACAAGTC
Organism: Viscum album; assembly: GCA_963277665.1. Lineage (NCBI taxonomy): Eukaryota > Viridiplantae > Streptophyta > Magnoliopsida > Santalales > Viscaceae > Viscum > Viscum album. The sequence continues at coordinate 726,296,240 of OY728166.1, forward strand.
TAAAAAAATGGTGGTACTGAGCATGAATCTGAGCCCCCTGCTCCCACGTGATCTCCTGGATATTACAATGGTTCCACCAAACGCGCACCAAATTAATCGACTATCCATGAAAATCCCACTCTTGTCAATCCTCTATCTTCTACAAGAACACTACAGACTTTTCCTCATCGTCAATGTCTATCTCACCTCAGTCAATTTTGTGTGATGGATCCGGCACATACCTCCTCAATTGTGACACATGAAAAACATCATATAACCAGTGCATCTGTGTGGGAAGACCTAGTTGGTACACCACCTCCCCAACTCTGATCAGAATCTATAAAGGGCCGATAAAACTCATAGATAACTTGTCACCCCATCCAAATCGTTGTAATCCTTGTTAGGGTGGGACCCGAAGGAACACATGGTCTCATTATTGGAACTCCAAGGGCCTCCATATCCTATCATCATAATATTTATTCATATTCTGTACAATCCACATCTTCTCTTGGATGATCGAAACCTTCTCAATGGTAGCATATACCAACTATTGACCAATGAGTACTGACTCCCTTGGGTCTGTCCAGCATAACAATGACCTGCATGGTCATTTTTATAGTGCCTCGAACGGTGTCATAACGATGGTGGATTGGTAGGTGTTATTATATGTAAAATACACTAATGGTAGGTGGTCCTCCAAAATATGACCAAAATCAAGAATAAAATCACAAAGCATACCCTCCAAGGTCTATATGATCTGCTCCATATGAAAATCCATTTGTGGGTGAACGGTTGTGCTCAAGTGCAATTGAGTTCCAAATTCCTCTGTAATCCCTTCCACAACTGGTATGTAAATCATGAATCACAATATGACACTACTGTATATGGGACTCCATGGATTCAAACTATTTCCTTCATGTAGAGGCACCCCAATATCTCTACATAACCCTTCTCTTGAATGGGCTGGAAGTGGATCGACATGGTGAGTCTATCCACGATCACCGAGATGGTATCGTGCCCCCGAGATTTACTCATGTCACTAAGTCCTTTGATATTATCGCCCACTTCCACTCAGATACCTTGAGGGGTTGTGTCAAACCTATTGGAACCTGGTGATCAACCTTCACTTGCTGACAAGTGAGGCATATCGAAAAAACATATGCCACTACCTTCTTCATCCCTGGCCACCAAAAATGACATTGAAGGTCCTGGTACATCTCCTCTGCACATAGATCTTCCACCAAAGGGGATGTATTGAACTCCCTCAACACTTCTTACCACAATGCCAATGGTACAAACAGTGCATCCTCTGAAAAGGAAAATGTGCTCCCCACCATTTGAATATCTATCAAGGGCATTACTATGGCCATTTCGGCTTGTGTATCCTAGAAGTTTGAATCTCCAAGTTGCAAATCCTTGACTTTCTGTAAGAGTGTGGGGGGACTACAATAATCTAATGAAAAGATGTCTCAACTCTTTCTATAAAGGATATTCTAAGTGAGGCCAACTGATCTAAGGCCCTGTTCAGTAGTTGTGAACTTGATCTTCTGCTGAGATGATCTGCCACCATGTTCCCCTTCCTAGGAGTATATATTATCTCGAAGTCGTAGTCCAAGAAGAACTCTATCCAACGTCTCTATGTTAGATTCAGATCCTTTTTAGAAAATATATACATGAGACCCTAGTGGTTATAGTAGACGATGAATTATTTGTCCATAAGGTAGTGTCACCACATATTAAGTGTGAAGACTACCACTGAGAACTCATTATCGGGGTGTTCATAGAAATCCATCTTAACTATTTAAAATCATAGAACCACATTACGATCCATGTGAAATGCCACTCCATTCAACTACTCGATTGTGTTCATTGTCCCTTTGGTAGTGGGTACTCATTCTCCACGAACATTTGGTTAAATGGGCTACTAATCCAAACATGATCCTGAGCATTGGTTCATACAAATCCCTTCTTCTATAAGCCTCCCACATATACCCTCAACTCATGAAGTTCTGTGAAAGAAATTCGATATAATGATGCTAATATCGGTTCCATCTCATGGTGAAAAATGATGTAAAAGTTCATCTTCATGCAGGGAGGTAATCCTAGAAATATCTTCTTGAAAGACATACCCGTACTCAACCACTACTGCTAGGAACTAAAACCATAAAACATCCAATTCTATGTGGGTAAGGAAGACCGCATGCAGCTACCCCTTTACCCAATCCTCCAGCTCCCTGAGCCTAGTGTGGACTACATTGGGGTGGTGGTTGTAACATGTCGAAATGTACAACACCTCCAACTACTCTCCTAGATCATCCTCCACATCTTCCACCGTGTAGATTATTCAGTTGATATCATTGTATCTACCCCAGTGGCCTATCCACCAATTCACTATCAGCATGATGGGTTTTACAATCTCTTGTGGGATGTACCCTGTCATCTCTTGAAAAGAATTACCTCTTTCTATGTTATCAAGACATACCCTATGAGCCTGGAGCTGTAGATCCCCTATCATGGGACCACTGCTCGAAACATCTCACAGGTCCATGTCTCTGATACTGACTTTATCTTCTCGCATTTACACTGCTGACATTTACTAGTTGTATCTATTCAGCCAATGTACTTTCAACCACATAGGTTCTCACTACATCTATAGCATAAGTAGGAATGAACATAGGAATTCTGTTGTCATGGATGTACCTAAACACATCTCACTCAGAGTTCTAAGCCCTAAAGCACTGGTCATTCCATATTTATCGAGTACATGGAAAGGTTGGTATCCCTCGATGAATACTTATGCATGGACATGTCTTCCTACCAATGATGTAGAATCTCTTGGGCACACATAGCCCTAATATTTTATAGAAAGAGCCCCTTATCAGAGAAATTTTCTTAGGCTCTGACCATGAAAAGGTCCCCACATTTTAATATAGGTAATATAAACCCCATAATCACCCTACTGAGCCACGTAGAAGGCTCATGACTGAGACTATCATTTGATCTAATGGTTCCCTGACTAGATGGAAAACTCAGTCACCACCTCAAGCTAGTCCATAGATGCCTATGTGTCAGGCTCACCTCAGAACCTGAGGGGTCCCTATCACTAAAACTCATTTAAGGAACTACCACTACATGTGTCCTCTACTAGTTGTGTTGGTAGTAACTGATGACCAACGGGTGATGGTAAAGGTGGGACACCTCTCAAAGGTTCCATATCAGGCAATAATCACTAAATCGATGCCCCATCACTCTTTGGAACATCCTTGTGGTTATGCACTAGAATCTGGGTTGGCTATCTGCATGGAGGCATCTTGAAATGGATCAAGATGAATCACAATTAATAGATTATACCTGGTGTGCTAACTCTAACTCGAAAAGATAATGAGATAACATTTAAAGATACAAGAAACTAGTGTTTTCAAGTACCAAGTTAGAAATCAGAATTTAGGGTCTTGGTGTATGGATACGTTGTCCACCACACCAACATTGGAATCCTAGACAAGAATGTTGAACTCAATACTTTTAACAACATTACACATAAAAATTTATAGAATCTTTGTTCTTATGGTAGAACTGACTGCCTTTTTATACCACATTTTCATGACTCGTCCCCTAGGGTCCATGTTGTGACTACATAAAGCCCACCATCCATAGGCCAGGGGCTGGCGACTAGCACCGAATACGCATTTTCAAAAAAAGTAATACATTTGTCTTTAAACCTTTACCCACATAAAAATATCAAAATATGGAAAGGTAAACACTAAGTAAACCACAAATATCACTAAGACAACTACAGAAAGTATAGTACAAATTGGAAAGTTAAAAGAGGCTAGAATACAAGCCCATAAACACAAAGGAAAGTACATCTACTAAGGTCTGTCTACTCAAGGCCCTACCAGAAAGGTATGTGAAGGGTAAATGCCTATAGTCATAGATGAATTCCCATTAATCCCGTATCACAGAGAACTACTTGGTCTCAGACCACCATGGTCTTCTTCAAAGCATCGATCAGCTGCACATGATATGACATGTGGGAAAAGCCAATTTAGGGGTGAGTAACACCATACTCAATAGGGTACCCAAAACACAAAGGAAACACACCAATTAAAATACCACATAGAAAAACCACAAAGGAAATATAGCTCACACCTGGTGTAACTCAAAATAAAGAATTTAAGAACTATCAGTTGTAGAGATGAATCATCCAATATTGCTGAGGGACTTATCCATGACGAACAACCAAGGTATTCTCATATACTAGACTACTGAGTTCTGCTCGTTTGCTGAAATAATGAGGTATGATTGTATGTATAACCACTAAGGTATGCACAAGGTATTTCAAACTCATGAGGGGTATAATCTAAATTACAGAAAAAAAAACTATTAGTTGTAACACTAAATACCTTGGACTGCTGGGGTACTCATCCCTCATGAGTATCGTGGGTATTCTGGGTAACATAGATCCTCTCCCCACCATGGGCCTGCGAGGTCACACAAAGCTGCTTCCCGCATTGACCATCATATTGAGGTAATAATCTATGATGATTTTCATGGATCTGCCGAGTCACATTGAGCCTCTCCCCATAACAGGAATTTCAGGTCATATAGAGTATCTTACCACCATTACATCATAGATGATCCACATAGGGTCTCTTGTTGCTGATCCATATAGGTTATCTTTTCATCAGTCTTTGGGTCTCAGTCAGCTGCAAGATTCCCACAGGTATTGTGCTTGATTACAAGAGAAACCAATCCCCATTCCATTCTCCATATTTTCACTTCCTTCAAAACCTCTTTCGAGTATTCCAAAAGAACCTCCTCTTATCTAGTGTTCCATCCTCACAAACAGATCGTCAATCAAATTCCTGATTGGAAAGATATTGTTTTTTTAGTAATTGGGGGTCACTCGTTTTTGGGCCCAATACAACCCGGTCTGACCGGCCCAACCAACCCAACCCAAGGGACATACATGCCTCAGAAAAGTTTGACTGATCCAACCTTAACCAATTCGGGTCTCGGCCAACCTGTACTGGCCTTGCTTTAGGCTAGGCCCGTCGGGCCTTGCTGGACCTGGCCTATTTCGGTTGGGGGTCCAGCCCATTGGGTCGCCCAAAAATCCGGTTTCATCTGGTTAGGCCTGCAATAGGCAGGCTAGTTCATTGCCTACCTAGGCCCTTCGGTGTCTTGGTTTTATCCCCTTAGCCGAGCCCAAAATTGTAGTCTAGCATTATTTCCAGCCTAGTCTGCTAAACGACCATTTTCGGCCCCCCCAGGTCAGCCTGCATGGTGGTTTGATCTTCTCCATCTCAAATGCGACTTGAGTGTTCTGTTAGGCTGCACGAATCTGGAAACAGTAGGCCACCCTTCCTCATGAAAGCAGTCCCTGATGTGCCATGTTCCAGCACACTACAGCCTACATGGTGTGGGCTACCCTTTTGACATGGTCGGATGTCCACATCCTAGCTTCATCTGCCACTGGCCTGAGAATCGGTGGCTCATGTTTTACCATTGCGGCCCAAGCTGGCTACTAAAACCCCCTTGGTGCGCCATCGTGGTGCGCCACCTCCTCCCCGTGGTTACCACTGGCAGTGTTTTCCAGGGACCACCAGGTCTACTCTGGTGGTCCGTTCTTCGGACCGTTTTTTCCTCCAGCCTCCATGGGGTTCCATCTTCCCTACTAAGGCCTCAAAAATGATTCTATATCTACCTGGAGGTTTATCCAAGATGAACACACAAGGAAGAGGGCCTCATGCCTTTTTTGTTTCATCCCACACCCTCATCAATAGTGTTTCATTAAAAAATGGTGGAAAAGTGATTAATATTCTATAAAAATTAATCCCAAAGGAAAGCCCTGAAAATAAAATCCCTCCCATAAGGTCATGCGATCCACGGATGAACCAGTTCGTGGGTTAATACACGTTCATTTTTTTATAATGAATAACAAGGAAATTAAATTTCAAAATTTAACCCCTACCTAGGATTGATATTGGTTGGGGAAGAGTGGCATCACACACCTTCTTTCTCCGTTCTTGATTCCCTGCCCACATTGCCAGTGATCCTTCAAAGGGTGGGAGGAGAATGTGTTTGTTGTTCGTCATTCCCATTCATTAAGGTGCGTCATTGTCCCCAGTAACTCACCAATGTTCTTAATTGGGGATAATTTAATTTTTATCCTTTATATAAATTTCAGTTCTAATTCTCCAACCCGTTATCTCATTAAAATAGATACGCGTCGTAGCGTTTCTATTACGTTGCATCGTCGTGTTGTTACGTTTTTTCATTAATGAAAAAATATATCTATTATGTTTTTATTAATGAGTCATTACACAACATATTTAAGAGCCTCATTAATGGTCTTCACTTATTGTGACCCATCATCACCTCATCGTCGCCGTAGTGATGAAGTACCACCGCTCAATGTTGATGAAAAATAAATAAAATATATTTTAAGTTATTTTACTTTTATTTATAAAAGTTTGAGAAATAACATTTTCCCTTGACCTGTTCCAGTCAAGGTTAGGTCCATTCATATGTAATGCCAGTTTTCTAGATGCAATTGTTCCCTTAGATTTTCAATCCACGAATCCGTTTAGAAGTTTACAAAACTATGCACGCTCACCATTAGAATTTCCTTAAAAAAGGTCAAAAACAATCATTAACCCTCGACCTGTACCAGTCGTGTTAAGCTCCACCTATGGGAAACACACCATCACGAGCTTAATGGTACTATTGGATTTCCGATCTGAGTTAATGTTTTAGAGTTATAATGACTTAAATATAAAAAAATTGAAACTTAATTATTTTATTTATTGCAAAAAAAAAACTTTCACAGTTGTCCCTTGTTGACCAACATTAGGATCTACCTAAGGAAAGCATACTCTCAAGATCTAAATGGTGGTCTTAGAGTTTCAACTTGATTCACCATTTTTGAGTTATAAATATTTGAAAAAAAAAATAATTTTTTTTACGATTTTTCCATTTTTCGAGTTTTCTCATTAGAGGCCCACGCCGACTAGACTCCAGTCACGCCTAGGGTAAACTCACCATCTTGAATGATACTGTGCTCTTGGATGTCTGATCTGTGCACCTGTTTATGAGTTATTCCACCTTTTAAGAATAATTTCTCATGAACGCTTTTTAAAACATAACATTTTTAACAGATCATTCCAAGCACTCCGAGCCTCAAAATTGCATGTCATCTCATCACCTAGTATCAAAATAATACCATATAACTAAAAAATCATGGTGTTTCTAGGACATTAAAATTCATATAGGAGTCATATTTATAATTTGTTTTTTGTATACATTTATTTTTGGGCTTAAAAAGTCATTTTTCTAAAAACTATTTTTTGTCGCATTTTACACATTTATATTAGATGTAATTTATACCAAATATAAAAATTAAATATGAGGAAATAGAATTTATTTTGGGATCCATAATGTCAAATTTACCCTATTATTAATTATTGTGATTTTTTTGATGAACCTATATGTTATTTGAATAGTAAGAAAATATAATTTTTAAGAAACATGGTATCTTTTATGATATATCGAAGACATAAAGATGATAAAAAAATTTATTAATGTTATGGAATGAATAATTTATGATTATATATAATATAAAAAAATGACATATATAAATAGAAATCTATTTCATGATGTATATGAAAATAATTTACAGTGTCAACGTAGTGGTAGAACTTCACTAGAAACATCAAAATTGGCATCCTAAAGGTGCTCTTTGAGAAGGTATAAACCTTATGTCAACTTTTTTAGAAAATATATAGTATTATTTATTTTTTTATGAATATATTTGAATTATTGATTTATAAAACATGTAACACCCAGAGCTTTTTTAAAACATGAATATCATATACGATATCATGTATGGGACGTAACAAAAAGGAAAAAAATTTATTACATCTTGATAATTTATGATATTTTTTAAATTATTTAATATCTTTGATATCATTAAATGGATAAAATATTGAGTCATAAAATAACAAAATAGTCTATTAAAATATTATTATTTATAGATGTCAATTATAACATTGACGTCTAATCGGAAAGAATGAATAATAATAACAAAATTATTAAAATTATACAGTTTACAAGTGCATAAAATAATATAAATGTATTTATATTGGTTAGAAACAAAATAACAACCATTTGAAATAATAAAGAACATTTTTTGAAAAATCTAATTTTCAAAAAAATGGTTCATTCACACCTTGCAGACATAAATTAAAATAAATTTAAACACAATTAAAGAATTTAATTGATAAAATGAACTTAATTTTGGAAATATTATTTTCGAAAATATAATCGGGTCAATTTTTGGTATTTTCTGACATTTTTCATTTTTTGATGAATAGTAAAAAATTCTGAATTTTAATTAAAAAATTCTTTTTCATTTAAATTATTTATAATTATAAATTATATTTTTAATTGGTTTTAAAGTCAAATTAGTTTAATTATATAAAAATAAATTTAATATAGGTCACTGGTTTCATTTTCATAATGAAATTTGATATAAAACTTTTTTATATTAGTGAAAAGTTTCTCTTTGAAAACCAGTTTTCTCATCACGCCTATGGGGTTAGTGTTAAATTAAAATTTTCCAATTACCTGAATTTAAATTGTAAAAATTAATTCCATATGTGGAATTGATATAATTTATATTATATAATCTGTTCAACTTTATTTTTTTAAATAATAACTACTGATAAAAGTTAAAAATTAAATATTGTTATTATGGTTGAGACATGGTTTTGAAAATTACATGTGTTTGTGTTAAAATTAATTTTCCACACAAATGGGATTTTTATTTATTAAACTTTATTTCATATTTATTATTCATAGGTATAAAGTTTCTAATTTTTATCATTTTATTTTAAGATTAATTAATAAATTACCTAGGTTAAATTGACTAGTTACTTTGGTAAAAATTAAAATGGTAAAAGTTTGTAAAATATAAAGGCTTTGTAATAAAATTTCTAAAAAATTTATTTTTGTGTGTTTTAGATATTTTTATTTAACATATCATCTATCTCCTACCTTATTTACCTATTTCTTTACCACATTATGTGAGAGTGGCATCCCATTAGTGATTAATTTTGGGTATTTACAAAAATGTCACTCCTCAATTTTCAAAGGAAAACCACTTCCCTCACTTATTCACACATCCCAAGGCATTTTTATCGACAAAAATCTTCCCATATTACATCCCAAATTCCATACCCTAATCCAAAAATACTTATTTTGGGAATAAATCCATCCATTAATGGAATTTATGGGGAACCAAAGGATGTTTCTTGAAGAAGAGGTAACATTATTCAATAATATTTTTTATTTTATTTGTTATTATACCGCATCAAATTATTATTAAACCATGATTATATAATAAAATCAGTATCTTAAAAACATTTAGATTTTTTTTCTATTTACTTACCTAAAACCATCCCAACTTCCATCAAATGGGTTACATAATCATCATTTATTTCAATGACAAACTACCTTCTCATGAACCGTTGTCATTCGATTTTTCCATTACCCACTCTCACAGTTGGATATAAAGATGGATTATATATATATATATATAATAATTATACATGTTGAATTTTTATATCATATAAAACTTTTTTTCTTTCCATTCCATAGGGGAAACGATAACGCTGCTTGTGGGTATGACGAACTACTACCTCATAAAGCAATGTGATTCACCTTTCACCAAAACTTAACATTAAAGGTGATAAAGATAATATTAATTAATATATGTGATATAAATTAAATAATTATGGTATTAAAAATATTTTTATCATCTTTGAATGATAATATATCATTTGTTTATTGAAAAATGATAACATCATTCACGTAAGTGTGGACTACTACCTTCACGAAATGGCGCGACTCTTTTTTCATCACCACACCAGATAGATGATATATATAAGTATAATCATTAAAAAAACATGAAATATATTATATTATTTTAATTCTATAAATATAATATATTACTTAACTTCTTTTCATAATGATCATTGAAAAATAGAAACGTTACTCATGTGAACGTACGACCTACCATCTCCATGATTGTAACATAGTTAATTTTTCATTACCATATTTCATGGTGTGTTTTTAAAGTATAATTTATGTATAAATATGATAGCAAATTAATTATTTTTATTCTTTATATTATTTAAAAAATAACACTTTGACCATAGTCAATCTACCAAAGTTATTTCTGAAACATATGCCAAATAATATTGAAACATCAGACATAAACATAACAGATTAAGTAATTATATATAACATAGTAATAGGTATAATAAAAAGAATAATAAACTTGAAAATTTTCTCAAAAAATTAATTTCATAAAACAAATTTATTATTCAAGAAGATAAAGATCATATGTGTTGAGTCAGACTCATGGTAAGGGTTTCTCATCTCACTCATACTTCTATTATACATACACTATATTCAATACTTATTTATTTTATGTAGTACATATAATCCACTTTTTATGTTATATCATGAATTAATTTATCTTCATGGTATTTAATGATTAATTTAATATTATTTCCTTCTTCAGTCTTATGATAACAAATCTACCAAAGTGGTCAGGTATTATTTCATAATCTCATCATTATTCATGATTTTTTATGTTTAAGTAGTCCTTGGTGGAATTATTTGATATTTATATCTTAAAATAAACATATTTTTTTATCCCATGGTTATTAATGATATTTTCAACTAATAGTAAAAAAATCAATCATTGGTACTTAAAATGATAGAGAAAATGTTTTTTAAAAAATATGAATTTATTTCTTTCTTCACTCAAAAATATTTTTTCATCCAAAACCATGTTTACTAAAAATGTTCTAAAAAAAAATTTACACACTCAAAATGTTTTATTAGAGAACTTTTTAAGCATATATTATTTTTTACAAATTATTTTTAATGGAATATTATAATAATATTCTGAATGAGGCACTTTTATATCCTTTTACAGTTCAAAAGTAATGTTTTTTTAACTTATACGATGTATAGAAAATTACCCACTTCCAAAGAAAAAATTTTTTTATGGACAATTATTATCACATTTAAAAAGATAATTTTAAATAAAAAATCCCAATATTATTTAAATTAATAGTTTTTAAAAGTTTATTTCCATGAAAATGATTTTGACATTTTTTATGGTTTTTCTTATTTTTAAATAAAAGGGTGATTTTCAAATAGAATATATTATTCACAAGAAATGTTCCAAGTTATCTTTAGAAATTATTTCCTATCTAAGAATGAATTAATTTATGTTGCTTATGTTTTAATGGTTATATAATCCAACGATACCATCCATATGATTTTTTCTAGATTGTTTTTTTTGAATGATAATTTACAATGTTGATATCATTAATTTTACTATGTATTGTTTAAGATTATGTTTATTGATTAGGGTAAGTATTAAAATTTTGTATGTTAGTTTTTCAATACAATTATTAATGTTGATTATGTTTTACCCCTTTTATATAAGGAATTATTTGGTCTTTGTAAGTGAATGGTAGGGTATTGCAATCCATACTTAATATACATATATATATTATCATTTTTTGATTAAAATTTAACACATTACATAAACACACACCCAAAGACCAAATTAGATTTGGGCGTTTGATAACATGGAAACGTAATCACTGGTACATAGGTGATACACATTATCTACCACTTGGTTCTCTATGACTAGCACACTTCTTAGACACATAATACATAATACATATCTTCATAACCTAGATAAAGGAATTATAAAAAAGAGAGAGCACATATACTCATTAAGGGTAAAAAAAGGAGATATATAAGTATAATTATGAGTATAATGGTATCAAAACAAGATCATAAAATTTGAAGAGCATAACCTATATATAAAATATCATAATCAATAGTAATTAAATAAATATTAGATGTTCATAATTCTTGAATCATAAGGGAATAAAGAGTATAAGACATGAAATAATAACATATGAATAATATATAGAATTAGGGAGGACACATAAACATTTCAAATGATTTCCATATTATTCAAGTATTGCTTCCAAGGAAATATTAGTGGAATGGTTCACTACCTAAACCATATTAGTAGTCATGGTTCACTCCCAAGAATATCATAGAAGATAAATTACTCAACTGAACTGAGTTCACTCCCCATTCAATCCATTCCTATATCAGGAGATATAAATCATTAACCAATGCATTAGAGGCATATATAGGTCCCTCCCATCACATAATGAAATCATACATATGTGGTCCAAAAGATCATAAACAATCATCATATCATAGCCCATGAAACAAAAAATAGGTATCATAATCATTTCATCATATCTTAATATGAAGAAAAGATGAGGAATTAATAATCATTTCATCATAGAATAATTAATGAAATGAAATGGGTTTCATGGGAATTTATAATGGTATAACCTGTATAAGAGAAATGGATTTCATAGACAATATGTACTCAATAACAAAACCATTAAGAGAAAGAATAAGAATGGTATTTTTGAATTATAACCCTAGTAAGACATAGGTAACCTCGACATATGACATCTTAGATCAAAAATAATTTTGAGAAATCTTTTCAATAAATTTCTTGAGTAAAATATCCTACCATCTTTGAAAAATAATTTTTAAAATATAAAATATTTTGAAAATACGTTTCCTTAAAAATTACAATGAAAATTTATAAAAAATATTTTTTTAAATATTTTTTTAAATATTTTTATTGAAAATATCCTTGGGAAGTAATAAAAGAAGCTTAAATAAATGGTCTCATTATTAATACATATAATTTCATACATTATGCATATGTAAAAATAAATATTCCTTTTATATTTTTAGTAGAATTAAATAGATCTTGATCAGAGGATGGTGAGAATATTCCTTTAAGAAATCTTTAAAAATGTAAAACGTGGGTAAAATTGTATTTTAAATATCATGGTAGAAAAGTTTTTATTTTTTTTTAAAAAAACCTTGTTTCGGGAGAAAATTGATTTCTGACTAATGAAGGAAATATGGCCTAAATTTTATTAAAAAAAATCTTAAAAATCTTAAGTACCAAATAGTGAAAAAATGGTAACAATACATGAATATATCATGAATAACTATAGTATAATAAAATTCATGAGGTTTTATGAGATATGGATCCTAATATTTCATCAATGGGTGCCTAATCCGAAACTGTCCTGATAACAATGAGATTAGAGCAATAAAATCATACCACTTCAGTAACATTGAATCATAATACATGTGAGATAATGACATTAAAAAAAATATTACAATACAATTAATAGAATTATATTACTGATAAAACATGTAAAGGGTTATTATATACACCTCTTAAAAGATTATATGTGCATAACAAAACATGTGTCTCAAAGAAGGCAAATTGAGACAAACTTACCTTACTGATTTGGTATCTTCTGTACCATAAACCCCATGAAATAGAGTTCATAAAATGGAAAATTAAATACCCATAAATTTAAGTATAAAAATTATATAAATTATAAATGGGAAGTATATACATCACCAAAATGAAACGGGTGGTGAATAAGTTATATGTCTTATAGAAATAATGGTGTGACTAGAAATCCCATTACCTTATGCATTGACTCTCATCGTGCTCATTAAAACCTACTATATAATATATAAAATTTTATTATTCATATTTTAAATAACCATATTAAATTATTTAATACCATATATTATATAATTATGACTTTATATTACCCTTTTATTAACAATTTCATGTTATATATATGTTTCGGGTAATGCCCACTTTGTTTTCATTGTGTTTAGACAGGTTATTCTTGATCCTATTACTTAGACAATGATTTAATTATCTAAATAATATAAATAATGATATAAATATAATATATATTCATCATATTTTAGTTTGAAATCATCTTCATAAGAAATAAATTGGAAATGAAATACACCATTTATGGAGACGGTAGGCCATACATACGCATGAACATTGTTTCCATTTTCTTATTTTATTTCAAAATAAAGAAAATTAAATGATATATATATACTATATTTATAGTATAATTATTATTTCATATATATTACATATTTTTATGAAACTCATCCTTAACACATTCTATGTAAAGAATGAATGAATCACAATGCTTTGAGGATGAGGTAGTCCACACGTCCACAAACAATGTTATAATATTCCCAAAAAATGGAAAGCATATAGGAATGTGTTATATAATAATTAAATAAGAACAAATAAATAATAAATATCATATATATAATATAAAAATAGTAAATTAATCATTATTACCATGCTTGATAGGTGGTAATGGAATAACAAATGACATCGGTTCACAAGCCGATAGTTCTCCATACACACAAATGATGATTGTGTATCCCATTTTATGGATGTGTGTGGTGATTTAGATATTAACCTTAACCTAAAAACATATTAGTATATTGAGGATACTGTGAATTTCATATAATAATGATATAATAGAAATTTAAGGTGGATTATAAGGAAACAAAATAGAAATGCATGTTGAAGGGCTTTACCTCTTCTACGAGTAACTCCTTTTGGTTTTCACCAAAGAACTTTATTGGTAGGATTTATACCCAAATATAGTATACTAGGGTGAGATTTGGGATTTTTGGAGGATATTTGGATAATTATTTTTTTGAGATAATGATATTTATATGTGTAAATTTGTGAGGGGGTGAGTTCCCTTTTATAGCAGAGGAGGAGTGACATTCTTATAAATATAAAATAGAAAAAACTACTGATAGGTTTACATTAAATAATGTGACTGAAATAATGGTCCATGTTTGATATTATAATGGACATGGTCAAAACTATTTCCATAAAATGTATTTTTTACAAGTCTTTAGGTCATTTATCCTTTTAATATTTTATTTTAACCACTAAGTAAGCTTGTTTTCCTCATAATTGTTTTAATTAATTTTAATTTTTTTCACTAATATTTTTGGTCATATTATAATTTTAACATAATATAAAATATTAATTATTATTATTTGAAATATTTAATCCATTTTTAAAAATTATAATCACATAAGTTCAAGAAATTTATTTAAAATTCATCCCACGGATGGGATGAAACAAAGAGTTTTTAAAGTGAAAAAGTTCCAAAGTATGAAATGTTTTACACCCAATTTAAATGTGAAATTGTTTCCAATTAGATTTTGGGATTTTTAATTTATCTATTTATTTTTTAGAATGAAAATAAAATATATATAAAAAATATATGTAAATTAAACAAAAAATAAGTTTTATAATTAATATTTATTATATTTCAATATTCATCCACAAATGAAATATTTCAAAAAAATCCCAAAAATTAATTTAAGATAATTTTGACATTTTTAATTAAAAAATGAAATATTATTTATAAAATTAAATTTATAAAAGTGTCCAAAAATAATTTTATTATTTTTAACAAAAGGATGTAAAAAGAAGTTATTTGTAGAAAATAGTCTTTTTCAAAACACATAGAATTTACCGAAAATTATATTTAATTATTAATATTTTCTATTTATAACAAAGAATTATAAATAATATATAAAATTTATTTATTAATACTCATATTATAATTTTTAGTGGATATGATACTTTTTCTTGTTTAAATAAATACTATAAAAAATGTTGTTTCATAGAAACTCAGTGTTGTGTGTAATGCAAGCTAAACCAGTGTTTTGTATAGTGAAATATTAACATAGTATAGAGTGTAATTTAAGATTAATTTCTTGTAGCATATAAAACAATACATAAATGAAATTTAATTTATTCAAAAACAAGGTTCATAAAAATTTTTGGTGTTACATTACAACCACCCTAAAAAGAATATCTCCCTTGAAATTCATATTTTTGATAAAAATAAATGAGTATACTTTTTCATCATAATATACTCAATTTACCATGTGGATTCCTTTTACTAGTGGTTTCTCCACAAAACTATGACCAGGTCAGTGGTCTTATTTCCTAGATCATTCACCATACAGTCAAGAATTTCAACTAGTTGTTCCTCATAAGAAATACCTTACTTCAGTGGCAGGACATTCGAGTTTATTTCATATGAAGGGTGAAGTAATTAAGTCCTCATGAAAGATACATGGAACACAGTATGGAATCGAGATAGGATTAGTGTAAGTTCAAAATGACAGGCTATTGTCCCAATACAATCAGGAATTTCAAATGGATCGATATACCTAGGCCTTAGCTTCACATTCTTCTTGAATCTCATAACCATATTCCAGTTATAATTTCATTGAAAAACCATCTCACCAACATCAAATTCTATATCATGTAAATGGTTATCAACATAAATTTTCTACCAACTTTGAGCTACCTTGATATATTATTGAATGGTTCTGGCCTTATCATCCATTTCTTCAACTATCTC
This sequence comes from Viscum album, assembly GCA_963277665.1. NCBI lineage: Eukaryota > Viridiplantae > Streptophyta > Magnoliopsida > Santalales > Viscaceae > Viscum > Viscum album. The sequence goes on from OY728166.1 coordinate 726,312,655, forward strand.
AGGTCCCAATAGCCTTCATTCTCCAACTTCATTCCATCTTGTTGTAGCTCTACATTTCATTCCATATATGGATTCATAAGGATATATCTAAATACTTGAGTGAAATATATTTTTGAAGAATACTCAAATAGAGGAAGGTTTTGATAAAACAAATTTAATCCAACAAACAAGATCCCAACATATCCTCAAGATTTTGATTTTTTCATTCATACATACTATCCATTTAAGGATGATATTAATGATAAAAATAAAATTTATATCAATGTATTCCTAAAAATTCACCTGAACATGGAGGTAAAACACGAATCCCAATTAGATATGGTGGAATTTGGAACTCCAAGAATCCTTACCACTTCCTTAATGTATATCATGAAATGATAATCAAGAGATAAGTATTCTCTAATAGTGATGAAGTGAGATGACATAGTAGGTGATCGACTACCACCCATATATATTTTTTACCTATAGAGGTTTTGGGGAGTTCAAAAAAATCTATAGTGATATTATCCCATTTCCATTCTAGTATTGGTGCTGGTTGTAACATCCCTTTAGAATATTTTATTTCATCCTTAACTTTATAACATACAAAGAATCGAGAAAAAAACTATGCAATATCTCCCTTCATGAAATCCCACCAGAATAATTCTTTCAAATATTTATATGTCTTCATAATTCCAGGATGAATAGAGAATGAATAAATATGATCTTCCTCTATCATCTCCTTATTCAACTCTAGTATGGATGAAACACATACATGGTTTTTTTACCTTATCATTCCATCCTAATCAAGGTTAACCTCAGGAACATTTATAAACTTCTTCTGTATTTCCAAATCTTATTTCTAAAGCTCTTTAATAGTCATTTGATAGAAGATTGAACATTAGATTGAGTAATATAATAATTTCCTCTTCCTTTCGGATTTCTAGGTATATCCTTTTTAAATAAAAAACACTAGATATTTTGATATCCTCATGATAGATAATCTATCATGATTCATTCAACTCAAAACATCAACCATCTTATTCTCTTTCCTAGGTTTGTAATGTATTGAAAATTAAAATCATTTATCAGCTCTAACCATCTTCTTTATCCCATGTTTCAACTCCTTATGTGTGAATATATACTTAAAAAATTTATGATCATTATATATTTAAAACTTTTATCCATAAATATAATGCCTCCATATCATTAATGAAAAAATTACCCCAGCTAAGTCCAAATCATGTGTTGGGTATTTTTTTCTCAAAAATACTCTATTATTATTATTTATAGGATATAACCATTTTATTATGCATAAGAACGCATTAAAATCTATTATTGGGTGCATAACTATATATTTAAACCTATTATTCACCACATGGTAATGTAATAATAGGTGCACTGACAAACCTTCCCATCAATTCCTCAAAATTATTCTCACATTCATCGATCTTGTGGAACTTGGAACCCTTATGAGTTAACTTGGTCAGAGTATTGGATAATCATGAGAAATTATCCAAAAAACTATTAATAATATATATAAAAAAACAACATATATCTATCACTATGGTTGGTCTCTAGAAACATTCAATATCCTCTATCTTTGATGGATATACTGTTATACCCTCTCTTGAGATTAAATGACCAAAAAATGAAACCTTTTATAGCCAAAATTAACCTTTTTTAAAATTTTCATACAATTTATTTTTCCATAGGGTATTTAGTACAATTATCAAGTGGTCTTAATTCTTTTACTTTCACATTGAATAGATAAAAATTTCATCTATAAAGACACCACAAAATAATTGTGGTTATCTTTAAAGACTCTATTCATCAAATCCATGAAGATATAAGGGGGATTAGTATGTGAAAAATACATCACTATATATTCATAGTGTAGAGACCCAAATCATGACGTACATGGACATTAAATTACTTTTTTAGAATAATTAATACATAACAAAAAAACACACAAGGACCCTAATAGTTTAGTGTCTTTGGAAACTCGAAAAAATAATCTTCTAATCTTGGTGAAAGATCTTCAACATCTCCCATAAATATATTCCCTTCTTTTTCGTACCTACAACCTTTCTTTAAATCTTGGGGAAAAGAAAACATATAAAGGGTGAGCTCAAATTCTCAGTAAGGGTAAACATGGAGAAAATAAATAAACCCATATAAATTTGAACTTCAAAACATGAACGTAAAGTTTACACATCAAAATCTTGAGTTGTGAAATAAATCTTGGCAGTACGAAAGGAATAGGTCATAAAGGATCATCAATCATGATAAATAGCATTGGAATAAAACATTTAATTGTGGAAAACCATTAAGAACAAGATATGATTTCTATAGTAGCCTAGGTATTGCTTCCAAGACCATCTTAGGGGACAAAGTCCCTTTCTGTATCGAGTTCGATCCTCATTCCAATCTTGTATCACTGAACCGGATTAACTTACCATTCTAGTCAGGTATATATCATGAAATATAAATCTTTACCAAATGAATTTAAGGGAGATATAGGTCCCAAAAATCTCATAATTAAATCATTCTTACGTGTGCCATAACATAAACATAAATCATTCATCGTAACCCAAAGAATAAAATGGGTTTCATAAACATCATCCCATCATAACATAATCCATATAAAACAAATGGAAATAATTTCATCATAAGAAAAGTGAAACCATGTAAATCATTGAGATATTATACTTGAAACATACACATATGAAATAATTTCATCTTAGATGGAAAATGGTTTTGATAAAACACTTGAAATGAATTATTGAGGAAAATATCCTTTCTTTTTCAAAATAATTTTCTTTTCACAAAATGCCATGAAATTTTAAAATATAAGTATTTTGTTGAAAATAGTCATGAAATCTTGTAGAAGAATATTTTGGAAAATTAGGAGTTATGAAACTGTAAAAATCTGTTCATGCTGTATAAGTTAAAAAATATTCTCCTCGTACTTTTAATGGAAAAGTCTAAAAGTACCTCGTATGGTAATCAAAAGAAATATTCCTTACATACCATGTAGTAAAAGTAAAAAATGGGTAAAAATAACTTTAAACATACAGGAATCCATTTTTATAAAACAAGGACATGGATGATAAATATAACGCCAGTAAATACTTAAGAATAAAAAATCTCGGATAAAAACGAGATTGGATATGTTATCCCTTACCTTATGTTCGATATGCTTACTATGTATCTGAAACTCCTGTATAATGATTTAAAAATTTTCATTGAATTATTACAGAATCATATTCATTTTTATGATATAATATATGGTTCACTTATGACTTTATATTACCCCTTATTTTTTAAATTCCATGTTAAAGCAGCGTTTTGGGTAAAATCGTTTCATTTATCGTACGTGTTTCGATTTATTGTTCTTGATATTATTACTTATATCTAGGTTTAATTAATTTCAGAATGTAAAACATGATTTGTATATAATATATATTGAGCATATAAATATATATGATAGATCGATAAATGGAATGAAATACACCATTCATGGAGACGGTAGGCCATACGTACGAATGAACACCGTTTTCGTTTCATTATTAAATTCAATGGAATTAAGTAAATAAAACATATATGTACATAAATCCAGTATCATTATTATGTAATATATTTCATTATTATTTATTATATATACTTTATAATCATACTTTAATTGTTAATCATGGAAAATAAATTTCATCGCGTTTGTGGAGACGGTAATTCGTACGTACGCACGCGCGATGATATCGTTCCCATAATTTTTGAATTGAAATGGAGTGGATGATATAATATCTCAGAATCAGTATGATTTAATAATAACTATATATAGTTATTCATTACACAATTATACCCATCCAAGTAAGGTGGTGGTGGAAAAAACAGATTTCACCACGGCGTGGAGATGGTATTTCGTACATACGCACGCGCAGTGATTTCATTTTTCGTAGGATGGACAGAATGTGAAATAGGGTTGTTTTATATTTATAAAAACATATCAGTATATTAGTGATAAATATGTTATTAATTTAAGATGAAAAAAATAAATAAGTAGAAGTTGAAGAAGAAGGAAACTTGAAAGAATCGGTAGAAGAGATTACCTCTTCTTTGACTCATCGCTTTTAAGCTTCCTCTTAAGGCACTAGAGTTGGTCTTTTGAGGAGAACAGAACCTCCATAATGTTTCTAGGGAAGTGGTGAAGATAAATGGGCAGGTTTTTTCTGAGATTTAAGGCTCAAAGTTTTGTAAAGAAGAGAGGGAGTAGGTTACCTTTTATAAGAGAGGAGAGGGGAACCTTTGGAAAGTGTGAAAAAATTATTTTATTATACACTTATATTCTGTTTCAAAAGGTCCAAAAATCATTAATGCTGAAGATAAGATGACTCATGGTCGAAATAAAATCATCCAATCATAATTGGACATGTTTGGATAATATTTTAATCATTATAATATTATTTATTTAAATCATTTATTAATGAGGTAACTACTACATCATTATTGTGACATAAATAATTAAATTTATTTGATGTCTAAAAATTATAAAAAAATACCATCACCTAGGAAATCTTTTTATATTTCCAAATAAAATTTATAGGTGAAAATATAATTTATATAACTCCTTAAAATTAATTGCTAAAATATTTTTGTTAATGTCAATTTTGTCATTACATTAAATTAATTAATCCAAATTGTCATTATCACTACCAAGTGGCTCGATGAGATCCCAAAATCGACCTAAGGATGCCCATGGTCGGAAACTACTAATCCAATAAGGTTAGGACACGTGTTTAGGTAATTTTTAATTATCATAATATTCTTTTAACCTTGAATTACCCTATTTATCTTTAACCGCGGTAAATAAAAGTCAAATGTTACTATTCACCAATAATCATTTTCATCTTATTGAACCAAATTTTACTTCTTGATAAAAACCATGTATGTCAGATTTTCAAAATTCCATTCACAGATGTGGTAAAATTTCATTTAAATGAAAGAGTCGGTTTTTTAACTACCACTAAGTGGTTTCACTATTCATCAAAAATTGAAGATTTCATAAAAATACCAAAAAATCAGCCAAATATATATTTGATATTCCGAATTAAAAAATGATTTATATTTTTAAAAATTCAAAACATAGACGTGGAATTAATTAATTTTAAAATTAATTCCCGTTATCAAAAAAATAGTGTGTTTTTATGAAACAATAAATATCAAAAGATTGACACTTGTTTATGTCCAATTTCAAAGTGAAGTTAATTCCAATGACCAAAATTGGATTAAATGGTAAAAATATATTCTAATTACACTTTATAACTAATTAAAAAGTTATTCTAACGACATAAATTATTGTGATGGAAAAATTTGTTTTTAATTAAAATATGGCGTGTTTTTACAATTCATCAAAATATGAAAGCTATCAGAATAATATAAAAAATTTATCCAAAGTAAATTTTTTTATCTTAATTACAAAGAATAATTTTATTATGTCAAAGTGAACTTATAAACATGTCAAAAACTATATTTATAGTGGGTGTGCCATCAAAAGACGACAAAACTGTATTTTTTTTAAAATACTTATTTTACCTGAAAAATTTATTTTGTTCTCCTACCTTGTTCTTGAAAATGTGTAAGATGAATAATAATGTTATAAAATTTAAAATGTAGTTAATAAAATTCATAACAGCTAGTCCATTATAATATTATAACAATATATCGTTGTTTTGTAAAACTCGGTATTTCGTACTACACACGCTATCGAGGAAGGTCGCGATTGAGTGTAATTCCAGCAAAGTCAAGGTTGCGTGTAGTGAAAGATACATTTATTGTTGTGTAACACAGTACATAATTAGTGTTGCGTATACTGAAAGCTAATACGGTGTTTCATATAGTACAAGATAATTTTAGTGTAGCGTCCAACACAAGACATCAATGAAATTTAAAAGAATAATTCTCATAAAATCTCGGGTTGTTACATTCTACCCCCCTTAAAATGAATTTCGTCCTCGAAATTATTCGGGGTTATAAATGGTTTAGTACTTTAAATTTTCTTTCATAGAAACCCACATCGTAAAACGGAACACTAAAACTTAATTTTAAAAAGTGAAGTATGAAACATAACGGTTACCCAAATTAACTCATCAATGGGTTTCCACATAACAGAACATATGTGAAAATATGGATATGTAAGAGAAATCTAACCATCATGTTATGATTAAGAGTGGTAGAGAACATGGCTATGAAAAATCCAACAATCACAAAGCCATAAATTTGTGATGATATAAGGTACCATCTGATTCATCAGATATAAGAGCACTAAGACAACATTTTTGGTTTTCAATGTCATTTCCCTAAAGTTGATAATTTTGAATTAGAAGAAATACTTACTTTATTTCAATATAATATCATTATTGGTCATCCTATGAAAAACTTCCAATTCATCTCTTATTTAATGAAATTGAGTTGAATTTTTCATTCTCAAAGTGTTAGCAGATCATGTGATAGAAAGATAGGTCATTCCATCTACCTCTATCATAAGTCCATATATGCTGAGATTAATCATATATGGTTCCTAAAATAAACTTATACTTCATCTATCATACATCTTAATAAAATAAAACTAGTTTCTACTAACCAGGGACTTCATGTAGGCCAGTGGTAGGCGATAAAGGCATGTCACACTTCAGTTGTGGGTTCAATTCCCATAGCCTTGTCCGACGTGACGGGTTGTCACCTGTCCTGCAAGTTTTCCTTTTTCTAAAACTACATTATTATAACATCCCATCAATAATATCAAAAAAAGTTCGATCCATAAACAATACTTACTTATGTACAACATAATCCATTCCAATATTTAGGCTTATCTAAAATACTTCTGTCCAAGCTCATAGTATAAAGAAAACAATTGCTAGAAATTTCATTTGTCGAGCATGTGAATGCCATCATTTATCCCCCATATATCATACGATATATCTTGTTGGTCACATTCCCAACATGTGAATACATTAATCATATATTCTCTTGAAAAATTAATACCCATTTAAACTTAGTGAAAACATGAATGCTGTCAAAAGATATCTCTTTCCACATACCAAAATCCCCAAAAAAATTATACTCAAACCATGATATCACATTGTCCTTATATTAGTCATGAAATCATGAATACTATCAAACATATTATTTTCTCTTTATCAATTCATTATGCACATATCATCTGCTGTCCAAAATTATTTCAATCACTTTTCATGGTTACTGATTCCATATTCTTATGGAAAACCACAATGGACCAATACATAGATATTCCAATATACCATAAAAGTACCTCAACAACATTATTCTTGATTACCAATACATAAGCACTTCAATCCATCCTCTTCAATTATTGTCATGGAATAAATCCTTCCTTGATTTAGAAGTATCCTCTTAGGTTAGGGCATTAAGTTGGGTAATGGCCAGGTTCTCCACAGATAATAAATTGAACTCCATAACAGTCTGTCACTCTATGACCCTTCTCTCCACATAGATAACATCTTCCCCTCCATTTGATATATTCATCAAGGTTCTTCTTCCCATATTTATAAATTTCAATCTTCCTTTCTCTATGCTCCTCACCATGCGAATATGCATAAAATTCCATCTTCCTCTTATTTGATGAATTATAAATACAAATAAAGTTTACATTGTTAATCATATATCGTGATGACTGATTAGACATAATCACAATATCATTCTCTATTACGCAATTTCGTTTCTCATAGTCACCAATTTGTCCATTGGATTCAATGTTAACCGAATTCCTTTTGGTTCCCTCCATTGACTAAAACACAAAAAGAATTCTGTGAGAGGCGAAAATCATACTAGGAAAATAACATAATCAAGGGGGATTACCTTCAATATATATCATCTTATGTTTAAATCTATGATCGTTACCGTAATTCTAGGACTATAACCTATACTTATACGTAACCTTAGGGACATACCTAGACATACCTTAGAAACATCTCTAGGGATTTCACTAAAGTTTTCGCATCCTATTTTCCAAAGGTTAACTAAACCTTTCTTCTGATACCAACTGTAGAGACCCAAAGCTTGACGTACATGGACACTACATTAATTTTTCAGAATAATTAATACATAACAAAAAAACACACAAGGACCATAATAGTTTAGTGTATTTGGAAACTCTGAAAAATAATCTTCTAATCGTGGTGAAAGATCTTCAACATCTCCCATAAAGATATTCCCTTTTTTTCTTACCTAAAACCTTTCTTTATATCATGGAGAAAAGAAAATATATAAAGGGCGAGATCAAAAGCTCAGTAAGGGTAAGAATTGATAAAATAAACCAAACCATATAAATTTGAACATCAAAATGTGAACGTAAATTTTACACATCAAAATCTTGATTTGTGAAATAAATCTTGGCAGTACGAAAGGCATAGGTCATAAAGGAACATCAATAATGATTAAATAGCATGAGAATAAAACATTTAATTGTGGAAAACCATTAAGCACATGATATGATCTCCATAGTAGCCAAGGCATTGCTTCCAAGACCATCTTAGAGGACAAAGTCCCTTTCTGAATCGAGTTCACTCCTCATTCCAGTCTTGTATCACTGAACCAGATTAACTTACCATTATAGTCATGTCTATCTTATGAGATATAAATCATTACCCAATGCTTTGGAGGGAGATATAGGTCCCACCCATCTCATAATGAAATCATTCTTACGTGTGCCACAACATAAACATAAATCATTCATCATAACCCAAACAATAAAATGGGTTTCATAAACATCATACCATCATAACATAATCCATATAAAACAAATGGATATAATTTCATCATAAGAAAAGTGAAAACATGTAAATCATAGAGACATTATACTTGAAACATACACATATGAAATAATTTCATCTTAGATGGAAAATGGTTTTGATAAAACACATGGAATGAATTCTTGAGGAAAATATCCTTTCTTTTTCAAAATCATTTTCTTTTCACAAAATTCCATTCAATTTTAAAATAAAAGTATTTTTTTAAATATATTCATGAAATATTGTAGAGGAAGATTCATTAAAATTAGGAGTTATGAAACCGTAAAAATCTGTTCATGCCGTATAAGTTAAAAAAAACATTATCCTCGTACTTTAACAGAAAAGTCAAAAAGCACCCCACATGGTAATCAAAAGAAAGATTCCTTGCATACCATGTAGTAAAGGTAAAAAATGGGTAAAAATAACTTTAAACATACATGAAACCATTTTTAGAAAATAGAGACATGGATGATAAATATAACCCCAGTAAATACTTAAGAATAAACAATCTCGGATAAAAACAAGATTGGATAAGTTATCCCTTACCTTATGTTCTATATGCTTCGTATGTATCCTAACCTCCTGTATAATGATTTAAATAATGTCATTGACTTATTACAGAATCATATTCATTTTTCTGATATCATATATGTTTCACTTATGACTTTATATTACCCATTATTTTGTAAATTTCTTGTTAAAGTAGTGTTTTGGGTAAAATCGTTTCATTTAACGTACATGTTTCGATTTTTTGTTCTTGATATTATTAATTATATCCTGATTTACTAAATTCCAGAATTTAAAACATGATTTATATATAATATATATTCAGCATATAAATATATATGATAGATAGATAAATGGAATGAAATACACCGTTCATGGAGACGGTAGGACGTACGTACGCATGAACGCTGTTTTCATTTCCTTATTGAATTGAATGGAATTAAGTAAATGAAACATATATGTACATATATGTACATAAATACATTATAATTATTATTTAATATATTTCATTATTATTTATTATATATACTTTATAATCATACTTGAATGGTTAATCATGGAAAATTAATCTCATCACGTTTGTGGAGACGGTAATTCGTACGTACGCACCCGCGAGGATATCGTTCCCATAATTATTGAATTGAATTAGAGTGGATGATATAAAATCTCAGAATCATTATGATGTCATAATAACTATATATAGTTATTCTTTACACCATTATACCCATCCAAGTAAGGTGGTGGTGGAAAAAACAGATTTCACCACGGCGTGGAGACGATATTCCGTACGTACGCACACGCGGTGATTTCGTTTTTCGTAGGATGGATAAAAGTTGAAATAGAGTTGTTTCATATTTATAATAAAATATATGTATATGAGTGATACTGATGTCAATAATTTATAATGAAACAAATAAATAAGAATAATTTTAAGAATAAAGAAACTTGAAAGAATCGGAAGAAGAGATTACCTCTTCTTCGACACACCCCTTTTAAGCTTCCTCTTCAGGCACTAAAGATGGTCTTTTGAGGAGACCATAACCTCCATAATGTTTATAGGGAACTGGAGAATAGAAATGGGCAGGGCTTTTCCAAGCTTTAAGGCTCATAATTTTGTAAATAGGAGAGGGGGGAGGTGCCCTTTTATAAGGGAGGAGAGAGGCACCTTTGGAAAGTGTGAAAATTTTATTTTATTATAAACTTATCTTAGGTTTCAAAAGGTCCAAAAATCATTAAATATGAAGATAAGATGAATCATGGTCTAAATAAAATCATCTAATCAGAATTGGACATGTTTTTGATAATATTTTAATCATTTTATTCTTATTTATTTAAATCATTTTTTAATGAGGTAACTATGACATCATTATTATGTCATAAATAATTTTATTTATTTGATTTTAAAAAATTACAAAAGAAATACCATAATGTAGAAAATATATTTATATTTCCAATTAATATTTATAGTTGAAAATATAATTTATATAACTCCTTATAAAATTTAATTACTAAAAGATTTTTGTTAATGTCAATTTTGTATTTACATTAAATTAATTAATCCAAATTGTCATTATCACTACCAAAGTGGCTCAATGGGGTCCCAAAATCGACCCCAGGGTTCCCATGGTCGACCACTACTCATCCAATAAGGTTAGGACAAGTTTTAAGGTAATTATTAATTATTATAATATTCTTTTAACCTTGAATTACCCTATTTACCGTTAACCGTGGTAAATAAAAGTCAAAAGTTACTATTCAACAAAAATTATTTTCATCTTATTGAACCACATTTTACTTCTTGATAACAACCATGTTTGTCGGATTTTTGAAATTCAATTCACAAAAGAGGTAAAATTTCATTTAAATGAAAGAGTCTGTTTTTTAACTACCACTAAGTGGTTTCACTATTCATAAAAAATTGAAGTTTTTCAAACAAATACCTAAAATTCAACCTAAGATATATTTGATATTCCGAATTAAAAAATGATGTCTATATCTCCAAATTCAAAACATATAAGTAGAATTAATTAATTTTAAGATTAATTCCCATTATCAAAATGAATAGAGTGTTTTTAAGAAACAATAAATATCAAAAGATCGACACTTGTTTATGTCCAACTTCAATGTGAAATTAATTCCAATGACCAAAATTGGATTAAATGGTAAAAATATATTCTAATTACACTTTAAAACCAATTAAAAAGATAATATAACCATATAAATTATTGCGATGAAAAATGTTGTTTTTAATTAAAATATGGTGTGTTTTTACTATTCATTAAAATATGAAAGTTATCAGAATAATATGAAAATTTTATCCAAAGTAAATTTTTATATCTTGATTCCAAAGAATAATTTTATATTGTCAAATTGAACTTATAAACACGTCAAAAACTAGATTTAATGTGGGTGCGCCATCAAAAGGCTGCAAAACTGCATTTCTTGAAAAATACTTATTTTATCCGAAAAATTTATTCTGTTCTCATACCATGTTCTAGAAAATGTATAAGATGAATAATAATGTTATAAAATTAAAAATGTAGTCAATACTATTCATAACGTCTAGTACATAATAATATTATAATAATATATCATTGTTTAGTGAAACTTGGTATTGCATACTACACATGCTATCGAGGATGGTCGCCATTGCGTGTAATGCAAGCCAAGTCAAGGTTGTGTGTAGTGAAAGCTCCCTTTAATGTTGCATATACTATAATCAAAACTTATTTTATTTATACATTAATAAAATCTATACTCAATGTTGCATAGAATAATTTCTACAAAACGAGCTTGAAATTGTGTGTAACACGAGCCAAGAATAGTGTTGCGTATACTGAAAGCTAATACGGTGTTGAATATAGTACAAGCTAATTTTAGTGTAGCATACCACACAAGACATCAATGAAATTAAAAAGAATAATTCTCATAAAATCTAGGGTAGTTACACATAATGCATATACCTTATATGGAATTTCATCTTTGGTATGTCCTCTTTCTTAACCCTCAATTTATGGTATCAAAAAAGAAGTTAAATCTTGGAAAATTAGTCAGATCTGCATTTTTTATCAATAAAGTCATCAATATGAGGAAGTGGATACTTGTTCTTGATCTCTATCTTGTTGTACTCCTAATAATCAACATAGAGTCACATTGATCTATCTTTTTTTAGAAAGGGAATAGGTTCACCCTATGGTGTCACACGTGTCTAAATGAATCCCTTGTTAATGGTTTCCTAGAGTTTCTTCTTTAATTCCTGCTACTCAACTGGGGAAATTCTAATGGGAGTTTTTGAAGTTGGTGTGGAACTTGTTTTGAGTACTATTGGGAACTCAACTTCACATCTTGGAGGAAGTCTAGGAAACTCTTTTAGAGAGAGGTCCACATATTTAGGAACAATAGTCATATCATCATTGTTGATTTTCTCCCCAACCATTTGAGGAAAAAGTGCCTTCTGAATGGGAATTAAGACCTAAGAACTAGATGTAATCTTAAATAAAAGTTCATAATTATCATCAAATTTATCTAAAATAATATGTTGGTTTGATATATTAAATGTAACTTCCTATGATTGAAATTTTTTATGGGATTTATGTAGAGAAATCCAATCGATGCCTAAGATGAAACAAATTTATCCAGATGAAGAATGACATGATTTTAAGGAAGACAATTCCCACAAACATCAACCAAATAGGAATCATATTTTTGAGATATGATCATTATACCATTGGGGGTTTTCATTAAATATTCCACATCTAATTATTTGGGTGGAATCTTAACACCCTTATAAATAAATTTAGATATTAAATAATGGATGGATCCAGATTCAAATAAAACATTATCAGTTCTATAGTGGATGGTAAGTGTACCTTTAACCACATAGTTATCAAACCCCTCACTAGAAATAGTGATCACATGATATTTCCACCCATCCGTTGGATTAAGAGTTTGCTAACATCAATCATTATCATTATGATTCAGGTTTCTGAACTTGTTAGTGTAATTCCCATTCTCTTTACACTTGAAGCATTGAAGTGGGGGAGGTTTATTCTCTACAGTTTTCTCTCCATTCAAATTGATAGCTTACTCTTCCCATCACATCAGAAATAAAATTCCTAATGTCCTTCCCTTACGCACTTGAAAAAATTATTATAATCCTAGTGACAGTTTCTTGTATTCCTTTTCCAACACTTCGTGCATAAAGGAAATATTGTCTTCATCTATCATTATTTTTTTATTTTCATTTTAACTCCATCATCCATTTATTGTAAAAACCATGAGATTGATACATAACTATAACATCCATTTCAAACATGAAAGCACAACTCACAATCACTTAATTGATACCAAAGTATCATATGTCCGACACCATAATGGGACATGGATTTAAGACACTGAAAAATATATAGACTTACTTTCAATTTAAATGATAATACTAGAAGTGTACCTCACAAATCTTGAAAAATTAGCCTCAGAGGTACCAATAGATTCCTCATACATTTTATTTAACTCGAGAATTTATTTATCCATATTCATATTAAGAATAAAAATAATGTACATATTCAAACATAAATTATTGAATTTATTCTAATCCATGTATTCAATTTACACTTTTTTACTCATATTATTTATTATAGTCCACCACTCGTCTGTTTCAACTTCTAAACAACATATAACAAGAATGACATTCTCATATTTCAAACAATGTAGAATAGAAATATATTTTCAATGATATTGATGCATTGTTCAGAATCTACTATATCAGAAGACCCACTAAAATAAGGTGTATGTTTCCTCATGAAGAACTCAATAGAACATTTTCCCTCCATATCTAGTTTGTAAGCTCATCATGATTAATATATTGAGAAACAAGTGAGAATATAACAACAATTTGTTTCATTCCATATCCCACGCCATTTGGATGGTCAAGATGGGAATCATTGCATTTCCCATTAAACTTAGTATTTAAATGGTTCTTTCAGGTTTCATCCACTTATTAAAACCAAAAACCAAAGATTAAGAAACTATAGTCATAGTTGGAAACCACATAATCATTTAATTACATATTGTATGTCTAAATTTTGACACGTTCTTTAAACTATAACATCTTTTGTTTATACTAGGTTATTCAAATCCAAATTATATTTAAATCCATTTTGATGGTTCATGAAGAGTTTTGTGAATTTCCAAAGAATATCCACCTGGAGTGTCAAACCAAGTGTGCTGCAAGTTCAATTTTCATGCACTAGTTCTTAATCGAGTCTAGCTCAAAACATAGTGTTTTTGGGTTATTACCCTTATGTACATATGATCCATTGCCACATCATATTTAAGTATCCATATAGGGATGCATTACTAGGAAACCACTCACTCTGTCCTTTACCAAAATTCCCAGAAATTTTCTTATACTTTATTAAATCCATAAACTTATACTACGAGTCTTTTCCTTTAGGATATCACTATGGTTTTATCATTCTAGTTTCAAAAGGTTGACTAAAACTTCGCTCTGATACTGACTATAGTGACCCACACATTACATAAAAAATACATTACAACATTTTATACATTACAAAAATTCATACCCTAAGGCCGTATTAGATTATTGACTTTGAAAATATAGATACATAAACAATCATACATAAGTCATCAACATTATTGCTCACTGGGTTCTCCATGACTAGAAGCCTTCTTAAACAAATCATACACAATAAATATCTTCATAACCATCGGAAAGGAAATATAATAAATGGTGAGCTCAAATTCTCATTCAGGGTAAGAAAAAGAGATATGTAAGAATAATCATGATCATAATGGTATATGAACAAGATCACAACATTATAAGATCTTACCCTAAATATAAAAGATCATAATAAAGAGTCATGTAAGAAACATTGAATTTTCATAATACATGAATCATAAGTAAATCAAGAGCATGATCCATGAAATAATAACATTGGAATAAGTCATGGAATTATAGAAGACACATAAAAATGTTAACTTATTTTTTGTAGTAGTCAAGGGTTATTTACAAGGCTATCTTAGTGTAATGGGATGACTCCAATAAACCATCTTAGTAGTAAAGGTTCACTCCCAAGACCATAATGGAATAAAAACTCCATTATTGAACCATGTTTACTCCTATTCTAGCCATTTCTATCCCATGATATATATATATATATCTTTACATAATGCATTGAAGGGATATATAGGCCACACCCATCACATAATGAAATCATAAATACAAGTTACATAATAACATAAACAATAATTATATCATAACACATGAAATAAAAAAATGGGTATCATAATCATTTAATCACATCTTAATATGTTGAAAATATGAAGCTTTCAAAATCATTTAATCATAGAATAACCTGTGAAAATAAATTCGTTTAATGAGAATTTATCGTGGTATAACCCATGGATGATAAATGTGTTTCATCAACCTCATGTCAAAAAAATCATGACCATTTAGAGAACTAATATGACTGGTATGATTGGATCATAATAGAAGTAAGACATAGGCAACATAAAAATATTTCATATTAGATGGAAAATAATTTTGATAAATATTTTAAAAACATTTCTTCAGGAAAATATCCTTTCTATACTGATTTTTTAAAAAAATAAAACATTTTAAAAATAATTTTCTTCGAAAATAACTTTGAAAACATGTAAGGAAATATTTGGAAACATTTTTGTTAAAATAATATTTTAAAATATCTTTGAATTCATAAAAGGTAATCTTAAATGAATAGAGTTTTCATGATGGTGGAGAAATCTATTAATTATGTATAAGTAAAAATATAAATTCCTTTCATATTGTCGATAGAAGTTAAAAGAGATTTGATCAAAATATTAGAATAAAATTACATATTAAATAATTTTTTAAAAAGGTTAAACTTGGTTAAAAATTTCTTTTTAAAATCATGGTAGAACATTTCAATTTTTTTTGAAAAAAACCATGTTTTTGGGAGAATATATTTTCTCGACCGAAGAGGGGAATAATTTCAGAATTTATAAAAACAATTATCAAATGTATTAAGTAAAAAGTAGTGGAAAATGGTACCAATACGCGACGATATTACGAATAATAAGAGAAGAGTAAAATTTATTATATTTTTGGAGATATAGATCGTTTGTTTTTACCAATGGAATAATAATTGTAAACATTCTTGATAACGATGATATTATCGAAATAAAATATTATCACATTGATAAGTTTTAATCACAATAACCGTGACATAATATAATTAAAATAATATTAAAATATCGTGGAAAATTATATTCATCATACAACATGTCAAATGGTAGTATATACACCTTGTAAAAGAATATAGGTTCATAACATAACATTTATTTCAAATAATGAAATTTGATACAAAATTACCTTACTGATTTGGTAACTTTTGTATTGTAAACCCCATGAAATAAATGTAACCTCAACCTTTTTAAATTTTTTTATTTTATTAATTTTATTATAAGTGGGTATTATTGTTGAGGTTCGAGTTGATTCTCGGTTGGAATTGTATGTTTTTAATGAGAAATGAATGTTTTGGGCATAGCTGCATTTGGAACATGGGCATAACATGGTCCAAATTGTATGGCTTTGCTCAGTCCATTGTGCGGCCTTCCCGGTGTTCAAAAAAAATTTAATGAGTAATCAATTGAAAAAAAAATATAAAAAGAAAAATAAAATAACAATTTTTTTTAATAATAATTATATTATTATTATTATTATTTAATAATATTATTTTAATTAGTATTGGTAATATGATTATTAAGTTATTATTGTTATTTTAATTATTATTATTATTATAAAATTATTCATATGATGATTATTATTATTATTATTATTATTACTAATTAAAATTATTATTATTGAATTTGTATGGGATTTTTTTAGTGTTCTAATTTTTTTTTCTTTCCCCTTTTGTTTTATTTTTTCTTTTTCCCATTTTCTTTTCTTTTTTCCTCCATACCTCCTCTATTCCTCCTCCCCCACTCTTCTTCGTTCATCTCACCCTAACAGTTTTTGATGACCTTCCCCTTGTTGGCTGGAATGAATCCCCCTCAACTTGCCATGATTCCCCTTCAAAGACCTCGCTCTTCCACCCTGATCACCCTTACATTGCCCTCACGCTGCCCCCTACCAGTGAAGCCACCTCCATCGCGACCCCTAGCCGCAAATCCACCTCCGGCGCAACCCCTTTCTAGTAAAGCTACCTCCATTGTGACCTCGATGTCGGCGTTATCTACTCTAGGTAGGACTTTATTCCTCTTTTTAGGTTTTTCTTCTACATTAGGGTTTATTTATTGGGGATTATTTATGAGCTTTTGTGTTTAATATCTTTGATTATGGTTTTTTTTCTTTTTTCGGCTGTTGGGGTACGATTGGAGTTTCAAACCAATTTTTTAGAGCTTTCAACACCCTAAGTAGGTGATTACATTCTTAACCATTAATTAATGAATTGATATATATATTTTTAATTTATTTAAAATGTTTTTATGAAATATATGTGGGTGAGTGAGTGGAAATTTAGAGGATTTTCCATGTGTTTGAGTTGAAAATGTATTTTTACTTGTAGAATTCAGTACATTTTTGTATAAACACCTAATGTGAATCTTGAAATGATTTTTTAATTTTTAAATGATTTATTAAACTATGATAGAAATTTTTTATGTTTTAAAAATTATGAAAACAATGTTTGGAAAATTTTTTAGTGTGGAATTGATTTTAAAAAGAATAATTTGAGTCTATTTTTTTGTAAAGACTTTTTACCTGTCTTGAAATTTTTTTATTAACTTCATTAGATATTTATTAAATTATATGAATGGTGTGAATTCATTTCATGGTACGGTTATGTTGTGTATTAGTTTTAATGTGTAATTTACATGTGAAATCGAGTGTGTTTTTGGTGTAAACTTCATTTGTGCTAATTTGAAGTGTTTTATAAATTGTTTAACTGATTTATTAACATATATGTATGGCACTAAAGTGAATTATGATTGGATTTTTCATGAGTTTGGTTTTAAAATGTATTTTCTTTTTTTATGAGACATTGGGTGTTATCTATGTGATATCCCTGGTTGAGTCACCTAAGAGAATTTAACCAATTGTGTAATTGGATTATTAAATTGTGTATGAGATGGGAAACATTTTTTCAAATGGCTTCAGTGTGGGTTTTATTTTTAAAGAGGATTTTGGGAATGAGTGTGGTGTCTTGTGTTGTGAAATGTATTGTCTGGTTGATAAAATGGGTATGTGGTGTGTGATATGACATGTGAAGATATTTTGAGCACAAAGGGAAGCCCGAGTATCAAGGTGGGCAGACTATTAAGTGTAATATTGATGATTTGGCAGTGGTTCGTCCTAGTTTCATCTACTAATATTGACAATTACAACACTAATTAAATGATAATAGTGATTGGAGACGACTAGTCTATGAGGGTGTCCCCTACTAGTGGATCAATCACTATAACACATATGGTAGTGGTTTCAATGCCAAGTTTCACCAAGGTACAAGGTTCCTAAGGACACATTTCTAACTAGTTCCAAGAGGATTCTCCCATGACTAGTGCTCATTGTCTATATCACACTTACCATCAGCATATGGTATGTAGGGTTGGTAATTTCAATGTAAATGTTTTTTTATTTTAATGTCATTTTCTTTAAAATTGATTTTCATTTAAATTTTGTTCCCTTAAAAGTGTTATTCATTTAAAAGTATATTTCATTCAAAAGTCTTTTTTCTTAACATTTTTTCTCCATAAAATTTTCTATAACAATTATTTTATTTTTAGAACATAAAATTTATTTAACTTTTAATGATTAAATCATGGAATCTTTTTCTGGTGGCATCCCACTAGGCATAGCCTCACTCCCTACATACACCTTTTGTGTATGTAGATCTTGTATTATGTTTATTCTTGGTAAAGGAAAGGTGTTCAGTAGTTGAATTTTGGGTTCTTATAGTTTTCTTTGTGGGTCTTCATGGAGGTGTCTTGAGGAGTTTTATCCTCTTGTTTCATGTAGGTTTGGGATAGTTTTGTTGTTTCCACTTTTTTGTAGCTTAGTTATTCTTGTTTGAACTTGTGAAGTTAATTATAAAAAATTGGATATGCCATGTTTGGTTTTCTATCTTTTATTTTTGTGTATTTATTTTGTTAGTCATTTATTATTATGACTTAAAGTAAATCGTTCCCACATGTTATTAATTTGATGTCGGGTACTTTTTCAAGCCTGTGGGGATTAGGAATTCCCTTTGGGCCTTACTGTAGACCGGGTTAGATGGTGAACAAGCATGGTTTGTGAAGAAATGGCATCAGAGGAGGTTACACTCTTTTGGGTCATGTTCCTTGGGGAAGAGTCTTAGTAGACCATGTCTAGGATTTTCATGTCTTAATGATTTGGTCAAGAGTGAGGTGTCTGGACAGCACATCTCCTGATGGGACTCAAATCACTAGGGGAATTTGGGTTCTATCTAAGTTCATTGGACCTTGTGGTCAATTGTTGTTTCGAAAATGAAACAAGAGTTTGGTTAATGGTCTCAATGATATCATTGAGACTAGAAATCCATGTGGAGATGGGGATATTGTCCTAGAATTCTCTTGTTATGTTGGGGTGATTAGTGTATGGCCTCCAACTATATTTCCAAGTCACCTACCGACACTAGTTTACTCTAAAAGTTTTCTACATTTCTTTGTTTTGAAATCGTGGAAATTTAATTTTTTTGTAAAAATGATTTCTATTTGAGGATGTGGCAAATGATTTTTTATAATTTACTAAAAGGATTTTTTGGAAATGTGAACCTTTTTAAAATTATTTTATTGTAAAGGGAATGATTTTATCGAGGGTGTTTTTTTATCAGCAATGTTTTGGGTTTATCAAATATTGGTCGTTTAGGGAAAATTGAATTTTATTTTCAAAACAGGGTTTTGGAAAATTGTGTTAAATGAGAATATATAGTTTTTAATTAAATGGTAGAGAATGAAGTGATATTTGTTGTGCAGTAGAATATTTTTTGAAAAGAAGTTCTTTGAAAGTGATGTGCAGAGCTTGAAAATAAGTCTTATATGAAATGGTTTTTGATTTAGTGGTTAGTGATTTTTTGTGTGTTTTATATGATTTTGGGGGAAGTTAGATTGGTCTTGGTATTTGGTATTATCAGGGGTTACCACATTCATGGGTATATATATGAAAAGGTGGATGGTCAATGGAAAAAGTGGGTAAGTGCCTGGATTGACATGAGGTGGGTGCCTGGTGTGTTATGGGAACACACATGTGTGGGGCCCATGGGACACCATTGGTGTTTATGAAACCCTCTAACATTAATTATTTTCAAAAATTATTTTTAAAGAAAAACATGGTGGTTTAATAACTAGTGTTTGTGTGATGTGTCAATTTTTATTCTGGGAATGTGGTTTGTGAGGCATTTCAAGCCTGATATTTATTTCCATTCGACTTGTATCTTGAGTTTGAGTTCTTGTTGAGAATTTGGTTTGAAGATGTGTGGTTAGTGGGTTCTTCTAAAAAGTTATTCGGGAAACCCTTACGGTGGTTCCATTTGTACGTTTGGTTCTCTCTTCTAGTATGACTGGGCCAATGGACTAGTTTTATTGGATCTTTGGGTTTTTACCTCACAAGATAGTGTACACCCCAATAAATAATTAATTCACAACTGAAGTGCATAAACTAGTGATTACCCATTGCAAGATCCTCTATTTGATCAAATTATGAACTTTATTCTTGATATTAGGGTTTATTCTACCCATATTATTCTTCAGATAAGTGAATCCTCTCATAGCAGGGGAGTAGATGTGGGAAGAGTTGAAGGACGCCTTGGTTTCCTTAATTGTTTTGATAGTCAAAGGTAAATTTTGACATTGATAAGTCTAAAGGTACCACATGGAAGAGGTGAAGCGAAATATATTGGGAAAATAAGAAAATGTTCTGGTTTTTTGGTGTAGGTTGCAGTTCTTAAAAGGTATATGGACCTTTCATCGATTTCCATCAAAGAAAAGGTACGTTTTAGGCCACCAATGTGGAAAATCTGGTCTTAAGAGGATACTATAACCATTTGCAGGAGTCATGTGTTGTTTGAGACTCAGTTTAAACTCCTTCTCATTGTATGTCCTCTTAAGTTGTAGTGGTCATGTTCGGCGATGTTTTGAAACATCGTGCTTTCATTCAAGTGAAAAGGTGGATATTTTGGAACCTTTCAAGAGAGTTTTTTTAATATAATTGTGTTCCTCTTCTGAGAATTTCTACAATTCTCAGTTCTAAATGAATGTGCTTTCCATGTGACCCATCTTTTGTAGTTTCTTTTTAGGGGTGAAATGGGATGATGGTTTAATATCTCATCACGGTGAAGTATTATGTAGAAACAAAGTGAGTCTTAGAATGTGTGTTTTTTTGGTATTGTATGATTATGGTGTGGTTATGTGTGGTAGTAGGAGGAGAGGTTCTATTTTTGAGTCTTCAAGGCCTGACTATGTGGTAGTAGTTTCTTTAGACATCAAAACTCTAGCCATAGGCCTCAGAGTGAATTGGATACAAAGCTAAGAATCCCCAGGGGTGAGAAGGATATTGGTTTAACTACTATCTCTGGTTTGGGAGGTGGAGAAAATTTTAGGTTTTGGTGTATTAAATTTATTTAAATGGTTCTGTTTAGTGAAAAGAGACATGGGGACTTCATCTCCCTGTTATGACTTATGTGGGTGGAAGGATTATTATCTATTTGTAAAGAGATGTAGTGGTCTTGTTCTTTATAAATGATAAGATTTTACCCTGGTGTATGGGACTTTCTATGTTGATATCTATGAATGATCAACCTTACAAGTCCATTTCGATTTTGGTTTTGATTTGGGATCATCTGATAATAGTAATGATTCTGGAATGGTGAACTATGTAGTGTCTTCGAGTTGGATTAGAGTTTTGTTAATCGGGTCCCTCAGGGTGAGAGATTTTGTGTTCATGAAGTTATCAAGTTTACCATGTCGGGTTTTTCGTGTCAATCCATGCTAGTAATATAAGGTATTTGAGATTTATCGTGGTGAGACCCACCTTTTGTCTTTCTAAAATTATAATAAAATGAATTGATGTAGCTTATTCCATTATGGTGGGGAGTCTGTTTGGGCCTCCCGGTGTTGATCCTCTGACTCGGTCTTGGGTGATGGTTGTTCTTATGGTGGGGAGTCAATTTGTGTCTCCCCGTGTCAGTAATTTGGTTATGTTCATAGTGTCAACTTAGATATAGGTTTCGACTTGGGACCAGAGCACACCTAATGGTTTCATCGAATTAAAATCATGGGAGTATTTATCATGTTTTGGGTTGATTCTTATTTCCTGTTTCAGGCTAGAAAAGTAGTTCTCATTTCGTAAAGTCGAGGGTGTTTTAATTAAGAGTTTGGATTGTGCATTTTAGGAATCTGTTTTCCTTTAATCAATTAATTGGAGGTGTTTTCCCTTTTGGGTGTGGGTTGAATACAACGAGGAGTCCATTTCTAGTCGGTTGAGTTTGATTTGTAATTATCTTCTTTTGTTGATAATGATCTAAAATTTTCTTGTTTTTTGTTCATTGAAAATCCCCCTGGACTGTGGAGGGGTATCTGTTTCTACATTGGGGTTAGGCCTTATTTTTTCTTTTTAGGGATGAAAAGAATTATGGTGGGGAGAATTTTCACACATAGCCTTTTAAAATTATTTTATTTTATTAATGTTCACGACATCAAGTATTTCTGTCAAGTTTTGGGCCAAGTCTTGGTTGGAATATTTTTTTTTCTGATAATTGAATTTTTTGGGTTTGGCAGTGTCTGACACATGGGTAAATCATGGTTAAAACCGTGATGCTTCACTCATGTCACAGTATGCCCTAACCGATGTTCAAATAAATTAATGAGTAATAAAATGAAAATAAAATAAAATAATAAAATCAAAATTAAATTATGAATTGTTTTAATAATAATAATGGAAATATTATTTAAAAAAATTATTATCGTTATTATTGCTAATATTATTATTAAGTTGTTATTATTATTATTATAAAATTATTATTATTTTTATTATTATTATGATAACAAATTTTTATTATTATTATTGAATATATATGGGTGTTTTAGGGTTCCACTTATTTTTTAATTTCATATTTTATTTTATTCATTCATTTTTTCCATTTATTGTCCTTCTTTATTTATTATTTCCCTCCTCTCATCTTCCTCCACCCTCCCTCCTTCGTGTGTTTCACCCTAACCTTGCAGGTTGTCGTTCCCCTTACTAGTCAGTGTGACTCCCCCTCCCCTTGCCCTGCTTCCCCTTCAACGACCTCAATCCACTGCCATGATCTCTCTCATTACACCCCCACACTGCCCTTATTGGAAAAGCTGCCTTCAGTGCAACCCCCTATTAGAGAATCTACCTCTGGCGCCACCACCTTCTGGTGATGATACCTGCAGTGCAACCTCCCTACCAGCATGACCTACTTTGAGTAAGCCTTTCTTCTTCTATATATATTTTTCTTATACTTTAGTTTTTTCTTCCCATGGTTTAATCATGAGTTTTTCTATTCTATCTCTTTAATTAGGGTTTGTTTTGGATTGTTTTTTTTGTGGTTGGGATGTTAATATAGTTTCACAACAAATTTTTGATGATTTCTACACTCGAGGTAGGTGGTTATATGCTTAAACAATAATTGATGAATTTCTATTCTTGTTTTATTAATTTTCCATATTTTTATGAAATATATGTGGGGTGAGTGGGTGGTATTTGAAGATATTTTCCATGCATTTGAGTTGAATATGGATATTCACACATACAATTGGGTATTTTTTTGTGTAATCCCCTATTATGCATCTTCAAATGTTTTTTAATTATAGAAATAATTTATTAAACTATTTAAGTGATTTTATAAATTGTATAAATGATTTAAATGGTGTTTGGAAAATTGTCTATTGTGGGTTGGATTTTAAAGGGAATAGTTTGTGCGTATTTTTGTGGTAAAGACTTGTTTCACATCATAGAAATGTTTTATTAATTTTTTTAATATATTTATTAAATTTTATAGTGGTGTGAATTCATTTCTTAGTATGGTTATGTCGTGATTTAGTTTTAATGTGGAATTTATATAAAAAATTGGGTGGGTTTTGATGTACATTTTTTTTCAATTTGATGATCTTTATAAAATTTTTAATTGTTTTATTAAATTATATTCATGGTTAGAAACTGGATTATGAAAGGATTTTTCATGAATTTGGTTTTAAAATCGATAATATTTATTTAATGAGATATTAGGTGTGATCAATGTGAAATCCCTGGTTGAGTCACTGGATAACATTTTGTAGATTGTGAAAGAGGTTTACTAAATTGTGTATGAGATGTGAAAAATATTTAAAAATGGTTTTGGTGTGAGTTAAATAGGATTTTGGGTGTGAAAGTGGTGGATTGAGTTGTTAAATGAATTTTTTGTTTGATAAAATGTGAATGTGGTGTGTTATGTGACATTTGAAACTTTTTTGAGTATAAAGGAAAGCCCAAGTATTTTAGTGTGTGGAATATGACTCATACCCTAGATGATTTAGAAGTGGATCATACCAGTTTCATATAGTTGGATTGATGATTACAAGGTTAACTAAATTATTATGATGATTGAAGACCATTAGCTTATGTGTGGTCCCCTACTATTTTCTCGTGCATGAGAACACTGATATTTGTGGTTTCTAAGCCACATTTCACCATGGTATGAGGTTCCTAGGGTCCCATTTCTAGCAAGTGAATGTGGTATTTTCCTGTGACTAGTTCTTACAAGCTATATCACACTTACCATCAGAATATATTATGTTGGGTTGTTAATTTTAAAATGAAGTGCATTTTTATTTTAAAGTTTATTTCCTTAAAATTGATTTTCATTTAAAGTTCCTTCCCTTAAAATTGTTCTTTAATTACAAGTAGCTTCCATTCAATGTCATTTTTCATAAAAGTTGTTTTCCTTAATATTTTATGTAGAATTTTTTTAAAAAAAACATAAAATTTATTTGTATTTCAATGTTTAAGGAATGGAATCTTGTTTAGGTGGAATTCTACTATGATTAGGCTCACACCATGCATAAACCCTTGGGTGTATGCAGGTCTTATTTTCTGTTTTTTCCAGGTAATGGCAAGGTGTTCGAGAGTATTAGTTTGGGATATCATGGTTTTCTTTTTTAGTATTGGTGGCGGTGGATCAGGGAGGGTCATCCTATTTTTGAATGGAGGTTTGGGATAGTATTTTTGTTTCCGCTTTTTGTTGTAGCTTCTCTAGTCTTCTTTAACATTGTAAAGTTAATTCTGGAAAATTGGTTATGCCATATTTGGTTGTCTATCTCTTGTTTTGTTTTATTTACCTTTTTAGTCATTTATTATTATGAATTTCGTCAAATCATTACAACTTTTTGTAACTTTGATACCCGGGTGCTTGTTTTAGACCATGGGGATCAGGAATTCCCTTTTGACCTTGCCCCAAACTGGGTCGGGCACTGGGTCGGATGGTGACCCATCTTGGTTCATGACAAATGAGGATGTAAAATGGATAAGTAAATACCCATAAATGTAATGATAAAAAACATAGTACAAATTCATGGGAATTATATACACCACACAAATGAAACAAGTGGTGAACAAGTTATGATTCACACATAAATAAAAGTGAGACTAGGAATTATTTTACTTTATGTATTGACTCATGTCTTACTCATTCCAAATTATGGTATAATAAATATAAGTTTATTATACATATATTATAGATACATTTTATTTCATATAATACCATATGTGACTTTTTTATGACTTTATATTACTTGTTTATTGTGAAAACTATGTTTTGGGTAAAACCCACTTTATTTTTCAAACATGTTTTGATTGTTATTCTAGGTCCTTTTAAATAGAGCATGACTTATTTATTTAAATAATGTAAAAATTGATGTAAATATCATATATATTCAGTATATATGTATTAATAATAATCTATAAAATAAGTAACTAGGAAATGAAATACATTATTCATGGAGACGGTATGTCTTACTTACAAATGAATGTTGTTTCCATTTTCGTATTGTATTTTGAAATAACGAAAAGTAAAAGATATATGAATATTTAATATATTTCTAGTATAATTTTAATTTGACTGAAAATTATATATTTTTTTATTTTAAACACTTTTAAGGAAAGGTGAGAATCCAAGTGTCATTCACATAGGGATAAATCAGAGTCAGTGAAAAGAAACATAATTCTACCAGACTCAATTTCCCTAAACTAGTTCTAGGAAATAGTGGTTATTTGAGTACTCGGTTCATCCCTTATCAGATCTTCAAATGTAGAGGTCAGCATATCCCAGGTATGTATATACTCCTTTAGGATGATCTTCCCCTTCTTGAATCCCCCAGCCAGGATCATGTCCTTCTTGTCAATCGAAGTGTATTTCTCCTCATTCATAACAACTTCCATAGACCGTACCATCATTTTTAATGCTTCCTCTTCTGAAGCATTGAGTAATAGTACAAGTTTTGTCACCTCATAGTCCGAACTTATATTCAAATCCAACTTATTTTCACACAGAACACTTGATTTCAGGTTGACACATGACCGTGTTAACCATGTTCTCATTGTTTTTCTTTTTTGCTGAACGAGTCTCTAAGGGAGGTGGAAAAGATGAATAATCATTTCTACCCTTCCACCGCCTATTACACCTGATACATGTTGGGATTGTTTACCCTATAGAAAAACTCTAACTAATTTCATTGGGCTCCTCCACACATAACATCTTTGCACAGTTTTGGTCTTCTTGTTCAGTGTTCAGACCTTCCTTTTCAAGTCCTTCAATGTTGTTTCTCACCTGAATTGAGTTCTCGTTCCCTAAAGAAGAACCCATTAAATATAGTATAAACTTTGGTCATCCATTACCAGTGACTGATTTCCCTTGGTTAGGACATCACTACCCCAAGAATCCTCCACAAAAGAGGCATTAACAACATCCTCTTGAACTCAATTCGGTTGAACCATAACACCATTACTAACATTCTTTTGAGATTCACTCCAAGAAGAATCAACTATACCAAAGCCTTCCACTCTTTTATTGCCATTGGATTTTAAATTGTATCACATGGCTAGTCCAGAAAAATCTTGTCTCAATCAATTAATGATCATAGAGACTTTCGGGTTATCCTAAAACTCAACTGCAAGTTTCCCCTTAATCGTGTATGCCCTACTCAATTATGAAACCATTACAACACTTTAAACCAACCCATCTCGAACCTTAGTTGACAAAACATGATCTGTTGAGAAACTATCAAGTCGTTCCTCCGCTACAGGCCCCTCTATCTTCCCAGAAGATAGTAGTGGCAACTGAACCTGCAGCGGACCCCTTCGAGAGTGAACGCCCCGAACACTACCTTCCTTACCATTTGGAATCTGATCTCTCAAACCTTTCTTAATATGAGCCTTTGACTTTTCCAGTAACTGATACCCCCTTCGACAGTACTCCATCGAGTGTCCCAGGTGCTTGAAGACATAGCAAAAGTAGTCCAAGATTCATAGACCACACATTCCTTCCATTGGTACTCCTCACCAATAAAGTATCCAAACATATTCAAATGGAACCTTTGAAACATCCATTTCTACCAACATGCGCGGGTTGATAGGATGGAAAAAGGAATCAGTGCAGCTATCTGAACATTGATATCTACCAATAAGGTTCCCAAGCATCATAATCACAATAGGGTTTTGAAATGGTATGAGAAGGTTGTTAAAACATACCCATGTTTCCATTGTAAGGGGATCCCACTTCATATGAAGGTTGAACGACCATCTTAACAGGTAAAATATATATCCATTGTAGATAATATGGGAACTTGACCAGGATTTGATAATATTATCCTCATAGTAAAAACCAATCATTATATGATGTCTGTCTAGAGGACCCACTGTCGCTCTTTCCTATAAATACTAAGAATCGAAGACATATCTATTGAATGATTCCACTAATGGTTGTTTTTGAATAAACCGAGCAACCAATGTAAGCATTAAGAGAGTCGAAGATTCCACAGACTCTGCCGTCAAGATAAGAATATTAGGGCACCCATCCAACAAATCTGGGACCGTTGGGATGAGAGATATGATAGGAAATGTTGGAAGTAGATCTAGGTTCAAGAAGGGGAGGAAAGAAGAAGTTTCTCCCTTGTTGGAAAGTGGCGTTGCCTCTCCCACTAGTGGGATAGGGACCAGTGCAGTGGCTTCCGCCGTCACAAATAAAGGAGCTGCACCATTAGGTTTTTTTCCTGATCCTCCAAATATTTTGTATAATTTTCATTTCATATATATTACATATGTTTATCAAACCAATCCTTAATATCTTACATGAATAACATGAATGAATCACATCACTTTAAGGAGGCGGTAGAACACACATCTACAAACGATGTTATCATATTCTCAAAAGTTAGAAAGCATGAAGGTATTGGTTATATAATAATTCCAGAAGCATAAATACATCATAAATATCATATATATAATATATAGATATAAATTATAGGATTATTACCAACCTTTAATGGTGGTAATGGAAGAATTACCGACATCATTTTGATAGGTGATAGTCTGCCATACACATGAACAATGAGTGTGTATCCCATTTGATGGAAGTGTGTGAAGGTTTTGGTTGTAATCGTAACATGGAAACATAAAATTATATTTATGATAATATTTTTATTATATAATATTGATATAATAGTTATTGAAGGGTGAGTATAAGAAAAAAACCGAAATGCACATTGACGGATGTTACCTCTTCTTCTGGTAACTCTTTTTGGTTTGCACCAAAGAACTTCCTTGGTTGGGATTATTCCCAATGTTCTCATTATAGGATAATAATAGGGATTATGGTATTATATTTTGATAGTTTTTTTCCTACAAAAATAGATTTACAATGTGATTAATTGAGGGGGTGAGTTCCCTTTATAGTTGAGGAGGAGTGGAATTCTTGTAAATACAAAAAGTTAAATAATATTGGGAGGTATCCCTTAAATAATGTTTTTAAAATAAGGTTAAATTTTATATAAAAGAGGATGAATGGTAAAAATATGTCCATATAATGGATTTTAGACCAGTGTATAGTTGATTTATCCGTTTAAGATCAATGTTTATCCACCATGTGAACTCGTTTTTTAACTAAATCACTATAATTAATTTTAATTTCTTTAAGTGATATTTTTGATCAAAAACTATGTTGAAATTATTAGAAATTACATATTATAATGTTAAAAAATATGGAATCTATTTTTATAAATTTTAATTAAATAATTTATAGAAATTAATTAAAAATTAATCTTGTAGATGGAATGAAAAAATGAGTTTTTAAAGTGAAAAAATTCAAAGATTTTTTATGTTTTTATACACAATTTCACAGTGAATTTGGTAAAAAATGGATTAATTATTTAATAATTGTTATAATTATTCTTTAAAACCAAATTAAAAAATAATTTAAATATAAATTAAATGAAATGAAAAAGTACATTTCAATTAAAATTTAGTATTTTTCACTAGTCATCAAAAAAAGAAATTTTTCAAAAAAATGGATTAATTATTGTATAATTGTTATAATTATTCTTTAAAACCAAATTAAAAAATAATTTAAATATAAATTAAATGAAATGAAAAAGTACATTTCAATTAAAATTTAGTATTTTTCACTAGTCATCAAAAAAAGCAATTTTTCAAAAAAAAAAATGGATTAATTATTGTATAATTGTTATAATTATTCTTTAAAACCAAATTAAAAAATAATTTAAATATAAATTAAATGAAATGAAAATGTACATTTCAATTAAAATTTAGTATTTTTCACTAGTCATCAAAAAAAGAATTTTAAAAAAAAAAAATAATCCTAAGATAATTTTGAAATGATGAACACAAAAATAAATTTTAATTTATAAAATTAAATTTATTAATGTGTTAAAAATTAATTTTATTATAGTTCATAGAAGGAAAAAACAGGTTTTTAGAAAAGAATATTTTTCAAAACATGTAGACTTTACCAAAAATTATATTTCATTTTCAATATGTGTTATTTATATAAACCATTAGAAATCATGTTTCAAAATTAATTATTCATATTTATATTACTATTTTTAACATATATGTTATAATTTCCTTATTTAAATAAATATAATAATAAAATGTTGTTTCATAGAAACATAGTGTTTCATGTAATGCAAGCTAAATTGGTGTTACGAGTAGGGAAATATTAACTTGGTGTATAGTATAATATAATATTAACATTGTGTATCATATAAAAAATCCATCAAGTAAATTAAATTTATTCAAATAAATGGTTCATAAAAACCAGATATTTTACATAGGTCCCTCTATATCCCCTCGATTCAATGGTAAGTATCATGATACAAACTAGATATGGTTTTGGTAGAGACCTTACCCATTTATATAGATGTCTTGTCACAAGCATTGATGGTGTTAGGTTTCCTGGAATGGGATTTGGAAGTACTGTATATCTTGATAGAACCTTCGACAGTATGTTCTAGATTTCAAACATTATCCATTCCATCATTATTAATTCAGTGATTGATACTCCATGTGATTATTCAGTGAATTAAAATATACAGGGTTAAGTTTCATGGTCACATGATTATTTATATGGTATTGCTTGATCAACAGTTTTTCATACAATACTGTGATCAAGTTATTGATCAAATGTCATGTGTTTCAGTTATTTACCATTCCATATTAATTATGCCATATTTCTTCATATCTTCTACTATATGCATACCCTTAATGGGAATTTGAGCTCACCAATTTCCTATTTTTATTTTCCATAGGATATGAGGCACCATTTTGGGGTTGATATAAAGGGATCCACTAAGGGTAACAAAATCATTCCCAAATAAAATTATTTTTGTATTTTATGTTTCAAAAAGTAATTTTAATTTCATCTATATATCTAGTTTAACAAGACTATAAAAAAATCTGGTCCATCGGAATGTGATTTATTATATATTATGCATATGTAATAATGTAAATACCAACTTCGATCTACTAGGGCCAGGGTCTCTATAGTTGGTTTCATATAATGTTTAGTAGAATCTTTGGGTAATATATTTTGGAAAACATAGATGAGGGAATGAAACCCTATGATAGAACCCAAGGATTAGTACATAAGAGCATCCAAAAGTTTTGGTAAGGAAGATATTTTATGGGATTTACTAGAAATAAATACCTTTCTAGATTCTAAAAGTGGATGTGGTTTTTCCACATATGTGCCTAGGGGTAATAACTCCAAAAATGTTGCATTAGACTTTACCTAATCATCACATGGTGAATGAATATAGTCCTCACAATACAATTGGTATGAAACCCCTAGGGGATATTCTTTGGATAAATAAAATTTCCTTTACAGAACATAATAAAGTAGCTCAAGACTACATATTCAAAAAGAAATCATGTTTATTATTATGATATTATCTATGTCAACAATTTCACTGGTTTTTAGATTATCAATTTTATTTCATAATGTGATGATATAATCTATAGTATTCCATTATTTATAAATGCTACATAATGGAAGGAATGAGAACCATATCAATGCACATACCACATATAGGGAGTCCCCTTTAGGGGGAAGATAATGAAATTTGAGCTCGATGTATATCTATAATTGATAAAATTATAGCCATTTTTGGAAAACTAAATATTGTTATGAGTAATAACATTTCCCATAAAGAGAAGCATGATAATCCACCATATAATGTAACAATGTAAGACTATTTCATGAGTCAATAGATTCCATTATTTAATGGGACTAGAAGTCTATTTTTAGCTGAGAAATTGATAAGTTCCTTTGGGAATACATTTATAACCATGGAAATTATTGAATTGAAGAATGTTTTCATGGAATTTTATCATCTCTCAAAAGATGAAGATGAATAGTGGCCATGTATTCAAAATGATGAGGACAAAGAATAAATATAAATCATGGTATGGAAGAATTACAAGGTACTCTTCTTGCAAAAATATTTTCCTCATGATCAATGATGAAGATATGGAATGATAGTTAATGAGTCTAATACATATAGATGTTGAAAATGTTTTTTAGTTGGAAGATAACTTTATATGGCTAGAAAGTCATGTTATGGACTATATAGATAATCCAAATAGAAATATTGATCATTTATTTGATGGGATTAAGAAAATTATTTAAAGTTAATTAGTCTCACAAACATTATCATCATTTGAAGACCTAGTATAATCTTCTATAAAGATAGAAAAAATTATCCAAGTCTTATGTATTCTAAAGGTATAAATAGAAGAAGAAGGGAATGGAGAAAAAATAGATAAATGGAAAAAGGAAAAGAAGGATTTTCCAGCATGTGATACTTGTGGAAGGAAATACCATAGTACATTATTAGAAGAATTTTTTTTTGTTAATTTGTGGAGGAAAATCCCACCATGATTATGATTTATATGTAAAGAAATAATATACCAATGTGAAAATGTTATACTATAAAGGGAAGGGTAACAACCAAAATTAAATCCCTAAGCATCAAGGGAAAATACCTAAAAAATGATCTAATGGGTCAATGTCAAGATGATGTAATTAATAAAACCAAAGTGGAATGATTAATAATATTTTGTATTTAGATCCTTGAAAAATGTTGTAATTATTTTATCAATGACATTATGGAAATAATAATTTTTAAATGTATAAGGATTATGCTTAAATTCCTTTTCATTGAGGATATGAAAGTGTATGTAGAACAATACCAATGACCCATAGAAATGATTTGATGGAGAGTTGAACTTCTTGGAAAACACATGATTGATGGTAAGATAACCCTTAATATGTTCCTGATATTAATATAAGGATGTTGGGATAAAAATATGACTCATAAAGAAAAATTAAATTGATGGTACTAAATACCTTGTAACTGATTAATGATAAGTTCAATTTAGAAATTCAGTGACATTAATTCTAATGTTATGGATTTTAATATTTTGTAAGGCCTATAATGTTAACCATTTATGAAATGGTTTAAATTGAAATTTGGATTTGGTTTTAAAGATAAATGTATTACTCCAACATATGAAAATTTATACATATTGGATAAATTTTTCTCACTATATTGGTTTTAGAAAATAGTTGGAGATATATGGAAAGACATGTAGCTCTTTTATGTATCTTATAATCCATTAAAAGTTAATTTTACTGATTTGGTCAGAAAGATTTATTTTGGATATTCACTTCTTAGAGTAAGTGATAAATTGGATATTGATTATAGCACAACCAAAGGATGGAATTATTATTAGAAACATATCTAGTAGGTATTTTTCCTTATATTCTTAAATAGTAAAATAATTATCATCTTAGGGAAAATTATCTTGAAACAAAAATGTTGTCCTAAATCCCCCATTTCTAATGATTCAAATTCTTTATTAAATCACCACATATTTATATTTTTGTGGACATTAACCTTCTATAGATCACCAACTCTTTTATGATCACATACATATATCACTATACATTAATCCTTGGGTTTTAGTGTTTTTTCCATGTCTATGATTTCATTTCACACCAATTTTATCCTTCATAGAAACCTATTCATGTGTAAGAACATATAACCTATTTAAATCCCATTATCTCATTTTAATAGTATGTTTTATTATTATTTTTATGGTGTGGGGTTTCAAGAAAGTTATTTTCAAATTTTAAACATTGTCTTATTGATATCAAGATTAAATTGTGAGGAGAATATTTATTTAAGGGGGAGATCATAACACCACAATATTTTTTAAAAATATGAACATCATATCTCAGAGTGTGAATGAAACACAACACAAAGAATAAAAGGGAACGTTATTTCTGGAAACATGATGATATATTTAATTTTAAATAATGTATCTTCATTGAGAGCTTTCAATTTCCTTAACACCGAGTTTGAATGAAACACAATACTTTATTAGAATATTTTTATTTAAACATTATCACTAAAACCTATCCATTGTGTTGGTGGGTATAAATTATAATAATAAATTTTTTAAAATCATATAGTTTACACATGTAGAAAATACAATAGAAAGAAAATAATCATCTATTTTAATGCATATGTAATCAAAGGATTTTACCACCTCTACAACCATTATTTCATATTGGGATTCCATTAAAATATTATATTATTTCATCAAAGAAAAAACATAGTTCCACTTATTTTGGGTGGTTTTAAAAGGAAATCGTATTTCCATATTTGAAAGTGTTTTTCATATGGGTTCAGAAGAGGTTTTTAAGGGATATATGATGAATAGGTGGAATCTTAATATGTTTTATTCATGATAAGGTCCTAGGAAATTTTTTATTATGAAAAAAGAGCCTAATACAGCTCATGATGGTGGGTGAAACTGATATAGTTTATTTTGAGAGGTCAGCCTGATATATCTCTCGAATGCATTGGATAATGATTAAAACCTATGAATAATTATGTTGGAATTTAACTATATTGGGTATTCCACTTGTCTGAGTTATCATAAATGTTATATGAATATGATT
The DNA here is from genome assembly GCA_963277665.1 of Viscum album. NCBI lineage: Eukaryota > Viridiplantae > Streptophyta > Magnoliopsida > Santalales > Viscaceae > Viscum > Viscum album. The sequence continues at coordinate 726,347,543 of OY728166.1, forward strand.
TCCCGAAAAACTACATGAAATTTCAAGTATTTCTAAGGAGTTTTAATTGAAATAATTTGATTTTAAAAGGTAAGTCAATATATTTTTCTTTAAAATAAGTATTATTCCCTTTTAAGGTAAACAATTATGACTTTAAGGAATTTTATTCATGTGTTCTCATGTTTTCTAAGAAACTCTTATGATTATGATTTTTTCCTTTATGTTTTTTGATAAGGTCTTTTATGAAAAAAATTTCAGTAAACCTGATTTCAGGTGTAAGTAGATGGTTTATTTGATCTCAATGTTTATTATGTTAATAGAAAACTCTACTTTATTATATTAAGGTTTTAAAATGAGATAATGGGTTTATTTTTCCATTTTATATTTTGTACTGATCTTTTAGTGATCATACCACATTCTCAAATATTTTTTAAATTTTATAAGGACACATAAGAACAAATTAAAAATCAATTAGAAATTCAATAATATTTTTATGAAAATAAAATTAGTTTGGTATGTTTTGTACTATGGGAAAAGGTGAAAATGAGTTAAAGTGTACAAAAAGAAATCTATGGTTTTTTTATAAGAGTTACGAACTAATTCTATAAAATTGTAAAGTAAAAAATATCTTCAAAACTGTAATAAAATTAATTCATGATTTAGAACCCATTATTATGTAATGTTTTGATTCCTTATTATTATAGAATGTATAAGCTCTAATGGAGGATATTTTTTAAAACATTATTTTTTAATGAATTAACTATTTTTCATTTTTGACATGTAGAAAACATATAATTTTTTTCTCTATTCAGCATCATAAAATCAAAAAATATATCTCATCAGGTAATGATACCCACATTATTATAGAATATATAAAAATTCATTTGATGGAAAAATTTATTTTCTTCTTTCAATATTATTTTGAATGAATTTTTAGCAAATCCAACCTGAAACAAGTCACTCATTATTGGTTATACTTCTGTAATAATACTTCTATATTTTTACCACTTTACCAAAAACATGTATTTTTTAAAAAACATTTCATTTCATTCATCACATACATAAAATAAACTTAACAAATTGTCTTTTATCCAAAAAAAAATTAAATTGTTCTGGGAACATAAGAGACATTTACTAACTACTTCTGAACAAAATCCTATAATTTTAATTGAGCCAAAATCTTCAAATTTCATTAGGTATTCCTTGGAATTTTCAACATCTTTAAAGATATTTAAATTTAATTTTAGTGTGTGAATAACATCCAAAATCTATCGAGGATCAATTTTTTGATACATTAAGTGTAACACCAAAAACAATTATTTTAATTTACCATTCATTCTCTTTCTTTTAAGACATATGTGTATTATAATTCATACTCAATTGGGCTAGTAGGATGGTGAGATAGTCTTTATCAAGGTGAACTGAAATGAAACATGTTCCAATAACTTCTTCTAATGATTTAAATAAGTTCTTGGAGTTTTATATAAAATTTTTAGACTAATTATTAACATTTATATTTTGGGTGTTTTGACTCCCACTAAAACATGGGACAACCCTAGACCCTCACTCCCAAATATGATGATAAAATCCTGAAATTTTTATTTATGTCTTTGATATTAATAAATCTGACCGAATTTAAAACATCATACATATAACACAAAACTGAAATTTGGATCACTTAAATACCCAATGACCATTTAGGTTTAGATTATTATAATATTTTTAAAACATATTCATAATGGAAACTTCTACATACTTTCCATTTCCCATAAAATAGATGTTTTTTATATTAAACAGGTCATATATTCACAATTTTTATCTCCATCTCACACTTATACCTATTTATCCTTATAACCCTAGGGAAACATTTTAAAATAGAGGATGAGCACAAAAAGATTAGTAATGGACATAAAAAATAATTAAACAAACCATTTGGGCCATGAATACGTAAATGAAATTTAATTTTCCAAAATCACCTTTTGGATAAAATTAAACAGCTGCTTACACATAAAATTAACTTTTATACCCAATAGATTCAAAAAAAATGTAAATTTTAAATGAAAAAATAAAAATTACAATGATTTAATTTCAAACATGGAAAACTCATCAAAACATTTTCAAAAGGTTTTACTTTTTACCCTTAATATATAGAAAACACTTTCCTTTAAACGTAATCACAATACCTTACCTTGAGAAATATCAGGTCTAAATAAAAACCATATAATGGATAAATAAATCCTATTGGTAACTTAAAAAATTATTTCTCATATATCTTTTACCAATGGAATAACCATTTCATCAAACATCCATCATAGTTCTCAGGATAAAAAAAATCACTATCCAATGCAATGGAGGGAAATAATGAACTCATCCATCCTTCATTTATAAAGTAATATCCCATCCTTGATTGATAACAGAACCAACCTTTCATAATTTATAATTTTACTACCAATAATCATAAAAAACTCCCAAGAAACATAACATAATCTAAACACATTAAATCTAGAATAATAATGAAAATAATCCTTTCACTCGTAACTAAAACATTTATAGATATCAAAATATCCATTCCATTTAAAACCCTTCATAAAAATACTCAAATCATAGAGAAGCAGGTATTCTCTTTTAATAAAACATGGAATATTATAAGTAAACCCAAATATAAAATAATTATTATGGTGGTGTGATGACCTGTTGATGTTTTTTACGTTACAATTATTATTTTTCTTTAATAAAGAAATTAAAAATATTCCATATAAGATATGAAAAAATAATAATTTTTAAAACCATTTAAAAAAAGTCAACAGAGATATAAAATTAACTTTATATTTCATTTATGTCTATATAAATACATCTATAAAATAATTTTATTAATATGGACATGGAAGAGAATATTTTTTGAAATTAAATCTATAAAACATTTTATACTAGTTTTTAGATGTAAAGTGTCCCTTACATTGATTAGGACACATCAAATAAATTATTTATATTCATGAATAATAAAATTATTTTAATAAAAAACTTTATTAGTAATATTTTTCAAGTTTATTATTCCTTTAAAATTATTTATTATCATGTTATATTCAATTTCATAATCATTTAAGTTCATGTTGGACGTATTGACGACATTCAGCTTAGATGTCCAAAATGATTTTGATAGGTTGAAAATGGTCAATGTGGTCAATATTATATCATCAAAAAAAAATAATGATAAAATTATCATATCTATACATCAATTATACTTTTAAAAGCATCAATGAAATTTGGTTAAGAAAAATTAACTATCTTTCAGTCTTGGAGACAGTAGGTCGTACAAACACATGAGTAACGTTTCCATTTTTAAATTAAAATTATGGAAATAATATAAGTATTATTTTAACTTTTTATAATGACAATTATATCATAAATATCATATTTTTTCTTTAAATACACCTATTTATACCATCCATGTGATGCATTAATGAAAATTTAGTCTCATCGCTTTATGGAGATGATAATCCACTTGTACGCACGGATAATGTTATAATTATTAAATGAATGGAATGAAATTAAAATATATGGTATATTAAATTTAAAAATAGATAAATATTTCATTATCATAATAGATATACCTTAAATCAATAATTATATCTAGAAGTTAGAGGCAGGGATGGAAAATGAATTTCATTTGTTCGCGAGGCATCATTCCACTATACACACGAACAATGGTTTTGTTTCCCATTTGATTGAAGAAGAAGATAAATATAGATATTTAAAATAACATAGTAAAATATTACTATATTTTATATTATAATATTATATTATCATTATGGATTAATTATATTTAAAGGAGTTGGGTGATGAAATGAAAATAAAACACTCGGTTAAAGGTTATACATCTTCTTCGAACAATTTTATTTTCATTACACATTAATATCTCTGAGTTTAGTATTACACCTAAATAGTGACATAAATATTGGGGATAAAGATACAATTAATGGATTTAGGTATAGACTTTTTGAACCAAAATTCTTTTTATGTGTGGATAAAAGAGAAGAATAGATATTTTTTTATAAGAGAGGGGAGGGGCGATCTAGGAATTACATAATGTATTTAATTAATATAAATTATCATGAAAAAAATTTATTTATATTTAAAATGAACCTCCTTAACTGAATATATCCTATATTTACCCAAATGTCAAAAATTTAGAGATACTAAAAATGAGAACGACCTTTTGGACTTGACATAAAAAATTATAAAAGTTAAAATAAAATAAACATGGAAGCAAATTTCCATATTTTTAAAACATTGATGGTAATGGATGAATTAAAAAAAATAGGATAAATGAATATTTTAGGGTCATTTTTAGTCCTTGTGATGTTATTTTTAACCTTAATTACCTGATTCATGCTTACTTTGGTGACAATTACTTACTATGGTTACTATCAATAATGAACAAAAATAAAGGGGTCTAATTTACAAAATATAGACAACATGATTCTAAATAAGAAAAAAAAAATTAAATATTAAATTTCTATAAATGTCAAAAATTAATTTACGTATAAATGTTAAAATGTAATTAAAATTGTTTTTTTCTGAAAAAATGTATTTTTAAGTATAAAAATATATTTATACCAAATTTAAGTATAAAATTTATTTTAAAGACTATAATTGGATGATATTTAATAAAATAAATAATTAAATTTTAAAACTTACCCCAAATAGATTTTTAGTTTATAAATACTAAAATAAAATTTTATTTTAATAAAAATATGTGTTTTCTCTATTCATTGAAAAATAAAACATTTTAGAAAAATTTCAAAATATTACTATATGATAATTTTGATATTGTGATTTTAAAAATGGCAACATTTTTATAACATAAAATATGAAAAAGTGTTAGGAATTAATTATATTATCCTCCCACAAAAATAAATATAATTCATTTTTTAATAAAACATATTTTTTAAGAATAAAACGACTTTACTAAAAATTGAGTGATTATTTAATAAGAATTTATAAATAAATTTATATTGAGTAGTAACTTTATATATATTTTATAAACAACCTAGTCCTATTCGTTACAACCTATTTAATGACTAATATATAAAAATAACATATAAATAATAACATTTCATGGTTCGTTTATGATTAGTGTTGTTTTCCATATACGATTTTAAAAAATAATGTTCTTATTTTATAATCTATGCATGTTATGTTCTCCACCATTAATTAATTTCATCCTCCCAATTTGATCATGGAATAAGTAAACAAGGGTTTACCAGTTTAAAATATATTTTATTAAATCTAACATCATAAAATGTGTTAATAATACTTATTCTTTAAAAGAGGGAAAGGGAAATACAAAGGTCATCTCGAATAAAACATAAACAGGTTTACAAAGAAGAAAAAATTAGTACGATGTCAAAATAAGGACATGGTGGAAAAAAATAATTTCTAAATAATTATGGAGAGTCACCAAGATCACTGGTCATAAGAAATTGAATGATCCTAAGGACGTTAATAACCACAAAATAATAAATTAGGAGGTGTGAAAAAGACCTTCGATTTATCATAAATAAATGTAAAAGGAAGAAAAAAATTTCAATATTTTTTCTTAGAGTTGGGGAATTATTTTACCCTCTAGAATAATTAAATAGGGTAAAATAATTACATTAAAAGTATGTGTTTATCCTTTTTCAAATTTCCATCTTAATCGCATTTTTCTCTCAAAATAATGAGTACTCAAGATGAAGTTTTCAAGTCTGAACCACTAAAATCAACTTGTAGTATATCACATAAATATAAAAAAGGATAAAAATAGAATCCTCTTATATTTATAAACTAATAGAGACTAAAAAAAAGATAGAACAAGGTAAGATAAATCCACAAATGAATAAAACATAAAACAAATAAAAAAGTCTCAAAAATAACACCCAATGTTTAACTTACATCATTTTATAAAAAACTCACCTCCAAATTCATCATAATATTCTTGAAGAAGTTGGAAACCAAAAAATTAAAAGGATTTGACCACATATTACTACGAGATTAATTTAATGTTGTATCCCCAAAAACATTAGTCACTCATACATTCATAAAAACAAAAATGTTTATACCCTAATCATATAATCTCTAAAATATTCTAATAATTTATATAAATAACCTGAACAATCATAAAGCCACATTAAAATCATATATTATTTCAAAAAAATAATTCAACCTTTATTTATCAATTAAAATCCCATATTATAAAAAAACTATTTCCATTTAACTTAATCATATAAGGATACCAATATAGTTAAATTATTCTAAAATAATAGTAATCACATATTCAAGAAATCCGTTTTTAATACCATGGTTATACATACAATAAAATTGATATTACCAAAATGAAATTAATCATTATTTATAAAATAATTTAATTAAAACAAAAATTTTGATCTAACCAGGATATCACGTAGGCTAGTGGTAGACATTAAACTTTTTTCTCCCATAGGTTAGAGGGTTTAATACCTGCAACCTTTCTTGATGTAACGAGTTGTTGGTCACCTTGTAGGTTGTCCATTTTACTAAAATCACATTAATATAATTCATAAAATATTATAAAAAAATATCTTAAAATATCCAAATATTTAATTGAATTATTTTAAAAAATACCACACTTTAACCTTGAGGGTTTCATATATCAAACCTAATAAAATATCACCCCCAAAATAACATTAATCACCTTAAAATATCATCACATAAAACATCAACAATAGCTTGAACATATGATCAAACTTAAACAGGTAAATACATGATGGTATCCATAGCCCTTAAGATAATATCTCATGAATACATTATAATATATAATGATATCTAAACCTTTTCTATAATACTAATTATGAAATCCATAGACCTATATATTCAGATCTGATGAAAAGAAATAAACTTCGGATTTATGGCTTTGATACCGATAAATGTAACCCAATTTAAACCATCAAACATATAACATAAAACATAAATTTTGATCACTTACATACCCAATGAAATTTTAGGTTTAGAGTTTTATTTTATTAGTACAAACTCATTTATAATGTACACATCTACATACTATCCATTTCCCCACAATATATTGTTTTTAAGATACAATATGAAATATCTTCATAAATTTCATCATAATTTTTTCTTCTTTATTATTAAAATATTATGAAAAACTTTTTAAAATGTGGGATGAACCAAAAAATATTAGTTAGTGACATAAAAACAAAGGAAGAAACCTGTTTTTCCATGAATAATTATAAAAATATCCTTTTTACAATAAATATTTTTTTAAATAAAACTTTTCATACGCATGAAATCGCCTTCTCTACCTACAGTATTTCATAAAATTTTCATGTGAATATTAAAGTAAAAAAACCATAATGGTTTCATTGAGTACCTGAAAAACTCATAATTTTTTCACAAAGTTATACTTTTCACCCTTAAGAAGTAACAAATTATTTATTTAAAACATAATATCATTATCCTACCGTGAGAAATGATAATATTTTCATAAAAATCATATAAAAGATAAATAATTCCTGTAGCTAACTTGGAAAATAATTTTCCATTTCACTCTTACAAATCGAATAAAAATTTTTGTCAACTTTTATCATAATTCTCCGGAGAACATAATCATTACCTGATGCATTGAAGAAATATAACAGACCAAATAATCCTTCATTTATAACATGGCCACACGTAGTTTGTTTATAATCAAATAATACGACCTTCATTTATAATGGAACCAATCTTGCTCGGTTGATAATGGAACCACACTCCCTTGGATAATAGTGGAACCACTATTCATCATTAATAATTACCATTAATAAAAACATAAACAATACACATTATAGATTACATACTTAAAAAATATTCCTTCCATCCAGAAGTAATAAATTTACTAATATCAAAATATATATTCCATTTAAAAAACTTTATTAGAATACTCATAACATCAGTAAGGAGTATTTTTATTTAAAAAAACATGGAATATTATCAAGTAATCAAAGATAAAATAACAGTTATGCTGGTGGGAAAAAATATGGACACTTTATATGTTCAAATAGAACATTATTTTATTATTTTATGAAAAAAGTAAAAACATAATATATTGAAAATTTAAAATTATTCATTTTAAAAAAAATTAAATATAGTCAAAAGATTTAAAAAAATAATTTACAAATAATTTATTTGTATAAAAGTAAATCTAAAAATAATTTAAGAATATGGGAATTGAAGAGAGAAATTTAGAAAATAAATATTTAAAACATTTTGAACTATAAATTTAATGTAAAATGTCCATTAACTTGATTCGGAAGAATCAAATACGTTATTTATATTCCTAAATAATAATAATATCTTAATTATTTAATTTATTAATAGCCTTTTTAAATATTATTATTACTTTTACATTATTTCTTCATGTTATTCGGTATATATGTCCAAAATGAATTCACCAGCTTAACTATGGGAAATGAGTTCATTATTATATCATCAAAATAATACAACTCATTAAATAAAGAGAATATTTATAATTCAATTAAACATTTCAAATAAAATTTGAGAGATATTTGTGAAAAATTAACTACGTTACAATCATGCAGATGGTAGGCCTTAAATACAGATGATTAACGTTTCTATTTTTAAGTGATAATTATGGATATAATTTAATTTTTATTTTAACTTTATAAAATGATAATCCTAAATATCAAATAATTTTATTAAATTCACTTAAATATTACATCCATGTTATGAGGTAATGAAAATAATATCACATAACTTTGTAGAGGTGATACATGTATGCACGGACGACTGTATCATTTTTAAATAAATGGAGAAATAAAAATATATATATGATATATTAATTTTTAATAATTTTAAATATGCCATGAATATAATATATATACAATAAATTCATCATTATATCCTTCCTTGAGAGGTGGTTATGGGAAATGAATTACATCGGTTCGCAGGGCGGTAGTCCACCGTACACACGAACAATGGTCATTTTCCATTTCATGGAAGAAAGAGATATATGTAAGTTATTACATTAACGTAAAAAACATATTAATATATTTTATATAGTTATTTTATTATATCATCATGTATTATAAATATTTTAAGGATTTTGAAAAAGAAATTAGACTAAAATGTCCAGTTAAAATCATTACCTCTTATTCAGAAAATCTCTTTTATTTACTCCATAATCTTTCTAAGGTTGTTATTATTCATTAAAAAATAAAACAATAATGATTGGAGGGTTTATATGAAGGGTTATAGTAAGGTATTTTCCAAACCAAAAGGCTTTTGTTTTGTTAATAAAAGAGGACAAGATGTTTCCTTTTATATGAGAGGGGATGTACACTATTGGGATTTAGAAAGGTATTAAATTAATATATATATTAATTTTTGAGGAATAAATGGCTGAAAATGATATATTTATAATTTATGATGATTATGTGTTGAAATAATATCATAAAACAACGTCTGGATAAGTTTATGAAATTTTTTAACACTAATATTATTTTAACCCCTATTAACCTTTTTGACAATTATGATGATAAAAACAGTTTTTTTAGTATTTAGGGGTTAAAATAATTAATATAAATGAAAAAATAGCCCAGAAATTGAGGATTATTGATACATTAAACCATATACAATTAAATTGTATGAATATAGGTTTTTTATAAATTATCAATGCTTTTAATAAAATATTATTCATTAAAAAATATCATTATTTTTATTTTGTAATAATTTATTAAATTTGTATTTAGAAAAGAAACAACAAAAATGTAATTAGAATTTAATACCTTCACACGTCCATAAAATGTTATATTTATATAATATATTCATTGAAAATAATTATTCCTTCAAATTATATTACTTCTAATATTTTTAGATTTATTTTTTTAATTAATTGAATAAATATCTTATTAGTATAGTGTAAGAATTTAATATAATTATATCTTCACTAAAAATTAGAAATATATTAACATGATAAACAGAAAATTATATTTCAAGTAACCCTTTTATCATTTAACACAGACTATGTTTATCCATATGTCAAAAATTAGTAGATAATAAAACAAAGATGATGACATTTTTATCTTTTCATCACATAAAATAATATAATGCTCAAAATAAAAGTAATATGGTACAAAGTTTCCATATGTTTAAAAAATGGATAGTAGTGCATGAAACAGATGAATAAAATATAATAAAGAAAGTTTTATGGTAATATTTTATACATTATAATGATATTTCTAACCATAATTACCTAATTTACCCTTACCCCAATGATAATTATTTACTTTGGTTACTATTAATAATGTTCAAAAATAAAAGAGGACAACTTAAAAAATTGAACCACATGATTAAAAATATGGAATAAATTTTTAAATATTCAATTTATCGAATTGGAGGAAATTAATTTATCATTAAAACACAAAATTCAATGAAAAGATATTTTTCAGAAAAATGATTCTTTAAGTATAAAAATGTTTTTATACCAAATTATTGTATGAATAAATTATAAAAACAACAATTGTATAATTTTTAATAGAAATGAAGTAAATAATTTTTTAAAGTAATAAAAATATTAATTTTAATTTTTAAATTATTTAAAATAAAAAAATCAATAAAAATTTGTAATTTCAATATTAATTGTAAAATCCAATTTTTAGAAAAATATCAATATTTTATAGTAATATATTTTTGATATGATGATTTTAAAAATTTTATTGTTTTTATAAAATTAAATTATAAAAATTACTATAAATTAATTATATTATCCTCTCATAAAAATTAATAAAAATTATTTTGGAGGAAAATATATCTTTGAAGAATCAAACAAAAATGTTTAAAATTGATATATTTTTTACTAAGAATATACGAATAAATTTATATTGAGAAGAAAAATTTATATTTTTTTTTTCAAAAACCATTTAATCAGATTCATACCTTCCAATTTAACAACTAGATTATAACAATCATATTTAAATATTAATATTTCATGGTATGTTTAAGCTCCATGCTTCAGGTCATATACACTATAAATAATATTGTTCTTCTATTAAAATATCAGGGTGTTACATAAATATACCTCAAAATACTTCTATACTCGTTACGGTACAAGTATGTAAACCAACACATTATTTTCATATTCATTAATCATCAATAATTCTGATAGTATCAATAAAAGTCATCCATTCCTCTAAAAATGACATGTCAATAAAAAGTTGACACCTATAATTACTCATTATTTCAGAGATCAATATTGGAACATTTTTGTGACCCAGAATTATTTTAGACTACAAAAAATATTCCCTTTGATCTATGATTCTTAACAACCTTTTTTGAGATAACATTTATAGATTTTTTTTGAATTCAAGTTTATATCCCCAAAATTTATAGATTTATGACTGTTAAATTTTTTTGGCCATAAGTTTGTTCTTCTTTAAAAGTTTCCTCATTTTCTAAATTAAAATATCAGTACCAGGATCTTTATCAACATTTTATAGTCATATTTGTTAGTATAATTCAGTATCTTCCCACTTTTATCATTCTCTATTTTCTTCAATAGAGTTCTAAAAATTGGATTTGAGTATATCCAGTCCCTTTTCAGCATTGGTTTGTTTCTATTGAGCTAATTAACTATCCTTCCCCTTTTCATTCACATTTTCTTCTAACTAGACTTTTAAGCTATTATCAAAATCAAATATCAGCTTTAAATCATTAACAGCCTACATAAAAAATTATTTTTATTTTATATAATTAGGCACTTTACTACTGGGAAACTAATTCTATTAAAAAAAATTGATCCCCTTCTACAACATTGAGATATATGAAAGGGATTATTTTAATTATCATCTTAACATAAACTCATCCATTTTTTATATCCCCACTCAGCATCACTAATTTCATCATCAATGAATTCCTCCTTCTTCTCTTTAGTAATAAGATTTTTTTTGATCAATTTCATTTGAAGTCTCATGTTACTCCTCATCAACACTTATTAAATTGAGTATACTTGTTCTTAAAAAATCTCATTGTCCTTTCATCCTCATCCTTCCTGAGTTATTTATATTTTAACTTTGGAAACTTTGTGGTAGAATGTATAATGGCTCCACATTTAAAACATTTTCATGGAATTTTCACCAAAAAATTTCTTTACAACTTCTCACACTTCTATAGTTAATATAAAAAAGTTTATTAAAATTTAGATCAACATATTATTCTAAATCTAAACAACGAACTTCATCTTAATGAATTTTATTCTTATATTTATCTATCTTTGGGGATTTAAAATGAAATTAATTTTCATCCATATGATTCATTTTAGAAGGACTCACATATCTTATATTCTAAGAAATTAAAATGATATATATATCATTAAAATAAAGTGTACATAAACAATGATCTTAATGTTTTGAGACTTTTTCGTCAAACGTTTCTCATATAATACATAGATTTTTCAATAAATTTATATAATTCTCTAATATCTCTCCCAAAAACCTAACTGGGATCATAATTTTATTAACCCTTAGGAATAATTCATATATAGTTTAACCATCCAACATCTTCAGACCTTTTTAATACAATATCGATATCAATAATTTTTTATGCTTAAATTTTTTATTTCCATCAATTGTATTTGTTTTAGTTTATCCCATTGGCCTTTATCTATCTTGATTTTTTAAATGTCCATGAATTATTTCTCAGAAAGAGAAGAAAAAATGGAATTTCGAGCACATATCCATGATGAACATTTATTTGATAGTATCTTTCATATAAACCATTTAATATGGGGAGTAAAATCATTTTTTGTAGTCTCTTATTCACCCAAATCGAGTGATAATAGATAAAAAAGAATATAATACTTCAAAATTTAATATTTTCCCCACTAAATGTGGGAATCCTCTTGGTATTTAATGAATTATGGCTATCTATATTTATAATAAAAAATGAGTGAAAGAATATCCTCCCAAATAGAGAGATATTTTATTCCAAATCTAAATAAAATAAAATCTTACTAGGGAACCACTATTTAATATAACATGAAAATAACCCATGTATCAATGTAAATAACTGAGAGGAGGGGGTTAATAAGTAAATAAAAAAAATATTTTATATTTATTTAAAAAAATCCCACCCGTTAAAGTGAATGAAAAATATATTGTTTTAACACACAAACATGCATCGATGGTTGGAACAACAAATATTTAAGGTTTTACTCTCAAATAAAGATGTAAAATACACAGAATTATTTATATTAACTTGTGATCATATGATCCAATAATATAATCATATATTTTAAAAACTATTTTTTTATAATTAAAATCACATTACAAAAAGTCCCCTAGATGTGTGTATTTTTCCCGCACATTTACCATATTATTAAAATTATTTCAACAAAAATAGATTCTTCTACCAAATGGGATTTCCATCATATAGTTTTTTTGTTGTTTATTATTCCTCTATTTTCTTCTACCTACCAAACAACATGTACATTTTTTCCATTTTCCTTATTCTCTATTAGATAATCTATTAATATTATTTTTTAGGACCCTTATATCTTGACCAAAAATTATATATTATTTGAAAAACAAAATAAATATTATTATTTATAGCATCATTAATTTATCTTCTACAAAATTATATTGTTAAATTTGAACTATAGATAGATACATATCTCCAATAGCCATAAACTTATTATTCTTCTTTGTACTTCATTTATATTATTTTTTATCAGTTAAAGGTTATTTATTGTTGGATTACGATATAATAGTGTACATTGTGACATGGCCAACCAATTATCCTCAACTCAAACTTCTATCTGATTCCTTCACATTACAACTAACTTCATTATGGAACAAACCACTATTCTATGTATCTGATTGAATCATTAAATATTTTTATAATGTCTAATACTTAAATTATCTATTTTATCACCATATTATTTTATTCATAATATTAAATTATGAAAATACCAATTTTTACCCTTTAAAATCATGAAATTTAATAGAGTAACCTTTTGAATATCTATTCCGAGCCTTATAATTTTATTCTCTTTGAACATTATGATATTTTAATAAAACCATAAAAACCTTTTTCTAAAAAAAAGTAACATTAATAAGTCGGAAAAAAACCATGTAAACATCATCATGAACATTAATAATTCTATAAATAACCTTAAATACTTTTTAATACACACTTTTTTTCATCTAGAAAAATATTACAATGATATCCATGAACATGGTAATGTTAATGTCTTTTTCATTTTTCAGACAACATTCCATTTCCAACCTTATAATGTTTTGTCTGAACATCAATGGAATTTCTAGGATATTTTGAAATCAACTCCATAATACTTTAAATACCTATAAACATTCAAAAATCATTCACCTCATATAATATACATTATAACATGTTATTTCACATATATTTTTTGTGTTGACAAAAACAATTAACAAAATAAATATATCCTATTACAATATTCTCAAAATCATATTCTCTAGAGAAAATACCAAATACTATAAGAAAATTCTTTAAATAAATATATCTCATCAATATTAAAATGGATACCATTAAAATCATACTATGAATAATATTATTTATGATCTCAATATATTTAAAAACATCTCTTCAACTCAAAATTGATAATGAAACATTTTCACAAGACTAATATACAACCTATTTGTTGAATCACTAACATGGTCATGTAAAGGAGAAATAATTGCCAAAGATATATCAAGATTGGTAATTTCAACTAAAAACACTTTATATGTGTTATACTGGTTTATAAAGAAATATGACCAAACCATCATTTGGTTTAAATAGTAAATGTTCATAGTGATTTAAGAATTAGTTCACATAGATGGGTGTAGAATATTTTTAGTTAAAGATGGAGGTATATACTATTACATCATAACTTATATAGGAAAATTTAGTAGATATCTATATATTTATATTATGAGGTATATGTTTGAATAAATTAATAAATTATAGATGTACGATAATGAATTATATAATCATATTTTTTAAAATATAATTAAACTGCACTTAGGTTGAGGTAGATAATATCTTAGCTTGTAGTACATTGACTATATAAGGGTGTTTGGGATTCATTATCAATTGAATTATATTTATACACCATAGTGTAATGGTTTTGATGAAAGGATGAACCACACTATGTCATATATAGTGAGGTAAATTAAGAGTCATGTGAGTATTCCATTATCCTTTTAGGTATATTCATTATATAATATGGTTTATATACTAAATAGAGTGTCAAATAAACTATAAAAAATTCCCTACGATTTGATTCAAGGGAGGAAATATTTTATATCATATATACATGTTTGGGTTTAAAAATCATTTATCAACGCTATATATAGAATAAACTAACACCATGTGGCATAAGGAGTATATTTATAGGATATCCCAAGGGATCAAGGGGGTATTATCTATTCTGAACCTATGAAAAAAAAATTATAGTGAGATGAATATACATATTCCTTAACAGTAAGTACATCTCCAAAAATGGTTTTAGGAGAAAATGAAAAAAACGAATCCATTTTTTTGATGGATAATTACTCTCTCCCATAGGTTTCCCACCCTAGAGATACATGGTTTCTCTAAATGTGTGGTGGTTATTTGAGTTCACTCATAATGTATTTATGATCTACTTATTCCTTATCTAGATTCAAATTAATATTTCTCCTCCAATTCCCCCCTCCTATAGACCCCATAGTTTCCCTTTTCTATTTTCCACGTCCTTGATGTCTCTTGCGTTATCCAGCTGCCGTAAACCCCCAATAATGGTTTTTTATAGTTTGTTCAAGGAACATTATAGATAAAAAAATAATTTCTGGCTCCATCTAATCTAGAATCCGTCTAAATCATCATCTCTTGGTTACTAAATTAAGTCTCCTAAACCTAAGTGGTATTGATAATACATTAATTCCTATATATTTGTGGATCATTGACTATTATCTAAGTTTGATATTGGATTAATTTTTGGTTAAGGAGTTCTCATAGTGGATCTAGTTTTTTAGAATCCATGGTTGGTTCCTTTAGGTTGTTCTCAAATTTATACAACTTTAGTCATTAACCCCTAATCTCTATTGTAAATCCTCATGTTCTTGTTCATGTGATTGTGTACTTATTCACCTGCCCCCTATAGGATATTTGAGGTGGATGCTCGGTTAAGAAGATTCATTCATATTTTAGTGGTTATTTTAGTTCTTGGTATGGATATATGTCGGTGGATAGATTTGTTTGGGGGATTTCATGTTTCTATTCAAGTTCCATATACTTCCTTGGTTGGTTCTTAGTGTATTTTATTCCTACCTTGATGGTTTTGGTTCTTGGTGGTGGTAACAACATGCCAATTTTTGTCTTAATCATTGAAGGTGGTGAGATTGAGTGGGGATTTCCTGGTACCCAGTGTGATAACGTAGTTAATTTTAATAATAGTTTAATTCCAAATCTTTTTAATGTACATAATTATATTTTATGGATTAAATTTTAATATAAAAATTTTATATATTCTTTCGGGTTGAAAAAGAAATAATTTTATTATAAATAAATTATTTTCTATAAAGTATTAGATATTGTTAAAAGGTAAAATATTTAAATTATATAAATTCAATTCTATAAAATGAAGTCAATTTTTTTATTAAATAATAAAAAATTAGAATAAGGTTAATTTTTTATATTTTTTAAAAAGATGCCTTTTTAGGTTGATAGTATAAAATACCAATTTAAAAAATATTTTCACTATTATGAATTTATAATAATATAATAATAATATTAATGTCTATTAAAATTAGTTTATAGAGTAAATATATATTAAATAGGTGATATAAAAAATTTAAAAATATATATATAATTTAAAATCCAATGTTGGGGAAAAAAATTATGTAATTAATGTTTTATTTCTCATAAAAACTATTTTTGATTCTTTTCATATGATTAATTAATTTCGATTTTCTATTAACTTTTGTATTGGTTTTAATGTCACATTAATCTTATTTTTTTCATAAACAAATATATTTCATGGTGATAAATTATACACCTGATTTTGGTATAAATTCATCCTTTATTCTTCAAAAAGAATTTTTCTGAAAACTATTTTTTCATTTCCTTTTAAGAATTTATATTAAAATTAAAGTTTTACACTTCTAAAAATGTAATCCAATAAAATTATTTTAATATTTGGGAACATAATTTTAATATTTGGTAACTATTTCAATTTCATTTTTGGTCATAAAAATAAGTTTCCATATTAAAAATTTATTCACCATGATGGAGGGTTAAATGAGATAAAATAGTTAAAACTAAGAGATTAGGTCCCAAAATGTTTTATATTATCTTAGTGGACTAGTGTATTTCAACCAAATTTATCCTATCCTAAAATTTATTCCATTAACGAAAAATTTAATTTGAATGATTTCATAATATTACTTTAAAACTTTTAATATTGATAAGAGTTCCACTCGCCTCACTTATAATAGGATCTTATCTCCCATCATTTCTCCATAAACATTGAGCACCTTATATTGACCATGTTTTCCCAAATCCATGCCAAAATCTCTTTCCCATTTCATAGAGGTATTGATATCACTAGAATACCATACTAAGTAGGCTAAAGGAACAATCTAATGGAGGATACCCAAGGAAGGGATAAAGGTCTTAACATAGTTATTACATGTTTCATTATTTTTCAACCTCCATAAAATAAATTATACAAATCCCAATTTAATTCAATAAATATCATTATTATACCAAAATTTAATTATTTATATGGGAAAACTATATTTTAACTCATTTACATCAGATGTAAAATGAAAACATCACTCGTGCATATGTGCTGACAGCCGCCTCTATGATGTGATAGAATTAATTTTTTATCACAAAATCATATGGATGGTTTTATAGATAGATTTAATGAGTTTATATGATGTTTATTCCATAATCATGATTTTATAAAGATATAATATTATCTAATTTGTAACACCGCCAAATTTCAATAGGTAATTCTCTAAAAAATTAATTTTCTGTTTGATAAAGTATAACACATGAAACACTGAGATTAAACCAACAATGTTATACTATAGAAATATTTATACTTAAATATGAATGTTGCAACCAAGAAATTTATTTTTAATGTAAAATTATTGTTAATTTAAGATATTTATTTGTTGTAAAGTGGTTTTTCATCTGTTTTAGGTGTTTTTTCTAAAGCAATCGGGTAGATAGCTGGCTATAGAGGCTAGTTCACACCATGAATATAAATTTAATGATATGAATTAGTCTAGGTAAAAAGACATGGTTTCATTTTAGTATGTGAATTTAATTATGGATTTGAATTATAATCATGTCATAAAAAGTGTGTTTGAGATTTAAATCTGGGTGAGTTCCTTTTTTAGTGTATATTTAACCCCAATGATTGACATCCTAAATAAACAATTCGTGTTGTGATTCATTCCTACCCAGTGGATTTTAATAAATTGCAAGCCTAACTCATATTTCATTAAAATTTATCCTTCCCACTCAACCCCTATATATTCTCTAGTATATTTACGAGGTGTGATCTATTCTAAACAACTTTTTTGGCTCATTGATCTCTAGATTGTTGGTCTCTTCAATTTTGGTAACTAAAATTGTTATCTAATTATTCTTATCGTTTTATGGGTATTGGAAGTACTATTTTAATTTGGGTTTTAAGTTTTTTTTATTTTGTGATATCTATCATTATATTGTATATTCGTATAATTGTTCCATCGTTATCTTATGTTTTATAAAAATTAATTTCACTTAATTTCATATTTTATTTATAAATTGATTGGAAATATTTTGAATGGGTTGATTAGTGTGCATAAATGGATGTCTTAAAAAATATAACTTTCCCCACATTTTGGTAAAATAAATGGTATTTTCAAAGCATTGTGAAATTGATTTTTAAAAATATTTTCAAAGCATTTTGTTGATGAAAAATGATTTTTGGAATGATTTGGAAAATGTATAAGACCTTTTGGAATTGATTAGATATATGTAGTACATGGGAGCCTTGGGTACCTTGGTGGAGGGTTTACTATTGGGCCTTATACATTGATATCATTAGGTGGTTAACTTTTTTAGATTTTTCTTTATTCCTAGATTTTAAATATGTGGTCTCTATGATGTGATTGACATTATAAGGGGTTCACTTTATAGAATGTTCCTATATTACCTAGACCATAACACATGGGTTCTTGGGTCTTGAGTGTACTCTAGCTATATATTTTTATTGTGGAACAAGTGGTTTAGTTAGCCAGAGATTTTTAATCCTAAAGGTATTTACCATTGTGCTTTGGGTTGTATTGTTTTTAATTTTATATGACATGAAATATGCTTTGATAAATATTTATAGAAATTGTGATTTGGAACTATTTTTCCTAGTTTGTGAATTGTTTGGAAGAGGGGGGATATTTTACTGTTCTTTTGATATAAAACTATTTAATTTGTTATCATGACCTGTTTTTCTTAAAATTGAGAATATTGGGATTATTTTATAGAGACATGATATGGAACACCTAGGTGGGATCCTAATGTTCTTATTTATCTCGCACACTACACACTCCATCAGGGGTGTGTAGACTGTATGTTTTCATTTGATATTGAAATTGTATTGGAACCTAAGTAAGAAATTTATGATTATATTAGCTGGACAAAATTAAAATGGGGTGAGATGGTGGGACTTTAAACATAAATTACACAGAGTAGATGTTTATAAATTTAGCTTTCCTTTTGACTTATTGGACATATTCCTTGGGTTATATATGGATTTTTGGGTTTTATTTCCACCTTTTACACATTTATTTTGCATATAACTTTTATTGGTGTTCTATATGCACAAATACTACATGTATCTAGTTTTAGGCTTGAAGAAAATGAGTCTATTGGTTTTTGTTCAATTCCCAGGAGCTAGTCACCAGCCCATGGGGATAGGGAATGCCCTTCATGTCTTTTTGTGGTTTGGTATAGAGCCTAGTTGATGGGTTATCCATGTATGGTCATGAAAAGTTTGTATTAGAGTAGGTTATTCTTATTCATGAGAAGTTAGTATACATGAAATTAGATTTTTGAGACTCAAGTGGTAGGTTAATGTGTGTTTTTATCCAAATGCATTCATGAGGAGCCTCATGTTACCATGTGTTGTTTGAATATTGCCTATTTTGTTGAGTTTTGATATTTATCTTAGTTCTTAATTATGTTTTTATGGTTTAAACTGATATTTATTCACTATCTAATTACTTTCTTATATTTTTAGTATATAGAAACATTCCTTTGAGACGTCTTCCTTGGGTTCCTCGGTTGGATGTAGTGGGAGATAATGGATCCTCCTATAGATCAGATTATTTTAAAGGTTATCATACAGGCAGTTTGAATCCTGGAACATATTATACTACAAGTCTAAAACATAGCTATTGAGTCTTATAAAAGGGATATAGGAGACATATATTAGTCTTTAAAGTTCCTACAAGAGAATCCCTCATTAATTAATGGAACAAATAAACACTAAGAGGCAAAGGAATGGATAGATATGATATTTCAAGTATTATAATTTTTTGATACATCGAAGGTTATCAATGTGAACTGTGAAACATTCAAGCTCAAGGGTCCCGTAAAGAGTTTGTGGGATTATATGATATAGGAAAACCAAAACATGGGATTAGATTGGGAATGTTTCATGACCCTATTCTTTTAGTAGTTCGGATCAGATTCTTTATTGATAATACATATTTTGAGTTTCTATCTTTTCATAACAGAAAGTTCTCAATGTTGAAGTACATCAACCATTTTAAAGAGATAGGTCATTTTTCTCTATAGGTGTTGAATAATGATTTGTAGAATGATCATAAATTCCTATAGGTATTGTGACTAGAAATATGATCATATGTATATATGAAAACTTTCACCACCTATGATAACTCATCAGTCAATGCTATAATGGTAGAAATGGATATGGTAGGAAATATTGGATACTCTATCATTTCCCTTCCACTTAGTGGAAACTTTAGTGGGATACATGTAACAAAGTGAAAATGGAACAAAAATAACTAGGTTAGTAGAGGTGGTTCCTAACAGTGGGCCTCCTCTAAAACATTTTTATTAGCAACAAGTGTTCCCTTAACATACTATCATTACATAAACTTAAGTCACGTCTAAAATTATTGTCCCACGCCCATGAATATTTTTAGTGCTGGTAGTTTTCGTGGACATTTATGGAGGTTCTTCTTGGATATGTATATGACCCACTTTAGTCCAGGATCATTAGATCCAAAGACACCTACAGTGTAGTTTGATGCTTTAACTTACATAGTGCTCTATATATAAGCCTCATAAGTGAATAAACTTCATTAATTGGATAAGTTTACAGTGGAGGTTGATGTGGGCCTGACTATATTGAGTGGTAGAATATTTGTTTCAATTTCTACAGTAGTTGATCTATTTGATACAAGTGCCTCACAATTATATTTATCATTATTTTTTTATGATATAAAACTATTTATGGAGCCCATTTGATTTATCATAGAGATAATAAACACTTTGATATAGGAAAGAACATTTCTTTTATTGTTCTTTTTATATTCTTTTGATAGCTAATATTGAGTTAGTCTCGTATTTCCTAGTTCTCGATCTGGACCTGTTCAATGTTATCATTGGTATGGATTTATTTGTCTTTAAAAATATTGAGATTTATTAATATCATCAGTTTATTTTATTATCCACCATTTATGGGAGAACTCAAGTGTTTCAGGGAAAGTGGGACTTGAGTATTAGCCATGTGGTGGCTTCCAACCCAGACCTTATCAGGATTCTATTGTATTCCATTACAATTTTTAATGATAATTTCTCATCTCTTAGGGATATTCTCTTAGTTATCAATGACTTTCTAAACATCTTACCAAATGACATTTTTCGTCTTCGTCTATACAGGGAGGTAGAGTCCTTGATTTATTTGGTTCCAGGTACAGAGTTGGTCTTCATGTCCTTTGATCAAATGAAACCTAATGAGTTAAAAGATCTTGAGGTACATTTGAACAATATTTCTGAAAATGAATTTTTTTTATCCCAGTATTTCACCAAGGGTGGCCCCCATTCAATTTTCTAAGAAGTCCAATGGTTCTTTTTGCCTCTTTATAGAATACTGAAAGTTGAACCACCAGAATAATAAAAACAAGTACTATTATTTCCCATATGAATAAATGTTCAATTAATCAAAGGGGTAAATTGGTTATTTGATATTTTTTTTTCAGTTGGAATATCATAAACTCAAGGTTTTAGGGCCTAATGTTCTAAATATTAATTTATAGAGTTTGTATGGTCATAAAGAGTATCATGTAATGCCTTCTGGTCTAACCAAATCTACTACGATATTTATTTATTTCATGAAATAGATATTCAATTAATAACTTGAATCATTTTTCATGGTGTTTATATATAATATCCTTTTTTATTTTATATTTTAGTTTGATAATGAGCAGCATCAGAATCTTGTTTTCGGATTCCTAAGGAGCATTGCTTGTATGGGAAGCTATCAAAATATTTTCTCTAGATCCATGAAGTTATATTATTGGGGCATGTAATATCATAACCCGGTCTCTAATTATATTCTAAAATGTTTAATGTTGTATTTTCATGTAATAAAACACTAAATGAGTTAGGGATTCATGGATTCTTAGTTTTTTTAGATATTATAAGCAGTTCGTCAAGGATTTCTTGAAGCTTGCATGACCTCTAGATTATCTTACTAAGAATTGGGAAAATCACGTAGGATATTAGGTGTAAGACTTATTTTTATAAATTATTATGAATTCTAGAATCATCACCAATCTATATCTTTCTTGATCCTGGTATGGGGTATGTGGTGTACTATTATGCTTTTGGCTCGTTTCTGGGTTGTTTGCTTATGATGTATGAACACTTTTTGGACTCAAACTCTCATTATCTTTGATTAAATAAGAAACATTACCCCACTCATGATTTATATATTTCTACTATTATTATTTCACCTAATTGTAGGTGGAAATATATTTTTGGGGAGAGTTTCATGATCATTTAGGATTATAGTAGTTTGAGCTATATCTTTTATCAAAAGGGATCGAATCTCAGAAATAGGTGGTGGGTGAAATATATCCTAAATTTTGATTTGGAAATTTCCTACTTTCTTAGGAAATAAAACTCATTGTTGGCTCCATCAAAAGGAATTTTCCTCACTAACATGCCTTAGAATCATATGAGTAGTGTAAACTTATAGGGATTTTCCACGAGTTGAATCCAGACACATAGGAAGATTATTTGGGAATGGTTATGACTAGTGTTTAATTATCATCATTCATCATAGAGTTTATTCTGTAGGACTAGAAACATGATGATAAATTTAGATGAATTCTAGAAACCATATACTATAGGGAGACCATTTATGGATGATTTATAAATTATAATGGTATTATCCACTTTAGGAATCCATTTGTTGTCCCATAATCAATGATGAATTCAGTGTTTAATTATATTTGTAGTTCCTTTTGGGTTATTCACCCTATAAATATAAATAAATATTAT
Organism: Viscum album; assembly: GCA_963277665.1. NCBI lineage: Eukaryota > Viridiplantae > Streptophyta > Magnoliopsida > Santalales > Viscaceae > Viscum > Viscum album. The sequence goes on from OY728166.1 coordinate 726,371,141, forward strand.
GACATTAGATGGTGTTTATTATTGATGAGTATGAATTGAGATGTTTCTAATTATGTGTCAAACTATTACACATTCTGTTAGAAAAAGGCATAGAACCTGCAGACTTATGGGTTTTTCCATCCTTTTTTTGGCACAAGTTTGGAAATACAATGAGGTGTCTGTGGACTTATGTTTTGGAAGGCCATGGGAACCTTGTGGGAATAGTTATACCTTGGTGGTGATTAATTCGGTGATGAAATTAGTTCATTTTATTTCAATCAGGGACACCACTAAGGTTAAATACCTTAGTGATCTATAGGTATAGGGTATTGTGAGGTTTTATGTGGTCCCCTATACCATTTTCATTGATAGGGATCATTGGTTTACATATTATTTATGTAATAGTCTCTAAGAGGTGATAGGGACTTAGTAAAGATTGAGTAAAACCTACCATACATAGATAGATGGTCAGAAGAATCATGATATATAGATTTTGGAAGATACACAATGTCCTTACATCATTGATTTTCATGGATTGTTGTATAACCATTTGTGATATGTTGTTTTTTCTTATAATAATAGTCACCATTTGTCTATTATAATTGCTCATTTCAAGACAATATAAGGTCACCTGTGAATGTCAACACTTTATTAGCCATAGATGGGAGAGGAAAATGTCATTAGAATAAATCTCATTTAGGAGATATTGGTGGGGATCTAGGATATACATCAATACTTGATTATTGATAATAGTTGACATAAATTATATGTGGATCACTAACACTATCCGTTGGAGTTTTCAATTGGGGACTAAGTTTTCATTAAAGTTTCTCATATGTTAGGTCACCATTAGATTTAAAAACATGGGAAGAAAACTCTGAGATATATTGGACCATTTGATATTTTTGATTGGATTGGTAAGGTTTCTTTTTGGTTTGAATTACAAGCTTATTTGATGATTATTCATGTTGTTTTCTACAAAATTCATCTCAAGAAGTACCATTATGATGTGTCCCATGTTCTGAGTTTAGAATAAATTGAGTTGGAGCGAGATGTTTCCATTATGTAAAAACCATGGGAGATGATTATTTATAATGAGAAATAATTTCATGGGAAGTATATTTCATTGGTAAAAGTGTTATGGTGGAACAAATTATATTCTTATGAGACATAGGAGTGTGAATCATCAATGTGAGGGTAATGGCCTCACCTATTTTTAGATTACACTTCTTATATTGGACTTTTTGGAAAAATAAATAACTATAGTGGGTGTAATTTTAAAATATTTTTTATGATATACTCTATTTTTAATGATAATAGAATTTTCTTCAGGTTTAGGTGGGTTTTCTAGAGGAACTGAGTATAATACTATCTATTGTGGTTAGTTCATGCTATGAATAGGATGTTCAAAATGTGAATTATTCCTAGGAAAAATACATGTTTTTAATTTCATGTATAAAATAATTCATGAGATGAATTATAATCAAAACATGAATTTTTCATTTAGGATTTTAATCTGAGGTAACACTATTTCAAGCGCACATGGAAACCATGAGATTCCCATATTGAATCAGTGATTCACAACACGAATCATTCCTACCCAGTAGTTTTTAATATGTTTCATGCATGAAACCTCTCCCATCCATATTTCACCTTCTCCCTTGAATAATAGGGATAATCCATGTGATTTTTTGTGGATTAAACTCTTCTAAACCTCTCTGTTTATTGATTTTATCTCTAGCATGGTTGGTCTCTCCTCTATTGTTAAGTTCAATAATTATCTTCTCATGTTTTTCATTACAATGGGATTTGGTAGTAGTGTTGGGCTATTTTTTTATATAATATTATTTTTTGTGTTCTCTATTTTTTATTTGTAGATTCCTTTATATATTTTTCTTCTAGATCCCGAACCTTGTATTGGTTATAGTGTGGCATGTGAGGATCTCGAGGAATGTGTTGATCTGACTCATAAAACATAACATTTTATTATGGAATTAGATTATAATATATGATAATAAAATTTAGGGAATCGTTTCATTCCTCTAGTGTTTCCGTTCTACACATGGTGTACATAGATCTTAATTTGGTTGTAATGTAACCTAAGTTGAGTAGGTAGTTCCATCTCTAGCCTATGTTGGATGAAATATAATTTCTTCTAATTCCAAATTTTCTTTCTAAATTTATAGGAATGATTTTTAATGTAGTCATACGTGAGTGAAAATTAATTTTTAGAAAATGTGGTTTTCTAACTATATCATGAAAAATAAAATGGATTTGAAAATTATATTGAAACAGATTCTGGAATTGGCTTTTAAATCATGTTTTTTATGAAAAACGATTTACTGGAATGATTTATGAAATTTATAATCACTTAGAAAATTTGTAACAGCCCAAGATTTTATGAAAAATATTCTTTTTTATTTTACTAATGTCTTGTGTTATACGCTACACCAAAAGGAGCTTGCATAACACGCATACTTGACTTGCCTTGCATTACACGCAATCGCAACCTTCTTCGATAGCGTGTGTGGTACGTAATCCTGAGTTTCACGAAACAATGATATGCTATTAAAATATTATTAAAACTAGCCGTTATGAATAGTAATAACCACTTTTTAAAATTCTGTAAATCTTATATTTCAAAATGAACTTCATTTTTGGATTCGGAGTATCGAATTTAGCCTAAGGTGAAATTTTGGTACATTTCGGATAACTTTCATATTCTGATGAATAGTGAAAATTACTAAATTATAATTAAAAAACAACTTTTTTAATCGAAATAATTAATAGTGATAAATTATTAATTTGAGTAGTTTTAAAGTATATTTAGAATATATTTTTACAATTTAATACAATGTTGGTCATTGGATGTAATTTCACATTTAAACTAGACATAAACAAGTGTCAATCTTTTGATAGATATTGTTTCTTAAAAACACGCTATTTGTTTTAACAGCGGGATTTAATTATAAAATTAATTAATGCAACTTTTATGTTATGAATTTGGTAAAATAGACTTCATTTTTGAATTCGGACTATGAAATATAGCTTGGGATGAAATTTTGGCATTGTTCTGAAAACATCAATTTTTGATGAATAGTGAAACTACTAAGTGGTAGGTTAAAAACTGAATTTTGCATAAAACTTAATTTTACCGCTTCTGTGAATGGAATTTCGAAAATCCGAGAGACACGGTTAATATCAAGGACTAAAATGTGATTCAATGAGATGAAAATAATTTTTTGGTGAATAGTAACTTTTTACTTTTTTTACCACGGTAAATAGTAAATAGGGTAACTAAGGGTAAATATGATATTAATATTACCCTAACACATGTCCTAATTCTATTGGACAAGTGTAATTCGACCAAAAACAAACTTAGGAATAAAATATGACCATTTAGGCCCACATGGATTAGATTAAGACATTTATTATTAATTTATTTAAAGAAGGGATAAAATAGTTAAAATCAAAGTTTAATAAGTAAATCATTTTTAATATGGGGTTATACATAAGATAAATTCGACTATAAATATTCATTAGAAAGCTAAAAAGATTTCCTACATGATGGTATTTTATTTGTAATTTTTAGACATCATATAATATAATTTATTTATGACACAAAGATGATGCAGTAATTATCTTATTTATGAAATATTGACATAATTGATAATATAAATACCAAAATAAATGTAATTTAAGACTTTTTATGAATTCCACTAATTTTATAGGTTACTATGATATATTATTGTTGATTTAATCAACTTGGTTCGAACATATAATTCTGTTATGACTTTGAAAAAAATCATATATCAAATAGTGTCAAAATTGACACAAAAGAGTTTTTAAATCAAATATTATATTATTAATTGTTATTTTATTCCTAAAAATCTAAGGTTCGGCCAAATGACTTAGATAAGGATATATGTATTAATAATATACAATTTGGGGTTCGTTTGGCATGTTATAGTAACTGTATTAACCATATAGTGAAAGAAAACAAAAAGACACGGTAAAAGTTAAATTATTTAACTTAGAGTTAAATCTAATTGATAAGGTTAAAATAAGAACCTAAACTTGTCTAAATTTTATTGGTTGATAGGATTTCGACCCATCCCCACTTTAGCTTCGAAATAAGACCCTTTGGAACCATTATAAACCGATTTTGACTTTAATATAAAATAATATTTTGAGATATTCCTAAGGTGCCCCTCTCCTCCCCTATAAAAGGACACCTCCTCCCCCTCCTCCTCACACCAATTTGAGCACTCAAGCTCGTCCAACCCCTGCCAAAATCCCTTCTCCACTTCCCTAGCAACATCCTAGAGGTTCTGGTCTTCCTCAAAGACCAATTCTAGTGCCCTAAGAGGAGGTCTCAAAGAGGCACTTCAAAGAAGAGGTAATTACCGTTACCAATTCTTTCATCTTTATTTCTTCTTCCACTTCTTCTTCTTAGGTTGTTTCATTATGAAGTAATAACATCAGTATCACTCATATACTGATATGTTATTATAAGTATGAAACAACCCTATTTCACCATCTATCCATCATACGGAAAAAGAAATCACCACGCGTGCGTACGTACGGAATACCGTCTCCACGCCGTGGTGTAATCTATTTTCCACCACCACCTTACATGGATGGGTATAATGGTGTAAAGAATAACTATACATAGTTATTACAACATCATATTGATTCTGATATATTGTATAATCCACTCCAATTAAATTCAATATTTATAGAAATGATATCATCGCTCGTGCGTACGTACGGAATACCGTCTCCACGACGCGATGAGATTCATTCTCCATGTTAACCATTTAAGAATGATTATAAAGTATATATAAGAAATAATAATGAAATATATGACATTATAAAGTTACTGGATTTATGTATATATATATATATGTATGTCATCTACTTACTTCCATTTCAAGACAATAAGGAAAGTAAAACATCGTTCATGCGTACGTACGGACTACCGTCTCCATGAACGGTGTTTTTCATTTTATTTATCTATCTATTATATATATATATATATATATACTGAATATATATGATATATAAATCATATTTTATATTCTGTAAGTAAGTAGATCATGATATAAGTAATAATGATGTCAAGAACAACAAGTCAAAACACCTACGATAAATGAAACGATTTTACCCAAAACGCTTCTTTAACATGGAATTTACAAAAGAACGGGTAATATAATGTCATAAGTGAACCATATATGATATCATAACAATGAATATGATTCTGGAATAAGTCAATAACATTATTTAAATCATTATATAGGAGTTTCGGACACTTACAAAGCAAGTCGGACATAAGGTAAGGGAAATATCACAATCTCATTTTTATCCGAGATTGTTTATTCGTAAGTATTTACTGGGGTGTATTTTATCATCCACATCCATGTTCCCTCAATATGTAATATTGTTTCCATCCACTTGAAATAGTTTAAATCGAATTTTACCCTTAGGTGAGTTTTTAGTAAAGAATATGAAAGGAATCTTTTGTCGTTTTTCCGTACGAGGTACTTTTTGAATTTTCCGACAAAAGTACGAAGAATGTTTTTTTTAACTTATACGGCATGAATGGATTTTTAAAACATTACTTCAAAGAAGCTTCCTTTACAAGTTTTCAAGTTTATTTTTAATCAACTTCTTTTATTTTAAAGTTGTATGACATGTTATGAAAGGAAAAATGTTTTTGAAGAAGAAAGGATATTTTCCTCAAGAATTCAATTCAAGTGTTTTATCAAAATTATTTTCCATCTAAGATAATAAAGGGTTCTGTTTCTATCCATATTTTTACATTGGTTTGACTATGTTGTGATGGAATTATGTTTATGAATTCCTTTATCATATATGAATTGATTTATGATGTCATGATGTTTCAAGAATCCCATTTTTGTTACATGTGTTATGCGATGATGCATGTTTTATGATTATGTGGCACACATAAGAAAGGATTCATTATAAGATGGGTGGGACCTATATCTCCCTCCAATGCATTGGGTAAAGATTTTATATCTCATGAGATAGACATGGCTGGAACGGAAGGTTATTTCGGTTCAGTGATACAGGACTGAAACGAGGAGTGAACTCGGTTCAGAAAGGGACTTTGTCCACTAAGATAGTCTTGGCGATGAGTCATGACTAACAAGAAATGATTTTCCATGATTATGTGTGCATGCCACAAAGTTTCAAGTTTTATGTTATGATTTTGGGGATCTCATTTTCACTTCTATGATATATTCCATGTTATGATATTATGAGCTCTTTTGCAGGTTAAGATTTCCAAAAGCTATGTATATGATGTGATTGATTTTTTTTTCTTTTGTTTACCCTTACTGAGCATTTGAGCTCACCCTTTTATGTTTTCTTTTCCCCAGGATATAAAGAAAGGTTTTAGGTAGAAAAAAAAGGGATGACCTTTATGGGAGATGTTGAAGAACTTTCACCACGATTAGAAGATTACGTTCCGAGTTTCCAAAGACACTAAACTATTACGATCCTTTAGTGTGTGTTTTTGTTATGTACTAAGTATTCCGCAAATGTAATGTAATGTCCATGTACGATAAGCTTCGGGTCTCTACAGTTGGTATCAGAGGAAAGGTTTAGTCAACCTTTGGAAACTAGGATGCGAAAACGTTAGTGAGATCCCTAGAGATATTTCTAAGGTATGTCTAGGGATGTCCCTAGGGATAAGTATACGTATAGGTTATAGTAATAGAATTACGCTAACGATCATAGAATTAAACTTAAGATGTTGGATATTGAAGGTACTCCCCCTTTATTATGTTGTTTTCCCTATCATGATTTTTTCCTCTCACACTATTCTTTTTGGGTTTTAGACGATGGCTGGAACCCGAAGGAACCGTGTTGATCAATGCAATGGACAATGCAATGATTGCCCTCCTGAACAAACAAATGTTATGGGAGATGGAGTGCAAAATCTTATTTCTATACTTACACAAGCTATGAATCATTCTGGACTTCCAAATGAGCAGAGAAGGGAACAATATTCTATTGAGTCCTTCATGAGGCAACGTCCACCTTCTTTCAGTGGGTCTTCTGATCCACTTGTGGCTGAACAATGGATCAGTACTACTGAAAAGATATTTTCAGTTCTTCAATGTTCTGATCATGATAAAGTCATCTTAGCAGTATATCGTTTGGAAGGTGAAGCTGATCAATGGTGGAATCTTATCAAGAATACGAGGCCAAGAGATGAAATTGAGTCCATGGAATGGGACGAGTTCAAGAACTTGTTTTTCAGTAAGTACTTCCCTCGTATTCTTCGAACAAAGATGGAGAAAGAGTTTCTTGAACTGAAGCAAAGGGACGATGAATCTGTTGGTACCTATGAAGCAAATTTTACAAGACTTGCAAGGTATGCTTCTGGAATTATCATCCAACCTGAAAGTAAAGTTGATCGATTTTTCAGTGGCTTAAAACCAAGTCTTCGAAGGGCATTAGCTATAAGAGACTTCAGTAGCTATGAAGAAATTGTGCGTTGTGCTATCAAGGTAGAAATGGAAGTTGGTGTTACATATCCATCTCATGGTTTTGACAAGAAACGAAAGATGGAGTTCAAGGAGAAATCTCATAATAATGGTGAAAAGAAGATGAATGTTTCCTTATGCACAAAGTGTGGAAAGAAGCATGGTGGAGATTGTCTTAAAGGGACTAGAAAATGTTTTAAGTGTGGAAAAGAAGGTCATCGAGCAGCTGAGTGTCGAAGTAATGGAAAAAGGGTTTCTAATGATGTGAATAATGCAAACACTGTAGAGAACGCACCGCCATCACTTCAATGCTTCAAGTGCAAGGAAATGGGGCATTATGCTAATAATTGCCCTAATCCAAGGGTTAGTGATGATCAACATGAGCAACCACTGAAGGCAAAGGACAAAGGGAAATCACATGCGATCACTATTGGCAATGTTGAATATGACAATGATGTGGTGGAATAATTAAGTGTTTATGTAATGGGATAATGTTGTATCATTGAGTATTGCAATATTTATTGATGTGGTATTCAAAGTGATTGAGATATTTTTTGGAAATAAGATGATATGCGCATAATGAAGACGAGAAAATGAAATGTTTAATAGTATTCATGAGCTCATGATTGATATAAGGACTAAGTGATATCATGGTTTGAGTATATAGAATTTTGAGGATTTTGGTATGTGGAAAGTGTTAACTTTTAACTTCACTCATGTTTTCACTAAGGTATTCAAGAGAATACACGATTAAGGACTTTGAATGTTTGGAATGTGACCAACAAGACATATCTTATGATATGTGGGGATCAATGACAGTATTAAATCTCTGGTAATCGATGTCACTATATTATGAGAGTGGACTGCAGTATTATGTATAAGCCTAAAGATTAGACTGGATTATGTTGGACATAAGTTAGTATTGTTTAAGGATAGAAGATTTTCGATATTATTGATGGGATGTTATAGTAACGTAGTTTTAGAAAAAGGACAACCTGCAGGACGGGCGACAGCCCATCGCTTCGGACAAGGCTGTAGGAATCGAACCCACAACCGAAGTGCGACTGGCCTTTATCGCCTACCACTGGCCTACAGGAAGTCCCTGTTTAGTAGAAACTAGTTTTATTATATTAAGCAGTATGATATATGAAGTATAAGTCCATTTTAGAAACCATATGTGATTAATCTCACTATAGATCGACTTATGTATATAATTTTTACTAACCTTTTGTTTGAGACAGATGGAATGACTCGTCATTCTATAACATGATCTGCTAACACTTCACGAATAACAAATTCAACTTCATTTATTTAAGAGATGAAGTAGAAATTGTTCAAGGCACGAACAAAAGTGAGATTGTACCAAAATAAAGTAAGTATTTATTCTAAGCAAATTTTCAACTTTAGGGAAATGATCTTGAAAACCAAAAAAAATGTTGTCCTAGTGATCTTATACCTGATGAATCAGATGGTACCTTATATCATCACAAATCTATGGATTTGTGATTACTGGCTTTTCCATAGCCATGTTCTCTACCACTCTCCATCAGAACATGATGGTTAGATTTCTCTTCCATATCCATATTTTCACCTATGTGGAAACCCAGTGATTAGTTTATTTGGGTAATCGTTACATTTCATACTTTAGTTTTTAAAGCCAAGTTTTGGTATTCCCTTTTACGATGTGGGTTTCTATTAAAGAAACTTTCGAATAGTAAAACATTTATAACCCCGACGAATTTCGAGGGCGAAATTCATTTTAAGGGGGGTAGAATGTAAGAGCCCAAGATTTTATGAAAAATATTCTTTTTTATTTTACTAATGTCTTGTGTTATACGCTACACCAAAAGGAGCTTGCATAACACGCATACTTGACTTGCCTTTCATTACACGCAATCGCAACCTTCTTCGATAGCGTGTGTGGTACGTAATCCTGAGTTTCACGAAACAATGATATGCTATTAAAATATTATTAAAACTAGCCGTTATGAATAGTAATAACCACTTTTTAAAATTCTGTAAATCTTATATTTCAAAATGAACTTCATTTTTGGATTCGGAGTATCGAATTTAGCCTAAGGTGAAATTTTGGTACATTTCGGATAACTTTCATATTCTGATGAATAGTGAAAATTACTAAATTATAATTAAAAAACAACTTTTTTAATCGAAATAATTAATAGTGATAAATTATTAATTTGAGTAGTTTTAAAGTATATTTAGAATATATTTTTACAATTTAATACAATGTTGGTCATTGGATGTAATTTCACATTTAAACTAGACATAAACAAGTGTCAATCTTTTGATAGATATTGTTTCGTAAAAACACGCTATTTGTTTTAACAGCGGGATTTAATTATAAAATTAATTAATGCAACTTTTATGTTATGAATTTGGTAAAATAGACTTCATTTTTGAATTCGGACTATGAAATATAGATTGGGATGAAATTTTGGCATTGTTCTGAAAACATCAATTTTTGATGAATAGTGAAACTACTAAGTGGTAGGTTAAAAACTGAATTTTGCATAAAACTTAATTTTACCGCTTCTGTGAATGGAATTTCGAAAATCCGAGAGACACGGTTAATATCAAGGACTAAAATGTGATTCAATGAGATGAAAATAATTTTTTGGTGAATAGTAACTTTTTACTTTTTTTACCACGGTAAATAGTAAATAGGGTAACTAAGGGTAAATATGATATTAATATTACCCTAACACATGTCCTAATTCTATTGGACAAGTGTAATTCGACCTAAAACAAACTTAGGAATAAAATATGACCATTTAGGCCCACTTGGATTAGATTAAGACATTTATTATTAATTTATTTAAAGAAGGGATAAAATAGTTAAAATCAAAGTTTAATAAGTAAATCATTTTTAATATGGGGTTATACATAAGATAAATTCGACTATAAATATTCATTAGAAAGCTAAAAAGATTTCCTACATGATGGTATTTTATTTGTAATTTTTAGACATCATATAATATAATTTATTTATGACACAAAGATGATGCAGTAATTATCTTATTTATGAAATATTGACATAATTGATAATATAAATACCAAAATAAATGTAATTTAAGACTTTTTATGAATTCCACTAATTTTCTAGGTTACTATGATATATTATTGTTGATTTAATCAACTTGGTTCGAACATATAATTCTGTTATGACTTTCAAAAAAATCATATATCAAATAGTGTCAAAATTGACACAAAAGAGTTTTTAAATCAAATATTATATTATTAATTGTTATTTTATTCCTAAAAATCTAAGGTTCGGCCAAATGACTTAGATAAGGATATATGTATTAATAATATACAATTTGGGGTTCGTTTGGCATGTTATAGTAAGTGTATTAACCATATAGTGAAAGAAAACAAAAAGACACGGTAAAAGTTAAATTATTTAACTTAGAGTTAAATCTAATTGATAAGGTTAAAATAAGAACCTAAACTTGTCTAAATTTTATTGGTTTATAGGATTTAGACCCATCCCCACTTTAGCTTCGAAATAAGACCCTTTGGAACCATTATAAACCGATTTTGACTTTAATATAAAATAATATTTTGAGATATTCCTAAGGTGCCCCTCTCCTCCCCTATAAAAGGACACCTCCTCCCCCTCCTCATCACACCAATTTGAGCACTCAAGCTCGTCCAAACCCTGCCAAAATCCCTTCTCCACTTCCCTAGCAACATCCTAGAGGTTCTGGTCTTCCTCAAAGACCAATTCTAGTGCCCTAAGAGGAGGTCTCAAAGAGGCACTTCAAAGAAGAGGTAATTACCGTTACCAATTCTTTCATCTTTATTTCTTCTTCCACTTCTTCTTCTTAGGTTGTTTCATTATGAAGTAATAACATCAGTATCACTCATATACTGATATGTTATTATAAGTATGAAACAACCCTATTTCACCATCTATCCATCATACGGAAAAAGAAATCACCACGCGTGCGTACGTACGGAATACCGTCTCCACGCCGTGGTGTAATCTATTTTCCACCACCACCTTACATGGATGGGTATAATGGTGTAAAGAATAACTATACATAGTTATTAAAACATCATATTGATTCTGATATATTGTATAATCCACTCCAATTCAATTCAATATTTATAGAAATGATATCATCGCTCGTGCGTACGTACGGAATACCGTCTCCACGACGCGATGAGATTCATTCTCCATGTTAACCATTTAAGAATGATTATAAAGTATATATAAGAAATAATAATGAAATATATGACATTATAAAGTTACTGGATTTATGTATATATATATATATGTATGTCATCTACTTACTTCCATTTCAAGACAATAAGGAAAGTAAAACAGCGTTCATGCGTACGTACGGACTACCGTCTCCATGAACGGTGTTTTTCATTTTATTTATCTATCTATTATATATATATATATATATATACTGAATATATATGATATATAAATCATATTTTATATTCTGTAAGTAAGTAGATCATGATATAAGTAATAATGATGTCAAGAACAACAAGTCAAAACACCTACGATAAATGAAACGATTTTACCCAAAACGCTTCTTTAACATGGAATTTACAAAAGAACGGGTAATATAATGTCATAAGTGAACCATATATGATATCATAACAATGAATATGATTCTGGAATAAGTCAATAACATTATTTAAATCATTATACAGGAGTTTCGGACACTTACAAAGCAAGTCGGACATAAGGTAAGGGAAATATCACAATCTCATTTTTATCCGAGATTGTTTATTCGTAAGTATTTACTGGGGTGTATTTTATCATCCACATCCATGTTCCCTCAATATGTAATATTGTTTCCATCCACTTGAAATAGTTTAAATCGAATTTTACCCTTAGGTGAGTTTTTAGTAAAGAATATGAAAGGAATCTTTTGTCGTTTTTCCGTACGAGGTACTTTTTGAATTTTCCGACAAAAGTACGAAGAATGTTTTTTTTAACTTATACGGCATGAATGGATTTTTAAAACATTACTTCAAAGAAGCTTCCTTTACAAGTTTTCAAGTTTATTTTTAATCAACTTCTTTTATTTTAAAGTTGTATGACATGTTATGAAAGGAAAAATGTTTTTGAAGAAGAAAGGATATTTTCCTCAAGAATTCAATTCAAGTGTTTTATCAAAATTATTTTCCATCTAAGATAATAAAGGGTTCTGTTTCTATCCATATTTTTACATTGGTTTGACTATGTTGTGATGGAATTATGTTTATGAATTCCTTTATCATATATGAATTGATTTATGATGTCATGATGTTTCAAGAATCCCATTTTTGTTACATGTGTTATGCGATGATGCATGTTTTATGATTATGTGGCACACATAAGAAAGGATTCATTATAAGATGGGTGGGACCTATATCTCCCTCCAATGCATTGGGTAAAGATTTTATATCTCATGAGATAGACATGGCTGGAACGGAAGGTTATTTCGGTTCAGTGATACAGGACTGAAACGAGGAGTGAACTCGGTTCAGAAAGGGACTTTGTCCACTAAGATAGTCTTGTCGATGAGTCATGACTAACAAGAAATGATTTTCCATGATTATGTGTGCATGCCACACAGTTTCAAGTTTTATGTTATGATTTTGGGGATCTCATTTTCACTTCTATGATATATTCCATGTTATGATATTATGAGCTCTTTTGCAGGTTAAGATTTCCAAAAGCTATGTATATGATGTGATTGATTTTTTTTTCTTTTGTTTACCCTTACTGAGCATTTGAGCTCACCCTTTTATGTTTTCTTTTCCCCAGGATATAAAGAAAGGTTTTAGGTAGAAAAAAAAGGGATGACCTTTATGGGAGATGTTGAAGAACTTTCACCACGATTAGAAGATTACGTTCCGAGTTTCCAAAGACACTAAACTATTACGATCCTTTAGTGTGTGTTTTTGTTATGTACTAAGTATTCCGCAAATGTAATGTAATGTCCATGTACGATAAGCTTCGGGTCTCTACAAAATTGATTAGTTATATGACACACATGGAATCCTAGAGTACCTAGGTGAAGGTTTTTTTATTGGGCCTTTCCCACTGATATTGTTAGGGAGTTCTCCTTTTGGTGTGTTCTTTATTCCTAGTTCATAGGTGCATGGGCTCTGGTACATGATTAACATTATTGTAATTTCATTTTCTGGGGTGTTCCTTTATTCATGAGACCTTGATGCATGGGTTCCAAGGACTTGAGTGTGCACTATTTATTTATTGTTTAATGTGGTATAAGTGATCTTCGTAGCCTCAAATTCTTTATCCTAGGGATATTTACCATTTTTTTGCTTCAATTATCTTAGCATTGAATGACATGCTATATTAATTGATATTTTTATATAAATTATGCTTGGGAAATTTATTACTTGGATTGTGAAAGACTTGGAAAAGGGGAACTATTTTACCATGTTATTGATATAAAACTATTTAAATGATTATTCGACCATTTTTTTATTAAAATTGAGAACATTAGGATCATTGTAAAAATATTAGATATAACACACCTTGGTAGGAAACTATTGAACCACTTTATCTCACACCCTACACACTCCCTTGGGGTGTGTAGACCTATTATTGTGTTTTTATGTGGGAAACAACAAGGGGTTACAGTGAGGTTTTTAGTTTTATGTCAAATGGATACAAGTATCTGGTGTGAGATGGTAGGATATTTCCCACATATCACCCAATGTGGTTGTTTTTAGTTTTAGTTTTACCTTTGGATTGTTGGACATATACCTTGAGCTTTATCTAGATTTTGGAGTTATATCACGACCTTACCTTTCTTTGTTTTTCGCATATGTATTTTTTGGTTGTTAATTAAAAATAATATATATTCCATGTATCTAGTTTCAAGCTAGGTAAATTAACTCCTTATGGTTTTTTTCTATGTCTATGCTCTAGTCTCCTTCCTGTGGGGATCGAGACCACCCTTCATGTCTTGTTGAGGTCTCGACCAATTTGGATCCTTGTTGAAGGGTTATTCATGTGGGGTCATGACATGGAAAATATGAATAGGATTGACCATATTATCAAATATATGTCAAAAAAATTTCTTAATATAAATATATTGATTAATTCTTAAGAAATAATAAGTTAATTTTAATTAAAATCATACAATCTTAATGAGATGTTTTCTTTTTATTAAACTACTTTAAAAGGTGCATAGTATTATATCAAAATTAATTAAGTTAATCACTATTGATGAATATTTTAAATTGAATTAATATATAATATATTTAATAAAATATTTTAACATTCAAATAATGGTGGTTATTAGATAAGGAAGGAGTGAAAATTCATTTTATACTTTAAAAATACATTTTATTCAAAAATGGTTTTTATTACTTTTTGTGTGAGGATATAATCATTAATTTCATGAAATTTTAGAAATTATAATTTATAAAATGGGAATAATTTTTGAGTTCATCATTTCAAAATAATATTTTGATAACGTTTTGGGTTTTTTCTAAAATGGTTTATTCTTAGATGAATATAGAAAAATACCAAATTTGAAAAAAATGAATTTTCATTATTTTTATCAAAGTAATTTCAATGTTCAATTTTTTTGATGTATTTTAATGTAACAAATTTTTTATTTTTAAAAAAAAATCTAATAAATTCCATATTAACTATCAATATAGGTTATTTTGGTATTAGTTCATTTTTATGTTTAAGGATAAATGTTTCTAAGAACTCTTTTGCATCGTGTTTTCCACATTTATATTAGAAATAATTTCTAACACTTATATAAACTGAATCATGAAAAATTGATTAAATATTTGGAATCATGATTTTCAAATTTATTAATGAGTTCAATTTCATTTTTTCTCATTATGATTAGTAATCATGGTAAAATTTTATCACCATAGAAAAAGTTAAAAGTGGTTTAATGGTATTAAAAATTCTTGGATAAGAACTATAAATCAATTAAATTTTTTTTATTTCATTTAATGTGTATTTTTTACAATCCTAATCTTAGATTATAAATAATAATAATTATGTATCATTTTTCATTGATAATGAAATTTTTATTATTTTATGTAACAGATAAGTAAAAATTGTCACTCCCTTTATTTAAATATATCTAATATAATATCCTTGGGATAAAAAAATTTATAAATGGATCTAAATTATTATTTTAAATATTAATAAATTATTTTTTATGATAGTAATTTGTTTTTAATTTTTAGTGATGATATAATTTACTGGAATTCTTACACAACACTTATGCAAACCGAAAAAAAATTATTCAAACAAATTAAAAGTGTTATTTTATTGATTAATTATGCAATTACATATATTTATTAGATAAATATAATATATTAGTTATTTTTAAATAGTTTATATTCAAAATAAATTTTTTTACTGGTTCCTATAAAGTCAAATTTTGTGAATAGTCCCAAAAATTACATTAAATGGTACTAAATGTTTGAAAACAAAATTAAATCATTATAAAATCATTAAAGTCATATTGTAACACAAATTAATTTGAAATTTATGATCCTATTAGTAATGGTTAATGTATGTGATGATTTTCATTTCTAATATTACTTTCATGGACCTTAAATATATAGAATTGTGTTACAATTGTTAAGGATAAATACAGTTAACTAAGGGTTAAACCCCAAGACAAGGTTCAAAATGAAACTTAATATTATCTAAATTTTATTGGTTGAATTTATTTATAATTTATACTTATTATATTATAATATATTGAATATTAAATGAATTTTATATGATTTAGAAAGATATTCTATATTAATATTTCATGTATTTATAAGACTTCCATCCACATCACTTATAAAATGAAATCTCGTATTCTGTGTTAATCATATATAATTAGCCATTTAGTTCAAATTGTTCTACAAAAAAAATTCCTAGATTCATTCTACACTTACTAGATAATCTCTTCTCCCATAATAATTTCCTAAGAAGAAATATGGTGTAAAATAATTAATGATTTCTAAATAAGAGGTATAACTCTCAACCAAGTTCTTTCATTTAATTTATTCTACTACCTCAATCAATTATTTCGTAAACATAATTATATAATTTCATAAATATCTTAAAAAATAATTAAATTTTATTATGATGATTGCATAACCCTTATTCATCTATTTTTCCATTCTATGGGATATGGAAGAATCACTCATAGGTACATGTGGACAACCACCTCCCCAAAATGATATGTTTTACTTTCATCACTACCTCATAATACTTGTAATTATTTTTTATTTAGTTAATATTTGTCATATTCATAAAATATTAACAATTATTGAAATATAATATATTACTTTCCATATTTTCTTTCCCCTGTTGAAATATTATAATGTTTCTCATGCGTTCGTGTTGACCACAACCACCACAAAGTGATGTGATTTATTTTTCATTTTCACATTTCATGAATTATTATGAAATTGTATTTAAGGTATAAAAATAATTATTATTTTAATAATATTTAGATACTGTATCCATAACACCTTTTACAAGTGTCATCCTAATGAATTTTGTTTGTGAGTATGAAACGAACATCCTCAAAACGTCTAACGTAAACTTAAATGATTTAATAACTAAATATGTTATAGTAATAAATAAAAAAAATGAATAATTATAATGGAATAAAAATTAAATAGTTTATTAATAAAGTATAAAATTAATATAATTTTATTATTTAGTAGTTATAGAATGCAATCAATTATTTAGGATATGGGTTAAGAAATTTTCCTTTAAAGATTTTTTTTAAAATTTTCCTTTTAAAATATTTCTCCTCCATAAAAATTTTCATGAAGTATTTAAAAAATGTTATTATTTGTGTTTTAATGATTTATAAATTTCATTTTTAAATATTTTTATATTTCTTTAAAAAAATAGGATATTTTCAATCTTTTTCCAATCAAGACACTTTTGTATTTTTTCAATATTGTGAAAAAAATGATCTCTTTTAATGTATATGCCATGAATGGATTGTCCTTAAATTATGAATATTCCTTGATTTCAAGTTTCATTTATAGGTTTCCTTTTTTATATTCAAATAATTTAATTTTCATAATATTTTAGAAAATTTTTCTAAAATGTTGTCAAAAGAAAGGAATTTTTTTCACATGTTTTGAAAGAAATGATTGAAATATCTTTTGAATGTATTTTTATATATGCCGAAATCCTTTAATGATTATTATGATTTATTTGGGATACGATATAATTATATCATCTAACATGACTATATTTATATATTATGATCATATTGCTTTATTTGTTGACTAGGTAAACTATTAACTCTTTATATGCTATTTTTTCAATACGAATTTTTATGTTCATCATATATTGAATTATTATTAATTTTTTTCATATGTTGGTTTCATTAGAATTATTATGTGATTTTTTGGGACCATTATATCCCTTTATGCGTTATTAGGTCTCATGAGACAATATTTCATGGGTATTAGGTGTATTCTTACCAAATATTTTATCATGACATGGAATGAGATATTTATAATATGTTTTTGATGTAATAGCATAAAAAATTTATGGTATGATTTTTACTGAGGTACCCAAGACCCACAATACAAGGTATTGTGCTAAAAACACTTACTTTAATATATTAACATTAATACCAAGTGATAGTATCAAAGTTAAACCTGTACAGAATTCACATTATTAGGATATATCAATTTAATCTCACACAACTCATCGATTCGGAATCTTTTAAAACTAGTTACGTAGGGGAAATATTTTAAAAAACATGTGAACATTTCTCTGTAATCAAACCATAGTAGACAAACACCAATACTTATCACACGCTACACTAATCTCCATAACCTTAGGGAATGGAATGATAAGAAAGTAGTGATATTTGGTTCTCAGTAAGGTTAATCATTGGTTATAACAATCAAATATCCAAAGTTTGAATAACATGAACATATGGGTATAATCATAATAAATAAAAAAGTAACAACCAACAAATAATTGATCAAAAATCATGAAACAATTTATAAATCATGAATCCAGAGAGTTTGGATACATTAAGTGATAAACATGATCCATGATAGGGTAACTTATAAAAACTATAGAAATATATTACAAATACAAGTATTGGGAGAATTATATTCATGATTACACCATATATTCCTATACTTAAGAGAAAATAAAATATACTCTTGAATAATTATCTCATAATATGTAAACATTTATCCAATTAATTAGGGGTGATTTAGGAACCCACCCATCATTCATCCACACTTAAAAATGCAATAAGAAATCAATTAATTATGATATCACGAATAAACAATGGAAATAAAATAGGTTCATTTAATAGTTTTTAGAAAACCTATAAAAAAATTGGTTCAACATACTATTAAAATGGATTCACACAAGGGTATAATTATTTCTTTGTAGACCTCGGATATGCGTTTCTCTTTGTATGGTTCCCACCTACCCAAAAAGTGGTTTTTAAAGAAAATAAAAAAAATGGATTGTGACAGAAGGGTATAATTAGTAATTCCATTTATAAATTAAACATGACAAATCCAAGGAAAATAAATGGGTGTCCAATAACAACAAGTAATTTTCTTTGTAAATTCTATCCAAACAAGATAATAAAGAAAATATTATTTACACAATGTAGATAAAGGGTATACGATTAAGAATATAATTTACCCAATGAATGAATGAATATAATTTAAGTGAACAACCGTTAATAAAAGGAATAAAAATATGGTATTTACAAAGGAAAGGAATTTGGTGAAAAGTTAGGATTATAAATATTAGATGATTAGGCAAGACAAAGGTAGTGAAGGACAATTCCTCCTAAAGTGAAAGAAAACTCATAATCCATCAAGATAAATAAATTTGATGGTATTAATAAAAATATCAATAATGTAACAAGGAAAACCCAAAACGATGTTTATAATGATGAAAAATATCCTTTCAAAATAATGCTTCAGACAATATCACTCATGAAGGGATCTAGAATTGAATTTTTTGATACCATAAGTTAAATCCCCAAATTTATATATATATATATATTTGAGAATTAATAATGTAACATAAATACCATGAGTGTCAAACATTTTGAATATTAAAAGAAAAGTGGAGGTGAAAATTTAAAAAATAGTTTAGAATTATTTTTAACATTAATGGAAAACACAAAATTACATGTCAGTTTCCAAAGTAACTTTTGAAATGGTGAATTGATATATTTCTAAAAATCATAAGTTTAAAGAAAATGTGTCCAATAATGGATCCTTTAAGATATAATAATTTTTTATATTATAAATTTGTTTTCAAATATATTACATCTAATAATGAAAGGAAAATAACTTAGTTGACAATATAAAAATACCTTTTTCAAAGCCCGCATTGAAAATATATTAATACAAAATTATTTGTATTAAAATTTCATTTTTATAAATATTATTATAAAATTTTATACAATAAAACATTACGGTGGGACAATCTAAGAATAGAGAACAATGTTTTTGTTACAACTTTATAACTCAAAAATTATATTTGAGCGATCAATATCCTTTACGAGTAAAATAATCTGTAGGGTAAGAAGTATATTATAAGAATTTCTATGGTGGGGTTTTAAATCCAAAAAAATAGGGAATACAAAATAATAATATCAAGTTTATAATTTACCGTACTTATATTAAATAATCTAATGAGAATGATTATATCTCAATTAATGAAAGTTGAGTTTCAAAAACTCCTTACTACTTTGGTAACAATTGAATATGTAGGATCAAATATATATATTGATATTCTCAAATAAAAGAGGGGTGAATTTTATTCCTTAAAAATTCCTTTGAAACCTTTAATGTTGATATAAAAATTTCTTAAGAAATGTTTCTTAGCCTTAATGAAATGTGTTTCGTAAGGTTAGCTATTAAATTTAAGAATACTTAGTTTAAAAAATTTAAAAAAATATTCACAAACCCTCTTAAAGAAAAAATTTCTTAAATATTACAACCATAAGATAAAAACATAGGAAATATTTTCTTAAAGGAAATATTCTACCTTAAAGCTTATAGAATAAATAATATAATAAGAGTAACCGAATTAAAAACTATAAGAATGTAATACTTTATAACATTAACACAGTAAAAATAGAAGCATAATAAAAAAACATGATATAGAAAACAAGTAACAATAAGATTATTTTAACCCAAAGAGAAGGGTATTGAACAACCTTGGTTAAAGGTTCCTTGATTTGTACTTTCAAGAAAGTATGTATTACCCAAACCCAGGTAACCTCTCAATCTGATGATTGGTATTTGACTTTCTATCCCCGCAAGCCCTTGATTTAGAAGGAAATTGGAACCTCTGTATTCCAAACCTAGAAACCTAGGATCAGCATGATTGAAGTCTACACAAAGAAAGTCTAAACAAGTTGTTCACACCCGAACAAGTTGTTCATGACATTCGCACAAAGCATTGAGATTTGTAAGAGCCTCTCTCTCAAGGAATCACTTCACAACTTTTTCACATGCAACAAATTCATTCCCTTTATATATTGTTCATTGTTATCACATTAAAATGAACTTGTATTTATTGGAAAAACTTCTCAACAGTCTACTCCACTCCAACGGTCATATATTATTTAAATTTTGGAGGGACCTAGACATGTGTCAAACAGACAACAATTATTTTGTAATAAATTGTACAACATCACTTCATGTATTAAAAACAATGTTAAGTAAAAAAAAATGTTAAGTATAACAAAACTTAGAATCTGATAATATTTGAATGATACATTTAAAAAACTCTAACAATATCAAGAAAAATGATTTGAAGAATGTAAAACAATCTCATTGAGAAAAATGGTATCATGGTTTTTGGATATCAGAATTAGTATTATGAAATTGGTATGACTTTTGTACTGGATTTGGTATTATGGAAAATAGCATGACATTTTTACCTGAATCAGTATTGTAAAACAGCATCACATTTGTATGAGAATAGGTATCATGAAAGTGCATCACATTTGTACCGTAATCGGTATTATAAAACAACATCACATTTGTACCGGAAACGGTATCATGAAATAGAATGGTATCACATAAGATTAAGTAAAAATAATACATCAGAAACTTAAGTACACCATACTGTTAAAGATTTCAGTAGAACATAATGACAAATATATCATAATGACAAAAATGTAAATAAATGTAATGAAAAATTTATAAGTATAAAAGTATTAGAGATATGTAAGTATAAAGGAATGAAAATTTTGGAATGTAAGAAAATTTATAACTTAAGTAAAAAGTGTTTGTGATTTTCAAAAAATAAAACCATATGGAATAGTGATGTCATAAGAAACCCTTATTGACTCAACAGTCTTCCCCTTTTTGGAAAGCAAAAAAAACTTTGTTAAGGAAGAATATATTTACTTTGAAAAACAAGTACTAAAATCTTATCTCCTTCTTTGAATGAGATTTAGGATGAATATGATTAACTCCACTTTAGGTTATATTTCTCAAGGATCATATTCTTGATCTTTATTATCCAGTTTTCTTTCTTATGAAAAATATATCTCCCTTAGATAAAAATCTCTTCTTAAAATTAAATCCCCCTTACATAGGCGTTATTCTTTCTTACCTACTCCCCCTTAATAGATCCCCCCCTTTGGAGTCTTCATTAAATTCTTCATTCAAATAAATTCTCCCCCTTTGTGATTTTTGAAAAAGAGTAGACATGTATAAGATGTACCTGTAGGGTTAAGGAAACATACATGTGAAAACAAAAGCAAGATATGAAAGAAACTTCTTAAGGAAATTTTTGGAATAATGTTTAGATTACAACAAAACATCGGAATTTATAAAAAAAATATACCGTCCTTCTTCTGCTCAGAAATAAATTTCTTTATCAAAGCATTAAGTTTCTTCACATCCTTATGATCTTCATGAAGATTATTAATTAATATCTTTTGATCCTGGTTATTTTGTTCTAAGGATAGGATCCTATATTCTTGATCTTTTATTGTGTCATCTTGATTCTTAATGAAATCTTCTTGTGCAGCCACCTTTTTCACTAATTCGTCCCTGACTTCTTTATCACTACTTACAGATCGGGCAATGGAATATAGTTGGCTATAATTTTCAAAAATTGATGCCATGACCTTGTTGAAGTCAATTTCAAAAGTTTTGAAAGCCCTTCCATGACCCCCTCCCCACAAAGTGTACCCCTCCTGGGCCGGCAATGTGAGAAGGGAGATAATGACCCCTAAGTCCTGCCTCCAGTAGGCCCCGGGTTGGAGACTAGCATTGAGGGTATAGTAAACACACAAATGGAAGGCATTACCCTCTAAGAGAACACATGAAGAAGAGAGAGATAAGATAGACACCAACCAATTCCATCTCAAAACTGAAATACGAATGAAACCCAAATGTACAAAGGTAATGTCATGCAAAAGTACTACAATCGAAAGGGAAAACTACAAGTACCCAAAAGAAAAGAAGAATAGCAGTGACCACAAGCCCGAATAGCTCCTGCAACCACAAGCTAGTACTAACCAGCCTGGTTTCCAACCTACTCCAAGTGACCTGAAAAATAGTTTATATATACGTAGGGTGAGTATAATAGTATACTCAGTATGATACTCCCCGAAACCTATCGTGAAAAAGAAAAGAAAGAATGCTAAAGCACAGTGAACAACAAGTGAAACTAACTCATCACCTAACGGGTATACTAAGTTCCCAACCTCACCATGTATACTCTCACCAAGTAACGCATACAAGAATATATCATATAGTAAATAATATCTAGGGTACTCCGCTACTACTTCCCCACTGGTTTGCTGCTTTTCCCCCAACGACATACGTCATGTACATCTCTCTCCAAAGGCTTCATGTATATATCAGGGCTAATTTCCACAATATGCACCACGTGCACCACAAAGGCTTGCCTGCAGACACCTAGGCGAAGCACCACACCATCCTCACAACCAAAAGTAACTAGGATTATTCTGGGATCCACCACATCTCATATAACATGTATCATACGTTGGGTACTATACCTCAAGCCATTAAAGCCCATACACCGAGTAAGGATCCTCAAGACATCACAGCCTATACACGTTACACCGATAGTAGTCCATAGGATATTATATCCATAATATATGTGTGTGAATAAACACAATCCATTACAGCCTGCTACACACATATATGGGGAAAACTAACCATTGTTCCAAATGGCACTAGTATCTACCAAGATAAAAGAGCGGGGCCAAAAGGGGTAGTCTTCCATTTACCCTCCCATCAGAATGTTGGGGAAAACACCCCCCCCCCCCCCCCCCCCCCCCGGGGCTCAGAATCCCCGGGGTGCCAGTTTCCCTTACTGACAGGGTGGAGTAGCGTATAGAAACAGAAAAAGTACAGAATATACAATAACTAACAATCACACTATGGGCATAACCTAGTATTAGAAACAACTGCAGCTAAGGTCTCTCGGAATCCGTTATATCACTCCTAAGACTAGGTATCCTATAAGCACACAACCATTTAAAGGGCTTTATTAGATTACTTCATTCCCCTTTTTCTCAATTTCACTGTACATTAATTAATTATTCGAACATTAATTAACCAAGAACAATTCCACATTAAGTTCCATTAACATCACATCCAAAAACCACTGTCCCTTCAAAAGTTCTCAACCTCGTCATTAAGTTTCATCAAACAACAACCTCATGGGTTAACATCATTTATTAAAACATTCATTACAGAATTACTTTCCCATATTTCCAGGCATACTAGAAAAGAAACCTATGATACTAAACGCAAGGGGGCTCAACACGGTGAGTAGACGTACTACCCGTCGAGTCTTTGCCGTCTATAGAAAGTGCGTAGACCCATTATCCCCTGAGAGGCTAAACACAGAAAGCACGTGGCATACGCCGTGTGTCTTCGCCTCAATCAGAAGAATGGTAAGCAAGACCAGGTGCCTTGAGTAGTGGGGAAAAGTAAAGAAGATAAACAACCAAGAATCAACAAGCATTCAACAATCACATCCATCCCATTCCATCATCCCTAGTGTCCTCCCTGACACCGACATGCATAAACTAATGAATCCAACCACTCAAGGCGCCATCCACTACCACAACCACAAGGCCTCCGTGCCCCCACATAACACAACACCCTCCCAGTGTCACATCACCGCATAAGCAGCAGGAAAACAAACATCACATCAGTTTGGTCTCTTGGCCCTTTAACAAGGCATCCAGCCTTCAAACAACAAGCACCAAGAGATTTTAGGTTTACCAACCGACTGAATTAAACACAAACATCGGAATCAATTTGATTAACATCAATTTGGATCAACAACCATAACAACAACAGCCAGATTCGTTTACATGCCTCTTTATCTTTAGCCAATTAATTATCTGTTAATTCCGGATTTACGTTCTTTATCAATTTCATCAAGAACCCCATGATAACAAGAAAGGTATAGATATCACACTTATCTTTCAAATCAAGAGGGAAACCATTGTCATGGTACAAAGCAACAACATGTGATCAAAACAATTCTTTTAATCCAGTTCAAGTATTTAATTAGGTAAATTCTATTGTGATCTGAAGGGCTAAATCATGCTAACTCTACAATTGCACATATAAAATTAGAGAATCCACGAATCCCTTACCTCAAAGGTTTTCAAGGAAAACCACAATGTTTGATGAACTCCCAGGAAACCGAGTCGATTCTCCATGAATCCTCCTTACATATTATCTCTTAACACAACCAAGACCAAAGATCATCATATTTGACATCCACATGCTTAGATCTACCTATAACGGGTATAGATCCAAGAAACCGAGAGAAGATGAGGAGTAGATCTAAGTAGATATAATAAAATCGACCAAGAACGACCGCATATTTCAAGAACTAGCTACGATTCGCCAAGAAATGCCTCCAGATCACCTTCAAAAAACATGGGAGAGGTTTTCTAAGCTTCACGGGAGAGTAATCCTGAGTTATGGCCTCTTAGGGGATTAAACGAGGTGATTAAAGGCAAAACAAGTTAGATCTACATTTTTATGATCTAACATTAAGTGACCTCATGGTTAGTCCGCACGGTTTAACAAACTGTGCACTAACCGTGTGTTAGCTTCTACCTCGCCAAACACTCCTCGAACGGTTAGTTTGCATAGTTAGACAAACCGTGCGCTAACCATGCATTAGCCACTGCCTCCAAGACCAACCTTGCACGGTTTGGCCGCACGATTTAGGAAAATTTTGTGCCTCCCGTGCGAAGGCCATAACCCTTTAGATTTCCTTAAAATTTCACCCGGATGCACACCAAGTCACCTTGACCTCCTGGAAGACCTCCAACACAAAATTTTCACAAAAGGAATGGACCAGAGAGGTCCGGGAAATTACATCAGATACCTCTCAAAACATTCTTGTCTTCGAGAATCCAAAACCCACCTAAAGGGAAAATGAAACAGGGTCTGAACAACCACACAACAAGATACCTCTCAAAAGAGAGCAAGCCACCAAAGAAAAAAAAGGGAGCCATATCATAAACATGAAATATTTATAACTACACAAGTTACAACGATACAAGAAAAGAGTTAAACATCAAACAACTATGGATACTAAGAACATATCTGTGACTCATGTTCCCAAGTACCCTCCTCCAAGCCACCGTGTCACCACAAGACACAAACTGAAGGGATAGAACTACCGCGCAACACCTTCACCTTGCGGTCTTGGATCTCCACAGGTCGCACCTCAAAGGTGGAATCATCATGAACATTGATCTCTCCGCAATCGATGATGTGGGAGTCATCATTAAGATAACAATGTAGCTGTGATACATGGTAAACATCATGTATTTCACTCATCTGATGGGGAAGCGCTACTTGATACGCCACAACTCCAACACGAGCTAACACCTTGAAAGGACCAACAAAATAGGGAGAAAGCTTACTTCCACGACCAAACCTTCGCTGCCCATAACGGGGAGTCACCTTCAGAAACACATGATCCCCAACATTAAACTCTAGGGGCCTTATTCTTTGATAGATATATGATTTATGATGATCTTGTGCTGTATTCATCCTCTCACGAATCACCTGGACCATCTTTGTTGTATTTTGTACTAGTTTCGGTCCGAGAATTGCTGACTCTCTAACCCCAGTCCAACACAACGGAGAACGGAAAGGTCGGCCATAAAAGGCATCAAACAACGCCATACCGATGGTGGAGTGAAAACTATTATTATAAGAGAAATACACCAAGGTTAAGGGCCTCATCCATGAACCTCCAAAATCAAGAACACAAGAGCGCAACATGTTTTCAATAGTATGGATAGTTTTCTCTGTCTGACCATATGTTTGAGGATAAAAAGTAGTGCTAAGGCATAGTTGAGAACCAAAATCATTTTGGAGACCTCTGCACACTCTGGAGGTAAAACGAGGATCTCGGTTAGGAATGACCGTCCTTGGGACTCCATGAAGTCTCACCACCTCCTCTAGATACTACCTCGACAAAACCTCCACTAAGCTCTACTCCTTGATCGCTCTGAAGTGGGATGATTTTGTTAAGCGATGCACTACCACCCAAATAGAATCATGTCCTCCTAGAGATCGAGGTAAACCTACAACAAAGTCCATTGATATGTCCTCCCACTTCCAATGAGAAATCTATAATGGCTGGAGAAGACCACCCGGAACACGGTGTTCAGCCTTCACTTTCTGGAAGACTAAACATCAAGACACAAACTCCGTAACCGCACGCTTCAGCCCAGGCCACCAAAACTGACTCTTCAAGGATTGGTAAATCTTTGTCACACCAAGATGTACCGCTAAAGGAGAACCATGGAACTCTCTAAGGACCATATCATTCATCTCCAAGGGAACAAAAAGCCTTCCATGATACAACACTCTGTGTTGTTCATCCTCAGACCAACCATCTGGGGCCTCACCACACACAACTTGGTCTCTCCAGACCTCCACCTCAAGATCTCCCATCTAGGACTCTTCCACCTTCTGCACCAGGGATGACTGCATCGTCATATAAAAAAGATATCCTCTACCCCCAACTTCTCCCATATCAAGATGCAATGCTGACAGTTCTTCCATTACTCTCCAGGAATCACTAGATTCACACACAGCGTCACTACGTGACTTCTGGCTCAGCACATCAGCCACAACATTCCCTTTTATAGGTGTATATGATATTTAAAATTTGTATTCCTATAAGAACTCCATCCACTGATGTTGTCGTAAGTTCAAGTCATGTTGGGAGAAAAAATACCTCAAACTCTTATGATCGGTGAAAACCACAAAGCACTCACAAATGAGGTAATGTCTCCACAACTTCAGAGAAAACACCATGGATGCAAACTCAAGATAATGGGTGGAATAGTTGTGTTCATGGGGATGAAACTGCCGAGAACCATAAGAAACAACTGACCTCTACTGCATGAGAACACAACCTAGTCCCAGATGTGAATCATCCCAGAACACATCACACTGAACCGCCTCAGCTAGAAGACAAAGGACTGGATCACTTACTATCTTCTCCTTTAGATACTCAAAAGCTTCCTGAAAATGATCACTCCATATAAAAGTGTGATCTTTCTTGGTCAAAGCTGTTAGAGGAGTCACCACCCATGAGAAGTTGGTTACGAACCTCATGTAGTAGCCTGCAAGACCAAGGAAACGTTGCACCTCTGACACTGTATTGGGAACTTCCCAAGACACAACTGCTTCAATCTTAGATGGATCCACAACTACTCCCTATTAGGACACAACATGCCCCAAGAAATGGACTTCTTGATCCCAAAACTCACACTTAGAAAACTTCCCGAATAGATGATTTTTATGAAGAACTCCCAAAACGGCTCGTAGATGCTCTGCATGCTCCTCTTCAGATGTGGAGGACACAAGGATGTCGTCAATGAAAACTACCACAAACATTTCCAGGAACTCATGGAACACAGCATTCATCAATCCCATGAATACAGCTGGAGCATTCATCATTCGAAATGGAATTACAAAGAACTCATAATTCCCATGACGACAACGGAAAGCAGTCTTCGGGATATCCTCATCCTTTACACGCATATGATAATATCATGACCGCAAGTCGATATTTGAGAACCTACGTGCACAGTTCAGTTGATTGAATAAATCATCAATCCATGGAAGTGGATTGCGATTATTTATTGTCACTTTGTTCAAGCGATGATAATCGACACACAACTGCAAACTACCATCAGCCTTCTTTACGAACAAAATGGGTGCACCACACGGTGACACACTTGGCCGAACAAAACCGCACTCTAATATACCATAAAGTTGTATACATAGCTCTCGTAACTCTGAAGGGGACATCCTATATGGATACATAGAGATAGGATAAGCTCCTAGCTATAGCTCGATCCCAAACTTGATCTCTCATCGAAGGGGTAATGCTACAACCTCCTCTGGGAAGACATCAGGGTACTCCTCTACGACTATAGGAAATTCCAACAGCTGAACCCTTGAAGAACTCAGCATCATCTCAGCCGTTATGGATGATAATGATGAAACGCACCTATGACCCATCTGAGGGTCTCGCTCACCAACAAACACCACTTCCTCTCCATCTGCATCAAATAAAATGACCTTTTTTCTGAAGTAATCCACGATGTCCTGCACCGAATACAACCAATCCATGTCGAGGTTGAAATCATAGGGTCGTATTCATAAACATAAGAAATCTCTCCAAGAGCGGTGTTTCCCCAACACTAGCTCACAGTCTCTACATACATCATACAAGTCAGCTCGACCTCCAACTGGCATAGTCAATGCCAATGGCACTGGAAGCCTCTCTACCTCAAGTCCCAAAGCATTGACAAGGGTAGGTGATATGAAGGAGTGTGTCTCTTCTGAATCAAACAAGGCATACACCATGGTAGAAAACAAGAATAGGGTACCTCGAACAACATCTGGCTCGTCTGGTTCTAGCAACGCTAGAGCATGAAGTGGTCCACAACCTCCTCCATGGCCTATTTGAACCCGATGACAACCACCACCACAGCCACGCTCTGCTCTCTGAGGACGGGGAGCATCATGGGGTTGTCCTCTGCCTGCCCCATCTCTCCTATGGTGATCTAAAGCTGGTGAAACTAGCTACTGCTGCCTCAGCTGGAACTGCCTCAAAGGAGGAACCTAGACCGTTGTGCCCGGTGCACGATGACCACTCTGAAAGGTCGGGCACTCCCACAGTTGATGGCCATGACCACCATAAGAAAAACAAGCGCTTGATCCCTTGGCATAGGCCTGAGAGTTGCTGCCTTTGGAGAAACGAGATGTGAAGTGCAGTGACCTACCCTCGGTTGAACGAAAACACTTCTGCCCTTAAAACCGGGAACCTCGGACCACACCTCTACTTCGTGAGGAATCATGCTGATTCCCCTCTCATGATGATCTGGTCTGGGCCAAAGTCCTCTCGACAACCTCTGCCCTTGCCAGCACCTAAATATATGTCTTCAGCATAAATGGGGTGACCTGACACTGGATCTTCAGACGCAAAGCCTCCTCGAAATGCCTGGCCCTAGCCTCCTTATCGAGTAACAGGTCCGAAGCATATTGTTGAAGGTTCCTGAAATGTATTCCAAACTATCGAACACTATAGCTCCCCTATCGATGGGTAAGAAGCTCTTGACGACTGGATGCCTTCGCAGTCGAGGAAAGGAACTCAACTCTGAACTTTTCTCAGAACTCCTCCCATTAGATTGCTGACTCCTCACGATCCCCGATGAATAAGAACCACCACTGCCTTGCTGCTCCATACAACATTGTCACAACTAAGGACACTCAGTGCTCCTTCTGAGCACGGATCGAACTAAAGCCTATCTCAACCTCCTCCAACCAGTCTTCCATGACTGCATCTGAAACGGAGCCCTCATACTTCTTCAGACTCTAGCGCTGAAACTCTCAGAGTGTCTTCCTCCAAGTGTCATCGTCATCAACCTCAACCCTGCAGCGACATGCTAGAACTGCCTACTGAACATCTTCTCTGCAAACCTGACGAGGACATCGACCTGGATCCATGCCTGCAAAATAAAAAACACTTAGAGCTCCCAAGCCTGGAATATGGAAGACTCAACATTTATTAATTAATTGTTTCCTTTTTATTCGTTTTAGGTTAACCCATCCCAAGCTCTACCCATTCAAACACAGGCACAAAGAAGAATGATGCATGATTCTTTCCTAGTTCTCTACCCTGCAACCAGTATCACCCTGTTTAGTAGCCATTTTAAACTTAAAGGTTCGTACATCAGATCATAGGGGTCACTAAACACCTATGTCACAGCCGGTCTCCAGTGTTTACCTCACTTTCTAAACATGAATGACATTGTTTCCCTACCAACCCATGCAACCTCACCTGTACCTAACTCCAAACTCCATCCTGTCCCTCATCTAGACCTATAAAACCACTCTGTCATGACCCCCTCCCCAAAAAGTGTACCCCTCCTGGGACAACAATGTAAGAAGGGAGATAATGACCCCTGAGTCCCGCCTCCAGTAGGCCCTGGGTTGGCGACTAGAACCGAGGGTATATTAAACACACAAATGGGAGGCATTACCCTCTAAGAGAACACATGTGGAAGAGAGAGATAAGATAGACACCAACCAACACCAACTCAAAACTGAAATACAAATGAAACCCAAATGTACAAATGTAATTCCATGAAAAAGTACTAAAACTGAAAGGGAAAACTGCAAGTAGCCAAAAGAAAAGAAGAACAGCAGCGACTATAAGCCTGAACAGCTCCTGCAACCACAAGCTAGTAGTAACCAGCCTGGTCTCCAACCTTCTCCAAGTGACCTGAAAAATAGTTTATATATACGTAGGGTGAGTATAACATTATACTTAGTAGGATCCTCCCCGAAACCTCTCGTGCGAAAGTAAAGAAATCATGCTAAAGCAAATTTAACAACAACTAAAAGTAACTCGTCACCTAACAAGTATACTAAGTTCCCAACCTCACAATGGCTACTCTCACCAAGTAACGCATACAAGAATATATCATATAGTAAAGAATATCAAGGGTTCCCTACTACAACTTCCCCACTGGTTTTCCGCTTTTCCCCAATGTCATACGTCCTGTGCATCTCTCTCCAAAGGCTTGCCCGTATATACCTGGGCTAAGCTCTACAATCTAAACCACTTGCACCACAAAGGCTTTCCCACAGACACCTGGGTGAAGCACCACACCATCCTCAAAACCAAAAGTAACCAGGTAGTTTTTGGGATCCACCACAATTTGCATAACGTGTATCATACGCCGGGTACTATACCTCAAGCCTTTACATCCCATACACCGAGTAAGAATTCTCAAGCCATCACAGACTATACACGTTACACCTATAGTAGCCCATAGGATACTATATCCAGAATATATGTGTGTGAATAACCATAAGCCATTATATCCCTCTACAAACATATATGGGGATAAATAACCGTTGTGCCAAATGGAACTAGTATATACCAAGAGAAGAGAGCTGGGTCAAAGGGGGTAGTCAGTCATTCACCCTCCCATCAGAATGTTGGGGAAAACACCCCCCCTAGGGATCAGAATCCCCATTGTGATAGTTTCCCTTACTGACAGGGTGGAGTAGCGTATAGAAACACAAAACATACATAATATACTATAACTCACAACCACACTATGGGCATACCCTAGTCTTAGACACAACTGCAACTAACGTCTCTTGGACTCTAGGATTCCACTTCTAAGACTAGGTATCCTATAAGCACATAACCATTTAAAGGGCTTTATTAGATTACTTCATTCCCCTTTTTATAAATTTCATTGTACGTTATTTAATTCTTCGAAAATTAATTAACCAAGAACTATTAAACATTAACTTCCATTAACATCCCATCCAAAAACCAATGTCCCTTCAAAAGTTCTCAACCTCGTCATTAAGTTTTATCAAACTCCATCCCATGGGTTAACATAATTTATTCAAAAATTCATTACAGAATTACTTTCCCATATTCCCAGACATACTAGAAAAAGAAACAATGCTATTAAACGCAAGGGGGCTCAACACGGTGAGTAGACGTACTACCCTTCGAGTCTTTTCTACCTATAGAAAGAGCGTAGACCCATTCTCCCTTTAGAGGCTAAACATGAAAAGCACGTGGTATACCCCGCATGTCTTCACCTCATTCGGAAGAAGGGTAGCAAGACCAGCTACCTTGAGCAGTGGGGAAAAGTAAAGTAGATAAACAACCAAGAATCAACAAGCATCAAACAATCACATCCATCCCATTCCATCATCCTCGGTGTCCTCCCTGACACACACATGCATAAACCGATGCATCCCGCCACTCTAGGCGTCATCCGCTGCCACAACCACAAGGCCTCCATGCCCCCACATAACACAATACCCTCACAGGGTCACATCACCGCACAAGCAGTAGGAAAACAAACATCACATTAGTTTGGTCTCTTGGCCCTTTAACAAGGTATCTGACCTTCAAAAAACAAGCACCAACAGATTTCAGGTTTACCAACAAACTGAATTAAACACATACATCAGCATCAATTTGATTAACATCAATTTATATCAACGAACACAACAACTATATTTGTTTACATGCCTCTTTATCATTATCCAATTAATTATTGATTAATTCTGTCTTTACGTTCTTTATCAATTTCATCCCGAACCCCATGCTAACAAGCAAGGCATAGATATCACACTTATCTATCAAATCAAGAGGCAAACTATTATCACAGTACAAAGAAACAATATGCGATCAAACCAATTATTTTAATCTGGTTCAAGTATTTAATTATATTAATTCCATTTTGATCCAAAGGGATAAATCATGCTAACTCTACGATTTCACATAAACAATTAGATAAGCCACGAATCCCCTACCTCAATGTTTTTAGAGGAAAACTACAACGGTCAATGAACGCCCAATAAACGGGGTCAATTGTCCACAAATCCTACTTAGGTCTTTTCTCCTAACACAACCAAGACCAAAGATCATCATATTTAACATTCACACGCTTTGATCTACCCATAACTGGTGTAGATACAAGAAACTGAGAGAAGAGGATGAGTAGATCTAAGTAGATCTAAAAACATCAAGCAATAACGACCGCATACCTCAAGAACCAGCTTAGATTCACCAAGAAAAGCCTATGAATCACCTCCAAAATGCATGGGAGAGGTTTTATAACCATCAAGGGAGAGTAATCCTGAGTTATGGCCGCTTAGGGGCTTAAACAAGGTGATTAAAGACAAAATGAGTTAGATCCAAAATCATAGGATCTAACTTTAAGTGCCTGCATGGTTAGTCTGCACGGTTTAACAAACAAAGTGCTAACCGTGCATTAGATTCTACCTCGCCAAAAACTCCTCGCACGGTTAGTCTACATGGTTAGAAAAATCGTGCGCTAACCGTGCATTAGCCACTGCCTCCAAGACCAGCCTTGCATTGTTTGGCCGTACGGTTAAGGCAAGCCATGTTCCTCCCATGCGAAGGCCATAACCCTTTATATTTCCATAAAAGTCCACCCAAAACGCACACCAAGTTTCCTTGACCTCCGGAAACACCTCCATCACTACATTTTGACAAAGGAATGGACCGAAGAGGTCCGGGCCATTACAGCTTTGTTTGTTGAGTCCATGAAATTACTGAACTTTATAATCTCTTCATTGATGGTTTTAGTGTGGTTAAATACTTTCTTACAAGTCACCTTCTGAGATTTATAATCAATTAAAAGATTATTGATGTCTGTTTCCTTCTTGAACACCATGTATATAAGCATATTGGTTGCTTCCGTCTTTTGATTCAGGGTCTCTTGCATCATTTGACTCCAGGCATCTATATTAGCAAGAACCAAAATGGTGCTGACCAACTTCCTTAAAGATAGCTCAAAAAAGTCATGCTTAAAAGAGGATGAGGATTCGGAGCCTGAAAGATCTTTTCCCTCCCCAGTTCTTCTTGGTGATATGGAATCAATTTCTCTATCCTTTTTTATGACTTCTGAGGCATTTCTTTTTTTAGATGAGGCAACCAAAACACTATTTTCTTTGGTTGGATATTGAAATGGGGTTAGTTCATCAGATACTTGGATAACATTAAGATCTCCATGTTTATCTTCTTCCCCTTAAATCTCTTGATCTTGTGATCCTTCTTGTCTTTCTTCTTCCTGGATTTCTTTCCCTTCATCATTTTGTTGTTTAACCTCTTATTTATCTTCTTCTTCCTTTCTAACTTCAACTTCTTCTTTAACTTCATCTTCTTATTCAATTTCTTCTTCAACATCAAGTTCATATTCTTGTTCTTTAGAAATTTATTTAGAAATTGAAACTCTAAAAAGTTCCAATGTAATCTTCCACATCCCATAAAATATCATCACTGTCCTCTTGAAATATTTGATCAATCATTTCTTGAATAGGTTCTAATAAAGTTAATGATTTATTGGCTTTCGGGGTTTCCAGAGTGGTAGCCGGTTTCTTATGAACAACTTGAGGTTCCAGTATTTTTTGATATTTCTTCTCTACAGATTTCTGTAAGGACTGACACACTTGATCTTCTGAAGATTTCTTTTTCAAGATCTTCCTCTTATTTTATTTCTCTAGATTTTCAGCTTGCTTTATTTTTAATGCCTGATTACTTACATGGTTTAAACCAAAAGAAGGATCAACTTCCTTTTTGGTATCTTCTATTTCTCTCCATTTCGAAACTGTTACATCAAGCTAGGCTTTTGGATTCTTTGGAGGAGGAGGTGGTAATACCGGATCAGCAGGAACCATTGTTGGTAAACTTGGTTCCTCAGTTTTTCTTTTCTTGGGTGTCAATTTTGAAGATTCTAGAACATCAACCTTGTTCTAGTCACTCATTTATTCAAATGTTTTGGATTCCAGTAAAAATGTTACCTTCATTATCCTAAGATTATCATCGCTGAGCAAGAAAATCTTAAACGGATTAGAGACTGATTAGCAAGGGAAATCCACTCTTGAAGAAACATAACAATTATCATGGAGATAGTTTCCAGATACATAAGTATTTGAGATCTGATGGTTCTACCTTTTACTGATTGGATGTTGAGAAAGATGTACTTGATCAAGTTATTCTTCCTTACAATAACAAGAATTTCTAAGAGAAAGATGTCAAAAATATTTAGAGATTCATTATCTCCTTTTCATGGAATAAATAAACCTTGAATCCAGAGAGCTACCAGCTTGTGATTTGTTGTAATATTTGTAATCTTCGGATTCTTTACATACTTAAGACCAAGGTAGTTTAGAGCCTTGTCTTTTTCTAAAGATCATTTCTTCAAGAGAATTATGTGAGAGCATAAAATAGCCTCTTCTTCCTACTATATCTTGAGACCATTTTCCACCCTCTTATTTAGAACTATATAAGTCTTGTCAGAGCATTTGAACTTGAACATGTCTTTTCCATCCTTTTGGAAGAAAGTAACGAATTCATGGAATTGAATAATTAGGTCAAGGTAAACAAGATCTGGACATTTCTCCTTATCAACACAAACACTTTCCCATATGTTAGTTATTATTTTCTTAGAGATAAGGGAGTCATACATTGAAAAGAAGTTATGTAACACCAGTATTTCCCTAAATATTTCACAATCCTTCATTTTATAGATAACCGACATCTGATCTGTTGAGGATTTGGAGTCATTCGGAGTGAAAGAAACAGAGGAATCAGAACAAAGGATTTGATGGAAACAGAACTTCGGAAAAAATATCAGGGAAGAAGGTGTATCATTCATAAACAAAATAACCTCATATGTAGACATAGCGATGACCTTTATAATTCCATAAGATAATTAAACGGCTGAAAAAAAAATCTGATCTGATCTGACCTTTGAGGATGGATGTAGAAAAAAAATATGACTTCCGATCTTTTGAGGTAAGGTAAGTCATGAATATAAAATTTTTAAATACCATCTTTTGAAACATAAAAATATAAAATAAAGAGTAAGAAAATGTACCTTTTTGAATACTCTGAAGAATTTATCGGTATTATAAGAATTCTCTTAGAAATTCTAAATTCTGAAATATGCGATTCTGAGAATTTTGATTCTGAGAATTTTGATTCTGAGAATTTCAATTACAAATATATATGTAATATTGATTTTCTTAGATAAAGATAAATTTTATTAGAAAAAATTAGAAAAAGAAAAATTTTCTTAAGGAAAGAATAAGAAATAAAATCAATCAAGCATATGTTCTCCCCTAAAATAAAGAGTAGCTTAATATTAGTAGATGTGTTAAACATGAAGTAGATATGGAGGATTACATTATAGTGATCATTCCAAGATTATTATTAATGTTTTAAAATCTATCCAAAGGTAATGGTTTTGTAAATATATCAAAAAGTTTCTCTTGTATTCTTATGAATTCAAGAATAGTATACCTTTAAGTTTGTGATCTCTAAGAAAGTGATGTCTAATATCAATGTGATTTTCATGAGAATGATGTGCATGGTTTTTTACTTAGGGAAATGGAACTTGTGTTATCACATATTATTTGAGTTTTAGTAAAACTCATACCAGAGCCTGTGAGTGTGTGTTTCACCCCCAACACTTGAGCACAACAACTTTCGGCTGCTACATATTCAGCTTCGGCAGTGGAAAGTGCTACAGAATGTTGTTTCTTCTATGACCAAGAAACTAAATAATATCCTAAGAAATGAAAGGTTCCAGAAGTACATTTTCTATCCATTTTACAACCACCAAATTAATCATCTAAAAATATTTAAGAACAAAATAATTTCTAGAAGAATAGAATTGTCCCAAATCTAATGTTCCCTTTAAATATTGAAAAATTATTTTCACAGCTTTTAAATGGAATTCTTTAGGATTTTCTTGGTATCTTGAACATAATCATACTAAAAACATTAAGTCAGTTTGACTATCTATTATGTAAAGTAAACTTCTTATCGTTCCTTTATAAGATGTTTGATCTACAGGTTTCCCTGCTTCATCAATATCAAGAGTATTAGAGGTTCTGATAGGAGTACGTATACTCTTAGTGTTTTCATACCCAAACCTGTAAAGAAGATATTTTATATAACGTTTTTGGGATATATAAGTTCCTTATGGTTTTCGAGAAATTTGAAAACAAAGATAATAATTTAACTCACCCATCAGACTCATCTCAAACTCCAATTCCATTAGATTCACATAGGAATCCGTTAATGATTGTTGAGTTGATCCAAATATGATGTCATAAATGTAAATTTGAGCAATCAAAACATATTTATTAACTTTATTAATAAAAATTGTTGGATCAGCGGTTCCCTAGACATAGTTACTTTGAAGAAAAAATCCTCAAATTCTAGCATACCAAGCTCTAGGGGCTTGTTTAAGTCCATATAGAGCTTTGGTAATTTTGTAAACATGATTATGATATTTTGTATCTTCAAAACCAGGGGTTGATCTACATAGACCTCCTCCTGTACATAAACATTGAAGAAAGAAACTTCACATCCATTTGATAAATTCTGAAGTTAAATAATGATGAAAAGGATAGCAAAATATGGATAGATTTAAGTCTTACTACAAGATCATAGGGTTTTTCATAGTCTATACCTTCTTCTTGGTTATAGCCTTTAAAAACTGATCTTGATTTTTTTCTAACAATAATTCAATTTTAATCACATTTTTTTTAAAACACAATTCACTCTAATAATAGATGTTTCCATAGGTTTTTCAACCAGGGTCCATACTTGATTCCTTACCAATTCATTGAGTTTATCTTGCATGGCCTTTATCTAATATTCATCACCCATGGGTTATTCATAAGTTTTTGGTTCAAATTGAGAAAGAAAACCAACATGTTCATCTTCATTTTTTAAATAATTTCTACTTCATAATTTTTGATTAACAATACCAATGATATTATCACTGGGATGATTCCTATGTAACAACATACTTGGGTTTTGAAAAACATGTTCATCAACATAGGGTAGAAAATCCGCAGGGGTAAATGTATCAGAAATGTCTTCTTGAACATTTACCTTTATTGAATTTTATTCTATCAAAGTTTGGTGATATATTTTAGAAAATTTATCAAAAATAAGTTCAGGATGTTTGAAAACAAGGGGATCAGTTTCATCAAATTTAACAAGTACTATTTCTTCCACACTGCAAGTGTTTTTAAAAAAAACCATATATGCATTATATTTAGTAGAGTAACCTAACAAAATTCCTTCATCAGATTTGGGTGAAAACTTTTTTAAGTTATCCTTAGTATTCAAGATGAATACTTTGCAACCAGAAACTTTTAAGTAAGAAACTTTTGGTTTTCAGACAGTCCATAACTCGTAAGGTGCTTTTTTAAGTAAGGGTCTTATTAAATCTCAATTTATAGAATAACAAGCAGTACTTACCACTTCAGCCCAAAAAATTTTGGGTATTTAAAATTCACCCAACATGGTTCTAATAATATCATAAAGAATACAATTTCTTCTTTTGACAACACCATTCTATTGAAGTGTACTTGGAGCTGAAAAATTGTGAGTAATACCTTTTTTAATACAAAAAGTTTCAAAATCATAATTTTGAAATTCTCAACCATGATCACTATGAACAGTTATGAAAGCTAGGTTTTTCTCATTTTTAACTTGATCTCTAAAGTTTTTGAAAAAAGAAAAGGATTATGATTTCTTTGCAAGAAATAGACCCAAGTAAATCTAGTGTAGTCGTCAACTAGGACAAACACATAGTATTTTCCTCTGATACATCCTGTTTGTGTTGGACAAAATAAGTCCATGTGCACTAAATATAAAGAAATAGAAGTTTAATAATCAATTACATATTTAAAACTAGATTTATGTTTCTTTCCATATTGACAGGGATCACAAACCTTTGAAAAATCAAACCTAAGATCTGTTAGGTCCTTAACAAGTCCTTTCATGAAAAGTTTACAAAGATTCCTTAAGTTATACTTTCCTAGTCTTATATGCCAGTACCAATATTGATATTCAAATTCACTAGGTCAAGTTAGGTCCTGACTTATAAGGTCTTCTAGGTTTAAGGTTTACACATTCTCATGCCGAATGATAGAGGGAATAAACTCATCCTTGGAATTGTGAAAAAAACATTTATCCTTTCTAAAATTCCCAAGGTAACCTTCATCACATAATTGACTTATTATAATGAGGTTGTGCTTAAGGACTTTTATAAAAAAAATAACATTTGAAATAATAGCTTTACCAAGTAGAATAATATTTCAATTACTGACAATTTCTCTTTGAGAGTTATCCCAAAAAGATACTCTTCCACCATTAGACTTTAAAATCATTTTGATGTAGTGTTTGTTACTAGTCATGAGTCGAGAACATCCAATATTCATGTACCATAACTTATTGGTACTTCCTTAATTATCCTGAAAAATAAAGAGTTAGAATTTAAGAATCCAAACATGCTTCGATCTAGAATTGTTAGATAATAAAATTTTGGCTATCCTCATTTGTTTAGAAAAGTAAACATTATGAAATCCAAGGTATTGAACATTATTTAAAGAACAGTTCTTCTTCCAATTCCCACCACTTTGACATTTAGTAATAAAAGGGGCTTTTTAAGGAACAAAGTAATTGTTTTTGAGAATTGGTTTTTCATGAGAATAGCTTAATCCATGATTATTACCATGAGGTCGGATCTGAGAATATATCTTGTCAAAGTTTTCTTTAGCAGAAGTAAAATTTGTAAGAAGTTTCTTTAATGAAATGTTTTTCGATTTTAGTCTCAGGACAAAATTCTTATCCTCTAGAATAATATATTTAGAGTTAAGTTTATCCCTTAAAGCATCTTTTTCCAAATTTTGATTTTTAAGATCCTTAGAAAGTTTATCGTTCTCAGAATTAACTTCCTCATATTTCTTGGAAAGATTTTATAAAACATAATTTTTCTTATTAAGATCTTTGGTAAGATCTGAATTTTTTTGGTTAAAATATATTCTCTAGAATTTTTTTTTCAAGTTTCTTATAAACATTACAATTTTTTATCTCAAGCAACTAAAAAAATCTAGAAACTTTTAAATAGGAAAAAAATCATTGTTATTCTTTGATGAATTGGATTCTTCTTATGAAGAAAAACCTTTATTAGGAAAAATTTCACTTAAATACATATTGGTTAAGGATTTAGCAGTTCATAACTTATCCATAAGACAATGATTTTGAAATGGAGATCTGGATATTAGGCCAATATTTTTTGGATTAGAAGACTCATATTTTGAATATTCGTCAGAAGAATCTACACAACTGGAACTCCAAGTGTCATTGGCTTTCAAGACTTTCGTATGATTTGATCTGTATAAATTTCTCTTTTTTATCTCAAGATTCCTATCTTTCTTGTGTATTTTCTTAAGTAACAGACAATCAGGTCTAATATTACCAGTTCTTTTGCATTCATAGCAATCCACTTATCCATATTTCTTATCTTTACCAAATTTATTCTTGTATCTGTATTGAAAGTTCTTCTGTCCAATAATCTTTTTCATCCTCTGAGGATGATTTTCTAACTCATTTTATAAGGCTTCACTTTCACTATATTCATATTTAATAATAACCTTCTTAGATTTAGATCTTGTAATTCTCTCAGGAGTCTTGGATTTAATATAATTTGAAGTTGTTATAAAATAAACACTTCCATTTCCATTCTTCTTCTTAATATTATCATCATCTCTCTTCATTATGGTTTAATACTGAAGAAGAGTTCCAAACAGTTCATCAAGAGAAATCTAAGTAACCTTCCTTTTTCTAATATACAGTCATCCTCATAGATTCCCATTAGTTAGGAATGATGTCTATAATCTTGTCTATTATAATCTCATCATCTAAACATTTCTCACCCATTGATTGTAGGCTATTGACAGTAGTCATGAATCTTTTTTGTACCTTACATATGGGTTCCCCATAAGGAAAATAGAAACCATGAGACTCATCTCTGAGCATATTTCTTCTAGTTTTAATGACTTTGGAAGTTCCAAGGTGAGTAACATAAAAATTCCAAGAAATGTTATTTCCAACTTCACAAGATGAAATTTGTCTATATATGTTTCTAGTCATGGAACAAAGAAAAGTATTTCCTACCATAAAGTTCAGCTGGTATTCCACCTTTTCTATATTTGTGAAGGTTTTGAGTTCCTTATCAATAATCTTATAGTCTCCAGTTAACATAACATAGTTTTCTACACATGTGTTTATCATGAAGGTATTCATTCCGTCTCTCCATCACTCATAGTCATTTCCATCGATGATCGGTGGTCTAGTAGGATTACGATTATCTAGAGATCCAACATGAATGCCTTCCATGATAAAAGAAAATTTCTTTCCACAAAACTTGTTAGAAGTAAATGTTTGTAAATAAGGATTAAGAAATATGAAAAAGTTAAGAACAATTAAATCTTGATAAAGAAACCTTATATGTGAATATAAGTATTTCAGAGACCTTTAATACCAATTGTAGGATAGAATATATATAATGATATGCTCAAATAAAATAGGGGTGAAATCTATACTTTAAAAATTCTTTTGAAACCTTTAATGTTAACACAAAACTTTCTTAAGGAAAGTTTCTTAGCCTTAAAAAAATTGTTTCATAAGGTTATATTTTAACATTAAGAAAAATTAGTTTAACAAAGTTGAACAAATATTCAAAAACACTCTTAAATATAACTTTTCTTAAACTTTACAAACTTAAGATAAAAACTTATGAAAGGTTTTATTAAAGGAAATATTCTACCTTAAATCGTACATAATCTTTAATATAATCAGAGTAACGAAATTATAAAATATAAGAATGTTATACATTCTAACATTAATAGAGTAAAAAGAGAAATGGAATAAAAACAACTAGAAATAGAAAACAAGTAACAATAAGATTATTTTAACCCAATGAGAAGGGTATCCAAAAACCTTGGATAATGGTTCATTGATTTATACTTTCAATAAAGTCTGTCTAACACAATCCCAGGTAATCCCTCAATCCAAAGATCAGTATCTTTCTTGCTATCCCCACAAGCCCTCAATTTGGAAGGAAATAGGAACCTTTATCTTCCAAACCTATAATTCCACGATCATCGTGATCAAAGTTTTCACAAAGTAAGTCTGAACAAGTTGTTCACACCCAAACAGGTTTTTCATGATATCCACACAAAGCATTTAGAGTTGTAATAACCTCTCTCTCTAGGAATCACTTCACAACTTTTTCACATGCATCAAATTAATTCCCTCTCTATGTTGTTTGTTGTTATCACATTCAAATGAACTTGTATTTATAGGAAAAACATCTCAACGGTCGGCTCCACTCCAATGGTCATATTTTCCTTAAATTTCGGAGTGACCTGGACTCGTGTCAAACAGACAACAGTTAGTTTGTAATAGATTGTATGACATCATATCATGTATAAGAAATGATGTTAAATTAAAGATAAATGTTAAGTATAAGAAAAAGTAGAATCTGATTATATTGGAATGAAACATTTAAAAAACTCTAAAAATATCAAGAAAACTTATTTTAAGAAAATATAACAATCAGATTGAGAAAAATGGTATCACGGTTTTTTGATACTGGAATCGGTATTATAAAATTAGTATGATTTTTGTATCGTATTTGGAATTATTAAAAACAGTATGACATTTATACCAGAATCAGTATCATAAAACAGCATCACATTTGTACGGGAATCGGTATCATGAAACGAAATCACATTTGTACCGAAATCCGTTTCATGAAATAACATCAAATTTGTACTGGAATCAGTATCATGAAACATAATGGCATCACATAATCTTAAGTAAAAATAATACGTTGGAACCTTAAGTACACCATACTGTTAAAGATGTTAGTATAACGTAATAAAAAATATATCTTATTGGAAAAACGATACATAAATTTAATTAAAATTATATAAGTATAAAATTTTGAGAAATCTGTATGTAAAATGGAATGAAAAATTTAGAACATAAGAAAATTCAGAACTTAAGAAAAAAGTGTTTGTGATTTTCAAAACATAAAACCATAAGGGGTGGATAAGTCATAAGAAAACATTATTGACTCCACAAAATCAACATCCATTTGAGTATGGACATATTATTTGACTTATTATATCCAATGAATAAAAAAAATATGATAAAAATACATCCATGGTCATTATATACATCATAAAATGATAAAATTGTGAAAA
Source organism: Viscum album (assembly GCA_963277665.1). Classification (NCBI taxonomy): domain Eukaryota; kingdom Viridiplantae; phylum Streptophyta; class Magnoliopsida; order Santalales; family Viscaceae; genus Viscum; species Viscum album. The sequence goes on from OY728166.1 coordinate 726,414,838, forward strand.
AATTGTATTATGTCTCAATGAATTAGAATTGAGATCAAGAAAACTTTTACATATATTCGAAATTTTAAATCACAATCTGATGAAAGATAGAACAATAACTAGAACATTCATATCATGAAGTATAATATAATAATGATAAATAATGAAATGTGTAAGATTGTACATCGTGAAAAATAAATCTTGATATATAACATACACATGTCTCAAGGAATTCAAATGTTATCATTGAACAATTACCATCAATTTAGCTTAGTAAAAATGCACTATAACCACCAGTATAAAAAAATACCTTAAAAATATTTCATAGCCTTTTCCTATCTTTTAACTTTTATAAACATCATTAATATTTCTTTATCTATAATTATATTAGTTAGTTATTGTTTATTTTAATATCTGGTGTGAGTGATTTTGATCATTTTGAATTAGTTTTGTAAGAGTGGTGTTGTTCTTTATTATTATCTTAAGGTTCATCATTACTAGATAATAAAAGGTAATATAATTGATGTTTTATAATTATTTATAACTTTATAATTTCATTCTATGGTAGTTTATGTTATGATATTTAAATAAGAATATGGTAATGAGCATGTTGTGACAATTTATAGAGAATGAATGTGTTCTCTTAAATAAGGGATTAAATTTTTATAATTACTTTACATAATGAAATATAAGTAATTATATAATTATTTATATTCTATATTATAAGAAATTTAATTCCAATAATCATCCATGATGTAAATATATATCATTGTTCCAATAGGTGGTTAGACTAACCCAGACGAGAATATACTATAATTAAAGGGTGCTTATAAAGTGATTTAGTTATAATATCATTGTTACATAAGTAAAATGAAATCATTTAGGGTTTATAGGTTTGATATATAATATTGGTAAAAAGTATAAAACAAATATTACCTATAAAAATATATTTCATAGTATGAAAAAATCATTTTTACTCTTAGAATTCTATTTTGAACGTTTGAACTTAACACAATTGTTTATTGGTCATATTGTTAATCGGTTGTTTAGTTTATCTTTTTGAAGACACAAAAAATTGATATAAATAAAATTTTTCCATTAAAACCATTATCATGACAAACCATGTATTGAAGTGATGAAAGGAGATACAAAAATCAATTCTTCTATAGAAGTGTTAGTCCACATGAACGTATGGGTGATGATTTCGTTTTCCATATGACATGAAAAATAGTAATATGTTTTATCATTACATAATATATAATATTTTAAAAATATTATAATTATGTATTAAATTCACTATTATTAACATCTTTATAAGGGGATGAAGGAAAATGAAACACTTTGTGTCATAGAGGCAGTAGTCTGCACAAAGCACAAATGACAGATCCATTTTTCTTGATAGAAAAGAGAATGATGGTTAATTCATGGACCTAAATTAAATTAAAATTAATGTTTAATATTTATAATTATTTTATAATTATAAGTTTTTATAATGTAATTTTAATAATAATTAATTCACATAAAGAATTATAAATGAGAAAGCAGCGGTTAGAAATTTATACAACACTTCTTGGATTATATCTTTTCAAAAGGCCTTAATACTTCAAGGTAGGGTATTTTGAGGTGAAAAGAACAACTTAAATTAATATATTATTTTTTAGGAGTTGTTTGGGTATAGTTTTGGATGAATTATTTTATTTTTAGAATGGGGTTATGTGAGGATATGAGTTCCCCTTTTATATGTGAAAATGGATGGCATTTTTAAAAACACCTAAATCATTTCAATAGTTGGAAGTCAATATCCAAGAAAGTAGACACACGATTGGAAAATAATGGATATGGGAATGGATAAAGTTTAAAAATTCCTCAACATCTCCTCACCTCACATGTTTTAAACAATTTTTTTGGTCTTTCCTTCTTGGTTAAACCCTTTTCACCCGTTTTAGTTTTTTCCAAGGAACCTGGTTTTTAACAAAGTGGATTACACTTTATGCATGAAACAAATATGTACTTATTACATAATTTTTACTTGATGATTCTGAATTTTAAATATATATTATTATATTAATTATATTTTAGTGAGTAATAATGAATTTAAAATGTATAATATATAATATATTTTAAAAAATATTTTTTGAAAACATATATTAAGTTTTAAAATTTCACATATGGGTTTTTAAATTAAAAAAGATCATTTAAAATAATAAAATCAATTATAAAATACATATTTGGACTTATAAATAATTTTCATGAATTTAAAATTCATATTTACATAATAATAATGTCACATAAGTCATGTTGTTTGTAAAAATATTATTTTTCACTATTCACATATAATCGATCTTTCTTAAAAAATAGAAAATATTAAAATTAAAAATATATTGAAATGATAAACTCAAGAATAAAATTAAATCTTTCATATTAAATTTCTAGAAGTTATATATTAGTTTTTAATTGAAAATACCATATATAAAGAAACCCCACTTTTATTTAACAGTTTCCTTTTTAAAATTCATGTGTTTTGAACGTTATTTAATTTAGATTTATAGATAATTGAATATTGATATATTAATTTATAAATATATATATATTAACTATTAGGAAAATATATTTGCTAAGATAAATTTAAATTTATAATGTAAAATAAAATACCCCTATTTTAATTGGTTATTTAAAAGGCATGCTTTTAAAAATATTAATAAAAAATAAACAACTTTATTTATTTATTATTATATTTCTATATATTACTAATTATATTATTCACGTAATTTTAATATATCATATTTTGATTTATTTGGGTGTTGTGTTAGTTTAGTGTTACATGTGAAAAAAGATATTGATGAAAATATTAATTTAAAGTGTCAAAAATATCAAGTCTTTCCATTCTTGCTCCTTTATATAAATTGCATCTCCACAATTTGAATTTTTATCCACTAATGAATTTAGGAGAGGTCATTATTAAATTACTTATTATTTGATATATAACTTCATATATGACATCTATGTTACTCTTTTAGGTTATATAAAGTTATTTATCCTTCCCCGGACAACAATAATCATTCATAAAATCATATACCCAAGTATTAATATAGCTTAACCATATATTCTCTATAAAATTCATTTAAATACCATTTTAATCTATAAGTCATTAAACGATTAGGAAATCATGTATTCTTTCAAAACTTAACTCTTTTCTTCGATTGTGAGTTTATAATATCACATCGTAGTCTATAGGTATATCATAACACCAAATATAAGATAAGGTTCAAAAAAATATCATATATCAATTTTTAATTACATTAATAATAAATTATAAGGATATAAAAATATATCCTGTTCACTTTTATGAAAATCAATCAACCCTATATTACATTAACATTGGGCATATATTAAACTAAACAGTTTTCCATACCTTAATCTTTTGTTATTCTCTAATTATCCCAAAAAACGATCTTTTCATAAAAGAATATTTCAAGGTTATTAATTCCATTTAATATATTTTCACACACCATTAGAAAATAACTAACAACTAGAAATACTTATATGTTTCACATAATCCTCATAAATTTTTAGGATATAGATGAATATCATCAATATTTTTCACTCACTAGTGAAAATAACTATGAGTGGGAATTATTAATTTTTAATATAAATTCAACCTCACATACTTGGGTAAGAGTAGTAAATTCACCTTTTCCATCATAAAATAAATTTTCCCTGATTCTTATCCCCTTAAATATTCTTCATAATTCAGTTATAAAATATAGTTGTTTCTAGATACATACATATCTCAGCATTATTTTTTATTAAATTTAAACCAAAAACTAAAACCAAAATTATTATGATAATATATAATAATATCATATTAAAAAATCATATGATTATTAAATCTGAATCCCAATATGTATTCTCTAATGAAACATAAATTTCAACCTATGAAACATTCATTTAAACTAGCCACACTTGGTTCATCCAATAACTCTCTTGGTTTTACCTAGGTAACATTATATTGTGTTATCTCAAACTTTTTAACATAATACATTAAATTAATTAGTAAATCAATCCCTCATAATATCCCATAAATATAATTTTATTGACCAGATAACTTCCCACAAGAGTGTCGATCCAAGTGTGCAGTCTTAGGGCCACTAATCATGCACCAGTGTGAAGATCGAGTCAATTCTAAAATGGAAATTTCATAGTGATTAACCTATGTATATCCATGCCACAACAACATTCACGTTATATTATCTAGGCATAGATTTAATTTCTAGGAGATCCACCCAATGTATACTTTACCAAAATGGTAGGACGTTGTTCCATAATTAAAATCATCATTTTATCTTACCAATATGGGTTTCACTAAAGTCTTATTATCCTAATAAAAAATAAGTAAAATACTCCCCATACATAACTACACACTTATTTGATACCAACTGAGAAACCATAAACTCGTTGTTTCATGGGAAAAGGTGTGGATGTGATTTATGCCGAGATAGTTTCATTATTAGAGGTCTTAATGCCTTTCTCAATCGCATGCATTGGGTTTTACCATTTATTTAGTATTTCCTAGAATCACCCAATGGTTCCCACATCCATAAATAGGTACAAACCATATTTTAAAGGAATGTGGTCCTTTGGGGTTTCAAATCCAACAAATCTTAGGAAACAAAATTGTCATGAAGATAGAAGGTCAGACTCATCAAACCCTTTTAGGGGAAATCATTTCCTACTTCGTGACTCTCTTATAGATTTAAGATATGTTCTTGAAATCATTCTCAGGCTCTAATATGGGAATGGTTATCACTATTTCAATAGCTTGGTTAAGAACATGTATTGAAGTTATTGGTTGTGTCCATGTCATGGGTTCTCCATAACTCTCTTATTTATCTACAATGCTTTGGTTTGTGACCATGCTCAGGCACTCAAGAGTTTATTGTTGTCCATGGGAGAGGTTGGGGTCTTGGATATGGGATTAAACCAATCTGAGGCGACCTATATATTTTATGAAAACATGAATTAAAACCCACATATTTTTTTGATATAATATAAGTTTTTGTGACCAGAAACATCCATCCAGTTTAACATCACACGTTAAGGACATAAATATTGGGCTTCGAACTATATGAGGCATCTTATGTATCATGTTGAGGTAGGAATCAGATTTCACATAGTTCATTTGACGTAGATTAATGTCGTGTGACAGGACCCATCCATGCACATTAAAATCATGTGGTAAGGATTTCAATATCAGGTTTGGACCACATTAAGGAATGAAACATATCCTGTTGAGGTATGAATTTGATTCTATATAGTATTTTTACATAGTTTAAGGTCGTTTGACTCGACCCATCCATGCAGTTTAATGTCATGCAGTAAGGACATAATTATTAGGTTTGGACATCAGTGAGGCATCCAAATAACCTGTTTGAGGAAGCAATTAGATTCTACTTAGTTATTTTGATAAAGTTTAAGGTCATTTGATAGGACTCATCCATGCAGTTTCACATCATGTGGTAAGGGCATAAATATCGGGCTCGAACCTCGATGAGGTATCCTACGTATTTAACTTGAGGTGGGAATCAGTGTCCAAAAATTCCTTATATGGGTGTCTAGGTCATGATGGATATAAAAATAGAGGCCTTGGGTTTGACTTATTCATATAAGGCTACACTGAATTATATCATTGGGAGTATGACCCTTTCAGTGTGAGTGGTATGCAATCAGACTTATATCCCAATATTGGGACCACACTATGAAATCCTCTTAATGATGTTAGAACAATTATCATCAGTCTCTAATCCCACATGAGTCATGACGAGTTTGAGAAACAAGAGATAACAACATATCAAACAAATTTTATTGGAGAATATCCATATGGGGATTATACATTAGAATTATCCTTTGAGTGGCATGATTACCCGTCATATAAAGGATATGTCATTGAACTCAGGCCTTAGTAAATAATCCTACTTATCATATTTTATAATTGGAATCCAAGTCATGTTATTTTAGATCAGCCCAAACCCGGTGATGGGTTGGGGTACCTATGGGCATGATTAGGACCAAAACTTATAATGATGCCCGGGTATGGTCCCACTTCTCATCTATTGATGGATGATGAAGAATGGTAGAATCATGGGAGAATTTAGTCCCCTAAGTCAAAAAATACATGAAATATGAAGGGACTTAAACTGAAGTGGATTCCCTTTTGAGATCACTCCTTAGAAAGGAATCCTATGTATCTTGGTTATGGTAGTAATAAATGTTCTCTTTTTTCACTACATCCCAATCCCACTGATGGGTTTGAGGTATTTGAGGTCATGTTCAGAGCTTACACATAAAATGATCCTTGTGCATGATCAGTCTTCTAACCTTCTAATGGATGAGGTAGAATGATCAGCCCAGTGGAATGATTGGGTCATGATGGTTGAAATATTAGTGACACCAGGGGACTTAGACCGAATTGGATGCACATTGGATCTCAGTCCTTAAGAAGGAATCCTATGTATCCTAATTGGATAGGAATTAGAGTTCTCATATTTTAGTGTGTCTGAGCTTACACATTGAGGTTTCCCATTGGTATATTAATTCTATATCTTTTGATGGATGAAAAAATATGATGACTGTTAAAGGCTCACAAGATATGCTTGGCAATGCATGAAGGGTCCATTTGAGAGCATGATACAAATAGGGCCACACGAGTGTGTAACCCTAGCCCATTAAACACAGTTACCTTATAAAGAGGGATTGTGGTTGATTACTCTTGACCAGTATCCACATGGAATGAGTCTATGTGTATTTTCAGTATGATGTTGTCATGTCCTAGGAGATCTGTCATACATGTCTTGGCTATTTTTTGGGCATGCATTGAATGTATGCCCGATAAGTTTGGGTTGTCAGTTAGTTATGGAAGGAACATCCATGGGTGTCTTCCAGACATGTCCATGATTCTTCACATGACTTAAGTTGACATTCCCAATATTTTCTACCCAATAAAATAGGGAATTCCTTGTGTATTTCACATGATCAATTGACCTGTCTTGGATGCCTCTGCATGAGTGAAGCAGACATGTCCATAATGATTTATATAATCAAAGAAGACATGTTTGGGGTCTTACAAATGATCGAAGTAGTCGTGACTATTAACATTCATGTGGTCAACATGAATTATCTGTATACTATCGCATGGTAATGATGACATAGAAATATGAAATTAGATACAAACATGTCAATGAGATATCGCAGGACCAACCTGACTTGTCCAGAATCTTTCTTGCCACAATGCAGATATTTTGAGGAGATATATCCTGATCAACCTGTCTTATCCATATATTTTCTTGCGACCAAATTTTTTTGTCCATAGATAGTCTTACGACCAACATGGATTTTCTAAGGCTGCATATGGTCATTTCAAGACCATAGATAAGACTTGAAAGTGTGTGATCTTATGAGGGTTACATGATGTGATCTTCAAAACATTTTTTTGATCATTAATTTTTCTAAATTTCATAGGTTCATGTCAAAAATCATCATTCTGTATGTCTATAAGGATATTAAATCTATGGACAGGGAAGTTCAAGTATATTGGATTCATTCCACAACCACACCTCCTTGGTTCTTAATATAAATGTGAGGGATTTCCCCAGAATTATCATCTTTATCATGTTGAGATATACACATTGAGGGGAACCATTCATGATGGATCTGTTTAAAGGATTGTGACTCATATGACCTAAAAGTGTTATTGAAATGGATTTTTCTACCATGTTTTGGTATTTGTTTTTGATTATATACAAATGGGTGAGGGTTCACTCTACATGAAGAGGCTGTATGGCATAGGGGTCACACTTCCTCTTTGTTCACCTTGCATGAAGGGGGTGCCTCTGAGGAGGTTGTGTTTCGAGGTGTACACTTCCAATGACCCATGAAGGCATCGTGACACATGAAGGATCATAATATTTCATGGTTGATGGATTTCATTTTCACTTATTCAAGGCCCCATAAGGGCATCTCATGTATATATGGAATGTGTTAGGGGTTATATTACTTGGTATCCAAAAATAGTGGTGGTATCCCACATGATTGGGGGTTCACAATAGTATCTCACATTACATAGGTTTCACGTGAATATCCTTTTTGAGATTCAAATTACTTCAAGGGGATCATGCTATGGGATCTTCTACCATCTCAATGATATGAAGGGGGTGCCATATTCTAAAGAATCCATGTCCAATTCTACATGTAAACACCAAATGATATGGAGGTTCCTTGCATCACCAGACCAAAGTATGGCATGTACACTGGTACATAATTGTGGGAACCAGTATGGGTGTATTACATGTCTGGGGGCCTACACTATTACATTGCATGATGTTATATTACTTATATTATCGCTTAATCTAAAGGAACTTCCTATAGGGGGTCTTGAGAATGGGTGCAGGGGGTGAACATATGGATTGTAATCAAGGATAAAGTTCATGATTGGTTTAGTAGAAAGCCCAAAGGGTCATCACCTAATCATGTGAATACCTTGTATGAACTAGGCATTGCGTGATTTCCAGTTCATCATGTGATCACTAGATCTTCAAAAGATCTAGTGGTAGGTTCTTGCGATCACCAGATGAGGTTCTCTAGGGATGATATTTGGGTTTCCCCATTCCTCTAATTTCATTTTTCATTGCTCCCTCACCACTCCTCATGTGTGTTTTTTTAAGGGGAGTAGGGGTATTTATAGGATGAGGTTGGTCAAAGGTGGCACCTCTTTGAATGGAGGGGGGTGCTGTGTGTGATTGATAAATTGGTGGATTCTTTGCGGGATCGACATCACGCAACCACAAGATGCCTTCATGTGATCTTAATTCCTTCATGTGATGGATCTCTCATGATAGTATTGTAGAAAATCACTAGGTATTCATCTGATCTGCATCAGAATGATTACATGAATAGTGAACATGCTCAAGAAAATGTTGATTTATTTAGACGATAAAATAATTAAGAAACAAAAAATTCACTCCATAATATACTTCATAAGGTGAATTTGGTGATTTTTTTCACTTTATCTCCTGATCAAATGGCCATCACACGATGGATTCATGCACAGGTAAAAGATATTTTGATATGACAATGATTATTATTAAGTTGGATAGAGTATACCAACCATATGTAAATCTATGTTGGTTATCTTGGGATCGTTCGGATATCAATGAAGGATTAGAGGTGGTGGTGATGTCGAGTAGGCATCTGGTGTGTCTTTCAAAGATGAAATAGAGTTTCAAGTGGTAGAAGATGAATTTTAGCACTGCATAGAATACAATTATCTCATATATGTGCAGCATGGATTTGCATGTTCAAAATGGAATCGTTCGGGATTTAAATAGATGGTCATGATCATAATGATAGAGCATCCAAGATTATTTCTAGATTTTAAATACACAGGTGAATAGTTTTCATGGATTCACCTCCCACATCGAAACCCCACTTTTCCTTCCATCCAGAATATCAGAAAAGCTTCCAATGTTGTTCGGTTAATCAAGAAATTGGGATCGACACCTACACCACCTACACACACCCCACCCTAGAATTAGCCCTATAGTTCATTGCCCAAACTATGTTCACCTTCAGGCTCTTTCACCACGGGCATACACGCTTCCTGTGCGCACTATGCCTTCATCCTATGGCTGACCTAGGCTGGATCCCACTGTGTGTGGCTGACTTCGGTCCCACATGAGCCTATGGTCAAGCCTTGGTCTGGTTGGAAAGTGGATTGGCTAAATTATTGACTAAGGGTGGGAAGGTATCTATTTATTAATAAGGTACAATAACGAGTAATCAATTATATCCAATCCCAAGCACATTCTTCAAGGATTCTGTCTCTATATACTTGGGGAAAAGTATATCAATACTTTTTCGTAGTCTTCATACTTCTAATGTCTTTAACAGAAATTTGAATATCACATATTAATGGGTGTCAACAGAATACACCAATCAGAATGATATTTTTTTTTAGAAAAAAGAGAATCTAATTCTAAGGTAAATGTAGATAACATTTAAACCTATCTAAACATCTAACCAGATTTGATATCGAGCTTCCAAATTGTATCCATCCAAAATATTTCAATGAAGGAATTTTATGTGCTATATAGAGGATACTTCTGACCATGAGTTCTTGAAAAAATCCAAGATGGGAATAGATTATTCATGGGGAATGCATATCAAGAAATTGGAATGAATATCAATTCCAGAATGGAATAGGAATAGGGTGAAATAGAACTTATGGTGGGATCTGAAGTAAGGTACTGAGACATCACTACATAACCCATGATAAAGAGAATCAAGCTATATGTTGTTTTAAAATATACCATTCTGAATATCAAACTAATTTGCAGGGAAAATAGGTCCATAGATAAATGACTCTATGATGAATGTCTGTATACAGATGTAACTCATACATAGAAAGGGTAATGTCATTGTTTTGTGAAAAAATCTCACGTATAGATCCTTGTTTGGTTGGAGATATTTCTTGGACCATCCATGATATGTATGCATTGTGTGTAATACTGATTAGATATAATATATTTTTTGTGTGCTTATATTAAATAATAGTCCTATTTATAAATGTTCATGAAGGCCCAACGATAGGAGATTCCTCATTAAAGTACCTACTCCCGTTGTCTTTAGGGAACCTAATTTACAATGATAATTCGGATATGGTGTCCATTCTAAAGGTATAATTCTCTATCGTATGAATAAGTTAGGGGACTTAAATAGCTCAGATTTATTTTTTCTATGTCCACATGATGGTCCCCACAAAATTTATATCTCTTTATTTTTTCCCTAACTTTTTCCTAAGATTCATATGGAAAAAGAATTAGCGGGAATTTAGTTGTATTTTTCTCAGGACACCTTATTATGGGTTTTTCAAGAGACATGTTTTATTTCACTTTTGATTTATATATTCTCAATATTTCATAAAGGACACAAAATGTGTTTCCATTGATTTAAGGCCTGATTTCTTCCCATGATTCCCTTACAAGGTTTTCATCTTGGGGAGAATTATATCTCATTTAGTTGGATATAATAAGGTCTTGATAACTAGACCATCATTGTGTTGTAGTTTAGAGTCCTATAGATCATACTTCTATTTTACTGTAGTTTTGGGTATTTTATCTCGTACATGTGATGTGTTATAGTTTAAGGTGTTCTATCTCGAACCTTTGATGTATTGTAGATTAAGGTCTTATTGATTAGTCCTTTGATGTGATATATTTTACATTCTTTTAGCTTGGACCCCATGAATACTTTAAGTTTAAATTCTTTCTTCTTGGAAAAGATTGATGAATATTGAATGGGTTTGATAAAATAAGGATGACTCAAGGAACCCAGAGGTTCTGAGTTTCACCATGGTGTTCCCAGATCCCATTAGGATCAATGTTCATTTTTTTCAAGGTGGATAAGCCTCTGACTGGTAGGTGAAATTCCTTATACATCATCAATATGGTCAAATAGAGATTTCCCCACTCTTTTACAAGGTCCTTGGAAACTTTATGGGGGTAATAAGGGTGAATGGAGAAAATATAGGGAATAAAGAGTCTACCTGTATAATTGGAATATGGTTTCTGTAAATTATGTTCCCAGGAGCATAAATTGATGAATTTTTGAATGGGGCATACATACTAGGGATGACACAATATAACCTAGGGGTTTGAGTTTTGTGGTGGTGTTGTCGAGGTCTAGAGGATTGGATTTCCTTTCATATAAAGAGAATATGACTCTAATTGGTTGGTCAAATACCATATGCATGGGTTTATAGGGATAATATGTATAGACAGGTAGATATGATTCCCACTTTATTCCAAGGGCTATTGAATATTTTCAAAGACTCAAGGGTATAAAAATGATGTTGGGTGTGGAAAAAAACAATACAGTAAGGGCTCTGGACCCCTAGAGAAATTTAACACCTAACTTGATGCTTGATCCCCACACCCTATGGTTTCAAATAATGAGGTGTTGTTCTGGAATGGAGTATCACATTCCATCTTTGAGAAAGGGTACAAAACATGGTAACATAACATTTTGGGTATAACATCCTCTGGAATAGTTTAGTCACATGGATTGTAAATCAATTTTCAATGTGATAAGGTCATGAGTAATTTATGGGACAATTGTGCTGGGAATGACCCAAAGGACACAAAGGTGCTGGGTTCTACTACATTTATGTCAATCTCATAAGAATCAGAAAACCCTTTATATTGGGAGAAGATGTCTCAGGTTGGTGGCTCTAAGCCATTATGTATCAATATAAAGGCCATGAAAATAGATATATTTCCCTTAAAAAGATCTATGAAAGGTTTTTAATGGTCCAAATCACTCAAATCATAAATTTTTATTTATAGAACATATAATATTCAAGAAGGGTTTGATCACCCTAAAAGTTTTTTCATCTCCTAGAAAACATATTCTTGTAACATGAAAATTTGATAAATAATTAATATTACTTTTTTTCTAAACAAGGGGGTCTATTGTGAATATTTGGCTTTTAATAGGGATATAATGTATTATTTATGAGATTTATGCCTAATTTATTATGACCTAATTTTTTCCTAAACACTAAAGATGAATAGTTTAGTAAGTAAAGACTTGAACTTTTCTCAGGCCTGCCCTTATGGGTTTTCAACATAACATGTTTTCTGTCTCCTTTTTCTTGTATTTTAATGACTTTCAATTTGGACCATTATAGTCTAGAGTTTATGGTCTTAAAAATTTGATCAATGTGAAATTCGTTTATGGTCTTGATGCACATTAACCTAATATGAGGGAGATGTTACACAGGAACCTGATTAAGATTCCTATGGATAAGAGTACACTAACAACCTTCTGTGTTGGAGATGATAATGTTGTAAGTCATAGATCAAGGTTCTCAGGTCAACAGTACTTATATGGGACATTTATACCAGGGATGTACTAGAACACCCAGTAGTGTTGAGCTCTGCCACAGTGACGTCGGGCTCACATGGATTAGAAATCCCTCATTACAGAGCCAAAATATCTTTTATTGGTAGGTCTCAAACCTTATGCATCAATATCATGGTTAATAAGGGAGATGAATTTTTATTTCCAAGGGATAGAAAATGGATCAAGGTACTTACAAGATGGAATAAGTGCCTCATAGTCTAGTTAACCAGGGTAAGGGTCATGTGGTCCTTTTATAAGGAATCATAACGAGTGATGGAATACTCATTTTAAATTCATGTAGTGGGGATATACTAGCTTCCATGAATCTTAACGTCATGTGATATGGAAATTTTCCATGAAGTTTATGTTCATGCAGTAATGACATTTTTGTTGTGTGGTTTTAATGTCATGAAACCAGGATGTTTTCATTATAGGATAACATCATGTGGTAAGGACATGGGAACTGACATGAAAAACTGTACAAGATATATTATATGAAAAACAAGGTTGTATGTATATCTGACTTGTATGTAGGAAAAATGGTCTCGTACGGCAAAACCACTTTGAATTTAGGGTGCATTTGTTTATGAGTTGTTATAGTTTGGCCTAGAATTAAAGATCTAAGAATCATTATATATCCTTTTATGGTAGTAATCAAGCCACACATAGTTTTTAAACAGTAATATCTACAAATAGGTATGAACCATATGCCAAGGTTGGATTTTTTTTCATTGATTTTTATAGATAGGACCATGATTGGAGATCCATGTGTCAATATGTATCATATTGTGATAGGAATTAAACCACACATAGTTATTAAGGAACCTTGTAGTGTGACATCATGCGGAATGGATGTATGCCCCCCCCCGACATGAACATGGGTGTTGTAGATAGACCTACGGATGGAAATATAGGATTTACTATGTATCCAATAATAGTTGTAATCAAGCCACATGTAGTTCTTGATGAATGTGATTACTACACTAGTTTGACCAATATATAGTAAGGGGGATTTTTATGCTTATTTGTGTGACTGGACCTGAGGTTAGATATTCATGCGTCACTATGTATCCAGTGATGTCATGAATCAATTCACCCATAGTTTATGAATGTAGGGGTGGTGGGAGAACAATACTAAAAATAGTGGTCCTCTCGGGCTAGGTACATAAGAATGTGAAAATTTATGCCATGCATGGGAATCAATGGTGAAATTTAACTTCATGTGGCGAGGACTCATGGTATGCATTTTATGGAATTTCATTCAGGACAATGATAACCTTTCAAGGAGATAATATTCCTTGTTTTTTTAGGGAATACCTTACTGGAATTTCTAATCTCATGTTAGATAAGCACTATGTGAGAAAAAAGGAATGATTAGGGTTCCTCTCATCATGTTGTGGAAAATAAAGCATGGACATGGGTCGTTATGTATAAGGTGGTGGATAGACCAAGATATAAGATTGGGGTATTCATATGCATCTCATTTATATGAGAATCAATCCCTTGATAGTTCTTGAAACCCATTATGTTTAATGTCATGTTGCGAGTACATCAGCCTTGCAGTTTAATGTCATGCAGTAAGGACGTAAGTCACCCGATGTGAATGAAGATGAACCATTGGTGGATCCATGCAGTTTTACATCATGGAGTGAGGAAATCCACCATTCAGTTTAATGATATGTGATAAGGGTGAGGATCTCCCGATGTGAATGAAAATTAATGTTTTGGATAGGCCTAGGACTACAGTTTTGGGCTTCACAATGTATCATGTGATGATAGGAATTGAGACACACATAGTTCTTTGATGTAGAGATTCCCTATGTAGATATAAATATCACATGAGAAAAAGGGACCTCCATTCTTCTTTCTCACATATATACATCATCTATGGTGAGTCATTAGTGAGGTGGTGCTTTTTATGAAGTTCAAAGTAAGGCAGTGAGGACGTCTTTTGTGTAGTTTAACATTGTATAGTAAGGACTAGTTCTGTATAGTTTAACAACAAGTGTCTCGGATGTGAGATGATGTTAATTTTAAAGTACTTTTTATAGGACTTGAGATGCTATTCAGTTTAATGTCTTGCATCCAAGATGATCTTGTGCAGTGAAATGTCATGCACCACATACAATCTTGTACACTTTAACATCATGAATACATGAAGATATCCATACAGTTTTACATGATGTGGTTAGGATGTTATCCAAACAATTTCACATAATGTGGTTAATACGAACTCTAAAACTCCCTTTCTTACCCATTTGGGATCTTTTACGTTGAAGTGGTAGTGGGTATAGGCATTTTTAAGATACTTCATTCTGGATAATACTCTCCATATATCCATTTCAGAAACTTCTTCATCAGAGCTATATGTATTTTCCTGGTCATACTGTTGAAGGTTCCTCTCTAGGTCACATACTAACAGTGGTGAAGTTCTATTGATGGTTTATTGGGACACTATATACGTTTAACACCGATATTATGAGCAAATCTATGAATGAAGGTACCTAATTTTTTATCACCTATCTATATAAAGGTGTTTCATATTTTTGATCAACTCAATTATTAAAGGTTTCTAGGAAAGCGGGGATTTCCTTTTCTATGGGTGATATCACCATTGAGAGGTTGACCATGACAGATTTCCAAAGTAGAGTCCCAAAGATCTATCTCCACGCTACTATATGAAGAAGTATTGCAGTAATTATCACCTTATGATTAATTTAAATTGTCAAAAGACCCTTGGGGTGTTGAAAATGTGCCTCAAAAAACCTCAAGGACACTTTTCATTGATATGGTCATGTTTATGAATCTGATTATGCATCATGTTAAGAATATTCCACCATGCCTTTTGGGGTTAAGTAGGGATATAATCCTATGATATAACGTCTTCTGAAATCTGTTGATAACCGTATGGTGCTGTGGGAATATGATATAGTTATTGATAAGCTGCTGGAGTATATTAATGGGATTTTATGATAGGGATATGATCATGTCCCGACACTACAAAAAAAATAACATGATTATAGGGGGTTATTTTTTAGTTTATAAGTCATTATAACCACATCTAACCACATTAGCGACAATTATGAGCAAACACTACTAATGTTCCTACTTACATTTTTTAAAGGTGGTTTTGTGGAACCACTAGTAAAGTATCCTCAAATTTAGTGGTGGTTACTTTATAGGTGGTTAAAACCCCCTCTAATATCACTGAAAAATTTCATATTACAGGGCTTTTTAACCCCTCTAATGTTTAAGCCAACAATAGTAGTGGTTCTAAATGATTTATATGCCATATATTAGAGGTTGTTCTGGAAATACCTATAATTGCCTCTAATATGATCTTGATTACTAATTGTTTCATTCAACCACCTTTAATTATTTGTATTGTTTTTAATCAAACAACATGTCCCACTTTTCCCCTCCCTTCCCCCATTTCTGCCCCCCAGTTCCCTGCATGATCCCTTTCCCACCATCTAGTTCGCCAACGTTTGAGCCCCCTCCCTTTCCGCATGTGATCCCCTTCCCACCCTCCATTTCTACCAACCTCTCAAATTCTATGTTGCATATCACCCACACCCACCATGCCTTTAGAAGTCGGTAAAAGTTTCTCCAATGGGTTTCAAACCCCTCCCCTCCTTCATAAATCCTAGCACCTTTTCCACTATGGTTAGTATTATTTGATATTTTATATTCACATCAATTAATATATATATATATATATATGTATATATATATATATATATATATCTGTGTGTGTGTGTGTGTATTAGTAAGCTAATTCAAATAAATATTATATGAAAAAAAAATTAAGTACATGTAAATAAATAACCAACACATATATTTATATGAATTTAAATATATATTTATATTATGTGATTATATACTGACCTTGAAATAAATTTATATTATATTAAATTTATATGTTTATATAAACTATATATTTTATATGGGTATTTACATACATGTAACTAAATATATTTTATAATTCTCTTAATATTATGTATATACATATATATCTGTATATTTATAAATATATTTATGTAAATTATTTATAAACTTAGATACATATTTATATATTATTTACATGTTTATTTTTTTTATTATAATTATATAATGTATTTAAATACATATATTTATTATTAACATTAATATAAAATTATTTTTATAAATTTTATAATATTATAAATAATTTATATATAATTAATATTATATGAAATACAATTTATACAAAAATTATATATGAAATAAAACTTATACAAATATTTAATTAATGATATATGAAATATAGTTTATAGAAATATTTATATAATGTATTTCAGTACATGTATTTATTATTATGCACATTAATATATTTTTATTTCAGTAAATATAATTATATAATGTTATGCACATTAATATACATGTATTTCAATAAATATAGTTGTATAATGTTGTGTACATTAATATATATTTATTTGTATAAATTGTATATAATATAATATTAATTGTATATAATATAAAATCATAAATATATTATTTAAAAAATATTTTTTATTATAATAATATAAATTATAAAAACTAAAAGTTTGATTTTTTATTTGATATATTTTTTAAATAATTTATATTTATGTATATATTTATATAATATGTTTATGATTTTATGTTATATATAATTAATATTATATGAAATACAATTTATAAAAATAAATATATGTAAATCTCCATAAAATTATACAACTATATTTATGTATACATATAAATACAACTAAATAAAATCATATAATTTGAAATATATAATATAATTAAATGATATACATATATATATATATATATACTAAATTAATTTATAATTAATATGGAATAAAAAATATATATATAATAATTATGTAATATATATAAATTTATATATAATAAAATATTTATAATAAAATATATATAATATAAATATATAACATATATATTTATATTTGTATTTTATTTTTCTATATTATATTTATTTATATACATAAATTAATATAAGTTTGTTTATAAGTAAATATAAAATAATAATGTATTTAATATAATATGTGTATAATATAAATCATAATATAAATGTTTAGTATTTATAAAACCATATATAAATTTTATATATTCTAATAAATATAGTCATAATTACATTTAAATTATGTATACCAGTATTTATATATGTATAAATTTTTGTTTATATGTATAAGTATATATTTAATGTATTTATATAATGTTGTTATATGTGTGTGTGTGTGTGTTTATAATTCATTTAAATACATTTATATATTATTTTTATGTAATATATATATATATATATATATGTACACACACACGTGCGCACAAAAATATATATATTATAAAATTTTAATTTATATAAAATTTATTTTAAAAATTAAATAAAAATTTAGAGTGCGTTAAAAAACCCCTCTAATCAACGGGATTAGTGGCGGTTCATGAACCACGTAAAATTTCATAAATTATAGTGGGTTCACAACCCCCTCTAAATATCTTAAATTAGAAGGGGTTCAAAACCATCACCAATCTAAGGGGTTAACAACAATTCATAAACAACCTTTAATTTAAGAGACTAGTAGGGGTTGTGAACCCCCACTATTTCCTTTAAAAAACAATTTCCATGCTAAATTTTATAGCCTATAATATTTATATGAATAATATATATAGCATCTAAATTTCAATTAAATATATAAGAACACAAATTTTTAAATTAGTAGTGGTTTTGACACAACTGCCTCTAAAATTTTACAAAATATTACAAAGAAAAAATACTATAAAATTTAGAGGGGGTTGTGTATAACCCCCTATAAAATGAATTTAGATGGGGTTGTGGATATCCCCTTTAAAAATATCTAATAATCTGTTGTTTTTTATAGTGCAAGGTGAGCCTGGGTAATAATGAGAATATGACCTCAAACCTAATATGCATTCCCCATCAGAATATGTTGGCAGACCTCCAAAATGGGAGAAAGGATATGAGCCACCTCTATTAATCTACTGGGATATTTTAATTAGAGGTTTTGGTAGGAATATAAGCCTATCTCAGGGCATGTTCCCCTATCACTTGGGGAGCCTCATCCTGAAAGAGGATATAAGCCCATTCTCAGGCCTTTGGAGTATGTTGTTGGTCTTGTTTCGATAGGGATATGAGATTGTACCGAGGAATGTTCCACTCTCACTTAGTGAGACCATGATTTAACTATAATATGATATCGAACCTAGGACTTTCGAATATGCTGGTGGTATTTTGAGAGAGGAATATGAGCCTATCCTAAGGCATGTTCTGCTCTATCTTAGTGAGCACCAGTTGGAATGGGGATATGAGCCCAGCCCTTTTGTCATGTCTTTTATTGAAATATACTGATATTCCTCATGGATGGGAGAAATAATTGGCACTTTCCCTAGAGTAGCCACTTGTTCATTCCGATGAGAGTGTTGTGCTGCTTTGGAAATCAGGAGAAGAATATGTTCCCATACCTACTTATTTACCATAATATACCATTAGGGATCCTCCTTTGTTGTAAAAAATAAATGGCACCTCAACAGAGAATGTGAATGATTATGTGCATTTACACTCTTAGAATCTAGGATATGTATGTCAATGACTTTTATTGAAGTAGTTATATATTTACACTCCTTTCCTCCCTTTTCCTTTGGAATATACCAATGGACTTTATACACAGGGGCATGTATTCATTCATCCCCATGCTTGCTTCCTGGATATGAGAGCACAATTTGTTTGAACTAGAAGGGGAAGGATCACGCTCTCTCCAGTCCACATCTTTTTTTCATTTTAAAAGGTTTATTTGATAACCATATCTAAGTGTTTGGGGAGGTGACCTTTTATTGAATTCCCTCAATAGGTGACTAAGGGGTATTAGTGGTTTTTTTATATAGTTGGGTTTGAGATTGCACTGTATCTATGGGGCTTCTGGAAATTGAAATTTCTAACAAATGTTGACGATGTCTCCAATATATTGAAATTATGCATTGTTTTTCATCATATTTCAAGAATTTGTTCCATGAAGTCTATTTTCAATAGGCATGAACAAGAATATAGGTTTAAGGGACAAGATATAGGGTCCAAGAATCCCTATATATCTCATTGGGATGAGAATAATCCCATAAATTGTTTTAGGAAACCCATGTCGTTTAATGTCTTATGGAAATGAAATCAACTATTTGGTTTAACATATTGCGGTGAGAATGTGAATATAGGTATTTGGGCCAATATATATGATCCATGTGTCCCAACTTATCTCATTAGAATGATAATATATCAATATGTAGTTCTAGATAACCCATGTAGTTAAATATCATGTGGTAAAGAGATCATTCATGTAGTCTTCTAGTAAGGATGTGAATATATGTTTTTGTTTCAAGATATAGGATCTAGAATCCCTATTAATCTAATTAGAAAGAATTTGAAGCTATACATCACTCTAGAAACCCCGTAAAATTTAATTTCATGTGGTAAAAACATCAACCATGTAGTTTAACATATTGTCTTAAGGATGTGAATATAGGTGATTGGGCCATGATATAGGATCTCGGAGTCCCTGCATTTCTAATTAGGATATGAATCAAGTAGTACATAGTTCTAGAAACCCGTATAGTTTAATTTCATGTTGTAAGGATATCATCCATGAAGTATAAAATCTTAAAGAACGCACATGAATTTCAGTGATTGGGATAAGATATAGGATCTAGGCATCCCTAAGTATCTCATTAGGATAGGAATCAGCTAGTGCGTAGTTCAAGAACCCCATACAATTCACTATCATGCAGTAAGTACATAGGTCATGTAGTTTAACATCTTTGGTAAGGACATAGTCCATGTAGTTTAACCTCTTTCTATGAGTAAATCAACCATGTATTTTAATTTCATCTAGTAATGAAATCATTCATGCAGTTTAAAGTCTTGTTATAAGGATTAAGGACATACAGTTTATCATCTTCTAGTAAAGACGATGGCTACGTAATTTAACATATTTTGGTAAATATGTTGGCCATGTAGTTTAATGTATTGGGGTAAGGTCAATGAAAATGCAGTTTAATGCATTTTTTAATGATTATGGACATGTATTTTAACATATTGGGGTAGGGGAAATGGTTTTCATGTCCTATTAACCCTTCCTCATTTGGCATCCTTATTTCTGGTTGATCCATCAAACTATTTTTCTATTTCATAGTAAAAATACATTGGTACAAGTTTTGTTTGGAAATAATAGGCATTTCACAATATTTTATTGAAATATGGTCACTTATCCCTGGGATTTATGTGGCTCATTCTATGTTTCACAACGTTTGATTCATGTTCAAAGCACTCAGATGACTGGAGTAGGGATTTGGGTGTTGGTGTTTCTGATATCCCCATGTACATATGTACCTAAAGCTAGTATTTAAAGTGAAATCCACCTTCTAACATGTGCCTGAGATATCGATGGTAGAGGAAATGATTTTCACAACCTATTATCCTTTCCACGTTCGGATTTCTCACCACCAGATCTCTTTCAAACCATTTTCCATGGAATAAGTGAAATACCTAGGATCATGTCTTGATTCGAATGAATGTACTTTTCATTATCTATATTAATGGGATTGGTGTGTATTTTGATTCTCCTACATGTATTATATTCCTCCATTGGTTTGGGTGCATGGTTGATTCTAGTTCTTGGTTTATAGATTCTTGATTTTGATTGATTTTGGGTAGGTGTTGAAGCATTAGGGGTTGGGGATGAGACATAATCTTCCCACTAATTATAAGATCCAAAATATCCTGACATTATTGGGGAAACATATGAGGCTAGATAGTTTCTAGAATATCCTTGATGATGAGGTGGAAAATAAATAAATTCATCTAGTCATATAGGTTGGCGAGAGGTGGAACATTATTTATATTTCACCCAATGAGGGGATGACAAATATGAAAATTCTCATAGCCCTGAGGGATGGGGTACTTCACTACAAGGAGGAATTCCATTGGCATGTATTGGTACCACAATATGAGTTAGATATCTAATGTGTTTTTCCACAATTAATTCTCAATGATACCAATTATCTCATTGATGTTGGGTGATCTTTTCCTATATAGAAGTTTCCTTTTCATCTTGAAGGGGTTGTCTAGAAGAAACCATGAAGACACCCTCTCCTCTTTCGGGGGTTGTGCAAGTGGATGATGATGGTATATCTGATGTTGGACCCAGAGACTGAATCCACCATTACCATGGGTCATATGATCCATTATCATTACCTTATGAAATAAAAACATGGTCAGTAGAACCTTATGTAGATTCTTGAACGATACCATTGAGCCTTTATTTCCTTGTTCTAGAAGAAGAAGGTGGGATAACCTGTTGTGAATTAGATGACTACAATAGGGTATGATTATATTATTATTGAGTGTGCTCATCCAAATCTCTTGAGTATTCTTCAGACATGATTGATATCAAATTAATAAAAGAATAAATGAGATTGTTCTCTTCTATCACTTAGTCTTTTGTTTGGTGGTTCGGCGCCTTGTATACCATTTGAAGGGTCGGTTCCCACTATATAGTTTGAGGGTTCAATGACTATGCTATCATTTGAGGGGTTGGTTCCCATAGTACCATATGAGGGGTCAATGCCCATGATATTATTTGAGGATTTTATGGTTGTCATACCATTTGAGGGATTGTTCACATGTTGAAGACGATCCCATTGTAAAATAAGATAAAAATACCCCCATCACTATGGTTAGGGGTTCACCATTAGATTTCATAGTCACTAAGGCTAGATGTGATGAAGTTAGTAACTTCTAGAAAGTGATGAGATGAGATTGATTCTGGGCCACTATTAGTATACAATGGTGGTCCTCAAACAGATTGGTGATTTCAAGGATATAATCCTTCCCCAAATATACATTGTTTGGATACCCCTAAAGGGATCTCTTTTTGGATGCCTTAAATTATATATTTAGTGTATGAACAAATTCCTCTACAGATCCTTGTGGAATCACATTCATATGACGATGATGATGAGAAAAATAGGAGGGAAAACACCAAGGAGTATCACAAGAGATTGAGTTTTTATGATGACTTTACTCATCCATGTTCCTCAAGTATAGAAGGTATGTGTTGTTGCACTCTGTTGATAGGATCCAAAATTAGTTGAATTTGAAAAAATGGGACACTTCCTGGCCATTTTCTTATCATGGGAAAGATGACCTTTGGGAATTCATCCTTTTAAATATTTCATGGGCTGATTCCAGATTTAGTATGGAGCTATTGATGTGGTATTCCCAGACCAATATGTTCATTAACTAGTACTAGAGGTGTTGTTTTGGTGACATCGTACGTTGTGGCCTTGGTACCAAAGCATCATGTCCAGTGATATCAATATACATTGGAAAATCAAATGATATCATTTTGATTTAAAGTAATCTGGATGTATAGAGAAGAAAAAACACACCTTATTGATGGAGCACCATATATAAGAATACATATTCGATCAATTACTTTCGTAGTTAAAGGATAAATATTTGATCCCTTATTTTTATAAAAGGTTCGGTATAGTTCAAAGAAACATGTTAGGTTTTCAATTTTATTTTCCACCAAGTGTGGAAAAAACTGGCCCTAATGGGAAAAATATAGTTTATCCTTTTTTACCTATGAAATCGATGAAACCGTTAAATAATTTCACATAGGGTTCACAAATTTATTTCATTGGGAAATACATGTATAAGATTAAGACCTTGACAGTTTGATTATGGGAGGGGGGGTTTAATTCCTTGTTCAATCGTTTGCATTGGGGTTTTCAATTTATTTTGTCTTCCCTAGAAACTCTGAATGGTTCCAATATCCATAACTCAGTACATACCTTCTTTCCAAAGGTAGGTGGTCCTTTGGGGATTCAAACCAAATGACTCTTAGGAAGTAACATTGGTTGAGATGGTGGGAGTTCGGGATCATCACACCCTTGGGGGGGGGGTAAATTATATCCTACTCTAAAACTACAATATAAATTTAAGATGTGTTTTTTAAATTCTTCCTAGGATCAGATACGTGGATAGTTAAACCAATTTTTATAAACTTATTAATAACATGTACTTATAGGTGCGCCTTTTTGCATGTCACATGTTCTCCACCACACTCTTAATTTTTTATGATGCTATTTTTGACCATGTTCAAGATCTATTGAGTTTATTTTCATTTAGATGAGTGGTTTTTTTCTTGGATATGGGATTGAACCTCTATGAGGCATCCTATGTATCATGTAAAAATTGGAATCAAAACCCACATAGTTCATTCAGCATAGTTTATGTTTGTGTGAATGGACCCATCAATAAAGTTTACCAATTTACATTTAGTGTATAAATATTAGGCCTGGACCATAGTGTGGAATCTTAAACATCTTATTTGAGGAAGGAATCATAGACTATTTAGCTAGTTTTATATTTTTTAAGGTCACGTGACTGGACCCATCCATGCATTTTAACGTCATGTGGTAGGGATTTAAATATATGGCTCAGACCATAGTGTGGTGTCCTATGTATCCTCATAGAGATAAGAATCTGAGTCTACATAGTTCTTTTGACATAGTTAAATGTTATGTGATTAGACCCATCAATGTAGATTCATTTCATGAGGTAAAGAAAAAATATCAATCTCGGGCCTTCGCGAGGAGTCCTACTTATTTTTTTTGAGGAAGGAATTATAATCTATATAGTTCTTTTGATATATATTTGTTTTTTGTGACCAGAATCAACCATGAATTTTCATGTCAAGAGTTAAGGATGTAAATAGCAGGCTCAGACCTCGATTAGGCATCCTACATATCCTATTTTATGTAGGAATCTGAGTCCAAATAGTTGTTTTATGGGTTTTTATGTCATGAGGGATATGAAAATAGAGGCCTCAGGTGGTACTTATGCATAAAAGTATACTATATATTATCCCATTTAGAGTATTTACCTTTGAGAGTGTATGATATGTAATCATAATTACATCCTAATGATGGGCCCACACTATGGAATCCTCATCATTCTATTGGCATGATCATCTCTAATCTATAAGACCATGTTATTCAAGATCATTTGGAGAAACAAGAGATAGTGGCAGATTAGACACATTTCATGAGAGCCTATCTATACAGGGCATACAAATTAAAGTTTCCCGATCAGATGCATGATTACAATTATCAAGGATTATATCGTATGGAAATCGAGCCCTGGGAAGGCATCCTAAATATCATGTTTTATAACAGGAATCAGAGTCATCGTAGTTCAGTTCATCCCTAATCTATTGATGGGTTTGAGGTACTTAAGGTAATGATCAGTTCTGGTACTTAAAATGATTCATGCATATGAACCCACTTCTCATTCACTCATGGAGGATGAAGGATGGTATAATCATGGGATTATTTTTTCCCCTATG
Source organism: Viscum album (assembly GCA_963277665.1). Classification (NCBI taxonomy): domain Eukaryota; kingdom Viridiplantae; phylum Streptophyta; class Magnoliopsida; order Santalales; family Viscaceae; genus Viscum; species Viscum album. The sequence goes on from OY728166.1 coordinate 726,440,184, forward strand.
TCAGGAATACATGGTATATTAAGGAAATTAATCCTATTTTGAGGCCTACTAGAGCTTGGTCCTTAGAAAAGATTCCTAAATATACTAATAATAGAGGGAAATATAGTTATTATAGTTCATTGAATCCCTAACACACTGATGGATTTCAGGTATTTAAATCCATGTTGAGGTCTTACACTTAAAATTATTTTCATGTATGAATCGTCTTATCATCAACTAATGGATGAGATAGAATGATCATCCCATGGAAATGATTGGGTCCTGATTGTTGAAATTTCGGAGACATGGGGGTACTTAAGCCAAAGTGGATGCCCATTAGAGCTCAGATTGTAGGAAGGTGTTAAATTTATCATGTTTTTATAGAAATCATATTTATCATAGTTCAGTGGGTCAGGGATTACACATTGAGGTTTCCTATTGGTATACTCGTTCTCTATATTCTGACAGATGAAGAGGGACATTTTCAATGAAAGGTCATTTAGATAAGCTTTTCATGACATGAATGACCCTCTTGAGAGAATGATACAAGTAGGGTCACATGAGTGTGTAACCCTACCCCATTATGGAGACTTAACTTATAAATAGGGAATGTAATAAAATATTCTTGTCTCGAGTCCACATAGAATGGGTCTAGGTGTATCTTCCACATGAGGTTAACATGTACTAGGAGATCAGCATGACATGTCTTGGATATCTGCTAGAAATTACTTGATTTTTTTCCCAACATGTTTGGGTTGTCAATCTGTTATGGTAGACACGTCTAAGTGAGTTTTCTAGACATTTCCACGATGCTTCTAATGACCTAAGTTAACTTTCCAATGATTTTATGCATCATCATAGCAGGAATGCCTAGGGGTTTCTTCATGATCAATTGATTTTACATGGATACCTTCAAATGAGTGAAGTGAACATGTCCAATATGCTTCACATAATCAAAGTAGACAAGTCTGGGGTCTTGTTCATGATTGAAGTAGATGTGACTATTCACTCTCACAAGATCAAACTAACCTTTATTTGGACTATCGCATGGAAACATAGACATGTAAATGGGTAATCGTATGCTGACATGCTAATGAGCTATCACAAGACTAGCTGGACTTGTCCAGAGTCTGTATTTTGACAAATGAATACATGTCAAACAGATATCATTTGATCAACATGGTTTGTCCATATATTGTATTCATACCAAATTGGTTTTCCAATATACTTAATTGTGACGAAATTGGTTTTTCCATGGGCACATAATGTCTTTTCAAGACCAAGGGAAAGTCTAGAAAATGCATGATTTTAATAGAGTTTCACATAGCGATCTTATAAACATGTTTTTGATCTTTCACTTGACCGAATGAGGTAGGTTCATGTCAAAAGTGATAATTCCCTATGTATATATGGATATAATATAAATGGAAATGGAATTTCATGGATAGTGGATTCATTCTAAAGCTGCACCTCCTAGGTTCTTCATGGAAATTTGATAGCTTTCCCAAGATTCCTCATGTGTATCAATACGACATAAACACATTTAAGGGAACCCTGCATGATATCTCCACATGAAGGTCCATGACTTACATGGCCTTAAAGAAGCCATGATAGTTATTCTAGTACCATTTTTGGGTTTTTTTGTTGATTCTACAGACAGGGGAGAGGTTGAAATCTGCGTGAAGAGGGTTCATGACATATGGGATACACATACTCTTTGTCCACTTTTCATAAAGGGGGTGTCTGAGGGGATGTTGTGTATCGAGTCGACCACTTACAAGGCCACATCCAAGAATCTTGATACATGAATGGTCATGATATTAAAATACGGTGGGATCACGCTATCACTAATTCAAGGCCACATGAGGGAATCACATGTGAAAATGGAATGCATTGGGGGATATGTTCCTTGGTCTACAAAGATAGTGGTGTCATTCCATATAATTGAGGGTTCGCGAGAGTGTCACGCGTTATGGAGGGTTTTCATGAAGCACCTTTATGTGATTCATGTTCCTTCAAAGGTATATTTCATTTTTCTTTACTTTCATTCCAAAAATCCATGGGGGATGTAATATGCCAATATAGCCACATCAAAGGATGCATTTATGAACCACATGATAGGGAGGTTTATTTCATTGAAAGACCTAAGGTTGTAATGTACACTACTATATGATTTTGGGAACTAGTATGAGTTTATCATGCTTCTGGGGCCTGTACTATTGTATATCATGAGGTTATATTACTCATGGGTTCACATAATCCAAAGAAAGGTCCTATAGGGTGGTGTTCTAAATGAGTGCATGGGGTGCACACCGGGTCTGTAAGCATAACCAGAGGTCATTCTTGATGAATTTGTGAACCCATTAGGGAATCACATGATCACATGAATACCTCATATGAACAGGGCATCACATAATGCTCTGTTCAGCATGAAATTTTATTATTTTTAAAAGATAAGGTGGTAGGTTCTCACAATCAACTAATGAAGTTCTCTGAGGATGATCATCAGTGCACTCCATTCCTTTGATTTCTTTCTCCACTTCTCCCTCTCCTCTCCACACATTTATATTTTAGGGGGTAATTGGATCTAATAGGAAGATGTGGGTCAAATGTGGAACTTCTTTTCACTGGGGGGATTCCTTGTGTGATGGATTAAGCAGTGGATTCATTTCGAGATCAACATCACGTGATGGAAAGAAGACTTCATGTGATCATCATTACTTCATTGTATGTCTCTATCATGATGGTACATTGGATAGTCTCTAGGGATTCACATGATCCGAATCAAAATCATTGTATGAATGGTGTATATCCTCTCGAAAATGTCGATTTATATGGATGATAAAATATATAAGTGATAGAAGAGTCATCTGATCGTAAAAATTATCTAATGATTTAGGTGATTTTATTCACATGATCATGCGATCAAAGGATCATAACATGATGGATTCATGCATTTTCTGATATTTTTGTTACATGACATTGATTATTGGGATGAGATTCATGAGATTGTTCACCTATAATTCAGATGGAGGATGCTGACCACATTGACATCTATGTTGGTTTCCTCAAGCTCATTCAGATATCAACAAGGGATTGGAGATGGTGGTGATGTCGAGCAAGAAATGGGTGTGTCTTACGACATCGAACAAGAGTTTCAGGAGGTTGAAGATGAATTTTATCATGGTACATGATCAAATTATCATAAATATTCATAGTGGATGATAGAATGTTTCAAATGGAACTATGTGGGATTTAAACGGAAGTTTTCGATCATATAGATCGAGCAGTTGAGATTATGTCTGGATTTTTAAGGTACTAGTGAACAATACCCATGGCTTTTCATCCCACATAAAAACCAGGTTCTTCCTTCTCTTTGGTTTATCTGAGAAACTACAAACACCATTCGGTCAAGTCAACAATAGGGTTTGACACCCATAGATCATATGGACACCACCACCCAGGCTTCGGCCCTATGGGATCTTGACCCATGTTATGCGATACTTCGGGCTCGTGCACCATAAGCCCCATTCATAAGTACACACACTTCCTTCACGCACTATGTAACACCCCAGGATTTCAGAGTGTGTTATTTCTTAAAAATAATTCAATAACTTGCACTACACGCAACACCGAGTTCAATCACACCATTAAAAGAGGTCATGAATAGTATTAACTACATTTTGAACTTTATATAATCCTTATAATTTTAGAATCCCTATTATGAGTTCCTTAGTCATAATGCAAGAACAAATTCATTTTCAGTATTTCACTTTTATCAACTTCTAATAGTGAAACCTTTTTAAATACAATATTTTAAACTTTTTGACTAAATGGAGACATCAAAAAATTTAAAATGAAACATCCCAAGCGTCCACAGTACGCTTTCCTTTGGATAAAACAGTAGCGTGTGTTGTACGCAACTTCGAGTTCTAACACACCGTAACCAATCAAACTAGTTGTTATGAATAGTAATACCTACTTTTTGAAGTTATATATATTTTATATTTTAAAATGGACTTCATTTTTGGATTCGGAATATCAAATTTAGCCTAAGGTGAAATTTTGGTACTTTTCGGATAACTTTCATATTTTGATGAATAGTGAAAATTACTAAATTTTAATTAAAAACAACTTTTTTAATCAAAATAATTAATAGTGATAAATTATGAATTTGAGTGGTTTTAAAGTATATTTAGAATATATTTTTACTATTTAATATAATGTTGGTCATTGGACATAATTTTACAATTAAACCGAACATAAACAAGTGTCAATCTTTTGATAGTTATTATCTCTTAAAAACACGCTTTTTGTTTTGACAGCGGGAATTAATTTTAAATTAATTTCTGCCACTTATGTGTTTTGAATTTAGGAAAATGGATTCCATATTTGGAATCAGGATGTTAAAATTGTGTAAATAGGTAACTTTTATTTTTAGACATTTTGAATAATTACTGCGGTAAATATTTTATTTACCATGGTTAAGGGTAAATCCGGTAAATAAGGGTTAAAAAAATAATATTATAATAATCATAATTACCCTAAAACGTGTCTTAACCCTATTGGTTGATACATGGTCGACCATGGGCATCTTTGGGTCTATTTTGGGACCCCATGGATCCACTTGTAAGTGATAATGACACATTATATTAATAAAGTTAAAATAAAAATAAAAATGGCATAAGCTTACATATTTTAGAAGAACAATTTTTACATAGGGTTATACATGTTGGATTTTAGATTATAAATATTCATTAGAAAGATAAAAAGATTTCCTAAATAATTATATTTTATTTATAATTTTTAGACATTAAATAATTTATTTTATTTATGACACAATGATGATGCAGTAATTACTAAAATAGTGAAAAATTAAAATAATTGATCTTATAAATACCCAAATAATTATAATATGAAACTTTTAATGAATTAAACTAATTTTATATGATAATATGATATATTAGGAATGATTTAATTGACTTTGTTCGAAGTAATCAATCTGTTAGGAGTTTCACAAAAATCAACTATTGAATAGTGTCAAAATTGACATAAAAGAGTTCTTAAAACAAATATTATATTATTAATTGATATTAAATTCCTAAAAATCTAAGGTTAGGCCAAGAGACTTATATTATGATAGGTTCCTTATTAATGGACCACTTGGGGGTCTCTTGGATGTATATAGTATGTTTATTAACCATATTATATAAAAATACAAAGAGACATTGTAAAAGTGAAACTAATTAACTTAGAGTTAATACTTAAAGATAAGGTTAATATAAGTACCCAAACCTGTCTAAATTCTATTGGTTGAGTGGTTTTCGACCTATCCCCACCTTAACCTTTGAATAGTCAATTTTGAAGCCATTAGAAACCGAATATGAATTTATTATAAATTAATATTTCTAGCTTTTCCAAAGGTGCCCCTCACCCCTCTTATAAAAGGGCACTCCTCCTTCTCATTTCTTCACACCTCTCAAGCCACTTGGCTCGTCCAAACTCTGCCCAACTAAGCTCCCCACATCCCTCTCCTCATCCTTGAAGCTTCCCCTTAGGCAGAAAGCATTTCAAGAAGTCCTTTGGTTCCAACCAAAGTGAGTTACCTAAATTAAAGGTAACGATTTCTCTTAAATTATTTTCATTTATTTTGCTTCTTCAACCCCCAAACTCTTTTTATTTCCTTTCTTTTGTAACAACACCAGTATCCTCAATATACTAGGATGTTGTTATAAAAAGGATTAAAACTACACATACACACAACTCCATCTAATGGATGATGAACATAATGTTTCTGTGGATGGCAAACTAACGCCTCACGAAACGATGATTGTTCAAATACATCTTACCGCCTCTCATGGTGGCCATTATGATGGCACTGTAATTAAATATGATATTAATGATATATATTTTATATATAAGCTTCTGTAATTCCATACCATTATTCTTTTCATGTTGTATATTCATACGATAATTTCATTTGAGGAAGTGCGGACTACCGCCCCCTTAAAATGATATGACTCGTTCATACCACACATGGAACGTATAAAGGATGGTGTTAATGAACTTAAGTAACATGTATAAAATATTATATTATACTGGAATAGTAATATACCTATGTATCATTTGTATTCTATTCTTTTAAAATAAAAATTAAATGGAAGTAGCGTTCGTGCGTACGTACGGACTACCGTCTCCACGAACGCGATGAGATTCATTCTCCATCGTATCCATTCAAGTATAATTATCATTTGATGATTTAAAAATGATGTTTAAGGACTTGATACCATTCTGGATTTGAATAATATACAACCTATCCTTTACAAACATGTCTTACGTAACAAAACATATAAGTTAACACCCGAAACAACGATAATACTAAGATATTATTATCAAACCAATATTAAAAGATCATATATGATATCATATTAATATATATGATTCTTGTATAATTTAATAACAATTATTTCACCATTATACAGGAGGTTAACCTACCCCAACCAAGGAAAAGTACAAGGTAAGGGTTATTTCACAATCTCTTCATTATCCGAGGTTGTTTGTACGTAATAATCTACTGGGATCTCTTTATCATCCACATCCATGTTTCTTCGAAATGTATTTCAAAACATTTTTACTATTTACAAGAATATGGGTTAAAGTCATTTATACCCTTGTTTGACTTTTTATAAGAGGTTTATAAAGGAATCTTTCCGTCGTTTTCAAAACAAGGGCCTTTTTAACCTTTTCGACAGAATTGAGGTAAGAATGTTTTTTTTAACTAATACGGCGGGTGCGGTTATTTTCCGCCGTTATAAAATCGTCGAAGCTTTCCTTACAAGCTTATAAGAATATTTTCAAAGAAAATGTTTTATTTTATATGGATCTTAAATGATTTCAAAATAAAAGGAGATACTTCTTTTAAAAGAATTTTGATTTCATCTATGTCAACATCCTTTGATGGATTTTAAGATTATTTGAAGTTGATTTATTATAATACAAAACTTCTATATTGTATTGAAGGTTTTGTGATATGTTTGAATGTGGATGTGCTATTTTATACCATTCATAGTTTATGGTGAAACTATTGACATTTCGTATGCTAGTTTTAACCCGAATGTTTATGTTATATTTCAAACTTTTCTTCAGATGAATGTGCTAAACAAGTATGTTCCGGGTTGGGGACTGGTAAAAGTAAGCCCTCCAGGTTGGGGACTGGTTAAAGTAAGCCCTCCAGGTTGGGGACTGGTTAAAGTAAGCCCTCCAGGTTAGGGACTGGTAAAATTATGCCCTCCGGGTTGGTGTCCGGTTATTAGAGGCACTCCGGGTTGGTGTCCGGTTATTAGAGGCACTCCGGGTTGGTGTCCGGTTATTAGAGGCACTCCGGGTTGGGTTCCGGTTAGAAGTAACCCCTAGGTCTTGGGATGAGGCCTAGACAAAGAAATTAACGTTTAGCATTATGCATTCCAACATTATTAAAGTGGTTATTGATTTTTGCATGTGATTATTCGATTAGTAGAATATCCATGTGAATAAGTAAATGGCATTATTTCATTTTACTTTTGCCATACTATGTTGAAGTTCAAGTTTAAAAGGCTTTTGTTTTAGTAATTCATTGCCTTAAATGTTTACGCTTATTTTGAATGTTCCGCTATATTGTTATCCTTATTGGGCATTTGAGCTCACCCCTTTTCTATGTTTTATTTTTCCCAGGTAGTGAAGAAGTAAATTATGATTGACTTGCAGGGATATTATGAGGGGTTAATAGTGTGGATATGAAGACTTTGTTGTTGTAGTAGTTTTTCACTTTGAAATGTAATGTAAAACTTTATGTTTATATCTAGTGTTTCCAAGGCTACTAAACTAACCGGTCTTTCGAGATTTGATCTTTCTTGTGATCATGCCAATGTTATGAAGTAATGCACCGACTCTGGGTAGCTGGGGTCGGGGCGTTACAGTTGGTATCAGAGGAAGTTTAGTACAAACCTTGGAAGCTAGATTTAGATAAACTCTGATTAGAGCACGTAGACCTAAGATGAACTTTGAGGATTAGTATAGAAGAACTTCCTAGAATTTTGGTATTGTAGAGATTTTGTGAGTTTTCCGAGCAATACATCCCTGTCTGGATACGAGCAGGTAGAGGCGGCTTTGGCACAGATGTACCTAGGGGTAAAACCCGAAAACACCGCTTTGAGCTAGACTCGAACGGGAACTGGTGCACGACAACGGGCCTTGCTGCACTCTTGGTTACGACACTCCCGGGGGATATGCTTAGGATAACTCTCATTTTCATTACAAATCATTTTGAAGGGATTATGAGTATATACTTCCTCAAAGAAAACATTCTTATGATTATGGATTATATCCATAAATAGTTCAATTTATGTTAGGTGTTTTATAAGTATGGGATTATGTATTTTGATTCATAAACTGATCTAGTTTATGCCATGGTATAGAAATGGCGCCCAGTAGAAGGAATGAGAACTCCAGAAATACACATGATTCAAAGAGAAGGAAGGATCATATCTTTCATGGTCTTGAGCTAGAATTTATAAGAGAAATAGTCTCCCATGTATTATCATCATATGAAGAAATAATATCATGTGTTGATAAGATATGTAAAGAGTTTACTGAGTCCTATGGATTTGAAGGGAAGCAAGAGAAGAAAAGGATGGAAGAGAGAAAGATGGATAAAGGGAAGAGGGAAAAGAAGAATTTTCCCATATGTGGTAACTGTGGAAAGAAACACCCTGGAACTTGCCTGAAAGGAATGGGAGTTTGTTATAAGTGTGGAGGAAAAGGGCACAAAGTACGTGACTGCAAGGGTAAGAAAATGGTTTTAAATGTACAATGCTTCATTTGCAAGGAGTTTGGACACTACACGAACCTATGTCCCAGTCATCAGACTATGCTGCAAATGATGTTATTGGATAATAATCAAGTTATGATACTACCACAGATGAAGAGGAATGATTAGAGTTCTTATGTTGATTATGTCAATTGAGCTTTGTATCAACAATGTACTTGTTATAATAATTATGGAGTATATAAGGATTGTACTACAGTACTATTTCATTAAGGACTTGAGATTGTGTGGAACAATGAAAAGTGACTCAATAGCAGGATAAATTTTTGGAAAATATATGGTTGAGAGAATGATAAACCATAATATAGTTCTGATACCGAGGTAGTGATTTTCGAATAATAGATGATTATTTTGGAAAAAAAATATTGGATATTCTTGACTACCTTGGAACTGATTAATGAATTGTATATTCCATCATTGTTGGGGTTTAAAACATTTTTGGATTAATGAAGTATATCCAGCATTCTATATGGAATAAGGGAGCATGAATGTAATCAATAAGGAATATGGTAATACATGATGAAGGTATTCATATGCTATTACGGGGTAAAAAGGATCTATATTATGTTTACCTTCCTTATGAATGTTGGACTGTGAGTTTGGACAGAAGTATTTTGGATAGTTCTAGTTTGGATTATTTTGGATTTCCATAAAAGGACAACCCGGAAGTCGGGCGGCAACCCGTCGCGTCCGGCAAGGCTGCGAGACTTGAACCCGCAACCAAAGGGCGACAAGGGTGTATCACCTACCACTATCCCACGAGATGTCCTGGATTAAATAAAGTAGTTTTTTAAAAGATCTGGTAGATGAATTATAAATTCGTTTATTTTGGAACCCTCTATGAATAGTATAAATAGAATTTTTTTTACGAGTGAATGATGAGTTTTGGTAGAAATTTATTAATGGATAAAACTCTAATTATAAACTAAGTATATCTCCTTATTATCTTATCCAATCTCATAAATAAATTCCTCAACATTAATAATAGAAACTTAGAACAAAAATGTTGTCCTAGATGGTACCTTAAATCATCACAAATTTATGGCTTTGGGATTGTTGGCCTTTTCATAGCCATGTTCTCTACCACTCTCCATCAGATAATTGATGGCTAGATTTTTCTTCCATATCCATATTTTCTTACATGGAACCCTAGTATGTGTTATTTTCGGTAATCTTCATACTTTCGACTCTTTATTTTAAATAGAGGCCTCGTTAATTCATTTTTCGATGTGGGATTTCAACTAAGATATTTTGAAACGTCAAAAATGTGTTATCCCAATACCCTATATTTTGTTGAACCGATGGTACTTCAAATCATCATAGATTGATGAGTTTAAGGACCTCAATTATACACTTGTTTTTGATTGATGACCTCAATCACTACCTATAAATATTTACGTTTTTCCTCCGATTATATGTCTCTAATTGCCACCAATGTTCTCCTAATCGAGATCATAATTTGGTGGTGACCTTTTAATTTCTCTTTTCCTCATATTAAGACAAAATTTTAGTAACCCAATTTCCAATGTGGGTTTTCCCACAAATATATTTTCTACTTTCAACCTTTTATCTTCGAAGAACAATTTCAAATTGCGAGGACGCAATTTATTGAAGGAGGGGAGAATGTAACACCCCAGGATTTCAGAGTGTGTTATTTCTTAAAAATAATTCAATAACTTGCACTACACGCAACACCAAGTTCAATCACACCATTAAAAGAGGTCATGAATAGTATTAACTACATTTTGAACTTTATATAATCCTTATAATTTTAGAATCCCTATTATGAGTTCCTTAGTCATAATGCAAGAACAAATTCATTTTCAGTATTTCACTTTTATCAACTTCTAATAGTGAAACCTTTTTAAATACAATATTTTAAACTTTTTGACTAAATGGAGACATCAAAAAATTTAAAATGAAACATCCCAAGCGTCCACAGTACGCTTTCCTTTGGATAAAACAGTAGCGTGTGTTGTACGCAACTTCGAGTTCTAACACACCGTAACCAATCAAACTAGTTGTTATGAGTAGTAATACCTACTTTTTGAAGTTATATATATTTTATATTTTAAAATGGACTTCATTTTTGGATTCGGAATATCAAATTTAGCCTAAGGTGAAATTTTGGTACTTTTCGGATAACTTTCATATTTTGATGAATAGTGAAAATTACTAAATTTTAATTAAAAACAACTTTTTTAATCAAAATAATTAATAGTGATAAATTATGAATTTGAGTGGTTTTAAAGTATATTTAGAATATATTTTTACTATTTAATATAATGTTGGTCATTGGACATAATTTTACAATTAAACCGAACATAAACAAGTGTCAATCTTTTGATAGTTATTATCTCTTAAAAACACGCTTTTTGTTTTGACAGCGGGAATTAATTTTAAATTAATTTCTGCCACTTATGTGTTTTGAATTTAGGAAAATGGATTCCATATTTGGAATCAGGATGTTAAAATTGTGTAAATAGGTAACTTTTATTTTTAGACATTTTGAATAATTACTGCGGTAAATATTTTATTTACCATGGTTAAGGGTAAATCCGGTAAATAAGGGTTAAAAAAATAATATTATAATAATAATAATTACCCTAAAACGTGTCTTAACCCTATTGGTTGATACATGGTCGACCATGGGCATCTTTGGGTCTATTTTGGGACCCCATGGATCCACTTGTAAGTGATAATGACACATTATATTAATAAAGTTAAAATAAAAATAAAAATGGCATAAGCTTACATATTTTAGAAGAACAATTTTTACATAGGGTTATACATGTTGGATTTTCGATTATAAATATTCATTAGAAAGATGAAAAGATTTCCTACATAATTATATTTTATTTATAATTTTTAGACATTAAATAATTTATTTTATTTATGACACAATGATGATGCAGTAATTACTAAAATAGTGAAAAATTAAAATAATTGATCTTATAAATACCCAAATAATTATAATATGAAACTTTTAATGAATTAAACTAATTTTCTATGATAATATGATATATTAGGATTGATTTAATTGACTTTTTTCGAAGTAATCAATCTGTTAGGAGTTTCAAAAAAATCAACTATTGAATAGTGTCAAAATTGACATAAAAGAGTTCTTAAAACAAATATTATATTATTAATTGATATTAAATTCCTAAAAATCTAAGGTTCGGCCAAGAGACTTATATTATGATAGGTTCCTCATTAATGGACCACTTGGGGGTCTCTTGGATGTATATAGTAAGTTTATTAACCATATTATATAAAAATACAAAGAGACATTGTAAAAGTGAAACTAATTAACTTAGAGTTAATACTTAAAGATAAGGTTAATATAAGTACCCAAACCTGTCTAAATTCTATTGGTTGAGTGGTTTTCGACCTATCCCCACCTTTACCTTTGAATAGTCAATTTTTAAGCCATTAGAAACCGAATATGAATTTATTATAAATTAATATTTCTAGCTTTTCCAAAGGTGCCCCTCACCCCTCTTATAAAAGGGCACTCCTCCTTCTCATTTCTTCACACCTCTAAAGCCACTTGGCTCGTCCAAACTCTACCCAACTAAGCTCCCCACATCCCTCTCCTCATCCTTGAAGCTTCCCCTTAGGCAGAAAGCATTTCAAGAAGTCCTTTGGTTCCAACCAAAGTGAGTTACCTAAATTAAAGGTAACGATTTCTCTTAAATTATTTTCATTTATTTTGCTTCTTCAACCCCCAAACTCTTTTTATTTCCTTTCTTTTGTAACAACACCAGTATCCTCAATATACTAGGATGTTGTTATAAAAAGGATTAAAACTACACATACACACAACTCCATCTAATGGATGATGAATATAATGTTTCTGTGGATGGCAAACTAACGCCTCACGAAACGATGATTGTTCAAATACATCTTACCGCCTCTCATGGTGGCCATTATGATGGCACTGTAATTAAATATGATATTAATGATATATATTTTATATATAAGCTTCTGTAATTCCATACCATTATTCGTTTCATGTTGTATATACATACGATAATTTCATTTGAGGAAGTGCGGACTACCGCCCCCTTAAAATGATATGACTCGTTCATACCACACATGGAACGTATAAAGGATGGTGTTAATGAACTTAAGTAACATGTATAAAATATTATATTATACTGGAATAGTAATATACCTATGTATCATTTGTATTCTATTCTTTTAAAATAAAAATTAAATGGAAGTAGCGTTCGTGCGTACGTACGGACTACCGTCTCCACGAACGCGATGAGATTCATTCTCCATCGTATCCATTCAAGTATAATTATCATTTGATGATTTAAAAATGATGTTTAAGGACTTTATACCATTCTGGATTTGAATAATATACAACCTATCCTTTACAAACATATCTTACGTAACAAAACATATAAGTTAACACCCGAAACAACGATAATACTAAGATATTATTATCAAACCAATATTAAAAGATCATATATGATATCATATTAATATATATGATTCTTGTATAATTTAATAACAATTATTTCACCATTATACAGGAGGTTAACCTACCCCAACCAAGGAAAAGTACAAGGTAAGGGTTATTTCACAATCTCTTCATTATCCGAGGTTGTTTGTACGTAATAATCTACTGGGATCTCTTTATCATCCACATCCATGTTTCTTCGAAATGTATTTCAAAACATTTTTACTATTTACAAGAATATGGGTTAAAGTCATTTATACCCTTGTTTGAATTTTTATAAGAGGTTTATAAAGGAATCTTTCCGTCGTTTTCAAAACAAGGTCCTTTTTAACCTTTTCGACAGAATTGAGGTAAGAATGTTTTTTTAACTTATACGGTGGGTGCGGTTATTTTCCGCCGTTATAAAATCATCGAAGCTTTCCTTACAAGCTTATAAGAATATTTTCAAAGAAAATGTTTTATTTTATATGGATCTTAAATGATTTCAAAATAAAAGGAGATACTTCTTTTAAAAGAATTTTGATTTCATCTATGTCAACATCCTTTGATGGATTTTAAGATTATTTGAAGTTGATTTATTATAATACAAAACTTCTATATTGTATTGAAGGTTTTGTGATATGTTTGAATGTGGATGTGCTATTTTATACCATTCATAGTTTATGGTGAAACTATTGACATTTCGTATGCTAGTTTTAACCCGAATGTTTATGTTATATTTCAAACTTTTCTTCAGATGAATGTGCTAAACAAGTATGTTCCGGGTTGGGGACCGGTAAAAGTAAGCCCTCCAGGTTGGGGACTGGTTAAAGTAAGCCCTCAAGGTTGGGGACTGGTTAAAGTAAGCCCTCCAGGTTAGGGACTGGTAAAAGTATGCCCTCCGGGTTGGTGTCCGGTTATTAGAGGCACTCCGGGTTGGTGTCCGGTTATTAGAGGCACTCCGGGTTGGTGTCCGGTTATTAGAGGCACTCCGGGTTGGGTTCCGGTTAGAAGTAACCCCTAGGTCTTGGGATGAGGCCTAGACAAAGAAATTAACGTTTAGCATTATGCATTCCAACATTATTAAAGTGGTTATTGATTTTTGCATGTGATTATTCGATTAGTAGAATATCCATGTGAATAAGTAAATGGAATTATTTCATTTTACTTTTGCCATACTATGTTGAAGTTCAAGTTTAAAAGGCTTTTGTTTTAGTAATTCATTGCCTTAAATGTTTACGCTTATTTTGAATGTTCCGCTATATTGTTATCCTTACTGGGCATTTGAGCTCACCCCTTTTCTATGTTTTATTTTTCCCAGGTAGTGAAGAAGTAAATTATGATTGACTTGCAGGGATATTATGAGGGGTTAATAGTGTGGATATGAAGACTTTGTTGTTGTAGTAGTTTTTCACTTTGAAATGTAATGTAAAACTATATGTTTATATCTAGTGTTTCCAAGGCTACTAAACTAACCGGTCTTTCGAGATTTGATCTTTCTTGTGATCATGCCAATGTTATGAAGTAATGCACCGACTCTGGGTAGCTGGGGTCGGGGCGTTACACACTATACCTCCATCTTTTGGCTAACCTTGGCTGGCTCCCACTGGGTGTGGTTGACTCTGGTCCCATATGGATTTATAGTCGGGAGATGGTCTGGATGGCTAGTGGATTGGATAAGTTTTTGGCTAAGGTTGGTAATATATTCATATATGAATAAGTTAAAACAATGTGTATGAACTTATATCGAAGCCCAATCGCATTATCAAGGATTTCATCTATGTGTACTTGGTGAAAATCATATCAATACTTTTGTGAAGTCTTTACACTTTTGAATCCATAAACAGCAAAGTGTATATCACACAATTATGGGAGTAGACACTTTCACTCTTGGAACCTATGCTAAAAACACATTTTTACAAATTAGCATTTATACCAAGTGATATGATCCATGATAAACTATTAAAAACTTCATATTAGTATTACATTATCACAATTCGATTAGAAAATTGGGAGAACCCTTTGGTTTAGTATTTTCTAGGACCGGTGTCTTGGGAAATATATTTTCTAAAACATGTAAGAATTTGAACATAATTGAACCATATTTCACACCATTATAAGTTTTTTATAGGTTACACTCATCTTTATAAAGTAGGGAAATTATTATTTTTTTATCTCAATGATCAGTAAGGTAAAAATAGCTGATAACAATAAAATATCATAAGTGAGTATAAGATAAGAATATGATTATATTCATGATACATAGGAAATTAATACAAAAAAAATCATAGATCATAAATCATAACACAATGGAAAAGTCATTAATTAATTGATTTTTGGATAATTACCCAAAAAACATGATCTATGACTGAGTTATAACAAGATTACTTATAAATATGTCACAAAAGTACTATATGTGACATTATTTTCATGGGCCATGCCATTAGTGCCCATATTTACATAAAACTAAAAAGTACTTATGTATACTTATATAATGAGATATAAACTTTTAACCAATGAATTGGAGGGTGATATATGATCCTACATTTCATTCATCCATACATACAAATTTCATATGAAAAAAATTAAGTATGACATCCAAAATAAATCATAGAAAGGAAATGTGATTCATTCACCAGATCATAATGATCCCATAGAAATAAAATCTTTTTCATATCCTTTTCAAATGTATTCATATAATTAAATGATTCAAAATTCCATCAATATTCATAACATGATAAGAACATTGAAAATAAATGGGTATCTAATGACATTAATTATTATTCTAGGAAAATCCATTCAATTAAGATAAACGTTCATATGTTATTTAAACATTATAAATAAAGAGTGTATAGTTGAGATAATAATTTTCTCAGTAAATTAGTGAATGGAATTTACATAAACACCATTTAATAAAATGAATAAAAAATAGGGTATTCACAAAATAAATTAATTTTTTGAGAAGTTAGGATTATACAAAATGATTGATTTGGAAAGAATAAGGCAATGATGGATTATTCCTCTAAAAGAGAGAAACTACATAATACATCCATATAAAGAATTTTGATGGTTTCAAAATAACATATCAACAGTTTAACAAAGTAAACTCATACTTTTTCTATAATACATGAAACATATCATTCAAAAAGAATTCCTTGAATGATATCATATAAGATCTGATAATGAATTGGATTTTTTGACATTATACATTTAAACCCAAAAATAAAAATTATATATATCTATTTGAGAATAAATCATGTTATATAAATCCCATAATCATAAATAATTTTTAATATGAAAAGGAAAATAGAGTGTAAATCTTAAAATGGATTTTATAAAAAAATTCTTGATAATTTCATAAAATCAAAACATACATGTCCCATTAAGAAGTAAATTTCGAAAAGTTAGTGGATTATTTTTTCAAAATTTACTCAAAAAAATATAATAATAGATCATTTAAAATTAAATAAAATTTTCTATTGGAAATTTTTATCCAAATATAAAACATTTTATAGTGAAAGGAAAAAAAGAACATTTTAATACTTTAAAAATAAATTTGTTAAAAACACATTGTAAAAAAGGGTAATAAAACCTTAGTTTCATTAAAAATTATTTTTACAAAATATGATTATAAAATACCATATAATAAAATATTAGTGTCGGATAACCCAAGAATGGATGAAAATATTTCAAGATAATACATTATAAATAAATGAAAATATATTTGAGGTATCAATATCTGTTACAAGAAACAAAATCTACTCTGAAATAAATATTCAACAGTAATTTAAGTGGTAGAAATAGAAATTTATATAAAAAATTTTAAAACACCAAATAACACCATAATTGATAGAAAATAACAAATTTATAGGAAATAATTTCAAGAGAAAAACCATAACTCAATGAGTGAATGTTGTGTTACCCAAAATCCTTAAAATGGGTAAATAAATGAATCTATGTCCATTTGAAGAAGGGAATATGATTTAAGTTATTATATCCCATGAAATAAAAAAATACAAGAAAAAAATAAATTCATGGTTATTAAATGCACAATAGAAGTAAAATATGGTGCAAAAAAATTTATGTCTAAAAGAATCAGAATTGAGACCAAAAAAACCATGAAATCATTTTTAACTTTTCAATAAAAACCCCATGAGTTGAAAAACATCAAATACAACATTTAATATACTGAAATATCATATAATCATGATAAAAAATAGAATTATGGTAGTATTTACAACACGTAAAAGAAAACAAAGATTATAACATAATCTTATCTTAAGGAATTCAAATTTGAGACAAAGAACACGTTTCCCTAATTTGTTCTTAGTCAATATGTTCTTTGAACTCCCATATAAAAAAATATTTTATCTTAGTTACCCATTTCATAACATTTCTCACGTCTATAAACCATTATTAATATCATTTATAATTATTCTCTCTATATATATTAGTTAGTTATTATCAATTTTTGATATCGAATACAGGTAATCTCGATTGTTTTGAACTAGATATATAAGTGTTTTAATTAATTATTCTCTCAAATATCACCATTTATATTTTATAAAAGGTACAAGAAGTGTTTTTTTATAATTATTTATAATGTCATAATTTCATACCATGGATATTTTGGTTATGATTTTTAAAGATTAATTTGACGAGGAGTATGTTTTGATGATTCTTAGAGAACGAAAGATGTTTTATTAAAAACTGAGTTAGTTTTTTATATTACCCATCAAGTACAAAAAATCATTATTTAATTGATTATATCATGTATTACTACAAATTAAATTTCGAAAGTAACATCCCACCTCCCTGACCCATAGATCGCTACATGGAATGATGGTCATCGTTGTAGCTCAGCCAAGCCACATTATATTCTAGAGGTTGTCAACAACCAGTGGAGGTCTAAAGCGGTACTATGGGGTGACTATATCCTTTATATCAAAAAGTTCAATAATGAACAAAATACCTAAGTATCAGATAATAATAATAAATATAACAGTATGTAGGATAAATAAAGTATCAAAATAAAAATAATATTCCATGAAAAAAATAATATTGTCATGCAAGGATGGTTGCTCAATCATCTTATTGACCATACATGCTTCGTCTTGATTCAAGACTATCTCTGAGGATGTCACATTGAACATGCCAACCCCTAACACACGAACACATGTCATGTGTGTTGTTACATAAGAGTATCATAGACATCTTCTTACTTGATTATTATTAGTCATCATGAAAAACCCCTTACTTGTGTTTCCACATCAAGGACATCTATCTATACATATTGAAAAACCAACCCCAATATCACCCTAGTATCCCAAACCAACCACCCCTTAGAATATATCATACTTATTTTCCCCCACATCAAGGACCTTTTAGGCCTTTCATATAATAGTCAACTTTGTAACATCCCAGCTCCTAATCCCTAGAAGCCATAAGAATCCATGATCTCCTTATATAAGGAAACTCAATACCAAGAACAAACTATATAGATGCTAACTTTAATTTCTATATCCAAATCATATAATTCCATAAGTGTATAAAGATACACATCCATGGATTCCTAATCATATCACATATTCCCTGTGGGTGAATTCCATAACCCACCGTAAAAGGAAATAATAGGTCTAGTAGAGCACCTAGGCAATTCATTATAATCTTTTAACCATAAATATTAAACATTGGTTCATGTTCTTTGTGAAACACATAACCATAACTACCCATGGCTATACATACCCACTCAGAGTTGGGTTGAAATGGGACTCCCACTTGTCTTATTACAACATTGGTTCCCTCACATGGGTCCTCGGTCTCAATACTGCTTTCGGGTTAACACCCATGACTAAATGATGATTCATCCCTAGATGTCTTCAATAGGATAGGAAGAGAATATTGAAAACACACAGTAGTGCCTTATTGGAAAAAATTAATAGATGGTCGATATCTCATATCAGTTGTCAAGGTCACTCTAGGTTGGTCCACTCCCATAAATAGAACATGGTTTGGCTGTGGTCCATCTACCTTGGTTTTTTCATGTCAGATAGAATAGGACCACTCATTTTGGCCTCATCTTGGAAACCCTAGATTGATTAAAGCACAAATAGAGTTCTCTAAGTCCTATAAAGCATACGATCTCTAGTCAGCCCTCACCAAAATATTGGATGCATATAAAAAACCTATACATGGTATAAATGGTCTCATTAGGTATACCCCCTTAGGATGTATGGCAGCCAACTTTATCTCAACAGTACCAGCATCAGTAATCAGTGGTTGAGGAAACAATCCAACACACCATGGTTAATCATGACCCTTGGTTCTTGATCATTTTAATAAGATAATTTACATTAAAAAACATTTCATTTAATCAAAATATCAACGGGAATCACGCTTAGTACTATTACCATGAATCTACATGTAATATTAAAATGAACATAAGCCAAAGGTAGAGTATGCAAGATTGCATTCCTTATTACAAGGAAATTACACTTTTCAAAAAATTCATGAAATTTCTCTATAAAGTCTCAAAAAACATGTATGACCATTGTCCAAAAAATAGGAGGCCCTACCTCAAAACCAAACCATTAGAATTAGTTAATTATAATTATTAAATAACTTATTAATTAATTTGAAATGTTTTAACTAATTTATCATTTTTATTCAAATATGAATACAACCCAAATTCTCACAAGTAGATCTTGGCATGTCAGAAATTTCACAAACTGATTCCTAAAAATCCATACAGTACTCTGAATAATCATTTTGGAAAAAATAATAGGAATCCTATTACCAAAAAACATTAATCTAACTTAATTTAAGCTAAAATATTTGAGAAAATCACGATAACGGGAGACCACAATGAAACAACAAGCGGTGATTTTAGAACTTCAACTTGATACACATTCTATGAAAGAAACATAAAAAACCCTAGCTTCTTGGAAAATTTCGCCATGCTCTAGTGGAATAAGAATCAAATCCCTAATCTAGAGAAACTAGATATTAAAAAGAACATAGGAGAGAACCAATGGAGAATGATGAAGGTTGAGATTCACCTAGAATGAACATTTGAATAATAAAAAAATCTCTCCCATGAGGGTGAATGTAGGGGAGATCCAAAGGGGTGGGGAGCATTTATTTTTCTCATGAGAGGTGGAGAAATGAGGGGATCCCCCCTTAAGCATAAAGAAGATTAAAGGTCATTTTGAACCATTAATTTCCCCCACTGACTAGCCGGTGGAATTTTGTATACATGGATGCAACAGCCACCTCATCCACTACCAATGCCCTATAGATCCCCTAGGACATCCACTTGACTCCACTTATCATCCAAAAACATATATTTGAGGTTCCCAAACTATCATAAATGTTTTCGGAATCCCAAAAGAAAAATTGAACCATATGATAATTTAGAAATTTAAATTCATTCAGGAATTTTTAACACTTATGAACATGAGGTCATACAATCTCATAAACAGAACACTTCTCATCCCAAAAATATTTTAGTAGTCATTATTCCACATCCCCATACCTACATAATTCCTAAATTCCCTATGAAATGACTATATTCCAAATCAAAAAAATTAAGTGCACTTATGGAAAACAACTACAAATTCACTGTGATTATTCCAATGAACTGTGAGATAATGAACATATTCATTTTATAAAACATATATATTGTGCTTCCTAAAACACACCAAAATTAATACATGACCTCTTCATCGTCCAACTCATTACAAAGTTTTTTATTCTGAACACCACGTACAATAGCTCATAACTATCAATTTTAATCCTTGGCTCCTCCACCATTGGAATTTTCCATCAGAACTCAATACTTGTATTCCACCAATGTGCCTAGTGTGGTTCCCAGCATATATCTCCTGAATTATTTTGATGCCTTTGTTTCAACATCGATGCATATTATCATTCTAAAAAACTAAAAGATATGGAAGATCCTCATCACCCAAGAACCATATCAAAACACGATCTCTTCAAAAATCCCATAGAAAAAAAACGTACAAGTTGAATCCAAAATGACTCACCCAATGAGATTACTAGCCCACCACATTCCACAAATTCAACTGCCAATGTGTTCCCAACACCCGATCATAGAGCCCCTACTTCAGGGAACACCCATTGATCATTTAAATATGAAAATTGAAGTCTATGTTCAAATATCAGTGTAAATATATAGTAGGATCCCTAACACAAAAATAAACCAAAGGTTCATGATACACACACCAAAACATGTTTGATATGATACTTTCTTAGATTTCAAAAATCCATCATGATCCTGATACCCACACTCAAAGAATTCAAATCCAAACCTACACTTGGAATTCAAAAAAGAATCCAGAAACACCTAAATCCAATTATTCGGTGTAATTATAGTGAAAAAAGACTATCTAATAAATGGTCCCACACCATTGACCATTCTTATGCGAGGTTCACACACTCATGGCTAGCATCCCTCTCCCCACCTTAGGATCATCCCTATCATTTCACTATTAAAAAAATATCTCATTCATTATGGTCCATACCCTATCCACCACTAGATATAAAGTCTAGTGTTTCCAAGAACACTCATTCTTTTGTGTTGAACTCAAGACATAAATGTCCCCCCATTCCCAAACCAATGGAACATCATCCATGAGAACCATCAATTCTTAAAACCATTGAGGGTTACCATTCTCAAACCTCTCCTTGGGTGTCATCTCAATAGGTTACATCACAAAAAAGATGCCACTCTTCATGATCCAAACTCTCCTCATCCAATTGATACATGACATGGATTCGCATAGATAAACTGTTCCACCACACCCAATCCAATTATAGTGTCACCTTTAATTCAGAGGTGAATATATTATTCCATAAATAACTATTTTCCTATATTCATATAAGAATATCATTAATTATTATCATCCCTTAGAACTCTCATTATTTTCACCGATTATAATATATGACTCGTTCTTGATTTAAACATCCTAAAATAGGGTTGGCCATAATCTATGGCATGTCAAATCATCAATCCATGCACCCCCTTAGAACTATAATTCAAAATTAGTCACTCTACATATGTTGTGGTTTATCAAATGATCCCCTACCTTGTAACATAATCCTATAATGACAAGTACCCATCGAGGCTCCAAGGAATTCCCATTCATTAATACAACAACATTTTTATCCACCTCTAGTCACCATACTATTCTTCAGTATCCACTCATGCTCTGACCATGCTGGATAAAGAACCTCCAAAACATATAGGAATAGACATCACCCTAGTCCAAACCCTACAATCCAATCCTGATACCCAAGCACTCTAGGTGCATCATCAGGAACCAAATTCTTCATCCGAGAAATGTTGTAAAAAATGAGCAACTCCCATGTGTTGGTCTCATAACCTAAAGCACATACATGTGACTTCATTTCTAAGGAAACCACTAACCCTACCATACACATTACATGAGTTACCCTAATCACACCAACCAAAAACTCATAAATTTCTAATATTAAACTAAGAGATTTGTGGTCATCCACCTATCCGTACTAGTAAAGTTTCATGTCAGGGTCACTAGGTTGGGCTACCAAGCACAAATGTTATATCTTGTAAGTGTCAAAACCCAACATGAATTATAATCACTCTCATAACAATTAAAAAAAACTCATTTACACAATAACCCTCTCATGGGTTCTCAAAAATGATGAAATCACACACCACACGCCGTCCATAAATGGGGAACCCATCATCCTAAACATCTACCAATGAGACTACTCTGTTGAGGATAACGTCTGATCGATCAAACATTACCCATCAGATGCTTTTTATCATATGATTATCAAATAACTAAACTTAAAAGAGTCTTTATATTCATCACATACCATAATTTAAATGTGTTGTCTCATTAAGGGCATCATATCAATCATATGAAGAATTCAGATCCAAGATCACCCTCGTATACTAGACTAGACATGCCTCGGCATATAGTAGGCACTTTATATATATATGTGTTATAGAACCCCCATGGTAAGGCCCCTACCAGGATACCATGTTATGCTCCACTCTAAAACATCCCCACACCAAATACATGGAAACCAAAACCATCATTGATCTATTAATCGAATGTAGCTCAATATTGAGTGGAAACTCTCCGAAAGCTCCCATCTGGGTGTGGCTCCAAATCATGGAATACCAATCATATACCTTGGTATATATATATCTGGTAGCCTAACCATATCACATATACCACATGGGATAATTATATAATCTATTAAAAAGGAAATATGATTTTTGGAAAAATTCCAAAGTCATCATCACTATCAGTTACTACCTGGGGTTACACATCTTTTCGACTTTTATGTGACAGCCATGTCCATCACTACCCATGGCCATACATACCCACTCAGGGACAGATTTTATAGAGTTTCAACTGGTACCCTAAGTCTTAGTACAATATTGGTACCTATCGTGGGTCCTCAATATCCATATTTGTATTGGGTTAGCACTCAAGACCCAAGGACATCACATCCCTCAACATCCTAAAAAGGGTAGCATGTTTGGGCCAAATATACAGGGTCTCTCCTTAATAGCTACAATGAAGAGATAACCCACAACCAATCTTGGTCCTGATTGTCACTCTAGGATAGTCTACTAAAACATCTCAGTCTCGATCCACCTATGGTCTATCCACCTAGGCCTAGTCACGTTGGATGGAATAGGATCACTCATCCTACACTTTTCTCTAAAAACCAAAATATCTATAAGATAAAAATGATTCCTATGAGTCCTATATGACCTTAGATCTCTAGTCCACCCTAACTTTTGACTTAGATGTGACTCAATCCCTTATTAAAGGGATAAATAGTTTCATTAGGTTTAGACCCTCAGGTTTTATAGAATCCAACGATATCTCAATAGTCCTAGCCTCAACCATTGGTAACCGAGCTAAAAATACATCACCTATGGTTTTTTGTGAACCTTATAACTCAGTAATTTTAATTTTACAATTTTATTCAATTAGAAACAACCCATTTAATAAAAACAACCATGGGAATAAACCTCAGTTCTATTCCTAAGAATCCACATGTAGTATTAACAATAACCTAAGCTATAGGGATAGTATGTGAGACCACCAACCTTCTTATAAAGTGATCCCTCTATCCAAAAATAGATTGGTATCTCTCCCTAAGGCTTTCCAAGAATGTTCAAACTTCATCCAAATGACTTGAGGCCCTAAATCAAAACTAAACTATAAGAATTAATTAGTTATAATAACATTTTAATTAACAGATTAATTAAAAATATATAAATAATTATCCTATTTCATTCAAATAAGCCTAATAATTCAATTTCCATCTATATATCATGTCATGATAGAATCATATACAACCACTTTCCAATAACCCATGGAGTACACAATTCCTCATACGGATAAAAATACATAACATATAAGGGAAGAAACATTAATATAATAAAGATTTAAGCTAAAATCATTGGAAAAATCACCGTGGTGAAATATATTTATGAAATTATAGGTGGAGAAGTGTGGAAGTTTTCTCAGAATTCCCATTAAAAAGTAGCACAAAAATCTTCATGATGATTGTATATTTCCACCTTTTTATTGTGGAATCATCATCAAATCCATAACCTATAGAATTTAAAAATAGATTTGGGGGATGATAGAACCAAAAAATAAAATACGGGTCGATATATACTTGGAATCAATATTAGAAGCCTCTAAAACTGAATCACTTGAGGGTTATTGAATGAGAGAGTTAGAGATATACCCCCAAAAACATGTTCTATATGAGGATAATGGAGTGGGGTGACCCTAAAACTCAATGGGGGTATGATATTAATTTTCACACTTTAAATCCCCCATTAGCTAGCTAGTATAAACCAATAGTGATCTGGTGGCTACTGCAGCCCATGTGGATACTGTTTTCAACCACTAGCTGGGTAGTTTTATACTTTATTTATTGCCTCAATAGCCAACCTAACATCTATAGGGTCCATACCAATAAAAATTAACATCCCAAAAACTCAATACTCAATCCCAAAACATATATTTTACTCCCCAAAACACTTCGACATCACATATAAATCCTAAAACAAATGGCACATCCAATAAATAAAATATTGCAATTACTTAAGGAATTTTCAAATTTTATGGACAAGAGGTCATGAACCAATAGTCATCAGTGATATAAATTTATATCATCATTTAATTATGTGGGTAAACCAACCCAAACAATAGCATAACATAATTGATGGAAAATTATAAAGTGGTTTAGATGAAATATAATTATACCCGAATCATAACGATATAATTTAATGATTATTAGTGTGATATATCATGATTTTAAAGAAGAAAAAGATTAATATAACATATGTTAATTTAGTTTAAATTATAATGAAATTGTTTTTAATCACAGAACACTCTTTTGGATGGTTGAATATATCATGGTTGTTTATTCCTCATATTTTTATTATTTTATCCAATTTGTCTTCCCATAAGATTAATAATATGATAAAAATCAAATTTATGCATTAAAAATATTATCATGACTAGATATATACTGTATTTATGAAAATACAAATGAATTTAAATCGTTACATGGAGGTGGTAGTCCCCACATACACATGGATGATGATATTTTTTCTATAAAATGAAAACAAGTAGTTATATCACTTATAATTAAACAATATAAAATATTTCATAAATATAATACTTATATATTAAACACCATTTTAGGACCTTCCTTTTAAGTTGGTTAATGAAAATGAAATGCATTGCATCATGGTGGCGGTAGTGTGTATAATGGACGAATGGTAGTTCCAACTTTCTTAATAAAATAGGGAATGGTGGTTAATGCATATTTTATCATTATATTAACATTAAAATATAAAAATTATCCTGATTTTATTATTATTTAATATGGTGAAATTTAATTTATGAAACAATAAATTCATATAAATAAATAAAAATGAGAAATTATAAATTATAAATTTACACTTGACTTCTTCAATTATCACCTTTGAAATAGGGTTAAGCCTTTGAGGGATATTATTTATAGAAGACCAAATCCTATTGAAGATGAAAAAAATTTATAGGACATGGTTGGTTAGAGTTTAAAATAATATATGTGGGTTTTGGTGTGAGGGTTTGCAAGTAGAGGAGTTTCCATTTTATAAGGGAAAATAGATGATATTTTTTTAATTACCCAAAAATATTCAAATATGGGAAGTTTCTATCAAGGAAAGTAGCTCCAAATTTTCTAAATAATATATAGGGGAAGGGATAGGCTCACATTAAACATCCATTCCCATGAATTTTCAAAACATGTTTTTTGTATTTACCTCTTGGTTAAACCCTTTTCACCACTTATGATTTTTATAGAGGTAACTAGTTTTTACTCGGGTAATTTACCCATTCCTTTTGAAACACTATTGGTACTAATTACATAATTCAGACTAGATGATTTGAAATTTTAAATCCAGTTCATTATATTAATTTTATATAAGTTGTTGAAATTTATTTTAATATACTAAATATATAATGTTTTAAAAACATTTATTTTTGAAAAATATAACTTATGTTCTAAAATTTCAAATATGGGCTACTAAATTTGGACCAAAAATTTTGAAATTATAATGTATCTTATAAAATAAATACTATTATTTAGAAAATGGTTTCATGAATTTGAAATTAATACTTATTTATTAACATTTTCCTAAAATGCATGTTATTTGTAAAAATAGTATTTTTCACTATTCACATAAAATTTTATTATTTTAGAAAAATTAAAAAAGTTAATCATTTGAATATATTTCCATGATAAATAAATATATCAATTTAGTTATCCCAAATTATTTTTATAAAATTTATAAATTATTTTATAAAATGAAAATAAAATATATATTAAAAAACTGCTTTAAGTTAAAAGTCATTTTTAAAAATCATGTGTTTTCAATATTATTTCATACTGATTTCTAAATAATTTAATATATATATATTAGTTTAACAAATAACAAACATATTATAATAAATTTTTTGAATATGATCAATTTAGTTTATTATGGTAATCACAATACCCCATTTTAAATATTTCTTCGAAAGGCATTCTTTTTAAAATACTAATTATAAAAATAAAAATATATAAAAATATTAATTTAATATAATATTTTTATCTTCTAACTATTTTAGTTCTCATGTAATTTTTGTAATATTTGATTTTTTTGGGTTTTTTTTATTTTGGTGTTATATAGGACACAAGCTATTGAAGATAATATTAATTTAAAGGGTCCAAAATCTTAGCTTGCTTCAAATATTTCCAACTCTATGTATTCAATCATTGTGAAATTGTTTTTTGTTTTCCAAGTGAATATTTATATTTTTTTACTTTTATATATTTCAAATTATTATTTTTATGGGTTTTATAGAAGTATTTTGATTTAGTAAGATAATAAAATGAACATTAATTTAAAATAATTTTTATGATCACCTATGGGTAATGATTTTTTTTTCAAGGAAAATATTTCATTTTTTATAACACCTTATTAATTATTATTTTATAAATATGATTTATAATGAAATTTTTTATGATAATAATTGGGTAAAGAGTTCATTTCAATTATAAGTAAGTTTTTATTCTAAAATCAATATTTATGGAGAGAAAATGAAAACCTACTTATGAGTTTTCAGGAATTTCAAATGTATTAACAAGTTTAACATATTCTTAAATATCTTAATGAGGTTTATTTTTATCATTGAATATTTTTAAATGTTTTGTATAGTGAATAAGGATGAGTATGAATAATATAAAGGATTATATTTCTATTATCGGGAACCAATATAATATAAGACAACATGTTTTCAATGAAACATGAGTTTATTTTAAGAATCTAATTTTATAGAATAAAATGAACTTTTATTAAAAGTGAAAACTTTTAATTTTAATGGTATTATATGTAATAGTTTTTCCTAATTCTGTAAAATTATAAATTGATAATTTCCACTAAATAAAATAATCTAAAGCCGACTTTATACATTATGTAATTATGGGATATTTATGTTATGGGGTATTACATTTGGTTTCTAAGGAATGGTTTAGATAACATTAGAGGTTAGAATTATTTAAATGGTTATATTTTAATAGTTTTAGATACCATCATGGGTTAATAAGTCTATGTTTGATCATATTTTTAGAGGCATGGATACCCATTTCAAGTATTTATGTGATTAGAGATTATGATGATTAAGGAAGTTTTGGGATACATTTATTGGAATAGAACCCCCAGTTTTAGTATGTGTTTTATTGAAAAGGTTATTTAAATAGTAATGCTTATACATTATTTTGATATAACATTAAAGGTATTATTATCTTTTAGGATTAAGAAAGTATTTTATGTGAAAGTAATTATGGTTAATTTGAAAAAATAGTTATTAAATTTTGGGTATATATGCTTTATCATATAGATTACCATGGTATTAAAAATAAATTTGCATAATAGATGATTAATATTATTTATGGAAAATTTCACTATATAAGGAATATAATTTGATTTAGGTAAATAGTAATTTTTTTGGCTAACATGGGATTTTATTTTAAGAACAACGGTTGAGTAGCCTTTTTTAAGCATATTTTATTTTAGTGTTTATTTATGGTGATTCATTCTATCTATAGGAAAGATTAGAATATTTCATAGATTATATGATTAGAGAATAAAAATTTTGGGTATTTGACTTTAATTGTGATTGATTTTAGTTGGAGAAAAATGTAAAATTGATCATAGAATAATATGTAATCAAATATTTCTAATTTTTTGGGTTTTTAAGTTGGTTAGAAATATTTTAATGTAATTTTTATTAGTTACATATGGAATGATTTATATTGATCATTGGGTGTTATTGTTGACAATTTTTAGATTAATTTAGTATTATTTGCATATTAATGTTTATTTATATTGGATATTATATGAACATATTTGAACCATTTTTGGATTTGATTTATATATAGGAAGATGAGAAATAAATTCTTAGCCTTTTGTGTATAGTGTGATCCATTTGAGGATTAATTTAGGTATTTTGTCATGTATAATTAATATTAATCATGATGATGTGAATCTGATGAGGAAATCATTCTGAAATAATTTTAAGAAATAAATTAAGTAAATTTTATCATATTTTCTACTCTAATGACATAATAATTTCTCAAACCCAAGAAAACCGAATAAAATTCTACTGAGTCTCATGTGGAACATTATACTCGTCTACCATGGTATGTTTTAATGAACTCATTTTCAAGTATAATTACTATATTGGTATATGTATAATAATATATTTTGTATTTTAGATGAAATTAATGTTCATGAAAATATATATATATATAATGTTGTTATTATGTTATAATAAATTTGTTTGGAGTAAATAAAATTCAACTTATGAGGGTTAAATTTTTGGTAGATGTGGACAATATAACACCACAATATTTAAATATATATATATCTCCCTAAGATAATATGATGTTAAATTGCATATAATACATAAAACATTGAGCTTATTTGAACCCTGATATACTATAGAAATATTATTATTTAAATTTGACCATCATAACTTATCCATTATTTTGATGAGAATGAATAGGAATATAAATATTATGGAAAATATGATAAATATTTTTCTTAATAAAAAAGTTCCAATTAATTCATATGAAATAATAACTCAATTTTAAATATAATTATTTAAGATTAAAATAAAACAAAATTATTTCAGAAAACAAATTTAAATGCGCAATTTATTTTTATCAAAATAAATTTTATTAATAAAATAATATGAAAGTTTCTAAAGAAATGAATAGATCATATATTTAACAAAATAATATAAAATTCATATAATTATATATACTTGAGAAAGAATGAGTATAGATTCATTTTATTCTTCAAAAAAACTATTTTCTTCAAAAATGGTTTTTACATATTCTCATGGTTGAATATTATGATTAATTTCCAATACTTTTATAAATTTGATTTCATAAAATGGGAATAATTCTTTTCATCATAATTTAAAAATAATCTTAAGATAATTGTTTTTTTTAAATAGGGTGATTTTTTTATAAATTGTAAAAAATTAAAATTTTGAAATTATTAAGATTTGATTAATTTTAATCAAAGTAATTTCAATGTTAAATTTACTATTTAAATTATTTATAATTCAAACTTGTTTCATTTTATTAAATATAATCTAGTTAATTCCAAATTAATGAGTACTTTATTTGATTCTTGTATAAGTTAATTTTTATGCTTAAAAACACATTTTTTTAAACAGTTTTCATTCTGTTTTTTGTAATTTTAATAAAAATAATTTCTTCCATCAATAAGTTGAATCTTGAAGAATTAATTTCATATTTTTAATTACTATTTTAAATTTTTTAATGATAAAAATATCATATTTTTTCATTATGAATAGTAATCATAGTAAAATTTTATAACAATAGTAAAATTTAAAATAGGTTAAATAGGATTAAAAACTATGAAATAAGGACTCAAAATCAATCTAATTCTTTCATTTATTTTACATCATGATTTTATTTAAAATAAACACATTATAGATTCCAAATTATTTGAATATGGTACCATTTTCTTTTGATAATGAGCTATATATGTTTTTAATTAAATGATAATTTCAAAACGTCAGTCTCTTTTTTTAATATCCTTGGATTATTGTAATAGTCATAAAAATAAATTATGAATGGTCATAAATGGTTATTTTATGATTAATTTTTTTATAAACTTATTTTATTTTTAATTACTTGTAACAATATATTTATCTGGAATACTTACAAAACGTGGACACAATACTTGTTTAAAGAGTAGGGAAAACATGTATATTATATTAAAAACTTTTAATGTAATATATTCTTGAAAAACTATTGTCTAATATGAACTTATTGGATAATTATAATTTATCAGTGACATTTAGAGAGTTTATATTCTAATTTCATTACTGTCTAGATATCTTTAATATCCAATTTTTTGAATAGTTTTGAATATGACTAAAATTGGTATTTAATGTCTAAAAATTATTTTGAAATAATTTATAAAATCATAAAAATACTTTATAAAATCAAATTAATAGTAAATTTAACATAATATAATTAATGGTTCATGTATGTTACACTTTTTGTTTTTAAAATTACTTCAATGACCCTTTGAAATTGGTAAGTGTGTTACAATGGTTAATTTAAAACATGGAAAATGAGGAAATTAAACCAAAATTTAAAATTTAAAATTGAACATAAACATGTCTAAATTTTATTTAATGAATTTATTTAGGAATTATACACTTCATATTCTGATATATGGAACTTTAGATCCATTTTACATGAGTTACACAAATATTTTATATTTATATTTCTTATATTTACAAGATTTCCACCCATCTCATTTATAAAAGGGGACCTTGTCTACTCTCCCCCTCAAACCTTATGATCCATTTATTTTAGGAAATATATTCCAAAATACTTCCTTATCCTCCTAATCCTATTTTAGATCATATTTTCTTCCCCAATTCCTTCCAAATAAGGATTAAGGTGTAATCCAGATGAGGATTTCCAATGATGAGGTATGACTCTTAAACGAGTCCTTTTATTTTATATAATATTTTAAATCCCTGAATTATGTCCAATGTTTGATGATATAAATAAATATAAATCTTAAATATACTAAAATTTTATTATTATTATGTCATAATCATTATTCATCCCCTTTTCCTTCCAATTGGAAATGAAAACAACGCTCATGTGTGTCTATGGACTACCACCTCTACAAAGTAATGTATTTCATTTTTCATAACCTCCCTATAAGGATTATTATTATAAATGATTTCATGAATACATATTTTTTATTAACTAATTATTATTATTATTTAAATAAAATATATTACATTCTATCTTAACTTTCCACCTATTAAAAAATGAAACGCTACTCATGCGTACGTGTGGATTTACACCTATAAGAATCAATGCAATTCGTCTTTCATATATGTATTTAATGGATTATTATAAAATTTTATTTAATATATAATAATAATAATAATTTCATGATTAATATTCTGCATATGATGTTACCATAGCCTCTTTTTCAATGATCATCCTACAAAAGTTGTTTTACGATTATGAACTGAATGTCTTCAAAACGACTCATGTATACTTAACTAATTTAGTAACTGAATAAGTCATGATAATAAAATAAATAAAATTAATAATAAAAATATAATAAAAATTATTTTTTTAATAAATAATAAAACTAATATAATTTTACTTTTTAGGAGTTAGGGAATGTGAAAAA
Source organism: Viscum album (assembly GCA_963277665.1). NCBI lineage: Eukaryota > Viridiplantae > Streptophyta > Magnoliopsida > Santalales > Viscaceae > Viscum > Viscum album. The sequence continues at coordinate 726,472,824 of OY728166.1, forward strand.
TTATTCGGGACATGAGGTAATTGATAATCCATTGAAAATTAGTTTTAAAGTATTCATTTTAAAATAATAATACTCCATGAACATGTTCACAAATTTTTTTGAGAATAATATTATTTATTATTTAATGATGATTAAAGTACATATTACAAAAAATGATCTCTTTACAAATTAATAAAATGAATGTTTTGAAAAAAAAATTTACAAATCATTTTTTCTTTAACAAAAGTGTGAAAAGAATGTTCTATTTAATTGTATACTACATGAAATTATTTACCCAACATCATGATTTTTATTTAACATAAAGATTCATTTATAATTTCACATGGTTATTTTCAATGAATGGAATTTCCTAAATATTCTTGAAATATTTATTTTAAATTTTATGAAAACAAAATCATATTTGTATCATGTGTTAAATGAAGGGATCAAATGATATTTTAATGTTATTTTATTCCATACTGAATCCTTGTATGTTTATTATTCTTTAATATGGATATAATCAAATAAAAAATTCTAAACTATTTATCTAAAGGTCTTATGATCATGTTGTTCTCTTTATTGACCGGGGAAAATATTGACATTTCATATACTAAATTTTCAATAGGATTGTTTATTTTGATCTTATATTGAATTTTTATTAATGATTTCCATATAATAAATGCATTGGACTTATTAAGTGATAGGATGGTCCTGTTATAGCCCCTCCATGAATTGGTATGATTTATGAGACAAATTAGCATGGGTATTTGTTATATTAATGCCAAATTATTTATCAAGTCATAGTGTTAGGCCTTTATGGAATGTATATATTATTATACCAAAACATCATGATGGTATGATTATGTTGTATAACATTATTAATTTCATCATTATGAAATTTTATATTGTTATCCATTTGATTATTTATATTTTTATCTATAGTGTTAAATTATGTTCAATTTATTGATGGTTTTTATAGAACATTTATTATTTAATTAAATAATAAAATGAAAATTAATTTAAAATAATTAATTTTTTATTTTATTGGTAAAAGATTTGTATTCAAAAAAAAATTTCTTTTTTTTCAAGAAAACGCCATGTATTAGTATTTTTCATTTATTCTTTCCTATGAAATGTATTATGAAAATCTATGTTACAAATTTTGATTTCAAGAGTAAGTAATTAATTATTTTTAACTCAAATAATATTTTGAGAAAAGGAAAACATTATTATGTTTTTTCCATGAATTTCTAATAGAATAATGGGGTTTTGTTATATTTATATCCCTTACTAAGGTTGGTTTTTTACATCCCACATTTTAAAATGTTTTACAGTGGGATTAAGGATGAGTTTGAACTATAACAATGATTTTATTTTAGTTATGGAGATGCTTATTAAAATAAGCAGGAAGGTTTTTAATGAAACATGAGTATAAATTTTACAGTACTAAATTAATGGAATAAAATGAAAATTTAGTGGAAGTTTCCACTTTTTATTATAAAGGTTTAATATGTAAGATTTTTTCTTAATTCTGTAAAAAAATAAACTGAAAATATAATAAAAATGAAATAATGTGAAACCTTATTTATAAATCTTGTTATTATGGTTTGTTTATGTTATGGGGTTTTATATAATTTCCTTCCTTTACATCCAATGGAAAATAGAAACGTCGCATTTATATATTTTGCATCCCTAGATTTTAAAAGGAAACACTATATGCTTAAATAAATTACTAAATACTACGTGACCTTTATAGCCTTGAATTTAAACATAATTTTTCCACTTTTGTTATTTGAATTTCAAAAATCTGACAATCACTGTTGTGATTAGTAAGATATTTAAAGTATGGTCGGACAAACATAATTTTTTCTGAATAGTAACTCACCCTTATGAATAGTAAAGTTACACTTATAAATATTAATATAAAGATTATAAATAGTAAACTGACAAAATTAACAGTAACCTCACCCATGAAAGTATACATAAAACTTTGGCTTCTTATAAATAAAAGAATAGAATAATAGACTAACTAAATAATTTTTTTAAAATTCTTAATTATGTGATTGGTATTTTTGTGAGTCATAATTATTTAATTACAAATTTATAATTAGTAATTTTAAAGAAAATTTATTTTCATAAATTAAATTTATAGATTAACATTTTTATGTCATGTGATTTAAAGATAATTTTCTGAGATCTTAAGTAATTTTTTCAAAGTGTTATAAAATTAGTTATAATTTTAAAAAATTTATTTTCCAAGTAAATTATGATTTTAAATAAAAATTAAATTTCTGATATTTAGAAAATTATTTTCATTAAATGAATTCTATTTTCTAATTCTACAAATTGAAAAATGGTTATGGTTAATTTTTGATATTTTTCTCAAATACTTGAATTTTTAGTGAATAGTAAAATATAGTAATTTATAGTATATATACATTATAAGCGAAAAACACTATTCATTGAGTCATTTCTGATGTAAGATCCATTGGTTAGAAATTATATGATCTAATTAAAGTTTTTAGTCACTATAATCTTTACTATTTATTGTCTTGAGAAAAATAACAAACAAAAGATTAAAATAATATGAAAACACCACTCCCCTCCATAATAAATACAACTCCTCACACCCTATTCTTTTCACACCTCTCAATCCATAACACTTGTATAAATTTTGTTGAAATATCCTAACTAGACTCTTAATCATGTCAAGGAGATCCTTTTCTCATAAAAATACATAAACCTCTTCCCTAAAGTGGCTCTCAAGGGAGATAAATCGAAGAGGTAAATTCCTCTTTCCAATTCATTTATTTTCGTTCAAGTTCATTTATATTATTTTTCTATCCTCACCTCATCTAAAAAAATGGTCTGAAAAATATATTAACATAAATATACAGTATGTTTTTTATGTTAATTGAATAATTCTTCATCACCTCTCTTTCCCCTCTTATAGTAAAATGAAAGCACCGTCTGAGATGTGTTAATTTATAACATTCAAAGACAACAATTTTTCAATTTTCTATTATCATCTTCAATTATATTCATGAAACCATTTTTATGGTCGAAATAGATTATAATATATTTTATATATCTTATGTAATTTTTTGGATTCTTTATACCCACATTATGTTAAATAATAAAACAAAACTAATTCATTGTAGCGAAATCGCCCAAAAGAATCGTAATGTTTATCAATAAGATCATATCTATTGATTCATACTAACCCAAATTGGACAAATAATTTGTGTAATAATTTAAGAATATATAGTATCACTAATAAAATATAATAAAAATTCTGGATGTACATACTCATTTTAAACAAACTTCCATTCATGTATACAGACAAACCGATCAAGAAAACTATGAAATCAAAAAGTCACGAACGAATAAATTAAACTCTATAACACATCCTAAGGATCATAAAAGAACATAATAAGACTATAATGATTTATATTTAAGTATAATAGGTTCTATATTTGATAATTAATTAATATAATGTGATTATATAGGACATTAATGTGAGGAACGAATTCAAACACAAAGTAAGTGGAATTGCTTCACCCAACTCTCATTATATGAGGTTTCACTCTTTCATTGCATTTTCAGTGTTGTTTTTCCATAAAAAACTTTATTCATAATTATAGTTCCTTTTATGGGATATAAATGTTTTCTAATTGAGTTTATGACAAACATAATTTTTTCCAAAATAACTCTTCTTTCAAAAAAGCACACCTTTTACTTTTCAAGATTGTTTCCTTTGCTCAAGGTTGATGATTATTATATCAAGTATGTTATTCCATATTTCATTTGAGAGCCCAATGATTTTGAATTTATTATTATTAAATAAGACCCATTACTTTCCATGGGTTATTATATGTTCAATATTGATATGTGCCTTATGTGGAAATCATAATAATGTAAATTTTGTGATGTGATGGGTATGCCCAGAATTATATAGCGCAATGAAAATGTTATGATGTGATGAGTGTGACCAGAATTATATAGCACTCCAATTCATTGGGTAATTTGAATAACCTCATAACTAAAGTGAAACATGTGTAAAAATGATGCTATATTTGTTTATAACAATGTGTGGTAGTTGAACACTATGATATGATGTTTCATTTTAATGCATTACCAAATTCCAAGTCTTTTCTTAATGATTCCTCTCATTATTATGATCATATGCTAATGTTCTGATGATAATGATTATGATCACCCCATGTCACATTGTTTCATGATCTTATATATCCTATTACTGATCTTTTTATGCTCATCCTTTGTTTTTTAATATTTTTTTCACAGGATTCCTTGGAAGTTCAAAGGAAGGTTAAGGTGATAGTGCTGATGAATCCAATTGGTTATTTTGTAATTATTTTTTCAAATTATTTTTTAATTTATGGTTTTTTTATTCTCCAAAATCTATACCAAAAATTATCCTCATATGTAAAATGTACTGTGTATTTTTTTATTATCCTTAATAAAATACAAATCATTTTTTAGTACTGAACTCATAAATACAGGTTCAAGGATTTACATTATATGTACAGACTAAGGCCTCCATGAAAAAATATTTTTTTCATGGATTCCTTTAATGGATTGTTATAAAAGTATATGTAATCTATAAAAATAATGATTATTGTAAAGTCTTGGATTTTCCATTTGATTTTTCTAATTATATGGAATTATTACAAGTTTGCGAAAATTGACGGCGTGTCATTCTGAGGCCCGATGTTCCCAGAATTAATTTCTGAACTTTTTTTAAGGTGCGTTCAGTAAACGCATGAGAGAAATTTGCTAACTTTTGAACCGGTGCTCGGATAAAAAATCTGAGGGCATTATTGAATCTGCAGAGCCGGGATTCACTTAAGGGAGATTTTACTTTGACTGCAGTAGGCCTGGAGAAAAGGTTATGTTTTGTGACTTTTTAAAAGAAATGAAATAAAATAACTTTATTATTTTATTTTCTTTCTTATAGACCAAAGGAAAAGTGGAGTGTGGGACCCATGATGTGTCAAGCTAATAAATGGCTTGACCTGTCAATTTTATATAATGACTTTGTTGGGGAATTAGTAAGGTTTATAATTAATGATCCTCCACTAATTCTCCACGTCGTTACTTACCCTCCCCATATCTTATTTATATGTACCTTGGGGATAGGTGTCAGCATAGATTTTCCAAGAAACAAAGTGTTGAAGGACTGTCGTGACACCAAACCCTTAGAGGATGAAGTCGATCCCAGCAGGATGTTGTGGGAGAAACCGAACCCCGAACTGAAGGATGACGTACGAGCGTCGTCATTGAGAACATGTTGTGAGATCAAAGAACACAACCCAAACTCAAGTGCAAAATTTCTCCAACATATTTATGAGGTATGGGTTTTGATTCTTATTTATTTCAAGTGAATTTATTTAACCCTTTATCATCACTCTTGTTATGAGCTAATGATGAGGGTGCGGGACTAACGAACCTCGCTGGGACTCTCCGCTAATTTTCTACACCATTGTGTTCTCCATGGAATACCGCCAGTGCGACGACACCGACTGGCTATGAAGAAGGCATGCACCGAAACACGCTAGAAGAGGATGTCGTGACACAAAGTTGCGGTGGTCATCAGAATGGCCAACACCGGATTGCTACAGAGGAGGTGTGGCATGCAGTCTCACACTGCCAGTGAGCATGGGGCCGTGTCTAGTCAGCCACGATGATCAGAGGTGGCGGCTGACACTTCAGCTGGCCACGGAAGGATAGGTGGCATGACCAACCCACCACCGGCGAGAATAATTTGTGTCCAAAGCCATGGAGGAGGCGGAACCCACACCTCTGGCGAGTTACGCCGTGATCAGGTGGTGCCCACGTGGCGCTTCTATTTCATGAAACTGAATAGCCTCTAGGCTATTTGGGATACCCCAGGGGGACACGCTCCCCCTTGCCGGCTTGGGTGGACAGCGATCGGGTCTCCCCCTTGTGGGTCACACCCACTGCGGGTCGGGCCTCCCCTAGAGGTCGTTCCCTATGAAGGCCGGACCGCAGCCTCATAGGCTGCACCCTATGCGGGTCGAGACACCCCCTTGTGGGCCACACACTACATGGGTCAGGCCACCCACTTGCGGGTTGCACCCTACGCGGGTCAGGCTGCCACCTTTGCGGGCCAGGATGCCCTCACGGGCTGCCTTTCCGGGCCACCCCCATGTAGATCAGGCCGAACCTTGGTCCAGTGGAACAAGCCCACCACGACCCAGTATAGACCGGGTCAGGTCAGGTCAGTCTGACCAGGTTGGGTCGGTCCGACTGGGTTAGACCGTACCAAGGCCCAAATGGGCCCAGAAACAATTAAAACCCATATCTTAAGAACCAAACCGTGGTTTGACGAATCGTCTATGACGTTGGGATCCTTGGATCAAGACCATATCTTTGGTATAATCCTATTTAGTTTTGTAGATAGTTGTAGTATAGCCAGGTTGGAATGAACCGAAATCCAACTGGGCCCCCGGAACAAAAATTCTTATAACTCAAAGACTGGGCGTCTGATTAAAGAACCTTATATCACGTTGGAACACTTATGACATGGCAGTCCTTTAGGTTAATCCTTTGTGGAGCTTAGTGGAAGTAGATGTATGACCGATATCTCAAGGGCAGATTCTATGAAACTCGATCGCACCAGGTGTGAGGAATCCAGTGGCTTGTAGTGAGGTGAAGGTTAGATACAGATCATATGGAGGTTAGTACTGAGTGATCCTATGTGGGTCAGCACTAGTCCTATGTGGGTCAGATCATGTGTGGGTCAGATCTTGTGTGGGTCAGTGTTCAGTGATCCTGGGTGTGTCAGCACATACCGATCCACTATGGGCCAGATCCTGTATGGGTCAGTTCTCAACAATCCTGTGTTGGTCAGCATATACCGATCATCTGTGGGTTAGATCATTTGTGGGTCATTTTGGGGGTTAGTACCTATTGACTCTAGGTAGGTCTGATTCTGTGTGGATCATTGTGGGGGTTATTTACCTATTGATCCTTTGTGGGTAAGACTTTCTATGGTCATAAGCAGTTCCTCTTGACAGAATAAGATGATCTAGCTTCAAGACTAATCATCTATACTTTAATACATCATTGAAAACCTCTTTTAATCTAAGACTCTTTTTGAGTTATGTATATTTATTTTTTCCTTCGTGATTGAGATCATGCTTGGTGGTTTTCTTTTGTGGAACTCTGAGAGACCATTGGGGGTATTGGGGTCCCTACTGGGTATTTCTATATTCACCACTACATGGGCTTCGCCTGCACCTCGTTGTGTCTTGTGCAGACGACGAGCAGCTGGTTTGAGGCTTGAGGGAGCCAAGACTAGGCAGTACACGGAGGAGACGAGCAGGCGTGGAGTGATGAGGAGGTGATATGTACCTACCCTTTAGCTAGGATCTGTGGTGGAAAATCCAAGATCATCTTTTAACCTTCCAGTTGTTTTGTACTTTTCAGTTGTACTTTAACTTTTCCATTTGGGCATGTATTCCGACCCCTTCTACTTTCAGCACTCTTTTACTATAGTAGTTCACTATGTGGTTGCATCTTGTTGGATTCTAGTCTTTGTGTTTCTATCGGTTTAAAATAAATGCCTTAATATTATTGGGATACACCTTTCTTGTGCTTGTCCGCAGCCCCAAGCTTATGGAAGGAAGGCTTGAATAAGTCCTGACACATGCCCCAGGGGATGGGTCGTGACAAAGTGGTAATAGAGCAGCATGGTCTACCAAAGAACTAAGACTCTAATATTTTTAGTGTAGCAATATTTTTAAGTGTTATGAGTGAGTTTTTTAGTTCGGGATGTCTAGTTTTGGTGCGGTGGCTGATGTATCCATACACCAGGATCCTGAAATATTCTTTTCGACTCAGTACATGGAATCATTGTTTGCGTGTGTTTTTGAAGAGTTTTTAATGTGATTTCTTTGAGTCATCTCACTAGGTATAACTTTTTGACCATGTCACACCTGTTTCATTTCAGGATACCGCCATGTAGAAATCTAGCCAGGATTCTCTAAAGAATACACGATGATGGCCCACTGATTGATGAGGCCTCGGTTCAGGGTCCTCTTACAGCATTAGCGCATTAAGGTAGTGTACCAACATCACCACTGCCTATTGGGAAGCGGTTGATGCTAGCCCCACTATCAGAGGGTGCACAACAACTGGGTGCATTGCACGAGTTTTAGCGGCAGATGCCTCTGAGGTTCAGAGGCGAGACAGACTCGCAGGCAGCTGAGGACTAGTTGGAGTCTGTAGTAAGAGTTTTCCGCTTGGTTGGGACACCAACTGAACTTATGGTGATCCTAGAAGCTAGTCTCTTTCAGGATTAAGTAGGGATATGGTGGAGCATGATGCTTTATATACACGATGAGGCGAACCTTATCTATTCATAATTCGAGATCCTTTTTAGTGCAGAGTTTGTCCCAGTGACCTTACGCTCTATGCGTATTCAAGATCAGCTACACCTACAGTAGGGCAGCAAGACTACGACCCAGTACTCGGTGTGGTTCATTGATCTCTCTCTCTACTCCACCGATGTGTATGTGACCCTTTCTCCAAGGCTTGATCCTTTGAGAAGGGACCTTTTGGTAGATCATAGCATCGAGGATATCACTCATCATGTCGACATAGGTTGGGGTGCTAGAGAGAGCACTTTTGGTGGAGAGCTTCCTAGCTGAGCAGGCACCGACAGCAAGACCCCCCACTGGGTGGCACGTAGCAGAGTCATCTATGGCTAGTAGTAGGCATATGACACAGAGGTCCAATAGGACCATACCTTCTGGTGGACGTACCCAATAAGCATGGTTGGTGGTGCAGGGCTCACGAGATAGATATGGCCACACGAGGGATATGCAGGGCTACACAAGTGACGGGAAGGGTTACATGGCTCGCGATTGCTAGAACCTTCATACGAACAACTAGCAGATGGTCGAGAGAATGTCTAGGCAGAAGAAGATGATCGACCGAGGAGGTTCGCAGGTAGAAGGTGGAGATGGAAAAGGTGATGGTCATATAGCAGGTGTTGGGAGGTGATACGAGGTTCTACCTCCACCACCACCAGGTGGTCTACCCTGACCACAGGGAGCAGGTGGACAGGGACGAGCTCATCTCCATGCAGCTGAGGCCTAATACCATGACACGCCAGATATGATTATAGGTACAATCTATGTCTACTCCACCTTAGTTGCAGTACTTATATACATAGGCTCCAGTCACTCTTTTATTTCCACAGACCTCGTTCAGATCTTGGAGATTCCAGTGGAGTAATTGGCTCGATCCTTATAGCTAGAGACACCTACGGGAGCAGATTCGATGATTACACACTGGTTTTGGTAGTGTGAGCTTACTCTAGAAGGCAATATCTTCAGCTGGGATCTTCTAGTAGCGGTGTCGAGGCCTTATAACATCATCTTGGGTATGGACTGGTTATCCACAGTCCATACTCAGATTGACTGTATTAGACACAAAGTGTGGTGGGTCCTCACGGATGGGACCATGTTTTCCTTCACCGGCAAGAAGAGATCCTTTGCGGTACATGATGGACTTACCTGGAGGAGGGTATAGTGAATCGCACATTAGTTGGCTAGCCTTACCCTCAGAACAGTTGATGTTGGGAGTCCAAGCTATCCTATAGTGGTGGACCAGTATATTGATTTTTTTTTCTGATGATGTCTCAGGACTACCTCCACGCTAATAGGTATACTTTTACATTCACCTATACCCCAAGAAGACACTGATATCTACACCAACATGTCGGATGGTTCTCACGATGCTTCGTGAGTTATGGGTACAGTTGGAGGAATTGCAGAGGAATGGGTTCAGAAATCCCATCGTTACTCTATGGGCAGCCTCGATTTTGTTTTCCAAGAAGGAATAGAAGAGTTTGAGAATCTGTGTGGACTATCGATGCATGAACCAGGTGACCATGAAAAACAATTATCCACTTCTTAGGATTGATGATATTTTCGATCAGCTAAAAGGAGATCATGGTTTTTGAAGATATTCCTCAGATCAGGCTATCATCAGCTCATAGTATGAGATGATGGTGTGCAGAAGACAGCCATAAGATGTCGGTATGGCCACCATGAGTTCTTGGTTATACCATTCGACATGAACAATTCCCCGACACTATTCATGTGACTTTTGAACTGGATATTTATGCCTTACCTCGATCACTTTGTGGTGGTCTTCATTGATGACCTCTTGATATACTCAGCGGTGGAGGAGGAGCATGCCTAAAATCTGCAGGTAGTTTTGGATACACTCCGGGAGCACTAGATTTATGGTAAGATCTCGAAGTGCTTGTTCTGGATATGAGAAGTCCACATTCTGGACACATTATCTCGGTGGCTGGAGTTGTAGTGGATCTGGTGAAGATAGAGTCTATGCTTTCTTGGGAACCACCCATGAGTGTGACCGAGGTGCGGAGTTTCCTGGGGTTGGCAAGATACTATTGGATATTCGTTCCTGACTTTTCAAGAATTTCGGCACCCCTTTCAATGTTTTTAAATAAGGGACAACCCTTTGTATAGAGGAAGAGATTCCAATAGAGTTTTCATGATCTGAGGCAGAGACTGAAGAGTTCCCCCATCTTCAAGCTACCAAAACAGGGTATTGGGTACGTAGTCTACTCCGATGTATCAGGGAAAATATTTTTGGTGTGTCCTGATGCAAAAGAAAGTAGTGATCACCTATGGCTCATGATAGCAGAGATAGCATGAACATAACAATGCTACCCATGACCTGAAGTTAGCAGCAGTGGTCTTCGCTGCGAGGTTGGGGTGACATTACTTGATGGGAGAACGTTTTATAGTCTACTCTGATCACAAGAGCCTCAGGTATATCTTATCTCATAAGGACCTGAACCTAAGAAAATTTTGATGGATAGAGTTCCTCCAAGACAATGACTTTGATGTAGTCTATACTCCTAGGAAGGGGAACATGATAGCAGATGCACTCAGCTGAAGGTCTGGTCTACAGTTGCTGAGTGAGGCGACAGATCAGCTATCTATGATGCTAATATCCTTTATAGATAGTGATGGAGCAGCATATATCCAGACTATGACAGTCACTCCACCACTCCTTCAGCGATTTAGGGTGGCGTAGCTTTGGGTCATTGATTGTGAGGCTCAACATGCGCAGATATCTTAAGGACAGGCACCTGATGTATTTTCTGAAGATGGGGATCACGTCATCCTCTTCAGAGGATGTACTATAGTAGCGGTGGAATTGCGGGAGGAGGTGTTGAGTGAGTTCCATACATCCCATGTGGCGGTAAATCCTAGTGTAGCGAAGATGTACCTGGACCTCCAGCATCAACACTGGTGGGTTGGGATGAAGAAATTTGTAGCAGAGTTTATTTCTCGATGTCTCACTTGTCAACAAGTGAATGTCAAGCATCAGGTTCCAGTAGGCTTAACAAAGCCACTAGAGGTTCCAGAGTAGAAGTGGGATGGAATCTACAAATAATTGTGATAGGGATTCCACATATGTTCGTAGTACATGATTCCATCTGGGTGATCGTTGATAGACTCACCAAGTCGGCCCACTTCCTACCCATCCGAAAGTAGGGATCAGTAGAGATATTGGGACACCTCTGTGTACAGAAGATTGCAAGACTTCATGGGGTTCCATCGATGATCATCTCTAACCATGATTCAAGTTTTACATCCTGGTTGTGGAATAGATTACAGGAGGCATACAAGACCCATATATGTTTGTGTGCTACCTTTCATCCTCAGACGGATGGTCATACGAAGATGACCATTCAGACGCTGGAGGAAATGCTTCGTGCATGCATCCTAGATTTTGGCCACAGTTGGGAGGATCACTTTCCCTTGGTGGAGTTTGCATACAACAACAGTTATCACTCAACCATCCATATGGGACCATTCAAGACCTTGTATGGTCGAACTTGTAGATCACCTCTATGCTTGACAGACCAAGGGGAGTCTGCTCTTATTGGTCCAGAGTTGGTACAGGCTACCACTGAGAAAGTACAGATCATCCAGGAGTGATGAAGACTGTACAGAGTAGACATAAGTCTTATACTGATAGAAGATAGAGACCTTTGGTGTTATAAGAGGGGGAACAGGTATTCTCTAGAGTCTCTCCCCAATAGGGACTATAGATATTTGGATGAGGTGGAAAGTTATCACTAATATTTATCAGACCATTTCTAATACTTTGGAGGATAGGCGAGGTGGCATACCACTTGACACTACCACTGCAGTTCGAAAGGGTTTACGAAATCTTCCACATATCAAATCTGAGGAGATACATGCATGACACATCTCAAATCATCAACCACAGTGAGTTGGACTTCGATCATGAGGAGATGTTTATGGAGGATCTAGTGGAGATTGAAGATCGATAGGATCTAATCCATTGTGGGTGTTCGACACCACTCGTGTGCATTCGCTGGCAGTATGGGAACCTCCAAGAGAGAACTTGGGAGCAGGAGGCTCAGATTCGTGTTCAGTACCCCCATTTGTTTTCTTAGTCTATGTTTTGGCTTTCATGGATTGAAATCTCTAAGCTGGGGAGAATTTAAAGACCTGGATTTCCATGTAATTTTTTCAAATTATATGGAATTATTAAAAGTCTTCAAAAACTGATGGTACATTATTCTAAGGCCCGGTGTGCTCGGAAATAATTTCTGAACTTGTTTTAAGGTATGTTCAGTAAATGCGTGAGTGGTGTTTTCTAAATTTTGAATCGGTTCTCGAATTAAAAATCAAAGGGCACCGTTGAATCCGTAGTGTCGGGATTCACTTAAAGGAGACTTTAATTTGACCGTAATAGGTCTAGAGAAAAAGTTATTTTTTGGGACTTTTAAAAAGAAATAAAATAAAATAATTTAATTATTTTTTTCTTCTCCACCAACAGACAAGTAGAGTGTGGGACCCACTATGTGTCAATCCAATAAATGTCTTGAGCATTCAATCTTATGTAACTGCATCATTGTGAAATTAGAGAGGTTCCTAATTAATGAGTAATCATTAACTCCTAACATTGTTAGTTACCCTCCCCATCGCTTATTTATATAGATCTTGGGGAGAGGTTTTGGCACAGCTTCGCTAAGAAATGAAGTGCTGAAGGAGTGTCGTGTCACGGAACTCTTAGAGGACGAATCCGATCCCAGCGGGAGGTGATGGGACACACCAAACCCCGAACCAAAGGACGAAGTATGAGCAGTGTCATTGAGAACCTATTGGAGGAATAAAGACCATGAAGCACCTTCAAGATTGGACATTCTCTAATGTATTTACGAGGTAGGGTTTTTGAATCTAATTTATTTCAAGTAAAATTATTTAAACCTTTATCCTCCCTCATATTATGAGCTAACATGGATGGCGCGGGCCTAATGAACTCATCCTAGACCCTCCTCTAATTTGATACACCTTAGAATTCTCCATGTAATACTACCAGCACAGTGACACCAACAGTCTATGAAGAAGGTTTGCGCTGACGCACGCCATAAGAGGAGGTTGCGACACAATGCTACGACGATCATCGAGATGGCTGTCACCGGCCGGCCGTGGAGGAGGTGTGATGCACCGTCGGGCACCGTTGGTTTGAAAGGGTTCATGAATCATCTGCCACATCAATTAGAGGAGGATTCTGACACTTTGGTTGTCCACAGAAGGATAGGTGACGCGACTAGCGCACCGCCAGTAAGGGAGGAGGCATCACGACCAGTGCGCCGCCAGAGAGAAGAAGTCGTGGTTGAAGCAGTGGTGAAAGGAGAACCTGTGGCTCTGTTGGTTTCTACAAGGACCGGGTGATGCCCATGTGGGACCACTATTTCATGAAACCGAACGGCCTCTGGGCCATTCAGGACACCCGAGGAGGACATTCTCCCCCTTTCCGGCTCGGGAGGACAGTGGTCGGGCCGCACCCTTCTAGGTTGTGCCCTATGAGGGTCGAGCCACCCCCTTGCAGGCCATACCCTACGTGTGTCGGGATTCCATTTGTGTTCCACTCCCTACCCAGGCAGGGCGGCACCTTTTCGGTCCACACCCTACATGGGTCGGACCGCCCCCTTACGGCTCAGGTTGCCCCCTTGCGAGCTGCGCCCTATGTCGTCCGGGTTGTCCCCTTTCGGACCGCGCCCTACGTGGGTCGGGCCTCCACCTTTTCGGGTGAACCTTTTTTGGGTCGGACCGCCCTTGCGAGCCACCATAGCTAGCCAAGCCAATGGTGGCCCAACCCAGACTAGGTCGGGTCGGACCTTGCCCAGAAACACTTAAATGGTGATATCTTTAGAACCAGACATCCGTTTGAGAAACCGTTTGCGGAATTGGTATACTTGGATCAAGGAGATACTTTTGGTATAATCCTATTAAATTTTGTAATAGTTGTAGTATGTTCAGTTTGGATCATAAACAAATCCAATCGGGCCCCTAGAACTAAAATTCTTATAACTCACAGACCAGGCGTTCGATTGACACACCGTCTATCAGGTTGTAACCCTTAAAACATAGCGGTTCTTTGGGTTACTTCTTTATGGAGCTTAGTGGTGGTAGAGGTTCAATAGATATCTCAAGGGTAGATTATACGGAACTCAAGCTCACCAGGTTTGAGGAATACAGTGGTTGGCAGTGAGGAAGAGTTTAGAGATAGATCATACGGAGGTTAGTACCGAGCGAACCTATGTGGGTCAGCACTGATCTTGTGTGGGTCAGATCCTGTGTGGGTCAGCGGTCAGTGATCTTGTGTGGGTCAGTGCATACCTATACTATGCGATTCAGATCCTATGTGGGTCAGCGCTCATCAATCCTGTGTGTGTCAGCACATACTGTTCTTGTGTGGCTCAGATCCTTTGTGGTTCATTGTGGGGGTTAGTACATATAGAATTCGGGTGGGTGAGATCTTGTGTGAATCATTGTGGGGGTTAGTTACCTATCGATTCTATGTGGGTCAGACTCAGTATGGTTAGAAGCAGTGCCTATTGACAGAATAATATAATCTAGCTTCGAGACTAATCATCTGTACTTCTACACTTCACTAAAAACCTTGTTTGAGATAAGACTCTTTTTGATCTGTTTCTATTTCTTTGTGCTTCGTAATTGAAATCATTCTTGTTGGTTTTTCTTTGTGGAACTCTGAGAGACCTTCGGGGATCTCGGGGTCCCTACTGGATATCGTTATACTCACCCCTACACGGGCTTCCCCTGTACCTTTTTGTGTCTTGTGAAGACGATGAGCAGCTGGGCTGAGGTTTGAGGGAGCCAGGACTAGGCAGTAAGAGGAGGAGACGGGTGGACGTGGAGTGCTGAGGAGGCAATTTTTACCTACCCTTCAGGTAGTATTTGTGGTTGACGATCCAGGAGACACTTTTCACCTTCTATATGTTTTATACTTTTTAGTTTTACTTTTACTTTTCCAGTTGGTCTTGTATTCTGGCCCCTTTTACTTCTAGTACTCTTTTACTAGAGAAATTCATGACCTGGTTGCATCTTGTTTCATTTTGTTCTGCATGTTTGTATAGGTTCAATGGTAATACCTTCTTATTATGGGGATATGCCTTTCCCGTGCAAGTCACCAACCCCTGACCTATGGAAGGAGGGCTTGGGATAGTCACGACATGGTCCCCGGGGGACGGGTCGTGACAATTATGATATTTTTTATATTACGGTGAATAAAAAACCCTAAAAACTTGATAAAATCAACCTTTCAATGTCATTTTTTAGATTATATAGTGAAAGACCTCAAAACATGTGATGATAACATAACTAATTTATTAAATAATGAAAACATTATAATAAATTAAATAAAATGAATAATAATAAATTAATAACATGAAATTGGTTCTGAAGAAAGTAAATAGTTAATATATCTTCATTATTTAAGAAATTATAAGATGTATGTGGTGATCCAGGTGTTATGGTAATTTATTTTTCATTAAAACATTATTTTAATGTTTTCCTTTCAAATAACTATCCTCCATATACATATTAATTAAGTGGTTTCAGTAATTTTATTCACTATAATCCAATAATGTTTTGTGTTCATTTTCATATATTGTTTACTTTCTTTAAAAAGGTTTAAAAAGTTATATTGTTAATTTTTTCCATATGGAAAATTTTGTGACTTTATTATAATGGTCTGAAAGGAAGGTTTTTAATATTTATGGTGTGACCACATTTTTCCACATTCATTAAAATTTTTATTTATGAATATTCCTATTTATATTTTTATGGTTTTATAATGTGAAATAAATTTTCATTCTTTTTTGGAACTTTTAAATTTTAAAATAGTTATCAAAAAATGATATTTCATTTTATTTTTATGGGATATTTTAAAGTTATATTGATTATGGGTTATAGTTATTGTTATGATTAAAGTTGAAATCCAAAATCTATTTTATTCATGTTGTGGTACATATAAATTATATTTTATGTGGGATGTTCCTAGGATAAATCACTCCAACACACTAGGTATTGATTTATTCTCTAGAGAAATGAGGAGTAGAATTAACTAATAACAAGTTATTCCATTATGAGTTAAATATGAGTGAAAATGGGTGAGGGATATTTTATACCAAGATACCATCATTGTAATTCTATTTTTCCTTGTTTTCAAATGGTTTTCTTAATCAAACGGCAGATTTCACAAATGGTTATGTTTTTTTATGAGATCAATTTTTACTAAGTGAAAAGTGGAAACTTTATTAAGTATATTCATGTATTTCAAAGGACTAATGGTGTAACCCCATGACCTGATATCAACTAAACCAGTCCTCTAAGCCATTTCCCCATAAGACCTCAAGTACATCTCCTTCTACACCATAGGATGCCAACTAACAGAAATAGTATAAATTGAATCTATGAGGATTTTATACCCCAAAATTAGAGTTCAAAACTAGATGTAAATAACAAAACATCATACACATTTGAATAGTAGAAGAACAAAAAAACAGAAACTAAATATGCTTTATTAAAATGGAACTATAGTAATGGCCCAAACAATGATGTCATATATACAACTATGATCTCCTACTTGGCCAATCTCATTAACAAAAATATAAAACTGAAATTAAAAACAATAGGCCCTACTACCAACCATGGGCCGTAACACATTCCTAGTCTCTAGTACCCAGTCAAGCATCTCTAGCATGACCAGTCAACTCCACACGAGCTTCCCGCTCAACCATGAAACTCGGGTCCTTGGACCCATCCAATGTGAATATGTGGTTAAAATTAAAGTAGACAGAAATATTTTAGTCATGTTGGCATGTTGGTATTTAGACAAATCGAGGTTCGCGTAAAGGGGGTGAGAAAAAAATCTCAGTAGGCCATCCCCAAAGGTGAACCTATAAATTAATTCCATAAATGCATGGTCATGAAATATTCTAAGCCTAGCTGATATATAAATTAAAAGAAAAATACAAATGAGACAATAATCGATCAATAGGTCCAATACATCGATCGACTATACCTGCTTCAACCAATGCTGGAATGTCACTAAGCACATCTGAAGGACTATAAATTCCAAACAAACTGTAGGCTCCATACACATGGTAGCCACAGAAAAACCCTCAAAAAACTAGGGACTTATCTTAAGATAGTCCTATCATCGCGGTGCTAATATAACACATCCCATACCATTTTCTCATGACCCCACATTTTCATACTTCACACCCTAACACATTTGTCCCCATTACCAAAAAAAAGTACTATCAATCCCAAACCATCAGTCTGACATTGATCTCTTGTATCATAACTATAGTGAATGAAGCATCATTCTAGCACATAAACAATATATATCAAATCAACCATTCCTAGAGAATCAATCCAATGACTTAACCTTGGATGTAGATCACAAGTCCACCATCCATGTAACATCCCAGGTAAATAAAGAATATGGAATTTTCGTATTTATTAATATTTGGGAATTAAATATTAATTTTATTTTAAATGGGACTCTATGTCTAATAGATTACTCAACATTCAACAATGGGATTCTTTGAAATCTTACGTTGCACATAACTTTGAGTTATATCGAAAAATAATAGAATATTATTATTATTTTAAATGGTAGTTAACACCTTGCAATTGTATTAGAAGGAAGGAAGAGAACTAACTATGATATTATTACACATGTTTGTTAATTGTTTTTACATATATCCAATAAAATCTAGAGTCTTAAAATGTGAATAAATCTAATTTTAAGCATAAATGCTCGAATATTCTTCAAAAAGTCGATTTACCACCTTTTGATTGTGAACCCTTTTAAAATATAATTTCTGTCACTTATATAAGTTCTATTGGACAAAATAAAATTCTTTTTTAGAATTCGGATATCAAAATTCACTTTGTGTAAAATTTTGGTATTTTTCTGTTAAAGTTCATTTATTTGATGAATAGTGAAAAATACCGCATTTTAATTCAAAACCACCTTTTAATATAATATATTTATATTGTTAGATTATATTTTTAAATGGTTTTAAAGTTTAGTTGGATTATATAGTTATCATTTAATCCAATTTTCTTCATTGGAAGTAATTTCACTTTGAAATTGGATATAAATAAATGTCAATATTTTGATAGTTATTATTTCTTAAAAACACGTTTTTTGGTTTTGACAACAAGAATTAATTTTAAATTAATTTTTAGAACTTCTGTCTTTTGAATTTTGAAAAATATATTCCATATTTGGAATCAGTAGTCCTAAATTGTTTAAATAGGTAATTTTTTTTTTGACATTATGAATATTAACTTTAGTAAATATTTTATTTATCATGGTTAAATGGTAAATATGGTAAATAAGGGTAAAAAATAAAATTATAATAATATTAAATTTCCCTAACATGTGTACTAGTCCTATTGGCTAACACATATATGATCATGGACATCCTTGTGTCGATTTTGGGACCTCATGGAGCCACTTTTAAGAAAAAAATGACACTTTATGAAAGTTAATTTAAAGTTAATGAAAATGTAACATAAACATATATGTTTTAGTAAAACAATTTGTATATATGGTTATATAAGTTATATTTTAGATTATAAATATTCATTAAAAATCTAAAAATATTTCTTACGTCATGATATTTTATTTATAATTTTTAGATGTTGAATAAATAAATTATATTTATAACACAATGATGATGTAATGATTAGATAATTAATGAATGTTTTAAATAAATGAGATTATTAATATTAAAATAAATTTATTCTGAAACTTTTTATGTAATCCAAAAAAAATATGTGTTATTATTACTTTTCTTATTTTAATTAATGAATTTTTTCTAATAAATTAAGTTGTTATAGTCTTTTTTAATTATTGATATGAATAGTTTATAAATTGACATAAATGGGGTTTTAAAATAATTAGTATTTTATTAAATGATAAAATAATCCTAGAAATCGAATATTATTCAGACTGACATGTATGATGTTACAAATGACATTAATGATCCATTTTGGGTCTTTAAAATTTTTAGAGAAAATATATTAACCATATAGTGTGAATATATAATAGGACATGGTAAAAGTTAAATAAGTTAACATAGGGTTAAATAAAATAGATAAGGATTAAAAAATATCCCCAACCTATCGAATTATTATTGGATAGTTTTATTTAATCATATATGAACCTTATAGTAGAATTAAATAAGTTTTTAAACATTTTAAAAATAAATTAAATTCATAATAAAATAATACTTTCAAACTTTCATAAAGAGCCCATCCTCCCTCATATAAAAGGCCACCACCTATAACCAATTACTCACACCTATCAGGCCCCTTGGATCATCCAAAATCAGCTCCAAGAATTTTCCAACATCCCTATATTCCTCCTAGAAGCCTTACCCTAGGCAGAAGGGAATTCAAGAAATCCTTTTGGTTCAAACCAAAGGGAGTTACCCGGTTTGAAGGTAACATATTTTCTCATGTTGTTTTCTTTTATTTTATTTCTCCGACCCCCTAAACTCTCTTTATTACATTATTTTATGAAAAAAATGTATCTTCAATATAGTAGGATATTTTATTAGAAATATTCGAACTAAACTCACACACAGCTCTATCTAATGGATTTAGAACATACCGAATTTGTTGATGGAGAACTACTGCCTCACGAAATGATGATTGTTCAATTATCTCCTGCAACCTCTCATGGTGTCCATTATGATGGAACAATATTTATATGATATATATTATTTTTAAATTTTCTTTAAGATTCTGTAAATAGTATTTACAGCATACCTTTATTCTTTTCATGTTGAATAAATATGATAATTTCATTTGAGGAAGTGTGGACAACCGCCACCTCAAACTGATATGACTCGTTCATGCTATACATGGAACATATAAAGGATGGAATTAATGAAATTGTGTAAAATATATAACATATATATTATACTTGAATTATAATATACATGTTCATCATTTTTTTTCATTCTATTATATTTGAAATAGAAATGAAAGTAGTGTTCATGTGTACGTACGGCTTACCGTCTCCATAAACGGTGCATTTCATTTCTTATCTAGAAATTTTATGGACTGTTATAAATACATATATATTGGATATATATTATATATATGATATATAAGTCTTAAATATAATTATTTAGATAATTTAATGTTGACCATATGGAAAAATTGTAATTATAACAAGATCATTTTTAACTCAAGTACCGAACATCGACAAAATGTCCCATATGAACACAAATAATTAACTAATTGTTATAGTAAGGTAATAAGTGGTATAAAAAGAATAATAAACTTGAAAAAGTTTATTAGTTATGTATAAATTAACTTATGTTTATTATTTAGGAAATTAAAGAAAGAACGAGTCAAATCGTACACGAGGTAAGGGAACTCCTTAACCAAATTTCCATTTGTTGGGTTAAAATTATACTTCTTGATTATGTCGTGCTATGATTATGTGATAAATAAATTGTTTTATAATATCTTTTATTTATAATTTCTTTATGTGTATTTATATTGAATACACAAATTCAATCTATTTGTTTACAAAATGATCTTTGTAAGGGAACCTTTCACCCTCCTCTTCTAGTCAAAGGCATCATTTAGGTTATGTATGTAAATTTCAATTTTAAAATGCTGGAATATGTTCTTATATATGTTTATTTCTATAAATTTTATGTCCATGTGATGAGAGGCCATTTTATCTCTAATCAAATAATTTTTAGAATTTTTATGTGACGCCGTTGGGCTGCAAAATTTTTGTAAGGAAACTTCTTAATCATATTTCAATTCTTAGGGTTAAACATCTACTTCTTGATTATGTCATGATATAAATATATTTGAATGAACTTTGATTGTTTTGAACTGAAGATCCACTTATATTGGGTGCATTTATATTTTTCACACATAGTTATCCCATTGATTTATCCTTAATCTAGTGGTACAGTGTTTGTAAGTGACTTCTTATCAATCACCTTTCATTAAGGAATATTTTGATTTATACATGACATTATTTTGTACGGTGCATAAACCCCTTTGACTTTTCATTTAATTCAATGGGAATCATTTTTCTACGTAGAGTTTTACTAAATGACAAAGGGAATGTTTCATTTTAACATATGAGGTGACAATGACCTTTCTACCACCATGATCATTATTTGATATTTGTATTCCTTAACAAGATGTAATGTTTTTAAAAGGAAAATAAATACATTATACTATTTTAAGTACATTGGTATTGAAAATGGTTTTTCATAATGGATTGATTATGTCAATATATTGAAATGTTATATTGTGATTTCATTGTGGAAATAGTTTCTTTCCTTTATTCTTGTTTTATGTGTTATGAACATGTTATGGTTCTTGGGAATTGTTTAAGTATACGGGTGGTTCTGTGATAAACCTAGGGTGGGTGAGATCGAGATAGCTCTCCAATGCATTGGGAAACATGGTGTAGGTAAACATTAATGTTTCTCCTAAGAGATTTAGGGAATATACTGTGATACACACTCCAAATGTAACTCCCCATGAAGCTGTAAAAGCTACAATGTAAATATGATATGGATGTCGTAGGATTACCTTTATGATTTATGATTTCTAGGTTCTAGTTATAAATCTTATGATTTAGTGAGTTATGTTAATAAGCTTATGATTATGATTGAAAAGTATAATTTCATTGATTTATATGTATTGATGCACTAATGTTTTGTTTCCTTGTTTTATAACCCTTACTAAGCTTTTTATTCTCATCCCATGTTTTTGAAATGTTTTTCACAGGGTATAAGGAAGGGTAAGAGAAAGGAAGAATTCAAGAAGATTTATATCAAGAAACAAACTCTTGTTTTCTTTTAAGTGTTTTTATTTTATGAAAAAATTTGGATAGAGTAGAAGTGTCTTATTTGTAATTTTTGATATGTAATGTAATAGTTATGGACTAATCCTCTAAAACTCTAAACCTAGAAATATCCTCATTCTGAATTGTTTACTAAATTCAGGATTATATAATGTTTAATCCTGGGGCCTTATAATCCATCCCAATTAGTATACCATTTTCTCATAGAGCATCAGTATAGAAATTAAATCATATATCAAATCAATAGTTCTTGGAGAGTTAGTTCAGCATCCAAACCAAAGATGTACAGTGTAAGTCCACCATCCATCCTAGATGGTATAGTATCATTTAGTAGAGAATCAGACTAGAAATTAAACCATGAATGTGGAGGATCAATCCAACATTCTAATTCCACATGCTAGACCATCATCACCTACTGCATCAGTTTGGTACTCTAACCATGAAGTATATTATAAGTGTCCATAGCCCCAATATGAAACCATATAAATGACTTACCTTATGTGTGTGAAAAGTAAGTCCAACATCAAAACAAAAACATGTGACATCATATCCACTTTACTTAACATTATAAAAAAAAATATTCCCAGAACCTCAGTTGATCACTCAAACATAAACCAACTATCAGTATTGATAAATATACTCAATCAAAAAAATTCAAACATAGGTATCTATAACCATACTTATGTATCAATTTTCTCGATTTCATAGCCATCATAGCCATTACATGTAAACAGGATTCAAAAATGCGACAACTCGACCATATCGAACCTACCCCATGGGTACAAATAAAGTCTCAACCTCATCCATAGAAACACAATATATGATAGAAATATATATTTATCAGTAATAAATTCCTCTAAAAAATTACTCATGCTTCATTTATTATTCTAAGGGAATGCCCGTAACCCTGATACGCAAGCACACACACCGGATCAGGGTCATCCTATCAATTGGGAATGTACATGGCACTCTAAATCAACACATAACAGAGGCATCTCTCACGATCCTCAGTAAAAGAACTAAATATGAGGAATACCCTCCTAATCCTTGGAAAAAATAAAACACTTATAATAATACCCATCACAAGACACATCCTCAAGTATCCATTAGTGGAATCAAATTGATCCTTGATCAATAATAAGCCAACAAGGAAATTCAAAAAAAACTTTTGACGTGTGGGCATTATCCATATCCAACCATCGTGTCTAATGATCACTTAAACAGAAACCATCCCACTAGGAAAAACTCAATATTACCTCATACTCAAACCAACACCACAACATCACTCATCCATACCCATCATCATATGATGTCAATGAATCCAAAAGGCTCAATC
Organism: Viscum album; assembly: GCA_963277665.1. Classification (NCBI taxonomy): domain Eukaryota; kingdom Viridiplantae; phylum Streptophyta; class Magnoliopsida; order Santalales; family Viscaceae; genus Viscum; species Viscum album. The sequence goes on from OY728166.1 coordinate 726,496,444, forward strand.
CACCATGATCCTCAGACATAGGGTCTAAAACTCAACTGGTCTAACCTTAGGTAACAGGTCCTGATACATATGGAAAAACTAAGATCTCCCAAGGGATACTACTCGATCCCACCCTCCAGGATCCATCCAAATATTAGAAAGAAACTAACCATGGAACACTCAAGTTAGGCGAATCAATGAGATCGTGACCCTCACCAATCCTTCTAGCACACAACGCAACCCACTATAAGATTATAAATCCAAACCTCAAGGGAATCCTCCTATCGAACTAAATTTGGGAAAAACACCATCCAAACGGCATATATATTTCAAAAGGATCCATCCATTTTTATCAACATGAAAAAATTCTTAGTATGGATTACTCACATGCCTAATTCCTACTTCTAGGGCATAAAACACCCAAAACCTCTAAGTTAGAAAAAGTACATGGTGTTTACGTTCGAGTAAACAGAGTGTAGTATCATATATGGTTTTTCATGTACTTTTACATGTCCAAAGATACATGGGTACTTTTTGGGTACAAATACATGACATGTAACCAAGGTACATGGCATGTACTTTCCAAAAATCATCTTCTCACGTACCTTTTCAGATGGTTAGGCATGTGGCCATGCACTACTACATTGTGTGTACTAAAAGTACACAACGTTTAATTATGAAAACACCATATTCCCGTATTAGAAAGAACATGTTGTATGTTTTCATAGAACAACTTGTTGTGTACTCAATTATTCCAAATGGTAAACTGCTACAAACGCCATAAAGCCCTTGTTTTCCCAAAAAAACACAGATCGACCACCATGGGGTACCTAGAAACCATTATAATGCTATAAAACATAAATAAAACCAATATATAGGGATAGAGGCGTACAAATAAAAAAATATTGATCAACCTCTTTGGGTAAATGTCGATGCTTTAGGTCCAAATCCACTTCTGGAAGTTGTTGTGCTTCGATCTGGTCCCGATCATTATGGAGGATGAAGTCCGGTGTCTTCTCCTCCCCCTTCTCCACTTGGTCCTACCATCATGTGTAGGCAGAAAACCATCTCCCTTATTTCATTCATGGGAACCACAAAAATGCGGGGGGGGGGGGGGGGGTTAATTAATTTAATTAATTAATTATTTAATTTCATATTTTAACATTTGACCTGAGTCTCAGAACCTGAAGTTGGTTTATACATCGCCTAGTAAAAACCCATTATTCTGAACTCATCTTTGGAGTTAGAATCTCAATCCAATTCCTTGTTCAAAATATAAATCCATCTAAAACCACATGGATAATTTAATATTTTATTAATTAAATATTTAATATTCTGGCAAAAAATCGACTACTCAGAATTCTATCCAACTTCTTTCCTAGGGTAAAATCCATGTTTTAGGACCAACAGAGTTGTCAAAAAAAATAATCTGAGTCCATGTTCTTGGGAAAATGACCATTTTACACCTCATGATCACATGATAATAAATTTTTTAAATTTTTACTATAATTTCAAAATCCAAAAAACTTGGGTCTCTACATCCACATCCCCATAAACCATCTCATCCTCGAGAATCCTCAATAGTCTTCCAAACACAAATACAAACACAGATAGGTCATCAAAACAAGATCAACTCATTACATTCTACTTGGAAACTCCAACCAGGTTTCTCTACATAACTCTTAAGAGATGGTGTGCAATCCACCAGAGGACAAGACACCACTTTCCACTATTAACAACTACTAAGACAATACCTAACCCGCACTCATACATCCAGATATACCACATCACTATTTAAAAATCTTCCAAGAAACATGGTTCTCCCCACCATAGAACTCATCCCACAACTACTGATTCTGATCCAATGATGCTTCCCAACATGGAAGTATCCCTTTAAAACACATTCTCATTGGTCCATGAACCAAATCAGCATGTTCCGCACTATATCCTTGACCATACCCACACAGGGGTCACAACACCATTCATGTTCCTATACTCCCCACCTTAGGAGTATCCTTACTATTTTCTCACAACCAAACATATATTCAACAAACCATGCCCTAATCATGACCAAACCCTAGAGATGGGCATGGACATATCAACCCCACTAGATCAAGAAAAAAAATAGATACTATTTTCCGTTCAAATCAAATGATAACAACACCCATGGTATTCATCTATACCTAATCCACCACAAGGACCTCCTCCATAGGAAGTCGATGGTGCACTCCCACTATACAACTTCACATACACCGCTCAATGAGCTCAATCTCCCAGTATTCTCCTTACCAAAATAAGAACATATCTCAATACCATGGATAGAAGATAGTTATCTGTTATCATACTTAGTATGGTGTTAAAATATTGAGCATGACCATCTACAAATAGTGAGTATACTATGTTTCCCTTCATGAATACCACCACAACTTCATCCATTCTTGAAGATCATAGTTCTATCCCAAATCCTCGAGTCACCATGCCCACAAGACTTTTATCACACCTACAACAATTCTCATCCCACTTATAGTTATATTCCTAATCAATAACATTAGTTATACTCTTCTGTAATGTATGATTCACAACCCAAATGTTATAGTTAATCACTATTTCTAACATCTCTAAGATTCTAGTATCACAGAACCATTACATGCCCTTGTATAACCTAACCACAAAACGTTATTCAACTCTAGTGTGTCACATCTCATGAAAAGTAGGCTCAAAATCCTAAACCATTCAAACACAATAACTTTATGTGCTTCCAATCCAACCCAAATCTACTAAGATAAACTATAAAACACAACTATTTATTGGGAAAGGCACCAGAATGAACCTTACTCTCTCAAAACCAAACACAAGGTGGAACACCCACAGACAAGTACGCCATCCAAAAAACAAAAGGCATCCAATGAAACCAAACCACAACATGAACGATACCCTTTTTCACTATTGTAAAAACTAGAAAACACCCAATCTATGGATCTCACACACAAAGAAACTCACAACTTGGTTGATACCTCTCAAGGGTCACCCTCAATAGTCAAACACACCAGACCCCCTACTCGAGAGCCATGTTAGAAAGGGCACTAGGCACTCTCATCTAGCTGTACTGATCAAGTCTCGCGTCAAGATAGTAGGTCTTACCACCTAGGTATTCATCAACTTATAGAATCACACTACTCATGGGGCCTATACATGCACATGTCTCATCATCACATGACATAATCAAGACAAAACACCCATCTTTAGGGTCTCGCACTATAGAAAAATTGTACATCAACCAATTAACCATAACTAGGGAATCCATCCTCCTCAAGAATATGGGTATCATACTACTAGTTAGAGGACCCATACATACTACCAACCTCAAAAATATTTCTACAAGTGATCCACAACACTACACATATACCATATGGACCCACCAGGGTAACTAAACCAACCACACACAAAACTAAACCAATGTCCCCAACATCGAGCTTATTACCATAGATCCATAGAACCTTCCATCATATGGAAATCCATGAATTCACAAAATAGAAAGCTGACAACATGTGGATCCAACATTCATATCATAATTCATGAGATATATCTTGTCTCTATAAGAATAGAGTCAAAACCAACTCATAGGAATCTTGTCAATGGTCCAAGAGCCTAAAGTCCATCATAAACTGTCAAATCTAAACAAAATGTGTGTCACTTGAAGAGAAAATAATATACAACCATAACATCACAAATCCAGAACATCAATCCCAGTGCCTAGTATCCTGGACATCCTACCAAAATAGTTATTCTCGACGAATGAACCCGATATCTATCATATGTTTGGAAAACTCCTATATATTATGTCTACCATCCCCAAATAGTGAAATAAAATGAATGTTACTGCTCTGATACCACATTCAAATGTACTGAACCGATAGCCACTAAATTGGTTCTCGATATGGTTCAACAAAAGACTTCAATTGCACCTCATCATACACAAGAGGCAATCAACTAACAGTGGGGGTCTAAAGTGAATTTGTGAAGAGACTATACCCCCATATCAGAGTTAAAAACTAGAAGTAAACAACCAAATATCATACACATCAGAGAAGTGGAGGAATAGATAAACTAAAACTATACATGTTGTAATGAAAAGAAATTTAAATAAATCTCTAGACAAATATGTCATAAAAAAACCAGGATCTCCCACTAGGAAGATCACATATATGACAATAAATCACTGAAAATAAATACAACATGTCCTACTGCCAACCTCAGTCCATAAAAAACTTGGTCTCTAGTACCCTATCATGTTGATCCACCATGAAAAGTAAACTCCACATGATCATCCCTATCAACCCTAAAACTAAGGTCCTCAACCCAGTCTATTGTGGATCCATAATCAACTTTAAAGCCGTAAAAAGGTGTCTATGCACATTAAGATGCACATACATGGGGTGAGAAAAAATTCTCAGAAGGCCACACCCCATGGTGAACCTATATACTATTGTTGTATGTGAATGCTTAAGAACTATTATTAGAAACTATGATATACAACTAAAAAACAAAATGATAATGAAACAACCGTTGATCCTTATTTCCATGTCCTCAATCAACCATACATGATTCATACAATGTTGGAATGTCTCTGAGCACATCTCAAGGGTTGTGTATCCCAAATAACCTGCATGATCCATACACAGGTTAGACACAACCGAACCATCACAAAACCAGGGACCCACCCTAATATAGACCAATAATTGTGGTAATAATATAAACCATCTCTTACCATGTCCTCGTGACCCCACATTGTTATAATTGTCACCCTGAAACATATGTACCCATTGCCAAACCAATGTACTACCAATCCCAGACCATCAGTCTAATATCATTTCCATTTATCATAATTATAGTGAAAAAAGAATCAGTCTAGCAAATAAACCATATATATCAAATAAATCAATCTCGGAGAATCATTGTAGAAAATTAAATGTGGATTTGTAGCATTAATCCACCACCCATCCCAACTAGTATAACATCATGTCCTATAGCATCAGTCTGGAAATTATACCATATATCAAATCAACCATGCATGGAGTATTAGTTCAGAATCTAAACCATGGATGTAAAGTCTCATTCCAGTATCCATCCCAGCTAGTATACCATCATACTCTAGAGAATAAATCTAGAAATTAAACCATGGATGTGGAAAATCATTCCAATATCCTAATTCCACATCGCATGCCAATATCAACTAGAGTATATGTCTGGTACTCTAACCATGAAGTACATTTTTTGGGTCTAGATTCTCTGTCTGAAACCATATCAATTTCATACCTTCTACTCTCATAATTTCAATCCACCACTAAACCAAAAACATGTGAAATCACATCCAATTTACTTAACAGAATAAAAAAAACATGACCAGAACCTCATTCCATCACTCAAACTATAAACCAGCTATCAATACTCATACAGATCCTCAGTCCAACAATCTCAATCGCAGATGTCCAGAACCATACTTATGGATCCCCTTTCTCGCTCTAACATCCATCAAATCCATTAATAGTAAATTGGGTTCCAAAACATGGAAACCCAACCATATGAAACCTGCCCCATGTGCACAAAAGGAGTCTCAACCTCATCCACAAACACATAAAATATGATGGATATATATTTATCTTGGTCATAAATTACTAAACCCCAACAAATCATACAACGTCTTGAGTCCTAAGGGAACACCCATAACCCTGATAATCATGCACACAACAGATCATTTTCATCCTTTTTGTTGGGAATGTACTTGTCCCTATAAATCAACAAATAATAGTGACATCTCTCATGGTCATCAAAAATAGAACTCAAATGGAGGCATACCTTCCCAATCATTGGAAAAAAACAAACTCTCAGGCCAAGCCCCGTCACAGGAAACATCATCAAGTATCCATTAGTTGCCTCTAACCAATCCTCAATCAACAACAAGCCAACATAGAAATCTAAAAGAAACATGTTCCATATATGCATCCTCAACCACCAACCATAGAGTCCAACAATCACTTGGTTAGAAACCAGTCCACTAAGGAAACCTTAAGAGCCCCTCATACTCAAATAAACACCACAATGACACACATATGAACCCATAATATTATGATGTTAACCAATCCCAAAAGCTCAATCCACCATGATCCTAAAACATTGTGTCTAAACCTCAACTAATCTAACCTCACACAATGGGTCTTGTTACACAAGGATAAACAAATCTCTTCAAAGAGATACTAATCGATCCCACCCTCTAGGATCAATCAAAGGAGCCACAAGAAACTCACGATGGAAAACTCAGGATAGGCATATCATTGAGCTTGCAACCCTCACCCAGGCCTCCTAGATCAGAACCCAACCCACTTGAGGATTCTTAATCCAAAACTCACAGAAATACTATTTCTAAACTAAATTTTAACAAAAAAAGATTTAAAATGGATTATATATGTCTAAATTATTCTACCTTTTCAATCTATGCAGAAAATCACTTAGAATGGACTACTCACCATCCAAATCCAACATCCAAGGACTAAAACACCCAAAATCAGGAAGTTGTAAAATGTATATGCCGTGTAATTTTGAGTACATGGTGTGTACTATCATCAATCCTCCGAGAAATTTACTTTTACATGGACAGAGAAACATGGGGTCCTCTAATGTACTACTACATGACATGTACTTTCTAAAATCATCTTCCCATGTACTTTTTTACATGGCTAGGCACATGGCCTGGTAGAAGTGTACATAAAGTACACGATGTGTACTTATGAAAACTCAATATTACCCAAATGAGAAGAACAAATGGAGTGTTTTAATAGAACCTCACGTCATGTAGTTGGGGTATCTGAATGGGAAACCCCTGTAAACATCCAGAAAGCTCATTTCTCCCCAAATAATCACATATCAACCCCCAAGGGGTCTGTAGAAACCAATATACGGATATAAAACATAAAACTACTAATCTATGATAATCTGGGCATAAAAATAAAAAACATCATACCTTGTGTTATAATTGCAGAATCTTCGGGTCTAGATCTGCTCCGAAAAGCTGCTACACTTCGATCTAGTCCTGATCTACACCAAGTATGATGTAAAATGGAATATAATCCCCATTATATACTTAGTTTAGAATTCTTGTTCTTGGAGAACCCCCTTACACCCTTTTACTATGCATGGTAACCCCAAAAATGGGAGGGTATTTTAATTAATTAATTAATTCCCATTTTAACATCTGACCCGAGTCATGGAACCCAGCGTGGGTTTATACATCGCCTAGATAGAACCCCCATTTTGAACTCAATCGTTGAGTGAAAATATAAATCCTATACTATTATCAAAAAAATTCATCCAACTGAAACGACATGAATAATTTAAAATTTTATTAATAAATTATTAAATTTTCATCCAAAACTCTAACAGCTCAGAATTCCCCCAAACACCTATTTTAGGATAAAATCCCCATTCTGAGACCAACAAAGTGGTATTAAAATTTATATAAGGTTGTATTCTAGGGTAAAATTACCATTTAACCCTTATGAGCATATGAGAACAATATTTTAAATATCTTCCTAAATTTTAATATTCATAAAACTCTGGTCTCTACAAATGGGTTTCGTTTCATTTATATATCCCTTACTAATATTTTTGTTTCTCATCCCATGATTTCAAATTTTCCCATATATTTTTAGGATTAATAAGTACACTAGCAAATTAAAATTATTCCCTATGATTATTTATCTTAAATGAAGTAAAATTTCCATGAATAAAACATGGATGCTCATTTAAGTACATGTTTTGTGCAAATAATGTACACTTTGTAGAAGTGTTCACTTTTTAATGTAATAGTTTTCCCTAATTTTCTAAAAGGAAAACCCAATAAGATCATGGGAATATATTAATGTCAAAAATCTCTTCCATTAAACTCATTATTGTTTGTTAATTATGAATGACTTGTTATGGATGGTATCAAATCCAATTTCTATTAAAAATAGTTCTTGAACCATATCTTCGAATTAGAGTTTGGGGAGTTATACTTGATATTAGATTTGAGTTTAGAAACTTCAAAGTTTATGATGTTTAAAAAATATATATTAATGATTTTGACTTGTGATTATATTATAATGAGATATTATTTTATGGATTCCATGATTCTTTATCTATTTTAGTTTTTTTTCTTTTGAATGGTTTTAGGTAGAGGTAACAAGGTGAATTAAGTAATAAGGAATAAATATAATAATATCCATTAAAATTATCTACTTGACATTTTTTTTAGTTGTTACTAATACTTTTTTGGCTATGTTAATTTAATTGACATAGGATATTAATAGGGTAACCCATGAAGAAGAGTGAAATAGTTATCTATAGAGGAACAAGTAAATAGTGGATAATTTTATAAGACAACACCCTCTGTACATTTTTGGAACCCTAGAAATTGGAAAATATGATATATGGATAAATTATATGGATAAGAATATAGAAGATTCGGGTTATTATTAGTATCAAATAGTAACTCTTATAGTTTATTATTTTGAATTTGAAGTCAGTTAGTGGTTCCCTTGAGCTAAAAATACATAGGAGAAGAATGAAATCGGGACCACAGAGTGAAAGGTATTTAAAGACATATTTATAGAAAAGTGTTTTTATAATGTTTATATACTTATAATAGAAATTAAATTTCTATTTTTATATAAAGTACATGAATATTTTGTTTTTTAATACAAATAATATTTTACTAGATTATCCATGTAGGTAATAAATTTTATTTTTGAATCGTGAGAGTAAAATTTATTGGTTCAAAACTATTTTTAAAAATATTATTGTGAATATAATTATAATTTCATGATTTTAAAAGTTATGAATATGTTTTTAAATGTGATGATCAAGTTGATATACAAATATTTGACACTTATAGATCTCGTGAAATCAAGAATAAGAGGCAGAAAAGTTATAAATAAATTGATAAAACATAAACAAGGAAGCCTATAGGTAATACCACCACATATCCAAAATGTGGTAAGAAATATTTTATTGAATTGTGATGGGATGGTTAAAGTGTTATCAGTGTGTAAATCTTGTTCATTATGCTTGTGATCATACCGAAAATGTTTGTGATTAGATTAATAATTTGAAATCAATAAGTTAGTCTATGGTGAAATGTTTTAATTATAATGAGGTATGTCATTATACAAATGTATATCCAAATATAGTTACTCATTGTGGTAATAATCAAGATAAAATATAGAAATTGGAAGCAAATTCATTTAATATTACTTGGTAGATATGGGATATTGAAGTCAAGTAGTGACATGTACATTTCTTGTTAGGGGAAATGTTTAAAAAAATAGAAATGTTACCTCATGGAATGAATCTATAATTCTTGGTTAAATATTTTGGGGGAAGTATGAAATTATTAATTTTTTATGGTAATTTTCTTATTACCAATTGTGGAATGGGTTTTCCTAAATACATTATGATCTTCATCATTATTGTGTGTCATGTTATTTTATGTCTGGATTTTATTTTAGTTCACAATGTTAATATAGATTACAGATATAAAGAGGGTATGGTCAATTTTTCAAAGAGATTTAAATTCATTTATTATAATGAGTTTAATAAAGTTTGAAAATATCAATTAAATGTGAAATTTATGGAAAATTGAAGTGAAATATATCTTTCTCATATCAATTAAAAGAAGGATACCGTTAAATATAGTGATATTCTAGTTGTAAATTTATATATATATATTTTCTGGATTATGTTCCTTATTTATTATTGATAACAAGGATAAAGTTACCATTGAAATAGTTATATATGATAATATAATTGTTAACCCCCTTATTTAATATATCTAATATAGCTATTAGTGTTGAAAAAGAAGTAAAATAGTATCTTGATAATGTTTTCATTCATCCTAGCACATCCCCTTGGGGTGATAATTTTTTTCCAAAAAGAATGATATTTATATGAGTATTTGGATAAATTTATGGTTGAATTTATTGATTATAAGTTGGTATATTGTAAAATTTAAATGGTTAATGGGAAACATGTTAAGAATTTTTTGTATTCACTAAATAAAAAATAGTTTTGTGGAAAATTTAGTAAATGTTAATTTAAATTAATGGAAAATTATTTTAATGGACATATTATAACCATAAATTGGGTAATATTTGATACTTAAAAGACTAAATTCATATTATAATGACTCATACCTATTATTGTCACTAATATTTGAAGTTTACATAGACTAGAAGGTTATTAAAGATTATTTTTATAAAAAAATCTACGTTACATTACCTATTAACCAGGTTAACTATAAATGGAGATAAATTATTTTGGATAAGAGGTTTTGAAAAATATTATATGTTATTAAAAATAATATTGTATAATTATTTGATTTTGGCCTTACCTTCTATAAATGGTTATTTTGTCATTTATAGTTTTTTCTTCATTTAAATGCCTTAATTGTGTTCTGATACAAGATGATCTAGTAATTTCATATATATCACTCTAATTGAATCCCTATGAAAAAATTATTCAACTCATGACCTCTATATTGTAGTAGTAGTTTTTACATAAACACTTTTATATATATTATATTTGGGGAGAAAAGTTATATTTATATACAAAACATAAAATTTTGAAATATACATTCCGTTAAAAATATTTGAACATGTGAAAAATAAGACGATTGGAACTGATAAATTATTTTAATTATTTCATTCAATGTAATATATATAAAGAAATATTGGTATTTGATGCCTTGATTTAAAAGGATAATGTTTCATTAACAACTTGATGTTTTTACCATGATCCAATAGTTCATGATTTTAAAATTTTGGAATTATGAGTTATGTATTCGAAAACCTTTTCCCATTTGGATCAAGTATCTGTAAAATCATCCTTGTTAGAAATAATTAAGAAGTCTCAGAAGAAAGATCATGGTTTATAATGAAAGGAGGAATTATTTAAGGAAGTAAGGCAACCTATGTATAATATTCATAAATAAGGTGTTATATCTTTTGAAAAGAGGTTATATATATTGAGTATTTTCTAATTGAAGAATTATTTTTTGAGTGAGGCTTACAGATCTACATTTTATGTTTATCACAAAAGAACTATGATTTATAGAGACCATTAAAAATAATATTGGTCAAAAGGAATAAATATATAAATTAAAAATTTTACCTTGAAATATTTGACCTGTTAATAGGTTAAAGTAAAATTAAATCTAATGAAGTGATTTTTTTATCCATTTTCTATTCCCGAATGTAAATGAGAGAATATATCAATGGATTTCATAGTGGTATTACAAAATAAATCTCTAGGTAAAAATTTTATTTGGTTTATTATTAATAATTTCAGAAAATATATTACTTTTATTCTTATTTGAAACACTCTTTAATTAAATCAACATGATAGATTTTACATTATGCAGATAGTTAGTTTGCAATTAGTTCCTAACTCTATTTTGTATGATTTTTATCCCATTTTTAAATAAAATAATTTAAATGTACTTCAAATTTTATTGGGTATTGAGTTATGTTTTAGTAGAAACATTAACATGTAATATGATGAATATTTGGGATGGTCAATTCCAAATTTGGAAGACATTATTTGGTCATACTCATATTTTTCAGTGAAGTGGTGATCAAAATATTTCATTACTAGAATTATCATACTATAAAAGTTTTAATTAATGTATATAAATGCCTCTTGTGAGTAATTATATGGACTACTGTGTTAGAATCCATCATTTTAGGATGAAGTCAGGGAAAGAAAGTTATTGGGACAAGAATTGAAATAATAAATAGTAGAATGGGTAAATATGATTCAACGCCATATGAGGTAAGCTTAATATATACTGAATAGTTACACTATAATAGGAGGAAGCATCTTTATTTTGAGGGGGGAGATCATATTTTTCATAAAATGTTTTCATTGAAATGGGCTATGTTTAGTAAGGAATATAATTTTAAGGGAATAATTTATTTAAATCGGTAACAGCGTGAGATACCAAGTAATTTTAAAAATAAATCAATTTGTTTTTTTAATAAATTTTCATATTTAAATTTCATTAATTCCTTTTCAAAATAATAATTAATATAATTTTTTCATCAAAAATGAAATTATTTTAATCTAAATGATTTTTTCCTTAAATTATATGGTTTTATTTAAAATATATAATATAAATTTAAAACTTGTATTTTATTTAATGGAATTAATCTTGGAAGAAAAAATTTGAAATTATATTTTGGATTTTTTTTGAGATTTTTCAATTATAGTTGTTTTTTAGCCGAATGGGGAAAAATATAAAATTTGAAAATACTGTCACTTTTATGAATTTATCATGATATATTAATGACATAAAAGTTTATTAAACATATTTTATATTCTAAATATATGTTTATAAAGTTAAATATTTCATTTAATATACTATTTTGAATTTATGAAACCAATGTTGGAAGTTTTCATATCTAAGAAATGTTTTATTTTAAATAAATTTTTTCACTATTTTTTTTATAATTGTGTAATATTGAGGTTCTATTTGATTATAGATTGCATTAAAAGTCAAATAACTCTCGTTTTTTGTTTATAAACCAGTAAATATCATGAGGATATATTTTATACAATTTATAAGTGTAAATTTAGCATTTATTGTTATAAATTTAATTTTTTTTTAAATTGTTTTTCATTATGTTTTAAGTATTTATATTAAACTTAATTTTTAAAAATTATGGAAATTAAATAATGTATAATGATTTTAATATTTTGAATCATAAGGTTAAAATTTAAAAATAATTCCAATTTCTTTATGTTAAAAAAATATGTTATAATGGTAAACATTTAGTCACCTCAATAGAATGTAAAATGAGGTAAAAGGGTTAAAAACACGTGATATCGTCCAAAACAATTATCTCTAATATTATTAGATGAGTTTATTTTCATAAAAATTATGTAATCCTCTCAATATTTCGTTTTTTTCTATTTTTTTAATGATAGCTTATTTTTATTTTAAAATTTTGAATAATTACAAGGGTGACACTCTCCTCACTTATAAAATGAGTCCTTATCCACTCACTTATCCACACACATTGAGAGCATTTTATTGACTAGGATCCAGATAAATATACCCCCTCCCCAAACTCACTTTCCCAAATACTAGAGGTATTGCTCTCACCAAAAGACCAAACTTATAAGGCTTAATGTGTAAACAAAAGTAGAATATCCAAGGAAAAGGTAAATGTATTAACCAAGTTCATTTAAGTTCACTTATTCTTATGAATCCCAAATAAATATTATAAAAATCCTAATATAAAGGAATAAGTATCATTAATATTCACAAATTTTAATATTATAATGTATAAACTATTTTATGTGTCCTTACCATCCAATGGAAAATGAAAATACCACTCATGGGTTCGTTCGGTCTACCACCTCCATGAAGTGGAATATTTTATTTTTCATATACACCTCAAATAGATTGTAATATAGATGGATTTAATTAATATATATTATATTTAAAACATAATTATGATTATTTAAATATAAATTGTCATTTATTTCCTTACCTCCCATCATTTGGAAAATAATAATGTCACTCATGTGTAAATGCAGACTTCCATCTCCATGAAATAATGTATTTAAATTATTACGACTTCCTTACACGGATTTTTATGAAATAATATTTCATGAATAAAATAATTGTTGTGATATTATTAAGATTATGGTCATTATGTAACTATTACCCATTTTACGAATTTCAACCTACCAAATTCATTTTTGGAGATTATGAACTGAACAACCTCAAAAAATATGATGAGAACTTAACCTATTTAGTAACTAAACAACAAAAGGTAATAAATAAAATAAAAGTAATAGTAATAGAGGAATAAAAATTATAATGTTTAGAAATCAAATAAATAATTAATATATGTTTATTATTCATGAATACAAAGACATATGTGGTAATCCATGACTCATGGTAAGGTATTTTTCATAAAAACATCATATTAATATTTTCTTTCAAATCATTCTATTTCATATCAAAATTCATTATGTGTTTTCAATAATTTTATTATTATACTCCAATGATTTTTTAATTTCATTTTTATAAATATTTTACCTACTTCATAAATATATAAAATAGAATCTTTTTAAGGGACTTCATACGAGTCATTCATTGAATTTATTGAAATGGTGGGAGAATAATGTTTTCTAATGTTCACCGAATGACTGAATTTTCCCACTATTATGAAAATTATTTATCGTGAAACTTAATACTCAATTATTCTTGGTTTTAAAATTAAATTAAATTCACAATGTTATGAGGAATTTCTTTTAATATTTTTCAAAATAAATGGATGTTCATTATTATTTTTATGAGATTTTTTAACTTGATTTTGATCGTGGGTTCAAATGAGAATTATGACTAAAAATGAATTCTAATATGCTTTTTATTCATGTTATGTTCCTTGGAAATTATATATTATGATGGGTGGTTCTAGGATGTACCTCTTCAATGCACTAGGTAATTATTTTTTTACTAGATAATTAATGATTAGTGTTAACTAATTATATGTTCTTAAATTATGGGTGAAATATGAATGAACACTGGTGATGAATATAATTTTCCAGGATACATTCATGTTTTCTATTTTATTTCAATTTTTTTAATATTATTCTTGATTAAATGGTTTATTTGAAAAGTGATTATTTTTTATTAGAATCCCAAATTTTATTATGTGAAAATAGATAACTTTTTTAATTTTTTTAATGTTTTCAATAGGTCTAATGGCATTACTTTTTATTATATACCTTATTGAAATTTTTATTTTTTATCCCAATTTCCCAAATTATTTTCATATGGATTATGAATTATTATTTACATTGGAAAATTAAAAATCATTAGTATGATTAATTGACTTAAAATAAGAAAAAGTGGTATGAATGATATATGTGTCTACAATTAAGAATCAATTTTTTTAGATCAATGTAAACTATCTTGAATTTTCCACTTTGTTATGTAGTGGTTTTTCATAGTTATCTAAAAATATAAACTGAAAATATCATGGGAATATAAGATGGGTTTAAATCTATTCTATTAAAATCACCATTGTTGGATGGTTATGTACATGTTTTATAGTTAGTATCAAATCAAATGTGAAAATAATATGTTTATAGAACTAGATACAAGTATTCACATATAAAGAACTATTCATGGGGGGTTATTGGTGTTTTTTGTAGTACATCTCCCAGTGTGGTTTATTGAGATGATTATATGCAGGAACATCGGTGATGCTTAGATTGAAAACTATAGTTAGGTTTTTCATGGTTATAGGATGTTACTATAATTTAAGAGCTCATAGCCTAAGGTGAATTTAGGTGGATTCTTTTATTTATTTTGTTAGTTTTTTTAATTTCCCTCTTCTTCCTAAAAATAAATTATATATTTTGGGTTTATTTATCATTTAATATTGTTTAATATGTGGGTCTTACATTTACCCTTAAAATTGGTTTCTAAAAAATACATAAAAAATGGATTAGCGAAATATTTTTTTCTATGAAGTTGATGATCAGGATACGCAAGAGTTGGCATGAGAGAAAGTTATAGAAGGCCCTATGGAATAGGTTTTTCAAGAGACATAAGTACTATTTAGGATCAATAGAGATGATGGATAACTAGATAGATATATATTTCTTCTCACCTTGGATGGGGAATAACTATTGGTATTAATGAAAAATACTATTATATAGGAAGGTGGTATAAAACCTTGATGTTAGAAGGCTATTAGAGGACATAAATTTTGAGATGGATTCCATATATAAAAACTAATTTGGGGTTTTGGTATATCCTCTAGTGGATATAAATACTACTGGTAGTAAATGTCTATTAAAGAAGAAACTATTCAAGGATATTAAATTCTATACCAATAAGTCATGGTACGTTGTTAATGGGTTTAAGAGGAAACATGATATAAACTGGGAAAAATGTTTTTTACTAGTCCTTATGTGAAAATCCATCATAATTAAGATTTTCATAATAGAGTACCATGACTATGATATTTAGAAAGTGAATGTAAAAATATATTTCATTAATTCAAACCTTATGGAAGAATTTTATATGACACAACTAGAAGGATTTGTTACACCAAAATATTCCAAAATGGTATGAAATTATCAAATATATCTTTATGGACAGGAGTAAGAATATTGATCCAAAAATGCTAATTTTGATGAAACCAACGAAGAGATTCAATTCATAAAGAAATAAATTGAGTTCTATTTTTATAAAAGGTTTTACATGAGTGAATTCATTTTCTTAACTATATATGTTGATGATATATTACAAATGGGAAACAAAATAATAGTCTTGCAGTCTATTAAAATATGGTTGAACACTTTCTTTTGTATAATGAAATTTGGTGAAGTAACTTATATTATATGAATGAATATAATTCATAATAAATATAAAAGGATTCTTGGACTATGTTAGGGTGCATATATTGACAAGGTACTAAATATATTCTTTATCATGTAATACAGGAGTATATTTTCTCTAATGTTATAGGTTATAAATATCTCCATGAAAGTTTTTCTTTACACAAAATGAGAGCGAGAGTGTGGGGGATTAGATGAATCCATTAAACTTCTACAATAGGTTCTATTATTTATGTTATGATATATTCCAATCTTGGTGTTGCCTACTCCTTGAGTATGGTGGGATGATATCATGTAGAATAATGAGACCAATGTTGTATTAATGTGATGACTATCCTAAAACATATAAGTAATAATGAGGATATGTTTCTGGTTTTTAAAGGATATGAGAAACTAGCCTTTAGAGGGTATATAGATTCTACCTTCCAAACTTATCAAAATTATCTAAAATCGTAGTTTTGATATGTATTATACCTTAATGGAGGAGTTTTGAGCTTGAAGAGATCAAATAAATTAGTGGTCAATGATTCAATATCATATTCCTAGAATATTATATATTTTGATGCTAGTAAATAATTAGAGTATATTTACAACATAATTTAGTATATTTCTATGGTGTCTAGTATTAATAACCATATAACATTGTATTGTGATAATATTTTAGTATTGGACCTCATTGAGAATATAAGGTCTTATTAATAGATAAGTAATATAATTTTGAATTATCTTCTATTGGTAGATTTATCCCGAATTTATGAGGTCATCATTATTAGGTTTTCCATGGAGGATAATATTGTTGAAACATTGAATAAATACATATCTCTATTGAAACATGAATATCCCATCAGAGTTATTGGTCTTATATAAATTATTCATTTACTTACGTTGTATTCTTTTAGAGTGGGTCATTTAATAGAGATTTCTTTTTAATTTTGATTACTTGTATATTCATATTCGTTAATATTAAAAAATATCTTTTCACATGATCAGTGATATTTAAAGAAAAACAATAACATGATAATGTTTTTAGAGTATTTTTCCCATAAAAATGTTACATCAGTTCCCTGATATAAAATAATCATGGAATTTTAGGAAAATATTATTAAATATATATTCTATATATTAATGATATTAATCTAGTAGGATATAGGTAATGTTTAATATCACGTGTATGGGGCTCATAAGAAATTTCAACTTCTTATAATAATTTTCTCAATAGGTAATCTCTAAGAGAGGAGATTACAAGAAAATACCCGATAGTAGGAATTCCACATGTTATATGTGTCATTGGATATTTTTATTTTTGAACATTAGTATTGTTCCTTAGATGCAATATTGTTAAAAATGTATATCATTAGTTTCATAATGTTTTTTTATGAATACTTTGATGATATATACTAATGGTGAGGTAAGGTACATTGGTTGCATCATAAGCTATATGACATTAATAATTAACTTAAGAAATGATTTTTCCCTTATTTGTTAATGGCTGTAGATATTTAAAGTCCTTTAATTGGTATGGAACTGTCTAATTATGTCCATTTCCATAGGGTTTTATTGAAGATTTATTTTCATTAAGTCAAATAAATAAATATTAAGTATATAGGTTGATTAAAACAACAATGAAATATTACTGAAGAGATATTGGGACAAAGATATTATAGTACATAGTAAGCATCAATAGGGGTTGTTGTCATTTTGATATAAACATATTTCTATTTGAGTGGTTTGATATAAATATTGATCTTGGAAATTATGTTTGATAGAATAATTCCTATGATAATGACGCCTATAGGGTCACACAATATTTTTTTCTAGAACATCAGTTAAATTCAATTTGAATTTAATATTAAAATAAATATTATTCTTATATTTTGAGGAATAACAATTATTCCAGTTATGTTGATCACATTCAAATTTATTGAATGAATAATACAATGATATATATTTATTTACAAAAATAATCATTATCCAAGGTTTGATAAATGTCAAGGAGGATTGAATAATTGGGTTAAGTTTCTAGGAGAGATTATATACTTTATTTAATATAATTTAAATAAATAATTATATATTTGTATTTAAGAAATGATATTTAAATATCATTGAGTTAGCAAACGTAAAAAATTAATATTAAAAAAAATAATTTATGTGTGTTTTATTTGGAATAAATATTGTATCCAAGGGCCTTTTTATAATAACTATTATCCAACCCTAATTATAAAACCCA
This sequence comes from Viscum album, assembly GCA_963277665.1. NCBI lineage: Eukaryota > Viridiplantae > Streptophyta > Magnoliopsida > Santalales > Viscaceae > Viscum > Viscum album. The sequence continues at coordinate 726,515,105 of OY728166.1, forward strand.
TATCATATCATTTCAGGGATATAGATAAATTTGTGCACAATGAATTATCTAGGTAATTTCCTCAATCCCTAAATAGAAATTCTAAAGAATTATTCCATGAATAAATACAGATATTTCTCCTCCATAAAGAGATTGAGAGAACATTAATAAATAGTTACAGTCCAGAAGGACTTATTGTTGTGATCAATATAGAATGGTGCTAGCAGTTATGTTGTTTCAATATAGCACCCAAGGATCCAATGATGACATTTCGGGGTTTTTGAAGTATGTTTTGTTACCTATAGAGGGATTCTAACTTAAAAATTGTCATGACAATGATAGTACTATAATAAAGGACAACCAATTATACATTATCCACCACCTTCCTCATATAATTTGGAACTAGTTTGGTGGTACATGAATGTGGTGTTACGTCATTCCACAGAAAAAATTATACTCCTTTAATTGAACCACTATAAAATCCAAATATAAATATATTTCCATAAATTTCTTTTATGATTTCATGGTACATCAATAAATCTAGTTACAAGTATAAACATTAGTGTGCATGTACACATAACAGGGGTAGATGTAAAATATATTACTTTATAATTTTTCTTAATAATCATTACAACATGATGCATGGGATGCAGTGTGATTTTATTACAGTTACCCTAAAATCATATACAATTATTAAAAATAATTATTAATATTCAAACTACCTTGAATCTTTAAAAATGCATAAATTATATATTATTTGATAAATTCAAATATAAAAATCATGTAAACATTCCATGTATATTTTTGGGTATTAAATTCCCAACTTGATACTTTTCTTTTCCATAAAGAAAACATCTCAATAAAGATTCAAAAGAATATTTTCCCTTCAATAAGATAAAATTAGTACCAAACTTGTCAATTAAAAAAAAGATTAGTTAAAAATTATAAAATTTATACAAACTTATTTCCATAGGTACCTAATCACGATTTTTTATCAAATTCACACTCCAATTTCTATTCTATTCTATTCTAATTTTAAACATACATTCCTATATTTTGAGATATATTTCTTGAGATTTCTAAATAAACACACCTTATTAATACAAAACTAGAGTTAGTATCAATATAAATTGTATACATTATATCCATAGGATTGAAAAATATCTCAATATCCACTTTTGTTAAATAAAACCAAACTAATAAAGAGGACTTTAAAATGTTTTTTTCATAGGATAAAGGTGGGTTGTGTATGATTCAGTCATTTAAAATCTATGCCTAATATTTAAGTATAAACCATTAAATTAATAATAATATCATTGGAAAATAATAAACCATATCTATTTCAATAAGAAATTAGTTTCCATCATTCTCATTTTCTTAAAATTATTATCTTCTGGGATATTCAAAATAAATGATAGGATTTTTGTTCCTTTTTGTAATGGTAGTTTCTTAAGTAGAAAATTCTCACACCCAGAAACCGAAATTTTCTTGATCTCATTGTGAAACTGATTATATAAGTTAATATAAGATCAAAGTTCATGTATGGGTGATCTTTAAAGTGTCTAAATACATTCAATTATTTCTATTTTACTTCAAACATGTAACTGGAACGAAGTAAGTATAACATAATTAACATGGAACAAAACTACCAATCACTAATAGAAACTCCAAATATTTATAATTATTTAAATTCTCAAAAAAAAAATTTATAAATCAGCAATAAACCTTATAAAACTAAATATAAAAATAATATAATTATACAAATTAATATAGATTAGAAAGGATAAATTCTCACGTAATGATGCTTCCCCATTAAATTTTTTCATGGTTTTTATAGGTATAAAATAATGTTATATATTGGGTAGGTGTGAAGGGAAAAAGTCTCAATAATAAACCTAATCATATTAATGAGGTTTCAAAAAAAATAATACATTGAAAAATATATAGGTGGATTCTCTATTAGTGATGAATATCCAAAGTTCACATAAAAATTAGGGAATTATATAGAATTTGAAAAATGGTTTAGAATTTCCCTGAAGAATGATATTCATTTTACAATTAATCAAGACTTGAACGGAAATTTATTAAAAAGTCAACAAAAAACAATAGAACTATATGTAATGTACAATGTTATACATTCAATACTTTGTAATGTGAGACTTTTAATTGAATGCATGGAATAATGGAAAAATACTTGAAAAGAATGGAGATTTGGAAATAAACCATCACCTAAACTCTTTTATTCTTTCAGACTCTATTTTAACAACATGAATAAAAAAACTATATTATTAATTACATTATTTAAATATTTTTTATGTTTATTTAATTATAATTTTTTTTAAATTAATTAATTAGATAATAGATCCAAAACATTTTTATGTCATAGTAATAGTAAAATTTTACGTTAAAATGATTTTATAATATTTTAAAGTGTCAAGATATAGTGATCATGTCATTCCATAATTTTTTGACTTTAATAGTTTAGAGGATAGCCATAGTTTATAGAATCTCGGTAATCTTGTTTTAGATGACTATGACTGTTTACTTTTAATATAATTAATAGATTTTTTATTTTATCATTAAAGAAGCACAAACATTATATTATTTTCTTATTAATTTTATATTCTATAATTAAATCAATTATAAATAGTAAATATAATAATAATGAGTAAAAATAAATCATTATTTCTCACCTAGGTAGCTTAAAACCACTACAATGAAATATGTTTTCCTAAAATATTATTAAAAAGGGGGAAATAGTAAAAAAAGATTAATTCTATAAAAATATTATAATATATTTAAAATACTATTTATAAGTTACTTTTATAGATTAATTATATTTTATAAGGGGTAATAAGAGAATCAAAATTAGAAGATATGTGTTTTAAAACCGATATTTTCATATTGAAACGACTTACAGTAAATGATTAAATGAGAGGTATTGGGTGATATATCATAAATAATATATTAAAAGGATAGTAATAATGCAATTATAGAGTCTTGGAAGTAAAATAATTTGAGCACTAATTGATTTGGTAGAAATAAGAATCTAAAATAGGACAAGAAAAAAAGAGGCTCGGGAACATAAATAGTTATCTTTACTTAAACTCCTTTAAATTGAGTTAAGTATTTAATAGGATTGTATTTTGGTTATAATAGAGCCTTACGGATAAAGGCATGGTAGTTTATAACGTGAATTGTTTTTAAAGTGACAAGAAATTGGTGTTTGTATAGTAAATATGGAGAGGTATTTTTAGAATAATGTATTAATTTTTTTATTATTAAGACTCAATACTATGAATAATGTTGATTCCAATGATGTTTATTAGTGTATGAATAAAACAATTATGTTTATTTGATATTATAAAACACTAAAAAGATAATTATATGTTAGTAATACTTTATTAAATGTAAAAAATCAAAATATTATTTTATTAATATAAAATATAATTTAAGATTTGAAATTTAAAAAAATTGTTCTAAAATTTACATTATTATTTTTAAATGTATTATTATACTCATTAAATAAAATTTTTTCAGTGAAAAATGTTTTATAATATTTTATTTATATTTATATCTTAATGATGTTAAAAAACTTTTGTTCTTCATTAAAATAGTATTTTATACTATTAGTCAAAAGATAAATTTCTAAAAAAATATAAAAAATCAACCTTAAGATAATTTATATTATTTTATTCCAAAAATTAATTACATTTTAAATTTAAATTCTAAATTTTATAAATTTAACTTTTAAATAAATCATATAATACATCGAAAAATAATTTTTTCTTTGATAAAGTTTTTTTTGATATGATTGAATATTGTTTTCTTTTGTAATTTTTTATTAATTTTTATATTTTTATTTTTAAATTATATTTTAACTTTAAAGATAATATTTCCAAAATAAATTCTAAATTTATGTAATTTTAATATTTAAAATTTAGTATAAAAAATATTATTCTTCTAAATAATTTAAAACAAACCTTAATAAAATTTATAATTATTTAAGTTTTATGTTATATAATTTGATGAATAATTTTATATAATAATAATTATAATTAGTTATTTTCACTAAAATAAATATTAATATATAGGAATTGTACTACTTTTAATTTCTAGGTTACCAATTTTAAAGCTAATTGTTATTTCCAGAGGGCAGTTATAATTCCATTCATGAAATAATTATTATAGTGTATATAAATAAAAGATATTTACTTCATAATTAATTTTCTTTACTTTTATTAATGTCACTAAACTTTCCTTTAAAAATACCAACATTTTTCAAATATTGTGTTTTCAAATTCCACTATTTTTTATATTTATGATTATTTTATGAGTCTAAAGTGTACAAAAATTTAAAATTATAGTTATCTTATTTATATATGTCTATTATCCCATTATACTACACTCAATTTTAAAAAAATTATTTATATTTAATTGGTAATGGTCTACATCACTGTTCATAGTTGTTCTAATGAATATAACTCAATAGTTATATTGAAACACTATGGTGGAATAATAGGAAATTTGTTATAATGAAATATTTATAGTAGAATATCAAGACTTATATTTTTACACCTTAAATAATTTCATCCTTGAAATTTTGGGTATTTAATAACCCATGAACAATTGTGGGTAATTTTTCATCATTTCTACCTTGAGATCCTATATCACCTCTTCCAAATATTAATTCCTCCAAGGTACCTTCATTGGTAGTGTCATCTGATTAATCGACACTACACTCTAGTGTCAAGAATCTGGAAAAGCATTTACTCATGGGAAAATTTAGTCTTTAACTCAATCTCTTCATTGATTTGAATATGCATTGGGTCCAGAATTTACTTTTTCAATAATTACATGTGGAAGATATCATGTCCTCTAGAGTAATTGGGTGGAATATCCAAATTATAATCCATAACACTAAATATATATAAAATATAAAAAGACCCAATATACCTTGAATGTAGATTTTCCTTTTACCAAACCTTTGAACACTCTTCCATGGTGATACCTTTAAGAATACATAGGGCTCTACATGTAATTCCAAATATTTTCTCTAAATATCTACCTAGTTTGATTTGTCTTCTTTGATATTTCTTGATATGTTTCTAGATATCTTACACTTTCTCAATTGTTATATCAAAAATGTTCTGGACTAATTATATTTCATTCCCTGATCACATCCTAATAATTTGGAGTACAATAAATTTTACCATAAAAATCGTTTAAGGTTTCATTTTAATGTTTTCCTGAAATCTATTATTTTATATGAATTCCACGATAGGACGGTATAGGTCTCAAGTCCCTTGGAAGTCAAGTGAGACAAAAATCAACATGTACTATAGTGTTTTGATTTTCCTTTTAGACTATCTATCCATCTAATGATGATAGTAAGTTCGCAAATATAACTCATTATTCAAAGCATTATAAAGAGGCCACCGAAATATTTATGTGGAACTAGGGAATGATCAAATCTAATCGATAGTGGTGTACTATAAATACTCAAAAATTCATTAATATAAATTTATTCATGACAGTATAGGTGTTTATAATCCATTATTTATAAAAAAATTTTAGAAATGTTTATATAATCTCTGATAACCCATATTAAATCATTCCACTGGCATGTCCAAAGATTTATAGTTAAATATACCATTATTATATTTTCCAACATCCACATTAGTATAAGGGGAGTATGCATAAAAATCTTTAGAGGTTTTATCTGAACATATACTTAGTGGTGTAATAAAAATATTAACTCATAGTCAGCTATTTACAAATTCATGTTATCCTACTAAAAGTGTTCTCTGAAATCCATATACATATTGGTGTGACCAGGGTGTATAGAGAAATCCAATCTATTGGAATCATCAATTTTTTTCATCTATCGTTATAATGGTATATATAATATTTTTCAAAAAATTAATACTTCATAGTAATATATAAATTCTATCATTTTACCATCTTTTATATCTTCAAATTTAATTTCTAATCCATTTTTATCTTATTGAGACATGTTTCTCTTCTCCATTAACGATGCTTGGAAACTTATTTGGAAAGTTAATGATGTCTTCACTTAATAATATCTGTATCAAACAGCCCCAAATATATAATTAAAGGTTCATTTTATATCCAAATCATGTATAATACTCTATGATACTTTCTACTCAAGGAATCTCCCACCATGTTTTCCTTCCAAATATGGTAGTTCATCCTATAGTAATAGTAATTTATTAGTTACAATCATCCCATTTGCCTCATGTTTAAGTACTTGTGTGTGAAAATGTACATAAGAATCTCATGATCGATATGGATGTCACATATTTCACCATAAAAAATAATTTATATATACATTTAAATAAAAATTACTTCCACAAACTTTTGATCAAGATTTATATAATTTTATTCATGGGTCTTTAATTTTCTTGATGTATTAGAACAACTCTATCATTTTTTATAAGGAAACACCCCAGTAATTTCATTTCTACATAACTGAATATAAAAAATATTTAATTTCCCATTGATAAATTAAGTACATGTTCATTTATTATCCATTTCTTTAGTTCCTAAAAACATTGCTCACATTCTATAAACTATGAAAATTTTACCCATTTATGTGTTCACTTGGTTAACGAGTAAACTAATCATGATATATTTTCCATAAATCACTGATAGTAACTATAAAATCCATTAAAACTATTAATTTAAGAATTATTCATTAATTTTGGTCATTTATCAAATGCCTAGGTCTTTATGGGTCAAAAGATATTCAATTTTTTGATACAATTTGTCTAATAGAAGAATATTTTTGGGCCTAAAATCCAAAATTACTAATTTTCCTATTTAAGTACATTAAATCAATTTTTCTAGGATAATATATAAATTATTCTTATATTCTACATAGATCTTAGATTATTTCGTGATATTAAGAATAACTATCATAAAACTTTAGCAATATAACCTAAGAATATAGTATTCATCAAATCCAAAAACTCCTTGGGTGACATTGTTAATCCAAAATTAATTATTGTGAACTCATAATGTACATAAATTTCATGTAATTATTCCTTTAGTATATCACTATTATTAAAGATTAATCTATGGAAACCAAATCAGATATAAATCATTGAGAAGTATCATCATCCTTGAAATTGATCAATTAGCTCTTCAGTGTGTGAAAAAGTATACTTGTTGTTAATTGTACTAACATTGAACCCCTACAATTTATTCAAAACCTTACAAACCTATTCTTTTTATTTACAAATAGAATGTGTTCTACACAAGGTGAGTATAACAACCCTAGTCTTTATTTCACACTTATTCATTATTTATTACATAAAATATTCACTTGGTATAACATAAAAGATAGAGATGTATAGTGTCTTTAGGGATTAGGAAAATTACATAACAACTTAAAACAGGAAATACACATCCTTATTGAAAATGTCTTTTATATGACCACACACGTTCCTTCGTACTTAGCATTACATGGGATAACCTGAAGATATGCATAAAAAAGGGGTGAGCTATAAAGACAAGTAAGGGAGTAAACTGAGAATAACATGAATAATACAATTAATTTTAGGTAATAGGCATATCAATGGAGGATAAGAGAAACATGAACATAAAGGCATGATATAACATGATTATCATAGCATAGAAATGTGGCAACAACATTTACCATGATATTAATATGAGACAAGGCTCACTACCCATAGAGCATGAGTAAAACCGAATTTCCCTTGAATTATCTTGTGTGAACCCTCATTGCAGTTAAATTATCATGATACTAATCATTACACAATGCATTAGAGCATTATGAGGGCGCACCCTTCTTGGACATTTCACTTCATGCATAAATGTGTCACATTGATCATATGACATGGATTCATTAAACATTGTCATTTATTCCATGATAAAGGAATGTAAAATTCATACATGAAACTATATAATAAATAACTAAATGTTCATAATGGTGAATACATTTGATAGATAAATTGGAATGGTATTCACTACACAGTGACTTTGTCTTGGAAAATCGTGGTGCAATTTCGGCAGCATAACAGAGTGACATAAGAATTCATAAAAATGGTTGATGGGAGTGAAAGGTATGTATCATCATATGTATGGTAATGGGTTCATATATATACATGTCCCACCATATGTAATTGAATTTAGATTCATAAAAAAAAGAATTTATTAAATGTAAATGAGGAGAGAGAAATCCCTTACGGAAATTTGGCACGGTAACGGGTGTACATGGGATTCATTAATGAGAGATAAATGGATCTGTCATCATTAAAACATATTAATGGAAGTATAGGGGAGGTGAAAAAGAATACCCCAATTTTTTAAATTAAAATCAAAATGCTATAAAAATATAATGAAATTTATACAAAAATGAGAAAGGAAGAAATCCCTTCCATGGAAGTGTGATCCCAAAGGCTTGTAAGATGCATTAGAGGTTATTATTGGGATATTGGAGAGCTATGTGAGGATTATAGAGAGAGTATGGAAGGTTTTGGTCGAGATCCAATTGGTTTGGGTGAAGAGGAATGGGAAATTGAGTGGGTTTATATAGGAAATGAGAGGTAATTTTTTATTATTTAGGTTTTGGACACCACACATTAAACTAATCAAAACCACAAACCATCCCATGGTTTTTTCCCATGTTCTTTTACAAAGGGGAGTAGAAAACATTTTTTTATAAATACAATGGTCTAATATCTTAAAATATTAATCTTTTTTATTTGGAGGTGAGTCACACTATCAAGGAAATCATTTTAAAAGTTAAAATGTTTCATAAGTCTTGGAGGGTCTACTAAGGCACCATAAAATTAATCAATCAAATATAAAATAGCATTACATTAAATTTCAAACATATATTGGTAGAACATACCTTTTAAATTATTTTATTACATCACTATTGGGCCATTATGATTTCAGAAAACACAATATATATTTAAACGGTATTTAATTTTTCCCCACAAAAATTAAATGTCTCAGAAAATTATGAAAAATTTACCATTGGATGATTTCAACATCTTGATTCCAAAAAAAATATTAATGTTATCTATATAATTTTCTAAATGTGTGAATTTTTACTTTTAAAATAAAAACAAACATTTATCGAAAACTTATGGGTTTTGACAAAAACATATTTTAAACCCTAATAAAAATTACAATTGTATTCATAAAAAATAAAATGATAATTTATATTTAATAAAAATTAATTTAGTAGCAATATTTTATTAAAATATTATTTAATTATAAAATCCACTAATTCATCAAAATATATTTCTTAATCGAGTATTAACTAAAAAATAATATTTGTACTTTAAAATCTATTTACATAGTAATGATAACAAAATGAATGTATATTGCTTATTCTATACAAAAATAATGAACATAATCATAGTGTTGGGGTCTTGTTACATAACCCCTTGTAACACCCACGTCATGCCTAAGGGTAAGGTGTGTGATGGTGAAAGACTCCTTGGGTGGCTCAGATAACATCGCTCTGGTGGTAATCTCTATTAAATTCCACTTCTCTCGTAGGTGGTTCCATTCGAGCTTAACATGTTGAATCTTGCCTTGGTTTTGGTCAGGACCGAAGCCCAGTGACGCCACCTCCTTTCCGAGCTACATCAAATGGGATTCGTATGGAGAAATTCTACTGAATAAGGCCATCACTTCCTTTTTCTATGTAAATTATATTTTTTGAAGCCGTATATTTATACTAATCATGTGGTCATTGTTCAATGACTATATTAGAAACGGTAAAAATTTATAACGGTATTTTGAAATCCCAAATCATAAAACCAAATAAGTGCATGTTTTATATAACCATTTAACATAATAAAAAAGATCAAGAGGAATTTTCATTATCAAAAGTTTGGGTCATTACAATATTCCCCCCTTAAGAAATTTCACACTCAAAATTTCCTTTTCCCACACTAAAATAGATGAGGGTAACTCTACTTCATCAAATCCTCTGATTCCCACATTGATTCTCCAAACATGTGGTTTCACCAAAACAACTTGACGAGGGGCATTGTCTTATTTTTTAGAACTTTTTTCATATGATCTAATATCTTCACCAGATTCTCTTCATAGGAGAGGTCATTATCAAATGGTACCACCTCTGTATTGAGTACATGCGATGGGTCAGGTATTTACTTCCTCAAGAGTGATACATGGAATACATCATGTACATGAGATAGGCTCAGTGGTATTTCAATTCAATAGGCCACTGCGCCAATGCAATAATGGATCTCAAAAGGGCTAACATACCTTGAACTAATCCTTCCCTTCTTCCCAAATCACATAACTCTCTTCCACGGTGATATACGGAGGAATACCATGTCTTTAATATAAAACTCTGGGTATTTTTGATGATTATCAGCATAGATCTTTTGTCAACTCTAGTCAGCTTTAATGTGTTGTTGGGTGGTCTTAACATTCTCCACAATTTATGGTGCTAAGATTTGTTTCTCCCCGACAACATCCCAACATGTTGGTGCTCTACACCTATTCCCATAAAGGGCTTAAAAAGGATCCACTTGGGTTCTTGAGCGGAAACTATTATTTTAAGAGAACTTAACTAGAGGAAGATGTTTATTCCATCCTCATTTGAAGTCTGTTGAGCATGCTCTCAACATGTCCTAAACTGTTTGGATAGTCCTCTTATATTGAAAATCATTTTGAGGATGATAAGTGGTACTGAAGTTTATCTCAGTATTTAGAGCATGTTGAAGACTCCTCTAGAACATAGAGGCGAATATTGGATCTCGTTCGGATACAATAGATAGTGGTACTCCATGAATCCTTTCCACTTCTATGATATATATCTGTTCGAGTTTATCCAATGAGAAATCCTAATGAATTGCAATGAAGTGTGCGGTCTTTATAAGATGATCCACAACAACCCAGGTTGCATTGTTTCATTTGGATTTATTCGGAAGTCCATTGAAAATGTCTATGCTGATTTTCTCCCATTTGCATGTTGGTATGGGTAATGGTTGTATCATCATTTTAGACTTTTTCCTCTCAACCTTTACTTTCTGACATACCATGCACTTTTATGTATACTCAGCAATCTTATTATTCATGTTATCACACTAATAAATCACTTGTAAATCTCAATACATCTTTGTGTTTCCTAGGTTAATGGAGATATTCGAACTATTTTCATCATCCAAAAGTTCATTCTTTAACTCCAAGCTTGATGAAATGCGTATTCTTTTCCTAAATCTCACAATTCCTTCATAATTAACATTTAACTCAGAGGATTTACCTTTTATGATAGTTTCCCATTTCTTCTGAATTCCAACATCATCATTTTGAGCATCCTTTAACCTTTCCAAAAGATATGGATGAGAAATCATTTTTGAAAAGATTGATGATGTTCCCTTCTCTATAATTCTCATGTCCATGTTTATAAAATCTAATAATATTGGATCCTTTTCAATTCTCATCAATGATAGAATTGATGGGTCCTTTCTACTTAGAGCATCATTCACCTTGTTCGCTTTCCCAAGGTGGTAATGGATTGAGAATTCATAGTATTTGATCAGTTCTAACCATGTTTGTTGGTGCATATTCAACTCTTTCTAGGTGAATATATACTTGAGTATTTTTTGGTGAGTGTATATTACAAACTTCTCCCTAAAAAAGTAATGCCGCCAAAATTTTAAATCACAGATCACTTTAGCAAACTCCAGGTCTTTTTTTGGATAGTTTTTCTCGTGAACATTCAATTCCCTTGAAACATAGGTAATGAATTTGTCATTTTCCATCAACACACATCCCATGACCGTCTTCAAAGCATCAACGAATATAAAAAAAGTTCTCCACTTGTGGGTAATGTGAGTACGAGTGCAGTGATAAGCCTCCTTTTCAACTCATTGATGATCTATTCACATTAACCACTCCATTAAAACATTATTCCATTTAAAGTTATCTTGGTAACAAGGTTGTATAGTCATGAGAATTTTCTCACAAATTGGTGATGATATCCACCTAACCCTAGGAAGCTATGAATATATATCACCAATATTGGCATTGGACATCACTATTTTTCAGTTGTCTTGGAGGGATCTATATATATCCCATTGCTTGTGATGATATGACCCATGAATAATACTTCATTCAACCCTAACTCACACTTTCTATACTTTTCATAGAGTTTCTCCTTTCACAATATTTCTAGTACAATGCTTAGATGCTCCTCATTCTCCTCTATGGTTTTAGAGTATATTATAATATCATATATAAATACTACCACAAATTTTTTGAGGTAATCTCTAAAGACTATATTCTTCAAGTCCATTAAGATTGTTTGAGCATTAGTGAGTCCTAAAGTCATTACTTTGAATTCATAGTTTCTGTATCTTGTATAAAAATTAGTCTTGGGGATATCCTCCTTCTTCACCATTGATACTATCCCGACTATAGATCCACCTTGGAGATCTATTTTTCTCTGCATAGCTGATTTAACAAGTCATCAATTTGTGGAATATGATACTTTTTCTTTATTTTTAATTTATTGAGATCACGATAATCGATGGTAAGGCTCATTGACCCATCCATATTCTTGACGAAGAGGACTGGTGTGACCTGTGGTGAAGCACTTGTCCATATAAACCCTTTATCTAGATTCTCTTTTAGTTGTTTCCTTAGATCCTCAATCTCCACAACATCCATTCTATATGGAGTCGTGGATATTGGAAACACCCCATGTATTAGATAAATTGAGAATTCAAAATTTCTTCTAGGAGGAACACCAGACAATTCTTCAAGAAACACTTCAGCAAATTCATTCATAATAGACATGACTTCAAGGATGGTTTCTTCAATAGACTCAATCAACTAATAAAGATATGAATTATCATTATGAATAAATATCCATGATTGAGTTGATGGGGCAAAATAAGATTCATCCTCCTCCTTGAACATGTATAGAATCAGGGGTCAATTCACCATATGGAGAGTGATTTCCCTCTCACGACAATTAATGTTGGCTCTATATAAGGAAATATAATACATGATAATAATTGAATTAATTTACACAATAGGGAGTATGATGATGTTATCTATAATTTTGAATCCACAAATTATGACAAAGGAGGAGTTATATTCATCGGTTAAAATGACTGCCCAATTTTCCGTTCTCACCGAAATCATTAATTCCATGATTTGTGGTGATGTTGGGATTTTTCTACTAAACATTTGAGATATAAAAGAATGTTTATGAACAAAATCAAAATGTAAGTTTGATATTCTTGAATGAATAACTATATTACCTATCACCACTTCGTTGTCAGGGTTCACTCTGGTGGTAGTCCTAGAAAAATCTCACCCTTGCTGCCTTAGAAGTTATAGGTTGCCTTCGAAAACCCATGTCTTAGAGAACTAGTTTTTAGAGTGCTCAGGTTCATTGAAGTTGAAGCAATTAACAATTCATTGAGGGTCTAACAAATCATTTTTCACTTATTTCACATCCATTAGTATTTCTTTTCGGCATTAAATGGATAGGTTCCCATTTCTTCTGCACCTAAAGCATTTCCTCGTCCCCTATAGGCAATTTCTGGGGTGCATCTTTTCGTACCTTTAGAAAGTGGGGTGCAGGATTTTCTTAGCATCGTTAGATTTATACATCGATATTCAATAATAAAAGTCCACATTAAACTTCATATCCCTATGATACCCCTAAGATTCTCTAATCTCCATTTAGACTTTGAGGGAACATCGGACAATTTACTCATACCTCTAGAAGTCACAGATCGCTTGGTCTTTCTGTAGGCTAGGTTTTATCCCACCAAAGAAGAGGTCAACCTTTCATTTTGGGGTAACAAAAAATCTGGAGGCATATCATGAAAGTCCTGTGATGTTTTCCTCATATGCTTCAATGGATTCGTTGTCTTTCTTCTTGTGGTCAAGAAAGCCTCTTTCCATCTTAAGTCGGAGGGTCCGAGGAAAATATTTATCAGAAAACATTTTCTTGAAATCCTTCCATTCAAATGCCTCAATACCCTCCTAAAGATTCTTATTTTTTTATCAATTTCCACCATCGATCTGCTTCACCCTCCATTAGATAAGCATCCAGAAGTACTTTCCCTTGTTCAGAACTTTGAAGGATGGAGAAGATCTCCTTAATGGAGTTGATCCATTGTTCAACAATTGAGGGATCAGATGATCCATTAAAAGTACGATCCCTTTGTATCATGATGCTCTAGATTGTGACTTTTTATTTCTTGGGGGGGGGTGAATGTTCATCTGGACCCATGATTCTATTAAAATCTCGAGTTAACTGAGATATTATCATGATAATGTTTTTTATTCCTGATCTCATAGGATTGTGTATCTCATTAGAACAATCATCCCATTGACCTTTGCATCATTTTTTATCTTGAGTCCTCCTATTACTGGCCATTGGTTGGAATAAAAGTAATGTTAGGGGTAACATATAAAGGGGTATCCAATGAAAAATGGGTATAAATTATAAATTACATTTAATTAATTAACATATGCATTTATGGCCTTCAATCTATGTTATCCATGATCTAATTCCCAACATATATTCTTAGGGGAATTTTTTTATTCCCTTATCAATAATTATACTAAGATTAGGAATTTAACAAATCATATCCCCAGAGAGTGTCATAACCAAGAGTTCATTAAGGCTCGTTGTCGTGCACCATTTCTCATTTGAGTCTAGATCAAAGCAGTGTTTTCGGGTTTTACCCCTAGATACATCTATGCAAGAGCCACCTCTTCTTGATAATATCCAGAAAGGGATTTATTTTCTTGATAAAACACTTACTCAATACTCACCAAAAATTTTGGTTGCTTTTATTATACCTAGTCTTATCCATAAGGCTATCACTAGGGTTTTCTATTCCTAGATCCAAAAAATAACTAAACTTATAATATGATACCAACAATAACAACCCTTGTCTTTATTTTACACATAAACACAATTTATTACATAAAATATTCACTTTACACAACATAGAAGATCAATAGGTCCGGTGTCTTTGGGTATTAGGAACATTACTTAAAAACATAAAACATGAAATACAAATACATATTGAAAACATAATTTAAATGACGACACACATTCCTCCGTACATAGCATTGCATGGGATAACCTGAGGACATGCATAAGAAAAGGGTGAGCTATAAAGCCCAGTAATGGAGTAAATAAGGAATAAAATGAAGAATATAGTACATGTTAGGAAATAGTAATATCAATTGAGAATAAGAGAAACATTAATAGAAAGGCAGGTTATAGCATGATTATCATATCATAGAGATATGGAAACAACATTTATCTTGATATTAGCATGAGCCAAGGATTATTGCACATGGAGCATGAGTAGACCCTAATTAAACATGAATTAGCATGAGTAAACCCTCATTTCACTTGAAATATCATGATACTAATCTCTACCCAATGCATTGGAGTGCTATCAGGGCGCACCATTCTTAATCATTTAATTTCATGCATAAGTGTTCCATATGGATCATATAACATGGATTCATTTAACATCATTAATTATTTGATGATAATGAAATATGTAATTCATATATAAAATTCAATAATAAATAAGTAAATGTGCATAAAGGTGAATACCCTTGATAGAGAAATTGGCTTGGTATTCACTACATAATGACTTTGGCTTGGGAAATCGCAGTTCAATTTCAGCAGCATAACGGCGTGACATAAGTGTTCATAAAAATGGTTTATGAGAGATAAAGTGTTGTATCATCATATTTACATGAAATATATGGTAATGGGTTTATAAGGATACATTTCCAAACATATTTAATGGAATTTAGATTCATAAAACCAAATAATTTCTTGAATGTAAATGAGGAGAGAGAAATCCCTTACAGAATTTTGGTATGGTAACAGGTGTACATGGGAGGCATTAATGAGAGATAAATGAGTATATAACCATTCAAAAATAAGGATGGTTGTATAGGTGAGGTTTTAAATCATACCAAAACATTTTTGATTGAAAGAAAATTGTATAATAACATAATGAAATTTGGACAAAAATGAGAAAGGAAGAAATCCCATACATGGAAGTGTGATCCTAAAGGCTTGGGAGAGGCTTGGGAGGGGATTTATGAGATATTTGGGCGCCTTTTGAGGATTATATAGAGAGGATGGAAGGTTTTTGTTGTGATTCAAATGGTTAGAGTGAAGAGGAATAGTATATTGAGTGGGTTTATATAGGATCAGAGAGGGAATTATTTATTATTTAGGTTTTGGACACCACACATTAAACTAATCAAAACCACAAACCATCCCATGGTTTTTACCGATAGTTTTTTCCAAAGTAAAGTGGAAAACATTATTTTATTAGGACAATGGCCTAAATTCTTAAAATATTATGCTTATTTATGTATAGGTGAGTCACACTCTCAAAGAAATAATTTTAAAAGTTAAAATGTTTTGTAAGTCTTGGAGGGTCCACTAAGGCAGCATAAAATAAATATAACAAATATAAATCACATTATATTAAAGATAAAACATATATTGGTTGAACAAAACTTTTTATATTATTTTATTACATCACTATTGGGTCATTATGATGTCATAAAACACAATGTATATTTATACGGTATTTAATTTTTACCCAAAATTAGAATGTCTGATAAAATTATGAAAATTTCACCATTGGAAAATTTTGACGTCCTGATTCCAAAAAAATGTTCATTTTATCTAAACAATTCTAAATATGTGAATTTTTACTTTTAAAATCAAAACTAACATTTAAAAAAAAATCATGGTTTTTGACAAAAAAAACTTTTAAACCCTAATAAAAACTACAATTGTATTCATAAAAATTATATGATCATTTATATTTAATAAAAATTAATTTAGTAATAAAATTTTATTAAAATATTATTTATTTCAAAAACCCATTAATTCATTAAAATATATTTCTTAATTGAATATTAACTAAAAATACTAGTTCTTCTTTAAAAACTATTTACAAAGTAAAAATAATAGAATGAATATATATTCTCTATTCTATAAAAAATAATGCACATAATCATAGTGCTAGTTTCATGTTACATAACCCCTTAAAACACCGACATAATACCTAAAGGTAAGGTGTGATATGGTGAAAGACTTTTGGGGTGGCTCGGAAAACATCGCTCAGGTGGTAATCTCTATTAACTTCCACTTCTCCCGTAGGCAGTTACGTTCGAGCTTAACGTAATGAAGGACAGTTTGGGCATGGTCAAGGGAGAAGCCCAGTGATGCCACATCCTTTAAGATTCCCAAAAAATGGGCTTCGTATGTATCAATTTTACTGGATGAGTATATCAATTCCTTTGTCTGAATAAATTTGATTTTCGAAATCCTTGAATTTATAATAATCATGTGGTCATTATTCAACAGATATATTAGAAACGGTAATAATTCATAAAGGTAATTTGAAATCCAAAATCATAAAACAAAGTAAGTTCATATTTTATATAACCATTTTACATAATAAGACATTTAAATAGATTAAGAGGAATTTTCATTAATAAAATGTTTGGTTGTTATAGTGAGACATTATGTCTTATGAACCCCTTTTCACCAAAATCTTGTAGTTTATTCTTTAATCTCACCAATTATAATGGATCCACACTATAGGTTTGATTATATATGGGTTTTTATCATCAATAAAATCACTATAGAGTTAAACTTCATGATCTAGTGGGTACCCAGGTAATTCTTTTGGAAACACATCATTTCAATCTTGAAAAATCTTTACATCGTGTATTAATATTGTACAATTCACTTTTATAAATTTTATTTTATCTTCTTATTCGCTAATAATATCCTTAAGATGATAAATTGGAGGTGGTTCATGATAATGATTAGGAAATAAAGTATTGAATTTAAAAATAAGGTCTTTTATGTGAGACTCTCATATTTTAATATTCTTCTCTCGAAAATAAATTCATTAATTATTCTTTGAGAGAAAATGCATCCTAATTATTATATCAATGTAAACCATTGGTATAATAATCAGGTTTTCAACTAGAACACATATATTCATTTAAATAGTGAAATATGAATATATTTTTGTTGTGATAGTATTTCCACTATGAGGTATAACTAAAAACACCTTCCACAATACATTAGGTAATGATTTAATTTTCATTGAAAACATGAATATTTTAACGGAGTGTATAAATTGATTTTGAAGGCATAGGAAGGGTTAGAATTTCATTGTATGTTGAGTTTGTGGTGAAAATATAGGATGACCTTGGTTTCAGTTTATGTTTTGGAAACCTTGTTATTGGTTCCACCCTATATTATGTTATGGATTTTTCTAAACTATCATTGTATCATCATGTTACATGCTTTCAGGTATCTTCCTTCTCTTTGATTATTTTTCTCTTTAATTGTGTGCAGCTTAGGACTCCCGACAATGACGATCATTTGTTAGGGAAAATTAATTAAAGCTTAAGGATGAATTTTTGTTTGAATTAATGGAGTTTGGGTATAAATATGTTAATAGATTGTTAGGCTTCTCCAAGAGTTCAATGAATGACCGATTTGGTTTTGGGTTTTTCATTGGAATATATAGTTCTTTCAGTCTTCATGAGAAATACACAACGTGTAATGTGACTACATGACATTTATATTTTGCAGGGTAATATCATGAATCTAGTATACAATGTGAAGAGAGTGAATGTTGTGTACACATTACACCCTATGTAATGTTTAATGGCCAGTTTTTAATAAAAAGGTGATGAGTTTTTCAGTGTATCTGGAAACTATGGATTACATGACATATAAAGGGTTTACACACCATGTGACTATTGTTAGGTCATATTTTAGGGTGTTTCATCAGTTTATTTTCATTCATTTTTCTGTATACCTCATTTATCTCAACATAGATTGCTTCTTCAGTGATTTTGGGAGTCACCATTCAATCTGTATTGATTATTTCGGTGATTGATAACCGTATTGGTTGGATTAAATATCTTTTAGTGAGTAATCTATTTTTATCATTTGTTACTTTTATCTCAGTGGTGTCATTGCATTGTGTTATCAGATTCATTGACCCATGGTAATGTTTCTTCACAATTCATGGTAGATCTGTTGTGTGATGGGGTCGTTTCCTTCATTTCTTGTGGAGTGGAGGGTGTACATTACTGATTTATGTGTTTCTTCTTCTTCTCTATAGTCCATTTGGTTAAATTGAATAAATTTTAAGAGGATTAGACTTTTTCTACGGCCTCTTTTGTTGTTTTGTATTTCTTATTATTGGTGGATTCTTTTATGGGCATGTGAAACCAAAGTTTTGAGGCAGGTGGTTCCATATCTAATATGTGTCGGTATACTATATTTATCCTCTTTTTGATAAATTGTTTTATTAAATGAAAAGTCCTGGTATAACTGATTTGTTATGTGTTTGTGGATTTTTTTTAAAAAATATGGTTTTCCCCTGGTTAGGCTAAATAAAAAGGGTTTTCATTGTATTGTGAAGTGGTTTGTGAAATGGTTTTTCAAATAATTGTTTGATATACATGGTTTTATGAAATGTTTTGGAAAATAGAGAACATGAGATGCCTTGGGTAAATAAGCGGAAGGTATAGTAATTGGTCTTCTCCATTTTCTAGAGATTTTGTTATGGGTCTTTCCTCTTCTATATAGGCCTATTGTTGTGCGGATTATTTGGACCTTCTGGGAGGTTCACTTGATGGGGTTTTCCTCTCCTCTCTAGACATGATTCTTATGTCTAGTTTCTTTATGATTATGGGATTTTCTATACTAGGTATGAGTTTCCTAGCTATCCTGACCTAGTGTAATCCCTAAAGTGAAGTTACTTAAGCTTCTACTTATGGTTTATAATATTGTTTTGTACTAACATTGGTTGGAAATGATATGTGATGCATACTTTGTTTTAGCAAGATATGTCTATTGATAAACATGGTTGCAAAAATCAATGAAACTGATTATCCTTTTTTTTAATGTGGAAAAAAACAGAAATTGAACTATTTTTCCATGATTTGGATATAAAAAATGTGAAATTGTTATATGACTTGTTTTATTTATAGTTGATAATGATTTGATTATTGTTCATAGATTTTATATGGAACACTTAGGTGATACCCTACTAAGCCTATTAGCTCACACCCTATGTACCCCTTCAGCGGTTCATAGAATTGGTTATGTATTTCATTATTAGGAATGTAAAGTCACCACAATGAGTAAGTGAGGTATTCTATAAGCTGAGTTGTGTATTTGGTGGTGATATGGTGAGATTCTGTCCATGTTATCACATGGATTATATGGTTTTTTATGTTTTGGAATCCCATTATTTTTTGACCCATACATGGAGATTGTTTTTACTATTTAGTTGTTTCGTTTTCACTATTATATTTTTTAGTGGTAGAATATATTTACCCTTTTTTGTGATTCCCAACAATGTATATATGTTACATTTTGTTACTTGATGTTTGGTGAAATAATTTCTTCTATTAGTTTTTGACTATCGAGAACAAGTATCTAGATCGTGGGGATTGATATTGCCATTCATATATGTGGTATATCATTTAGGGAACTAGTTTGAGAGGTTATTCAAGTCAATTCTTCACAATTTATAATTAGTGGTGGTATGTCCTAAAGATTCCTTACCTTGGGACGTTTGGAAGACCCGAGATAGTATTTTTGGGACATGATATGTATATTATAGTGAGTCCCTAGCCATCTCTTACTATGAAGAGTCTCAAGTTACCATGGGATGTTGGGATTTGTGTATCTTATTTTTAGTTCTTGAGGTTAATATCAGTTTTTTATTTTTAGTTTTCTAGTTTTAACTAACATTTTTTTTCATTTAATAATTTATTTATTTTTAGTGTGAATTGATATTCCTCTCGGATGTGTTCTCTGATTTTCTTAGGAGGGTGTATCTGATACTCTTCAAGTTAATTCTATTATGGATCGGGAATTTATTGAGCCCATTTTGTGATCATTTTGTGTTGTCGATCAGAATTTACCACAATCTCTGAATGCAGTTGTTGAGGTATAACCAGGATCTATAGAAGAAAGAGATTGATCAAGAGAGTTCTCATGTGAGAATAAATTGTACTTTAATAGTATGAATGAACCTCTTGATGTGGAGTACTAGCTTGAAAATATTCATCATATCTTTGACTTCCTGGATACACTTGAGAGTATCAAGGAGATGTGTGAAATATTCATACATAAGGGACTTAATAATAATTAGTAGTATTATATGGAACAGGTTGATAGACACGTGGTCTTGGACAAGAAGAGTTTCAAGACATTCTTCTTGTAGCACCTTTTCCAGCATCACTATTAATGTAGAAGTCTCTGGAGTTCCTCTATTTATAGTTGGACGAGTATTTGGTTTCAGCATGAACAAATCAGTTTATAGAGCTTGTTCATTTATCAGCATAGGGTCTTAATAATAACTATACGAAACTCAGAGGGACCTACTAGGTTTGTGAATAGATTTTAGATAACATGTATTTAGTATGAATCTTTCAACCTATGTAGAGATAATGGATAGGGATATTATGGAAGAAATTAATATGGTAGGAAAGGTTGTACATTCTCCCCCTTCTCATCCACATAGTGGAAACTTCAGTGGAATTTTAGGGGAAAAGTTAAAGTGGAAAGATCACCACCATAGCGGTGGAGGTGTTTCCCATCATTAGGTCTCTTTAGAATTTCTAATTGTAGCTAGTGGTGTGCAAATGACTTTCTATCATTTTGGAAAGTTCAGACACACACACACGCGTCATTCTTTTCCTTTAGTTGTAAATATGTGTAATAGTTGTCGATGTTATGGTCATATGTAGTGTTTCTTATAGGCAATGTATACTCCTCAATATGGTTAGGGCTCATCAGCTCAAAATAAAATGGGGGTGTAATCCTATACATAAGAGGATATAAATCTCCAACCATAGGCATCAGCAGTGAAGAAACTTCATGCAATAGATGAGTTTTTTAGTAGAGTTATACGTGGTTCTAATGATTGTGAGAGGTACCATTGTTATTTAATCTTCAAAAGAAATTGTATTATTTGATACTTGTTCTTCTCACTCGTTTATATATGCTCATTTTTTATATCATTAACCTTCTAAAAAAACTCATTCCCATTGTTATGGAATTAATGAAACCTCTAGGGAAGATGATGGAGAAAGGGATTTGGTGTCTTTTTTATGCACTATCAATATCAAATCTGGAACTAGTCTGTGATTTTTTTATTTTCAATCTTTATCTGTTTGACATTATCATCATCATGGATTGTCTTTTTGCTCATTGACATGAGGTTTTTTATTATCATAATGTCTCATTTATTTTACCTGATGGGATCTATCAAAGTGTGTCAGGGTGAGTGGTATCTAGGGCCTTGTCATGTGGGGCCTTTTACCCATATCTAAATATTTTTTATCTATTATGGAAGTTTTTCTTGATGGCGTCTCTACTATTGTTGATCTTCTTACTATTGTTCATGACTTTCCTAAAGTTTCCCTATCCAATTTCTCTGTTCTTTCTCTAGAGAGAGAGGTATAGCTTATGATTAACCTAGTTCTAGGGATGAAACTTATTTTTATACCTGCTTATCATATTGAACTAGTGGATTTGAAATAGCTCAAGGATATGTTCGATGACCCTATGGATAAGCATTTTTTCCTTCGTAGTGTTTCGCCTTGGGTAGCCCCAGTGTAATTTTCCAATAAGGTGGATGGTTCACTCCAATTGTGCATGGATTATTAGAAGTTGAACTAGGAATTAGTTAATAACTCATATCCTTTTCCTCATGTTGATATTTTTTTGATAAGTTAAAAGGGGAAAGTGATTTTTGAAGACCAGTATTTAGTTAGGTTATCAATAGCTCAATGTTTGAGAGTGTGATATAATGAAGATGGATTTTAGGAGCAGGTATGGCTATTAAGAATATTACATGATGTTGTTTGGTATGACTAATATTCTTATAGTTTTCATGGAATTGATAAATCAAATATTCCATCAGTATCTCAATGCTTTTTTTGTAGTGTTCATGGATGATATTTTGGTGTATTCGAGATCTATGTGTGAGAATGAGAACCATCTGAGTTTGGTTTTATAAATCATGAGGAGTTTTAAATTTTATTGAAATATTTCTAAATGAAACTTTTGGATTCATGATTTGAAATTAATGGGGCACATGGTTTTTGAGCATAGATTATCAATTGATCATAAGAAAGTGAAGGATGGATTTTCATGGAAAGATCCATAGATTGTATTTGAGATCTGGAGCTTCCTTGTACTTATAGGATACTATCGAATATTCATTAATATTTTAGAAATTCTAGGTAATATTTGAAAACTCTTACCCTGAAATGAGTGAAATTCACATGGAATGAAAATTTTAACTTCTCTATTAAGGAGATAAAAATTATTATGACATTAAATCCTATTTGGATCTAAACTATGATCAGTAAAGGATGTGTGGATTTATATGATTCTTATAGTGCTGGTTTGGGTTGTATGATCATATTGTATGATCATACGGTGGATTTCAGTTTTCTTCATCTTAGACCACATGCAAATAATTACCCCACTCATGATTTGAATATTTATGTAGTTATCCATGCACTTACATGTTGGCGAAATTTTCATTTTGGGAAAATATTAACATTCTGTTATGACCATAAGAGTTTTGGCTATATATTTTATTATAAATAATTAAATCTTCAATAGATTCAGTGGTTGGAAAACCTTGAGACATTTGACTTAAATATCGCCTACATCCTAGGGAAGGGGAATTTCATTGAAGACACTCTTTGCAGGAAAGTTCCATCGTAAGTTGTTTTGGAATTAAAGGAAGAGTGTAACCTAATGGGTATTTTTATATGTTTTATATGGATGCTTAATTGGATGTATTAAGAAATATTTTGACCAATGATTATTTATCATCATCAATCTTGAGTCCATTCTCTATATTCAGTAGTTGGATGATGAGTTCCAATGAATTCTAGAATCCTTATTTGGCAGTGATAACATTTTAATATTGGTCACTCTCATTAGATGGTATTCTCTATTTTATGGATTGATTTGTTATCCTAGATTTTTTGAGGATCATGGTTTTATTTTACTTTTAAATTTCTTCATAGTCATAGTCTATTCATCCAAGCACAATGAAGATGTATTATGACATGGGATTACAATTCTAGTGGTCATGTATGAAGTGTGACATTGATGATTATATTTCAAACCTTTACACTTACCAATAGATAAAGGTAAATCATTTGAGGAATTCTATTTTTCTCCATCCTCTTCCAGTGATAGTTTGGAAATGAGAATAAGTATACATGTAAATTTTTTTCAGATTACTATAAACTCTCCATGGGTTAATTTCTATTTGGGTTATGATTGATAAATTGTCAATGTTGTCTCCTTTAATTCAAATCAAAGACACTGCAAATGTTAAAGATCTGTGTAATATGTATGTGTATTAAATTGTGAAAATACATTGGGTTCCTTCTGTCATTATTTCAGAAAATGATCCTATGTTTACATCAAGGATATATAGGATTTTCCAAGAGGCAATTAAAATTTAGGTTAGGTTGAGTACAAATTATCATCCACAAATAGAAATTTAGGCAGAGCATCCAATTAAATTTATATAGGATATCCCTTATTTGAATATATTTTATTTTGGTGTATATTGGGATAAAAATCTATGAATGATTGATTTTTCTTTTAACAACATTTTCTAGTTGTCATTCATAATGGTTCATTTTGAGGATTTGTATGGCCACCCATTAATATCAACTCTTTGTTCGACATAGGTGGTCGAATCATCTTTTGTAGGACTATGTTTTGTTTAGAATATGTCTCTGAGTATTTAGGATATGTATCAAAATAAGTTTACATCACATATTCAATTTAAGTCTTCTGTAGGTCAAGAACATCATCCTTTGGATTTTCCAATTGGTGCTATGGTTTTCTTGAAAGATTCTCCTTGGTTAGTTCACTATGGTCTGGGAAAGTAAGGAGTGTTGGATCTAATATATATTGTATCATTAGAGTTTATTGAGTAGCATGGAAGGTTGATTATCAGTTTTAATTGTCAGGTTAGTTGATAGGGACTCATGAAATTTTCCACATATCACATATTATCAAATATCATCATTTCCATTTTCATGTTTTGAGTTGGGAGTATATTGAGTTGGAGCCATAATTTTTTATTATTGATCTTTAAGTTTAAATATTTGACTCTCAAGTGAATGTAATTCATGGAATGTCTATTCCATTTTCTATAGTTTTATTAAAACATGAATCATATTCTCATGATACATGGGAATGTGCTTCATTGATGCGGGAGTAGTGGCCTCACCTATTTACCAGATCTTGTTCATCCACATTACATCCCAAGGATGGAGAGACTCGTAGTGGGGATTTTCTAACATCCCATTACATGATTTAAATAATTTTTCGTCTCTTTTCCAGTTTTTATATTTAATTTGGTGCTCCTTGGGACTCTTCAGGATGAAGATAATTTGTTGGGGAAAATGAACTAATGATCAGAGATGTATGTTTATTTTGAATTAATGGATTCTAGGTATAAATTTCTCAATGGATTTGTAGGGTTCTCCCAAGGTTCAGAGAACACCCATGTTGGTTTGGAGTTTTTTGTAAGATTATGATGTTTCTAAAATCTTTAAGAGAAATACATGTTTTTAATGGGATTGCGTGATATGTATGTTCTTCATGGAAGATTCCATGAATCTTGTACACTGTGTGAAATGAGTACACTCTGTGTACACATTACACACTATGTAAAGTTATAAGTTATGATTTTAATACAAAGTCCGTTGATTTTTTCGTATACTTAGACACTATGGATTATTTGATGTGCAAAGTATTTATAATCCTTTTAACTATTGGGTGGTTGGATTTTAGGGTGCTGCATCAGTTTATTTTCCATTAATTTATTCATATCCCTAATTTATTCTGACCTAGAGTTCTTATCCATTTATTTTGGTAGTCTCCATTTGATAAAGATTGATTATTTTGTTTATTGATCACCATTAAAGTTGTATTGTGTCTCTCCAGGTGAGTAATCCTTTCTCTTTTATCATTTCATTTATTATTGTTGCATCATTGCATTTCATTATCATATTTTTCATCATGTTTTGATGTTTGTCCTAAATTATATATAAATGTTTCATGTGATATTGTTTTGTGGGCTATTTCCTTCATTATTTTTTGTGTGGAGGGTGTGAATTCTTGAGATATGTGTTTCTTCCTCTTATCTACTGGATATTTTTTCAAATTGAATCCATTATAAGATGTGTACATTATTTCTAAGGCCTCTGTTTTTGCTGTGTAATTCTTCTTGTTGGTGGATTCCTTTGTGGGTAACTTGGTTTTCATAATTGATGGTTTACCCTTAGTTTTGGTAAATGAAAAGGGGTTTCAAATAATTTTTAAGTGGTTTTGTGAAATGGACATCAAATAATGGTTGATAGAAATTGTTTAATGAACTGATTTAAAAAATTGATAACTTGGGAATCCTTGGGTACTTATCTTGAAGGTATAGTAATAGGTCTCATTAACTTTGGGGGGGGGGGTTCTCATTGGGACTTCCTCTACTCCATAGTCTCATTGTTCTTAGGACTTATTATACCCATTGGGAGGTTAAATTTATAAGGTGTTCCTCTTCTCTCTAGACTTGATCCATATGTATAGTTTCCTTATGCGTATGAGATTTTATATGTTTGGTATTAGTTTCCTAGCTATCCTAACCAAGTGTGATAACTGGCGTGATGTTACATGTTCTTCTACTTTTGGTTTTTACTATTTTTTTGTACTACTGTGGATTGGATATGATTTTTGATGGGTGATTTGTGTTAACATGATATGCATGCTGAGAAATATGTTGATGAAATGATTTGAATCTAATTTAATTTATTTATTTAGATATATTGAAAAGGGGAAATTGAATTACTTTTTGATTTTGATATAAATGTTGTGAAACTGTTATCATAACTTGTTTTCTCTAAAGTTGTTAATTATCAGCATATTGTTCAGAGTCTTTATATGTAACAATTGGGTGAGACCCTATTGAGACTGTTTTATCACACCATGTGTACCCCTTCAGTGGTTTGAAGTCATGGTCATGTATTTAGATTTAGGGAAAGGCAAGGCACCACAATGAGTCGATAAGGTTTTCTATCAGTTTAGTTGGGTAGATGGTGGTGATATGGTGGGTGTATTCACATGTTATCATTAGGATTATATGGGTTTTTCTATTTTGGTAGTCCTTTGTGGTGGGACATTTACATGGAGATTTTTTCTACTCTTGATTTGTTTGGTTTCTCCTATTTTCTTTTTAAGTTATGGTATATGTTTATCCATTTTATGAAATTTTATCTATTATATAGATGTGACATATTTTCACTCCAGGTTGGGTAAAATCATTCCCTCTATTTTTTTTGATTCCTGGGTGTAGTTCACTTGCCTGTGGGGATTGAGAACTCCCTTTAGGTATGTTGTGTATCGGTTCAAGTACTAGTTTTAGTGGTTATTCAGGTTGGTTAGTCACATTTCTCCCTTGGTCATATGTATCATGGTATAAATGAGGGGCTCACATATAACTTAAATAATTCTAACCCAAAAGTTTCATTGTCTAGAAAAAACCCCATATTCTTTTTATTCAGGTGGTTCCCCTCAAAAATCATAATATTTTTTTTTGAGTATAGATGTGGTAGTTATTATAATGATTTAATAGGTTACTATTAGTGTAAATAGAAATAGAAAGATGCAATAGGTGAATTTTCATTCAAAAATTTAAAGAATACATATATAGAAAAATTAAACAATTACACGACAATGTGATAAAACAAAGAAATTAAAAATGTGATAATTATTAAATATGATATATATAAAATATTTTTTATAAAAACATTTTAATAATGGAAATGAGAATGTAAAATTTATAAAAGTATAATTATCAATAAGGAATGATTCAGTGAGATAAATTAAAGAAACATCAAAAACAATTGATTAGTATTTTGAAAATAACTTAATGTAAGTCACAATGTATCCACCCAACAACTTGATAGGTATGTAATATTAATTCCTTTAACAAAATGGTGATAAAGTAACTTGTTCTTCCTAATTTTGTTTTTTGATCACCTTCTTGAGCTTTATCAGTAGCCAATAAGTATGTCCCTTGCTATTTTAGAGTATGTACCCATTAGAGAAGGTGATTAGAATATAGAATTTTTTCGAAAACCCCATAAAACACTCAAAATTATCTTGTAAGAATGGTTACAATGTAGGATTATTGGTTTTATTGAATGGGTGGGATCCTTTGAGAAATTCTAAAATGTGAGTGGCTCTTTGAGAGGATTATAAGATAGCTATAACTAAAGAATTTATTCAAAAAGATATAATCATTAGTAAGAATTTTTATCTTCCAATATTTATAGGTACTCCTTTGATAGGCTCCTAGAGGACAGGGAACTATTTGAGATTTTTTAGGGTAATTAAGCCATAGAAGATGGTCATCATTGTGTTTTTTACCATAATAATTAAATGTGTTGAAAACATAATAAATATTATTTTCAATGTGAATTGACATGTTACAACATGGAAACTTTAATCATGAAACTGTAAAATACTCCTTGATTTAATCAAAATGTGAAGGAATCTTCACAACATAAAAGATAGTTAAGAAACAAAAACATTTTCACTACTCCTCATGAAAATAGTGTGCAACATGAGCTAAAATCCTTGATGAACCATCATGAAATGAATTAGGTTACATGAAATTATTTTTAAAATCCAAGATTTTATTTTATATATATATTCAATTTTATTTTGTCAATATATTTTTATATGTGTAACACTGATTTTAAACAAACAGTGATATACTATTGAAAAATTATTATGTAATGTGATAATTATAACCCATAAATTAAATTGGTAGGTTTGAATTGGAATAGTAATATTATAAAATATTTATGGTTTACTGTAAATTAAGTTGTTATTAATTGATTATAAATGAAATAATATAATTTTGAAAGCAAAATAGATGTTTTTTATGAAAAAAATATTTTTTATAGGATATTTGTTTTTATATTAATAAATTAAGATAATCACATTTGTTGAATGATTTATAGAAATATATATTATATATTCAATAATTTTTTTAACATTCATATTCTTTTTCTAGCATGATATAAGAATATATATCATGTTTTATGCTTAAAAATATATTGTTCTAAAACATGTTTTGTGTTGTGTTTTGAAAAAAAATTTAAAATGAATTTCTAAAAATTATCAAAATTGAATCTTTAAAAGTGCACTCTATTTTAGAACTATGATGATAAATATTGTAAATATGAATATTTAGTTTTTTTTCAATATGAATAGTAATCATGGAAAATTTTTGTCACCCTAGTAAGGGTAAAACGGGTAAAATTTTGTTAAACATTTATGATATGGTCGTAAAATTTCTGTGACACTTGATTTTATCCTGTTGGATGAGTTTAATTAATCTATATCAAAACAAATTGAGTGTTAATGGTAACTTGGTGACATATTTTTTTGATTATTATCTTTATATTAAGTTAAGACAAAAATAAATATAAAATGTCACTCTCTTGAATTCAATTTCTCTATCTTTTTTACTTCAAAATAAATGGACTGTAATTTTGGTTATAAATATTTCTTTTTAATATATATTAACTTTTTCGTAGTAATTTATCTTTGTTTTATAGTCATTAAATAATTACCTTAATTGTAGACAAAATTTCGACATACTATTTATTCAATTAATTGAAAAATAAATTGATTATTTTGAAAAATAAAAAAAAATTAATATAATTTGTAAGAATTATTGTGTAAAAAATGATAGATAAATATTAAATATTGGGGATTTTTAAAATTTTATATTTCAATTCATTTGTTTTCAAGTTTTTTTCAAAATCAAAATAATTGAATAGTTTGAAAAATCACATTAATGATATTAAATAAAAAATATTATTTTATTAAATGATTTAAAATTCATAAAAATATTGTCTAATTTATTGTGAATGAGATATGGTTAAAAAAATCAACCATGTTAAATTTATGGGTGACTTATTTTTTTGGTAACATTCAGGGCCCTAAAATAGTAAAAAACTTATATTTATTGGTAATTGTCAAAAGGGTGAAAGAGGGTTAGGACAAAAGTATAATCGTGGTACAATAACCAATACTTTTCCAAATTTTATTATATGAGACTATTTCCACTCATCCTTATCTTATATTAGAATAATATCAATTTTGAGACATTTCCCATTGAAAATTAATTTATATTAATTTATTACTTTTAGTAATTCCATGAGTACCTCTCCCATCACTTATAAATTAGAACCCTTAATACTGTTCTCCTCACACCTATTTAAACTTATATATAATGAAATAAATATCCAAATAACATCACATTTTCCTTAAACACATACTAGATCTTATTTTCCTTCCAAAATAACATTCCATCATGCATTAACGTGTAATCCAAAAGAGAATGCTCAATGAAGAGGTATAACTCTTAACCAGTCATTTTAAATTTCATTTATTTTTCTACTTACTATTAATTCATACTTTACGTTATAAAATAATTAATTCAGTATCTTCCATAGGTTTAATTTTTATTATGATAATGGAACAACAATTATCCCCTTTCATCCCATTTTTTGGAAAATGTTAACGTTGTTCGTGTGTACGTGTGGACTACCACCTCCATGGTTCATTTCTGGATTTCATGGATTGTAATAAGCATATATTCAATGAATATAATATATATATATATATATATTATAAAATTATTCCTTTAATGGTTAATTTTTATTTACCTTTATTTTCTTTCATCCTTCACAAAATGAAAACAGCATTCATTCTTACATACGAACTACCATCTCCATGAAAAGTGTAATTAATTTTTCCATATATATCATTTATGGAATAATATTTATATATTTAATGAATATATATGATATTAAATTAAATTATTAATATTATTTATATTATGTAATCATGAAACAATTAGAAGTATCAGAACTATCGAACCACAATTCTCATAAACAAACAAACATTTAAAACCCCAAAATGATAATAGTAATAAAGAATTATCAATAAATGGGTATTAAAATGTTATAATTAGATTATATGTAATATTAAAAAGTATTTACAAGACTCTGGTATATAAGGATAATAAATTTACATTTATTATATATTATGTTAGAGTTATTTTAGAGACAATCCAAACTTGGGGGAAGGGTTTTATTTTAAAAATCTCATTATTTATTGGTATTGTATATTATTATGTTTCCAATGATAAAATTTCATAATCTAACTATAAATAATCTCAGAAATTTTCTTATACTCCAATTATTTCTCTAGAATATATAATTTTTTATATCATTTTCCTCCTTTTAAGTACTCAAGGAATTAAAAAAAAATTTAAGAAAAATTGGATATATTTCTCCCTTCGTTCGAATATCCATTTTCTTCAATGTCCATGTTTTCACTAAAATGTTTTCATTAATGTTTTACTATTATAGTAAAAAAAATTAAATTCATTTTTACACAATTATTTATAGTGTAAAAAAAATTAAACGGGGTCTTATTTTTTTTAATCGAGGTACTTTTTGAATTTTTACTGAAAATGTGAAAGTAAACATTGTTTTTATATACATGACATGAAGAAAATTTCCTAAAATCATTAGCACTAAATGATTAGTATATTTATTTACATGTTTCAAATGTTATTTTAAAAGAAAATATTTTACTTAATATTTGGTAAATTTTATATATTAAAGACAAGATTTCAAATTTTAAAGTTTATTTTTCCCAAATAAATATTCTTAATATATTTTAAAGGTGTTTTCATCTAAGATGGCATATTTTTAGGTTTTATATGATCTATTTGGGATATTATCTAATGATACCATCCGATTTTTTTCTCTGGATGGCCTATTGTGATGATTATTTAAGGATGAATCTATGAAACCCATTTCTTTTATATGGGTTAATTAAGTTACTAAACTAATTTCTCTTCCCTATAATATTCTATGATGAGATGATGAATGGATTATAAAAAACATTTACTTTTCATGGGTGATAATATGAAGAATAAATTATGATATTTTGGAACAGATATGTATTATATTTATTATGTTATAGGTAGTACTAAAATTACATATGCTTCCATACATTAGGTAAATATAGATATCTCATCAGATAATAAAGAATAAAATGGGGAGTAATCCTAGTGTAGTTAGGAACTCAATTTACTATGACAGTATTGGGTTTGAACTATGACAAATATAATGGTTTAGGGAGTTAACCCAATCAACTATGATAGTTTTGGAAGTGATCATGGTCTACTAAGGAAAATATTTTCTATACTTATGTGTATTCCCCAAACTTATGTATTATTCTAATTTTATGCTCTTATAAATCATTTTATTTGATTCCATTAAGATTCAAGTATTAGAAACAATAATGATTCATGCGAGGACTCATCATTATGATCTATGATATATAGGGTGTGGTGTTTAAATGTTATCATCTTTTTCATATACTTTTATTCTCATTTTTTGTTTAAGTTATAATTTATTTCTCCCTTGGTTACCCTTACTCTAAATCTAAGATTTCCATTTCTTATGTTTCTTATTCCCATTTTATAAATAAAGGTATTACGTGTGATAAGTTTATGAAGGGTGATAGTAATGAAGAACATAGTGGGATATAATATAGTTCACTTACGAATGATTTTTTATGTATACAATTATACAATGGCATTAGAACTATATGATTTTGGCGTGGATTGTTATGTTTTGTAATGAATATTCATCTAATAAGATGTAATATTTATGTAGAAAAAGTATTATCCTATATAGTGTGTATTAGATAAAGGTTCTGTTACTATTGGAAACTAGGATGAAAAAATTAGTAATAAACCTTAGGATAATTATATTTATAAGAGAACTTCCTATATTATGGTAAAAGAATGAGTGTGGTTTTCCTAGAAAAAGATCCTTATATGGATACTATATGTTGGAATGGCTTTGGTATAGATGCATCTAGGGGTAATATGTTGAGTCAATAAGGTTTTCCTTATGACTTTTCAATTCCTTCTTGTTTTGAAAATCACAAACACCTTATCTTAAGGAAAATTGCTTTCTTAAGGAAAATTGCTTTCTTAAGGAAAATTGCTTTTATAAGAAAATTGCTTTCTTAAGGAAAATCACTTTCATAAGAAAAATTATCCTTATCATATTTTCATCCATATTTTTCTTAAGTATGAGATTCGGATTCATTTTTTCGGAATCGTTGAAACTTTGATATAAAGCATTCTGTTTTAAGGTTCGGATTCTGGACAAGAACTATAAGGAAGTTTCATTCTGAATTCCGGATATGAACTCTGACTAAGTTCTATTCCAGATTCAGGAAATGAATTCGGAAGAAGAATTCTCATTACGAATTCCAATGAAGAATTCTCATTATGAGTTCTAATGAAGAAATCTTATTCCGAATTCCCATTGCGAATTCTGATGAAGAATTCTCATTACGAATTCTGATGACGAATTCTCATTACGAATTCTGATGACGAATTCTCATTATGAATTCTGATGACGAATTCTCATTACGAATCCTGATGATGAATTCTCATTACGATTTCTGATGACGAATTCCTATTCCGAATTCTAATTCCGAATTCACCTATTAAATAGAATCTGATTATATTTGTTTTATACACTCTGAATTAATTCAGACTCTGAAAAATATCTTTGTTTGACTCTAAACTTTTATATTGCTTACACTTATAAAATTTGTCTACTCTTTACTATTGTTCTTTACACTCCGAACCTTCACTCCGAAGTTTTCATTCCGAACTTTTATGTTAGAGTTTAAAATGATGTCGTACATTCTGTTACACTTGTTTTGTTATAAAACGATGTTGTCTGTTTTGTTATAAACTAACCGTTGTCTAAGTGACACGTGTACAGGTCCCTCCGATCTTTAAGGAAAATATGACCGTTGGAGAAGGAGTCGACCTTACCTATAAATAGGAGCTCATTTGAAAGAGCTCGGAGCTGATGGCTGAAAAAGTACTGAAATGCTGACTAATTTGCTTGAAGTGATTTCTAGAGAGAGGGACTCTTATTAACTCTCAAAGCTTCGTGCGACTCCGAATGTTGGTGATTACATTCGAGGGCTTCCAGGGATTGGAAGACAGAGATGCCGACTACCTTATAGTTTGAGGGCTTTCTTGCTGAGGAAGACAGAGGTTGCCAACTACCTTGAAGTTGAGGGCTTGCGGGGATAGCAAGACAGAGACTCTGATCTTCGTATCAAGGGCTTACCCTGGGGTGGGTAAGACAGACTTGCTTGAAAGTATAAATCAAGGGACCTTTATCCAAGGTTGTTGGATACCCTTCTCTTTGGGTTAAAAGACTTATATCTTGTTACTAGTAGTTTTACTACTTGTTTCTATTCCGCTGCATTTTGTATTATAAGGAAAGTATAACTTTCTTATACTTCCTTATTTGTACTCTGTTTCATTTAGATTCTATACGCTTTAAGGTAGAATCTCATATTGTAATCATTTGTTAAGATTCAATTTCCGGAACCATATTTCTAGAACCCTCATTCGGAATCTCTTTCCTAGTTTGCATTCAGTGTTAGTGGTGTTGTGAATTTGCTTAGTTTAACTTTGTTAAACTTAGCCTTTTCCTTTGCTTAAGGAAAACATAGTTATTCTTAACCAGCTTTAAAGGTTCCAAAGGAATTTTTAAAGTATACAATTCACCCCCCCCCCCCCTCTTGTATATTGAGCATCTACATTACTATTTTGATCCTACAATTGGTATCAGAGGTTGGAAACCTCTTACTCTATACCAATCTTACATTTGGTATCAGAGCAGGTCTCTGAAATACTTGTACTCACATACAAGTTTTTCTTGCTCACTTTTTCGTTCCGAAACTTTTCCCATTCCGAACTTTTTTCATTCCGAACTTTGTTATTATGATTCTTTGCTACTAACAAGTTTGTGTGCAAAGTTATATTAAGTATGGCAGGAATTAATGTTGGATATTTTGACAAACTGAATCCTACAAGACCACCTATCTTTGATGGTAATGACTATGAATACTGGAGAGATCGTATGAAGACTTTTGTTATCAATACTGGAGTAGAAAACTTTGTTATGCTTACTGGTTATTATAAAATTCCTGACAAGGAAGTCAGAACCTTTACTAACCAAGAAAAGTAAGAATATCAACTCAACTATAAGGTACGCAATACTTTACTATTTTCAATGACCAGAAATATATATAGCCTAATTTCTTCTTGTGAAGCAGCTAATTGTATATGGAAGAAGTTAGAGGTTACACACTTTGGGTCTTCTAAAGTGATTGAGAAAAGAAGAGCTATGCTTAGAGCTGAATATCATGGCTTCAATTTTCCTTATGGA
The DNA here is from genome assembly GCA_963277665.1 of Viscum album. Classification (NCBI taxonomy): domain Eukaryota; kingdom Viridiplantae; phylum Streptophyta; class Magnoliopsida; order Santalales; family Viscaceae; genus Viscum; species Viscum album. Next base: position 726,550,598 of record OY728166.1, read on the forward strand.
GAACCTATCTGTAATGTTCAACAAAGATTTATGACTGTTGTCAACAGTCTACAATCTATGAGAGAGAAAGGTTTAGATGATGAAGTTCTTGTGGACAAGATAATTGACATTATGCCCAATGAGTGGGAATCCAAGAGAACAGCTATAGATGAGAACAGGAAGGTAACTCAAATTACTCTTGATGAATTATTTGGAACTCTTCTACAACATGAAACAAGAATGAAGAGAGATACTGACAACATCAAGAAGAAGAATGGAAATGGAACTGTTGCTTTTACTACAACTTCAAATCAGATGAAAGCTAAGACTCCTAAGAGAGTAACCAGATCAAAGACTAAGAAAGTTTTTTCCAATCCGAATCTAGTGAGAGTGAAGTCTCAGAAAATGAATTAGAAAATCTTCCTCGAAGGATGAACAAGATAGCTGGCCAGAGAAATTTTCAATCTAAGTATAAGAAAAAGGACAGGAAAGATAAGAAAGATATAGAAGTTACTTGTTATGAATGTAAGAGAGCTGGACATATTAGACCAAATTGCCCTATGCTCAAAAAGAAAGAAAGGAAGGAAAGACATTCAGACAGGAACAAAAATAAGTATTATAAAGCTAAAGCTAAGAAAGTTCTGAAAGCTAATCACACCTGGAGTGCCAGTGGTGGTGACTCTTCAGATGAATATTCTGATTATGAATCTTCAGGACAGAAGAATCTTGGTCTTATAGCCAGATTACCTATTGATAATCATTGTCTTATGGCTAAGGTACGAAATGCTGAATCATTGACCAATGTTTCTTTAAATTCTAATGATAGTAAGTATTATAACTCATCTGATGAAGAATCGTCTTCTGATGAGGAAAATACTTTACCTACTTATGAAGAAGTCTCTAGGTTTTCTGAACTTCTTGAGATTGAGAATTCCAAACTCAATAAGAAACTTGATAAGGCAAACTCTAGGAATTATATTCTTACAAAAGAGATATCAGATCTTTCTAAAGATATTGATAAGAAAAATGATGATTTTGAAAAAATTTCAAAAAATATTGAGGAATTAGGTTATGAGAAGAATAAACTTTCTAAAGAATTAGAAAAAGTAATTTCTATGAAAAATGTTTTCGAGCCTAACTCTGGTCATAAAAATAATGATTTTGAGGATAAAAACTTGGTTGTAAAACTCATGTCCGAAATTTTTTCCTTAAATAATTGTCTATCAAACTTTACCCATGGTAAGAAAAGTTATCATAAGATGTATTCCCAAATACGACCTTTAAGAAATAAATCTGGATTTGGTTATACCCATGAAAAACCTATTATCAGTAACAATTATTTTGTTCCTCAAAGTGCCCCTTTTTGTACCAAGTGTCAATGTGGTGGTCACTGGGCAAAGAATTGTTCCTTAAACAAAACCCAATCTCTAGGATTTCACAAAGCTTACTTTTCTAAGAAAATGTGGGTTCCTAAAATTTTATTGTATGGAAATCTGGGATCCAAACATGTTTGGATTCCGAAAGTCTAATTTTCTTATTGATTTCAGGATAATAAAGAAAGTACCAGCAACAATACATGGTACATGGATAGTGGATGTTCCCGGCTCATGACTGGTAACAAAAGCTTTTTTGAAAAGATTATCAAACAGAAAGGAGGAAAGGTAACTTTCGGAGACAATGCTAAGGGAGAGATTGTTGGTATTGGTAATATTGTTCGTTTAGGTAAAACCTTGATTTCAAATGTTCTTTTTGTTAAGGGTCTTAAGCACAACCTCATTAGCATAAGTCAGTTATGTGATGAAGGTTACCTTGTGAATTTTAGGAATGATAAGTGTTTAGTTTACAATTCCAAGGAAGAATTTATTCTCTCAGCAAATAGGCAAGAGAATGTCTACACTTTGAACCTAGAAGACCTCAGGAGTCAAGATTTACCTTGCTTAAGTGCAATAGAAGATCATTCCTGGTTATGGCATAGAATATTAGGACACTGTAATATGAGAAACCTATGTAAACTCTCTAAGAAGAAACTAGTTAAGGATCTACCGGAGCTTAGATTTGATTATTCTAAAGTTTGTGATTCTTGTCAATATGGCAAGCAACATAAATCTAGTTTTAAATCAATCGGTTAAGTCTCAAAAACTGATGCATTACAGTTAGTGCACATGGATCTTTTTGGTCCAACACAAACTGGAAGTATTGGAGGCAAATACTATGTGTTTGTTCTAGTTGATGATTACACTAGATTTACTTGGGTCTATTTTCTAGAAAAGAAATTTGAAGCTTTTTCTTATTTCAAAAGTTTTAGAGCTCAAGTTAAAAATGAGAAAAACCTTCCATTGAAAACTATTCATAGTGATCATGGAGGAGAATTTCAAAATTCTGATTTTGAAACTTTTTGTAGTAAGAAAGGTATTACTCACAATTTTTCAGCACCTAGAACTCCTCAACAGAATGGTGTAGTTAAAAGAAGAAATAGAATTCTTCAAGAGATAACTAGAACCATGTTGAGTGAATATTCTATTGCTAGACATTTCTGGGCTGAAGCTGTAAGTACTGCTTGTTATACTATAAATCGAGTTTTGATTAGAACCTTTCTTAATAAAACTCCTTATGAATTATGGAATGGTAGAAAACCAAGACTTTCCTACTTCAAGGTTTTTGGTTGCAAAGTATTCATTTTGAATACTAAAGATAACTTAAATAAATTCGCACCAAAATCTGATGAAGGAATTTTCTTAGGTTATTCCACAACTTCTAAGGCTTATAGAGTTTTTAATAAAAATACTTGCACTGTTGAGGAAACAGTTCATGTAAAATTTGATGAATCAGATCCTTTTGTTTTTAAACCTTCTCAACTTACATCTTCGGATGTGTTTTCAAAAACTGATTGTCAACCTTTGATAGAAGAACCTTCTGAAAAGGAAATTGTTCTAGAAGATACTTCTGAAACATTTACCCCAGAAGACATTCTACCCTATGTTGATGAACAGGTCTTACAAAACCCAAATCAGGTGTTTCTTAAGAATCATCCCAGTGATAGTATCATTGGTGATGTAAATCAACCTGTAAGGACTAGAAGTTCCTTAAGAAATGAAGTAGAACATATAGAATTTCTTTCCCAATTAGAACCTAAAAGCACTGATGAAGCTTTAGGTGATGATGATTGGATTAAAGCAATGCAAGATGAAATAAATGAATTCAAAAGGAATAAAGTCTGGACCTTGGTTGAAAGACCTAAGGAAACTTCTGTTATTGGAGTAAAATGGGTTTTCAGAAATAAATGTGATGAAAATGGAGTCATTGTTAGAAATAAAGCTAGACTTGTTGCTAAAGGCTATAATCAACAAGAAGGAATAGACTATGAAGAAACCTATGCTTCATTAGCTAGACTTGAATCTATCCGTATTCTACTTGCCTTTGCAGCATTCTTTAATTTCAAACATTTCCAAATGGATGTGAAATGTGCTTTTCTTAATGATTATGTTCAAGAGGATGTTTTTGTTGAATAACCTCCTGGCTTTGAAGATACAAAACATCCTGATCATGTTTTTAGACATACCAAAGCTTTGTATGGCCTTAAACAAGCCCCACGAGCATGGTATGATAGACTTACTAGATTTTTTCTTCAAAATAACTATGTTAAGGGAAATGCAGATCCAACCCTTTTTATAAAGAAAGATAAGAAAAATATTTTGATTGTTCAAATTTATGATGATGACATTATATTTGGTTCAACTCAGCAATCTTTGACTGATTCTTTTTCTAATCTAATGAAATCTGAGTTTGAAATGAGTATGATGGGTGAGTTAACATTTTTCCTTGGTTTTAAAATTTCTCAAAAACAAGAAGGAACCTACATATCTCAACATAAGTATATATAAGATCATCTTAAAAAGTATGGTTATGACAACACTAAGAGTATAAGTACTCCCATTGGTACCTCAAACTCTTTAGATCTTGACGAAGCTGGGAAACCAGTAGATCAAACATCTTTTAGAGGTATGATTGGAAGTCTACTTTACTTAATAGCTAGTCGACCAGACTTAATGTTTTCAGTATGTTTATGTGCATGATATCAATCCAATCCTAAGGAATCTCACTTAAAGGCAGTAAAAAGAATTATTCGCTACCTTAAGGGAACCATGGATCTAGGATTATTTTATACTTCTAGAAATGATTTTGTTCTAAAAAGCTTTTCTGATGCTGACTTTGGTGGATGTAGAATGGATAGAAAAAGTACATCCGAAACTTGTCATTTCTTAGTAGATTCTTTAGTTTCTTGGTCCTGCAAGAAGCAACATTTTGTAGCACTTTCCACTACTGAAGCTGAATATGTAGCAGCTGGAAGTTGTTGTGCACAAGTGTTGTGGATGCAACACACACTCACAGACTATGGCCTGAGTTTTTCTAAAACTCAAATTTTGTGTGATAACACAAGTTCCATTGCCCTAAGTAAGAACCCTGCACATCACTCCCGTGCAAAACACATAGATATTAGACATCACTTTCTTAGAGATCACACACTTAAAGGAGATATTATTCTTCATTTTATCGGAACGCAAGATCAACTTGCTGATATTTTCACAAAATCATTGCCTTCTGATAGATTTGAATATATTAAACAGAAGTTAGGAATGATAATCGTAAGGTAATCTTTCTTAATTAACTTTCTGTTGAAAAAGTCTCCTTACAGTAATAAACTCCTTTTCATAGGGGGAGTACATTTGATTGTTTGTTTAAAAAAGTTTTTCAAAATTTTGTTTTCAATCTTTTCGGAATGAATATTTCCGGAATGGAACTTCTGGAACTAAAATTTTTTAAAATGGACATTCTCGTACATAATACTTCTGGAATGGAAGTGTTCGTATTGAAAATTTCCGGAATGAAAATTTCTTACTAAAAGTTTTGTAAAGGAATTTTCATACCAAATTTTTCGTAATGTATTTTTCATACTAAGTTCTTCGTACTGTTTTTTGCCTTATGTTTGTTTTTCGTACTGAGTTTTCCGTAATGAGTTTTTCGTACTACGTTTTTTTCATAGTAAAATGTTTGCGAAATAAGCCACTACGAATAATCCTCCTAATCCAATCCGAAAGGCATTATTTCCTTACTCAAGTTTTCGTAGTCATATTTTTCTTGCTGGCATTTTGTTGTACTATGTTTTCAGATTATAGTCATCTTAATTCCTTGTTTTAATAAAAACCTCAAAAAGATAGGATTCAAGCTTTCAACCGTCAGATCTGATCTCAGCTCATTGTAACCGTTAGATCAACTATGGAAGGTGAACCGTCATCTCGTTGCCTATATAAAGGGGACCCAAATACTCGTCCCACATCGTTCTCAAGATCTCGTGTCCCGAATCTCTGTCTCTCTGATTTAAGGCGGTTCCGAACTTCAGTCTTTTCCATTTCGAACTTCTCAGAGGACTTCAGATCCGAATGTCTGCGGAGTTAGCATCTCAAGAAATGTCATCCACTAAGCCTATTTCTCAGTGGTTAGTTTACAGAGAAATGTTAGTCCATCCGGTTTTCTTCAGCAACTACGATTCTATCATTTCAAAGAATATTAAGTTGAATGGCTGGGAAGATGTTGCGGTGTCAAAAACCGGGAACCAAGATGAAGTATATTCAGACTTACTTGTCAAGTTCTATGAATCAGTTTCTTTCTTTAAGGAAGATAATAGGGAGAAGTTCTCTTTTAAGTCTTATGGAAAGACTTACAAGCTTTCTCACACTAAGGCTGCAAGCTTGGTAGGGCTGTCTTATGAAGGAGAAGCCGAGTTTATTTCACATGTGTTTCCAGAATCTAAGGGTAGCTTCGACAAGGAAAAATCCTTAGAAACTCTCGGACTGGCTGATGACAAGGCTCCGAAGATTACAAGTCTATCTACAAATTTCCGGATTCTGGAGTTATGGGTGCAAGGACTTATCGTACCGAGGAAAGGTGATAAAGATAGCTTGAAGAAAAGTGAGATCTATATCTTAGATTTCCTGATAAATCTAAGGAAGTTCAACTTGATGAAGCATATTCTTCTTACTATTGAAAATTTGAAGAAAGGAAATCTGAGATCTCAGATTATTATGTATCCAGCAATCCTCTCCAAGTTGATTGTTCGGTGCCTTGAGTCTTTCAAGGAGGCTTGAAAATATAAGCCAAGAGTTTGTAAGATCATGCTGGTCAGCGATGGTACTCATAAGAGGTTGGATGTGGCTTTCAACAAGGAAACTGGTGAATTCTTCGATTTGCCAAATCAAGAAGAAACGGCTCCGAAAGCTGATAAACCGGAATCATCTAAGCTAGTAAGGAAGAGAAAGATGAAAGAAGTGGAAGTACAAGCACAGAATCATAAGTCTAAGGAAGTCCATTCCGCACCTCCAAAGCCTATGAAGAAGAAAGCCTATCCTGATGAGGTTGTTACAAAGTGGAGAGATGATAAAGAGAAAAGGAAAGAAGGGGATCTTCAGTTCGGATTGGACCCTGTGGAGGCTAAGGCCTTGAAGGAGAAAACTGCTGATGAGCTTGAAAAACAAGCAAAGCAAAAGAAGCTCAAGAAGAAGATGTCTGAGGCTGAGGTAGCTTAGGCCTTGTTGAAATTCAATGAAATGGTTTCAGCAACTATTCCAGTTCCGATATCTTTCTCCTTGGAATCTCTACCTGAGACTCCAGGAAGAAATCTTGCAGCTCCGGAAGAAGCTGTTGCTACGAATATTGAGGAAGTAGAGCAAGTTGAGCAAGTGGAATAAGTAGAAGAGGGTGCTGAAGGAAGTGGTGAAACCGGAGATGTGCTGAAACAAGTAGATGATTACAAGGGGACACCTTCGGAACACTTATCACTCCGAACTTCCGAAGTTGAATCTTCGAAGCTATTTACTCCAGCAGTAGAAGTAGAGAAAGGAGAAGAAGAAGTTTCTTATCATGGAGAAGAAGAACATCTTTTACTAGATGTTGCTCAAAAGGAAATCGTAGGGGTTCGTGTTCAGGAAGTCGCTGATGAAGAAGATGATGTTGTTCAAGTTTATGATAGTGAGAAGAGAACTCCGGAACAGGATTCAATTCCGGAAAAAGTCAAGGGAAAGAAAATTCTTGCTGATACTCCGAGATCAGAAGTGAGGAAGAGGAAGGAAGTTGGTAGATCTTCAAAGAGAATGCTTGAACTTATTGAAGAAGAAATTTCGCCAAGCAAAGTTTCAGATTCGGAGTCATCTTCAGTGGGGCATGATTTTGTCGTTCAATCTTTGAAGAAGTTGGTGGGAACCATTCCGACCTTCTCGAGTATTGATTCAAGATGCCAGATGCTCCAACATGCTTTGAATCAGAAAACTGACTCCGTATCTATGGTTATGGAAAAGTGTGTTGAGATTGAAGCTCAGTTCAAAACCTTCTTTGTTGGTTACGAAGCTCATAGAAAATCTTGTAAGAGGATGAAAAACTGGTCAAAGAAGACTGTGGAAGAGATGAGGTTGCTTGATGAGTTTCAAGACAATGTTAAAGATGCTTTTGAGACCGAGGACAAGAAGATAAATGAGATGACTTCCTCCTTTTAAGAGAAGCTGACTGATGAAAAGAACATCCGGATTCAAGAAGTGATAGATCTAAATGGGAAGCTCAATTCCGTTTCTCAAAACTCGAAATTTGAAAGGGATCATCGGATTGATTTTGAAGAAAGGATGAAGGCTCAGGAAGAGAAAATCAAAGCTCCGGAAGAAAAGCTGAAAGCCCAGAAAGAAAAAATTGAAGCTCAGTCCGCAAGAATAGTTGTCTTAGAGAAGCAAGCTGAAGAAGATCATAAAGACTTAAATAAGATCAAGACTACTCTAAAGGGGCTCATGTCAAAGGAAAAAGATCTGAAATAACCTAATCCAATCTTTTTGTTGTATTTCTTTGTTGCCGAGATTTCAAATTTAATGAAAGTTGTGCTTGTCGTTTCTTTTGTTGTCTTTACTAATATTTCAGGTACTTTGTTATTTTTTTCCATTCCCTCCAATTCTTTTTGAAAATCACAAAGGTGGAGAAGGAAAAGATCCTTAAGAAAATGAAGAACTCTAATAAGAGTTTATCAACGGGGGAGAAGGAAAAGATCCTTAAGGAAAAGAAAAACTTTAAATAAGAGTTTGTTTAAGGGGGAGCTTTTTCATTAAAGAAGACATTCTTATCTATCATTCCGGAAATCTGAATACAATCCTTAGAGTTTCAAAGCCTAAGGGGGAGTTAGTCGTATTCATCAATATCCTTAAAGCAAAGGGAGATAAGCCTTAATGTTTTTCTTTCTTCTTATAATTTCTTTTTCGTAAGTATGTTTGTGCTTTCCAAAAAGGGGGAGATTGTTGAGTCAATAAGGTTTTCCTTATGACTTTTCCATTCCTTCTTGTTTTGAAAATCACAAACACCTTATCTTAAGGAAAATTTCTTTCTTAAGGAAAATTGCTTTCTTAAGGAAAATTTATTTTATAAGGAAAATTGATTTCTTAAGGAAAATCACTTTTATAAGAAAAATTATCCTTATCATATTTTCATCCATATTTTTCTTAATTATGAGATTCGGATTCATTTTCTCGGAATCGTTGAAACTTTGATATGAAGCATTCTGTTTTAAGGTTTGGATTCTGGACAAGAACTATAAGGAAGTTTCATTCCGAATTCCGGATATGAACTCTGACTGAGTTCTATTCCAGATTCAGGATACGAATTCTGAAGAAGAATTATCATTACGAATTCCAATGAAGAATTCTCATTATGAGTTCTAATGAAGAAATCTCATTCCGAATTCCCATTACGAATTCTGATGAAGAATTATCATTACGAATTCTGATGAAGAATTCTCATTACGAATTCTGATGACGAATTCTCATTACAAATTCTGATGACGAATTCTCATTACGAATTCTGATGACGAATTCTCATTACGAATCCTGATGATGAATTCTCATTAAGATTTCTGATGATGAATTCCTATTCCGAATTCTAATTCCGAATTCACCTATTAAACAGAATCTGATTATCTTTGTTTTATACACTCTAAATTAATTCAGACTCTGAAAAATATCTTTGTTTGACTCCGAACTTTTATATTGCTTACACTTCTAAAATTTGTCTACTCTTTACTATTGTTCTTTACACTTCGAACCTTCACTCTGAAGTTTTCATTCCGAACTTTTATGTTAGAGTTTAAAACGATGTCGTACATTCTGTTACACTTGTTTTGTTACAAAACGATGTCGTCTGTTTTTTTATAAACTAACCGTTGTCTAAGTGACACGTGTACAAGTCCCTCCGATCTTTAAGGAAAATATGACAGTTGGAGAAGGAGCCAACCTTACCTATAAATAAGAGCTCATTTGAAAGAGCTCGGAGCTGATGGCTGAAAAAGTACTGAAACGCTGACTAATTTGCTTGAAGTGATTTCTAGAGAGAGAGACTCTTATTAACTCTCAACGCTTCGTGCGACTCCGAATGTTGGTGATTACATTCGAGGGCTTCTGGGGATAGGAAGACAGAGGTGCTGACTACCTTAATGTTTGAGGGATTTCTTGCTAAGGAAGACATAGGTTTCCAACTACCTTAAAGTTGAGGGCTTGCGGGGATAGCAAGACAGAGACTCCAATCTTCGTATCAAGGGCTTACCCTAGTGTGGGTAAGACAGACTTGCTTGAAAGTATAAATCAAGGGACCTTTATCCAAGGTTGTTGGATACCCTTCTATTTGGGTTAAAAGACTTATATCTTGTTACTAGTAGTTTTACTACTTGTTTCTATTCCACTTCATTTTGTATTATAAGGAAAGTATAACTTTCTTATACTTCCTCATTTATACTCTGTTTCATTTAGATTCTATACGCTTTAAGGTAGAATCTCATATTGTAATCATTTGTTAAGATTCAATTTCCAGAACCATATTTCTGGAACCCTCATTCGGAATCTCTTTCCTAGTTTCCATTCAGTGTTAGAGGTGTTGTGAATTTTCTTAGTTTAACTTTGTTAAACTTAGCCTTTTCCATTGCTTAAGGAAAACATAGTTATTCTTAACCAGCTTTAAAGGTTCCAAAGAAATTTTTAAAGTATACAATACACCCCCCCTCTTGTATATTGAGCATCTACATTACTATTTCGATCCTACAATTGGTATTAGAGGTTGGAAACCTCTTACTCTATACCAATCGTACATAGTACCTATGAAAAACCATAACCTTCATACACTTCAATCATGATTTATTACATTCACAACTAGAAAAATGGGAAATTTCCATTTTTCAAAACTGTAGCAATAAGACCAAATATCGTGGCCATAGGCTACGACCAAAATTTTTCCCAACCTTGGGCGCTATCACTATGGTAGTATGGTCTCAACTATATCCATAGTTTTAATTGTGGAAATAGGTTTCCGATTCCCATGGTTCTAAAAACCATGGCCATAGGTGTCTCTGTTGTCAACTGTGGAAGTTGACCTATTGCCACAGTTTTAACCTTGGAAATAGGGGTCCTATTACCACGGTTTTAACTGTGGATATAGACATAGAATCCTATGGAAATAGGTGTCCTATTTCCATGGTTTTACCATTGCTATAGCCCTAGAAAATCGTGAAAATAGCCTAAAAATAATATTTGCCCAGCCGGATTTGATCCCAACACCTTCCTTTCACATTTCAGCGACCAAACCACTACACGACCAGGGATTTTGTGTGTGCATATATATATATATATATGTTATATATATTATTAAAAACCATCGGTTAATTGTAAAAACTATGGAAATATTTCTTCCCACCATTTTTTAGTGGGAAATGTTTTCTCCCGCGCGAGGGCAAGAGGCCTATAGCCTTGGTTTTCAAAACCATGGCTATATCCCTTCGAAAAAAGGCATATAGCCATGGTTTTCAAAACTATGTCTATATGCCACATAACCGTGGCTATACATTTGGTCTATATCCATGGGTTTGAAAACTGTGGATATAGGCCATGAAAAAAGACCTATAGCCACATTTTAAAACTGTGGCTATAGGCCACATAACTGTGGTCGTAGCCACCTATAGCTACGGTTTTAAAACTGTGGATATAGGTATGTCACTGTAACCTTTTTATCTAGTTGTGATTAAGGAACATATAATAAAACCCAAGAAGATCATGAGGCCTAGTGCCTTTTGGAAATTAGATTTAATAAAAAATAACTTCAAACATGGGTACAACATAATTATTTAAAAACTCTAAAACAAGACCTTATATTAGTTGGATATTTTAAAGCATCATAAGATAACCAGGCTATATAAATAATAAAGGGGTGAGCTAAAGAACCCAATAAATGAGTAATAAAATAATATAATTAGGTAAAGAAGAACATTTTAGTCAAGTGGAATATCAAGATAATATAAGGGGTGGTAATAAAAAACATGAACATCCCGAAATGATATAGGAGGGCATAAAAAATACATTATAGGAATGTGGAAACAATATAAAACATGACATTGTATGCATAAGTTGAGGCTAAACTCTAAAGAAACATAACATAATGTGATTATTATAACCTTATGTGCACCATAAATGGAATCTAATGAGATTAAAATATTACCCAATTTTTTGGAGGTTTATATAACTTTGGACTCAACCATCACATTCATAACATGTGCATGCTTAAGTGTTCCACATAGATCAGAAAACATAAAAATTTATTTCATCACTTTTAATCCCATGATCAAGGATTGTGGGTTATAGAAATGAATTTAAAAACTAAATGAATGGTATGTAAATTTAGGTGAATTTTCTTAAGTGGTAAGAGGTAAGGTTATTCAAAACACATTAATTTTATCTTTGAAAATCATAGAATAATTTCAGCAGCATAATGGGTATATGTAATGATTCAAGTAAGTATTTAATGAGATTCAAAGTTGTATCCCATCACATAAAAATAATAAGCACAATAATATGGATGTATGAAAACATAAACCAATATAAAAAAATTTAAAATAAAAGGCATAATATAAATAAGGTTCATTAATAGAGAGGAGAAAAAAAACCCCTTACTATGATTGGTCTCTTATAAAATCCTTTGAGGATCTTCATAAAAGTTTAGGGAAACCTCAGGAGGGATATAGAAGGGTTATGGAAGAGTAAATTGGTTATAAAAGGGTTATTAGTGTATAGGAATTGTTAGTTGGGTGTTATTTATAGAAAAATATATGGGAATTCTTTATTAATTTCTAAACTTTGGTTTTATACTCTATATAAGAAATTGATCCAAACCACAAACCATCACATGGTTTATTCCCATGTTTTCTAACAGGGAGAAATGTATTTCATTATTTAATATGGATAATAACATATATCACTTAATTAATTCTATTAGTTTTGAGGAATTGAGTCGTGTTCGTAATGAATTAGTTTTAAAACTTTTAAATATATTATGGTTTTAGAGGATTCATTAATGGTTTATAAAATAAATTCCATAAATTCATAAACATAGTTTTTAAAAGTGATAAAATAATTTTTTTTATAGTATTTAATGTATTTACTATATCACATTTTCTATATTATGATGTCATAATACATATTTTATAATTATAAAGTATTTAATTATTACCCAAAAATTTGACTATCACTGAAAATTATTAAAATAAAATAAAATAAAATTTATATATGTTGATTTATAAAATAATATTTATTATATAAAAAAATTCTCCAAATATGACAATTTTATCTTTTAAATAAAAAATCTCCATTTAGTGAAAAATACTACTTTTTTGAAAATAATAGTTTTCTGACCCTTATAAAAATAAATTTTGGCGTCGTAAAATTATATTATGATTTATAATTAAATAAATATTATTTTACAATGACATTTTATTAAAATAAAATTTATTCAAATAATTCTTTAATTCACTAAGAAGTATGTCTTGATTGAAACTATATATTTCCCAAAATACAATATATGTTACATCGTATCAAAATCAAATTTTTTTCAAAATTATTATCTAATAATCTATAAAATAATATTAAATATACTAAATATAATAATTTTTTAAAAAAAGATAAAAAATTAAAAATTAATACTATTAGGTTTGAGGTACATAACCCCTAATTACACCAGCGTATTCCCTAAGGGTACTGTGAATGATGGTGACACATTCTTTTGGTGGTTTGAAAAAAAATTGTTTGGGTCCTGATCTCGATAAGATTGAACTTCCCCATAAATGGTTTATCTCAAGATTTAGTTGTTGAATATTTTTTTGGTCTTGGTCAAGGAAAAATATCGGTGATGTTATCTCCCTCATAAACTCTGATAAATAGGATTCATTGGGTCGAATCCTACTAGTCAAGGACATCGCTTCCTTTTTCTATGTAAATTGGATTTATCATGACCCTTAATATATACTAATCATAAGATCACTATAAAATAGCTATATTATCATATTTATGAGGATTAATTATATTTAAAATTTTACAGGATATAACTTTTAGTGGTCTAAAATAAAAAAATTAGTGCCTGTGTTTTCTTTATCTACATTACGTAATAAGATGTTTATTCAATCAAAAATGGAATTTCATTTATAGAAATTCACATTATTATATTATTCCCCCATTTTATAAGTTTCAAACTCTAAAATCTATTTCATACACTAAAACATATGAGGGTACTTTTCTTTCATCAACTATTTTGGTTTCCATATCGCTTCCTCGAGCTTATGGTTTCTCCATAACACTTTGATCATGTGGTTTTTATTATTTCATAGAACTTTGTCTCTATAATATAATATATTCACCATATACTCCTTGTATGGAAGATAATTTTACAATTATACAACCACTGTATTAATTACACTGGATCGGTTTTGTATGTAATTCCTCAAGAGGGATACATGGAACACATCATTTACATGAGATTGGATGGGTGGGAGTGTTAGTCGATAGGCCACCCCTACATTGTGATCAAAGATCTTGAAGGGGTCGATTTATCATGGAATAATATTTCCCTTAATCCTAACCCACATTAATTTCTTATATAGTGATATATGAAGGAAACATTATCACTGAAAAAAATTATAGGCATCATAAATGATTTTCTGTGTATATTCTCTATCGAATTGGAGCAGATTTAATTTGAAACTGACTGCTTTCAACCGTCTCTATTTACTCTTAGATAATATGAGATCACCTCATCTTCCACTCTTGAACATCATATTAGTATGTTGGAGTTTGACACCTCATCCCATGAAGATACTCATAAGGTGTCATTTTAATTCTATAATGGAATATTTTGTTTTATGACATCTCTACTCGGGAAAAGTGTTTGTCCCAAAATAATTTAAATTTTATTGAACATAATCTCAAAATATCCATCAGATTTTAAATGGTTATTTAATATAAACATCCATATGAAAAATACATATTGGAAAATCCATGGTTATGCTTTCCCATTTCTATATTAGTATGGTAAATTTTTACATCATACCCTTAGACTTTTTCATTCATCCTGGAATTTTTTGCACACTGAGCATCATGATAAAAAAATATTCAATATCTCTCTTCCTGATATCCCACAAATTTGTTTTCCTCAAATATCTATACATATTAGTGATTATTAGATTAATACAAAATGGTTATATATGTGAATCGTCATGAAGTTCCCTCTTGAGTTATAGATTTGATAATACACGTATTTGGGTTCCAAACATTATAAATCCATCATTAAAAAATTTGAACAATAGAATATTCACTATGTTCTTCTATAACACTTCATCATATCCTGGGGCCACCATGAACATATCTAGAATTTATGATTGAGTAGTTATTTTAGAAGATTATTATGAATATCCATTTATTATTCCCATGTCCATACTTTTTATATCCATTAATACTAGACACCTTCAAGTACTTATCATGGGTAGGGTTGTAGGATAATTTATATATAGAGTACCTTCCATTTTTCTCACCTTCTCATTATATAAAGGGACAGAAAAATAATAGTCCTTGATCAACTCTAAGAAACATTGTGGGTGCATTTTGGGCTCATTTTGTCTGAATATATATTTAGGGATTTTATGATCTGTATATATGTCACACATCTCTCTATAAATATAATGTCTCTAAATATTCAATGTGAAAATCACTATAAACAATTCTAGATCATGTGTTGGGTAGTTATTAACATATATATATATATATAATTGTATAGGGGAACTAAATATTAATTTTTAATCTTGAATGAGTACAAAACATAATCTTTTTTTGGACATAGCATTGTAGATAACAATTCCTTCTGCACTGGTGGGTAGTTCTAGTTCATGTCAAGCGATTAGACTCTTGTTCATATCTATAAATATTTCTTCACATTCATCATTCTAGACAATATTAAACCCATTTTCAGTTATCTTGGTTAGTGGGATTGATAATAATGATAAATTTCATACAAATCAACAATATTACCCATTTAATCCAATTAAACTACGGATTTCTGTCATAGATGTTAGCATGAGTCATAATTCAATTTTGTTTTTTTAAGAATCCATAGATATCAATTTTATGGTGTCACCATTCCATAAGAATTTTAATTTCTATATTTAAAAATCACATTTAGTATTTTTTGGAAATAAATTTTCTTTTAGGAAATCCTTAAGTACATATTTTAAATTCTCATCATTCATTACTTTTGGAGCAGATAAGAATATCATCTATAAATATTACCATAAATTTTTTGAGGTAATACCTAAATACCCTATTAATCAAGTCTATGAATATTTTTAGAGAATTATTGAGTCCAAATGGTGTCACTATTAACTCATAGTTCCCATACCTCATATGAAAATAATTCTTGGGGATATAATTCTCCATCGCCATTACATGATAATATCCATATCAAAGACCCACTATAGAGAGGTATTTTTCTCCATGTAACTAATTGAATAAGTTATAAATCAATGGAAGGGGATAACTTTTCTCCATCTTGATATTTTTAAGCTCATTATAATCACTTCAAAGCTTCATTAACCAATACTTGTTCTTTATAAATAGGATAAACACACCTCATAGTGAATCACAGAGGAATATAAACCATTTATCCATATTATACTATAGTTTCTTCTTTATCTAGTTCAAAAATAGAAATTCTCTATGGATTATTGGATATTAGATAATCTCCATGTATAATCTTTATTGAAAATTCAACCTCTTGGCTAGGAGTTAGGCCAATCAATTATTTGGGAAACACATAGTGTGTTCCCTCAAAATTCGAATGTCTTCAAGGATGATATTTTCCATTAATCTAAATAATTTTAGAAAGATACACTTGATATTAAGGAAATAATATCCATTCTTTATCTGATGATACCAAAGTAGATTCAACCCCTTCCTTTCACTTATGTATAATACGATGGTGATTCACAATATGGGGGATGATTTTATTCTCTTGTAATTTTATATTGGGTATATACAAGGAATGTCAATCCATACCTAGAATTACATTGAACTACACTAAATGGAGTATTAAGAGGTTCTATAGGAAGTTCAACCCAGAAATATGGAAAAGTCGTGAGTTATATACTTAGGATAAAAACATTGACGCATTCATCATCTTCACTAATAACTCAACTTTTATGTTTCTAGGTAGTGTTTGAATTGCACTACCAAACTTGTGGGATATGGAAGAATGCATAGAACTAAAATCAAAAAGTATTTTTTTCTATTTTAGAATTAATAACTAGCATACTTTTCCATTTGGATGTCATTATTCACCTCATAATATTTTATGGTATAATATATTTTTTTCTCTCTAGGACATGATGGTTGGTGGCATTAGATGTCATCAACAACTGTTTTCTTAGTGTGTTTATTCACATACTGTCCTTATTATTTATAGTTGAAACATTGAACAACAGACTAAGTATAGACTGGAGAATTTCATTCTTCCATATCATTGGTGGGTTCATCCCATCTGAAATCACTAGCTGGATTTCCTTTTATCCCACACCTAAAGCATTTACACATATCCTTTAGGTAGTTTTCATGTTTCTTTTTTCCATAAGTTTGAGAAGTGGGATGTTGTAACCTCTGAACACCATTAGATTTCTTCATTATACCAGCAAAATTAAACTCCATTTGTCACTTCTTATCCCCTTGGGAACCATAGGTTTTTTTATCTGTATTTCAACTTTTTGGTCACGTGGAATAATTTCCTCTAATCTGTCAATGTCCCAAATAAGAAAGTACTTTCATATATGCATCTTTATCCCAAAAAAAGAGGTCAAATTTACTTTCTATAGTAACGAAATAGATGAAGGTGTATCATGAATATCTTCTAAAGGTCTCATTATAATCCCCAATGTATTCATCAGCAATTTTCTTGAGGGAAATAAAATACATTTCTATTTTCAGTAATACAGTATATGGAACATATTTATTAAAAACCCAGTTATAGAATTATTTTAAGTATAATAATTTGATCTCTTCCTTAATCTTTGTTTTTTTAAATTTCCTCCATTGATCTTATTCTACATGCATACCAAAAATAGTTGGCATGACTGTATCTTGGTCAAATAATTGAAGTACATTGATGATATTTTCAAGGGAATTGAAATTCTATTACAAAATTAAAGGATCAGAAAATCCATCGAATGTTGAAGGTCTTTATCTCATAATGGTCTCAATTGTAACTTTCAATTTATATAGAGGAATTGGGTTTCTCCATGATTCCTGATTCCATTCAAAAACCATGTTAAATAAGAAAGAGTTGTTATGATTTTCCTGATTCCCGGTCCCATTGGGTTAGGTATCTCATTTCAGTATTCATCAGATTTCCCAACACATTATTTTTGACTTGGTTCCTCCTATTCCAAGACATTAACAAAAAAAATTAGGTATGGGAATTTCAAAACAACTAAACATAAAAATGGGAAAGTATGAACATTGAAGTGATAACTCATTAATGACATAATTTCTTTAATATATGAATTTATATATTTCAATTTAATTTATAAATGATCTATTTACAAACATAAAACCCTTTGGAATTTTTTGTTCCCGTTTTAATTTTATATATATATATTTTAAATTCACCACAATATATCCTCTAAGAGAGTAAAAATAGGTTTCCACCAAGGTTTATTTTCATGCACTAAGTAATGATTGAGTCCTTCTCAATGCACCATTTTTAGGTTTATTACCCATAGGTGCCTGTACTAGATCAACATTCACTTGTAGTATCGAGGTAGAGATGTATTTGTTTCAAAACCACACACAATATAATTTACCAAAATTTAGTTATATTTTCCAATGTTTAGTATTTTCCCTTGGTGTCTCTGTAGGTTTTCCTAATACTAATCCAAAAAATAACTACACTATTCTCTAAGACCTACTTTGACAAACCATATCATATGTACACTTTATTTCATGATTTATTAAATAATTATACGAGTAACACAACCCCAAAGATCATGGGGCCTAGTGTATTTATTAAATTAGGTACATGAATTAATATCTTAAAACATGTATACAACATCACTACTTAAAACATATAAAATATTCCCTTGTATTCCTTGGATCTTCTAAAATTGTATGAGATAACCAAGGGACAAACATACAAAAGGGGTGCACTATAAATCCAAGCATAATAATAATCAAGGAATATCATAAGGTAAATAAGTATGTGTGGGTAAATAGGTATATCAATGTAATATAAATATGGTGAGAATCATAAACATGAACATCAAGGAAAGATATAAAAAAACAACATAAAGACAACATAAGAATTTGGGAACAATATAAAACAAGACATTATATGAGAAAGATGAGGATAAACATCAAGAAAACAGAACATAATGTGCTTACAGAAAAATCCCATGAACGATACATGGAATTTTATGAGAAAAAAATCTTACCTAGTGCATTGGTGGTATATATAATTCTATTCCCATCCATCACATTCATATCATGTACATGGATAACTTTTTAACATATATCATACAACATAAAGATGAATTTTATCACTTTTAATCCCATGACAAAGTAGTGAGGGTTAAATACATGTAATTCCCCAATAAAAGAATGATTGTTAAATCTAGTTGAAAACCCTTTAATGGGAATATGTTTGGGTATTCACAATAAAAAATGTTGTCTTGGAAAAACATAGAATAATTTTGGCATCACAATGGGTATACCCAAAGATTCATAGAAGGGTTTAATGATAATTAAAGGGTTCTATAGCCACATGGAAACCATAAGAACAATAAGATATATCTTTTAAAAAAATATCCCAACAAGAAATTTTGAAATCAAAAGGCATAGTATAAATAAGGTTATTGAATAAATAATAGAAGGAGAGGATCCATCACCATGAGGGGGAGATTATAAATTCTTGATAAGAGCTTCATAATATCTTAGGGGAACCTTGGGAGGGATATAGAGAGGTAAATTAAGAGTAACATCATGATAAAATAGTTTTTAGTGACGTGGAATTAGAGTATGGGTAGGGTTTTATAAAGAGATGGTAATTCTATATTAATTTCTAAATATTGGTTGTGGACACTATATAATAAATTAATCCAAACCACAAAACATCCAATGGTTAGTGACCATTTTTTATGAAAAATTTGGTTTTATTTAAATAATTTATATAAATAAGAACATAAATCATTAAATTAGTACCATTTCTGATGTGGATTTGAGTCATGTTTATAGTTAATTAATTTTAAAAACATAAAATATATTATAGGTTTTGGAGGACTCGTTATGTGTTTATAAAATTAATCAAATAACATAAAAACACAATAATTTAAAAAGGAAACATAATTTTAGTCATTGATACTCTCTATAGTATTTATTACATAAATTTTGGGATTTTATGATGTCATGATACATATTGTATAATTATATGTTAGTTAATTTTTAACCAAAAAAAATCAACAGTCTTTGAAAAATAAGAAAAATTCACAATTGGATAATTTCAACATGATTATTTAAAAAATAATATGTATTTCATAAAAATAATTCTATACATATGTAAATTTAGTTTAAAAATCAAATATTCCTATTTATTGTGTATTAATGTTTTTAAAGTAACAGTTTTTTGACCCTTATAAAAATTACATTTGTCTTTGTAAAATTATATTATCATTTTTACTTAAATAAATATTATTTAATAAGAATATTTTATTAAACCAAAATATATTCCAAATATTATTTAAGTCGAAAAATGTGTGTGTAGATTGAAATATAATATTTCCCAAAACTCAATTTGTTTTTCACCATATCAAAATATACTTTTTAACAAGTGAATTATTGAGTCATTAATAGAGTAATAATAAAAATAACAAATATAATCATTATTTTATTAAAAATTTGTACTATTAATTTCTAGATAAATAACTACTTATTGCACCAATTTATGCCTAGAGTGTAAGGTTTGTGATGATGACATTTTATTGTGGTGGTTTTATGAACATTTTTTGGGACATCATCTCAATGATCATAAACTTCTCCTATTAATTGTTTCTCTCATGGTTTAGTTGTTTAATATTATCATGACATTATTCAAGGGTAAATCACAGTGATTCTAAATCCCTAATAATATTTAAAAAATGGGATTCATAGGGTATGATCCTACTAGAAATTTCCATCACATCCTTTATCTATATCAATCCAATTTTTCCAAATACATAATATATAATGATCATACAATAAATGTAAAATGGATATATCATAAATGATTATAACACATAGAGGACTTTTAAATATGATAGGATATAACTTATATTGGTCTAAAAAACCAAATTAATGCACGTGTTTTCTATAACAACAATATATAAAAATATATTTTTTCATTCACAAATGGAATTTAATTTGTTAAATTATGTTTCATTACAATAACCCCAAAAAGCGTTTTTTGAGTATATCCTAGTCATTATTCTGTTGCATGGGTAGTGTGACATTATAAAATAAACGGTTTGACACTCATGGGGGAAATTATTAAGTTAATGTTTCATTTCATTCTTGAACTATTATGAATGATTTGAATAGTTAATGAACACGAATGAACTAGGTTAAACCAAATGTGTTAAATATTGAAAATAAGGTGTCATGGTTTAGGAATCCTATGAATTACTTTTAATTATTGATCACTCTAATCAAATATTCCTGATATTTGAGCTAACAATTTTGTTTTTACTAAGGGATTGAAAATATACTGATAAATATTAGGTGGTTATATTTTTTATCAAAAATTGAAAGACCTTATTTGATCATTTTTATATGAATTACTCTATATAAGGAAAAGTATCAGGTAATTTAAATTCATATCCACAATTATTAGATATTGAATTAATAGTGAAAACCCTTAATGGTAAAATGATCTCATCTCAATTTTATGATTCTTCTCTGATTGAAGTATGTGGGAATATGCTTTTTGAGAATCACATTATTCTCCCTTTACTTGAATTTAATGTTATGTTAGGTATGGATTGGATTTAATTACATAAACATCACTCCAATTTATGGGTAATGGAATCCACATTTAGTATTTATAAGCAACATATGATCATATATTATAGTGACAATAAATATAAACTTTTTTTGTAATTCAAATCCATTATATGGGTCTTGATTCCTATTGAACAATTGTTTTTATCTTTGATGGTTGTAGATAAACTCAATATAAATGATCTACATATTGTACTAGAGTTTATTGATTTTTTTCAGAAGAGTTTCCTAGAATTCCTATGAACCTTGAAAATAAATTTTAAATATAAATCATAAATTGTGATTCACCTTTTTAAATACTCTATATAGAATGGACCCTATTGAGTTTTAAGAGTTCTGCAAGAAACTTCAAGAGAATAATGACAAGGGATTCATTCAGACAAGTGTGTTGGCTTTCAGTGTACCTTTTTTTCTTAAGAATAAATAAGGAATTATGTGAATCTTCATTAATTATGTAAAAATAATAAGATCACTATCAAGAAAAAAATATCATCTACTATATAATGATGATTTGTTTGATTAAAAACACGGATCTCAGCACTATTCCATGATTGGACTTCATTTTATGTATCATCAATTGTGGGTATAAAAAGAGGATATACCCAAGAAAACATTCTAAACAATGTATGTACACTATTAATTGGAAGTTATTCCATTTGGTCATACTAAATGTCATGATATATTCATGAATTTAATGAATAAATTCATTAAAGATCACCTTGATCAGTTAGTGGTAGTCTATAAAAACAATATTCATAAAATTTAATGTATAATAAAGATCACGAAGGTTATTTTAGGATTGATATAAATACCCAGAGAATTGTTAATATCTATGAAAAATTTACCAAGGGTGAATTTTATCTATAAAAATATTCATTTTCAGGTATTATAATCTCAAGAGAGGGTATATCAGTGGATCAATCCGAGATGGAAGTTATTGAACAATGAAGGTCACCAACCATATTGAATAAGATCCATAGTTTTCTTATTTTGAAAGGATATTATTGATTTTTTATAGATAATTTTTAATGTATGTCTAATCCACTCACTATGTTAACTTGAAAGGGATCCAAGTTCCTTTGAAAAGATGAACGTGTAGAAAATTTCAAGGGATTGAAGAGAAGGTTAGTAAGTGTGCATGTTATTACACTATCCCGCAGTAGAGAAGGGGTTATAATATGTATTTATAAATAAAATAATGGATTATTTTTAAACCTTTTGTATAATAATATAGTAATATATTATGCCTCATAAAAGTTTCAGGTTCATGGGAAAAATTATCCAATTCATGTTCAAGAGTTAGTTTTTGTAATTTTTTAATTAATTATTTATGTGAATTATCTTTATGGAGAAAAGTATGATATATTTACTAGTCATAATATATTCACTCAAGAAGATATAAATATATTCTATGGAATATTTCTGGACTTTATTAAAGATTATGACTGTTCAATACATTACCACCTCAGGAAATAAAACAAGGTAGATGATGATATAATTTGAAAGGATCATGCTAGCTTATCTATAACGGGTATAAAAAAGATCCAATATTTATTGATTTTAAAAGGAATTATCTATAAATATTTAAGGAATGGGAGAAATTATATCATTATCAAATAAATGTTCAACCATCAACCAATGTTATGATTAAATAGTTATAGAAGGCGGATGTAGAATTGAAGAATAAATTCAGATATGTTCCAAAGTTCAGCCTTGATTATATGGAATGATAATTTTTAGGAACCATGTTTGTGTCCCATCAGTTCCATACAAGAAGGATTTGTTGGATGATTATTATAGTTCAGTATTGACTATTCATCCAGGAAGTATGAAGATATATAGAGATATTAAAGAGTATTATTAGTGGGAAAAATTATGAATATTTCATAGTATAGATATTAGTTCTTGGTATTTCTATAATTCAAGGGTGGTAGACCAAATTCTAAGTGTAATTTATAACCATTAACCATACTAGAATCTAAATGCTAAAATATCACAATGGATTTAGTCATTGGACACTCCCAAACATTTAATAGCCATAAATTAATTTGTGTTATAGTCAATAACCTTAAAATGTTGGCAGAAATAATTTTTATTATAGAATTTTTATCTCTTGATCATCTTTCCAGAATATACATTAAGGATGTGGTAAGGTTGTTTGGAGTAGTGCCATATATTATATATGATCAGGATCTAAATTTTACCTCAATGTTTTGGAGAAATCCTTAGTAGACTATTAATATTGATTTTAGTTTTATTACTAATTATCATCCTAAGATAAAAGGTTAATTTGATAGAACCATTAGAACCTTGTAGGATATTTAGGGGTGTTGTTTTAGGATATTCAATGGTATATAGGATAAAAATTTCCTTTAATTGAATTTTATTACAATAATATCATACACTAGAGCATTAATATGGATCCTTATAGATCCTTATATGGAAATAATTTTAGAAATACAATGTGTTTGGATGAATATGGAGAAATAAATATGTTGGTACTTCTTATATTTTAGGAAATGGTGGAGAAATTTAGAGCTCTTCAACAAAATGTCAGGGAAACTCAAGGTCGAAAAAAAAGTTATCCTATCAATCTTCGGTGAAATTTTGAATTCAAAGATGGTGAAAAGGTATTTCAAATAATTTATACATGGAATAAGGTAATTATATTAATAATTAATGGGGAGCTAAATAATATGTGTATTTACCCCTTCAAAATTCTTGATCAAGAAGGGATGGTACCTTAACGCTTGGAAATTACACCAATGTTATCTCAAGTTCACATCAAGTTTCTTGTATCTCCCATGAGAAAGTACATACCTAATACTCTACATTTATTGAACTCTAATATTTTAATACAATATATTAACCTTTTTTACAAAGAATTAAATTGGTAGAAATCTAGGATCATAGACTAAATTTCTAGAGAAAGAAACTGTTATACAGGATAATGTTCTCTAGAGGAATAAAAAAAAGAAGCTATTTGGGAACCTGAAGATGTTATGAAACAGAGATATTATCATATTTTTTATAGGATTTATAGAATTATAATAGTGAGATTAATTTTAAGGTGTTTAGGATATAACACCATGAAATTTTATGAAATAAGTTTTTTAAAAAATTAATTTCTTTGATATCTTTCAATACATGCATCACAATGCATAAAAGAACCACGATATACAATTGAGATATTATTACTCATTATGATAGTTATAACCTATAATTTAAATAGGTAGGTATTAAGAATAAAAAATAAATTATGAAAAATTATTTGTTTATTAACTGACTGGAAATGAAATAAAAATAATTTGAAAGTTAAATAGATGTTTTTCTAAAAAGCTTTTTTATGTGTGAAATGTGTTTTTATCTATATAAATTAAGATGAACATGATTGGAGATTTATTTAAATGAAATTTTATATTATATTTTCCATAATAAATTCACATTCAACAAATTTTTTTTATAGTCATGATGTAAGAATATAAAACCAATTTTATGCTTAAAATGAATTTTTCTGAAAAATGGGTTCTATAGTGTTTTGCGCACTTATTTTCAAATGAATTTATTCCAATTAAAGAAATTGAATCTTAAAATTTGTATTTAATATTTGTAGTAACGAGGATCATATTTGGTAAATATATCCCTTTTTTATAACATTAATAGTAATTGTAATAAATTTGTATCACCTTTGTAAGGGAAAAATGAGTAAAATAGGGTTAAAACTATGGGATAACGATCTATAATTTCTATAAAAACTATGTATATCATATTAGATGAGTTTAATTAGGAAATTTTTATCCAATTATTAACAATATTGTTAATTGGTTCTATATTTCTTTGATTATTTCATTTTTATTAATTTAAGAAAATAATGAATTCAATATGTCACTCTATTGACCTTAATATCTATAAAATTTTTACATTATAATAAAAAGGTGATAAGTTTAGTTTTAAATGTTTAATTTAAATAGAAATTAATTTTTTTCATACTTATTTATTTTTAATTTTTAGTGATTGAATAATTACATTAAATGTTTATGCAATGCCCACACAATATTTATTCAATTAATAGAAAATCAAAATAGTTAAAATTTAGAATATTAAAAGTAATTATATTTTGAATGGATTATTATGTAGTGTTAATTTTTTAGATAAATATTATGTATTACGGATTTTTTAAATTTTATATTTTAATTCATTTTCAGTCAGGTTGTTTTCAAAGTCATATTAAATGAATAGTTCCAAAAATGACATTATTGATATTTGACAATAAATATTATTTTATTAAATTATACAAAATTCATAATGATATTATATTTTTACCAGTGAATATAATATGGTTATAAATATCAACTATGGTATATTTATTGGCCATTTTTTTTTGGTCTCATTCATGAACCTAAAAGAGTAAAAAACATCGATTTTTTTATGATTGTCAAAAGTTTAAATGGGGGTAAAAGCCAAAATATAAGAGTGAAACATTAACGGAACAAGTCCAAATTTTGTTGGAATATATTATATCATCTCATAATATTTTATTGTTATAATATGTTAGTTTTTATTGATTTTCTCAAGAAAACTAATTTATATTAAGTAAATACTTTACATAATTCCAAGAGTGCCCCTCCCCTTACTTTTAATATGGAACCTATTATATTCTACTAATAACACCTTTTGATACATCTATATCATTAATTATAGACCATAATACCTTCCTAGATTCCTCCTCCACATACTAGAGCTTCTAGTCTTTCCAAAAGACCATCCCTTCAAGACTTAAGGTGTATGCCAAAAGACGATTCTCAATGATGATGTATAACTCTTAACCGAGTATTTTCAATTTTAGTTCTTATTATACTACTTATGAATTCACGGTATCCATTATAAAAAAAGGATTTAGTTTATTCTATATGATTAATTGTTATTATGATAATTAGAAAACCATTATCCCCTTTTTTTATCTATTGGAAAAAGATAACATCGCTCATGCATACACATGGACTACCGCCTCCACAAAACGATGTGGTTTATTTTTCTTTTTGGATTTAGATGGATGGTTACAACAATATATTAAATTAATATATAGTACATATATTATAAATATATATTTAAAATTTTAATTATTATTTACCTTTTTCTCATTTCTTCTGTTTAAAAGAAAAAACAATGTTCATGCATATGTATGGTCTGTCATCTCTACGAATGGTGTAATTAATTTTACACTCTCTATATTTCATAGATAAATCTATATATATATATATATTTATAATAAGTATATATTATATTTATATCATTATTAAAAAAATTATATGATGTAACCATTATCAGTGTATAATTACCATTATTACCGAGCTAAAATTTTCATGAAAAATGAAATAGTTAACAGCGGAAAATAAAGATATTTATAAAGAATTATTAAAAATTGTGGTGTTGAAATTTTATAAGTGGATCATATAAGATATAATTTGTATTTAAATGAATATTTTATATTATTATATTAGATTTAAATTTAATATGAATGAGGTTACAGTGCTTTCAAATCTATTATAACTTGAGATAAGGGTTTTATGTTAAAATCTCATGGTTTATCAAGTTTTTTTATAATTATGTTTCTAATGATGAAATTATATGATATTAATTTTATAATCTCATGAAATTTATTATAATAAGATAATAACTATAAAATATATTTTACTTTTAAATTTTCTCTCTTTATATACTTAAGAGACTGAGTTAATTGTTTTAAAGAAAATCAACTTTATTTATCTCTTCGGTCAAAAAATATTTTTATCCCTTGTCTATGTTTTCATTAAAATATCTTCAAGAATGTTTTTAAAATTTTTATTTAATATTTGAATACATTTTTACCAATGTTTTACTTTTTATAAATAATTACAAAAGAATCATCTTATCATTTTCCGAATGAGGTACTTTCTGAATTTTTAATGAACATATGAATGAAATATTTCTTTTAATGTACACAACATGAATGGAATTTCCCACCATAATTACCAATCAATGATTTTAAAAATACACTATAGGTTTACAAGGTTATTTTCAAAGAAAATATTTTTCTTAATATTTGGGTCATTTTAAGATTTTAATTAATTGATTTCAAAATGAAAAAAATATTATCCTCAAGAAATATTAATGATTTATTTAAAATGTATTTTCATCTAAGATGAAATATTTTGATATCCCTTATGGTTTATTGGGGATATGATCTAATGATACCATAAAGTTTAATTTTTGGGATGGATTATAATGATAGGTAATAAAGTGTGATTCTATAAAACCTATTTCTTTTCTGTGGGTTAATTAAGTTATGAAGCTTGTTTCTTAGACATGGGGAATACTATGATGAGATGATGAAATATTTCCAAAATTTCTTTCCATTTAACATGTTATGATATGAGGAATGATTTATGATATTATAGGAAATATAAATATGGTTTTCATTATGTGACAAGTGGGATCACAATTATATACCCCTCAAATTCATTGGGTAAAGATAGATACCTCATGAGATAATAACGATTGAAATGGGGAGTTAATACAATTTATCAAGGGAATCTATCCATTACGATAGACTTGGGAGGGAAACTTGACTAATAACATCATTTTGAGAGTGAAACCAATCCACTATGATATTCTAGATAGTGATCCTTGACTAAATATGAAATAATGTTCTATGTCTATGTGTATGAAACAAACTTATGTCTTATAACAATATTATGATCTCATAGATTATATTATTTGATTCCTTTGTGATTCATGCCTTATGAACTATCAAGATTTATTCCATGAATCAAGAATATAATCCCTGATATATAAGGTATGGTATTCAAATGTTATTATCATGTTATTATATTCTTATTATACTATTTTTTTAAGTGACAATTGATATATCACTTGATTACACATACTGATTATCATTGTTCACCCATTATTATGTTTCCATTTCTTAGGTTATATAGTAATGTATTAAGTATGACTTATCTAAGAAGGGTTCTAGTTATAAATAACATAGTGTAATATTAGGTAGTTTCCTTATGAAATAATTGTGTATGTATCCTTTTTTACAAATACAATATACATATAATATTATGGTGTGTATCATTATGTTATGTAATGATTATTTATCTAATAAGGTGTAATATATATATATATGAAAAGTATTGGTCTTTATGGTATGTTTTTTAGTCATGGTGTGAATTAATCCTGAAGGTAAAATTCACACAAATGAAACAATTAAAAATAGAAAATAGTGTTGGTGATCATGAAAACACCATGAGAGATATAGAAGAGAAATAATATCCACTTTTTTATGATCACAAAAACTTTTCAGAAAAATATATATTATATATAAATCATGAGTAAAATATATAGTAAATTAAATAAAGTTATCATAAAAAATCAATATTCTCATGATGTAAAAAAATTACATATTAAAGAGGATAACATTTAACTATAATTTAAATAATTCCCCCTTTTTAAAAAAAATTATTGATAACAAAAATTGATAAAAAAATACTTCCCCCATTTTTTAAAAAATGAAATTCTCTTATTTAATAAAACTTATCCCCTATTTGAAAAAACATATTGGTTAAAAATAACCTTTTTATTATTTTCAAAAACTTTTGAGGAAAAAGTGAGAAAACTTACAAAGAAAAATAAAATAACCTTCACACGTAAAAATAGATCATTCAAGTATTAAAATAAATTTTTAACATATTGGAATTATTGTACCTATATAATTTTCAATAAAAACTAGTTACTTTGATATCTGGGATGTCTTTCATAAGTTCTTAAAATTGATAATCCATTTTTCCCCATATCCGAATGAAATCCTAAAAATTAATCTTACATTTGTTGAATACTATTGTCAAAATAAGATCCTTCTTATTGACCCACTCATAGTTCTCTCTATTAGTTTCCACTAAAATCAAGCTCTCACTCATCTGATATAAATCTTCTATGTAGACCTTAATCCTGAAGGCCTTGTCCAAATTTATTCCTCTGAATGGGTTATAAGATCCCATGTAGTCCCCTATTTATAACCTCCTAACCTTCCTTACATTTTTTATCAACAACACAACCATCAAGGGAACTTCTTGAACCGTACTAACCTCAATGTTGATGTAATACACCACCATAGATCCAACCTGCATTGGGTTAAGGTATTCCACCAACCAACATTCCATCCCTTATCCATACCATATTCAACTTTTGGTTCCTCCTAATTATAATAGATGATGAAATTCATATCCATGGGTCTCGACTTCATGACAAATTTTGATTCCATAGGATTGGGTTGATAAGATTAATTCGTCCCCCCTTTTGATTTCTTCCCCTTGACTATAATGTAACTCCCTAGATCCTGATTTCCATTCCTCCCATTTTCCCCTGTAGGATGTGAAGTCTTATACCATTTTCCTTTTCTAGGATAAATCCATAATTATTTCTAGTTACCTCATCACTTGATTTTTTCCAATACTGGTCTTTCCCTTCTTTGGAGATCTCAGCATGTTCAAGAAAACCTGAATATGATACCATATCTTCAGTTCCCTTTCATTTCAAGTGGTCAGACTATATTTGAGATGATATTTTCTTTCTACGACTGGACTCACACTCAGAATCCACCCACCCATATGATAAATTCAAGGAACTATCTTGTGTAATACATCTCATTAAACCTACCTCACAACCCTCCCGAATCACTGCTTCAAAATTTAATGCAATTACAGAACGTACTAGTCCTGCATGTGAGGCATAATTCAAATTATTGAGGTGAGGTACCAAAGAACCAATAGAACCTACCCCTTCAAATCTCACTGACATGGAAGTATCCTACAAAATTGTTTTGGGGTTAACCAGACCATTCCTCAAGATATTGAATATGTCAGCAATCTTCAGGTTTTCATTCTTTCAATTTTCCACCTTCTAAATAGGGTTGGAAATATCTGTACCAACATCGATCACCTGGTTCCCTATGATAGACATTCAAGTTGGGTTTTGGGTCATCATATCATATTTCCAAAGTGCCTATTTATAGACTCGATGGCATATTGTAGGTATATGGACCAAGTACTAAAAATGGTCACATAAATTTTTCAAGAATTAAAAAAACACAGCATGTTCGCATTGAAAATATTTACTTGTAGAAATCTAAATCCAATTAATCAGTTAATTCGATACATTAAAATCAACACATATAAGAGGGAAAATCATATGACAACCCATATTCGTTCTACTATCTGAACACAAATACAAACCAACTAGATTTACAGGAAAATTAATAATCATGGGATTTTGAAATGGTAATGGTAATTCAAGGAGACTTACCCATATATCCATGGAAGGAGCATCCAACTTCCTATAGAATTCATAGGAATACGAAAATATGTAGAGATGTATCTTATTGAAGATGTGCAGGTCACTAGACCAAGTGCGAATCAGTTCCTACATCATGGAAAAACATATCATGATATGTCTTTTACCAAGAATACCAACAATCACTCTATCCTTCAAACCCCAAGATTCTATGGAGAACCTATAAATGGTATCAATATAAGTCCAAAAAAATCTGAATCAAGCCACCCTATTTTCTCTATAAGACATGAGTCTTTTGTGAACTTTTAGGTTCAGAGAAAAATATGGGGAGATCCATCTTAATGATATTATATCTTCAAACATGTTGAAAATACTTCTTAACATCCATATTCACTTTATTAGCATTATTATGAAGAGAGATAGATAGAGGAAACTATAAAAGTATTTTTTTAAGAGAAAATGAAATAGAAAATGTGAAACGAAATTATATTGGAAAGAGTAAGAAAATGACAGTATAAATAAATAATAAATTGGTACATATCTTGAGCAAGACAGTTGTACCTCAAGGAGTAGTTTTTGCGAACGACGATGCCCTAACCCGTTTGATTCTCATAGATTTGCAGATGTGGTTGCAGGGAACGCTAATGGAAAATCTGTTGAACCTGTTGTCTCCCCGACATTGGATGAATCAGTTCATCCGAAGCAGTTTCATCACAGAGGTCACATGGACATTGCCTTTTCAAATGAATAGGTTCAATTTCTATCTTCTGATCTCATATTTTTTTCTCATTGGTAAATTCTTTATCCATCTCCCCTCACTGAACTTCCTATAGAAATCTTTAGAATCAATTGGGTTTGTCGATTTCGATATTGGTCTGCTCAACTCGTTCAATATTGTGATACGTTTTGCCTCTGAGAATGACTATTATCGGCTCTGGTCTAGGGGCTCTTGGACCTTTGGAGGATGCCCAATGAAAATTCTAAAATGGTCCCCTATCTTTGATTTTAACACTGAATCCCCTATTTCCCCCGTTTGGATAGGATTCTCAGGTCAGCCGATGCACTTCTTCGAAAAAATCGCCATCTTCCCTATTGCTAAATTAATAGGGAACCCCATCAAAATGGACTCTTCCACTCAGAATCTCACAAGACCATCTGTTGCACGTGTCTATGTTGAGGTTGACCTTATGCAATGCCTACCTTCAGTTATCTGGATCCAAAATGGCGACACTGGATTTTTTCAAGACGTGTACTATGAAGACTTACGTAGCATCTCCTCTAAATTCCTACATCTATGACACTCCCTTGGGAATTTCAGCTCTAGGAAGCCCCCCATAAGCAATCATCACAATGAGAAACCTATGACAAATAAAGGGAAATCTCTTTGGATTGAGAAAGAGAGATAGATTCCTAATGAACAAGGTGAACCCTTTAATCCTAATGTCACAGTGACTTCTCCATCCGCCCCGGATTCCTCTCCAGCATAGCCTCAGTGCAATCAAGCTGATGCTTTCTCTTGATCTTCGGATGCGGTAAATAATGATGAACCTATTTTAGGCACTTTAGGTGCTGTTTTAACCACTCATGATGTGGCACAAGAGACCCATTATGTTTCTGGTAGTTCTAATAATGATGATCATGACCGGATCTATCAAATTGAGGATGAATATCTACACTCAAGCGCCAAAAAGGTAAGAAACCTATTACTGACTCTGATGGCTTTAACATTCCTCGTCCTAAGAATACTTGAAAACGTATTGATTACTCTAAGTTGGAGAAAACCATTGTCACTATATCCTCAGGGATTCGGTTGGAGCAGGCCAACATTCTTCCACAGCTGATATTTAATGAAAATCCCTTTGCACCTGCATCCTCAAATGAAGAGGGTTCCTCTACATCCTTGGATGAAGAAGACTCCTCCTCAGATGGAGATGGGGAAGAGGATGGCATTAAACTGAAAAATTGCACTCGTGTTATTAAGGTAGGATACAAGGAGGACTTCGATCCTTGGATCGAGGAACAAGAAAGGTTGTCCTTTGGAAGCTATTGTAACAAGGAGATAACTGTTGATGAGTATCTGAGTATCAGAGAATGTATGTTTGATAGAGTGGAATTTGAGCTTGATCGAAATCCTGATTTTTATTATCTTCAACTTCAGTGGGAATAAATTTCTTGTGTAACATTTGAGTATATTTTTTCTGATCTTTGATGCTGTCATAACTTGGATTCAGGAACTGTCATCAGTGTGAGTGGTCTTCGCGGTGTATGGATGTGTTGATGCCTCATAGAGGGATTTTATCCATGGGCAATAGATCTGGCAAATCATGTTTTTATTGAGAGTTCAGGTTGTGCTGAATGAATGTTTTCTTTGTGCTACTGGGATAATTTTTTATCCGATGATCAATTTTATACCTTCTGGGATGTGAGCTTTATCAGTGGAGCATGAATTTTGGCATTTCATGTTAAAGATGAGGTGGTAGATTTTGAGTTTGAGGGATTCTGTTCTCAAGAATGATGTTTTCACTGAAGACCTGGGCGTTGGAGGCTACTACTCTTATCTTTACAGATATTCTTTCATATCATAAATTTTCATTAAATCTTGGTCAAGTTGGCCTCTTATGAGAGTTGGTGAATATTGTTGACTATATAAAGTAGAAACTGTTTAACAAAATTATGAATATGAGCAACAAGGAGCCGGGGTAACTTAGTAAGACAACAGCATCTTGGAGGCATTAGAGGTGGATATTATATCCATGGGAAGTGCACACTGATTACCTGTATGATGCATCATAGGGCTGATTGCAGGCTTTTTTAATTTACGTAATGATTTCTGTGAAGACCTGGGCATTGGGGAAGATGCATTAATGAGATCTTTTCATGTCGGAATCTACCACGTCCTTCCAGGAATTGTTTAAAGGTTTTCTTGTCACCCTCTTTCCTTTTCAATTATTCTTATGCTGGTACAAACTCATTGTACCTCGTGTAATCACCTGACCATTTTATTTTTGTTTAATAAATTTTGGGGAGTTTGAATTTCACTCATGCTTCGAGCCATTCTGGGTATAACATAAAAGTTTGGAAATAATAGAAATTCATTTCTAATCATAAAATAAAATTTTAAAAAGTTTTTGTTAAGGAAAATTTTAAAAATTAAAGATTTATCTCCCCCCATAAAATAATGGAACAAGTGATACAATGAATCAATAACTATCAATATAAAATAAGAAATTAAACTTTTATATAGATTTTAAAAAATCACTCAAGACAGCAATAGGTCAAATGGAAATAATGTCACAAGAGAACTATTCCTAATTCTCCTTTAATGAATTCTGAATGGCCATGGGATATATTTTTTGTTAAAATATTATCTATTTGATATTATATTAAAACAAATTAAAATAATAAATCACCCTTTTGGAAGTGATCTCTTAAGAAATTGTGTCTAAGGTCAATGTGTTTGGTGTGAGAGTTCTCGATAGGATTTCAATAAATATTAATGGAATTTGGGTAATTTTACATAATAGAAATGTAGTCAAAAATAATTTTGAATATGAAGAGTGTGTGTTTAATCCATATTATTTGAGTAAAACAACTACCATAATCTTTTTATTCTTCTTTATCTATATAAAGAGAAATTTATTTATTCTTCTTATTAATCCTCGAGATGAGGAATCTTTAAAGTAGGTGGAAATTTCAATCTGTTCTTTTAATATCTACCTGGAATCCTAAGAAATCAACAATAAAAAACTAGTTAATTCATAATAAGTACATTTTGAAAAAATAAATAAAGATTTTTAGTTCCTTTTAAATAATTAAAAATCATTTTGATAGATTAGAGATGGGATTTCATGGGATTTGATTAAAAAATGAATAGATACAAATTTTAATCATGATATATGTCTATATCATAGTAAGGTAAATTATACTACAAATAATACTTCTCTAAATCTTGTTATCAAATATATTACCAACTTCATTCAATGTAAGCTTACATGTTATAATCATCATTATATTATTTCATTAGTGTGATCCATTCTGAATCATTTTAAGAGTTCATTAGTGTTTATTCCTTGGTTTAGAAAAATTCCATCATTTCTTTGAAAAATATGGTAAGTGATAATGAATTTGAGTTAACCCATAAATCTCATTTTAAATTCCTTTTTTTAAAAAATGAAAATTAAAAATAAACATATTCATTAATAGATATGAAAATCACATCATCATTATAAATTTCAATGAATAAAAAATCCTTTGAGATGTGTTTTAAAAAATATATGAATCCAATTTTCCCACTTTAAAGTCATTTTATAAAATAAAAACTGATAAACATTTATACCAATCCTAAATGTATTTTTTTTAATCCAAAAAAACATTTAGTCAATTCAGAAATACAGTTTATGAAAATAGTATTTTTAAAACAATGTATTTGTTCCATAAAAACTTTTTTGTTGATAAAAAACATTAAAATGTGAAACTTTTAAATCCATTTTAAAGAGATTGATATTAATATCAGAGACAGATTGCAACATGATTATAATGGATTCTTCCTAAGCGATGGGTGAAAATATTTCATCACGGTCAATTTTTTTTCTTGGTTATAATCTTTAGGTAGTAGATGAGATTTATTTCATATGATATTACAAAGAGCATCTAACTTATTTCTAAAAAATCATTTATTTCCTCATATGGGATGATTATTAGGTTTTTCCAAAAGATTCAAAACATCATTTCAATTTGATTGATTTAGTTCCTATTATATGGAAAGAAAAAAAATTATCTTTATGGGAATCATTATAGATTTTGGGTTCTAAGTTGGAGACTAATGTAAGGTTTTAATCCTCATTTATAACCAATATATGATTATGATTTCCCTCTTGAAAAAATCTAATGATATTATCAAGGGGAAGGTATTTATACATTTATTTTATTTGGGTAATGAATTTGAACATGATTCTTTTTCTTCTTGAAATTAATTAGTTTTAAAAGGTTTATTCAAGCCGTTATGTTCAAAAACATTTTGAGAAATGTTTTTTGGAAAATTTTAATAAAAAACTATACAAATTTATTCTTCCACTATTTTTGTCCCTTTTAAGGAATCTATATGTCTTACATGAGTTTTAGTACCAAATAAATATACCTTTATCTGATTCATAATCAAATTCTCCAAGATTTTATTTGGTGTTTAAAATAAAACATTTTCAACCATAAACTTTAGAAAATATAACAATGGGTTTTATATTTTTCTAAAGTTAATTAGGTGTATTTTTTAGAAAAGGTATTTTGAGAATGTGATTAATGTTAAATTGTATATTATTCAAAACCTTAGCCTAAAAGATTCTTCGTTAATTAAATCAATTTTAAAGAGTTCAATCAACTTATTGGATAGTTTTTCTTTACCTCTATATTTCACTATTTGGTTGTAGGGTTAGA
Source organism: Viscum album (assembly GCA_963277665.1). Classification (NCBI taxonomy): domain Eukaryota; kingdom Viridiplantae; phylum Streptophyta; class Magnoliopsida; order Santalales; family Viscaceae; genus Viscum; species Viscum album. The sequence continues at coordinate 726,586,792 of OY728166.1, forward strand.
GGAGATGAAAAAGAATGATTATTTCCTTTATAAGAATATAAATAATCAAATTCCTAATTGTAGATTTTTGTGCCAAGATCACATTGAATTTAAATAATTTACATAAATTTTTCATTTTCGACTATTTTAAAAATATTTTTGAAGGGTTTGTACGATTCAATTTTATGAGAAAATAATTATTCTCAAGATAATCATTTAAATTAATAAATAATTACAATAGTATATGATTTACCTCATATGCCTTTAATTTTAGAAGGTCTGAATAAATATTGATGAATTAATTCTAGGTATTTTGAAGTAGAAAAGTCATTTTTTATTTAAATGTGGATTTTTGTTTCTTACCAGGTTTGAATGAATCACACATCTTTCCAAATTTGATATAAAATTTGGGTAAATCTCATACTCATGGATAATACTTGAGTTTGACAATTGAGATTGTTTTGTAGTTAAAATGGAATCAATTCCAAAACAATGAATCATTAACATATACACTCAATAATTTGAAATTTTGGAATGAAAGAAAATTTAAATTGATTTTGTAGCCATTTTCAAAGTGATATGAGGTAAAAAATGTTTTTATTTAGGGTAAAAAATTAAAAAATTCGTTTCTGAAATAAATATTGAAACCATTGTCACACAATTGACTAATGCATAGTTGATTTTTTTAATACATTATCAAATAAAACGTTTTAAATGAGATTTGAGTTAAAAAATTGATGGTACATTTATTGATCACACCCTTATAATTATAATCAAATATGACATGAACTTATTTTAGTTTATTTATTTGACTGAACTTAGAGAGGTCTCAACATGTGAGCTTTGAGAAACAACTATATAGATACCATAATGATTCTTAAGTATTTATTAAAAGGCACATTTCTTAAAATAATAAAATGACTAAAGGTATTGGTACTCAAACAAACTTGGATCCACAGATGTTATCTAATAAAAATTTAGTTATCTTTATTTTTTTGTCCTGATGTTTTATTTTGGATAAATTGGTTTATAGTTGAATTGATTTTGGTCTCCCATATCATGCATTCTTGCAATCATATTCATATATAAAATGACATGCTATTTTAAAATAATTAAAAATTACCTTGTAATAATCATTTATTCAATGTGTTTTAATGGATTTCTTGAGGTTGTATCGTGATTTGAGTAACCAAGACCAATTAAATATTTTCCATGTCTTTAAGATCATAAATTGTTGTTATATCTTAATCACCTTGAGTGAATTTGTAAAGTGAAATTTTGATTTAATTGAAGTGCATCATTGGTATAAAGGTTTAACATAAATGAAAAAAGGGACACATTTTATTGGCTTGAAGAGGATTAATAACCTTATATAATTCATCAAGGGTAATTAAGGAATCAAATAAAATCATTAGGGTGTTTTTTCCTTAATAAATGAAGTTGTTGATTTTATCGTTGACCATTTTCACAGTGTAAATTCAAAAATCACAGAATGAATATATATATATATATATTCAAATAAAACTAAAATCACACTAGACTTATTAAAAAATTAATGAATCTTGATAATGAGAATGATAGTTATGATACAAAAGCACTACCACTACTTCTGAAAAAAATTTGTGACATGAAGTAAAATTCCCAGTGAACCATCATGATGTGAATTAGATTCCATAGAGTGAGGTAGTTAATCAAGATATGAGTAAATAATGAATTTTAAATTCATCTATTTTAAATTTTTAAAAACTCAAAAGATTTTTTGTGAACATAAAAACTCCACGAGGGATAGAGAGGTACAACAATGACAGATGGAATTGAAAATTTTAAAATTTAAATTTATTGAATCCCCTTGAGCATACAAGTGTGTGGTATTATCCACTTGATCAATTCCTCTATTCTTTGGATCTATTTCACTCCTAAAATAGATGAAGTATTGAGAAATATTATCAAAAAGTTGTGTTGGGACCAAGATAAATAAAATATCCTAAGAGGGATAGTGAATTAAAGTTCACACTAAATTAAAATTTCTCTCTTCGGTTATCTTCCTAGGTGATTTATATCTTGTCCCCATGTTATAAGAAGCACGTTTAATCTCACTCATTCTCCTAACAAAAATCGCATTGAATAAAAAATAAAATAATCAAAAATTAAATCATAGACACATGTAATAGTTTTACTTGGTTTACCACTAAGGTCTAATCAAAGGCAAACACATAGGATGATGAGTTGTTGTATTATAATCCACTACACTCACTTTCAATGGATGTGTGTTTTTAGGTCACATTTACTATATTCCACGGTAAATTTACCTTATCATGTTCTAAAAACACTCAATGTTGATCAAATATCTACTATATATCATACTCCCACATGAACTGCATTAGTGAAGGAAATAGTTAGTTTGTTGATGTGAGGGTCTAACCATATTATATAAATGAATATTATTTGATCATAAGTTCATATTTGATGATTCTTTGAATTCATTGTACAATTCTCTTCCTATATTCAATCTCCTCATGAGATCAACTCCTAAATTTAAGGGTTGAGTCTATGTATTTTATAAAAACACTGTAAAGACCTGAATCCGGAGCCCCTCAACTGGTTCCCCGTGCCCAGTTCGCCACATTAACTCAAGCGCATTTCCCCAAATGCTAGAGGTTTCCGACTAGCAGCGAGGGCCTTGGTATGTTATTTGGGGAAACTATGCCCTCATTTTGAAAGGTAAACAAGGTACATGAAATAACAGTCAATATAGGAAGGAGTAAACAATATTCAACAACTGAAAATAAACATTGGAAGCAATGTATAATATAATAATGATGCATCATGGTACATGTATCTAAGGAAAGAAGCTAACACAACAACGTGCTGAATACAACTGAGAAACACGGTACTAAAAGTAAACAGCAACTCCAGCATCATCGCAAGTCTATGCTTGGTCCTATGCTCCCTAGCTCGAACCAACAATCATGTACCTGAAGTAGAAGTGCCACAAGATCTTTTCCCTACTGTTAGTGAGAAATATAGAAAAAGTAAAGGAAATAAATGTAGTAGAGAAATATGAGTAATCTAAAGTAAACAATCCTACCAATCTCTATTCACATTTATTTATTAGTTTAATTCACTCATTAAATTATCAACCGAGGAATCTAGCAAACAACTCTACATTCTCAAGTTATAGCAAGAAACACAACAGGTATCTCAGCAGACTACCTAATAGAAAGAAGTACAACTCAAGCTTGTTCTTTGGAATGGTGGACTCGTCACAACCAACCAAATGATAATCATAGTTACTCTATGGGTGGATCACACAGGCAGACCCCTCTAGTCAGGGAAACATACAAAGGCACAGACACTCTGGGAAGCTCTCACCATTAATTCCCCTATGGTCTTGCAATGATAACTATAGACTCTCTGAGGAAGAACTTACGTATAATTCCCCATATAGTCTCGATATATAACTAAGGAAACTCTACGGAAGCCCAAAGTACCATTTCTGTTGGTCCTGTGAACGATTCTAATTTATAACAAACTCTCCAAGGAAGCCCTTAATCGTCAATTCCCTATTTAGTCTACCACACCAGGTTCCCACTGCCCTGAGTAGTGTAGTCGTGTGTAATCGACTTTTAGCAGCCCAAAGTAAGCTCAACAAACTACTTGGATAATATCTACAATGCATCAAAATCATATAAACAGCAGGCAATACATGCAATCAATTATATCAAGGCAGGAAAACAATGCAACAAGGTATGCCTCATAGGCAACCTAATCCAAACGGCGATTAACAGCCAAAACAGGGGGAACACCCATGGGGTGATACTCAAATATGCTAACAAGCAATGATCAATCATCTAATAACATCAATCATACATGCAATCTACGTTAGATTAAAATACATGATCAACAAGGTATGCCTCACAGGCAACCTAATCCAAACGACGATAAACAGCCAAAACAGGGGGAACACCCATGGGGTGATACTCAAATATGCTAACAAGCAATTATCAATCATCTAATAACATCAATCATACATGAAATCTGAGTTAGATGAAAATACATGATCAAAACCCAAACCCGAGATACCCGATACATGGGTATCCGGAACGTTTGCACCAAAAACTCAAAGACATTCAACGTAGGGAAACAAACCACCTACCATGATCATAGGAGATCAATATACTTGAACCTTGGAATGTGAATTAGTCTAGAATGGAGAATATCTACAAAAACGTCTAAAATGTTTAACCTCAGATAACTCTCACAGGAGAAGGAATTAGGAAATGTGGCGAAAGATGAACTAAGAACTTACCCACTATAGGAAAATGGAATATTTGCGACGGGCGATTTGCGACGGGATCCCGTTGCAAAATTCCTTTTGTGACGGGGCTCCGTCGCAAATCGCCCGTTACCGAAAACGGCATCGCAAATAGGTGTTTTTGCGGTGGTCCCATCACAAAAATAGTATTTGCGACAGTATTTTTCCCCCATCACAAATTGGTTTTCGTTTATATATAAAAAAGGTATTTGCGACGGTCGTCGCAGATATATTAGTTACGAAGTGTTTCGGACCCGTCGCAAATGGGAAATTTAAAAAATATTTGCGACGTAGGTATTTGTGACGGACCATCGCAGAAATAGTTTTTACGACGGGTATTCTTCCCGTCGGAAATGGGAATGTAAATAAAATTTATGAGGGGACACCGAGTCGCAAATACTCTCGTTGCAAATACTAAAAAAAATAAAAAAAATAATTAATACAAATCGAATAATATTATATAAAAATAATAATATTATTAATAATATAAAAAAATTCTATTATTATAATATAAATAAAAAAATATATAAAATATAATTATGAAATAATAATATAAAATAATAATAATATGAATATAAATTATATAATATTATATAATAATACCAATATTAATAATATAAAAAAATAATATAATATTATTATTATTAAATTATGTATATAATATTAATATTAATATTAATAATATAAAGAAATTTTATTATTATAATATTAATAATAAAAAATATATATAATATAATTATAAAATATTAATATCAAAAAATAATAATGTGAATATAAATAATATAATATTATAAAATAATAATACTAATATTAATAATAATAAAAATTAATCTAATATTGTTATTATTAAAATAAACATACATATTTATTAAAAAATAATATTAATTTTATTAATATTAATAAAATTATAAAATTATAAACTTCCCAATATTAGCAATAAATATAAAATATTAAAATTAATATTACTAAAATAAACAGACATTAAAAATAATACTAATTAGTAATAAAATATTAAAAAACATAAAAACAAATTAAATCATGCAATATTCATACCAATATGAAAGAAGAATTGTAAATAGTTAATATGACAATAAACTAAGAACTCAAATGTTTATTACATGTAAAAAATCAATGGGGATGGATAATCTGGAGGACCTGGAGGAGGTGGTGGAGGAAACTCCATCCCTAAACTATGAGTCAGAAGACGCATATACTCAATCTGCTCCTGATGTTGCTCCTCATATCGATGCCTCTCCTCATCATGTTACTGACGCATCTGCTCCAGCCATCGACGCATCTCTTCATAGTGCTGCTGACGCATCTGCTTCTACCCCTGATGCAAATCCTTTATAAGCTGACTCTGAACACGCAGCTGCTCCTGATACTGTGAGGCAGAAGATTATGTCTCTCCATGAGATCCTCTCGAGCTGGACGCTGACATCGCAGCAGTACCATAATAAGGTGCAGGAGTCAAATGAAAGTCAATACCAACTACTCGGCCCTTTTCGAAGCTATACAGGGTCGCATGCATCAATGACATCTCATCAAAATGGTGGGCACTAGTCTGATCACCCGTCTCGCCTTGACTCTGAGCCTATGCCTGAGAGGTCACAGCCTCATATGACTCCTTAAGGTTCAATTAGAAATTAAAATAATGAAAATATTATATGCATTTAATTTGAAAACTGGTAAGAAAATAATACTGACCACAATATGACGTTGGCAGTCACCTCTAATCTCTCCAGTAGCTGGATCAGTGTACATCCTCCGATAAACGCAGTACGTTGTAATATCAGGCTTCTCAGCTTCCTATATGAATATAAAATAAACTGTTTATATTTAAATTTGTATCAAATATTAAAAAAAAGTACTTAACAAACGCTCTCTATGCGCACTGAATGTATGACAACCGGCTCGATGTGTCACCTCTTGTCTCCCCCAATTCTTTCGACCCAATGTAGATCTCCTCTGAAACCCACCACCCAACTAGTGTGTACATAATCCATCCCAAGCGTGAGATGAAATGTACTCTGGTCGGTGGGCTCTACAGGACTCATCAAATTATGTCACTCCGGCCTTCCTCAAAGCATCATTTCTCAAATTATGCAAAAATTGACGGAAACGGTCATGCATAGACACCGCCCATGCCGCGTAGATAGTGGCATGAAAGCCCTCATCGATGGGATACCATAAACCCTAATATAAAGTTATTAATGAATTAAATTTCAAAATAAATAATATTTAATTACGTACCAGCCAATGATCGAACATGGCGGCCTGCACATCAGCGGGAATCTGATCCCATGTGATCCAGGGCTGAGAAAAATAATTGCGCAGGATAGCACTCCCCTGTCCAATAGCTATATGTGTAAAACTTTGGAAAAAGAACAAATAATCAAAAAATTAGAATATAAATAAATTATAATGAAATATAACTAAAATACACAGGTTACCATACCACCACATGTGCGCATCGAATCCAAGAGGTGGACGTCGCTCCGGGATAGGATCTGGAATCATCAGTCTGGCAAGACTACGCCCCCTCCGAGTGCTCCCTGTAGTGCCAATAGCCTGAAGGTCAGATTACTCAAGAACCTCATCATCCATAGGTAGATCAGCCTCCAACAACCGACGATACGTTTCTGAGTCCATCTGAAACATGAAATTATTGTTATTAGCAAACGGTTGGAAATAACTATTATGTATAGATATATATTTTTTATGATTATAACAAGCATTTTACTGTGTCAATGTTCATCTTCATCATCATGTTCATAGATTTCAATTTCAATGTCTTCATCTTCCTCATCAAGATCATCAATTTCCATATTAGTTTCACTTTCATCATCTCCTGTAATTTCAAATTCAGTTGTAACATCATTGACAACATCATCACCATCGAGCCTTAACTGTGGGGTGTCATCCTCGATAGTCATGTCTCTTTGTGAAAAAGATGTGTTTTGAGGAGTGTCCTGAAAAATTTCATTTCCTTGCACTTCAGTGGAACCACATTCAATTTGAGTAAACTGATTTTCTCAAGATTTATCTTTTATTATACTCTACCAATCATCCAACTTTTTTGCAGTAGCACAGTATTTTGCATAATAAATTTGATGTGACTGATGAGCCAATAAAAATGGTTCATTTACTGTAAGAAGACTTTTATTTTTAATATCAACAATTCCATGATTCAGATGAATACGCAATCCTCTCTCAGTATCCAGCCATCGACATTTAAACATTGTTACATAATTCCGTCCAAAATAACAGAGTTCAATAATTTCTTCAAGCATGCCGTAAAAGTCAACTTCAATATCTCTATGATGTGATCCCTTCAAAAAAACACCACTATTCATTGTTTTCATTGATTCCCCATATGCACGTGTATGAATGCGATAACCATTCACCACATATGCATTATAAGCTTTAACCATTTTGGATGGTGGGATACTCAATATATGAAATCGACTATCAATCTTATCAGCATGTACAGATACCTGAAAATTTGTAAAACATTTATCACTATTACAAGTAATAAATTGATTTTATATGTAAAACCAAAAAAGAATGTACGTTACCAGTTTTTGAAACCAGTAGAAAAAAAAATATCGACGTTCTTCTAAGACAGCTGCTGTAATTTGTGGAAATTGTTTCTTGATATGATCATCATATAACCTACAAATACAATATGATTAATTTACTATAACAAAATCTATTGAATAAGGGATAGGAGAACTCACTGTACAATTGGTGACAGGTGAGTAGAACATATCTATGATCTCTATGATGTTCATCATCTGAAAGCCATCTATCATGAACACCACCAAAGCCAAGTTCGGGCTGATTGACAACTGATAATTGATTGTTCATATCATCATCAACATTCCCCTAGTTTTGGCCCATGCGTTTAAATTTTGAGGGATATTCAGATTCAAAATAATGAGAGCAGAATAAAGAAATTTCCTCTTGCAAATAAGATTCAGTAATTGAGCCTTCTAATGATGCTTTGTTACGTACTTTTTTCTTCAATTTCTGCATGCATCAATCAAATGGGTAAATCCATCAAAACTGAACCAGACCTCCACATTTTGCTTCATGTGGAAAATGTAATATCAAATGTTCCATTGAGTTAAAGAAATCCAGCAGAAAGATTTTTTCCAGTTTTCATATAATTACAACAACAGCTTCTTCCAATTTTCTTAGTGTATCATAGTCTATTGTCGCCGCACACATGTCTCGGAAAAAATATGATATATCTGTTATCGAATCCCAAATCTTAGAATTCAACAATCCTCTTAATCCAATAGGCATAAGTCTTTCCATTATAACATGACAATCCTGACTTTTTAATCTGGTAATATGACCATTTTAAACACATCTACCCATGTTGGAAGCATAGCCACCTGGAAGTATCAAATCTGCAATCCACTGACAAAATAATAAGCGACTCTCTTTGGTCAGTGTATAAGCTGATTTTGGCTTCATTAATCTCTGTGATCTGACATTTTCAAACAATTCAAGTTCTGGTCGCTTGCAAATTTGGGAAAGATCTAATCGTTCCTTTACATTATCTTTGGTTTTACCCAGTGTATCAAAAACTGTGTGAAATAAATTATCAAAACAGTTCTTCTGAATATGCGTGAAATCCAACATGTGTCGGTCTAATAAATCATACCAATATGTCAGATTCCAAAAAATTCTCTGTTTTGTCCAATTGTGTTCTTTCCCAAAGCCATGAATTTTCTTTTGGTTTATTCTCAGTCCAAAAGTGATGAAAGGTAGTGAAAATACAACTGATTATAACTCTGTACCTGAGATCATTTTTGGAGGTTCATCTATTTTAATTCTGCCTTTTCTGAAATGAGATTTATTCCTCTGAAAAGGATGATTGATTGGAAAATTCTATGATGACAGTCAAAATAACAAGGTTTTTTCCATTCACGAGCATAAATTCTTTGTTATCTCCCATACAGTGAGGACATGATTTTGGACCATGTGTACTCCAGCCAGATAACATTCCATATGCCGATAAGTCACTAATTGTCCACATCAAAGAATCTTTCATTACAAAATTTGGTTTTGCAGCAGCATCATATGTACCAACACCATGACTCCACAATAAATTTAACTCATCAATAAATGGTTTCAAATAAACATCAATATTATTTTCCAGATGTCCTGGGATTAATAATGTCAAAAATATATAAGGCACATTCATCAACATCAATGGAGGTAAATTGTACGGAGTTATAAAGACAGGCCAACAGAAATACTGACTACCAAAAGATCCAAATGGACAAAAACTGTCAGTAGAAAGACCCAATCGCACGTTCCGAGATTATAAAGAAAAAGACGGATGCACTTGATCAAAATATTTCCATGAATCACCATCAGATGGATGAATCAATATTTTACCATTTCAAATATTGTTTTTGTGCCATGACATCATTGTCGCTGTGTTCTGAGACATAAATAAACACTGCAACCTGGGTGAAAGCGGGAAATATCTCAACTGTTTTACAGGAATCAATCCAAACGTCCCTGATTGAGCTTCTTTATACCTTGATTTTCCACACGTGGGACAACTATCCAATGAATCATTTTCACCAGAATATAAGATGCAATCGTTTGAACATGCATGGATCTTCTGATAACTAAGGCCCAGATTACGAACCAGTCTCTTGCTCTCATAATAATTAGCAGGAAGCACATTTCCTTCAGGTAACAGTGCTTTAACCAAAGAAAATATCTGATCAAAATAGTTATTTGGAATTCCATTATCTGATTTAATAGCCATAAATTTTGAAACTTCTTATAATTTGCTTATCTTGCAACCAGGATGTAATGCATTCTCAACAGACCTGAACAACTCAGCAAATTAAGATGGTGCCAACTCGGGAGGTAAATCAACATCATCCTCGATTTCAGTTTGTTGAACGGATGACCCTGCAACATCATGTACTAAATTCTGAAACTGTGATAGATCCAGAATCAAATTATCAGTATCTTCTCTAGAACTACGTTCACCGTGTTGATACCAAAAAATATAATCTGATTGAAAACCATAACGCAAGAGATGTTTTACAATGATGTCAAATGTCTCAAACGTTCTAAGAGCACATTTTTTACAAGGACACATAATTATCCCTTTTGAAACAAATTTCGGGTTTGATTATGCAAATGATAAGAAATCTTCAACACCGTCAACATATACAGGATTTAAACTAGAACCGTTTGGATTTCTGCGCTTATTTATCCAAGCGCGATCATCTAATAATGATTTATGTCGATTTCCTTGTTCCATATTCATATATATGTTTCTACAAAATTTAAAACCATTATTGTTGTTAAATAATTTTATATAAGAAAAACAATATCCAAAAAAAATATACATAATTACAGTTATTTCTTAGTAATTACCAATAATTATAGGCAACACAGTTAGTTTGTAATCATCCCCACTAATTATTATTAATTTAGCAATACCTAGCAATACTTGGAAAAATGAAATATGCTTGAATAATGAAATAAAATTTTTTAATCATCATTGTGAAGATTATATTACTAATTATTCTTATTTGTTTCCAGCGGATTGGCGGCAGCTCTTTTGCCAGACGACTCATCTCCTTGCAAGGATATGAGTCATCAGGGAAAAGAGCCTCTTTTGTACGATGGCTCATCTCTTTTTAACTTTCTCCTGACTGAAATAAATATGAAAAACTTGGTATTACATACGTTAGGGAACATTTTTCATTCTCATTTCAGTGGGAGAAAGTATCAAAGATATGAGATGTTGAACAAAATGTAGCCACCAATCCGCTGGAAATTGTGCCAATTTATAACCATGTACTCGAATTTATTTGATTTTTGGTTAATTATTACTAATTATTACTAATTATTACAAATCTCAATATTTCCAACAGATTTTTCTCTATTCTTAACATGTTCAAATATTAAAGGGTCGTAAATTTTTAGGTTATTCCCAATAAAATGTTTGTGTCAGCCATGTCCAATGTAAACACTATAATTGTCCTCACATGGTTGATCACCTCGCAAGTAGTGTTGCAATAGGATAACACAAGTAATGTCATTCTCATCTTTAAGAATCATTTTGCATGAACCTTTACATAGATCATTCTTCCTTGAAAAATTAAGAGAACTTCAGTATCTTTCACTTCATTTTTCAAGAAAGAATCGTCTATGAAAAAATTCATGTGAGATGATTCTTGTAGATGAGAAATACATGACATGGGTTGTCCTATTGCAACACTACTTGCGAGGTGATCAACCAAGCAAGAACAATTACAGAGTTTAGATTGGACACGGTTGACGCAAACATTTTATTGGGCATGACCTGAAAATTGCCAACCCTTTAAGATTTGAACATGTTAAGAATAGAGAAAAACTTGTTGAAAATATTGATAATTGTAATATTTTATAATTTTAATAATATTAATATTTTTCTTATAAATATTAAACATATAATAATAAAATAAATATATAATTAGTATTATTTAATTATTAATATTTGAGTAATATAATATTTTATATTATGTTACTATTTATGTTACTAATTATATTACTAATTATGTTACTAATTAGTCATGCGAAGATATGCATATAGGTCAGGTGGTTAATCAATAATTGAATAGAAAACAAACATGATAGATCGCTCATCTACCTCAACATTCTTTTCATTTGTGTGTTGATGTTGACAGGAAACTTCTACCTCCACATGTAATATTTTCTTTTACAGTCAAAATTATAAACCTCCTCACCTCTATGCTGGCGAGGAGGTTGATAATTTTTAAAGTAAAAGCAAATATTACATGTGGAGGCAGAAGTTTCCTGTCAAGCCTTAATACACAAATGAAAAGAAAATTGAGGTAGATGAGCGGTCAATCACGCTTTTTAGTTGTTTCCTAATTGTTTTTATTTGTTTCCTAATTGTTTTTAATTGTTTCATAATTGTTTTTAATTGTTTCCTAATTATTTTTAATTGTTTCTTAATTATTTTTAAATGTTTTCTAATTATTTTTAATTGTTTCCTAATTATTTTTAATTGTTTCCTAATTATTTTTAATTGTTTCTTAATTATTTTTAATTATTTCCTAATTATTTTTAATTGTTTCCTAATTATTTTTAATTGTTTTCTAATTATTTTTTATTGTTTCCTAATTATTTTTTATTGTTTCCTAATTGTTTTTTATTGTTTCCTAATTGTTTTTAATTGTTTCCTAATTGTTTTTAATTGTTTCCTAATTATTTTGAATTGTTTTCTAATTATTGTTTAATTTTATCTAAATATTTTTAATTGTTTACTAATTATTTTTAATTGTTTACTAATTATTTTTAATTTTTTAATAATTATTTTTAATTGTTTACTAATTATTTTAAATTTTTTAGTAATTATTTTTTATTCTTTACTAATTATTTTTTATTGTTACTAATTATTTTTAATTGTTTACAAATTATTTTTAATTTTTTAATAATTATTTTTAATTGTTTACTAATTATTCTCAATTTTTTACTAATTATTTTTAATTGTTTACTAATTATTTTTAATTTTTTACTAATTATTTTTAATTTTTTACTAATTATTTTTAATTTTTTACTAATTATTTTTAATTATTTCCTAATTATTTTTAATTTTTTCCTAATTATTTTTAATTGTATCCTAATTATTTTTAATTATTTCCTAATTATTTTTAATTGTTTCCTAATTATTTTTAATTGTTTCCTAATAATTTTTAATTGTTTCCTAATTATTTTTAATTGTTTCTTAATTATTTTTAATTGTTCCCTAATTATTTTTAATTGTTTCCTAATTATTTTTAATTATTTACTAATTATTTTTAATTGTTTACTAATTATTTTTAATTGTTTACTAATTATTCTTAATTGTTTCCTAATTATTTTTAATTGTTTCCTAATTATTTTTAATTATTTCCTAATTATTTTATTCTTAATTGATTATTTTTAATTATTTCCTAATTATTTTTAATTGTTTCCTAATTATTTTAAATTGTTTCCAAATTATTTTAATGGTTTCCTAATTATTTTAATTGTTTCCTAATTATTTTAATTATTTTAATTATTTTTAATCAATTAAATCTAATTATTTCCAAATTATTTGATAATTCTTTTAATTAAATCTAATTAAATATAATTATTTCTTAATTATTTGATAATTATATTGTCACGACCCGTCCTCGGGGCTCGTGTCGTGACTACCCCAAGCCCGCCTTCTATAGGCCAGGGGCTGGCGACTAGCACCAAGGCGTAAATCCCGGTATAAAAGAAAGGCATTGCCTTTGTAAAGTAACAAACACCACAGAGCAAACAAGCAGTAGAAGTAAACACTAATTAAAAACTGAGTACAATAGTAAGAGTGGAAAAATTAAGTGGGCCAGAATACAAATCCAAACTGAAAGTAAAGTACAAATCGAATGGGAAAACAACAACTGAAAAGTAGAGCCGCAACGTCGAGTCGTCCACTGGAAGTCCCACCTGAAGGGAGGTTACAGTTAGCCTCCACAGCTCCTCGGGTCCAGCCGTCCACTCTGAGTACGTCCCGCCCAGTGGTCCACCTCCAGGTATTGTTCTGCTCCGCAAGCCTCAACCACGATCAACGCTGTCCATCGTCTGCAACCAACACAACCTAGTGTGGGCATAGCCCGTGCGGGGGTGAGTATAAGCTACTCAGTAGGGACCCTGAAACCCCCGAAGGTCTCCCAGAATCCACGAAGGATAATCCACAAAGGAAAGATACAATCACGAAGTAACATCCGACACTGCTTAGGTATATGCCCATACATATACCCAAGTCATCAATTCTCGTTCGGCTCCAACATCTGAGCCCAAGTACAACCCAGTCCACACAGAGAAGCAAAACGTAATCCACACAGGATAGCACAACACACTCCACAAAGGAAAGCAAAACATGATTCAGCTCACACAGGGATACTTCTTCGTATGACGATAGAGATGATCAGGTATATCCACTGATTCATCTAAGCCGTCGTACCCACAAAGGATCGATAGGTACTAACCCCTGCAATGACCCACAAAGGATCTGACCCACACATGATCGATAGGTAACTAACCCCCGCAAAGACCCACACAGGATCGGACCCACACAGGATCTGTAGGCGCTAGCTCACACAGAACCGCTGAGCGCTGACCCACATAGGATCAGACCCACACAGGATCGGTAGCACTGATCCATGTAGGATCGCTGAGTGTTGTATTCGTCGCCGTTGAATCCACTGAGGATCTCTGTACAGTCGTCGTTGTCGTCACAGTCGCAACGCAGCTCTAGGGTTCCCGCACATAGAAAGCTCGTTCGATAGGGTCTGCTCCATGAGCCGAGAGGCTGATACATCAACTAACACAAAGTCCAGGGATGATGTAACCCAACGTTTCATCCCACATCTTAGGGGAAAACCAAGAAAAATGTACCCAAGTCACCAAGAAAAAGACGACCAAACCATTTTCCAAAAGTACACGACGTGTAGATATATGATACACGCCGTGTCATCTGACACCGGGTACTGCCCATGTGTTACAGCTCGTGTCGCAAGGATGGTCGTGTAAAAAGTAAGTACACGAAGTGTGGTATTGTTACACGCCGTGTCTTCTGTCCACTGGTACTGTCCGTGTTCCACAGCCCGTGTCGATGGGTTGTTCATGTAAAAAGTAAGTACACAGAGTGTGGTATTGTTACATGTCGTAGCCAAACATCTAGGTCGGCTCTGTGTATGCTAGCCATGCCTGGTTGTGTGGTGGAGTACAAACCCGTGTACTCAAATCCATGTGCGTGTATCCCCAGATTACACACCGAGTCCCGCGAAGCTGCTTCCGCTATTCTGCGTAGAGATTACACGCCATGTGGCCGGGGTCACACGTCGTGTGTTTCTTGTCTAAACCCAAAACTCCAGCCGCAGTACACCCACACTACATGGCGTGTTCGTCAGTGGAACACACTGTGTATTCTGGAATTTTCCAGAATCGACGCCTCTGGCCAGCGCGCCTCCCGTGCTGTCCGTTCTTCGTTCTAACGGTCCTCTCATCATGAAACTTCGGACACTAAGTTGCCCCGATGTCCCGTAATCGTCTCCGGTGTTTTCGGGCCTCCGATCGGCTCCGAAATCACGATTTTATTCACCCGCTCGAAGAACGGTCAAGGTACGGTCTCTCCCGTTCCGGTTTGATCCGTCGCCCGCTATTGTCGTCGCACCATCGCTAGGACGTCATGATGTTGTATCTTCAATTAGGATCGTTGCACCGCACAATGAACTAGCAACGTTCCAGTGTTCGTCACCCATGAAGAACACGAAGATCCCACCAAACATTCACAAAAACGACAGAGGGATTGGGCCGTGTTCGTTTGGCCCGGTCCTTCCACGTTAGTTTGCTAAAAATAGGGTCAAGATAAACAAAGGAAGGAAGAATCAGCGTTACTCAAATAAAAACACACCCCTACCTTGATAACGAGAAGAATGAAGGTTCGTCGCGGAATAGATCGTCACGGAAGAAGACTCTGTAAGCGTCGACGGCGTGACAGAGAAGAGAGTCGTCCGCATCGCGGTACACGGCGTCACGTAGTCAATCTCTGAGGATGGCGTCTCTCACCGGCTATGGAGAGGGAAGAAGATGGTACGATGAACTCCCCTTTGAGGTGACGAAGTTCTTCGTCGAAGGTTCGGCGTTCTTCGCGTTCTACGACGATGAAGAAGATGAACTTCAAGACTTAGAGTTTCCTTCTCCCCAATCTCCTTACACCACAAGCCAACCTAATAAAATAAGATCCCTCTCATTTTATTATCTTAAGTCATTCCTTTCAAAATTACAAATTTCAAATACATAACTCACTTAATTAAATTAAAGAGTTGGCATTGAATAAATGTGCGGAGAGGGAAGGTCACATATTAAATGGGAAGTTTCAAGGGTTACACACTTAAGAGGGAGATTAGAGGAGTTAGGGAATATGAGAAGATGGGGGATCGTGTGCTCCCCACCTACCTCATAACCTCACATGAGATGTTGGGTGATTGTGGGCCCCACCAACAACTTCCCATGATAGTATTTAACTACCAAGGATAAAATAAATTTGCACACAATTTATTTTACCTAACATTTAATTCCCAAAATATTAACAATTCCTCCCGAGAAAATGCAACTCCAGAAAAGGCGTTTCTAAGAAAAAACTGGTGTTGTGATTCCATCGATGCCCTCAGAATTTGATTCCGAGTACCGGTTCAAAAGATAGAAATTCCCGCTCGTTCGTTCACTGAACGTACCTGAGCTAAACATCGGATAGAAATTCTAGGCACACCGATCCTTGGAATCAAGTGTCGTTAGAAACTGTGTTCTTGTAAAATCCCAAAGAAAATTAAGAAAAAAAATTCCTTGAATTTTACGGGTCTTTACATTACTCCCACCTCAGGGATTTACGTCCCCGTAAAGATACATCAAAAACTAGGTAATCAAAAGTGGGTATTAAGCACGCATCTGAGCCTCCCGCTCCCAAGTGCTCTCCTGGAGATTCCCGTGCTGCCATCTGATGCGCACTAGAGTAATCGACCATCCACGTAGGACCCGCTCCTATCGATCCTCGATCTCCACTGGGACCTACGTAAAAGTTTCCCCATTATCAACGTCTATCCCCCCATGGTCAATGATATGCGTCAGGTCGTGCACGTATCTCCTCAGCTGAGATACGTAGAAGACGTCATGCACCCAGTGCAACTGAGGTGGTAGAGCCAGGCGATAAGCTACCTCGCCAATCCTGCTGAGGACCTGGAACAGTCTGATGAAGCGTGGAGACAACTTGCCGCGTCGGCCAAATCTCTATAATCCATGTCGAGGTGAGACACACAAGAAGACGTGGTCACCATCCTCAAACTCCAGTGGCCTCCGCCTCCTATCAGAATAAGACTTCTGTCGGCTCTGAGCTGTCCTCATCCGCTCCTGGATGACCTCGACCTTCTCTATCGTGGCCTGGACCATCTCTGGTCCCACAAGTGCTAACTCCCTAGGGGCTGTCCAGCACAAAAGAGATCTGTAAGGTCGGCCGTACAACGCCTCGTATGGTGTCATCCCGATGGTGGAGTGATAGCTGTTGTTGTAAGCAAACTCCACCAAGGTTAGGTGGTCCTCCCAGCTGCGACCAAAGTCGAGGACACATGCGTGGAGCATGTCCTAGAGAGTCTGAATGATCCTCTTCGTCTGACCATCCGTCTCAAGGTGAAAGGCAGTGCTCAGATGTAGCTGCATCCCGAACGCCTCCTGCAACCCCTTCCAAAGCCGAGAAGTAAAGCGAGCATCTCGATCAGAGACGATAGATTATGGCACACCATGAAGCTGCACAATCTCTTATATGTAGAGACGACCCAAGCTCTCTACTGAGCCCTACTCTATAATGGGTAACAAGTGCGCCGACTTGGTGAGTCGATCGACAATCACCCAAATGGAGTCGTGACTTCTGGAAGTGCGTGGAAGTCCAATCACGAAGTCCATAGATATTCCGTCCCACTTCCACTCCGCGACCTCCAAAGTCTGTACTAAGCCTTCTGGTACCTGGTGCTCTGCCTTCACCTGCTGGCAGGTGAGGCATCGAAAAACGAACTCCGCCACAACCTTCTTCATTCCCGGCCACCAGTGCTGTCGTCTATGATCCTGGTACATCTTCGCCACTCCAGGATGTACCGCCAAAGGAGAAGTGTGAAACTCTCTCAGCACCTCCTCCCGTAATTCAACTGGTACCAAGGTACGTCCTCTGAAAAGGATGTCGTGCTCTTCTCCAAAGGAGAAACCATCAGGTTCCTGTACTGAGGATATTTGTGCACGATGCGTCTAACAGTCAGCATCCCCACGATGTGCCTCTCTGACCCGCTGCAGTAGTGGAGGGGTGACTGTGAGAGACTGAAGTAAGGCTACTCCATCTCTATCCACGAAGGATATCTGCAAGGCGGATAGCTGATATGTCGCCTCCTCATGTAGCTGAATTCCCGTCCTCCTGTTGAGAGCATCGGCTACCACGTTCCCCTTCCCAGGAGTATAGACTATCTCAAAGTCATAGTCCTGGAGGAACTCGAGACATCACCGCTATCTCAGATTCAGGTCCTTCTGAGAGAAGATGTATCTGAGACTCTGAGGGTTAGAAAAGACAGTAAAGTGCTCACCCATCAGGTAGTGTCACCATTTCTTCGGAGTGAAGACCACTCCTGCTAACTCCAGGTCATGGGTAGCGTATTTCTTCTCATGCGGACTCAACTGACATGATCCATAGGCAATCACATCCCGCTCCTACATCAGGACACATCCGAGTCCAGTCCTTAATACATCGCAGTAGACTACGTACCCTACTCCCTCCTCAGGGAACCTCAATATAGGTGCGCTGGTCAATCTCTGTCTCATCTCCTGGAAGATCTGTTGACATCTGTCTGACCACACAAAGGGTTTCCCCTTCTTCGTCAAAGCTGAGAGTGGTGCCGTAACTCTAGAGAAGTCTGGCACAAATCTCCGGTAGTATCCATCTAGTCACAAGAAACTCCTCACCTCCGTCACGCTCCTAGGTGGCTCCCATGCTAGCACTGCCTCGATCTTTGCAGGATCCACCGAAACTCCCACCTCAGAGATGACGTGTCCTAAGAAGTGTACCTCGTGTATCCAGAACTGACACTTCAAGATCTTTCCATAAAGCTGGTGCTCTCGGAGTATGTCTAGTACAACCCGCAAGTGGTAGGAGTGCTCCTCCTCATTCGTCGAGTAAATCAAAATTTCGTTGATGAAGACCATGAAAAAATTGATCGAGGTATGGCTGGAAGATCCTGTTCATGAGGGCCATGAACACTGCTGGAGCATTGTTTACGCCGAATAGCATAACCAAGAACTCATAGTGGCCATACCGACATCTAAAGGTCGTCTCTTGCACGTCCTCATCCTGAACTCTGAGCTGATGATAACCTGACCTGAGTTCTATCTTTGAGAACCACCGTGCTCCCTTGAGATGATCGAAGAGGTCATCAATCCTCGGTAGCGGATACTTGTTCCTCACTGTCGCCTGGTTCAGGCGACGATAGTCAACACAAAGTCGCAAGCTCCCGTCTGCCTTCTTGGCGAACAATATCGGGTAAGCCTAGGGTAAAACACTGGGTCGGATGAAACCCTTGCCCTGCAAGTCCTCCAACTGTACCCGTAGCTCTCAAAGCTCGGTGGGGGCCATCAGATATGATGGAGTCGATATCAGGGTTTTCCCGGGGTACAAGTCAATATAAAAGTCTACCTCTCTGCAAGAAGGTAGTCCTGGAACGTTGTCGGGAAAGACGTCCGCATACTGATCCACCACTACAGGAAAACCAGGACTCCGCACGTCAACCGCTCCTAGGATGAGACTAGCCAACTGATGAGTGATGGGTTGTCCTCTCCTCTGCGAGAGTCCATCCTGTGCTGCAAAGGCTCCCTTCTCGCCAGTGAAGGTGAACCTGCTCCTGTCGGTGTATACACATCACACCTTGCGCCTAATACAGTCAATATGAGCATGGACTATGGATAACCAATCCATGCCCAATATGACATTGTAAGGCCTCGATGCCTCTACAAGAAGATCCCAGCCGAAGCTCTCCCCTCCGAGAGTAAGCTCACACTGCCGGAACCAGTGCGTAATCGTCGAGTCTGCTCCCGTAGGAGTCTCTAGCCGTAAGGATCGAGCCAACGGCTCTGTCGGAATCTCCATGCTCCGAACAAGGGCAGAGGCTATGAAAGAATGACTCGCTCATGTGTCTATAAGTACTGCAGAAAGGGTGGAATAGACACAGATAGTACCTCGAATCATCTCGGGCGCTCCATGGTCGTAGGCCTCTGCTTCCTGGAGATGTGCCTGTCTCTTCCCGCCAGCTCCCTATGGTCGGGGTGGACCTCCTGGTGGTGGTGGTGGTAGGGCCTCAAAGCGTCGCCCACCACCTGCTGCTCGGCCAGCTCCTCTGCCTCGTCCGCCTGCTCCCGGTGGACCGCCACGGTCGACCCTCTACCTCTGCCTGGGTGGTCCCTCAACCGTCTACTGCTCTTCGGCATGGCGGGTCGGGCAGTCACGAGCCATGTGGCCCTGCCCGCCGCATGCGTAGCACTGTCTGCCTCTCGAAAGACTGGCTCCGCGCTGAGTGCCCCGCACTACGGAGACAGTGTCTTGAGGTCCTCTGCCTGAGGGTTTGGTCTGCCTGGACCCATGAGTCATCCGTCCACTGCCTGCTACAGAGGACTCTTCTACATGCCGCCCTGCGGTGGGTCTCACCGCTACTGTAGACTCAGCAAGAAAACTCTCGATCAGAAGGGCTCGCTCCGGTACTCTTGCTTGAGTTGGAATGCTGAGGGAGATCAGCGATGCCTTGATCTCCTGCCTCAATCCCTGCTCAAAGGTCCGGGCCCGGAAGAATGGGTCCCGTACCATGTCTGTCGAGTAGCGCAAGAGATCGGTAAACCTCGCCGAGTACTGGGCGACTATCATGCTGCTCTGCCACAGCTGTAGAAGCTCCTGGATGCGCACCGCACGGAGGGTGGCTGGGACGAACTCTGAGAGGAAGAGGTTATCAAAGTCTGTCCAGAGGAGAGATGCCTCATCGTGCACCTGGAGCATCAAGCTCCACCATCTGCCTGCTGCCGCGTGCAGTAGGCTTGCTGTGAGGATCACCATGAGGTCTGCTGATGTCCTCACTAACCTGAAAACTCATACGACTACCTCTAGCCAGTCATCGGCTGCCTTGGGGTCCGTCTCCCCACAAAACCAGGGTGGTCGCTGGAAATGAAACTCGTGCAGTGCACTAATGAGACGTGCATCGTCAGTAGCTGGGGCTGGTAGCATCTGTGGCTCGGCGGGTAGAGGTACTGTCGGTGCCTCAGCTGTCAAAGGGCCCTACACTGAGGCCTCGTCGCTCGGTGGGCTGTCGTCACGCACAATTCTCGTAACCCTAGCTGGCTACCGTCGTGGGACCATCCTGAAAAGGAAACAGGTGCACCACGGTCAGAACATTATACCTGGTGAGCTGACACAAAGTAATCACAAAGAAAACTTGAAACACACATGCAATCAATATTTTCATGCATTAAGTCATAAATCAGAAGTCAGGGTCCTAGTGTACGGATACGTCGGCCACCACACCAACACTGGACTCCCTGAACTGATAACCACACCCAATACGCTTAACACTATTTCTTCACATAGAAAAATATTAGAGTCCCAAGTTCTGTGGTAGAACTGAACTCCTCTAATACCAATTTGTCACGACCCGTCCTCGGGGCTCGTGCTGTGACTACCCCAAGCCCGCCTTCCATAGGCCAGGGGCTGGCGACTAGCACCAAGGAGTAAATCCCGGTATAAAGGGAAGGAATTTCCTTTGTAAAGTAACAAACACCACAGAGCAATCAAGCAGTAGAAGTAAACACTAGGTAAAAACTGAGTACACCAGTATGTGCGGAAAAACATAGTGGGCCAGAATACAAACCCAAACTGAAAGTAAAGTACAACTCGAAAGGGAAAACAGCAACTGAAATGTAGGACCGCAACGTCGAGCCATCCACTGGAAGTCCCACCTGATGGGAGGGTACAGTTAGCCTCCACATCTCCTCGGGTCCAGCCGTCCACTCCGAGTACGTCCTGCACAGTGGTCCACCTCTAGGTACCGTCCTGCTCCACAATCCTCAACCCCGATCAACGTTGTCCGTCGTCTGCAACCAACACAACGTAGTGCGGGCATAGCCCTTGCATGGGTGAGTATAAGCTACTCAGTAGGGACCCTGAGACCCCCGAAGGTCTCCCATAATCCACGAAGGATAATCCAAAAATGAAAGATACAATCACGAATTAACATTTGACATTGCTTAGGTATATTCCCATACATATACCTAAGTCATCAATTCTCGTTCGGCTCCAACATCCGAGCCCAAGTACAACCCAGTCCACACAGGGAAGCAAAATGTAATCCACACAGGATATCACAATACAATCCACAAAGGAAAGAAAAGTATGATTCATCTCACAGAGGGATACATCTTCGTATGACGATAGAGATGATCAGGTATATCCACTAATTCATCTAAGCTGTCGGACCCACAAAGGATCGATAGGTACTAACCCCCGCAATGACCCACAAAGGATCTGACCCACACAGGATCGGACCCACACAGGATCTGTAGGCGCTAGCTCACAGAGAACCGTTGAGTGCTGACCCACACAGGATCAGACCCACACAGGATCGGTAGCACTGATCCACATAGGATCGCCAAGTGTTGTAGTCGTCGTCGTCGAATCCACTGAGGATCTCTGTACAATCGTCGTCCTCGTCACAGTCGCAACGCGGTTCTAGGGTTCCCGCACATAGCAAGCTCGTTTGAGAGGGTCTGCTCCACGATCCGAGAGGTTGATACATCAACTGACACAAAGTCCTGGGATGATGTAACCCAACGTTTCTTCCCACGTCTTAGGGGAAAACCAAGACAAATGTTCCCAAGTCACCGAGAACAAGACGACCAAACAATTTTCCAAAAGTACACGACATATAGATATATGATACACGTCGTGTCATCTGACACCTGGTACTGCCCATGTGTTACGGCCTGTGTCGCAGGGCTGGTCGTGTAAAAAGTAAGTACACGGCGTCTGGTATTGTTACACGCCGTGTCTTCTATCCAAGGGTACTGTCTGTGTTCCACAGCCCGTGTCGATGGGTTGTTCGTGTAAAAAGTAAGTACATGGCGTGTGGTATTGTTACACGTCATGGCCAAACATCTAGGTCAGCTCCGTGTATGCTGGCCATGCCGGTTCGTGTGGTGGAGTACATACCCGTGTACTGAAATCCATGTTCGTGTATCCCCGGATTACACGCCGAGTCCCGCAAAGCTACTTCCTCTATTCTGCGTAGAGATTACACGCCGTGTGGTCGGGGTCACACGCCGTGTGTTACTTGTCTAAACCCAAAACTCCAGCCGCAGTACACCCACACTACATGGCATGTTTGTCAGTGGAACACGTTGTGTACTCTAGAATTTTCCAGAATCGACGCCTCCGGCCAGCACGCCTCCCGTGCTGTCCATTATTCGTTCTAACGGTTCGCTCATCACGAAACTTCGGACACTAAGTTTCCCCAATGTCCCATAATCGTCTCCGGTGTTTTCCGGCCTCCGATCGGATCCAAAATCACGATTTGATTCACCCGCTCGAAGAACGATCAAGGGACGGTCTCTCCCATTCTGGTCTGATCCGTCGCCCGCTATCGTCGTCGCACCATCGCTAGGACATCATGATTTTGGATCTTCAATTGGTATCGTTGCGTCGCACAATGATCTAGAAACGTTCCGGTGTTCGTCACCCATGAAGAACACGAAGATCCCACCAAACATTCACAAAAACGGTAGAGGGATCGGGCCGTGTTCATTTGGCCCGGTCCTTCCACGTTAGTTTGCTAAAAAGCGGGTCAAGATAAACAAAGGAAGGGAGAATAAGCATTGATCAAAAAAACACACCCCTACCTTGATAACGAGAAGAAAGAAGGTTCGTCGCGGAAAAGATCACCGTGGAAGAAGACTCTGTAAGCGTCGACGACGTGACGGAGAAGAGAGTCATCAGTGTCGCTGTACACGGAGTCGCGTCGCCGATCACTGAGGATGGCGTCTCTCACCTGCTACGGAGAGGGAAGAATATGGTATGACGAACTCCCCTTTGAGGTGATGAAGTTCTTCGTCGAAGGTTCGGCGTTCTTCGCGTTCTATGACGAGGAAGAAGATGAACTTCAAGACTTAGAGTTTCCTTCTCCCCAATCCAATTACACCACAAGCCAACCTAATAAAAATAAGATCCCTCTCATTTTATTATCTTAAGTCATGCCTTTCGAAATTACAAATTTCAAATACATAACTCACTTAATTAAATTAAAGATTTGGCATTGAATAAATGTGGGGAGAGGGAAGGTCACAAATTAAATCAGTAGTTTTAAGGGTTACACACTTAAGAGGGAGATTAGAGGAGTTAGGGAATATGAGAAGATGGGGGCTCGTGTGGGCCCTACCGCCCTCATAACCTCACATGGGAAGTTGGGTGGTTGTGGGCCCCACCAACAACTTCCCATGAGAGAATTTAACTACCAAGAATAAAATAAATTTGCACATACTTTATTTTACCTAACATTTAATTCCCTAAATTTTAACAATTCCTCCTGAGAAAACGCAACACCAGAAAAGGTGTTTCTAAGAAAAAACTGGTGTTGTGATTCCATCGGTGCCCTCGGAATTCTATTCCGAGTACCTGTTCAAAAGTTAGAAATTCCCGATCGTTTGTTCACTGAACGTACCAGAGCTAAACTTCAGATAGAAATTCCGGGCACACCGGGCCTCTGAATCAAGTGTCGTTAGAACTTGTGTTCTTGTAAAATCCCAAAGAAAATTAAGAAATAAATTCCCTTGAATTTTTCGGGTCTTTACATATATAATTATTTCTAATTAAATATAACTATTTCTAATTATTTCTAATTAAATATATGTATTTCTAATTATTACCAAAACATCCTCTGGGAGTGTTGAACCAAGAGTGCATTAAGGCCTGTTGTCGTGTACCAGGTTATCCCAAGTCAAGCTCGAAACACCTTGTCAGAGTTTTCACTCCTAGGTACATCTGTGCCAGAGCCTCCTCTACTTGTTCGTTTCCAGAAAAGGATTATTTGGTACAACCACTTAATCTAATTATACTATATAGCTACTAAACATTCTGTTAAAAAAATTAAATTAACAATTAAAAATGAAATTAACAATTAAAAATAATTTAACAATTAAAAATAATTTAAAAATATATATATAAATACCTTCGATATTTTGAAGCAATTTGGGCCTCCTAAATCCTTCTATCCTCTTCTCATAAGAAAAAATTAAAAAGAAAGAAATTGTCTACTTAGAACTGGAAGTTAAAGAGAGAGAGGAAGAGAGATCTGAATGAATTGGAAAAAATGGGTGGGGGTATATATATAGGTTAGATTATTTTCGACGGTATTATTTGCGATGGGATCCCATCGCAAATACCTTCACCCGCATTAATTACCGGTGGCGGTTAAAAGGGTTTTTGCGACCGTCTCGTTGCAAATAGCTGCATGCCGACATACCATTAGCGATGGGCGGATATCCCTGTTGCAAATTCCTATTTACCGCCGCCGGTATTGTCGACGGTCCCCGTCGCAAATATCTTCACCCGCATTCATTACGGTCGGCGGTTAAAAGGGTTTTTGTGATGGGCCCGTCAGAAATAGTTGTTTGTCGACATACCATTAGCGACGAGCGAATATTCCCATTGCAAAATATTATTTACTTCCACCGGTATTAGCGACGGGACCCGTTGAAAATAACACCTGCTGAATATTTTATTTTCGACGGGACAATTACCCGTCGAAAATAGTATTTACCACCACTGGGTAGTTGCGACGGGTAGAAGGCGACCGTCACAAATAGTCTTCCTGTGTTTTGGTGCCCAAGCTGCGTCATATCTATTGCGACGATTCCTATATTACCGTCGCAAATAACTGACCATTTGCGACATGAATATCTTCCCGTCGCAAATATGCTTTTCGTTGGAGTTTTTGCGACGGGAATAAAGCCCGTTGTATATACCTCGTCGCAATAATCGGTTTTTCCCGTAGTGACCGCTATGATTCTATTGCAACCGACGATGTTCGATTCGGATAACCGGTGACAAATTAGTGGATAGGAGAATATTCGGCCTCCTAGGATGCTCTGGGCATAATTAGGTGGAGAAGAAGATGAAAATAGGTTTAAGATGTGACCCTGGTCTGATTAATGAAATAAAAAGAAAAGTACACGACGTGTACTTCATGAGTACACGGTCTGTACTCGCCCTTTCTGTACACCACATTAAGTGGCCTCCACATCACTGCTACACACCATGTGTGTGGCCTAGACACGGCCAGCACACGGCCTCGTGTGGGAGAAAATTACACGGCGTGTACTCATAAAGTACACGATGTGTACTTATAAAATTTTCAGATTTTCTTCTTTCTCTCAAAAACGACCAAGAACGGAAAAACATACCTGAAACGAATATACGGGTTCTTACAAACTTCCCCCCTTAAAGAAATCCATCCCTTAATTTCCCTAACTTAGTGGAGATGAAGAAACTTCAAACAACTCTGGCCACTGTGATCGCTTATCGGCCTCCCTCTCAAAAGTCTCCTCTTGTACACGGTCGTGCTTCCATAGCACCTGTACCAGAAGAACAAACCGTCCATGGAGTATATTTTCACTGCGATCAGAAATCCTGATAGGATGCTCCTCGAATGATGCATCCTGCTCTAGCTCAACCTCCTCGGGTTAAAAAACATGAGATGGGTATGAGAAATAGAGGCGAAGCTGAGAAACATGGAAGACGTCATGCATATCCTGGTACCTCTGAGGAAACTACAACCTATAAGCAACCAGCCCGACTCTCTCTAGAACCCAAAATGGCCCGACGTATATCGATGAAAGCTTACCCTGTCTCATGATCCTATTGGGTCCCAACCTCGGGGTAACACATAGGAAAACATGATCCCCAACCTTAAACCCCAATGGTCGTCTCCACTGATCAGCATATGATTTCTACTGATACTGTGCAGTAGCCATCCTTTTTCAAATCAACTCCACATGCTCTGTGGTCTCCTGAACAGGACGAGGTCCCAGCATAGCTACCTCTCCTACCTCTAGCCAACACAAGGGTGATCGACACGACCTACCGTACAAAGCCTCATAAGGTGCCATCTGAATAGTTTTTTTGAAAACTATTATCATAGGAAAACTCTACTAGAGGTATATATCTCTCCCAAGAACCTCCAAAATCAAAGACACATTCTCATAGCATGTCCTCTAGAACCTGAATTGTGCGCTCTGACTGGCCATCTGTCTGGGGATGGTAAGTTGTACTTAGAAGTAACTAAGTACCCAAATCCCTCTGTAGCCCTTTCCATAAATGCGACGTGAAGCGGGTGTCCCTATCTGAAATGATAGTACTTGGAATCCCATGTAAGCGTACAATCTCATGGATGTACAACCATCCAAGATCATCAACACTAAAGGTCTCCTTAATCAGAAAGAAGTGATAAACCTTCATGAGACTGTCAACGAAAACCCATACAACGTCATTACCTCGAGGAGATCTCGGTAACCCTGTCACGAAGTCCATTGTGACATCATCCAACTTTTACTCAGGAATGGGTAGCTGTTGTAAAATCTCTACTGGACGCTAGTGCTCTGCCTTCACCTACTGACAGGTGGAACATCTCTTGACAAAACCAGCAACATCTCTCTTCATACCTATCCACCAATACTGGTGGTGTAGATCACGATATATCTTAGTGATGCCAGGATGAACTGCCCAGACTGAGGAATGAAAGTCTCGCATAATCTCCTCGCGTATATCGGTTGGCACCCATACGCATCCCTAGAAACGCAAGATATCATCCTCACCTATGGTCCCTCTGGGATAAGGTTCCTCTCCTGACATGATTTCCCGTAGGACTAGGCCTTCATAATCTGATAACTTCCTCATTCGAACTCGGTAGAGAAGCGTAGAGGTAATAGCAACAGAAGATAAGAAAGTCTTCCCCTGTCTGTCGTGTACCTCCA
The DNA here is from genome assembly GCA_963277665.1 of Viscum album. Classification (NCBI taxonomy): domain Eukaryota; kingdom Viridiplantae; phylum Streptophyta; class Magnoliopsida; order Santalales; family Viscaceae; genus Viscum; species Viscum album. The sequence continues at coordinate 726,614,738 of OY728166.1, forward strand.
AATTCATCTCAGAGAACAGATCCATAAGCTTCCACTCATTGATGGCCTTCTGAACTGCCTATATCTGAGTCCTCATGCTCAGTGCATCAGCCACTGCATTTCCTTTCCCAGGCGTATAGAAAAGCTCGAAATCGAAAGACTGCAGGTGTTCAACCCACCTCTGTTGTCTCAGATTCATGTCATGCTGCGTGAAGATGTACTTGGGGATATTGTGGTCACTATACACCACAAAATGATCTCCTAGAAGATAATGTATCCAACAACGCAAGGTATGAACAATGACATCCAACTCTAGGTCATGCGTAAGATAGTTCCTCTCATGTGGCCTCAACTGCCGTGATCCGTATGCAACAACACGATACTCCTGCATAAGAATCACTCCAAACCCGATGCCAGATGCATCACAAGAAACTGTTTAACTCTTTCCAGGCTCCAGAAAAATTATAATCGGTGATGAAGTCAATCTCCCTTTCAGCTCTTGGATGGATGAATCGTAGGCTTCTGACCAAACATACATCACCCCTTTCTTAGTCAAGCCCATAAATGGCGCTGCTAGGCATGAGAAGTCCTGTATAAACTGCCTGTAGTAACCATCCATCCCTAAGAAACTATGTACCTCGAAGACGTTCTTCGGCTGCTCCTAGGTGTCTACTACTCTCACCTTCTCTAGGTCTACTAATACTCCTGTCTCTGAGATTACATGACCCAGGAAGTGAAACTCATCCATCCAAAAGTGGCACTTTGAGAGCTTAGCATATAAATGATGCTACCTCAGTGTACTCAAAATGATCTCAAGATGGGTAGCATGGTCGTGTCGATTGTAAGAGTACACCAATATTTTGTCCATGAAAACCACCATGAACGAATCCAAGTAAGGACGGAAAACTTTGTTCATAAGCACCATGAAAATTGCTAGAATGTTCGTGAGACCAAACGGTATAGAAAAATACTCATACATATCATACCTGCTCTGGAAAGCTGAAAGAGGTATATCAGATGGTCTGACACGTAACTGATGGTAGCCGGATCTCAAGTCGATCTTCGAGAACACTCTGGCTCCTCGAAGTTGGTCAAAGAGATCATCTATCCGTGGAAATGGATATCGATTCTTGACCATCAACTGGTTAAGCTTCCAATAATCCACACAAAGCCTAAGGGTGTCATCTGCCTTCTTCACCAACAGGACACGAGAACCCCAAGGAGAAGTACTGGGTTGGATGAAACCCCTTTTTTGCAACTCCTCCAGCTACTTCTTGAGCTTCTGCAACTCAGGTGTAGCCATCCTCTAAGGAGTAATGGACATCGATGCTTCTCCTAGAACAAGCTCAATAGAGAAGTTACCTCTCTCTCCAGAGGAAAACCTGAAAAGTCTTCTGGAAAGACATCTGGAAAGTGATCAACCACTAGAGAAAAATTTACCTGAGAAGTCCCGTGGTCATCTAGATATAATCTAGATATCTCGACCTTAACACCGCCCAACCCATGATGCTCTGGTCCAGCTCTGCTCACCTGGACATCACATTCTCCCTTGAGAAGAAAATATCTGCCCTCTGGTGATGTGAAACTCACCTTGCAGCAATAAAAATCGACAAAGGCCTGGAAAGGAACTAAAAGGTCCTTCCAGGGAATGCCATCATAGCCTTCCATCTCCAAAACATAGAGACTCCACGAAAAAATGACACCCACCAACCTCGAGGTGGCAGTCTAAGCACTGACACACGCTAAAAGTTCTATTTTTCAAGGGAGTGTTTTTTTAAACTGATGACATGAACCAGTTTCCCAGTTCATGTTATCAAGGGAATTTATTAAAATAAAAAAGTTGCAGTACAAGAACGAGGTGTAATGTGTTTACACTAGAGGGGATTTAAATAGAGAACATTGGAAATCATTCAAAATAAACAAAAACAAAGATACATATATGTCGAGATGAAATCCTTCAAAGTGTAGTGGTATCCAACCTCCATTAGAGTGCAGAAAACTTCCAGATACAACCATCCATGTTTTCTAGAGTGCAAGAAAAATGAAGATGAATTTTTCATTCAATTCAAACAAAATCCAACAAAAGCAGTGATCCATCCCTCCAAATTATTCTAATCAAGCATAAAAGATAACTATCCTGATTGAAGCTTCTAAAAATGCATCAATGAAGCAGACTGAAATGACCTTTCAAAATCACCAGAGTGAAGCTAAAAAACAAAACCTCATATTCCATCAATACCCCTCCAAACCAGTCTAGAGGTAGAGGTTCAAATAACAGCAATAAAAATCCAAACAACCAGATTTAGATCAGTCCAGTTGTAGTCTTAAAGCATAGAGAAGACAACCTTCAAACAGATTCACATTCGGACAAGAGATACTCAAACCTCAATTTAAACAGAGATACTGGTTGAAAGTAGAAACCCAAACTATAATTCAGACATCCATCATCAATCAAAGTCGAAACAGCAAGAGAGTTGCATCCTAAAGATTCCAGCAAATAGATTTCAAACAGACTGAAAAAGCAAGCCAATCCAAGGTGAGCAGACAAGAACAGAAGCAGAATGGAAGCAAGCAGAGTTGAAACAGGACATAGAAGTTCCTTCAAAGAAAAACCCACATAGAAATCCACTGAACAGATCTGATCCAGATCCAAGAGAGAGAAGAAATAATTAGTCTTAAAAATCATAATAGAGATCATTTCCATGGAATCCCTTTGAATTTGAAATTTGGATTCTTCTTGAATTCCTCAGCAACAAAGATGAACATTCTTTTCCGGAGTTCTAGATAAGTGTCAGTGCTCATGTAACCATCTTGGTATTTTCTAAAAGCAATTCTATCATTCTCATCAATCCATGTCTAGATCTTTGGGGAAGTACAAATTTTCTTCCATTACATAATCATCTCTTCAAGCAGGGTCATTCTCATCATCCTCACTAGATGAGGATTTTGAATCCGTTGCTTTAGACTCAAACACAATTTCGGTTGGCATAGGCTGTGGAGGGATGAAGTTTTCATCCTTGACCTGGGTAGCCAGGGATCTTGTGATAATTGTTCATTCAGTTTTGGATAGGTCATTACCTTTTTTTGCTTGTTTATAGTTCGGGGTGACAAAACCATCTGGGTCAACCATCGATTTCTTTCCTTTTTTAGACCTTGATTTCAAAAACTCTTCCTCTAGCTGACAAGATTTATCATTTTCATCATGAATGGATTCATCTAAATCAGATTGAACCTCTTCATCTCCTCCTTGTTCATTGATATTTCAAGGGAGTGTCTAGAGTCATCATATCCTCAGAAGTGTAAACAGTAATTCTAAGTCTTTCCACGGTATGCACAGAAATAAAGCTATGAGAAACTCCTATACCGAAAAGTGCATAGGATAAAACTGAGGCTACTAAAATCATACCTCAAACTGTAGAAGTTCCAGGATCCTGCTCCAGATGAATCTGCTCTACAGCAAAAGTCTGGCCTGTACCGCAGCCCTGCGTAGCAGCCTATGATACATGTACTGCTCCTCCCCGAGCCTGACCACTGAGTCAACGGCCTGTACCCTGGCCTGGACGACCTAAAGAAATTTAACCCCCAGTCTGCTGCAAAACTGGTAATCCTGCTCCTATACGCAGAGTCGAAAGTGATCCTCCTTCAATAGCCATTGGCGGAAGAACCTTACAGAAGTGTTGTAGATGACACATCTTGCCGCAAGATCGGCACTCCACCGGGTCCCTCGGTCACTGGGGATTCTTATGCCCACTTCTTCCACACTGATAACATGATGCTTGGTTGCTAGAGGGAAGATCTCGTTTACCAGAAAGAATACATCGCTTCCTCGAGTAACCTCATGTAGACTCTCGGTGGCTCTTCCTACTGTCTGTCTGGAGAGAATCAGCCCTGTATGTTGAACCGCCCTGGTCCACAGCTTAAGCCTCCCTCAAATATATCTCCATAATAATGTCCGGCTTGACTATCAGATTGATAGAATTCAATTGAAAGGCGTTCACCTATGACCTGATATCCAGTCTAAGGCCTTCCTCAAAATTCCGTGCCAAAAATAGCTCGTCATTCCCCAAAATAGGGGTAAAATGATGTAACTCTGTAAAGCGGGAGGAATACTCCATAACTGTGAGAGTACCCTGCTATAGGTTCATGAAATCTCGGGCTCTGTCAGCCCTTAGCATCACCGGGTAGAGGTGGTCATAGAACGTACGCTGAAACTCATCCCAAGCCATAGCCTGTTGGTGCCCTGCCTGCGAAACCATATCCCACCATCTCTTAGTGGAATCTCACTGCATATAAGTCGTGAGCTTCACCCTCCTATCTGGAGGTGTCTCCAGATGCTCGAATATGGACTACATGGCTTCTATCCATGACTCCACAGCCTGTGGTCTTCCATCCTCTGTGAACGTGGGGGGGTGTTGCTGTAGAAAAACTCATGTCATCTCTGCCATAGACGGGGCAGGATGTTGATCTCCCTGGAAGGTCTGCATGAATCTCATAAAACCCTCTCTGAACTAAGCGTTGGCACTAGTGTCTGGAATCACTGTAGGTGCCATGTTCAGAACAATAGGCGGAACTACTGGTAGTCCCTGATCTGCTGTATCAGGCGTACGGTCACTTCCTGGTTCTTGACGTGCAATGAGAGGACGTCTTGGTGACATAACTCTGAAAGGTCAAAATCACACCTTCACTATTGATGAGAACACATGAAACTTAAGAGAGAAAAATGTAACATGAGAGAAAGACTTTATAATTTTGGAAAACATGGCTACACGACATGTTTCTTAAAAGTTTACCCTGGGTGTGTACCTTGGCCATGCATGGCTGTGTAAACCACCTGGCTACACGGCGTGTTCTTAAACTACACGGCATGTACTAACCCTTTTCCTCCCTGCCCGTTCACTCCTACATGGCTGGGAACACGGACTATCCCATCAGGAAACTACACGACATACTTTTACCCTACACAGCTTGTCCTTAAGATCTATCCCATGTCAGTGTCGTTAGTTACACAGACTGGTACACGGACCACTACTACACGACATCTCAGAGAGACACGACGTGAACTTGACATGCCTTACCTACTCGTGTTGTTAGTGACACGGCCTGACACACGGTCGACACTACACGGCGTGTTCTGTACGGACACGGAGTGTATGCCGAAGGATAACACCAACCCATGTTTTTGGCTACACGGCCAACTACATGGTCAACTATACAGGGCGTGCTCCCAAGGGACATGGCGTGCACTAGAAGGATAACCCCAGCCAGTGTTGTTCGTGACACGGCTGAATACCTATTCTAGACAACACGGCATGCTAAGCTGGTACACGGTGTGTTCCTACATAAAACATTACAATACCGTGTCTCTGCCGAAAACAGTCAGGGACACGGCTAAAAACTACACGACATTTATGCATAAAGTACAAACTGTGTATTTTTGGTTTTTTTAGAAAGTAGCATAAGAACTGCACCAGATCCCAGAAAACACAGAAAAACAAGTGTTAAGGTTCCAAATTCTTATCTGTGGGGGCCCATACTCCCCACGAATCAAATCATTGCATCATAACAATGGATATAATAAGTAAAAAGTATAACAACTCATGATCCACTAAATTCCAATCCTCGAGGGCCCATGACACCTATAAGACCAAAGTTTGGATTCCATGATAAAGAAGCTCTAAACAAACGATACCCTTTCAACATAGCAGGCATTCTATCATAGTAGCTAACACAACAACATGCATCTTCTATCACAAATTCTATCACAATAGTATGCAAATTCTAATGCAATCTAGATGGCATGGAAAAATGCATGACATGTGATTTTCTAACAAGTGCCTATATGTTGCATGAGATGGAATACCCTCATCTCACTAGGTTGCAAAAAAATAGAACTACAATCATACAAACAGTAATATCAAAAAACAAGTGCACCACCCAATGGTGAAATAAATTAAACTGTAACATTTGTAAAACTCGAAAATTTCAATATTCAAGGTTATCTGGCTTTTTCCCTGTACATGGGTTCTAGAACACCCAGGAATAGCTATTTACCATTTACCTATTCTGTCTTATCCCTATCTAATGTTGCTAAACAGTAAGTCAATAGAAAAGGAAAGAAACTCCTCTAATACCACTTTGTAACGACCTGAATCCGGAGCCCCTCAACTGGTGACCCATCCCCAGTTCACCACATGACCTCAAGCCCATTTCCCCAAATTCCAGAGGGTTCCGATTAGCAGTGAGGTCCTTGGTAAGTTATTTGGGGAAACTATGCCCTCATTTGGTAAGTTATACAAGGTACAAGAAATAACAGTCTATAGCGGAAGTAGTAAACAACATACAACAACTGAAACTAAATAGGAGAAGAAATTTATAATATAATAATGATGCAGCATGGTACATGTATCTAAGGAAAGCAGATAACACAACAACGTGCTGAATACAACTGAGAAACAAGGTACTAAAAGTAAACAACAACTCCAGCAGCATCGCAATACTAAGCGTGATCCTATGCTCCCCAGCTCCAACTAATAATCATGTACCTGAAGTAGAAGGGCCATAATCTCTATCCACACCTGCAACCATATAACCTATTTGGGCCAAAAAGCAGGAGCCAAACAGGGTGTGAGACTAATCTCGGTAGGAAATCACCACAAGATCTATGCCCTACTGTCTGTGAGCAATATAGAAAAAGTAAAGGAAATAAATGCAGTAGAGAAACAGAGGTAATCTAAAGTAAAAAATCCTACCAATCTCCATTCACATTCATTTATGAATTTAATTCTCTCATTAAATTATCAACCAAGGAATCTAGAAAACAGCTCTATATTATCAAGGCATAGCAAGCAACGTAACATGTATCTCAGCAGACTACCTAACAACAAGCAGTACAACTCAATCTTGTTCGTTGGCATGGTGGATTCGTCACAACCAACCAAACGATAATCATGGTGACTCTCTGGGTGGATCACACTGGTATAACCCTCTAGTAAAGTAAGAATATAAAGGCATAGACACTCTGGGAAGCTCTCACCCTCAATTCCCCTCCGTTCCTACAATGATAACTATAAACTCTTTGAGGAAGAACTTATGTCTAATTCCCCCTATAGTCTCTATACATAACTAAGGACACTCTATGGAAGCACAAAGTACCATTCTAGTAGGTCCTGCGAACGATTCTAATTTATAACAGACTCTCCAAGGAAGCCCTTAATCATCAATTCCCTCTTTAGTCTACCACACCAGGTTCCCACAACCATGAGTAGTGTAGTCGTGCGTAATCGACTTTTAGCAACCCAAATTAAGCTCAAAATACTACTTGACTAATATCTACAATGCATAAAAATCATATAAACTGTAGAAAATACATGTAATAAATTATATCAAGGCAGGCAAACAATGAAACTAGGTATGCCTCACAGGAAACCTAATACAAACAGCGATAAACAGCCAAAACATGGGGAACACCCATGGGGTGATCCTCAAACATGCTAATAAGAAATTATAAATCATCTAATAACCTCAAGAATACATTCAATCTAAGGCAGATAACAATATAGTATCAAAACCCTAACCCGAGATACCCGATACATGGGTATCTGACACTTTTTCACCAAAAACTCAAAGACATTCAACGTAGGGCAACAAACCACCTACCTCGATCCTAGGAGATCGATATACTTGATCCTTGGCCTGTGAATCAGCCTATAAAGGAGAAGATCTGCAAAAAAGTCTAAAACATTCAACCTCAGATAACTCTCACAAGATATGAAATCAAGAAACATGGCCAAAAAAGAACCAAGAACTCACCGCTGCGATTATATTGCAACTGACGGCCTTCGATTCGGATAACCGGTGACAGATCGGTGGCTTGGAGAATATTTGGCCTCCTCGGACGCTCTGTACATAATTAGGCAGAGAAGAAGATGAAAATAGGTTTAAGATGCGACCCTGGTACGATTGATGAAATAAAAAGAAAAGTACACGACGCGTACTTAATGAGTACACGACATCTACTCGCCCTTTCCATGCACCGCATTAAGCGGCCTCCACATCACCGCTACACACCATGTGTGTTGGCCGGACATGGCCAGCACACGGCCTCGCGTGGGAGAAAAGTACACGGCGTGTACTCATAATGTACATGGTGTGTACTTAGAAAATTTTCAGATTTTCTTCATTCTCTCAAAAATGACAAGAAACAGAAAAACATACCTGAAACGAGGATCCGGGTTCTTATAAACATAGTAGTAACACTTGTTAATTTTTTTGAATATAGTTCTATAATGGTATTGTCTAATTTTTATCCTTCTTTAATAGTTGAATTTATAATTGAAACTCTTATACTATTGTAGTTTTATTCATTCTATAACTAGAAATTTTAATATAAATCCTAATTATTTATCCAATCTAATTCTTCTTATGAATTGGATATAGACATAAAATACTATCTTTAATCAATAAAACATATAAAATTGTTTTTATAATTACTTACAAACTCCAAAATTTTGATCAGATGATTGGGATCAATCATTCTTATCCTTATTCTCTATCAACATGCCAATTATATAAAAAATTCTAATGTATTTATATATGTGAATTAGAATCCAAATTAACATCTTGACATATCTTTCCATGTCCTAATTTTAGACTCTAACCAAATATTCTAGAAAATTGATGATATATTATTCATGGAGTGGAATCCCTCACTTTGAAATTATCATAATTTTTCTTATCTTGATCATCGCGTGATTACCTTCTTCATTGCATGATTCTTAGTTAAATACCAAATCGAAATTTTATTACCAAATATAATATTTAAATCACTTTGATATCATGGTGTGATCCTCAATTAGTCATGGAATAACATTATCCCTCACTACTTGAAAACATACCCATCTAGCGACATTATACACTATATTTTCTGTCTAATAATCTATATTATATTATATGGTTGGACTTCTTATAAATCTAGTTTTATTATTAATATTAACCCACATATAATTTCATGGTTAATTTTAAACATTGGTATGATTACCTTTATGTATCATAGTGTGGATAAAAACTTTTAAAATTTTTTTGAGAACCCTTATATATTCCAAAATAACTATTACATATTATCTTTTTGGTTTACGTATTTTTATGTGTTCTCCCCTATGGGGAAAACTATATAGGGGATATCACATACATGTGGTTTCTCCATTTGATATATTTTTTCCTTATCATCATTAGATACCATTATGTATTTAATTGATAACCTATACATACTATCACATTTACCATTACATATTTCTTTTACATATTAGATTTTTCCAAATTCTCAGCCTACATTTCAAATTAGGTTTTTGTATTCTCATTTTTGCACTTATATTTTAGAGGGTAGTTTTTTCCTTTACCACATTTTGAATTATTTCCAAGATACACTATACCTATATATGTAATATTTTTCCTTTATCAGATTTCATGTCTAGAACAACCCTCACATTTTCTATCCTAATTACCCTTATATAAGAGACATTGATAATTTCATATAACTATAAATTTTAGTAAACTGTATGTATTTCCCTAGATTAATCATATGTATTGGGTAAAAAACTTTATGTATTGTTAATTTTTCAAATTATGAAATATCCTCAACATCATGGTAACATTTATCTATCCAAAATATAATACTTACATATATAGATACTTTTATATTTCATTGTATTAAAAAATATGAAAACTTTTAGACCAGAATTATCTCCAGTCTCCTTCAACCATTTTCAAACATCATTTCACCACTAAAAATGTTAGAATAAACATGAATAACCTCACTTATAGCCTCTTAATGTCTTATATGTCTTTACATTCCAAAACCATGTATATGATTTTTATGCTTCTTTGATAACTAAAAGGTGGTTCTTATGTGTATGATGACCAATTTCACCTCAGAATCCATTTCACCATTCCTTATCAAGTCAAATATTATTCTTAGTCAATAAATATAATTTCCATTTTCAATAAATCCATCATACAACCTCCTGGTTGTGACATGGTATGATGTTACTGCAAGTGTTTTCATCATAAGGCCCAATTATCTAAAGCATCAATCATATCTTCTAACATGGGTTATAAATCATAATAAAACATTTTTATTTTATTGAAAAAACATATAGTATATGATGTGGAAACATCCAAGTATCTATTTAAATGGATCTCATTCCTCAAATTTAATTCACTAATAAGTTGGGAAAATTTGGGATATCACTTTACCTTCCACATTTATGGTGATGGAACATGTTTATCTAAAAACCAATTTTCTAATTCATATTAGGTTGGGATTGATCCTACTAGTTGGATCATCAACCACTAGTTCATCCAATTATAATGTGTATACCATCAATCATATAGCTTATAAGGATACTCTATTATACTTTATTGTATTAATTTTTTTTGATAATATTCAATAAGTGTGCGTGAAAATATTCACTTTACAAGCTGATAATCAACCACATATTATAGATCATCTGGATATGGATCAGTTTGATTTCAAATTCATTCACATGAATGAGTGGAAAAAAAATACTAATGGTAACACCAATAATGCATTGTAATATATTGTTCCTGCTGGATCTAGAATGATGATTTTTTTTCTGTTCTGTGGATTCTTATTGGTGAGTTTTACATTAGGCCTATTAGAATTTTCATGATCTACTCAAGATTATCATCGATGAGTGAAGAGGGACCACTTGATATTTAGGTTTTACTTAAGGATTTGTTTTGAATCAAGAGTATTTTATCATGTTTTTGGTGTCATGTTCCTATATTGGTCATCTAATAATATGAAAAAATGTATCTCATTCAATGAGAAAAAATACAAAGTAAAAAATAAAAAAAAAGTGTCGAGTAAATAATGGGTGAATGTATGATTTTTTTATCTATCATATTAACTATTATCCAAATAAATGACTTCTAAGACATTTATTATCAATTAGGTATCATTAATTACAACATCATATCAAGTATATAATTTTTTAAATAAACTCATTCCTTCACTATACTACTAAATCATAGAATAGTGTAAGACTATAATATGTCCTATAAATAATTTTATGGATCTCTAAGATATAGGAATATATTAATTGTTTACCCTACGATTTGTAAGAAAAAAACTTATTTAATCAAATTTAAGAACATGAATTTACATATGTTAATGATAGTTCATGAAACTAGAAAAGGGATCTATTTATTATGATGATTAAAACAGATATATACCACTTTAGTTCATGAATTAGTTGAATTAATTTGATTCATGTTCATTCCAAAACATCCATTTAGTTGTGGTCAAATCCATTGATTCTATTTTGGTTGATATATATTTCTTGGTCAGAGAAGTAAATTAATTTAAACATATTAATCTTTACCTTATATATTGAATAAAAATAAAAAACAACTAATGATATATTAATTCTCCCAGTCATATAGGATTTACTCCCTTAATAAATCACATGGTATAATATGTAATTCGTAATGAAATAAAAATTATTTATTAATTAAATTAATAACTAAAGAGATTATTCATGAATGAAATTTATAAAATAAATTATGAAATCCACTTTCTACTCTTGATCGATCACCTTTTATAAGAATATCCACCTAAATTAATGGCATAGTTAAAAAGGGAATTCCAAACAAAAAACTATAAGTCTAAAGTATCTAAAGATTCCCAAAATAAAACTATTATAACCTATTTATAAACATTTTACACATCATGGTGAAACACTAGGAATAATGGTTTGGATAGATAAAAATCATTGATATTATTTATATATAATATCTATGAGTATCTTTTCCATAACATGATAGTCTTCATTATGACATGATTTAATTATTTTATCTTTTAAAATTTTAATCACAAGGATACCATTGTGAGACACCCTGAACAAGTTAGACAGGATCTTATATTACATTATCTATATCAGATTCATCATGATGTTAAAATGAAACCATCCATTATATAATTTCTAATAATTTATATATGCATTTTCCTTCACTATCTCATGAATTAATAGGTATCAACAATGACATGGTCACACATGACTGCTCCATGGTTACATAATTTTGTAAATGAATCATAGTGAGAACACCTTTATCATGGTGAAACCAATCATCTATTCTGTAAAGTTATTGTGATGAGGCCTCCTATATTTTATTCATACAATGTTTCCTTAAGTTACTTTGACATATCCCAAATGAGTTATTATTATGAAGATACATTGCATTGAACTGTCCCTTTTCAAAATGAAAATACTCATCCTAAACTCCATGAAAAATTCTATTATTCTTATATTCAAACAACTTTCTTGAAGTCAATCACGTAACAAACTATTTTACTATTGATGATTATTTTATATAATTTTATGTTATTTTGGGAAATGTGATGCTTTGAGTTCATTTAGTTCATTAAATTATAAATTGGAAAATATTTGGGTGTCATATGGAATTAACATAGTTAGTAGTAACCATAAGTTACCTTTGTGGAAATTATTATATTCTTGAAAATAAGATTTTTCACAGTTGGAGAACGGTTCTCCAATCCATAATATTTCTTGAAATAAACTATGCTACCTATTTTTTTCTTAGGGGTGAATTTATTGGTAGGAACATAGTTAGGTGTAATATTTTTTCCTAACTGCATGGGTGCCCAGTTATTGTTTAGTGAGAATTTCACAGATGGTGCATGGTATTCCAAACTATATGACCTAACCATTTTATATTCTTATATTTAATTAAAATGTGAAAAAAGACTCTGCTCAATATATTTTAAGTCACACACTCCCTTCTATTCCTCATATATCACATGAATAGACTCCATGGAACACAAGTGGACCTAGATTCTTCCACATACCTTGATTTATGGCCTCTAATATATTATTTACACATAGATATTCGAGGTATGATTCCATATCCATGCCTCGTCTATTATTATATCCTCCCTCTCTTGTTCCCCTTTGGGTTCCTAACTTCCCAGGGACCCATATCACTGTGTAAAGAGGATTTCAGGTCTCTGTTCATCTAATATTGGGAATTTTATCATTTAATTCTTATAAAGGGTGATTGTTGACTCGATTGGGAATTCTATACTAAATGTGATGTATTATAACTTGATTATGCTCATTTTGGGGAAGGTTCTTGAGAGATAGATATTTTTCATGTTTATTTGACGAGGAAAAAAATTGTATATGAACATTAAATTATTATTCTTATCAATATTTAATTTTTTGATTTGTGGAAGGAAAAAATAATGTTTCAAAAAATAAACAAAAATAATGAATTAAGACTTCACACGTTAGCGCGAAGCGGCAAAGTGTGACATTGGATCATTGAAGACAGATTATGGAATAAACTATGTTTGAACAAAAACATAGAAATGGTGAATTATTGATGTGAAAGATTTCCTAAAACATAAAAAAGTTCAAGTTCCATGTCCACTGATTAAAGGTGGGTAACTAGGAAAAAGAAAAGGTGAATCTACTAGAAAACTCTCATTCACATAAAAAATATTGAATTTACAATTTGAAAATAGAAAAAATTCATTAGGTGAAGTAAAAGACAAAAACAAATTCATCCAAATAAGGATCCAAAAATTTCACAGTATGAATCATACATTCACACACTAAATTTCCACTGTAAACCCATGTTTTGAGAACAAGTCACTTAAATTTTAATGGAAGGACTGAAAAAAAACATAAACACCACCATGTAGCCTGGGAGGAATTTATTACTACATTTATGGTGAATTAAACCTACCTGAGGATTAATTAGGCCTATAAATACAAGTTCTTGGGGGAGGATTCGAGGACTGGTCGATGAGTGGAAGTTATGAAAGATGTTTTGTTACATATGTATTTTCCTATTTCTCTTTCATTCTCTTTTCATCTTCATTAATTTAATTTTTGTGATGTATCCACTCTCCCAAATAAAATTGGCTTTTGAAACCATGGAGGGGTAGTTTTTGGTGGGTGATTGGGAAATAAGAAGGATTTACCAAATACTATGTTTGAGTTTCATTATCTAATTAAAAAACACCCTTTTCTTCCTTCAGCTAACTTGTTTCAATTGTTATATAGTTATTAATTTTGAATTCATATGTTTTATGTCAGTATTATTTTTATTTAAATTACCCTGTTTGATGATCCATGTATCTATCTACCAAATTCAAATCTATTTGATACAAAACATATTAGGGTTGGGTTGTGAGTGCTAGGTAATTTTTGGCACATGTGAAAATTTAGATTTGAATTATTGTCAGTTATGTAATAAAAATACGAAATTGGGAATTTCCCTAATTTATCAAGAGGAACCATTATAATTCCGCACACATAAAAAGAAGGGTGGATCAATTGAGAAATTGATTAGGCATACCCTCACCGTCATAATATTTCCAAGGAAGAGAGATGAATGAATTGAATAATCTCTTTCTCATCAGTAAGTAGTTTAAGAATTAAAAGAAATCAGAAATTACGATAGCATTGCACTAAGTCCAACCAATCCTGATTCCATATACACTTCCATCTGTATTTGAAATCAATCGATTTAATATTATTTCAATAGTCCCAATTTCACAAACTAGTTTCTAAAAAATAAAAAACAATTAATTTTCTTAAATCAATTAAATATGAAAAAACTATTTTCTGTGAAATTTTATTTATAAGGCTACCTAGGGTTAACTACTATAATTTATTTAGGTAATAAAATTGTTTTTCCATGCCTCAAAACAAGTCTTGAATAAAAATTGGCATCGTTGATGAGGAGATAGTACCTAACAACTAAAAAAATTAATCTTGCAAGCCATGTAGTTCTAATAATAATATATTTAATTTTGATCCCTAAGTTGATATAAATCTAACTCATATATGAAAAAAAACATACAATCAGGTTTTGAAGAAATTAACCTCACATATTTATGTGACACTTTTAGTTTTAACTACAAACTTGAAAATATGGTCAGAAATCCTAAACAAACCCTATGTGATCTATGTTGACCAAAATTTTCTAATAAAAATTACCAAATCGTTATCCTTTCCATAGAAATTTATTTTGAAATTGAACATAATATAAATTAAATTATTCATAAATTCCATGATTTTTAAGAGAATACATGAACAGATATATTGAGGATTTTAGGCCCATATTATCAAGTTTCAAGACCTGAGGAATTACCTAAGAACAAGTTAACTGGAGGGTATTCCCCTTTTCATTATGAGAAGCCATAATGGAATGGTTCTACAAAAAATAACCAGAATAGGTTAACGATTGGGAAGACTTAAAGATATTTTTTATGAAAATATTTCTCCATATGTTTAGA
Source organism: Viscum album (assembly GCA_963277665.1). Taxonomy (NCBI): domain Eukaryota; kingdom Viridiplantae; phylum Streptophyta; class Magnoliopsida; order Santalales; family Viscaceae; genus Viscum; species Viscum album. The sequence goes on from OY728166.1 coordinate 726,630,063, forward strand.
AGTTGGGCTATAAAAATGATATATATTTCATCTGGTGGTCAATTTAAGACTCTATATGAGTACTAGTAATGGTTCAGGAATCGCTATTCTAGCTACCTGCTTTAGAATTTTGATGAGAACCAATTTCTCATTTTCTTCTACCATGTTCTTATGGATAATAACGAAAATATTCTTGAGTCCACATATGGTGTTTCTTTGATATAAATGTCACCAATAGATGCTATATTTTTTTATCAAAAATATTCCCCAGAACTCGCATCAATTTGGTTCTAGAGTTACAATCATGAGGGGCGAACATTTAGTATGCAATTTTAATTCATCAACATTATGTATAACCAAAATTGATGAAATTTTTTTTTTGTGATATATGGACATGAAAACAATAATTTGATAACATGTAATTCCTCAATTATGTGGTTTATGTTCCTCACCTAACCATTTCACAATCTAGTTTCTAGAAATTCAAGGGAAAAAATTCTATTATTCTTCTCTTCGACCATTAAAATTCCTGTAGAATCCACTACATCAACCCCAGATCCAACCAAGATATGAAAACTATTTAATCAATGTGAGATCATTCTATCCCAACTAGTACCCCAATGTACCTTTCTAGTAGTATAAATACCATAAACTACCACCATTCCAATAATATTTTGAAAATCCTTCAAAAACCACCACCTTTCTAGTAGTGGACCTATGATCATCCATAAACTAAGAAACAATAGTCCAAGGATAATGGGTTGAATGAAAATTATCCTACCAAGTAATAAATGTTATGGTCTTTTTAAAAAATAATCCAAGCAATCTTCCAACACAAACAGTTCCAAACCCCATGGATAACATAATCATGATCACAATACAATGTGAAAATGTCCCCCCTCTTGATTAATGAAATGATTAAAATCCATAGCATAATTATAATAATCAACTAGAAGATAAAAAAATTCTATAATAAAGAAGGATATGGTTTATAAGAAAATTAATCACACAAGACAAATGTAGCCCGACTGAAGCATCATTACTAAGGGTAGTTGTATTTTACATTAAATATATTATTAACTCTAAATATTGTTATTCAAATATTTTTTTTAATATTTAAAATAATATTACATTCCTATAATTATATTTATTTATTTATTTTACTATTCTTGGGAGACATGAATTTCTTAATAAAGTCAGGGTTCATGTTTTAGATTTTTTTATTCAATAAAATTCAATGATTAAAATGTGTAATTGACTAATTAAATGGAATCTTAGGATGTTATTTTTAATGAAACATTATTTATAGGAATTATCTGATTCATATAAATGAAATTTTTTACCATTTTAATTCTTTGAATTTTATATATTTATATATATTTATTTTTAATTATTATTACATTACATGAGTGATTTTCCGAAGTTAAAATGTTCCATTATTGAGATTATTTCTAGACTAAATAATTTTTATTTAAATCATGAGTATATTTTATGGGTGATATTGTGGTATGAAACCTTAAAAAACATGCATTGGAACTTGTCTAAGCTATGATTATGAAAAACCAAATTTAATATAATTGAGGAATTTTTATTGATTATCCATTTATCCCTGGACCAACCAGGATATAATTCATTTTTTTACAATAGAATCCATTAATGACCTTACTAAGAATGAACCACATTAAAATTCATTTTATCCATTATTTCTCAGATCTGTTTATATTTCATGTTGTTATAAAGTTTATGTGCATGGGTTCTGGATGTCTTGTATGAAGCAGTGCATTACATTTTAAATAAAAATGATTGATTTTTAATTTTTTTATTTATAAATGATCATATTACATTCATTATAATATTATTTTTCCCCTTCTGGAGAAAATGGGTTGTGTTTTGGAAAATCAAAAATCATAATTACTAGACTAATGATTCTATCAATTGTGGTTAGTTGATAGGTGTGATATTTTTTCCAAGAATTTTTTTTTAAAAAAATGAAAAAAAAACTTCCAAAATATGGTAGGTAAAAAAAATTCAACACGGTGAAATTCTTTCACTATACATAAATTGATCATGATCTTACTTTCTATTCTTGGGAGAGAGACTTTTCATTTCATAGAAGATATTTTCATTTCACTTTACATTAGGTATCATGTAGTATGATTTAGATACAAAATTCGTTTTTGAGCCATAATATTTTTAATAAAAAACTCTACAAACATTAAAAATCAGAGACTTCATAAACATATTTTCATAAAACTTATGATTTTATGTGAATTTTGTCTTTACACAGTGAAGAAAGTATATCCATTTCAAGTCTATGGAAAAGGAGCATGTAATCATGAAAATAGAATAACTCTACATGAATTTTTATCATGATTTATGATAGTAAATAATACATTGTGAGGAAAATTATGACATGGAATGATTGAAAATGATGAATTATAATATATGAATCAATGAGAGTAAAAAATGCTCACCATTTCTCGAAGAGAAAATGTATAATAATATAGTTGAATGGTCTCTTTAAAAAGTGTGAAGTGGAATTGATGTTTTAAATAAAATTCTAAAGTTTGATCTACTTTAATAATAATTTAATTTAATTACATTTCAATTTAAATATTGGTAACATGTAATTCCTCTTTTTATTTATGTTGAGATTAAACTCTTTAGTAAAAGAAATTTTTAAGTGTAGGGGAATTGAAAAATTAATACTTTTCATGATTATTTGAAAGTAAAATATATTTTTTATGAAATGAATGTTTTTATTAATTTGGGTATTTTGGATTTATGTAAGGATAACAAAAAAATTTGTAAAATGAAAAAAATGAATTATGTAGGTTGAAAACACTTCATGTTTGAATATAAAGAATCAGAACGTGACATAAACATAATAAAGATGGATACATAAATAGATTATGATTGAGAATAAAAATTAATGTGATGAATCCATGAATTAGAATATTTCCAATGGCATACAGAAGTTTAAAGTCTAATTATAAGGTTATAGTGTGAGAAACCATTTAAAGACAATAGTGAAGCTGATGAAAAATTCTCATTCATGAAATTATAATGAATTGAAGATGTCAAAATTTCTAGAATTAATTGGGTGTTGAAAAATATATGAATAATCTTATCTTAAGTAGGAACCTAAAATTTCATGCTGTGAAGTATAATTTCATGTCGTGACAGTCCACTAGAATACCTAATTTTGTGTGGATGTCATGTAACTTTTCATATAAGGTAAAATTTAGTACTTGGACAAAATCATGAATCCTAAGAGGAATTTATTACTATATTTTTGGGTAAATAATCCTATCCAATATTTATCTAGGAGTATAAATAAATGTTCCTAGGGAGGATTCAAGGATCAATCAGTGGGGGGATATCCATAATGATGTCCCAATGCAAATTTATTTCTATTGTTTCTTTTCCTTTTCCTTTATTTTTTATTATTTTTATTCTTGTGATGTCTCCCCTCTCCCGGATCAAATTGAATTCCACATCCACATAGGGGTAGTTTTATTAGGGTGATCAGGAAAGGTTTGGCTTTACCAAGTGATATGAATTTTTTTTTTGAATTTAATTGATTAAAAACCTATATCTTTATCCTACTGGTTTTAATTATTGATTCATTTTTTAATTCCAAATGCATCTTTATTAAGTATTTTATTCTTTTTATTTCAATTTACCTAGTCGATGATCCATATATCCCTCCACATAATTAATATATTTTTTCAATAAAACTAATTACTGTTATGTAGTGAGTTCTCGGCGATCACCAGCACATGTGCGGAATTGATACTAGAACTATTTTTAATTAGTGAATAATAATACCCAATAAAACATTTCTCCAATTTATCAAGGAGACATTTTGAATTCTTGAACACCTAAGAATGAGGGTTGACTAATTGAAAAATTGATTAAGAATACCCTTAACATTTCTATATTACTAAGGTATAGATATGAATAAATAGAGGAATCTCTCTCACACAAGCTAGTAGGAGAATAATTGTTAAAAATTGAAAATTGTAGTAGCAGAGAACCTGGTCTGGCCAAGCCTAATCTGATCACCACTTCCATAATCTATTTTAAATAAATTAAATTAAACTTCTTTCTATATTATTGATTTCAAAAACTAGTTTCAAATAAATCAAAAAAAATAAATTTTTATAAATTAACTAAATGTCAAAATACTGATTTTTTTCACTCCTCTTTGAGAGACTACCTAAGGTTAACTATAATACTATACTTAGGTAATAATTTAATTCCAAACCCAAAAAAAATTCATGATCTAGTGATTCTATATCCATTATTTTTAACATCTTCTATTAATTATCCTTTTTAAATACAACTGTTATGAAATAACTACCACATATTATATCTATGATTTTATTTTTAATTGTTTATGTGATATTTTGGATTATAATAAAATAATTCTTTATGGATTTCAAACAATTCTTTGAAAATTATTGTTCAAACATTTCCATCCCATTTTCAGAATTTTTAATGAGTCTCTTTTAAGTTTCTTAATGGTAAATTGTATTTCACCGTTAATATTATTCTAAAATAAATAATTGAATGTTTTAATCAATTCTTTTTAGATGATGGGTGGGTTGGATTTCAAAGTGATTATTAATTAATGTTTTGAAAGGGGGGAAATCTTGGTTTCATAATATAATATAAATAATTTCTTAAAGTGTAATGTTATTTAATAATAATTATTTATGATCTATATTTGGGATTATTATAGGCTCATTATGAACTTTAAATTAAATAGTTGATGTTATGGGGTCCTTATTCATTACCCTTGTTCATTTTTCTCATTGAGTGGTTCTGAATTTTTATGTGATGATTATATAATGAAAAAAATGGGTTTTGTATGAGAAGTTTTTGGAGGTGAAGTATATTTATGGTTTATTATTTAATGATGTATTAAGGCTTTATTGTTTTCTTATATATACTTCAGATTTAACATGGAAACCTAGGTAAATAAATTGAATATGTTGATTTATGATACACTAATTCATATCACACAAGTGCTTGATTCCGATATTACATTATATAAGTATAGGTGGAGGGTTCCCCTAATGATACAAGTAGGGGATAGTTAGGTCGGTTGTGTATTTTTTTAGGACAAAATATTGGATAAAAATGGTCCCATTTTACTATCTTGATAGGGTCATCTCACTATAGGACCTATGATATCTATATAGGGGATCTCTATCTCAATTTTTTATATTCCCCTATGCTTTCTTCTTGTGAACCCCGTGTATTTTCTAATTTTATGATATTTTGTTTTTTTAGTGGTGTAAGATTTTTGTTTTTATTCAATCCCTGAGTTTGGGTTATTTTTTAAATAGGTATTCAAAAAATATTTAAGGAGTTTTTTTAATTAAAAGAGAAATATTTATTTTCTTATTTCAAATTTCATTAAAGGTTTAAAATGATAAAAATGGGTTATCGATCTTCATGAAAATCAAAGGAGTGAATTATATTTTTTAAAGTGTTTTATATGTAAATAAATGAATTAGTTTTCATTAGTTTAAAGTATGGATTTTTTTCTTTTATATTTTGTAACAAAATTTTACAATCAAATTTTATAATATAATTCACACTAGAAATAATGAGTTCTATGTTGTGAGAGATTTAATAAATACCCTAGTGAGATATTATTTGTACTATTATCTCACACATTGTATACATGATCTATGTTTTTATATAGTTCCTATGTTTCACACATGATCCATTTTTCATGTTTAGATTGGATTCCTTTTATTGGGACACTGATGGTGAGTTGGGTTGTGGTGAGAAACCTTGGCTTCCATAGAGGTGATCTTTCATTATGGTTCAAGTTGGTTTTTTAGGGATATTGTAATATCAACCAAGTCATAAATTTATATTATTATAATTAGTTAGTTTTTATTATTACCATGTTGTAAATTTATTATACATGATTATTGATTGTTGATATAAGCGGATTGAACCATTATTTTTTAGTTTTGACTAGTTTGGATCTTTTATTTGTCTATATCATTTTACTATCATTTTTTGGATGTACAATGTGTGGTGTGTCATGTAAAATTTTTATAAATACACCCACCATCATCTTACTCTTATTTTAAGGAGAAATAAATCCCAAAGGATGATTCTTGGATTCCCAGGAACTTGGTTCTACCCCATGGGGATTGGGAATTACCATCAGGCCTATGGGTGAGTCAAGATCAAGCTGACCAGAAACACCCTGAGAGGGGTGGTGAATTATGGTGCATAATGGATTAATATTTTTCTCTCCATTTAGTTCCCTATGACATATGGATTGTGTCCCCTAATTATAATGAACATGTTCAATATCACTCTCTATCATAACACTAATCTCATTTAATAATAAATATAAATTCAGAAATTAAATCACAATCAAACACAATAATTTTATGTGGTTTTCCAATATACTCTAATACAAGGTAAATACACATGCTGATGAGTTTTTCTAAGAGAATACACCATACTCACATTCAATATACGAATGTTTCTAGGTGATATCTATTGCATTCCATGGTGAATTTTCATTATATGGTTTTGAAAATACTCATTGTGGATCTAAGATCCACTACATATCCTCCTACCCCATGAACTGCATTAATGAAGGAAATTGTTTGTTTATAGAGATGAGGGTGTATCCATGTATAGTATATGAATCTTCTGAAATTATAACTCCAAATTTGATGATTTTTTGATGTTGGTGTTTAGTAATATTCAAATCCACAAAGTCCTTATGAGATAAACTCCTCAATGTGAGGGTTGAGTCTATGAATTCCATCAAAATAGAGTAGTAACACTTTTTCCTTCATGTGAAAATAATTATACACCAGATTTATCTAATTTCTCTCCTTCGACATTTGAATATAGATGTGTAACTCTTATACAATTCCAGATTTTTTATTCTATTTTAGTCATGTCAATAGAAATCCTCTGTGGATCCCAAGTCTATTTCAAAATTGGATATATCAATAAATTTTTTTATTTTTTCTAGATAACATCTATAGTTTTTAAAAAAATACTTCCATACACCCAACTATTAATCAGATGATTAATATCAATCATTCTTCTCCTTGTTATCCATGAGAATTATATGTATACAACACATTTTAATTTATTGAATAATGTTAATTTAAATCCATCTCAATCACTTAAATTATATTTCAATATAATCATTTAATAATCCAACCATATATTCCAACAATTTCATGTTATCTTATTCATGGAGTGATATATATCACCAAGGCATGATCTTAAATTTCCTCATCTTGACTATCATGTGATTACATTCATCATAATGTGATTCTTAGTCAAATTCTGGATCCATATTCCCTAACCAATTCTTGTATTTAAATCACTTATATATCATGGTGTTGTCATCTATAAATCATGGCACAACCTTCTCTATCATGGAATGATAACATCCCCATCTGGCCACATTATAAATCATATTTTTGGACTAATATTGTATATTATAATCTATGGGTAACCTCTTTATAAATAATATTTTATGATTAATAGTTACCCATATGTAACAATATGTTTACTTTTAAATATTTTAATGGTTACCTTTACATATCACAATGTAGTTCAACATTTTTATATTTTTCTGTTTGGACAACCCTTACATATTCTAGAAAAATATTACATATTATCTTTTTAGACTAGTTAATTTTATATATTCTCCCCTCTATGGACTATTATATATGGGATATCACATACATGAGGTTTTCTACCTTTCCAATATCTTTTTAAAATCTTCATGGGTTACCTTTATGTATTGAATTGATGACCTATAAATTCTATTATGGTTACCTTTACATATTACCATTACAAATAAGACCTTTCAAGATTCTCATCTTGAATTTCCAAGTACATATTTATATACTCTTTTTTCACTTATATATCATAGGGTAGATTTCAATTTAATGCATTTTGTATTCATTCCAATATATACTTTATGTATATAGTGAAAGTTATTCCTTTTCTAATTTTCAAGTCTAGAACAACCCCTATGTATGCTCTCCTACGTACCCTTATGTATGTGTCATTGATAAAATATTATAACTCTAAATTTTAGTAAACATTACTTATTATTATGGATGAATCTTTTGTATTGGATAAAAAACCATTATATATTGTTAATTTTTCAAATTCGGAAATCTACTCAACAATATGGTAACCTTTATATAAATAAAGTATGATACTTATATATATATGAACATTTACATTTATTTACAGTTAAAAATTTTAAAAACCATCAGACGATAATTATTTTCAACCACCTCCAACTATTTTCAAACATTCTCGCACCACTAGAAATGATATACAAAACATGAATAATATAACTTAAAACCTATCAAATCTAGATATACCTTTACTTTAAAAAAATATATAAATAATTTTTATGCTTCCTGAATAACTCAAATGTGGTTCATATATTTATGATGACCACACTCACATCAGAATCCATTTCATCGTGCCTTCTCATTTTAAACATAATTATTCTTCAAAATGAAATAACATTTAATGAAAATAAATCCATCACATGACCTCCTTTTTACGACAATTCTCAAGCCGCTTTGAGTGTTTTCATCATATGTCCTAGTTATCTGAAGCATCAATCATTGCTTGTGTGATAGGTTATAAACCATAACAAAATGTTTGTAAATATCGAAAAACATTGATTCCAGTATGTGTAAACTTCTTTAACATGTCTTTAAATCTATCATATGACTCATATTTTGATTTACAAATAATCTAGGAAAAATTTTGGATATCAATTTTTAGCTTCCTTGTTTTTGCTGATAGAATTATTTTAATAACCTTTTTTGTATCTCATATCAGGTTGTGATTGATCCTATAGGTTGGATCTTCAACCAATAATTCAACAGATCATAGAGTTAAAATGTGTATACATTCAACACGATATCATATAAAGATATTATATTATACATAAATGTATTAAAAAATTAAATAATGTTGGATAAGTGAGTGTGGTAATCGTCACTTTTCAATTCTATAAACAACCCCATATTCTAAATCATTTTGATATAGATTATTTTTATTTCAATTTCAATCACCTTAATGCGTGGAATAACAATAATCATCGTAGAACAATAAATAGAAGGAAATACATAGTTCATGGTGGTTCTAGAATGTGGAGTTTTTTTTCACATATATAGATTATTATTGGTTAAATTTCCATTAGTCCTAGTAGGATGAACATGTTCTCCTATGTATTATCATCAGTGAGTTGATATGAACCACTTAATCTTAGGGTTTTTGTCAAAGATTACTTGTGAATAATGACTCCTAGAAAAATTTGTTTTTTATCATGTTCGTACAATGGTATTCATATTATAACAATAAAATGAAATCTTATCAATTTGAAAATAATACAAAGAAAATAATAGAAAATGGTTGAGGAAAAAATGTGTTAATATAACATTTTTCATATCTCTCATGTTAACCATGCTCCCTGGATACGATGTTAGAAACAGTGACCACCTATTGAGAATCCTTAATTACAACATGATATCATGAATGCACTTTTTAAAATATACTCTATCCTTAACTATAATACTAAAGAATCGAAAATTTAAATACTGAGATCTATCCTATATGGAATATGATTTATCCCTAAGATCCTAAAATTGCTTAATTGTTAACCCTATATTTTGTAAGAAAAACCTTTTTGAAACAAAATTAAAAATCATAATTTAGTGATGTTAAAGACTATTAATAAAAATATACAAAATTGATTAATTTCAAAGGATGACAAAAAATTGATATCTAAAATTTTAGTTCATGAATTGGATGAATTAATTGTCTTCAGGATCATTCAAAAATGTCCATTTTTTGTGGTCAAGTCCATTAATTCTATTTTGGTAAATATATATATCTTGGTCAGAGAAGTAAATTAACTAAATTTTATTAATCTTGATTGTATAAGTATAATAAAAATCCAAAATAATGATAATATTTTAATTATCCTGATCATCTTGGAGGTACTCCCTTCAAAAATATTTTGGATGAACAAGTATTTTGAAATAAAATAAAAATTATGTCTTAAGGAAATTAATGATTAGGATTATAAATCAAGAATGAAATTGATAAAATAAATTAATAAATATATTTTATACTCTTTATCCTTCTCCCTTATATACTTTTCACTCATTACTAAAAAATATCTCTCATTCTTGAATTCGTCATCATAAAAAGTGAATTGGGGAGAATGAATGAATATAAAAATATCTAGAAGGATAAATATGTCAATTGAATAAATGGTGAGGTTGAAAAAGGAATTACAAACCAAAACAATAAAACTATAATTCTAAAACCTCCATAGATTCCTAAAATTCCACTATTATGACATATTTTTAATCATTTTCCACATCACAGTGAAACACTTGGAATCATGGTGTGGGTAAATAAAAAACAATGATATAATTAATATATAATCTCCATGAATAGATTTTACTTAGAATGATATAAATATTTGAGACATGATTTAATTATATTAACTTTTAAACTAAAAATCACATTAATATAATAAGGAGACACAACAAACAAGTCATATAGGATCATATCTTCTTTTATCAATCTCAAATGGTTCATTATGTGAAAAGTACTTCAACTATGATATATTTCCCCATAAATTTTATATTCCATTTACTTTATTATGTCATTGAGTAATAGGTTTCAAATATTACATGATAACGCATCAAACCTCCATGGTGATATTATCTTGAAACATCATCATGGTGAGAACACATTTATCATAGTGCAGCAACTTCTAAATTCTATAATGTTATTGTCATGAACATTACTATTTTTTATTCATTCAAATCTTCCTTAAGATACTCTATTATTTCCCCACTGAGTATTTATTCTGAATATCCATTTCATTGAACATATCATGTTCCCAATGAAATGACACATCATAAACTCCATGACAATGTCATTTATTCTTACATACAAAAAACATTCCATATGTTAATCATATAACACATTAGGTTTATATTGTTGATTATTTTATATAGTTTTATATTATTTTGGGATATATTATTTTTTTATATCTTTCTGGTCATTATTGTTATAAATGGGAAAATTTTTGGGTGTCACACAATTTATACATTGTTTGTAGTAACCATGCAATAACTATGTGGCAATGATTATATTCTTCACAATATGATTTTTCACATTTGGTTCTTGGTTCTTCAATCCATAGAGGGTCATCTAAGAAATAATACTACCTACTTTTTATCAGGCATGACTTACATGGTGGGCACATAGTTAGGTGTGATTTTATTGTATATCTATGTGGGTTCTCAGTTCTTATTCTGGGAAAACTACATAGTTGGTGAATGGTTTACAAAACTGTGTGACCTAACCATTTTTCTCTCCCATGATTAATTTAAATGTAAAAAATATATCCACCCCCATAATTTAAAATACCCAATTCCTTCCACTTCCACCAATATAACATGAATAACCTCTATGGAATACAAGGAGAGAATGTTTCTTCTACCTCCCTTGATTTTTTGCCTCTCTTCGTTATTTACACATGGATCTTCTTAGTAACATTCCCTCTCCTTATTGAATATATTATTATCTCTTCTCACTCTTATTCCCATTGGATTTTCTATATTTCTAAGAACCCAGTTCACTGTGTGAAAATTATTTAGGTTTTTCATTTATCTAATAATAAGGATTTTATCATTTAAGGCTTATAGAGGGTATTTCTTTACTCATTTGGGAATCATATATTTAAAGTGGTTCATTATGACTTGATTATTCTAATTTGGGGATGGATTTTAATATATATATATATATATATATATATATATATTTCTGTTTATTTAAAAATAAATCCTATTTCTTATTCAATTTATGTGATTATTATTTATGATGTTTTTTTGGTGATTTTTTAAAGGATACTACAATTTTTTAAAAAACTAATAAAAATAATGAGTTAATCATGCTAAAAAAGTTTACGTTGGAATGTGAAGCAATGTGGTGTGACACTTGAACATTGAATATGGAATTTGTAATAGAGTATGATTTAAAAAAATCTTAAAAGTGATGAATTCATGATGTGGAAGATGTGATATTCTATATAGAAGGTCAATGTGCAATTTTACAGCTTTATTGTGAGGAAACTGACAAAAAATAGGTAAAGCTGCTGGAAAACACTTATTCACATTATAAAATGTAAATTAATGTCATTAAAATTTTAAAAAATCATTGGGTGAAGTATAATAAATTTAAATTATCATCCAGTGGAGGAGGCCAAAATTTCATAGCATTAATCATATTTTCATGTTGTGAAAGACCACCGAAAAACCTTGTTTTGAGAAGAAGTCATGTAAAATTTCATAGAAGACCCATGTTAATACTCGAACACCAACTTGCTTATCATGAGGAATTTATAATTATACTTATGTGTAATTAATCTAACCTGATCATGAATTAATCTTATAAAAAGAAGGTCTTTGGGAGGACTGAAGGGTTGATTGGAGAGGTGTAGCTTTAAATTCTATCCTTCTGCATATTTTTCCCAATTCTCTTTACACGCCTTTTTTTCTTGTGATGTCTCCCCTCTCCTGAATCAACTCATATTTCCCATATAAGGGGGTAATTTTCTGGGTGATCTGGAAAGGGGGTCTTTACCAACTTTTTTGTTTTATTTTCTACCTCTAACTAAATAAAATCATTTTCTTCCTTCATCCAACTAGCTTCAATTGTTAATTAAATTATTAAATTTGAATGGACCAGTATTAGGGTTAGATTATTTTTATTTTAACTACCCTATTCAATGATCCAAGTCTCCCTCTACCTAATTACCATATTTTTTTATAGAATAGATTAGGGTTGGGTGGTGAGTGCTCGAGGATTACCAGATCATGTGGGGAACTGTGACTAGAACTGTTGTTAATTAAGAAATAATAATACCCAATTTGAAATTTCTCTAATTTATCAAGATTATCAATTGCAACACCATACACACAAGAAGGAGGGTAGAACCATTAAGAAATTAATTATGCATACTCTCAATATCACCCTCAAGCTAATGGATATAGATGAATAAAAAGAGGAATCACTATCTAACCAGAATGTAGAAGAAGAATTATAAGCAACTAAGAACGATGATAACATATAACTAGGTTCATCCAATCCTGATCCGATCACTTCATCTATCATATTTTTAAAATCAATAAATTTATTATTATTTCAAGGCTCTCATATTCAAAAACTAATTTATAAAATTTCGAAAACAATTCATAAATTAACAAAAAGTAAAAAACCATTTATTTTTGTAATCTTCTCCACAAAAAAACTTAGGGTTAATGACTACACATTATTTTGGTAATATAATTATTTTTTCATGACCCATGACATGGAATGTGTCAAAATTATCACTGATGTCAGGGATTTAGTGTCTAAAAACTAAATTTTTTTAACCTCGAATGACACATAGTTCTAATAATAAATTAATTACCATCCATCCAAAAACTGAATGAAATCTTAATCTAATTATATGAAAAAACTTATAATCAAGGTTTGAGGAAATATACCTTACAAATTTAAGTGACACATTCAATGTTAACTCTAGATATGGATATATAGTTGGTTATCCCAACCAAACCCTATGTGATCTAAGGAAGCCACTATTTGAAAATAAAAAAACCAAATCAATTTCCCATACATAGAAAATGATTTTGAACTACAAATTGATATGATTTAAAATCATCCTCAATACCATGGCCTTATAAGAGAAGACCCAGACAAATATATTTATGAATTCAAACTTGTATGCTTTATTTTCAGGCCATAAGGAATCACAGAGGAGAAATTTAAGTTGATATAATTACCATTTTTACTAGAAGGATCCATAATGTAATGGTTATAAAACTTAAAAATAGGTGAGGTCAGTGATTGGGATGACCTAAAGAGACATTTTATGCAAATATGTTTACCTATATCCAGAATCATGGAAATAAAAAGGAGATCTATGTCATTTGGTAGTCGAATGTAGAGGATCCCAATGTCTACTGAGAATACATCAAGAAGCCCTTTTCTAGATGATTGATTTAGAATATATAGGACCACCATATTCTCATTTTTATCTACCAGGGAATGATCAATAATGATATAAATTTTCCCAACACCTTATCTTGGGGAGCTATAATAGATAAATTTCTAGTAGATGTCATATTTTAAATTTAAAAGATTTCTCAAAAGTCATAGTAATTTTGGACTAGAGGTATGATCATGAGGGGTATACATGAGTTGGGAATGTATAACCAAATATAATTAAATGACCAGTTTAGTGCCACAACTTACTATGAATCAAGTAATAGGAAAATGATATAAGCCTCGAGTGTGTGGTTTATGTTCTTAACCTAACCATTTTATTGACTATTTTCTAGAAATTTAGGGGATAGAAAGTAGTGTTACATATTTTTAGCCACAAAAATTATAGTAGAATCAGTTGTTTCAACTCCAGGCCCAACAAAGTTAAGAAAAACAAGAAATCCAAGAAATATCATTTTATCAGAACTAGTAACCCATTACTCCTTTTGATTAGTATTAATAATTGAACAATATTTCATTTCAAAAACAATATAAACATCTATTTCAATAACCATTTCTCTATAAGAAGAATAATGAGAAGCTATAAATTGAGAAACTACATTTTGAGGTTACAGGTTTAAAATATTATCATCCGTCCCAATAGAAACACTTATAGAATTAATTACCAAGAATCCAAGAAGGATACTAGAACAAAAAATTCCATACCCCATGGAGATCATAAGAGTGGTCAAAAGAAAAATAATAAAAGATCTTTAGCCTCCTGAATAATGCAAGGCTGAAAATTTAGAGCATAATTTTGACAATAAACTAGAAGAAGAAAAAATTACATAACAAACAAGGACATGGTTTATGATATAATTGAAGGAACATGTCCAATCCTACCCAAAGGAAGCATAATTTTTAAGGGTTCCTTTACATTTCCTATCTTTTTAAATCACAATTTTTTTTTAAATATAATTTTGAACTTTAAAATAAAATTATATGTATGTGGTTAGCTTTCTTTCATTACTTTATTGGTCTAGAATACATGAATTTATTTGGATTCCCATGATGAATTATTTAATATTTTTGTATTCAATGAAATTTAATAATTGAAATGTGGAGTTTATTGATTAGAGGGAATATTATGAAGTTAATTTTAATTATACTTGATTAAAATAAATTATTTGATTCAAGTAAATGAAATTTCCATACCATTTTCATTCATTAAATTTCATAAATTTACGTGAATTGATTTATTATTATAATTTCATGAAATGAGTGATTTTCCCATATTCATATGTTCCATTCCTAAGAGTATTTCTAGAACAAATAATTTTTATTTATATCCTGATTATATTTATGGGTGGGATTATGGTGCATTCCACTTATTATAATTTTAATTGGATAATTTTGAATCTATAACATGAAAAAGCCAAATTTATTATTATTGATGAATGCTTATTGATTATACCTTTATCATTTGTCCCAACATAACATCAATAATTTTTTATCCCATATAATCCATGAATTAACTCTCTAGGAATGATTCACATTTCAATCCATTTTTATCCATTCATAATATGATCTATTTATATTGATATTATTTTAAACTTTAATTATGGGGTGCAAGAAGTATCGTAAGATGGGATGTATTATGTTCTTAAGAAAAATATTTGGGTGTTATTTTGAGTATAATGAAAGGGTCATGGTAAATTCATTGTAAACTTATTTTTCCCCTCCTTGAAAAAATGGGTTGTGTTTTAGAAAATTAAAAAACACCCTTACACAACTGATGAATTCATCATACGTAGTTACATGGTGGATGTGATATTTTATCCAAGTGTAGTTTTTTAAATATTAAAAAAACACACAAAACAATTTATAGAAAAAAGATCAAGAATGTTTAATTCTTTCATTATAATTAAATTGATAATGAATTTACGTCATGTTCTCAGGAGAGGGCGATGTCATTTAAAAGTGGATATTTTAATTATACTTTACCTTAGATATCACAAAGTATTAAATAGATATGAAAATAATATTTGAGACATAATATTTTGAATATAAATATTTAACAAAAATAATCCTTTGAGTCATCCTATCCTTATTTTCATAGGCCATGTGATTTAATGTGAATTTTGTCTTCTCACAGTGGAAAAAGTAGTTCCTTTGAAAGCTAATGGAAAAATAGAATGTACTCATGATAAGAGCATGAATAATATTGAATTGGAATTATGAGTTATGAGAGAAAAGAATACATATTTAGTTAAGTCATGACATGTCATGTTTTGTAATAATGAATTATGATATGTGAATAAATGAGAGGAAATAAACCACTATTTCTCAAAGGTAAAAATTAAAATATTTAGGCTGATTAGTCTCTTTGATAAGTATGATGTTAAATCGATGTTTTATATGAAAATAAAAATTTTGATACCCAATTGATAATAATTTTATTAAACTGCATTGGAATTTAAATATTTGTAAAATTTTGTTCCGCTTTTATTTAGGTTTATATTTCATTCTTGAGGAAAAGAATGTTCTAATTTTGGGGGAATTGAAACAATGATATTTTTCATATGTATTTGAACATAAAACATATTTTTATGCACTTTAAGTGATTATTCATGTGGATATTTATTTGTTTTTTATATTTATGTCTCGATACAACAAATATTTATAAAAATCACAAAAAAGAATGAATTAAGCAGGCTGAAAGCACTTTCTTCAATGACACGAAGCAGTGTGGTGAGACATCAAAACACTAAATAAAGATGATAGAATATATTATGATCAAATAAAGTATAAGAGTAATGAATTAATGATGTATAATATTTCCTGAAACATGTGGAAGGTTAATGTAAAGACTAAGGATTCAATGTGATGAACAAAATAAAGAAAAAGATGAAAATGTTAGAAAAATATCATTCACATTGTGATATTGAACTCTCGATCTGAAAATGGGAAGAATTCATGGGGTGAAGTACAAGATGTTAAATAGAATTTCTAGAGAATGAGGATGAAATTTTATAGTATGTAGAATAATTTCATTCTATAAAAGTCCACTAGAAAACCTATATTTGATAAGAAGTCATGTAACTTTTCACAGAAGATACAATTTAACACCCAAACACCATCACACAACCCAATAAAAATTTATTACTACATTTATAGAAAAGTAATCCTACTTGAGACTAAACTAGGACTATAAATACATGTTCTTGGGGAGGATTCAAGGATCAATTGGTGATGTTATTCTCTAGATAATGGTTTTTTGTATATCTATTTCCCTTGTTTCCTTTCCTTATATTTTCTTTTTTATTTTTTTTATTATTTAACTGTCTCTGCTCTCCTAAATGAACTCATCCTCCTCATTTATGGATGGGTAGTTTTCTATGGGTGATCTAGAATTTGGGAGTCTTTACCAACCTCTATGTTTTAGTTTCTACATTTAATTGAATAAAAACCTTTTTTCCTTCTACCAACTAGTTTCAATTGTTCATTTATATCTTAATTCTGATTGCATCTATATTAGGGTTAGATAATTTCTATTTAAAACTTCAGGGTCAATGATTCATATCTCCCTATACAAAATTTGGATTTTTTTCTATAAAATATATTAGGTTTGGGTGGTGAGTCCTTGAAAATATCTAGCACATGTGAGGAATTGTGACCAGAACATTTTTTAATTAAGGAATAAAAAACACAATTTTAATTTCCCTAATTTATCAAGAGAACCTATTACAACGTCACACACATGAGAATGTGGGTAGACTGATTGAGGAACTAATTATACATGCCTTCTCTATAACTATCTGGCCAAGGGATAGAGATGAATCAGTAGAGTAACCTCTCTCTTAACATTTAAAAAAATAATAATTGGTAAAAATTGGAAATGGTGATAGCATAACACTAGGTCCAACCAAGCCTGATCCAATCACAACTTCCATTTCCTATTTTAAATCAATCAATTTATTATTATTTCAAGATTCTCAATTTAAAAAACATGTTTCTAAAAAAATAAAAATAATTCAATTTACCAAAATCAACTAAAAGTGAAAAAAAAATATATATGCACTCCTCTTTGGGAGACTACCTAGGATTAATTACTATACTATATTTAGGTAACATTTATTGTATAATTATTCTCTTTCTTGGAATTTTACATCCATGTTTTATGAATGTACTACTATAGATGATATGTATGATGTGTTTATGATTGGTTTCCATGAAATTTTGTCTTAGAACAAAAGGTTTCTATATGGATTTCAATTACTTATTTAAAAAATATTGTTTAATATGCTGATAAAAATTGGGAAAATACTTATGAGGCTCTTTTAAGTGTCTTGATTGAAATGAGGGGTTTTTTACATTGATTTTATTTGTATATAAAAAAGTAAATATTTCACTGTATTGTTTTTAGATAAATGGGTTTGATGGATTTACATGTGATTATTAAATATTGTTATAAAAAGGGGAAATGTTTCGTTTCATAATAATTTATAAGTAATTTTTAGAGTGAAATTTTATTCAATGAAAATGAATTATAATCATGAGTCAGAATTATAGGAGTATTGTTTGGAACTTCAAATTAAATAGTTGATATTTTGGGATTCACGTTGATTCCCCTTGTCAATTTTTTCCCTTGGATGGGTAATGAATTGTAATGTGATAGTTATATGATATGTAAAAGGTGTTTTTTTGTGAATTTTTTAGTGGGGAAATAGAATTATGGTTTATGATTTGTTGATGTATTAAGTATTTATTTTTTTCTCACCAATACTTTGTATAGGTCATGGGAACCCAAGTAGCTAAGTAGGAGACATTGAATAATTATAGACAAATTCATAGTGCACATGGGATATTATCTCATATTGCACAAGATAAGTCTAGGTGGTGGGTTCGCTGATGATAATATTATGGGCTATTTAGGTAAATTTTTTATTTTTTGGACTTAATTTTGGATAAAAAATGGTGTTGTATAATTCTCTTGTTAGGTTCATCTCACTATAGGACCTTGGTTATAGCCTATGACACACATTCCTTGATTTTGTGTTCCATATAGGGTTTCTTTATCTTTTTTTATGATACCCTATGATTTCTTCTTGTTTAACCTCTATATCATTTGCTTTTATGATATTCCATTGATATAGTGGTGTTGGAATTGTGTTGTTCTTTATTCAATATGTTAGGGTGTATTTTTAAATGGGGTTTCAAAAGTGATTTAGGTGATATTTTTGAATGAAAATAAAAAACATTTATTTTCTTATTTATAATTTCAATAATGGTTAAAATTTGAAAGAATGGTATTTTTTGGACATATTGTAATTAAATTATGTGAATTATATGTTTAAAAGTTTTTTCAATAATATAAGTGACTTAATTTTTAGTAGTGTAATGTTTTATGTTGGTTTTCATATATTTTATAAAGAAATTTAAAACACTTATTTTCTAATTTATTTTACACTAGAAATGCTGAACTTTATAAGGAAAAGAATTTCATAATCTCCATAGTAAGGTCCAATTGGTTCTATTAGCTCACACTATGCAAACATGCACTATATTTTTATGCAATTCCTATGTTTCAGAGTGGTTCTAGGTTTCATTTTAAAATTATATTTATTTTATTGTGACACTGCTGGTGCTTTAGGATGTGGTGAGAAACCTTGGTTTTCTAGGAGGTGATCATGGATTATGGTTCAAGTTATTTTTTATTTTGGGATATTATTATATCATACAAGTTAGTCATTCATATTATTATAATCAGTCTTTCTTTATTAATTCCATGTTGTGTATTTATTTTTTATAATGCTTTTATTTTAATATAAGTGGGTTGTATCGTTCTTTTATTAGTTGTGACTAGTTTGGATCCTTTATTTTTTATATCTTTTTATTTTTTTTGCATGGAAATACAATGTGTTGGGGTGTCATTTTATATTTTTAGAAAATGATCCACCATTATCTTACTCTTATTTGAGGGACAAATCAATCCCAGTGAAGGTATATATGATTTATAAGCATTAGGTTCTCTCTCATGAGGATTGAAAATACCCTTAATGTTCATTGGATAGTCTATCTAGGTGGAATGATTAGTCAAAAAGGGTTGTATCATTATAAATGGTATCGTAGCCTCTGATGGAAGAAGGGATTATGTTATAGAGAGATCTATTGTAATTTACTATGTTATTGAAAAATACAATATTACCAGAAAAACATAAGATGTTGGTGTGGTGAGAGACTAGTAATATCTTCATTATATTGAGAATTAAGTTAATAGAATAATTTAGGATTTTTATTTTGTTTTGATTCTTCTTAATTTAGATTTATGATGATGGTGTTTGATCCTCATTAGCATTTTTTGAGTTAAATTGAGGGGTTTTATTTGATTTTTATGAAATATATATTAATTTTATTTGTAAGGATTTATTAGGTTACCAGAAAACCCATATATTAAACAAATTAATGATTCCAAAAACATTTTAGAGGTTGTTTCATGATTAGTGAATATCCATAAACCATCCAACCAAGTCATTACTGGTTCAACATCCAAATTATTTTTTATTTATAACTCTTTATTCATGTAATAAAAATTAGTTTGACAATAGTAATTGAGAAAATTAGGGTCTTTTGATTAAAGGTATGGTTGGTTTGGTTTTTTTCTAAGACTTGGGGTGTTTATTTGGCCTTTGTGGGTATTGTAAAATTTGGTTTTAATTATGTGTAATATGAATTGTAATGAAAATATTTTTTTTATTTAGGTATTATTCCCTTATTTTAAAATGGATTTTGTATTATGGAACACTTTTTGAAGTGATGGATGTAATTTTATTATTCAAAACGTATATCTATTTTGAAATGAAAATTTAGATATTTTTTAAAAACAATTTTGAATTTCATTAAAATTTGTTTTTTATGAAATGAATAAAATATTTTGGAATAAAAATGGGAGAACATTAATGAATTTATTTAGGAACCATATTGATGGGGTGGTTTTCAAAACTCAACCGTAATGGTTTTTTTCATAGTTGTGGGTTTCTAAGAAAAAAATTAATAGTATTAGATGTTTTTGAACTAAAAATAGAACATAAAGAGTTGGTTAATTATTTTAAAACAAATTATTAATATTTATGTCGGGTAATTTTTTTAAATAATACGACAGGTTTTTAAATGGTGATAAGGATTTTAATTTTTAGTGGGACTATTTAATGGGTTTTCATATGTTTTTTCAAATAAGGTGAAGTTTTTGATTGATTTTAGACACTTTTAAAACTTTTATTGATTTTAAAACGGGTTTTTGGACCCTTTTTAATGGAAGTAATGATATCAAATATGATTTTTTTTTTAAAATTAACTCCTTAAAAGTATTTTACTTGGTGAGTGTTCTTTTGAAATTTACCTATATTTTATAATGGTACTATTTAATTTTCTTTATGAGACTTGAATAGTTATGGTTTATTTTTTTGTTTTCGTAGGTATGCTTCCCTAGAAGGATCTTGATAAATGGTATAGTTTCTTATTTTTGGATTAATCCCTATCGTTCTTAGCCTTATAGTTTTGAGTCTTACTAGACTCAAAAATTTTGAGGATGATGTCATTTTTTCTTTTTAGTTGGGTAGTAGTGAATCCAAATTTCTTGAGAATAATGTTTTTTTAGCTGATTGGTTTATATTGGATGCATCTTGGTGGGTTAACAAGGCTAGTAATGATAATTCTTATTTATGTTTGGGAGTCACTCATAGGATGAGGAGATTTTTGGCAATGATATGTTTATTTTCTTCCTTATATATTTGTATTCAATTAAATATTTATGGTATGTCTTTTTGTTTTCTTCCATTTGTGTCATTTTGATGATTTCCTTAAATTAGATATCTTTTATTTGTTGTTTATACTCATTCATAGTCAGTGGAATTTTATTTCATGAGGTGACTATATGGTTTAGGATTTTTATGAGGCTGATTATTTATATAATTACATGGGTAGAACCCTCAATTTTTCTTTGGTCAGTTGGATGTATGATTAGCCAACTCAGTGTTTGTACTAACTGGTGTTTTTTTACTTTTGTTTGGGTCCTTAATTAGATGATGTTCTTGGTGTGAGGTTCTATGTTACTCATTTCTTGCCTCTTTTACCCAAGGGTTGAACCATGTATCTTATTTTTGAGGATGTATATGGGTTGTAAATTTATATTTATAGATGGATTTGGGTTATATTTTCCATGATAGTTTCAATGGTATTATTTATTGGGTGCTTTGGTGTTGTGGGTTTTTTTCATTCAGTTATGGATCTAATTCTTTTTAAGTGGTTGCATATAGTTAATGGCAGATATCCAATACTCAAATATAATATAGAGTATTTTCTCCTTATATTAGTGATCTTATTATATTACTTTCTTCCCTTTGTTACACAATTTAATAAATAATTATAAATAGTTGTGAGACCCATGATAAGTCTCTATACTTAAATTGTTTTGGGTTACATAGTTATGGTTTTATTGTGCTTGGAGATTTATTGTGATTTTTAAGGGATCAGGTTTTATCATTTTAGGTTCTACATTCTTAAATTTTCATATCCCACCTCTTCTATTGAAAAGTATAGGTTTTTTCTCTATGTTTACTCATACCTTGATCGATCTCTTTCTGGGGGAATAAAGTGGCATGATTGGGAGAATGTAACACCATCTATTTCTATTATTGGTTATTTCATATTATTTTATCAAAATCCAGCATATTTTTGTTTTTTAAAATTTAATGTCTCCATTTTTTGAAATTTGGTTTATTTTTTGGTGTGGAACCATTTTTACATGGTTACTAGTAAACATGTGGTAACCATAAAACCGTGCTTCAATTCTTGAAAGTATGATTTTTCATAGTTAGAATATGGTCTTCCATGTCTTGGGTGGTCTTATAGGAAATTGGGTGACCTATTAGTTTTATGGGTGATACTTTAATGGTTTTTACATGGTTAGGAGTAATTTTGTAACCAATACATGTTGGTTTAATGTTTCAGTAAAGTTAAAACTATATGTTTGAGGAATGGTTTATCAAATCATGTAGCCTAAATATGACAATTGAAAAAAAATGGGAAATACCCCTATTTTAACACCCCCACAGCTTATTCATTCCACTATATCATGAAATTATCCTCCCTAGTGACCTTAGAGGATCTATTCTTCCTCCTCACATTATTTTCATCCTCTTCTTCCAGATACCTAGGTTGATATTCAAGGCGACCCTCCCTCTTCTTCCTCTTTCTCTTTTTCCCTCTCCCATATTTTTTACCCTTCGATTTATATCTTTTATATAATACTAATCACCATATATAGTGTATTTAGGGTTTGTATTTACCTAATCTTGTTTATTTGTTCTTTTAGTGTTTGTAAATGGTGATTCTTGACTCAGTTTGGAGTTCACCATGGAATCTAATGTGTTACATCTTGATTGTGCATGATTTGAGGTTGGTGCTTCTATGTTCATCTGTTTTTTTCATTTGTTGTATTTATTGATTTTTTAATCCCCTTTTTATAAAAATATGGATATATATGACATATATGATGTATATTTGGTTTACATCCACTTTTTTCTTGGAATAATTTTTTTTTTGAAATTCAAATACTTATTTGAAAATAGTGGCACAAGCAGTTCAAGCCCATTTGTGAAAATGATTATAAGGGTATTTAAAATATTTTGATGTAAAACATGGGAATTTTTCATTATTTTATTTTTTAAAAAATATTGTCAAGTCAGTAAATTGTTTTGGATAAGTTGGTGTGGTGAATTTATAAGTGCTTTTTATTGAATGATTTAAAAAGGGCTAAATTGGGGTTTTATAGTTATTTCGAAAGAATGTTTATTGTGTAATTTTTTAAATTAAAATGAATTGGATTTATGATATGGATTTATTAGAGTCTTATTTAACACTTTAAATTAAATATTTTATTTTTCACTCACCTTCAATTTATATTTTCCTTGATAACCAGATATCCATGTGGGAGGCATTTATTTATGCAACACTAATGCAGATCACACATGGGCTATTGTCCCATCTAGAATAAGATAAGGCTAAGTGAGGGTGACATTGAAAATGCATTCATGTGATAATTAGGTGGATTTTGTTTTGTTTTAGGATATAATATAGTCTAGTAATTGGTCTCATGTTATATTATTAATAGGGTCATCTCACTATTGGACCTAGTTTATAGCACATGACACTCATTCCTTGATTAGTGGTTCCATGTAGGGGATATCTATCACATTTCTTTATATTCACCTATAATTTCTTTTTGTGTCTCCCTATTTATTTTTAATGTTTTTGATATTACACTGACATATATTTGATAGATTTTTATTGTGATGTATTCATTTTGTTTGGGTTTATTTAGAAATAGTTTTTCAAAAGTGATTTATGGGTAGTCATTGAATGAAAAAAAATATATTTTTTCTTTTTTGGAAATAAATGGAAGGTTTATAATGATAAAAATTGGTATTTTGGTCTATGTGAAAATCAAAGGAATACATTTCTAGTTTTGATAGTGTTTTCCAAGGGAAATAGTGACTTCGTTTTTAGTAGTTTAGAGTCTGTTATTGGTTTCTTTTAGTTTTTATAATGAAATATAAAACTAATATTTTATAATGTATTTAAAATTATAGATAATGACAAGAATAATGAAAGGAATTACACAGACTCTCATATGAGATTCTATTGGGGATTTTTCTCAAACCTTGTACACATGCTCTATGTGTGTGTACAGTGCCAATGTTTGACAAAGATTTTTGGTTTTGTCTTCAGATTGGATTCCTTTTCTAAGGATTTTGTTATTGAATTGGGATGTGATGAGAAACCTTGGATTGAATATAGGGGATCTTTCTATATATTTCAATATTTGTTTGTATATTTATGTATTAGCCAAGTAATACATTCCTAATATGTTATTTGTTTCCTTTATTCATACCTTGTTATGTATTTATTCTTTGCGATGCTTCTATATTAATGTATGTGGGTAGGACCATTATTTTATTAGCTCCTCTTTTAGGTCCTTTATTTTTTAAAATCCATTTTTTTTGTTTTCATGGGCAGCTAACTTGTATACATTTCATGTCAAATTTTTGGAAAATGATCCACTGTTAAATTACTCTTATTTGAGGAAAAATCATTCTACAAGGCATGTTCTATGATTTCCATGAACTAGTTTCTATCTCATGGGTATTAGGAATTCTCTTTAGCCTTATTGGGTAGAATAGTTGGGTGACATGCTAGGTCAACACAAGTATGTTTTTTATATATCCCTTATAACCAATACAAATTCCTATTTAATATTCTTTAACATACTTTATTCCCCATTTTAGTCTCACATGTCCAATATTTTGTATGACATAAGAGTTTTTTGAGTATGAACTTAATTTACAAAATCAAATTCAATATCTATTAAAACATTATATGGTGATGGAAACACTATTGGGATGTGAAATTCTTATGGATATTTAAAATCATCTCTATGTTAAAATAATAATAATAATTTTAAACACTTTTTATGGTGTGATTTTTTAAATTTTATTAAATTATTTAATAATTTTTCAAATAATCTCTAATATTAATTATTCGAAAAATCATAAAAAACATATAATTAAGAATTATAATTTCCAGTAATCAGTGAAAATCATTAAATATATATATATATATAATATATATCAAGGTTCATAATAATGTTTTTTTGGGATTTGTAATCTACATCCACAAGTTTATAGGAGATATGGGATTTTTTATATTGTATTGGAATTTATAATTTTTATAAGTACTCTCAAAAATTGATTAATTAAATTCATAAAATTATCACTGATGAGTAAATGATGGATTCAAACCCATGAAATAATGCTTTTTTCTTAAAAACATGATCACAACATTGGGTGTGTTGTGTTATATATCCTTTTATTCCATGGATATAAACACATAATCTACACATACTTGGATTTATGTTTTTCAGAATGAGTTTATTAAGGGTACCATGAAATCAATTCCCAACACATTGAAAACTCCCATCTTAAGAATTAGGTTTTATCACATCTTATTAATATTTCCAATATTACCAGTTTTTTTGAAATTAATCACATATTTTTAAGAATTCTTATAGAACCCTTATTAAGAGTATGAAAACAAAATAGACCTTATAAAATCTTTTCCACCATTCTATTGGGTCCATGGCGATGAATGAAAAAATTATAGAACATTATTCATGTGTAATTTTAGCACACATTTCTAAATATGTTTTTCACTGCATTTCCTAAATAATAATGAATTATACCAAAGGTAATTCGTTTCATCCAATAGAAATATATATATTTATTGATTAGTAAATTATGGATAAATTATATCATTTTCCAAAAAAGATATATATCGGTGAACCATGGTCTATCTCATAAATCAATATATCAAATATTATTATCTATGAACTCATACACAATATCTATATCATTCTAATTTTATATATTTCACAATTATAATCTTGATAATTGAATATTAACCACATTATTTGAGACCTTCTTATCTTTGATTGTTATAAAAAACTATTATGATAGAAAAATACACTAAATCAACAAAAAAGCATTTTTTTTAATCAAAAAATACCATGAAGCATTATGATTTATGTATAAAACCACTTTAGATAGTTCCAAATTTGATCTAAACTTTTCAAAATTAAGGACCACTATTATAAGTTCCTTCTCCATGTTAGTGTACTAAATTAGGGATTAAGTGAGTGTGAAAACTTCATAATATATAGGTTAAAATATGTAATAACTCTAATATCATATTAAAGAACACTAGCATACTTTAATATTAAGGAAAAGAAATTACCAAATAAAATTGTTAAACATAAACCATGAAATAAAAATTCAGGAAAATTTAACTCTCCCTAAACTCATGCATAATAAAAAAGACATTATAAAATATTTTTATTTAATTAAATAATTATCTAAACATTTATCTCATTATAGTAAAATAAAATAGTTAACATGCGATATAATAATTAAAGTAAACTTCCCCTTAAACTAAGAATTAATGCTCAAACTAAATATATAAAACATATTCTTGGAATTAAATGAAATAAATTCAAATAATTAAATATAAACATGCCAATAACATGTCATATATACTAAAACAATAGTAAAAAATAGCATAAGACCCAAATTTTATATAATAACTCAACCTATCATTCCAGCGAATGAAGTAATAATGTCGATAAGCAAATATAGGGGTAAATAAGACATTTATATAGTCCAATACCACTGGGTAAGATAGTTAGATATAAAACACAATTTACCAAACAATTATAATGTAGGAAAAAGTAGTTGTTTTTTTAAATATGCAAGAAGAAAAAGAATCACTCCTTGTAAATATTTCACCATATGTTTAGATAACTTATTCTATTTGAAAAATTTTAAGGTATTGGACCATAAAACTCCATCATGGAGAACTTTATTGATGAAAAATGTTTTTTTTAATTACAACAGATCTCATTTAAATTGTATTTCCTTAAAATTGTCTCTAATAGTAACATGACCACAAGTTATTTTGATTGGGTAAAAATTCGAGACTTCTCCACTCTTATGTTTGGAACAGCCACTTTCCATATAAAATTTTGTGTTGCAGTTTTTTTTGGATAATTACATATAAAATATCAAACATAAATTTTTTTGGTAACCATATAGTTTTGGGTCAACCAATGTTTAAAAAATGGATTTCGGTAACCAAATATAAAATTTTTGAGTTGGAATTACTACATTAGAGGTAGAGAAATATTAAGATCTATTAGCATGATTAACACTACAAAATTATCATACATTATCAGTTCCTTCATAAATAATAATAATGTTTTCTTATATATCTGGAGTATTTGTACATTTAGAAACTCAATTAAACTAATCTTGTCTTATTCTAAAAATGATAAAATTCATTTCTATTTAATTTAATTCATAATCAGTCACTTATTCTCCACTTGGTAATTCAAGTTCACTGGAGGAAAGCTTGTAAGTTTTATCCACCTTTATGTAAATAGTCAAGATAACAATCTTAAAATGGAAAATCATTTTATATTTCAAGTAATAATAATTCTATCGACATAAATACGTAAATCCAAATATTCACATGTATTATCTTGGATCTAACATTGTAGTTTTTCTTTTTCTTAATAGATTGTTTTCTCTCAATTTTATTAAGGATGAATGGAAAACATATATTTAGAGTGTAGCCTTAGATATGAAAATTTTCTTCCATCACTTACATATAAAATATCTCAAGAGGGTAGAAAACTATGTTATTTAAAGGTTTTTAGTAAATGAGAAACTTCCTCTTCTAGTTGGTTTAAATTCATCCTTTATCTTTTAGTTTTGTATTAGATTCATAATAAAAGGTAAATATATATAAGGAAATATAGTGGTATTATAATGGTTTAGGGATATAACAAAACATTACCTATTCCATTATATCAAAAACATGGAAATATTGATTACTTTTATTTATATACATATCCTAGGGATCTTACAAGAGAATTAAGGTAGAGGAAACTCAGTATAAGGTTATATAATATTTTATCAGGATCTCCCTTAGAATGTTTACAAATGTATTTAAGATACATTTCCATGATATCTCATGGAATATTATATGAAGATGACAATAATTCTTCAACACTTATTATAATAATCATGCACTTATATAATAAATAGAAATAATATAAAATTTTTAATACCAATGACAAGAAATAGTTGTGATATCTAATAACTAAAATATGTTGAGTCTTCTACCATAGAATAATAAATTTTTCAAAGTGTATCTCTAAGAAGACGATAGTAAAATCCTCAAGGTAGCACAATAACAAAAAAACTTCATTCATTACCCTTACATATCATTCTCATTTTTTTATTATATTTAATTCATTCGTAATGTATTCTAGAAAATATAGTAGTTTTAGAATAATTGAATAAAAATAAATTCTAACAACTTATGTTTTTTCTTTTTTTTTATTTGATTACACCAATATCCCTAAAACACATATATATTATACAAAAAATATTTAAGAAAGTTTAAGAACTCAAGAATATAATTATTTATCATTTTAGAAACTTAATAGCCATTGAGAGTGGATTATCCCTTCAATAAAATTAGAAACAGGACCATTCCAGTCATACCATCTTAAAAAATCATTGATATTGATAATATTCAAAGAAAATTAATTATGTCTTATAAATTGGAATCTTCATTTATTAATTAATATTGAATAATAACTCATAAATACTTAGACAATATATCTAAAATAAAATCATGAATAATACTTATTTTGGATTTGATTTATATTAAAATATATTTCAATTAATCACTATAATTTTAACACAAATAATCCTTATTTAAGTTTCCTTAAAAAAAATTATTGGTTTACTATGAAGAATAATACCCATTCTATGTTTAATATTTCTTCATTTCATTTTACAAATTAAATTTTCCTCATACATAATGGCATTATGTAGTTGTTATGTAAAGGTACACACTTTTCAACTTATAGAATTTTAAAATGCATAATTTGAATATGTAAAGTGACAATTTTAATCATAGTAAAACATAAGGGTTATCTTTTTTTTCCATTTTTTAAATTTTTAATGTTTTTCAATACTTAAGTGTTAACTTCACTTAAAATATAAGAGTTCAATACTTCACTAAATTTCCGAATATATGAATATTTAAGAGTTGTAAATAAATACAATACATAAGTTTACTTACCAAAATCCATGTACTATGTAAGGTTTATGACATATCCAAATTTCTAAACTTCTAATACATAAATATATATTTAGTTTTCATATTATATATAAAATTATATAAATTTTTCAAATCATCACCATTTTCACCACACATAAGAGTCACTGGATATGTACTTTTTTCTATACAAACATAAGATTCTATCCTTTAATAAAATATAAAATATATATTTTATTTTATTTGACACATAATATATTTCATCTTATATAATATTTTCCCTTTTATAAAACTCTAATACATAATTACATTTACAGTATCCAAGAATAATATATAATATATTTCCACATTCCTCTTCCTATTTTAAACATTTTACTTAGGAAATTTCATTAACCAAAATTTGAGAAACTCAAAATAATAATTACAAAATAATAATAATAAATAGTAATAATGAATAATAATAAATAATGAGAGTAGAATAGTAATTATAAAAACATATAAATCCAATTAATAAAGAATATTTAATACTCAAAACATAAAAAATTGGAAAGGATCCACTAAAATATGATTTGTTGTATTCATTGTTATTTTAGTTTTTAATTTCTTCTCTAGATTTCTCCTTGTCTTCAATATACTTATTCTATCCATTTTCTCTTAGTCTTCTACTTATTTTCCCTCCCTTTCCACAAAATTTTCATCATACATTTTTCTTTTTTTCCTCTTTCCCTTTACTACTATGATGTTTTATAACTTTCACATCTTGACTTAGATTTTTCTTCACGTTTCCTATCAATGTATTGGGTATTCTCTTTGATAATGATTGATCAATTTTACAAACATAATTATCATGTTTTTATAGTTAGTATTAAAAATGAGTCAAGTAATTTACTTATTTTTTCATTAGTTGATCTTACATCCAAATAAGATCATTGATAATTCCTTCTATATAATGTTTTCGGGGGGTTGGGATGATTTTTGTGGATGGAATTACTACATAGGCTATTTGGGTTGAGTTATAATTTATGGGTGTGGTTTTAAAACTATAGAGACTTATTTTTGGGGTGTATGTACCAGTTGTACTTTATTTAAACTGAAAACATAACAACATTGTAATTGGTTCAATACCAAATTTCGGTTATGATTCTATTGAACCAACCACCCTTGATTTTTAGTGTTTTGGAATTGTTGGTGTGGTGGATTATAGATCATGTAATTGCATCCCAGTAAATTATTATCTTCTAATCTACCTCAGAACACTTTTTATTCATGTGGTCATCTACACCTCTCAAATTATTGGAAATTTTTGTGTGTTTTAGTGACTTTAGAACCTATAGTTGGGTAGGTTTCATCAATTTAAAATTTATTATCTTATTCTAAATGGCTTTCAATTGGGTAGTTAGGAGGTTAGTTTACCTCACATTATGGATTTGTCCCATCGGTGGACCCTAATCAGTTTTCTGTTGACAATAATTATAATTGATCTCATCAAGAACATCTCATAAAATTTTAGTGTTTTTCATCATTATCCCTCCATTGGTTAAAGCATCAATCATAATAGGGGTCTCGGTGATAAACTATTATAGAATTTTTTAATCTGATATAAATTAACAATGCCATGTTTTAACATCCTTACAAGTGATATAAATCAATCAATCACTTAAAACATGGATTATATATCTTTATGGATTGTTTTTTGAATATCATTGCACAAATTCACTGCTCATATTCATAAAAAATATTTGTAAAAAAATAGAATCTCGAAGATGTCCCAAGTCATGATGGAACCAACCGGTTGACTCTTTAGCCAATTTGTTTCCAAATAATTGTGTAAAATTGGATTTCATTTAGCCTTATAGTATACAAATTCATTATGATGTGCTTGAACATAGAAAAAATATCTAAGAAAATGAAAACGCGGCTATATGGATCCTTATGTGACATTCGTCTAAATTACATCAATTTTTGAATCATATAAAGGATACATGGATTGATTTAAATGTTTCTCACCTAGATCATAGGTTGAAAAAAGTTCTAAGTAGCTCCATAAATATATGGTAAACCATAATCCATGATTGTTCTATTCATTGGAACATATTATGATTTATATTATAAATTCCCTTGAATGAATTGTATATTATGTTTATTAGGTGTAGCGAGGTGAATGTTCTCAAAAATGGGAGATCATCAGTGAAATAAAAGAAACATCACAATTTAATGATTATAATCCAATATTTATTATGAATTATGGATCTTAGATCAAGTAGTTGTAATCCTAGTCCTCTACCATATATCCAACAATAAAACAACAATTCAACTCGTGCATGTAAAAAAAATAAAAAAATAAAAAATGATAAGATATATTTTAATTGACCAATAAATTTTTATTGATCCTTTATTCATTATTTAATAATTGAAAAATGTTCCAAAATCTTAGATACTCATAAGGTGTTGTTAATTAAAATTATTGGACAAAGTTTAGAAATTTATGTGCCCGGTCATTTACTATACCACTATGATATAAAATACTACTTGTGTTAGGTTAATCATATGAGGAAAACATACGATACCTAAGATATTTAAATGATATTACTGTTAACCCAAAAAATATTAAACTAAAAAAATTGATATTAGTTAATTAAAGTGGAAAGAGTTAATAAAATCATTTAAAATTAAAGGAATGATATCAATTTTAAGGGATATTGTTTCACAAATGATAATTATATCATTCAATTATAAATTAATTAAATA
The DNA here is from genome assembly GCA_963277665.1 of Viscum album. Classification (NCBI taxonomy): domain Eukaryota; kingdom Viridiplantae; phylum Streptophyta; class Magnoliopsida; order Santalales; family Viscaceae; genus Viscum; species Viscum album. Next base: position 726,662,643 of record OY728166.1, read on the forward strand.
AATTGGTAGCAATATTTTTCTAATGTTACCATATTTTTTATAGTCAAATTCATTGATTCTACCTAACTCAATCTAAATATATTTATGAGTGAAGTATATTAGATTAAACATAATTACTTCAATAATTTAAGAATAAAATAATAACCAAATTGTTTTTGATATTTTAATGTACTCTAACACATTGGATATCCACCCCTAATAAAACTATTTAGAGAATTTGTATTAAAGAATAACATAATGAATGGATTCTCATAATTAATTCTAATTAATAAAAAATATAATTAATGATTTTAAAGAACCCAAAGGATTTTGTAGGTTGTGTACCTTTAAATTATCATGTTGATATTTATTTTTGTCTTATGTTATGAATAAATAATCCAACCATTGAAGACAATAAATATATTGCCCATACATTTGGGTAAAAAATATTTAGAAAATATTTTCCTAAAATAACTAGCTAGAAATATTATAATGGATCCTAATTTTCATAAATAGATTTTATATATAAATAGAATAATATTAACTAAATAACATTAAAAACTATGCCAGAACAATATAGGATTAGTTTCTTTGGAAACATGGAATCATAAACAACTGATTCATAAAACATCTAAATCGTATTATGTTAATTCCTTCATAACTAGACCCCATTTTGACACATATTACTTCATAAATTTATTCATAACATGGGGAAAAGAAAAATAACAAAGGGTGAGATCCAATGATTAGTAAGTGTAAACAAGGGAGATATCAATCATAACCTAATTATAATATATAATAACATAAATATAACATTTTAAAATTATATCATGCATATCAGATCAGGATATCATGTCATTGGATAAATCATAGAAGCTAATAAACATTAAAAAAACATAATCCATAAGAGCATAACATAAGATAAGGAATTTTGGAATATAAAAAATCATAGATAATAATTTACATATTAGTTAAGGGTCATTGACAAGATCATCACAGTTTAAAAAGTCTTTTACTGAACTGGGTTCACTACCTATTCCATACTTGTATTACAGAACCAAGTTCACTCCATATTCCATTCTTTTCTGTCTCATGAGATACAAATCTTTACCAAATACATTGGAGATAGATATAGTTCCCATATAACAAAAAATGACAACCATACATATGTGTGCCACAAGAATATAATTCATTCATCATATTAGAACTCCTAAAAATAACTGGTTTTCATAAACAAGATTCCAAAATTACATAACCCATGGAAAATTAATAGGTTTCATAAATATCATTTCATCATAAAAATAAACCAAACATATAAATAATAGGGATAATATCTTTAACAAATACCCCCAATAAACCATATGTAAAATAAAATAATGTTATCATAAATGGAAAATAATTTTGAGAGATAACTTGAAAATAATTCCTTAGGAAAATAACTTTTCTTCAAGGAAAACATTTTCATTTATTAAAATTCCACACAACATTAAAAGATAACATTTTATTTTAAAATTACCTTAAAATATTTTAAGTGAGAGTTCAATGAATTAAGGAGTCATGAGAGTTTAAAATATGTTCATTCTTTATAAGCAAAAAAACATTTTGTTCGTATTTTTTTTAAAGTCACAAAGTACCTCTTTTGGAAAATGACAAAAAGTTACCATTCAAACCACTTGGTAAAAATTAACACATGGGTAAAATAATTTCATACAATTGTAGAAGAATAGTAAATTTTTTTTTAATTTTTTTAAGAAACATAGAAATTGAAGATAAATATTCCTATGTATATATTTATGTATAAAAAATCTTGAATAATAATGAAATTGTGAAATTAACCCTTACTTTAGGAATAATTTTCTTCATACGTACCTAAGAATCATATATAATAGAATAAATGATGTCATTAATTTATTCTAGAATTATATTCATATTTATTATATTATATATGATCCTCATATATCATTTTATCACCTGTTCTTTAATAATATTTCATTATTATCCTTCCTTTAAGTGTTAACTGCTTCATTTTCATATGCATGTTTTGTCATTTAAGTCATAGTTATTGTGAATATGATATAGTTCTATCATTAACATAATGATATAAAGATAATACATAACATATTTATTTAATATAAACATTTATATAATCATCTTTTAATGGTGAACATGGAAAATGAATCACGTCGCGTCATGGAGATGGTAGACCATATGTACGTACGAGTGATGGTCTCATTCCCTTAATAGTGAAATGCTAAAAAAGAGGATGGTATATTTAATTAATTTACAGAATAAATATAATTTTATAATTATCATATATATATATTTATATATATTACTTCCATAATTATATCCATCTAAATAATGTGGACAAGAAAACCATATTACACAACGACATGGAGACTGTAAGTCATACGTACGTATGCACGGAACTTTTTTTTCATAGTGTGGATAAAATGAAGAATATTGTTTTTACATAATCATAATAACATCTTAGAATATATTTGGTATATTATTTTTTACTTTATTATGGAATCAACACATTAAGAGGAAGTAGAAGAAGAAATAATCTAGAAAGATTCAGTAAAGACAATTACCTATTCTTTAAAGAACATCCTTTAGATCTTCTATTAGGGACACTAGGGTTGGTCTTTTGAGAATAAAATAAAATCTAGTGTTATTATAGGTAAGTTTATAAGAGAAATATTCAGGGTAATTTTTGAGCATGAAATCTCATTGTGATGTGAATAATTGAGGGAGGAGGTTCCCTTTTATTATTTGTATGATGGGCACATTTGGAATTTTGTCAAAATATTAATTTATAATCAATTAAATATCAATTCAAATACAACTAAAAGGAAATTTATTAGAATAAAATATGATATAAACTTATAATCTCATCATCCATGTTTTGATATTATTTTAAACTTTATAATTTTTATTAACCATTAGTTAACCTATATTAATTTTAATTAAGCCAACAAATTTTTCAATATTAAAATTTTTTAAATTTTACTTATGTGATGTCAATTAACTCATAAATTATCAATTTATATAATATTATAACATATTAAATTTTCATATACATTTTTAAATATGTTTTATTATTATTAAATAATTTAATAATATATTATTTTGTTAAAATATCATTACCGTCAATTTTGATACTATTTTGTACTTGGACTTTTAGAAATATAAAGATAACAATTTAACTTCAAAAAAATATTTTATTATATTTCTATGATGAGAATGGAAGACAAATTTTTTTTATCAAATTACTTATTTCAATTTATATTTTCTTTAATATTTTTAGTAATATATATTTGATATTTTTATTAATATAATAATTACTACATCAGTATTGGGTAATTATTTAATATACTTATATGTTATCTGAAACTTAAAAATAAAAACAAAATTATTAAGATAAATATTCTATATATAATAATAATATTTATAGTCTAATATATTTTTTGTTTAACACTATATAAAAATGATATATTATTTAAAACAGGAATGTGACGTCTTCAAATTTTTATTAAATAAAATATTATTAATATCATAGTATCATTTACATGGCCGAAAAAAGTCATAAATATATTTATATCATTAAAATAATTTTATTAAGTTAAAAATTTACATTTAGATTCATTCATAACATATCTTTTTCTCCATGTGCACACATAAGTGATATTTAATACTAAGAATGTGACATTTTGTGACTTTCTTTGATTTTAATTTTATATAAGTGATTTGCATGAAAAAGTTTCCATTGAACAAATTAATTTCTATATTTTTGTGTTAATGGTCTAATTATATTCATAAAAAATTGATCTTATGTTCGGGTCATTTTATAGACGTCATTTTTTTTTATTTTTTAACCTAATTTACCCAATTTACCCTCTACCATGGTAACAAAATTTACATAGGTCACTATTCATATAACCTAAAAATAGAAGGAACCTATTAACTAAATTTGGACCTTCTGAATCCAAATTTTCATCAATTTTTAAAATCTCAAAACACAAAAATTTCAGAATTTAATTTAAATTAAAACCAATAAACCACCATAAAAAACATTTGTTCAGAAAAATGTTATTTTAAATATAAAATGTTTATATAATAAATTCATGTATAAATTGCTTTTAAAAACAATAATTATATTATTCTAAATTAAAATAAACTGATTAATATTTAAAACTAATCTAAAAAATAATTTTACCTTCCAATTACTTTAAATGAAAATAAATTTTTCAATAAAAATCAGTATTTTCAATATTTCAGAAAAAAATCAGAACAAAATAATTTTAATATAATTTTGACATGATTAGTTTAAAAATTAAACTCAATTACTAAAATACATTTTCATGAAATTATATAAATTTATATTCATTAATAAATATAATAAAAACATATTTTTGATGAAAATGTTTTTTTGAATAATAAAGTGATTTTACTGAAATTGTGTGAATATTTTATAAACACTTACCAATATATTAATATTGAGATGTAGAATTATATTTATTTAATAAATTAGTTATTAATATTTATTCTTGTTAATTTAATTGATAGGTTATACAAATATTGTCTCATGGTTAGTTTAAAACCATAGTTTTATGTAACACAAGCTATTAAAGAATTAAATTTTTTTAAAGAGAAATATTTCATAAAAATATTCAAGTATGACATTAAACCCCACTTAAAATGAATTTATATCATGAAATTAAACACTTGTATTAAAAACTATGAGGATACCTCTACCTCATAACATCAATAGGTTTCCACATAGCTTCCTCAAATTGGTGGTTCTGCTATAATACATTAACCAAGCGAGTGATCGAGTTTTACAGAACATTTTCTCTATGATCCAGATTCTCTATCAGTATTTTTAATAAGAAATATCTTTATCTTATGTTATCACTTATATGTTTAGTACATGTTAAGGATCATATATGTACTCTATCAAGAGAGATATATAGAACACATCATGAACTTGAGTGAGATTCAGTGGAATATCCAATTTATAAGATACCTTCCCCACATGATAGAGAATTTAAAAAGGACCAGTATACCTAGGTCTTATCATTCTATTATTTCCAGATCTCATTACTCTCTTCTTGGGATATATTTATAGAAATAATTTTCACCCACTTAATACTCTAGGCCTTTTCATCGATTGTTATCATAAAGTTTTTGTCGACTCTAAGATGCTCTTATGTGTTTTTGAATATATCCAACCTTCTCAATAATTTCCTTTGCAAGATCATGTCCTAATAGATTTCTTTCCCACACTAAATTCTTGCATATTGGAGTTATTCACTTCTTAATATAGAGGTATTTATAAGGACCCATCTAAATACTTGACTAAAAGATATTATTCTAATAAAATTACACTAAATATTAGTTTTATCTCAACCACCTTTCAAATCCATATATCAATATATAAATATATCTTCGAGAGTTTTAATTATCATCTTAGACTAAAAATCTATTTGTGGATATAAAAAGTTCTGAAACATAGATCTTTATTCATATCCTACTGAAGACTTCTCCAGATTTTGAGGTGAACCTCAAATCCTGATTAAATACAATGGAAATGGGTACTACATGTAGTCTTATAACTTCATTTAAATATATTTTTCAAAGATTATCAAGAGATAATTTTTCTCTTAAAAAAAGGAATGTGCTGACTTCTTAAGGAGATGAATTATAACCATTATAGTATTATGGTTTTTAGATTTTTTGGGAAGTCTCATGAAAACATACATGATAATGTTTTCCCATTTCCATTCTGGTATGGGTAATGGTTATAACATCCCATATAATTCTATCTCTTAGCCTTAACATGTGGAAAAACCAAGCACTGCGAATGATACTATGTGATATTTTTATTCATTCCATTCTACCATAAATACTCTTTTAGTCCCTTTAAGTCTTCATGATTATAGTATTAATAGACAATGATGACCTATTATTTTATCCAAACAACGCATTATTTAATTCTTATATGGGAGGGATACAAACATGATTATTAAACTATATTATTCCATCAAAGTTAATGTTGAAAATAGGAACATTTCTAATCTTCTTTTGTAGATCTAAATCATTATTTTGTGGATTATTAATCTTCACTTATATAGATGGTTTGAAATTCATTTGATCCAGATAATAAATCTACCCATGAATTAATATTTCCATATCCATCCTTTTAAAATCCATAAATATTGGATATTTTTCAATCCTCATTATAGATAGTCTAGCACATTGCTTATGACTCAAAGAATTTTATACCTAGTTCTCTTTCCTTGGGTAGTAATGTATTTATTAGTCCTAATCTTTAATCATCTCCAACCATCTTCTTTGGTGAAAATTCATCTCATTTTGATTGAAAATTTAATTAAAATTTTTTTGATCAGTATCTATATCGCACCTTTCCCTATAAATATAATTCTTATATATCTTTAGGCAAAAAAATATCATATATAACTCCAAATCATGAGTTTGGAAATTTTTCTCATGGATTTTTAATTTTCTGGAGGCATAATATTTCACCATATCATTTTTTATGAGAAAACAACCCATCCACTTCTTGTATGACTCACTATCGATAAAAAAGTTTCATCAAGATAGGGTACTGTGAGCATTGGTACACTAACTAAACATATTTTTAGCTCTTTGATATTATATTCACATTCCTTATATTATATGAACTTCACTCCTTTCTAAGTCAAATTTTGGAGTGGATTGGATAACACACAAATATCTTTCAAAAAAGTCAATAATATCCAACAAAACCAAAGAAAATCTGGATCCTGGTTACTATTGATAGTCTAGGCTAATGATAAATAATATATGTCTTTGATGGATCCATAGATATACTCTCTCTTGAGATTATGTGACCAAAAAATGGTACATTTTTAATCCAAAAATCACATTTGGTAAATTTTTCATAATGCTACTCCATTATTAGGGTCTATAGTACAATACTCAAGTGATATTAATATTCTTACTTACTCTTATAATATACAATAATATCATATATAAAATCTATCAGAAACTGATCAAGATAGTCTCTAAAGAATCTATTCATTAAATCCATTATGATATCAGGGTAATTAGTAAGACCAAAATAAATCACTATAAATTCATAGTGTCAATACCTTGTATGGAATACCGTCATCGGTATATCCTCTTTTTTGACCTTTAATTGATGACATCTAGAAAAAAATTCTATCATAAAAAAGAATTTACCTATATATATTTGAGTAATTAATTCATCAATACGGGGGAGAGGATATTTTTTCTATATAGTGATCTTGTTATGTTCTTGATAATCAATGCAGAGTCTCATTGATCCATAGTTCTTCTTAACAAATAGAATAGTTTCACCCCAATGTGATGCACTAGTGAATATCAATCCCTTATCATGATTCTTTTGGATTTTCTTCTTCAATTCCTGCAACTCAATTGGGTCCATTCTATAATGAGTTTTTGAAATAGGAATAACACACTATATGAGTTGTATTGAAAAATCAACTTCATGATTCGGTGGAAGACCTGGAAATTCCTCCAAAAATAGATCAAAAAACTCATGAATAATAGATGTATCCTTAATGGTGAGGTTATCCCCAACCATCTGAGATATATATCCTTCATTTATAGGGATTAATACACATAATATGGAATTAATTTTCACTGGAAAATCATATTCATCCTTGCACTAATACATGATCATGGATTCATTCAGAATATGAAATTTGACTTCCCTTCCTAGGTATTTAATATGAGATCCATATAGGGTAAACCAATCCATCGAAAAAAACCATATATAATTCTACTAAAGGAAGGATCATAATATTTACAGGAAGCAATTTCCCACAAACATCAAATATAGAATATTTATAAACATGTGATGTGTCAATTGTGCCATTAAAAATTATCAATTCTAACTCCACATCTAATTGTTAAGGTAATATGGATATACCCCTATAAAATTATTTATAAATAAAATATTGGGTTGATCCTGAATCAAATAAAATATTATATACTTTAGAGTGGATGGTAATTTTACCTTTCACCACATCATTTTCGTACTCCAAATCTCCAGTACTAAGGGAATGTGATTTTCCTTTTTCATTATCCTTAAGAATTTTCCTATATAAATCATCATTGATAACTCTAAATTTTGGGAATTTGTTATCATAATTACCATTTTCCTTGAACTTTATGCATTAAAGTGTGGGAGGTTCATTTTGTGCAGAATTTATCTATTCACATCGTTAACTATATTTATCACATCAATTAGATAGTAAACTACATGATAACATTCTTTCACATTATTAAAACATTTGATGGTCCCCATAAAACATTTTCCTCTAAGTTTATCTCTACACGTTGAGAATAATGGAAAGATAATCTTTCTTTCAATATGGTCTTTAGATTTTCCCTTGAATTCCATATTTCTCTTCTTGTCAAACCAATAATATGTATTGGTAACTCAAATATCCATATCATCCTTTAGATCTCATAGATTTATTTATTCATGGGTATTGAAATACCTTTTGGATAATTACCTTCAGAGACTTGGTTTTAATCCACTAAAGAATCAATCATCCTTAATTTTTAGTTGGATGATAATTCCAGAAGTGTACCATGAAAGTATTGTAAATTTTTCTTCATGGGTATTAAAAGATTCATCAACCTTTTTATTAATCTCATCGAACTACTTCTCCAACATTGTTCAAATAATATGAGGAAATTACTTATTGAAAAATAAGATATTGAACTCATCTCATTCCATGGAGTCAATTTCGTCTTATTGCCTTATATTCTTGATGGTATTCCACCGTTGATCTGATTCACCTTCTAAATGATATACTCAAAAATTATTTCTGATTTTATAAACATTAGAGAACAAAAAATATCTTTTCAGTGGTACTGATCAATTTTTAAGAAACTAGTGGATATAAAGACCCACTGAAACAAGTTGTATGATGCCTCATAAAGGACTCAAAAGAATATTTTTCCTTTTTTTGATCATTTAGAATCCATAAATGATTCAAATATTGAGATAATTGTGTGAGAATTGAAATTATATTTTTAATTCCACCTCACATAAAATTTTGTTTATTAAGAGAACAATCGTTGTATTTCCCATCACTTTCAGCATTAACACAGTTCCTTAAGGTTCCATCCAATGACTAAAACCAAAATTCAGATTCTGATATGCACTAATAATAGTAATAAAAACACATAATCATTGGAAATTAATTAATATATTCCAAAATATGAAACCTTTGGATTAATCGTAGGTTATTCAAGATAGTTACCAAACTATAAGATTTTATCCTATAAATAGACTTATCTTTAGAGTTCTTACAAATTTTTCTCATCCTAGTTTCCAAAGATTAACTAAAATTTTCTCTAATACCAACTATAATGGACAATACTTTTCATAAATATATATTACATCTAAATAGATGAATATTTATTTTAAAACATATAAAAAACATTCTAAAACCTTATAAGTTTTGTTTCATTGGAAACATGGAATCATAAATAAATGATTCATAAAACATATATATTATCTCCCTCTTAATACTTCATAACTAGAACCCATATTGACATATATTACTAAGTACCTTTATTCATATCCTTTGTAAAATAAAAATAATAAAGGGTGGTCTCATATTCTCGGTAAGGGTAATCAAAGTATATGTCAAACATAATATAATCATAATACATAAGAACATAAATAAAACATTTGAAAATCATAACCCTCATATCAAGGATTGTGATCTCATTTTATTTTTTAATTCATAGAAGTTGATAAAGAATAAAATAACATATCCCATGAGATAATAACATAATACATGGAATTATGGAATACAAAAAAGCATATAATGTCATTTCCAAGACCATCATAGTAGATAAAGTCCTTTGCTGAACTGGGTTCAATACCATTTCCAACCCTATATTACTGAATTGATTTCACTCCTCATTCCAATCCTATATATATCATGAGATATAAATATTTACCCAATTCATTAGAGGGAGATATAGGTTACACTTTTCACATAATTAAAACCATACATCTGTGTTCCATTAGAATATAATTCACTCATCATATCAAAACCCATAAAAAGAAATGGTTTTCATAAACATAATTCCATGATAACATAACCCATTTAAATGAAATTGGATTCATAAATATAATTCCAAAATAAATATAAACCAATCCTATAAATAATAGGGATATTATCCTTGAAAAATATCCCCAATAAAACATAAGTAAAGTCAAATAATTTTGTCATACATGAAAACTAATTTTGATAGATTACATGATAATAATTTTTGTGGAAAATATCCTTTATGGTCTAAAAACATTTTATTTTCCTAAAATGTTTTGTAATTTTAAAAGAGAACATTTTATTTGAAAATATAATTACAATATTTTAAGGTAAGCTTCAAGTAATTAAGGCTTTATGATAGTGGAAAAATCCATTCATTTTATATAAGTTTATAAAAACATTCATTTCATACTTTTTTCATAATATTCATGAATTACCTCATTTTGAAAATGGAAAAAAATATTCATTTCAATCCATTGTGTAAAAATCATCACATGAGAAAAAAATTTTAAAAAAATTGTATACGAATAGTAAAAATACTTTGGAACTTTTTTAAGAAACATGGACATGGAAGATAAATATTTCCCAACAAATACTTATGTATAAATAATACTGAATAATATTGATATTGTAAAATTAAACCTTGCCTTAGGTCCGATTTCCTTTATACATATCCAAATATCATATATAATGGGTTAAATAATGTTATTAATTTATATCAGAACCATATTCATAATTATAATATTTTATATTATCCTTTTATATAATTTTATCACCAGTTTGTTAATAATATTTCCATATTATCCTTCTATTGGGTGTTAACTAATTCATTTTTCCTATGCATGTTTTCTCATATAAGTCTCAGTTCTTGTTTATAAGATATAGTTAATTTATCTCCAGAATGATATTAAGGTAATATATATCATATTTATTCATTATATAAATTTAAATAATCTTTCTTGAATGTTGAACATGGAAAATAAATCGCATTATATCGTGGGGACGTAAGGCCATACGTACGCATGAGTGATGGTATCATTCCCTTAATGGTGAAATGGTAAGAAATAAGATGGTATATTAATATTTTCCTATAATAAATATAATTTTATAATTATAATATATATATATATATTACTTAGATCATTATAACAATCCAAATAAAGTGATGATGAAAAACATATTACATCATGACGTGGAGATGGTAAGTCGTACGCACGCATACACAATGCTTTTTTTCACAGGATGGATAAATGGTGGAATATGGTTTTTACATAATAATAATAACATATCATAATATTTTCATACTATAGTTTCTACATTATAATTTAAACAACTCATCAATAGGAATTTGCAGAAGAAATAATATTGAAAGTTTCGGTAAAGACGATTACATCTTCTTTAGAGAACATTATGTAGATCTTCTTTCAGGGAAACTACGGTTTGACATTTGATAATACCAAAACCTATAGAGTCTGTATAGGGAAGTTTAAAAGATAAATTTTCAAGGTATAGTCGATCTTGAATTCTCAATGTGATGTGAAGAAGTTGGGGAGGAGGTTCACTTTTATAATTGAGGTGAGGGCCACTTTTAGGATTTTCTCAAAATATTAATTTATAATAAATTCAACCTCAATAAAATTTCTTCCAAAAGTCCATGTATTTAAATATAATAATATATAAGGTTTTAATATCATCAAATAATATATTTTAGACATTTTTTTGTATTATTTTAAACGTAATCATTTTGATTAAACATTAGTTAACCTATTTTAATTTTAATAAAGTTAACAAAATTTTCAATATTAATAGGTTGTAAATTTTACATACCTAAATTCAATTAAATCATAAATGATAAATTTATAAAATTTTATAACATATTGTAATTTTTTTAATTTTATATATTTTTATGATTTTTAAATAATTTAATAACATATTATTTCTATAAAATATCTTTAAGGTCAATATTGATATTATTCATTACTTTTACAAACATGACGATAATGTTTTAACTTTAAAAAAATATTTTATTATATCCCTATTATGTTAATGGAATATAGAAAATCTTTTTATCACATTAATTATCTAAAATTATATTTATTTTACAATTTTTATTATCATTTATTTAGAATTTTCATTAATAAAATAATTATTATATCTATGTTGTGTAATTATTTATTATACTTATTTGTTCACTAAAAAGTAAAAATAAAATAAAATGATGAATATAAATCTTCTATATCTTTAGTAAATATTTATATTCAAATATTTATTTTTTGTAACCCAATATAAATATGATATAGTATTTTAAACATAATTGTGATATAAATAAATATTTATTAAATAAAATATTATAAATATGAAAATCTCATATAAGTGGCCCAAAAAGACAAAAATAAATTTATATCATGAAAATATTTTTATTATGTTAAAACAATTCCTTAACATTCTTTCATAAAATACTTTTTTCCTCATGTGGACTTATAAGGTATATTTAAGATAAAGAAAGTTACATTTTTTGACTTTATTAGACTAAAATATTATATAATCCATTTTCAAGGAAACATATCTCTTAAAAAACATAAATTTGTTCCTTATGTTTTAAGGGTCTAATTATAGTCATTAAATAAAATTTTGTCATGTGTTAGGGTCATTTAATAGTTATTATTCATTTATTTTTTAACATAAATAATCAAATTTACCCTTTACCATGGTATAAAAATATACCTAGGTTATTATTCATTGGGAAAATAATAAAATCAACTAATTCACTAAATTTGGACATTATGAATCCAATTTTTTCAACCGCGTTTAAAATTTTAAAATATAGATGTTTTATAAATTAATTTAAAATAAAATCTCTAAAATTTCGTCAATATAGTTTTCTTAGAAAAATTCCCACTTAAACATAAAAAGTCTATATAAAAAAATAATGTATAAAATACTTTTCAAACATCATAATTGAGTTATTTTAAATGAAAATTATCTAATTAAAATTTAAAACAAATCCAAAAAATAATTTTCCCTTGAAAATACTTTAAAATAAAATACAGTTTTCAATACAAATCATTAATTTCACTATTCCTTAAAAATAAATGTTTTCAGACAAAAGTAATTTTAAAGTAATTTTTACATGATGAATTAAAATATGAAACTAATTATTTAAAAAAATTATAAAACTTATAAAAATTAATATCAATTCATAAATTGAAGAAAAACTCATTTTTGAAGATAACGTATTATTAAAAAAATAAAGTGATTTTACTAAAATATTGTTATTATTTTATAATCCCTTAAAAATTCATTCATATCGTTTAAGAGATTTATATTTATTTTATAAATTATTTATTTATATTTATTCCCATAAATTTAATGTCTAGGTTGTAATAATATTGTCTCACAGTTCATTTAAACTCACGATTTCCTATAATGCAAGATGTTGAAGAATTAAAAATATTTAAAGTGAAATATTTCATAAAAATATCTTGTTATTAAAAATATTCTAGATATAAGCTACTACATTATATGTTTGATGATATGTTATTCATGTAATATAATGACAAGTGTTGAAGGAAGTACAATGAAAATATCTATGATAATTTCTTATGAAATAAAAATATATTGATAATTTGAAACTTTTGAAGATATAATTAAAGAAGGGTAAAATATCCATAATGTTGTAATATACAATCCATGGTGTTTTTATCATGAAGGAATCTAAATACGATTAATAAAATCTATTTGATGAAGGTTTCAAGAAGATGAAGTGAACTAACATTAATAGAAGTATATTTACTTTGTAAATATACAAAAAGGGTATTTAATATTCAATAAGTCTTGTGAGTTTCACTAATGTACTTTAAAAATATTTATACTTTTAAAATTTAATTAAAATCATTTGGTTGGATTTTATGTGATTTAGAAGGCCCTAAGATTATGTGAAGTAACTCTGAGCTTATTTTAGGAATTCTGTAACTCTATGATTATAACATTTAAAATAGCTAAGACTTAGAATTTTTGTAAGGTTCATTTTTAGTTCAGAGGGTTATATCTTCATGGTGTAGAAGGAATTATTATTATGTTTTTACTTCTATTGATCATACAATACTTTATATGTATTATCATGAACTCCGCATGGATCGTTCTTGACTTCGTAAGGTCCATTGCCATCTTTTTAAGGATGATTCTTGATGATTATATGGATGATTTCCAAACATCATAAGTATGAGTAAGATATTAACAATTATTATTTTTTTACTTCATAATGATGAGTCAAACAAAATTAGGATCATTCTTACTTTTTACGGTTCATTTTAGGGGTCTATAAGATTCATCTCAACATTGAAATTAATAATTGGGGAAGGCATGACCACTTCATAAGATTCATTTACTCCTGTGAAATATCATTTAATGTAGTAAATTGTAAAATTATGTGAACATTAAATAATTTTTTAGTTTTCATACAAGTAGCATAATTTTTATTTTTACTTCATAAGGATCATAAACGTTGTAGAAAATTAAAAATATCGCCTTGGTTTTTTAGGGATCATTTTGACACCATAAGGATCGTGGAGATTTTATAAAGGCAGTTTTGACTTCTTAAGGATCAATAATTTTAGAAATTTTTATATTTATAAAGAATTAAATAATTGAGATTTCTATATTTAATATTCTTAAGAAATATATATCATATGATTCTAAAGATAATATTCAGGGTAATAATATCATAAATCATTGTTAATCCATGATTTAAGAATTTAATTGTAAAAGATTAAATAAAGAGATCATTCTTCCATTAATATGTGATTTATTTGTAAAATACATTTGTTCCTAAAAAATATTTAATTTAAAGTCATCAATGAGGGATTATTAAATTTGGGAATTTGAAAACAATATTGGTGATCCAAGATGAATGAAATGATTTGAGTAATTATATATGTTGATTCTTAAGCATATTTTCATTGATTTTAATATCAAAAAGGTGTTTTTAATTCTTGATTGGAATTGATACGGTAAAGCAATGACGTTCATTGGTGATCAAATACAAGCTAGTTCTCATAATTTTTTTTTCATATCAGGACCATAAAGAGATGATAATAACACAACATATAATTACTATATATTTTTATATAGACATAAATACTGATTTATCTATGGATATATATATATATAGGTATTTTGAGAAGAATCTTGTTAGTTCACTTGTCCAATTTAAATGGCGATTTATCTAGTTGGGGTAAATTTAAAAAAATGGTATTCACCTAGAAATTTAGCAGTGGCCAGACTGTGAAGAGAAAGGAATATTTTTTATCATGGGAGCACACCCATGTGATACTTTTTAAGAAATATTCAAAGATCATGATGCCAATATTGATGATATTTCTCTATTAAAATATAAATAATACATTTTTATGATCCAAAGTGAATATAATATAATATAAAAAGAGAGATTATGTGTGAAAATAAAATAAGAGAACCTGGATCTATATGTGTGAATATAGAAACCTAAATATAATGTAGTATAGAAAGAACATTATTTATATCAAAGAAGACTAAGTAGCTAATGTTATTCTATTGATTAGATATAGTGTTTCCAAATAGAATATCAATAAGGGAGAAGAATAAGATTTGGGGAAGGCCGATGTGAATAGAGTGTTTATATTTATTCATTAGAATTTGAAATCCTTATAGACTATGTTGAGAGATTCCAATGATCAAATTCTATGAAATATCCAATATCCTATATATTTAAAATGATTGAGTTTTATGCTATTATACTTAATGATTTTCATAAAGTTGAATACTTTATTGAGGTGGAACAACATATAATTTGATATGGAAATATCCTAAAACATTTGTTAATCACAATCAAAACTATTCAGAAAGAAGACTGTTGAACACCATTGGTTCTACTATAAAAATGTTCTGAAGACTATAAGAATAAATATAAAAATATTTTTAAGATGATTCATAATTATCCTTGGTAAGTTTATTTAAAAACCACCATAATGTAACATTTATTATAAAACCAAACAATGAAGTGGTTGAGTGGAGGGGGATACATTCTTAACAAAAAATTTAATTACTTTTATGCACTAGTGATAAAATATGTTCCTCAAGGTGAATAAACAATACAAATAGGGGTTGGGTTTTCTATTATGGGTCTGGACCTTATAAAAATACCATTTTCATCTCTTTAATTTTTTTAGTATTATATATTGTATTGTGTACAAGGAAAAACAAAAATAGATCCACTTGTCTTAAGTAACAGTATATGTTTAAATACTAACGTCTGTAAAATCTAACAAGAGTAATTTGAATTTTTTAAATATATGTCTACATTGATCTACCCCCTCATAGTGTACAAGATCTCATTGTTTGTCAATACAATTAGTTTCAAAGTTCAATACTCCCTTTTAATATATCTACTTTGTGACCTATTTTATTTTATTTGAATTATATGAAGTTCAAATTTGATGATTTTTTAGAATTTTATTAGATGTAAAATTATTTTTCCATACCTTTTAAAGTAGATATTAAGGTTTTTTCCAATAATATTAAAAATAATAAGAGAATTTGGGGAAATAATTTAAAAAAGATCTCAAATGGGGATGAGGATCAACCCCTATCCAAATATAATCAAACTAGTACTTATTTTGTAAAATATATATAATATGATCCCTGTAGTGAAACTATTTCTATTGGTGATTAATATGAGTCCAATAACTTTATTGATGTAATGTACTTAAAGTTGAATGATGTCTAGAGAGAGTTACTATTGAGTTTTCACATACATATTTTCATTTATCAAGGAACTAAATTATGAATCCAATACGGATGGAATAAAAAGATCATGAGATGGAATATACATTAGATAAAATGGTAATAAGATAAACACTCTCAAAAAAATTGTTCAATCCATGTATCAAACTATATCACTATGGAAATAAATGATTTCTCCCATTGATTGGGAATTACAAAGGACTGTTTAAGAGAAAATATTGATTAAAGAAGAGATCCATGAAATATATAATCTAAAAAAACCTCAATTAATGATAATGATTATTAGATAGAGTTTCAAGAAAAGAGAATTAATGATTTGGATAATTCTATATTGGACATATTTTAGATGCATGAATTCATATTTAAAAGTTCAAGAGTGAATGTAAAGATATTTTTTACACTTATTGAAAAACAAATTCTAAAAATATAAAATTTCTTGAGTTGAGGTCAAATTTTGAAATATAGAAAACACCCAAGAAAAATATTAACTAGATTTTGAAATAACAATCTCCAACTAATTTTTTTTTTGATAAGATTCATATTTATAAAAATATATTCTCTCATATTTACATGATCTTGAGACCTTTTGAATTAACCTCCTCTTAGAACCAAGGTTTTTCACAACTGGAAAGAGATTTTATTTTTTGTTTTTTCTTATTCCACACTGGGTGGAACAGGGAGTTTTTAATCTAAGTGATTTTATAGTTTATGTGGATTTATTTTTTATGGTGGAATCATTTCCTATTGTTTTTTATTTTTTTTTATCAAATTCTAATGGAAGGGGTGATATTTGTGAATCATGTATTTCTAGGATAGAATCTTTATAAACATGGGAAAGGCATGGATTTTTCAATGATTGAAGTTTATTGAAGATGTGAATCTTTATGAAGGCATCTGGTATATATTGTTGTGAAGCTATAAAGGTTCACAAAATATGTTTCACGAATAATGGGTGAGGTTCTATGAAAATATTGTAAGGTATGTGACTATGAGAATCTTTGTGAATGGAAAATTTTACATAATCTTCATGAAGAAAATTATCTTTTTGAACATGAATGAATTGGTTCAAAAAAACTTCATGGTGAGCTTGAAATCTTCACGAAGGAGGTGTTTCCTATAAATAGGCGACCACACATCATTTGAGATAATAAGAGAATTTAGAAAATGGGTAAAAATTTTGGATTTAATAACGATATAATTCTTCAAGAATCATGATCTTTTTATGAGAAAAATATTCATGAAAATAATGTTTTATAACTAATTTAAATGTAGGAATTTTAGAAAATGGAGTTTCATGAAGACTGTGAGCTCACGATAGTTTGGATTTCACTAAATTCTGGGATCATTGCAAAGGTTTGTTGTTCCCTAGAGTCTGGTAGGGGTGTGAGCTCAGGGAAATATGAGAATTAAGGTAGGTTAAAAAAGGATAAAAACCCATTGATACATAAAGGGGGTTTCATGAAGGAGGGATTTTTTCAAATGGTACTTATGTGAACAGATGGTTTGAACATCTGTTTGTAGTGAACAGATCATTAAAATACAACAATTCAGGACTATGATATAAGTAGAGTCTCTTGATAATTTGGGAAAAAGAATTATATACCAAATTTTTTGAGGATATATTCAAGTTGATATACTAAGTAATACTTCCCCCAAGGATGTTAGTAGGGGGGTTTGATGGAAGTGATCTGATGGAGGAAGTGTGTTATCCCTAATATTCTTGTAAATTAAGTGGTCCAATCACATAGTAACCATCTCTAAAAAATCTCAATATACAATTTCTAGTGAATCTTAGTTGATTTAGGTTGGACCTACACCCTGTCAGTGTATTCTCCTTGTACAATCCCTTAGTGGTGAACTAAGTAAAATTTTTGTGTCATTTTCCTTTTTCTATATATGGGTGTTTAATATTTACATGATTCCATTAGAAAAATTTGACATGTTCCTACCATTGTGAAGATAGTATCTGTCTCATTAAAAAGAAAAATTTAACACCATAATTCATCCCTTCCCTCTTAGTTTGTTCTATGGTCCTACACATCCTCTATAATTTCATGGAAGAAGGTAACCCATTATCCAGTTAATTATGTGTATAATAATATTTTTTTTGATGGATAGTACAAGATTCAAATAAAAATATTGAAAAAGTGGTTGTAAAAAATGTTTATGAATCCATAAATATATCAATGGGATGTATGCATGTCAAAGTTGAGTAACTAACCAACCAAATCCCAAAATGGGGGTGTGTCTATCCAAAAAAAGGTTGAAAAGGCTAAAAAATCTTTCAATACCTCTTCTGAAGACAAAGGGCTGGGATTTTTTTTGCTACTGTTTGTGCTATAGAGGGTTTTATTGTTAGTATATTGAATATTGGGAAAACAATTCATATATGGTGGTAAAAAAAGATTTGATCTTATTGGGAATAGAGCTAAAAAATAGAAGACCTATGGTGAAAAATAAAATTTCATAGAAAATAATAATTTTCTTACAATAAATAGATTTGATTTCTTGGAATACATCTATGATTATTTCAAAAAAATTGTTGTCATAGTTATGATGAGTTTGGTGTATACTATCCAAACACAACTCATATTGTGATGAGAAAAATGCCAGAGCATAAAAATTAGTAGATGACATTGAGGGATGAATCTTCATTTGGATTAAAGAATGTGAAGAAATGTTTTAAATAGAATAATTATACTAGGTAAATCACTCCCAGGAATATTTTGAAGAATGTTGGAAAAAATTGTCAAACCTTATATAAAATGATTCAATTTTTATATAAAATGATTCATATGAACCATTCTAAGTAGTATATTAACATTAAAAATAGAATAATTACACAATAAAATTCAATTAATCTTAGAAAGGAATAAGAATATTATTTTAGTGGCATAAATCCCTAATAAATAACATGTCATGTTTCAAAAGAAGGTAAAGTAAGTGGTTGGTAAAGATTTGTGTCGAAGGTGAAGACAACTAGAAAATATTATAATTAAATGTAGAATAGTTTTATTATGATAAAATAAGTTACGAAAGAAAAAAATTTAAAACTCCCATGACTCAATGTGCCCATACTGATTCTACTAGAAAATGGTCCCCAAATAAGAAGAGGGTTCATCATGTTCCAAAATAAATATAACTAATTTAGCAAGCCTATTTGGAATTACCTTTGAATATGGAGAAATATCATAAAATTGAATGTTTGATGCTCATTAATATTAGTAAGGATATTCTACCTAAGAATAAATATCAATAAAAAATAAATCCATGTTACCTAAAAATGTGTAGATTTAGAAAATCATAAATGAAGTTATATGGAAGGGTTATTGATGCTTTATACATAAGAAAGTGATTTAATAGTTATCACATTTTCCCTCTCACGACATTTTAATTGGTAATAATTCAATTGTTATCATAGATTCTTGGACATTATTTATTATAAAATCAACCAAGATGAAGACTACTAAAGAGCATCCCTTGATGGGGGTTCTAGGAAAATGGATAAGCTTCTAGAGTTATGTTATTTGATAAAAATATTCAATTATGAGAAATGACTGATGAAACTAAAGATTGAGGTATAATGATCACTATTCCTACTTTATTTTAGTTAATGTTGTATTTTGTTACTAAGACGGGTGATTTTTAAAATTGGAAAGGGGTTGTAATATATTATATACCTGAATGTTTTGATGTGTTTGTTGAAGTTTGGTACAGGTGCATAGAATTGATGGAAATCTATTTGAACAACTGCTACGAATTTTATGTTATTTTGTATCAAATTGTAGATATCTCATCTATATCATTGTTATTTATATTGATCACTCTTCTTTTTTTAACACTGATCATAGATCATATAGACTTAGATTTAATTAATTGATGACTTGTTTATAATAGAAATGTGATTCCACCCTTCTTTCATGTGGAAATGATTTATTATCTTAATAATGTGACAATAAACAAAGAGGTGGATATGTTAATTTCAAATATAGTGGGGAGTAATATAATATCTACCTTTATTTTGAATTTATTGTAAATAAGTGGGATACAGAAAACTGAATTGAGAGAAAAAGAACATACAAGCACTAGTATTTTATGAAATAGAAAATAGTATTGAAAAAAAATACAAATTGGGAGATTGAATAACCCAAAAAATTATGTATGTTTTATTTAATTTAAATTTTCAGGTAAATATATCTTGGTTTCTGAAGTGATAGAGTTAGAATCCACTAAATAAAGACCATGAAAATGTTTCCTATACATTTGGGTAAATATGATTGAGAATTTATTATACTGGAATACCTAGCTAGATAGATTATATATAGAAACTATTACATCTGATGGTTGATGATCCAGTATTTATTGAAGATAATGAATAGTGTTTATGGAAGGAAAAAACTATTTATAATAGTTTCTTATGAAGTGGAAGAGTTAGCTATTTTATAGCTTGTAAAGCTTTAATCAATGAATAATAAAATCTGACTAAATTTGTGAGAGACCAGCCATGGAATATTAGAATAAAGGATACTAAATATAAGGTCTAACATATCTTGGATGAAGTTTAGAAGAATTAGAAGTGAATATGACAATAAAAGGTAGTGAAGTAAAATTAAAAACACACAATATGGGGTTTTAATCATCTAGATGAATTTAAAATCACATTCAATTACTTTGAAAATATTTTAATATTTTTAAAATTTAGTTGATTTAATTTGAGACAACTTAACGTAATTTAGAATTCTCAAATATGAAGTTAATTGAAAGTAATATTATTTAAAGAATATTGGATTTTAGTGATTGGAACTGGAAAAAATGGATAAATCCAGATTTTTTTATAAGCGTCATCTATACTTCAAATGAGTTATTCTAGAGACCCAAGGTGGAAAATACATGTGTTTATAAGGACACAGAAAATCTTTATTAGGATTATCCAAAACATTTTAAGGATCATCCTAGACATTGTAGGGAACATTCATGGAATCATAAGGATCATATTCTACTTCAAGAGGATAATTCATAATGTTTGTACATAAGATTTCCATATTTCTTTAATATGAGTTTAAAGTTCATAAAGATGATTTTTAGACTTCAATATGATTTTTATGATATATATTATGATCATACCAACTTCATAATGGTAATTTTAGGAGTTTTTAAGAGGCATATTGACTTTAAAAGTAAAAATTATCACATGGATGACCAATTCATAAGATTCCTTTACTCTTGAAATATCTTTTGAAAATAAAATTGGAAAAGGTAGGGAACTTAAAAGAACCCCATAAGAATAATTCCATTATCAAAAGGATCATTGGATTTCATGTGACCAGGATTCCCTCACTAGTGAAATATCATGTAATTGTCAGTGTGTGTCGTCTGACTGTCACTGCCCCCATGAGAAGACACAAGGAACCAGTTTTGGCCGCTAAATGAGTCGTCACCCTAGCTTAGGGATAAACCACACTGTACCACACCATAATAATCTCTCATTCTTATCAATGATTATGGCTTGGATTAATAAATCTAAAACATTAATCAATCAAAAGATATTAATGTTAGATCAGATTGCATATATGATCCCAACCTAAAACTGACTCACTATAATCAACTCATCCTTTGTGAGAGTAGTTGTGAAATTCTATAGATCTTTGAATAGAGTAGAATGCACCATCACTGATATATCACCCTGGTGAAGGTGCATAAATTATCAGCTCACTCCGCACTCACTATCAATGGGAAAAAGTAATCATTGAAATCCATCTAAAAATCATTGCAGTATATATCTCAATGTTGACCAGCATGGTAGACAATGTCCCACCATCACTTAGAGGAATCAGGAAACATATAAGTTTCGAGATTAATCCTCTTTTACAAAGTCATTTAAAAGTGCTCTTATATAGATTTCATGGCCTTCATCCATGAATCAAAAGGCTGGGGGACACTATTCCTAGAGAAAGTAGGTGGATTCTACTACTGGAACTCCCATATAAACACTACCAAACAATAGAAAACTCACATATCTCCTAGAAAAGACTGAATAAATTTTAGGAAAACTCTCTTGGAAATAAATAATGTGTGACCAACTTGTTTATAGTAGGAGGATTCACTAGTGGCACTATAGGAGGTAATTTTGGCTGCTCTCGGACCACCACTATAAGAAAAATACCTTATTGCAATGAGCTATTTGATACGGGCCTATCACTGGTCATAAATAGTCCTTTTTAGAGTACTATTAACAATGAGATTCGAATCTCGTTACTAATTATATTAAATAAACACTTATTTACTGTGGGAGAAGGTACCTCTCGCAAATACTTTTAGCATGACTTCCCAACACAATGTAGGAAAGGGTATCTGTGGTGGGACTAGGTTCTTATCACATATACTCGTGTTCATTTAAAGTTATATGTGATAGGAGAATGTTTCCATCGCAAATAACCTTCATTAATTATAGTTATTTGCGAGGGGTCATTAATACCCATCGCAAATACTCTGTCGTTAGGTGACTATTTGTGACAATACTCATCGTAAATAAATTTTTAACTACCGCCTCGATTATTTATGGTGGGAACTATTTATGATGGTACCCATTGAAAATATTCTCATTTCTACTAATATAAAATATATATACCCACCCCCCCTAAATTGTTTCCCTTCCTTCTCAATTTTAGCTCACCTCGGCTCAAGTTTCCTTTTCTTCTCTTCAATTGTTTAATTAAAATTATAATGTTTTACATGGAAGGAAATTTTCAGGTTTGCATCACACATAAGATTCATTTTTTATGGTATTTATATAATATTTTTAATTATTATTCTAATAATTTTATTTTATATTAGCTTTTAATATTATTAATTAGTAGTAATTAGAGTTAATTAGAAGTAATTTTTTTTAATTAGAAGTAATAATTTATTATTAGGAGTAGTTATTTTAAATTAGAAATATTTAGTTTTAATAAATGGTAATGTTTTTAATTTAAATTAAATAGTTTTAATTTGATATAGTTATTTTAATTTATTAGTCAGTGGGTGTTATCAATTGTAATTACTCATAATTGATAAATAGACAGTATTAATTATAAGAACATAGAAATAATTTATAGATCTTAATAATAAGTAATAATATTTTATAGTCATTTTAAATAAATAACAGTAATTAGAAAAAATGAGTCTTAAACCACTATAATCTGTAGAAATTAGCAGTAATTAATAATAATTAATGATAAATCACAATAATTTTTAAAATTTGGCATTGTTAGAAAAATTAGTAAAAAGTAGTGGTAATTATTAAACATTAGTAAAAAAACATTAAATCGCTATAATTAGTAAAATTTAATGGTAAATAGATAAAATTAGTGATAAATTACTCTAATTATTCTTAATTAGTAGTAATTACCAAAAATTAGTAAAAATTAGGGATGATTTGTAAAAAATAGTAAAAATTAGCGATAAACTAGAGTAATTAGTAATAATTAGCAGTAATTAGTAAAACTTAATAGTAAATCGCTATAATTATTAAATTTTAGCTTTGATTATTGAAAACTAATGTTAAATAACATTAAATGTTAACAATTACCAGTAATTAGTCAAAATTATTAAAAATTACTTACAATTATTAAAGATTAGTAAAAATGAATATTAAATCACTATAATTTGTAAAAATTAAGGGTAATTTGTAAAAATTAGCCCCAATTTGTAAAAAATAGTGACAAATCAATATAATTATAAAAAAATAGCTGTGATTAATAAAAATTATATAAAATTAATGGTAACTCAAAATAATTAAGTAAATATTAGCACTAATTAATAATAATTGGTGGTAACTAGTGGGGATTAGAAATAATTAATGGTAATTAGTAATAATTAATGATAATTAGTAATAATTAGTAATAATTACTAATATTTAGTGTTTATTAGTAATACTTTGTAATAAATAGTGGTAATTAGTGGTACTTAGTAATAATAATTGGTGATAAGTGGTACATAGTAATATATAGTATTTTTTTAGTATAAATTACTTGAAAATCAAAACTAAAATAGGTCGTCAATTATTAGGTGTTGAGTAATAAAATTTTTGGATATGGTTGGAATAAATTGGTTTCATCACCTGAATATTTAAAAATATATGATTTACACAATTTAGTAATTAATAATATATTTTGTTACTTTATATAAAATTATACTAAAAATTAGCTGTAAATAGTGGTAATTATTTCTAATTACCACTAATTTCCACTAATTTCTAGTATTATTTAATATAAAGGAAGAAAGTATATTATAAATTTTTAAAAATGTGTAAATAATAGAATTTTAAATCTTCATGTGATAAGAAATGACCAATTTGTGTCCTCCATGTCTAAATTGGTTATTAGGTCGGTAGAATCGAGGCAGGAAGGATGCGACACATTGATGTAAGAAGCAATATGAGAAGAAGGAGATACTTTGATGGTAGGAGCAGAAGCAATCAAAGATGTGTTGATGGTAAGATCAGTTTCATGAGTAGGCGATGAAGTAAATGCGATAGTTATTGTAAATTAGAAATATTGAGTTTTAATTACCAGTAATGTTTTAAATTAAAAGTAAATAGTTTTAATTTTTAATAATTTGTTTTATTTATTAGAAAGTGGGTGTTATTAATAATAATTACTTATAATTGATATAAAAAAGTATTAATTAATATAATTTAATAATAATTTATAGATCTTAATAATAATTAATAATAATTTATAGTATTTTTTAATAAAATAACGTTAATTAGTAAAAATGAATGTTAACCCGCTGTAATTAGTAAAAATTAGCAGCAATTAGTAAAAAATAACCATAAATAAAAATATTTTTTAAAAATTAGAGTTATTTTTAAAAAATTAGTGGTGATTAGTAAAAAAATTAAAATTAATAGAAATGGCTGAAATTTAGTAATAATTAGCATAAATGGATAAAAATTAGCAGGGATTCAGAATTAGTAAAAAATAACATTAAATCACAATTTAATGAAAAACATCAAGGTTAATTAGTCAAAATTTGTGGTAAATAGTAAAAATTAGGGATAAATCACAATAATTATTAAAAATTATAAGTAATTAGTTAAAATTATTAAAACATTAGTTTTAAATCACTATAATTAATAAAATTTAGCATTAACTTGTAAACAATTGAAACAATTACGGGTAAATTTGTTAAAGTTAATGTTAAATAACTATAATTAGTGAAAATAAAAGAAATTAGGAAAAATTAACAATAAATCACTATAATTATTAAATATTAATATTAATAAGTAAATTTTTTTAAAAATTAGTGGTAATTATATTTATTGGTGAAAATGAACATTAAATTACAAAAATAAGTAAAACATTAATAAAAAATAGTTGAAATTAATAGTAATTAGTAAAATTTGGCAATAAATTATTAAATTAATAAAAATTATTGATAAAGCTTCATTAATTAGTAACAATAATCGATAAATTAGTTTTGATTAGTAATAATTATTGGTAAGTCAATTTAATAATTAAAAATTGGTTGTAATTATAAAAAAATATAAAAATTAGCAGTTATTAGTAAAGATTAGTTTTTATAAACATTAAACTACTATAATTATTAAAAATTAATGGTAATTAATAAAAATTAGTATTAATTAGTTACAAATCATGGTAAATTATTATAATAATTAAAATTAGTGGTAATTAGTAAATATTAGTATTAATTAGCGATAATTAGTAAGGATTAGTAGAAATGAACATTAAATTACTATAATAAGAAAACAATTAATGGAAAATAGTTAAAATTAGTGGTAATTAGAAGAAATTGGAAATAAATCACTGTAATGACTAAAAATTAATATGCATTATTAAAAATTAGTAAACATTAGCATTAAATCGCTATAATTAAGTAAAAATTAGTATTAATTTTTAAAAATAAATGCAATTCACTATAATTATTACAAATTAGTGGTAATTAGTAATAATTATTAGTATTTAATAATAATTAGTGGTAGTTAGTAATTATTTATTGGTGATTAAAATTATAAATATTTATCAATTTTTTGCATAATTATAGTCAGATAAAATAGACAACATTTAAAGACTCCAACTTATTTTAGTATAAATAATGCTTATATCAGTTCTTTCAAAGCATTTATATCCTTACAATTAGAGTTAATTAATGATAGTTTGTAAAAATCATCACTAACTATTAAAAATATATGGTAAATATATGAAATTAGAAATATTTACAAGTAATTTATAAGTTTTCTTAATTTTCCACTATTTTTTTCTTTGTCCTCTTCATATATAAAATTAATCACAAAAAGAGTTATTTATTTTACGTTTTTTAGAGAAATACAGAACAAGGATTTCAACAAATGTCATTATTACATGATCTTTATTAGATAAATCATTATAGGAATCCAAATGGTTCTGGTATAAATCATGTATATATTGGTGGTGTTGAATCTTTTTTATTATTTTCATAATAAAAAGAAGAATTTATTTTAGAAGGGAAAATTTAAGTGCCTATATAAGAAATGTGATATAAGGAGGTTTGAAAAATATGACAAAGTTTTGAGTCATCTATTGTGTTTCTGTTTTCAAAAAGATAATTATTTTTGGTACCAACATGGTGAACACAGTTTTAGAGAAGATAATAATAGTTTTTTTCATATTTATCACAGTTTCAAAATTTATTATATGGTGTGGTTTGTTTGTATTTTAAAAAAACTGAAACTTAGGATTATATTGATTTAACTCCTGCATTAGAATCATCTCAATTTTATGAGTTCTTGAATTTTGCTGGGGATGCCTTATATCCTAGTCATAAGATAAAAAAATTTAAGCGGTGGGAAAATTTATTTCTATTAAATAAGATTATGAAATGTCAAATAGCTTCTTTGATCAGATATTATATTTTTTTTAAAGAACTCTTACCTAATGAAAATTTATTGCCTACAAATTTCAATGAGTGCAAGAGTCTGTTCATAATTTGGATATCGATTTTCAAAAGATTCATCCATGTTCAAATTATTGAATCATATGTTATGGTGAAAATGATTCTTTAGTTAGTTTTCCTACATGTGGTAAATTGAGGTATAAAGAGTCTCTACATTGGAAGTTTGGAAATATTCCTATAAAAAAATTTAGGTACTTATTGCTTAAACCTGGATTGTGGCATCCATATATGTCTCAAAACACTACATCATTGTTTTCATGACACAAAATTAATATTTAAATCATGAAAAGCTTAAATCATCCTTGTGATGGTAGTTCTTAGAAACATTTTGTCTAATTACATCCTTGGTTTTTTTAATAATCCTGAAATGTGTGATTGGGTCTTTCTACGTATGTTATCTGTTCATTTTATTCTTATAGTATTTAATATTCTTATTGACATGTCTTTATTTCTCCACACAATTTACCCCTTTGGATTTTAACGATTCAGCCACATATTTTTTTATCCTCATTAGTTCTAGGACATTCAAAAAATAATATTGAAATTTATTTAAATCCATTGATTGGTGAGTTAAATTTATTGTGGAGTAATGGTGTCAGTGCATATGATATTGTTTAGAAACAAAATTTCCTAATGAAAGATGCATTAATGTGGAAAATTATATAATTACCAGTATATGGAATGTTATCTGGATGGATTACAAATGATTAAAAATCATTTCCATAATGTATGAGAGTCAAAAATCATTTATTCTCATCAACAGAACAAAACCTTCATTTTTCAACTATTATCAAATATTTCTTCCTATCGATCATCCTTTTAAGAGGAACATTTATCATTTTCAAAAACGTTCAATTGAAATAGATGGTACTCCAATAATGATACTAGGTATTGAGTTAAAATATATTATCTATTTGTCACCTCCCATTGCATTTTGAATGACTATAAACCCACAAAAAATAAACAACTTTGGGTACGAACACAATTGGATAAAACGGGGAATTTTTGGTGATCTGCTATATTGGTCTAATTTGCTGGTCTTTTAAATGTTGGATGTCATGAAGGTTGAGTAGAACTTTTTTATAATATATTTTATACAGTTTGGGACACACCTATTAAGGTAAAATATAATTCAAAGGCATGATTATATCTTGTCCAAATTTATAGGTGACTAGAAGATGAACTATTTCAAAATGATAGATCAAAGTAGTTAATGAATCCAAAATTGGATTATATATTTTATAAATTAAATATATTATTATTTTGTTAGTGGATTATAGATTTGAGGATTACATATGGTTATGTTTCCAATTATTCTATATTTTTTAGGAATGGTCACATTACTATATTAAAAAGTCATGACTGTCATGTTATAATGTAAAGACTCCTACCGATTGGATCAAGGGGTTTGATGAATTCTATTATTTGGGATGTGCTAATAAAAATTTCTTATTTTTTCTAAGACACGTGTGTGGCATCTATATACTATGATGAACGAATTAGACTATAAGAAGATGTTGTTTTAATTTTATATAAATTGGAGAAAAATATTCTGGATTTCTTTTATTCATTGCAACATTTGATATTACATTTTCTATATGAATAAAAATTTATAGGGTCGGTACAGTTCGAATGGATGTACCCATAAGAGATATTCCTGTAGAAATTGAAGAAAAAGGTATGTAATAAAGCATCAGTTGAAGGATCAATTAATGAAGCTTATTTTCAAGAGAGAATTATTTATTTCTACTCTCATTATTTTCAATCTGAATATCCCTTAAGACATAGATGAATGGGATATAATGATGGAAATGCTGATGATGAAATCAACAGTCAATTATCAATTTGTAATCTTCCTAAACTTGGCTTTGGTGCTGTTCACGAATAATGGATTTCAGATGAAGAACATCATAGGGATCATACATATGCTCTTCTTAACTGTGATGAAATGAGTCCATTTGTATGGTGAGTGATACTATCACATATTCTATTTTTTAAAATTTAAATTAATATTATTTTATTTATAGATTATATGATAATCATATAAAGAAACAATTTTCCAAATTTATAATAGTTTCTCGTGAAGAACGTTGGAAAAATAATTTTTCTTACAGGTTTCAAAAACTACGAAATTAAATTGATTATGTTCTAAAATATAAAATCAATTTATTACTTGTTATATTAATTTCATTTTAAATTTTCAACTATCTAAACATGCTGATAAAATTGATAATTGATTATGTGTATTTATTAACCCACAATCCAAAATGATTAAATAATATAGTGGATATTTGGTTAATTGTCTCTAATTTCATACACATGTATATGGGGAATAAAAAAACAATGAATAGTGGTGTTACCCTAAGAGGATATAATCATAAATAAATTCAATTTCACTTTTGTGGAATGCTGGATGAAATAATTTAACTATGTTATATGGGACAAAATTATGTAATTATTTTTAAATTTCATTGGTTAGATTCTATTAGAGGCTTGTGTGTTCATACGTGTCATGGAATCATTGATATTAAATATAAAGTCCTTCTTGCATTAAATGAACCATTTTTATATGATAATCAGGCACATAAAATTTATTATAATAATTATTATGCTCTTTAAAGAGAGTTATGTGATTGGTAGATAATAATAAAAATGAAATCTTGTGAAAATTAATTTATCTAAAGTGAATGTGGTTCTACTAAAGTGAAAGGAATTGAAATTTTTCAAGAGACAACTCCATATCCATATTTTCTATAAAGAGACAAAAATTTCAATGATGGAACCCCCACCATTATGGGTTAATGGTGATGATGATGTTATTGATGTAACTAATGAATTTAAAATAGAAAGAGATGATAAAGTTAAAAATCATGTTAAAATTGATGATACAGATGAAGAATATGAAGATATTGACAATATAAGAATAAGAGGATAAAGATGATGATTGACACAATTAAATTATTTTTATAATAAAATATAATATATATCCATATGTAATGATTATTTTCAATTATTTTTTGAAAACTGTCATCTCATGATTTAGATGGATAAAAACTATTTATCGGATCTGTTTTGTGATTTGGATGAGACTGTGCTACCTAGTGACGAGCCTGATGTTTCATCATCTGACCCTCAGGCTACTGGAGGTAAACCAATGACTTAGAGGGGCCATTTTCTATCAATGTTGATGATTCCCAAACCTATCCCTAAGAACTGTCTAAGTCTTGAGTTTGATCCATGCAAGTATAGGTCTATTCAGTTTTTCATTTTAGTCAGTTTTCATTAATTTTCATTAATTTATTTATATACTAATTGTTTGATAATTTTTTTCATATATTTTCTCATATGTATTTTTGATAGGGGATTTCTATATTGTCGAATTATTTTTATAGAGTATGGGTTCTGTGGGATCATATTCCTCTTGATGTTCTGTAACATCCCGGTTCTGGAAGCCACCAAGAGGCGCCCCGTACCCGGTTGGTCACATGGCCTCAAGCGCATTTTCCCAAATGCTAGAGGCTACCGACTAGCAGTGAGGACCTCAGGTGTGATAGTGGGGAAACTATTCCCTCAATGGAAGATTACACAGCAGAAGTAAACAACACACAACAGTGGAAGTAATAATAGTCCATACAGAAATAAATAGCAGAAGACTGAAAGAAGCAAACTGGAGCACACATATATAACAATGATGCATGATATGTATATATATGTCTAGTAAAACATCCAAACTAGTAACAATGATGAAAATAGTACTAAACCAAAGTACAGAAGAAAAACAGATGAGATACTCATCAGCATCGCA
Organism: Viscum album; assembly: GCA_963277665.1. Classification (NCBI taxonomy): domain Eukaryota; kingdom Viridiplantae; phylum Streptophyta; class Magnoliopsida; order Santalales; family Viscaceae; genus Viscum; species Viscum album. The sequence goes on from OY728166.1 coordinate 726,694,269, forward strand.
AGCCTCGGCTTGGTCCCATGCTCTCCAGCTCCACAAAAATCAAGAACCTGAAGTAGAAAGTATCTTTCCCTTATCTATACCTGCAAAAATATAATCTACTTAGGCCCAAAAGCATGGTCCAAATAGGGTGTGAGATAAGGTCCCGGTAGGCAACCACCCAAATATTTGTGCCTAACAGTCATTGAATACATGGAAAGTAAAAATACAGGAAGCAGTAAACAGGAAAGCACACAATAGCTACAATCCACAGTGTCTAGCATATAAAGCACACAAGTAATAGCCAAGCAACAATTATAACAACAGGTAACCCCCTTGGTAGTTCTAACAGCTTAACCCTTATTGTTCAACCTACAAGCACTAGAAACCCTCTAGAGGCACACACAGTCTCACCCCTCGGGTTCAGCTAAAGAATAGACTCTCTGAGGAAGCAATCACCGTCAATTCCCCCTATAGTCTCGTATCGTACTAAAGGATCTCTGGGGAAGTACTCAACATCTCATTCCCCATGTGGCCCATGTCGAGGAACTACAGACTCTCTGAGGAAGTACTCATCTTCAATTCCCCTTTTGGTCTCACATCTTAAATTAAAGACACTCTGGAGAATCCCTTACATCCATTCTCCCTATGGTCCACTACACTAGTTTCTCATAGCCATGTGTAAGAAAACATGCATAGCGCGCGTATTTCCCCATGTAAACCTCAAGAAAGAATTATCGATTATTCTAAGGCACAACAATATAACAGTACAAAAGTTCCCCTATCCTACAACTAGGCATGGGAACTGGAAAAACGCCTAACGGGAAAAAATGCATCGAAAAACATCCAAAGAATAGTAAAAATTACCCTATTCACAAGCATTAACCTCTACTCAAACAATCAAGCAAAGTAAGAAAACAAAAAGGGAAAAAATAGAAAATACACGATACATCATTCAAGGGAATTGGTGGAATTGCACAAAATATTCAAATAATTCCTACAGAAAAGCACAAACCACCTACCTCGATCCTATGGAGATCGATATTCATGAACCACGATGATTGATTCTCCATAGAACGTCAAAGATCTGAGAAAACGTCCAAAACGATCAACCCACTATATCTTGGGAAAGATGAGGAATAGGAAAAAAATGCTCTAGGAGAAGGAATAACTCACCGCTGTGGTTCCAATGCAATCGACGGCGGTTGATTCGGAGAAAAGATAGAGGCACGAGGTCTCGATGAAGATTCACGACCGTACGGGTCACTCCCGGATGAATAACCGGAAGAGGAAGTGTGTTTTGTCCGTCATGCGTGACCCCGGTCCGTTTAATGAAAACAAAAGTACATGGCGTGCACTTCTTGAGTACACGGCGTGTACTCAGATTTTCCATACACCACATTAATTGGCCTCCACATTGCCCTTACACACCGTTTGTGTAGCCCGGACATGGCCAGCACATGGCCTGGCACTGCAGCAAAGTACACGGTGTGTACTTATAAAGTACACGACATGTACTTTGGAAATTTTCAACTTGTACTTCTTGAGTACACGGAGTGTACTCATCTTTTCCATACTCCACTTTAATCGGCCTCCACATTGGCCCTACACACCGTGTGTGTGGCCCGGACACGACAAGCACATGGTCTGGCACTGCAGAAAAGTACACGCCGTGTACTTAGGAAATTTCCAGATTTTCCCCTTTTTCTCAAAAACAACCAGAAAAGGAAAAACATACCTGAAATAAAGATCCAGGTTCTTAAAAACTTCCCCCCTTAAAGAAATTCGTCCCCAAATTTCCCTAGTGATTTTTGGAAGAAGAAACCCCGAATAGCTCAGGCCACTGCGAGCATACATTAGTCTCCCTCTCCCAGGTCTCGTCCTGTACTCTCCCATGCTGCCATTGCACCCATACTAGAGGAACAGACCTCCCACGGATAACCTTCATACTACGATCGATAATCCGAATAGGATACTCCTCAAATGATTCATTCTCTTCGATCTCAACCTCCTTGGGCCAAAAGACATGAGACGGGTCTAAAAAGTAATGTCGGAGTTGAGAGACATGGAAGACGTCGTTCATGGCCTGGTACCTCTGAGGTAACTGCAACTGATAGGCAACCGGCCCAACTCTCTCCGATTCCTCAAACGGCCTGACGTACCACGGTGAAAGCTTACCCTGTCTTTGAATCCTCTTATGTACCATCCTCGGTGTGACACGTAGGAAAACCCAATCCACGACCTCGAACTCTAGAGGTCGTCTCCACTGATCAGCATAAGACTTCTGCCGAGACTGTGTTGTAGCCATCCTCTTCCGAATCAATTCTATCTACACTGAGGTCTCCTGAACAATATGAGGTCCCAGCAAAGCTGCCTATCCTGCCTCCATCCAGCATAAAGGTGATCGGAATGTCCTACCGTACAAAGCCTCGTAAGGTGTCATCTGAATAGTCGCCTGAAAATTGTTGTTGTAGGCAAACTCCACAAGAGGGACATACTTCTCCCAAGAACCACCAAAGTCTAAAATGCAAGCTCGGAGGATATCCTCAAGCACCTTGATCATACTCTCAGACTGGACATCTGTCTAGGGATGGTATGTTGTACTCAAAAGTACATGTGTACCTAAATCCCTCTGAATCCCCTTCTAGAACCGAGAAGTAAAGCCCGCATCCCTGTCTGAAACAATGCAGTGTGGAAGTCCGTGCAGACATACAATCTCTCGGATGTATAATCGTCCCAGATCATCAACACTGAAGGTCTCCTTGATCAGTAAGTAGTGAGAAACCTTCGTGAGTCTATCAACGACAACCAAAATATCATCGTTCCCTTGAGGCGACCTCGGAAATCCGGTCACGAAGTCCATCGCGACATCGTTCCTCTTCCACTTCGGAATGGGTAACTACTGTAAAAGGCATGTTGGTTTTTGATGCTCCGCCTTCACCTGCAGACAAGTATAACACTTCAAGACAAAACCCGTAACATCTCTCTTCATACATGGCCACCAGTACTGGTGATGAAGATCCTAATACATCTTGGTGACGCCATGATGAACTGCCCAAACTGAGGAATGAAAATCCTACATCATCTCCTCGCGTATATCTTCTGGAACCCATACGCGTCCCTGGAAACGCAAGATCTCATCCTCGCCCACTGTCCATCCAGGAATACGGTCCCCTCCTGACACACTCTCCCATAGGACTAAGCCCTCTGAGTCTGATAGCTACCTCATCTGTACCTGATCAAGAAGTGTAGAGGTAACAGCTACAGAAGATAGGTAAGTCTTTCCCTGTCTTTCGTGAACCTCCAGATGCATCTCAGAAAATAGAGCCATAAGCTTCCACTCACTATTGGCCTCCTGAACTGCTTGAATCTGATTTCTCTTGCTCAACACATTCGCCACTACGTTGCCCTTTCCCAGCGTATAGGTAAGCTCAAAATCAAAAGACTGAAGATATTCGACCCACCTACATTGTCTCAGGTTCAGATCATGCTGAGTGAAGAAGTACTTGAGACTCTTGTGGTCGGTGAAAACCAAAAATTTCTCCCCTAGAAGGTAATGTCTCCAACAGCACAAGGCATGAACAATGGCTACCAGCTCCAGATCATGTGTCGGGTAGTTCCTCTCATGTGGCCTCAACTGCCGAGACCCATACACAACGACTATATCTCCCTGCATAAGCACAATTCCCAGCCCGATACCTGAAGCACCACAATAAACAGTATAGCTCTTTCCTGGCTTAGGCAAGACTAGTATCAGTGCTAACGTCAACCTTCCTTTCAGCTCCTGAAAGGCTGACTCACAAGAATCAGACCATAAGAACTTCTCCCCCTACTTGGTCAGACCTATCAATGGTTCTGCTAAGTGTGAAAAGTCCTAAATGAAGTGTCTATAGTATCCATCCAGCCCTAGGAAACATCGTACCTCAAAAACGTTCTTTTTCTGCTCCTAGGAAACTACATCTCTCACTTTCTCTGGGTCCATAGATACTCCTGCCTCTGAGATGATGTGACCCAAGAAGTGAATCTGATCCATCTAAAAGTGGCACTTAGAGAGTTTATCATAAAGCTGATGCTCTCTCAATGTACTCAGAACGATCTCTAGATGGGTAGCATGGTCATGTCGAGTGTGAGAGTACACCAAGATATCGTCCACAAAGACCATAAAAAAGTAATCCATGTAAGGATGGAACACTCGGTTCATTAGTGCCATGAAAACTGCTGGAGCATTCGTGAGACCGAATGGCAGAACTGTATACTCGTAGAGACCATACCTACTTCTGAAGGCTATCAGAGGTATATCTGATGGTCTAACATGCAAATGATGATAATCGGACCTCAAATCGATCTTCGAGTACACCCAGGCTCCTCGAAGCTCATCCAAAAGATCATCCATCCCCGACAAGGGATATCTGTTCTTGACCGTCAACCGGTTCGGCTTCCAATAATCCACATTGAGCCTAAGGGTACCATCTACCTTCTTTGCAAATATGACAGGTGAACACCAAGGAGAAGTACTGGTTCGGATGAAACCCTTTGCCTGCAACTCCTCCAACTGCTTCTTGAGCTCCTGCAACTCGGGTGTATCCATACTATAAGGAGGAATGGACATCGGTTCCGCTCGTAGCACGAGCTCAATAGAAAATTTTACCTCATGCTCTAGAGGCAAACCTGAAAACTACTCTAGAAAGACATCCCTAAAATGATCCACCACTGGAGGAAATTCCAACTAAGAAGTCCCCTGGTCATCCAGATAAAGACTAGCAATCTGGTCTATAACCCCTCATAGCCCATGATGCTCGAGTCCTGCTCGACTCGCCTGAACATTCCATTCGCCTCTATAAAGAAAAGATTCACCCTCTGGTGAAATGAAACTCAAACTGTAGCGATAGCAGTCGCCGACTACCTGGAAGGTAACCAACCAGTCCATCCCGAGAATTAAATCATAGCATGTCATCTCTAGGACATAGAGATCCCAAAAGAAATGATACTCGGCTACCTCGAGAGGGAACTCTCTACACTGACGTACACTAGATGTCGTCGTCCCCAAAGGTGTGTCTTGTGTCAAAAAGTTGGCAGAGGAAAAGATACAGATCCCAAGGCTCTCCAAAACAGAAATAGAGATAAAGATATGCGTAGAACCAGTATCGAAAAACGCTGAAGATAAAACTGAGGCTACTAAGATCATACCTCAAACTGTAGAAGTTCCTGGATCCTACTTCTGATAGGCTTGATCCACCACAAAATTATGGCCTACCCCGCGGCCCTGAGACCTTGCCTGACCACTCTGAGCTGATCCTCCCTGTTGACGCATGAAAGGCTGGTGACTGACCTCCATAGCCTCGACCTCCACCTCAGCCCGAATGGCCGGAAGAGCTCCAGTACCCCGACTGGTTATAAATTTGTGGTGTCGTTCCTGAATGAGGAGTCATGGAAGAACCCCTGTAACTAGCTACTTGTGAGAAAACAGGGCACAAACACTGAAGGTGACCCATCTTGACGCAAGATCGGCACTCCACTAGGTCTCTCTGGCACTGCGGCCTCATGTGCCCTACCCTTCCACACTGGTAGAATACTACCTGGATACCTGAAGATTTATCTTGCCTCCTCGGATCACCGCGCGTAAACTCCCTACGGCACTTCATACTGTCAACTGGAGGAATACTAGCCCTGGAAGCAAAACCAACCTAGCTCGCAGCTCCGGAGTCTCTCAGATTGCGCTCCGCAATCAGTGCCTGGTTGACGATGGAAGTGATGGAAGTCAACTGGAAGATATTCACCTGCAAGCGAATCTCCCTCCGGAGACCATCCTCGAAATTCCTTGCTAAGAACATCCCATATCCACACTAGAGGGGTGTGAAACGCTGCAGCTTAGTGAAATGAGTGGAATACTCCATAACAGAAATATTACCCTGCTCTAGACTCATGAACTCCTGGGCTCGATCATCCCTTAAGGTATCTGGGTAGAAGTAGTTGTAAAACATGGGTTGGAACTCCTACCAATCCATAACCTGCTGATGACCCGCCTGTGAGATCATGTCCCACCACCTCTTGGAAGAGTCTCATAGTATATAGGTAGAGAGCTTGACCCGCCTCTCTGGAGGTGTTTCCAGATGATCAAAGATAGTCAGCATGGCTTCCATCCATGACTCTGCAGCCTGTGGTCCTCCTTCCCCTGAGAAAGTAGGAGGATGTTACTGCTGAAAAACGCACGTCAAGTCTTCCATAGTCATGGAAGGAGGAGGTGCTCCCTGAAAGTTCTGCATCATCCTCATAAAGCCTTCCCTAAACTACACATCAGCACTCACAACCGGTACGACAGTCGGTGCCAAGGCTGGCACGACTGGAGGATCGATAGGAAGTCCTTGATCAGCCATATCTAGCGTCTGATCACTATCCTGCAACTGACGTACAACTAGAGGAAGTCTCGAAGGCATAGATCTGAAAGATCAAAAGCATACCTTAGATTAGGAATATCAAGGAAAGAGAACAAAGGAATAAAAAATGGAAAATGGAGAAGGAAACACTCAAGTTTTTTAAAACATGACTACACAGCGTGTATAAACACTACATGGCGTGTACTTAACTCTATTCCCCTGACCGAGTCTCCTTGCATGGCTAACCCACACGGTCTTCTTAAACTGAGACTACACGGTGTGTTCCCTGTGGACACTGCGTGTAGTAGACAAGGTTTCAACGACCCATGTTGTTAGTTATATGGCCGGGTACACAGCTGAGACTACACGGCGTGTTTTGAACAAACACGACGTGTACTTGATGATTTTTCCTGACCCGTGTTGCTGGTGACACGGCCGGGTACACATCTGAGACTATGCGGCGTGTTCCAAACAAACATGGTGTGTACTTGAATATTTTTCCTGACCTGTGTTGCTGGTGACACGGCCAGGTACACAGCTGACCCTTACACAACGTGTTCCGAACAAACACGACATGTAAAAGAATAGATAACATTGTCCCATGTTGTTCGTGACATGGAAGGGTACCTAGAACAAGGCTACACGGCGTGTTCATAAAATACACGGCATGCATTACATGAGCTTCCCCGACCCATGTTGTTAATGACACGGCCGGTACATGGATCACTACTACATGGCCTGTACCTACCGTACAAGGCGTTTTCCTAGATATTTTTTCACAAACCATGTTTCTGCTCACACAATCAGTGAAACGGTTTGAAAACTACATGGCGTGTATATATAAAGTACACACCGTGTATGCTGGGTTTTTCTAGGAAGTAGCTCTGAAACTAAACCGAAGCCCAGAAAACACTGAAAAACAAGCATGGAGGTGCCAAATTCCGACCCATGAGGGCCTATACTCCCTGTGAATCAAAGATTTGCATCTCCTACATATCAAATATAAGGGAAACAATTCAATGATCCACCAACTTCCAATTCATGAGGGCCCATAACACCTCAAGAACCAAAATTCGTCGTTCATTTAAGGAAGGTACAATACAACAACCTCTCTACCAAAATATGGGGATTCTATCAAAGCATCTATCACAACTGCATGCATAATCTACACAACGTTTATCAGAACAACGTGTAATTGATAATGTACCCTAGATGGCATGGAAAAAATTCCTGGCATGTGATTTCTAACAAGTTCCTATTTGATGCATGATATGGAATACCCTCATCTCATCGGGTTGCGACATAAATAGAACCACAACATCAACAACAATAACATCACAATGCATGTAAATCACTCCAGGTGAAATCAGATCAACGGTAACATAGTAAAACCAGAAAACTGTAATAAGCAAGGTATATTGGCCTTTCCCTATACACGGTTTAGCTACTCCCGAGCACAGCTTAATACCATGTACTGAATCCGTCCTATCCCTAGATAAAGGCTCCAAACAGTAAAATAAGAGAAAAGAATACCTCTGCTACCACTTTGTAATGTCCCAGTTCCGGAAGCCACCCCGAGGCGCCCCGTACCCGGTTGGTCACATGGCCTCAACCGCATTTCCCCAAACGCCAGAGGCTGCCGACTAGCAGTGAGGGCCTTGGGTGTGATAGTGGGGAAACTATGCCCTCATTGGCAGAGTACACAGCGGAAGTAAACAACACACAACAACAGAAATAATAATAGTCCATACAGAAATAAACAGCAGAATACAGAAAGAAGAAGACTAGAGCACACATATAAAACAATGATGCATGATATGTATATATATTTCTAGGAAAACAGCCAAACAAGTCACAATGTTGAAAACAGTACTAAACCAAAGTACAGAAGAAAAAAATTTGAGCGACTCCTCAGCATCACAAGACTTGGCTTGGTCCCATGCTCTCCAACTACATAGTAATCAAGAACCTGGAGTAGAAGGGCGCATTCCCTTATCTATACCTACAACAACATAATATTCTTGGGCCCAAAAGCATGGCCCAAACAGGGTGTGAGAAAAGGTCCCAGTAGAAAACCACCCAAAGATCTGTGCCTAACAGTCAATGAATACATGGCAAGTAAAAATAATGGAAGCAGTAAACAGGAAAGCACACAGTAGCTACAAACCATAGTGTCTAGCATATAAAGCACACAAGTAATATCCAAGCAACAAGTAGAACAACATGTAACCCCCTGGGTAATTCTCACAGCCTAACCCTTATGGTTCAACCTACAAGCACTAGAAACTCTCTGAAGGCACACACAGTCTCACCCCTCGGGTTCAGCTAAAGCATAGACTCTCTGAGGAAGCACTCACCATCAATTCCCCCTATATTCTCGTATCGTACTCAAGGATCTCTAGGAAAGCACTCAACATCTCATTCCCCCTATTTCCCGCGTTGAGGAACTACAGTCTCTCTGAGGAAGCAATCATCATCAATTCCCCATGTGGTCTCGCATCGTAAATTAAAGAAACTCTGGAGAAGCCCTTACGTCTTTTCTCCCTATGGTCCACTACACTAGGTTCTCATAGCCCTGTGTAAAACAAACATGCATTGCACACGTATTTCCCCAAGTAAACCTCAAGAACTAAATGGCTATTATTCTAAGGCACAACAGCATAACAGAACAACATTTGCACTGTCCCATAACAAGGCATGGCAACTGGAAAAATTCTTAATAGGAAAAACATGCATGGAAAAACATCCAGAGCACAGTAAAAATTACCCTATTCATAATCAGTGACCTCTACTCAAGCAATCAAGCAAATAAGGCAAACAACAAGGGAAAAAATAGGAAACACACAATACCCCGTTCAAGGGAATTGGTGGTATTGCACAAAATATTCAAAGACTTCTTACAGAAATGAACAAACCACCTACCTTGATCCTAAGAGGTCAATATTCGTGAACCATGATGATTGATTCTTCTAATAACATCAAAGATATGAGAAAATGTCTAAAACGATCAACCCAAGATATCTTGAGAAATATGAGGAATAGGAAAACAATGATCTAGGAGAAGGAAGAACTCACTACTGCGGTTCCAACGCAATCAACGGTGGTCGATTCAGAGAACAGACGGAGGCACGGGTGCTTGGAGAAGATTCACGGTCGTACGGGTCGCTCTCGGATGAAGAACCTGAAGAAGAAGCATGTTCGGTCCATCAGGCGCGACCCCGGTCCGTTTAATGAAAAAAAAGTACACGGCGTATACTTCTTGATTACATGGTGTGTACTCAGATTTTCCGTACTCCGCTTTAAGCGGCCTCCACATTTCCCCTACACACCGTGTGTGTGGCCCGGACACGGCCAGCACATGGCCTGGCACTGCTGTAAAGTACACAGCGTGTACTTATAAAGTACACGGCGTGTACTTAGGAAATTTCTAGCGTGTACTTCTTGAGTACACAGCGTGTACTTTTTAAGTACACAGCGTGTACTCATCTTTTCCGTACTCCGCTTTAAGCGGCCTCCACATTGCCCCTACACACCGTGTGTGTGTCCTGGACACAGCCAGCACACAGCCTGATGCTGCAGCATAGTACACGGCGTGTACTTATAAAGTACATGGCGTGTACTTAGGAAATTTCCAGATTTTCCCCTTTTTCTCAAAAATGACCAGAAAAGGAAAAACATACCTGAAATGAAGATCCGGGTTCTTATATGTTCGGAATCGCATGTTTTATTATTGGATGGTATGTAAATAATTATAGTTATTTTGAAATTTATTTAATTATTAAGTAGCTATTATTAATTATTTTTAGGGTTTATGGTATCTCATTGACGATAGCATGTGGACCTCTATCTAGGAGTCCTAGGAGGTCTGTATATGTGGGTATTTCCATTATTTTTCTCACAATTTGAAAAGGATGTCCATGTGGAAACCAGGAGTCATGGAATTCAATGAGTCTTATCACCCCCGCCAACCAGATTGCATCTCATCTCATGTTTGGGATAGATTATGTTCATATTAGACGGCAGCCAGTTTTCAGAGGAGTGAATCGTTAGTTCTATAGAACCAATGGAGGCATGAGGTGACGTATAGAGCTGGTTTTCATGCATTTAGTATGCAAAAACGTCATATGGTAAGTACTTTTTTTAATAATTTATATAACTTTAAATGTGAAATGTTTATTTTATACTCATATAAGTAGTTTAACAACCCAATATTATGAATTTTGACATTTATAAGAGGATATTTAGTGATCCCGTCACTAGAGAGATTACAGGTCGTCTCTAGAGTCACAATATTATCAGTATATTTTTTTATTTTTAAAATTTACTAAGAATAATATTTTAATTATTTAAATTTTAAATTTTAATTGAAGAAGTAATATGAGGTTGTGACTTATTAGACATAGGATGAGAGTCTGGACAAGGATGAGGATCATAGAACTAGTTCAGTAGGATTTGATGAAGCAACATGGATACAGGTGACTCAATATGCCTTTGATAATGGTTGAGTTTTTTTTATTGACTCTCTATTGATGCATGGGATCTATTATAGTACGAATTTGATCTCATCATCTAATTTGAGGGGAGCTCATGGAGAGTCATCATCATCTCATAAATAATATGAGGAGTAGTTGAAATCTCGGGGAATGATTATAGAGACCATGTGTAGGGACCTAGAAGAGATCTACTAATAGTAGTAGTGTTATGAGGAGGAGATACATCAATTGTTTGAGTAGCAGTGCAAGCAGACAATTGAGCACATGCAATGGCTGAATCAGGGTTTAAGCATGTAGTTCCCTCCACCACTTCATCCAGATGACCCTCTCCCTTAATGATCTATATATATTTATTTTTCACATTTTATTTGATAAAAATTTTAATGAACATATTTTTTGTAATATTTTTATTAATTCATATATTTACAGTTTTATATAGTGTTTTTTTATATTTTGTGAATATTTTTTATTTTAATATTTTTACATTTATATTATTTTATTATTTTATTATTATTTATTACTTTTTTCTTTTTTCAACAGGGATATTCTCTTGTCATAAATAATTATTTTTGACATGACATTCCTCTCATCTTAATAGATTTTTTTACCAAGATATGTAATTTGAGATGGGATACCTACCTGTCACAAAAAATTATTTGAAACGGGTTAATCCCCCCATTGAATTTTTTTTTAAAACCATGAAATGTTATTTTCCATGAGATTCCTACCATCTAAAAATAATTATTTTTTTACAAATCCCCATCATAAAAAATTATTTTTACAATGCAATTTTCAGTAATGATTCATTTATGATGGGATCCCATCCCAAATTACTCATCGCAAATAATGTATTTTCCATTTGTGAAGCACCTCTAGAGCATGGTCATCACCACATTGATGAAGTTCTACCCGAGGGCACTGTGGTGTCATGTTCTTATAATTTCCAAATGAACACCACATAACAAAATTTTAAATCTCAATAGATCATAAGACAGTTTAAAATTACATGTGTATAGCCTTCCTATATAAGAGTCAATGCCCATTTTCCTACTCTTAAATTCATGTTATAATAATTTTAGGAGATAATTAAGGCCATATGATACACTCTTTACTTCCCACTAATGTGGTCGTGTTAGGTTCAAGGTCCCATATCATGTAAAAAAGGTCACGGTATATGGAGTTCCAATTGCAAGGTATTGATAAAAACACCCTTTACGTTGTATTTTGAATCTCTATTTAATGGTAACCATTATCTATGATTTAAAAAAAAAACTAGAATGTTCATTTGTATATACATAGGTATATATATTTACCCTAGTGCATTTAGATGTGTCTGTGATTCCCAAGTTATAAAGTCCAATGATTTACAAGTTGAAATTTGGTACCCCATGTAACTATCATGAGTCATTCTAATTGACTAATTATTAAAATCACTGTTATAAATTTTTATAGGTCCATACTCTCTGTAAATTGAAATTGGAATCCATTTAATTCCAACCCAAAAATGTTTCAGACCACATGACCAATGGTTTTTGTCTCAAACATTCCACAATTTTCTAATTTTGGTGTCACCATAAACTATATGATAAAATAATTTTTAGGTTGATTCATACAATTTAATTAGTACAATTTATTTATCCCTATAATAATGTTATAAAATTTATAATATATAACTATTGAGGAACCAATAATATGAAATAGGCCATAAAAGCAATAATATAAACATGGAAGGGGATATGCATGACATTTGAATCCTCATATGTCTACTATGATACATGAAATAATATCCTGACCTTACCATGGTAAATAAAAGAAAATACACAATAAAAATAACAATAATAATTTTACAAATCATGTCCATAATTCAACAATAAAATCAATAAAACTCTAACAAGAAAAATCCATACCAGAAACTTCCCATCCTATGTAATTTGGATTTTCCCTATATGCAGGTTATCTACTCCCATACATAACCTCAATAAAATATTATGAAACATTACTAATCTCTTTTCTAATAACATAAATAGTAAAAAAGGAAAAGGAATATTCGATAAATCTTTGTGGCCACCTGGGCCCGGTTCACTCATAAGTAACCTGGCTCAGTTGGCCACATGGCCTCAAGCATGCCTCCACGTCTTCCAGAGACCGCCGACTAGCAACGAGGTTCTATGGTGGTATGGTGGGGAGACTATACCCTCATGATTAGAGTGGATAACAATGGTGAATAATAATAATAATAAATGGAAATAATATAATAAAATTATTAAATTGTAATAAATAAAGATATAATAAATGAGCAGAATTAGAACTAATATCATACACAAACTGATGTTATATCTGCATGCTATAATAAAATGGGAATGCATAGGATATAAAGAAACAATCATATACCTCATGTTATAATAAATGATAACTAAATGTCCTAGATAACTTCAGTATCAACATGATCATAATCTAGGACCTCTTATCACATACTCCATCCTAAGTCGATAATCAAGCATCAACAGCCAGACCCTAAACATTATATATACTTGAAACCAAGAAGTATATTTGGGTACCAATTAGTGGACCAAAAGGGACTGAGATACACACAATAGGGCACCACCAATGACATCTAGTATTATCCATCCAATGTATATAAAATGGAATTTTGCAGATATAATAAAATAAATCATAATGTAAATTGTAAATGAGTCTTCTTTTTTCCGAACAGACACCAGGTGGACAATACCTGCTTTAACGTAGGCTGAAATACCATTGAAAATTTCTCACCATATATATATATATATATATATATATATCTTTGTGTGTGTTTTTATGTATATATATGAAATATATATGTAGTGGAATATATTGAAATATATATTTATACTAATACCTACTTATCACGATGCGTAACTCATACATCCATGCATAGTCATAGTGTCATTTGATTTAATATGGTACTAGACCAAGAATTACATTAGGGATAAAGATATAATTATATCTATCAACCAAATGAGAGAATCATAATTCCATTCCAAACAACCACTAAGAACGTGAAAAATCATGTCCAGTGTTCAGTAAATTATATGAGACATCATGCCAAATATCACATTTCGGGGGAATATAAATTTCAATTTCCAATAGTATACTTAACCAAGTAAAAAAATCAATTATACATGGGTGATAATGATAATAATAATCACTGTTATATAATGATTTAACATAAGACAAAGAATAATCATCAAGTAATTTAACATTTAATGAGCTAAGGGAATAATCCATAATTACTACAAGGGCATGTGATATTGTAACACCCGAGACTTTTATGTTATATAAATCATCAAAGGAATATTTTTCTACACAACACTTGCTTGGCTTGTTTTACACGAAATCGCGACCTTCCTCGATAGCTTGCGTTGTACGCAATACCGAGTTTCACTAAACAATGATATGCTATTAAAATATTATTAAAACTAGCCGTTATGAATAGTAATAACCACTTTATGAAATTTTATAAATTTTATTTTTCAAAATGGACTTCATTTTTGGATTCGGAATACCGAAATTAGCCTAGGGTGTAATTTTGGTATTTTTCTGAAAACTTTCAATTTTTGGTGAATAGTGAAACCACTAAGTGGTAGGTTAAAAACTGAATTTTGCATAAAACTTAATTTTACTGCTTCTGTGAATGGAATTTAGAAAATCCGACAGACACGGTTGATATCAGTAAGTAAAATGTGGTTCAATGAGATAAAAATATTTTTTTGGTGAATAGTAACTTTTTACTTTTTTTACCGCGGTTAATAGTAAATAGGGTAACTAAGGGAAAATATGATATTACTATTACCCTAACACATGTCCTAATTCTATTGGATAAGGTTAATTCGACCAAAAACAACCTTATGAATATAATATGACCATTTAGGTCCACTTGGATTAGATTATGACATTTAATATTATATTATTTAATGAATAGTTAAAATAGTTAAAATCAAAGTTTAATAACTAAAACATTTTTTAATATGGGGTTATTCATAAGATAAATTCGACTATAAATATTCATTAGAAATCTAAAAATATTTCCTACATAATGATATTTTATTTATAATTTTTAGACATTAAATAAATTAATTTATTTATGACTCAACGATGATGCAGTAATTACCCTTTTAAGGAAATGTTAACATAATTGATGTTATAAATGCTGAAATAAATGTAATTTGAGACTTATTATGAATTCCACTAATTTTATAGGTTACTATGATATATTAGTGTTGATTTAATCGACTTGGTTCGAACAGATAATTCTGTTATGACTTTCACAAAAATCATATATCAAATAGTGTCAAAATTGACACAAAATAGTTTTTAAATCAAATATTATATTATTAATTGATATTTTATTCCTAAAAATCTATGGTTCGGCCAAATGACTTAGATAAGGATATATATATTAATAATAAACAACTTGGGGTTCGTTTGGCATGTTATAGTAAGTGTATTAACCATATAGTGTAAGAAAACAGAAAGTCACGGTAAAAGTTAAATTTTTTAACTTAGAGTTAAATCTAATTAATAAGGTTAAAATAATACCATAAACTTGTCTAAATCCAATTTTTTGATAGGATTTCGACCCATCCCCAATTTACCTTCGAAATAATACCCTTTGGAACCATTATAAACCTATTTTGACTTTAATATAAAATAATATTTTGAGATATTTCAAAGGTGCCCCTCTCCTCCCTTATAAAAGGGAACCTCCTCCCCCTCCTCCTTACACCAATTTGAGCACTCAAGCTCAGACAACCCCTGTAAAAATCCCTTATCCACTTCCCTAGAATAATCCTAGAGGTCCTGGTCTTCTTCAAAGACCAATATTAGTTCCCTAAGTGGAGGATTCAAAGAGGCGTTTCAAAGAAGAGATAAATCCCATTACCGATTCTTTCATCTTTATTTCTTCTTCCACTTCTTCTTCATAGGTTGTTTCATTATGAAGTAATAACGTCAGTATCACTAATATACTGATATGTTATTATATGTATGAAACAACCCTATTTCACCATCTATCCATCCTACGAAAAAATAAATCACCGCGCGTGCGTACGTACGGAATACCGTCTCCACGCCGTGGTGTAATCTATTTTCCACCACCACCTTACTTGGATGGTTATAATGGTGTATATAATGACTATATATGATTATTATAAAGTGATACTGATTCTGAAATAGTATACATACACTCCAATACAATTCCACGATCATAGGAATGATATCATCACTCGTGCGTACGTACGAAATACCGTCTCCACGATGTGATGCGACTCGTTCTACATGATCTTCATTTCATAATGACTATATAAATGAATTGAATGAATGAATATGATATATATTACACTAATACCATTCTGGAAATGAGGTATCTATAACCTAAAGAGAAGAATAATAATTTATTCGACAAAACACGCATAAGAACAAAAAGATACAAACACCTGAATAACAAGTAGCAATGAAATATTACTACTAAGAAGCTAAGAATATGACCATATATGATATCATAAAAATAATTATGATTCTGGAATAAGTCAATAACATTATTTAAATCATTATACAGGAGGTTCGGACACTTACAAAGCAAGTCGGACCTAAGGTAAGGGAAATATCACAATCTCATTTTTATCCGAGATTGTTTATAATTTGGTATTTACTGGGGTGTATTTTATCATCCAAATCCATGTTTCCTTAACATGTAATATTTATATCCTTATAAAATAGTTTATATCCAATTTTACCCTTCGGTGAGTTTTTAGTAAAAGATATGAAAGGAATCTTTTGTCATTTTTCGTACAAGGTATTTTTTTGAATTTTCCGACAAAAGTACGAGAAGAATGTTTTTTTTAACTTCTACGTTATGAATGTATTTTTAAAACATTATTTACAAGAAGCTTCCTTTAAAAGTTTTCAAGTTTATTTTTAATCAGCTTATTTTAGTTTGAAATTGTATGAAACGTTAAGAAAATAAATTGTTTTTCAAGTAGAAAGGATATTTTCCTCAAGAATGGAGTTCAAGTGTTTTATCAAAATTATTTTCCATCTAAGATAATATGGGGTTCTGCTTATATCCCAATTCTTACATTGATTAGATTATGTTGTGATGGAAATATTTTTATGAACTCATTTATCTTATATGAATTGTTTTATGATGTCATGATGTTTAAGATTCCCATTTTTATTACATGGGTTATGTAATGATGTATGGTTTATGATTTTGTGGCACACATAAGAATGGTATCATTATGAGATGGGTGGGACCTATATCTCCCTCCAATGCGTTGGGTAAAGATTTTATATCTCATGAGATAGACATGGTTGGAACGGTAGGTTATACCGGTTCAGTGAAACAGGACTGAAACAAGGGTGACTCGGTTCAGAAAGGGACTTTGTCCACTAAGATAGTCTTGGCAATGAGTCTTGACTAACAAGAAATTATTCTCTATGATTATGTGTGTATGCCACAATGTTTCATGTTTTAAGTTATGATTATTGTGATTACATTTCACTGCCATGATTTATCCCATGTTATGAAATTATGATCTCTTTTGCAGGGTAAGATTTCCAAAAGTTATGTGCTTATGTATACAATGTGATTGATCTTTCTTTTGTTTACCCTTACTGAGCATTTTAGCTCACCCTTTTGTATGTTTTATTTCCCCAGGTCAGGAAAAAGGTTATTAAGTAGGATATGCCAAAAAGGGACTCTAGATATGATGAAATAAGTGGGAGGCAAAGTTGATGCTTTATGAGCCAGTTGTTTATGATTCCCAGTTTCTAAAGACACTGTACCTATACGGTCCATTCGTGGTTTTGTTATATGTTGTAATAAGTATGCTTCAATTTTGAAGTATTAATAATGTATGTAAAGTATGGGTCGTTATAGATATGGTCATACTAATCACATCCATTCAATATAATTAAGAAATTTCATTTATTAATCAAGACAAGACTACATAGAAGGTGGTTTGATCACCTCAGTATATAAAAAGTTGATGGGGAATCTATTAAGATCACCTCTAAGGGTGTAAATATTTGACGGGAATACCTTAAATAATAATAAGTGTATAAAGAGTATTTCTAGAATTGTTAGCGATTTAATTTAAGAGGAAAATTATTAATATAAAGAAACATGTAGAATTTATGGTGTTGTAGCATCACAATGCATGTTATGTAGTAAGAATAATTTTGGGATAAATACTGGACCAACAACCTTATATTTGTAGATGACTCCTCATCTAGTATCAACTTTAAATTAGATCTAGTGCGTAAGGAATCAATAAAATAGAAAATTGTATTTAAAATAGGGCATATTAGCATGCCTGGTAATAACATAAAATAATGAGAGATAAACTGATAAAGGAAGAAATATGATTAAGGAACTTACCATTGGCTATATGATGTGATAAGTGATAAAGGAATCATACACCATATAAGGGAGGATGCCTAAATCCAACATTGGATACCAATGGAGAGATCCAAGTGGAAGGGTTCATTGTTCGTAAAGGAGGAGGAAAATAGGGTTGAATGTTATAAAGGTGGTAGGGTAAAATGGGGATTTTACACATTATTAAAGGGTGCATAGTTCATCCTCAAGGTTTTCCAAACCATGCACACCCATTAAATAAATGAAACTAAGTGTGCGGGATGGTTGCACAGTTTGTCCAAACCATGAATAGTCTATGTTCCCTTCTATATGCCTCTAAAAAACTCTATATAGTTTGTCCAAACCCTGTGCCTTAAGAGGAATGATTAAAACAAACCATTCACCTCGTCTTTTTTCTATAAAACCATGGGCTTGGAGCTCTGAATGAGCCTCAGACACCCCCAATACGCCCTTATCCTATTAGCAACTTCCCTAAGAATAAGAAGAAATATTTAAACCTAATCTAAAAATATTTATACCTCATAGTATAATTCATCACGTTATAACATCCCCACCATAATACTACTCATCCCCAAGTTTCCCTCTAGAGGGTTGTAAACATTCATCTGAGTATAGATCCATCCAGTGAGCATATATATCGACCTCTCACTCCCATGTCTTGTCCTATATATGATTGTTCATCCAAATCACTTGAACAAGAGGAACTGGGATACCTTATAAATCCTTTAATATCTGATCAATTATATGAATAGAATGATCCCCAAAAGAGATATCGACCTCCAACTCAATATCCTCAGGATCAAAGGAATGATACTTTTTAGAAAAATAACAGTGAAGTTGTGATACATGGGGGATATCATGCATGGAATGATACCTCTGAGGTAAGGCTAACCTATCTGCCAGCAACCTAACTCTCTCCAGGATCTCATAAGACCTAACATAATGAGATAATCGCTTCTCTTATTTCCAAATCATTCTATAATCCAACATAGGAAAAACTCGTAGAAATCCTCGATGACCCACCTCAGACTATAGAGGCCAGTGATGATGGCGGGTATAAGGATTCCTCCCAGATTGATAAATCCCCAAAAAAAATTGGATATTATGTACCAACTCCAAAGTATCAAAAATAAGATGAGGTCCTAGTAGCACTGCCTCACCTACTATGAGGTCCAAAAGGTTAAATTCTCTAACAGGGGTGAATCAATGTATGATATATTAAAACTAATTCCCTATTAGATATTGTTTTATTCTTAAAGAAAACACACTTCTCTCCTTCTCTCATAGCAATGTATGAATAGAAATTAAATCATGCATAGGACACAACAATTTTACTATATTGAACCTCACTAGGATACATCTGAGGATAATAAAATAGTGATGTTCTAATGTACCAAATCCACTAAGGCTCACTTCTAAATTACAAGGTTAGAGTTAGATCACATTTATACCCATGAACACTTCTTTTACATTGTTTAAGGTTAGCTCACAACGTTCCCAAGGGTCACTCCTTGAGTATCTTTCTTTGGATCTCTATAGGTGGAAAAGATAATCGTCTTCCTATTACTTTTTTTGCTGCTTTTGGACGGGATCTACTCATAGTTTATGGACTTTTAGATCCCTTAATTTTAATGAATTCACACATCCTCAAATATAGGTAGATTCTCTGTTGAAGTATCACTTTTACCCATAGATGAAATACACTTTTACTCAAATTATTTGTATGTGGAAATTAATTTCAAAAACTATTTTAGTCCCTTTTATAACTTCCTTGTTCATCCAAGGATTTTCCCTTCTTTGCAGATGAACTTGTCTTCTATGGACCATCCCTCCATTGTAGATGGCCTTTCCTTCCATGAACAACCCATACTCTTGTGGAATACCTCTACTTCCAAGAACCACCTCTACTTCCACATAACAATTTTTCTTTCATCGACAATCCCTCTTCCATATACCATCTTCATTTTTTTGTTACAGAGCCCTACAAAACCCCTTTCACGTAATTTTTTCTGCAAACTACTTCATCCTTCACGAAATACTCCCTCATGAACCACTTTGGAATTTTCAAAATTTGTTCCAAAGAAATGATGTTTTCTAATGAAAATCACTCTATTTAATTAGATAATGAAGAGTATTTATATATCCAAATAGATCCCCAAAACCTGCTAATAAAAAATACCCAGGACATTAATGTGGTACAACCTTCACCACAGACTACTATGAGGTCCGCATAGTGCTTTGATCCTCTACAGTGGATAATTTATTCCAAAAACGTTCACCCTTTTTGGTGGACATAATCATTTCCTCATTCCAAAAATGATGATATATCTCACAAAAATCAATCCACCCATTAACTACAAGTTTCTTTACGAATAGTTTTTTTTTCGTGGTCTGCGTAGTGTTCTTCATAGTCTGCATAGCACTGCTACGTGGAAATACTTTGTCTATTTTCTTTCCCCACTCCATGTGCCTCATTTTTTGGTCTATGAAATATGTTTCACGGTCTGAAAACTATGCACCCCTCTACAAAAACCTTCATTTTACAAAAACAAGCTCTCAATTTTAAGGCCCAAAAAATATTAATACACAAGGAAACTACGACGCCTTAAAAAACTTGTTCAGAAATACGAAACATACTGATTTGTTGTCATCATGATTTTTCAACAAACAAAAATACAACCAAAAACACAGAGAGGAAACTTTGAGGTATTTTTTACCAACAATACCCCCCTTTGGGTTTGTGGATAATTCTTCTCAATTTTATACGTTGTTAAATCTTCTTCCATCTTTTACCAGCATTTTCTTAATGCAATTAAGATAAAAATCAAGGATTTACTCAACACATACTCTAATCCCACATGAGACATTCTTGGTGTGAAAAACAATAGTATAATTCAATGTTCATCAATGAATCACTTCAATCCATTCCAAAACCACTCATCTACCTTCATCATGATCCTCAACTATTATGGTATAAAATCTTTAATTAATCACCTATACCATCGTCAGATTTAATACTCCCCCCTACATCAATGCTCCCCCTATCATCTTCTCCCCCTTATCTTCATTCAAACATTTTCACCCTTTTGATATCCATAATTTCTCCTAATTTTTCAACAAACCAGAAGGTCACATCATTTTGGTCTAAAATATGGTAAAGAACACAGATCAACACATTCAAGAAAAAACACATGATACATCAAGGATTGGAGGTCCCACATCCACGCTTTTTTAAGTGTGGGGTGCCAATTGAAATCTCAGATCCATTTGATGCCTCTCACATGCTTATTTGGGTAAGTCCTTTGTCAAATTGTACAACATGTAGTTCTTTAGGCACATACCCCAACTTCACAAGCCCTTACTCAATATTTTCATTGACAAAATGATACTTGATTTCAATGTGCTTTGTCCTTGAGTGATGGAGCGGATTTGTGCTAAGATTTATAGCCCATAAATTATTATAATGTATTCTAATTGGAGTTTTCACTTCAACTCTCATATCCTTAAAATGCTACTTTATACACAATAATTACATGCATGATTTAGTAGATGCAATATATTTCGCTTCCTCAGTTCTCAAGTAAATGAAATCTTGTTTCATTCTTAGCCAATAAATACACAACCCACCAAGATAGAATTCACCACCTGATGTCTATTTTCTATCATATGTTGAACCGGACCAATCTGTATTTGTATTCCCCAATAACTCTTACTAATATTTCTCATTGCACATCAAACCAAAATCCAATGTGACCTTGATATACATATGTATTCTTTTTACCAGAGGCAAGTGGATTTCCTAGGGATTTCTTTGATACCATGCTTCTTGGCATGTGGAAAAAATAATATCAAGTCTTTTCGTTGA
Organism: Viscum album; assembly: GCA_963277665.1. Lineage (NCBI taxonomy): Eukaryota > Viridiplantae > Streptophyta > Magnoliopsida > Santalales > Viscaceae > Viscum > Viscum album. The sequence goes on from OY728166.1 coordinate 726,716,397, forward strand.
CAACTACAAAAGAATGCCAATGATTTTTTTTTGTATTCTGTGACATTAACTGTATTAACATCATCATCCCATGATAGTTTCATCTGGGTAGCCACTAGATTCATTATCTCCTTGGAATTATCCATTCCAAATATTATAAAGAACCTACATGGCATATTTATATTGATAAATGAGTGTTCCATTCTTACCTTTTTCACATGTAAGCCATGGAAAAATGTTAGTTAACCAATCATGGACATTTCAAAATCACTTTTCATGAATTTGGAAAAACATATGCATTGCTATAATGACATGTCCTTAAACATTACATAATCTTGAATTTAATGGATAATTCACATTGAGGATCTTTTCAGGTTTAGAGTTTTAGAGAATTATGTCATAACATTTATTTAACAATATGAATATTACATGTATAAAATTCTACTCAGTATCAATTTTTTCATAAAATAAAAACTCTTGAAAAAAATCATGTCTAGTTCCATGTTTTAGACAACATGACTTTTCCTTGATCCCATCCTTGACCCTATTCATTTTTATTTCCTGTGAAAAACATTTCAAAACTTGGGATGAGCATAAAATGCTCAGTAAGGGATATAAAATATGGAATGAAAACATTAGGCCATCAATAAATACAAAACAATGAAACCATACTTTTCAATCACAAAATACCTCATGAAATCATAAGATTTATTAATAACACATAGAAATCATAAATCGTAAAGGTAACTTGTGGAATCCATATCATACTTACATTGTAGCTATCACATCTACATAGGGAGTCACATTTGGAATAACCATCACAGTATATTCCGTAAATCTGTTAGGAGAAACATTCACGTTTACCTCTGTCATGTTACCTAATGCATTGGAGATCTATCTCGGTCTCACCCGCCCTAGGATTATCCTGGAATCACATGTATGCATAAACAATACCCAAGAACTATAACATATTCATAACACATAAAACAAAAATAAAGGAAAGGTAACATTTCCACATTTTAATCACAATATATCATTTAAATATATTGACATAAAAAATCCATTATCAAAACCGTTTTCAATACCAAAATATGTAAAAAGAGTATATATCATATAGTTTTCTTTTAAAAACATTACGGCTTGTTAAGGAATCCAAAGATCAAATAATACTCACAGTGGAGGAAAAAATCATTTTCACTGCTTATGTAAAAAGAAACATTATATTTTTTATTTTGTAAAATGCCTCGTAGGAAAAGATTCCCTACTTACGTAAAAAGAAACATTATTTTTTTCATTTATTTAAACGTCTCATAGGAAAATATTCACTTTTAATGAAATGAAACTTCAAATGTATTTATACACCGTATAAAATAAAGTTATGAATAAAACAAAATATGCCTCAAAGAAAGGAGATTAAGACGAAGTCCCTTACAAAGAAGGTATCCTTAGATTAAGGATAAATCAATTACATAATTATGTGTGAAAAATATAAATACACCTAATATAAGTGGATATTAAGTGTAAAACAATCAGATTTTATTCACACATATTCATAGCACGACATAATCAAGAAGTAGATGTTTAACCCAAAAATTGAAATTGGGTTAAGAAGTCTTCTTATAGAAATTCGACAGCATAACGGTGTCACTTTAAAATTCTGAAAATAATTTGGTGAGAGAGAAATGGATATATCATCACTTGGAAATAAAATTTACATCAATAGAAGAACATATCCCAATATATTAAGATGTAAATTAAAATACATAACAAAAATAAGTCTTTTAAAAAGAGGAGGGTGAAAGGTTCCATTACCGATCTGGTAACTTATAAAACATACACACCATGAAAGAAATATCACACAATGAATATGTAAATAACCATAAATTAAAGTATATTACACAAATAATAAAATAATGGGTAGTACATCCACCACACAAAATGAAATAGTGGCTAATATAGAATGACTCTCACAGGAATAAAAAGTGAGAAGAAAAACCATAACCACGTTGTAATCAATAGAGTCGTATGAGAAAAAGTTAATAGCCACCAAATGATTCACATAATACCATGAATATAAATATAATCATGATAATATATATCAAATGTCAGTACACAATACACCACATACAATAAATAAGTGGTGAATGATGGAAATCTCACGGAATTAAAAGTGAGATAAGGAATCCCTTACCTCGGGTCCAACTTGACTCGTATGTTCCTTGTTCATCCTGAATAAAAAAATTAAGTTAATTTGTACTTTCATAATAAACTTTTTAATTTTTATTATTGCTTTTATTTCACTTATTACCTTTCAATAACTTTTTGTTAATTATTTGAGTTCATATCATACATTTTGTCGATGTTCAGAATTTGAGTTAAAAATGAACTTATTATAATTACAATTTGTCAATGTGGTCAAGAATCCATTATATACAGAATTATATTAATGATTTACATATCATATATATCATATATATCCAGTATATATATATATATATATTTATATATATTTATAATAGTATATAACATTTGATATTAGAAATGAAATGCACCATTCACGGAGACGGTAAGCCTTACGTACGCATGAACGCTACTTTTATTTCTATTTAATATTTTATGGAATGAAAACATAATGATACATAGTTATATTATAATTCTAGTATAATATCTTATGATATATATGTTACATAATTTCAAAAACTCCATCTTTATATGTTCCATGTATGGCATGAACGAATCATATCACCTTGAGGAGGCGGTAGTCCACACTTCCTCAAATGAAATTATCATGTTTACACATATTGTAAGGCATAAAGGTATTTTTGAAAATAAAAATTAAAAAATAATAAAGAAAAAACATAATATATATCATATATAAATACAGTTCCATCTTAATGGCCACCATGAGAGGCGGTATGAGATAATTGAACAATCATCGTTTCGTGAGGCGTTAGTTTTCCATCCACAAAAACAGTATGTTCTTCACCCATTACATGGAGGTGTGTGTAATTATAGTTTGATTACTTCTCATAAGAATATCCTAGTATATTGAGGATACTGTTTTTGTTATAAAATAATGTAATAAAAAGAGTTTAGGGGTTGGAGAAGTAAAATAAAACAAAAGAACTAAAGAGAAGACGTTACCTTTAAATCGGGTAACTCCCTATGGTTTGAACCAGAAGGGTTTCTTGAAGTGAATTCTCCCTAAGGTAAAGATTATATGATGAATAGAGAGATATTTTTAGCTCATTAGAGTATATTTTTTATGATCCAAAGGCTTGAGAAGTGTCATAAATGGGTAGGAAGTGAGGGCTTTTTATAGGGGAGAGGAGGGGCTCTTTAGGAAAGTTTGAAACGATTATTATATTTTAAAGTCATATTCAATTTCAAAAGGTAAAAAAATAATTAATGTCTAAGTTAAGATGACTCATGGTTGAAATAAAATCATCCAATAAAAATTGTACAGGTTTTGGATATTATTTTAATATTCATAATCTTATTTATTTAAATCATTTATTAATGAGGTAAATACTACATCATTATTGTGTCATAAATAATTTAATTTATATGATTTCCAAAAATTATAAAAAGAATAGAATGATTTAGGAAATATTTTTATCTTTCTAATGAATATTTATAGTTGAAAATATAACTTATATATCCCCATGTAAAAATTTATTTACTAAAATATATTTTTTGTCATTTTTGTCTTTACTTTAAATTAATTAATATAAAGTGTCATTATTCCTCCCATGTAGCTCCATGGGGTCCCATATTCGACCCAAGTATTACCACAGTCGGATATGTATCATTAAATAGTATTAGGACACATGTTAGGGTAATTTAATATTATTATAATGTTATATTTTACCCTTATTTATTATATTTACCCTTTAATCATGGTAAATAAAATATTTACTGAAGTAAATATTTAAAATGTATACAAAAAAGTTACCTATTTACACAATTTGGACCTAATGATTCCAAATATATAATCCATTTTTTCAAATTCAAAACAAAGAAATGGCATAAATTAATTTAAAATTAATTTCCGCTGTCAAAACAAAAAGCGTGTTTTTAAAAAATAATAACTATCAAATGATTGACACTTGTTTATATCAAATTTTAAAGATAAATTAATTCCAATGTCAAAAATTGGATTAACTGGTAAAAATATATTCTAATTACACTTTATAACCAATTAAAAATATAATATAACCATATAAATAAATTAGATTAAAAGTCACTTTTGAATTAAAATACAGTATTTTCATTGTTCATTAAAAAATTAACATTATCAGAATAATAAAAAAATTTCATCCAAAGTAAATTTTGGTGTCCCGATTATAAATAATAATTTTATTTTGTCAAATATAACATATAAAAGTGACAAAAATTATATTTAAAAAGGGTTCTCCATTAAAAGGCGCTAAATCGACCGTTTAGTGAATATTAGAGTATTTATGCTTAAAATCAAATTATTTACTTATTTTAAGCCTCTAACTTTTATTGGATAAATGTAAAAATATTCAACAAACATGTATAATAATATTTTAGTTAGTTTTATTCATTCCCGCCAATATAACGACTAGGCGTTAACTACCATTTAAAATAATATTATTATATTATTATTGTGCAATGTAATATTCCAAAGAAACTCATTGTTGTGTATCGGGTACGCCATCGAACATAGCATCCCATTTAAAGTAGAATTAATATTTAATTCACAAATATTAATAAATATGAAAATTTTCATGTTATTTATTTACCTGGGATGTTACATCCTTCCCCCTTTTGGAAATTGCATCCTCGCAATTTTAAAGTTGGGCTCAGAAACATAATTGAAAGTCCCACATTGGAAAAAGAGTCAATAAAACTATCACTTTATAATAAAGGAAGAGAATTATAAAGGTTACCTGAGACAAAAGATACTAAGATTCCATGAAAACATGGATATGGAGGAGAAAACAAACCATCATGTTCTGACGGAGAGTGATATAAAACATTATTACACTAATAGAAAACAAGGCTATAGCCACGGACCAATAGCCATGGTTTTATAAGTCCGTGGCTATAACTTGGTTTATAGCCACACTTCTCTTAAAAATGTGGCTAAATAAATATTTATATCCCCTCTTAATAAATTTTGTATCTATGTTTTTTTTGACCATCCATCGGGCTCCTCCGTGATTCCTCTCCCCAGACCCCTCGCGACCCAGCTTATCCCCGCAACCACGACCCTCTCTTCTTCATGCGACTTCTTCTCTTGGCTTCCCTTCTCAACCCTCACAACTTATCCTCTCTCAGCGGAGACATATCCTCTTAGCATTGACGTCTCCTCTCGGCGGCAACATCTCCTCTCGGCGGTGACCCTTCTTCCCCGACGGCCTTGGAGACCACTCCACTCCCCGGTCCTCATCCCCCGACAGTTCCCGGACGGCCTTCGTGACGCTGCCCCATCCTCATCCGCCTCACGACGCTACCCATCGCTGCCAACGAATGAAGAAACATGGTCTACATCATGGTAACATCTCACCTATCGTACCTCAAAGTTGATCGAATTTATCTGAATTACATACACGTTTTTCTCTCTGCTGGAATTCTTCAAACTAGAAATTAATTCCAATAGGCAAAGGATATTTTCATATCTTGTTGAAATCAAAAGACGATCTATAGAGATTTTGGAGGACTTAAAACCTCAATCTTAAACTTGATTTACTCATAATTTCTAATTGGGACTCTAACTTCAATCTGCACACACATAAGAATACATTGGACAAAGTCTGGGTCAAACTACATGGTCTTAATTAGTTCTTTTGGCACCCATAAATTCTGAATGGTATTGGATCCTCCGTAGTAACTCCCCTCAAAATTTATCATAGAACATTAAATACCGACTTATGTCTCTTTTCTAGAGTTATGGTAGAAATTAAACATGATTCAAAGATGAACACCACAATTAATTTCAATTCAAATGACTACAAAACTGAAATTAGAATTTAATATGAGAGGAAACCTCCCTTTTGAGAACATTGTAAGATCATTGTTCATAAAATTTTCAACATTAGAGTAATTAAAAAACAAGTAACACAACCATTTGAAAATTATTGGAAGGAAATTATGAGAAATAAAAAGGATAAAGGCCATATGATAGATATACCTATACCCCCATCAAAGAAATCTAAAACTTGGGTGAAATAGTCAAACAATGTGATACACATATGGGATAACTCAAGTACTAACTGGGCCGATATGGATGAATAAGAAGAAATGTAGAGACCCGAAGCTTGACGTACATTGACATTACATTACATTTTTGGAATACTTAGTACATAACAAAAACACAGACACAAGGATTGTAATAGTTTAGTGTCTTTGGAAACTGGGAAACATAATCTTCTAATCCTTGTGGAAGATCTTCAACATCTCCCATAAAGATCTTCCTTTTTTATACCTAAAACCTTTCTTTATATCCGGGGGAAAAGAAAACATAAAAGGGTGAGCTCAAATTCTCATTAAGGGTAAACAAAAGAAATATCAATCCCATCGTATACACAAGCACATAACTTTTGTAAATCTTAACCTGCAAAAGAGATCATAATTTCATAACATGGGATAAATCATGGTAGTGAAATGTAATCACAATAATCATAACATAAAACACGAAACATTGTGGCATACACACATAATCATAGAGAATCATTTCTTGTTATTTAAGACTCATTGCCAAGACTATCTTAGTGGACAAAGTCCCTTTCTGAACCAAGTCACCCTCGTTTCAGTCCTATTTCACTAAACTGGTATAACCTACCGTTCCAGCCATGTCTATCTCATGAGATATAAAATCTTTACCCAATGCATTGGAGGGATATATAGGTCCCACCCATCTCATAATGATACGATTCTTATGTGTGCCACAAAATCATAAATCATACATCATTTCATAACCCATGTAATAAAAATGGGATTCTTAAACAACATGACATCATAAAACATTTCATATAAGATAAAGGAATTCATAAAAATATTTCCATCACAACATAATAAAATCCATGTAATAATAGGGATAGAAACAGAACCCTTTATTATCTTATATGGAAAATAATTTTGATAAAACACTTGAACTCCATTCTTGAGGAAAATATCCTTTCTACTTCAAAAAACACTTTTCCTTTCTTAACATGTCATACAATTATAAACTAAAAGAATTTGATTAAAATTAAACTTTAAAACTTTTAAGGGAAGCTTCTTTGAAATAAAAAATCCATTCATGCCGTATAAGTTAAAAGAAAATATTCTTCTCGTACTTTTGTCAAAAAAGTCAAAAAAGTACCTCGTACGAAAAATGACAAAATATTCCTTTCATGTCTTTTAATAAAAAATTACCGAAGGGTAAAATTGGATATAAACTATTGTAGAAGGCTATAAATATTAAATATTTAGGAAACATGGATGTGGATGATAAAATACACCCCAGTAAATACCAAAGTATAAACAATCTCGGATAAAAATGAGATTGTGATATTTCCATTACCTTAGGTCCGATTAGCTTCGTAAGTGTCTGAACCTCCTATATAATGATTTAAATAATGTCATTGACTTATTACAGAATCATATTAATTGTTATGATATCATATATGGTTCACTTATGACTTTATATTACCCGTTCTTTTGTAAATTCCATGTTAAAGAGCGTTTTGGGTAAAATTGTTTCATTTGTCGTCCGTGTTTTGACTTATAATTATTCATATGATTAATTAGATCATGATTACTTAATTCCAGAATATAAAACATGATATATATATATATATATATATATATATTCAGAATATACATATATATAACAAATCAATAAATGTAAAGAAATACACCGTTCATGGAGACGGCAGGCCGTACGTACGCATGAACGTTGTTTTCGTTTCCTTATTGAGTTGAGCGGAATTAAGTGGATGAAATACATATATATACACATAAATACAGTGTCATTATTATGTCATATATTTCATGATTACTTATTATATATAATTTATAATCATTCATGAATGGTTAAAGTGGAGAATGAATCTCATCGCGTCGTGGAGACGGTAGTCCGTACGTACGCACGAGCGATGATATCGTTCTCATGATCGTGGGACTGTATTGGAGTGTATGTATACTATTTCAGAATCAATATAACTTTAAAATAATAATATGTAGCTATTATTTACACTATTATACCCATCCAAGTAAGGTGGTGGTGGAAAATAGATTTCACCACGGCGTGGAGACGGTATTCTGTACGTACGCACGCGCGGTGATTTCATTTTCCGTAGGATGGATAGATGGTGAAATAGGATTGTTTCATACTTATAATAACATATCAGTATATGAGTGATACTGATGTTATTACTTCATAATGAAACAACCTAAGAAGAATAAGTGGAAGAAGAAATAAAGGTGAAAGAATCGGTAACGGAAATTACCTCTTCTTTGAAGCGCCTCTTTGAGACCTCCTCTTAAGGCACTAAAATTGGTATTTGAGGAAGACAAGAACCTCTAGGATGTTTCTAGGGAAGTGAAGAATAGAATTTGGCAGGGGTTGGCCGAGCTTGAAGGCTCAAAGTTGTGTGAGGAAGAGAGGGAGGAGGTGCCCTTTTATAAGGGAGGAGAGGGGGACCTTTGGAATTCATAAAAATATTAATTTATAATAAATCTAACCCCACTTAAAAACCTCCAAAAATGACTCATATTCGAATGTTAGATGAGATAGGGTTTTAATATCATCAACCAATCAAATTTAGACATGTTTGGATCTTATTTTAAACCTTATCATTTTGATTTATCCTTATTTAATCTATTAAGTTTATTTGTGGTAATAAAATGATAAATTTTAAATTATAGTATAATTACTTATTTTTTGTGCATTTTCCATAATTGTTTACTTTATAACATTATAGACCATATAAATTTAAATTTATAATTTTTAAATATTTTTTTGATTTTTAAACAATTTTATAATATGTTATTTTTATAAAATAACAATAGTGTCAATTTTGACACTATTCGTTTATTTGAATTTAAATAAAATATATACAGATTATATGTTCGAACTAAAAGCTTTAATATATTAATAAAAGGTCATATGTATCTATAAAATTAGTGGATCACATTAAATAGTTCATATAATATTTATTTTATTATTTTTAAAACCATTTATTTGGTTTATCTCTTAATAAAATAATTACAACATCATTTTTTTATAATTATTTAATATACTTATTTGTTGCATAAAAATTTAAAATAAAATCATATGATGAAGATAAATATATTAACTTTCACAATAATACTTTTAATCGAATTTATCATCTTAAAATCACAATATGTAAGTTCTTATATTTATTAAATTATGAAGGTGACAACTTTGGCATCATGTAAAATAAAATAATATAGGTGTCATAGTTTCTTGTATAAGACTCCAAATGGTAAAATATTTTACCATTGGATGAATATAGTTTACATTTACATGACCAATAAGTTTTGGTCAGGGTTTTGTGCCTTTTATGGTCATTATTAGTTTAATAAAAACTATATTCTTGATTTTTCACTAGATAAATAATTTCTGCATCACTATTGTGTCACAATTAATGATAATTATTTAATCCCAAAAAATTATAAATAAATTCTCATGATGTAGATAATTTTGTTATATTTCTGTATATTATTCATGTTTGAAGTTTTATGATATTTATCACTAAGTTACAATTATTATACTTATAAGATTTAAGAGAGTGACATGTTGTCACTTTCTTTGGTTTTAATAATAATTAAATTATTTTCATGGTCAAAAGTTCATAAAATGAATCTAATCCGACCCTTAGTTGATATTGGATTACTTTTAGCCATCAAATTGAATTTTGGAATGTGTTAGGGTAATTTTATAATATTATTTTTACCCTTAATTACCTGATTTACCTTTAACTATGGTAAATAAAATTTACCGTAGTTACTATTCATAATTCCCAAAAATAAAAAGTAGCCTATTAACATAATTTGGACCCACTGATTCCAAATATGGAATCCATTTTTTAAAATTCAATACACATAATTTGCAGAAATTAAATTAAAATTAATCTCATTGTCGAATAAAAACGGGTTTTTGTTTAAAACATTGCAAAAGATTGAATCGATTTAACCTATGAATTCAAGGTAAAATCAATGCTAATGACATAAATTATATTAAATGGTAAAAATATATTCTATTTATACTTTAAAACCATTCAATATTATAATTTAACCACATAAGATATTATGATGAAAAAAGTTGTTTTTAATTAAAATATAGCGTGTTTTTACTATTCATTAAAATATGAAAGTTATCGGAAAAATATCAAAACTTAATCTAATGTAAATTTTTATATCCTGATTCAAAATAAGAATTTTATTTTGTCAAATTGAACATATAAACATGTCAAAAACTAGATTTAAAGTGGGTGCGCCCTCAAAAGGCGGTAAAACTGCATTTTTTGAAAAATACTTTTTTTACCCGAAATATTTATTTTGTTCTTATACCATGTTCTAGAAAATGTGTAAGATGAATAATAATGTTATAAAATTTAAAATTTAGTTAATACTATTCATAACGGCTAGTTCATGACAATATTATAATAATATATCATTGTTTCTTAAAACCCGGTATTGCGTACAACACACGCTATCGAGGAAGGTCGCGATTGCGTGTAATGCAAGCCAAGTCAGGGTTGTGTATTGTGAAAGAATCCTTCGTTGTTTCGTATAACAGAATACAACCATATTTCATTTATAAATTGAATATATATATATATATATTCAATGTTGCGTAGAATAACTATTATCAAAATTGTGTGTAACACGGTCCAAGAATAGTGTTGCGTATACTGCAAGCTAATACGGTGTTGCGTATAGCGCAAGGTAATCTTGGTGTAGAATACAACACAAGACATTAATGAAATTAAAATAATATTTTTCATAAAATCTCGGGGTGTTACATTCTACCCCCCTTAAAATGAATTTCTCCCTCGAAATTCGTCAGGGTTATAAATGGTTTACTACTCGAAAGTTTGTTTAATAGAAACCCACATCGTAAAAAGGAATACCAAAACCAATCTTTAAAAACAAAAGTATGAAATGTAACGGTTACCCAAATAAACTAATCACTGGGTTTCCACATAGGTTAAAATATGGATATGGAAGAAAAATTTAACCATCATGTTCTGATGGAGAGTGGTAGAGAACATGGCTATGGAAAAGCCAACAATCACAAATCCATAAATTTGTGACGATCTAAGGTACCATCTGATTAATCAGATATAAGAGCATTAGGACAACATTTTTGGTTTTCAAGATCGTTTCCCTAAAGTTGAAGAATTTGAATTAAAATAAATACTTACTTTATTTTGGTACAATCTCACTGTTGTTCATGACTTGAACAATTTATACTTCATCTCTTAAATAATTGAAGTTGAATTTGTTATTTGTGAAGTGTTAGCAGATCATGTGATAGAATGACGGGTCATTCCATCTGTCTCAAACAAAAGGTTAACAAAAGTTATTAAATATACATAAGTCATTCTATAGTGAGATTAATCATATATGGTTCCTAAAATGGACTTATACATCATATATCACACTGCTTAATATAATAGAACTAGTTTCTACTAAACAGGGACTTCCTGTAGGCCAGTGGTAGGCGATAAAGGCCAGTCACACTTCGGTTGTGGGTTCGATTCTCACAGCCTTGTCCGACGCGATGGGATGTCGCCCGTCCTGCATGTTGTCCTTTTTCTAAAGCTATATTACTATAACATACCATCAATAATATCGAAAAACGTTTTATCCTAACTTATGTCCAACATAATTCATTCTAATCTTTAGGCTTATCTAAAATACTTCAGTCCAAGCTCATAGTATAAAGAAAATGATTACTTGAAATGTCACAGAACAATCACGTGAATTCCATCATTTATCCCCCATATATCATAAGATATATCTTGTTGGTCAAATTACAAACATGTTAATACCTTAATCGTGTATTCTCTTGAAGAATGAATACCCGTTGAACCTTAGTGAAAACATAAATGTTGTCAGAAGTTAACTCTTTTAACATACCAAAATCCAAAAATTCTATATACTCAATCCATTACATAACCTTCTCCTTATATCAGTCATGAGCTCATGAATACTATCAAACATTTAATTTTCTCCTTATCCCTTCATTATGCGCATATCATCTACATTCCAAAAATATCTGAATAACCTTTCATGGATAATGGTAACATTAATCATACACTTTCAAAACTCAAGGAAAGACAATAGTGTAACAATCCTTAGATGTCTCTTTATTCCATAGTACCATAAGATTACTTATACAACATTACACATGATAAACATGTAATCATTCTACTACATTCTTAAACCATTGACCGAGCTTCAACAATTATTTCATCTCACATATCATTTGTAGTCTCTTCATCATCATCCACATAAATACTACCCATACGACCATACTGATTCTCTTCATGAGACTTTCCCTTAGGGAATTGGTTTGCATAATGCCCATACATTCCACATTTAAAACATTTAACCATTGTTGATGTCGTAGCAATACCATTATCCTCATCCCTGGTGTTAACTGAACCTTTTCCTTTGCACTTACTGGCTTTGTGTCCTTCTTTTCCACACCCAAAGCATCTTCAAGTTCCTTTGAAACATTCTCCTTGATGCCTCTTCCCACATGATTTACATAGTGGAAATTGAACTTTCTTTCCTCTATGATCATCATGAAACTCCATATTTCTCTTATTAGCCGAGTCATGAAACTTACCAAATTTTACATTATTGATCATATTATGAGATTTCTGATTCGGCATAATAATGATGTTTGTACTTCCAAATCCCATTTCATTTGATTGCTCATGAAGAATATCATTCCATTGTCCATCATATCCTCCATTATCGTGAATCATCTTGTTTCCAGCCATTTTCTAAAACCCAAAAAGAATAGTGTGAGAGGCAAAAATCATAATAAAGGGGGAGTAACTCCAATATCTAACATCTTTGGTTTAATCTAATATCGTTACCATAGTTCTAGGACTATATCCTATACGTATACTTATCCCTAGGGACATCCCTAGACATACCTTAGAAATGTCTCTAGGGATCTCACTAACATTTTCACATCCTAGTTTCCAAAGGTTGACTAAACCTTTCCTCTGATACCAACTGTAGAGACCTGAAGCTTGACGTACATTGACATTATATTACATTTGCGGAATACTTAGTACATAACAAAAACACACACACAAGGATCGTAATAGTTTGGTGTCTTTGGAAACTGGGAAACATAATCTTCTAATCCTGGTGAAAGATCTTCAACATCTCCCATATATATCTTCCTTTTTTATACCTAAAACCTTTCTTTATATCATGGGGATAAGAAAACATAAAAGGGTGAGCTCAAATGCTCAGTAAGGGTAAACAAAAGAAATATCAATCACATCGTATACACAAGAACATAACTTTTGGAAATCTTAACCTGCAAAAGAGATCATAATTTCATAAATGGGATAAATCATGGCAGTGAAATGTAATCACAATAATCATAACATAAAACATGAAACATTTTGGCATACACACATAATCATAGAGAATCATTTCTTGTTAGTCAAGACTCATTTCCAAGACTATCTTAGTGGACAAAGTCCCTTTCTAAACCGAGTCACCCTTGTTTCAGTCCTGTTTCACTGAACCGGTATAACCTACCGTTCCAGCCATGTCTATCTCATGAGATATAAAATCTTTACCCAATGCATTGGAGGGAGATATAGGTCCCACCCATCTCATAATGATACCATTCTTATGTGTTCCACAAAATCATAAATCATACATCATTTCATAACCCATGTAATAAAGATGGGATTCTTAAACAACATGACATCATAAAAAAATTCATATAAGATAAAGGAATTCATAAAAATATTTCCATCCCAACATAATCAAATCCATGTAATAATAGGGATAGAAGAAGAACCCTTTATTATCTTAGACGGAAAATAATTTTGATAAAACACTTGAACTCTATTCTTGTGGAAAATATCATTTCTACTTCAAAAAACACTATTCCTTTATTAACATGTCATACAATTATAAACTAAAAGAATTTGATTAAAAATAACGTTTAAAACTTTTAAGGGAAGCTACTTGGAAATAAAAAATCCATTCATACCGTATAAGTTAAAAGAAAATATTCTTCTCGTACTTTTGTCGGAAAAGTCAAAAAAGTCCGTCGTACGAAAAACGACAAAATATTCCTTTCATATCTCTTAATAAAAACTTACCGAAGGGTAAAATTCGATATAAACTATTGTAGAAGGATATAAATATTAAATATTGAGGAAACATGGATGTGGATGATAAAATACACCCCAGTAAATACCAAATTATAAAAAATCTCAGATAAAAATGAGATTGTGATATTTCCCTTACCTTAGGTCCGATTTGCTTCGTAAGTGTCCCAACCTCCTGTATAATGATTTAAATAATGTCATTGACTTATTACAGAATCATATTCATTGTTATGATATCATATATGGTTCACTTATGACTTTATATTACCCGTTCTTTTGTAAATTCCATGTTAAAGAGCGTTTTGGGTAAAATTGTTTCATTTGTCGTCCGTGTTTTGACTTCTAATTATTCATATGATTACTTAGATCATGATTACTTAATTCCAGAATATAAAACATGATTTATATATATATATATTCAGAATATACATATATATAAAATACACCGTCCATGGAGAAGGTAGGCCGTACGTACGCATGAACGCTGTTTTCGTTTCCTTATTGAGTTGAGCGGAATTAAGTGGATGACATACATATATATACACATAAATCCAGTATCATTATTATGTCATATATTTCATTATTACTTATTATATATAATTTATAATCATTCATGAATGGTTAAAGTGGAGAATGAATCTCATCGCGTCGTGGAGACGGTAGTCCGTACGTACGCACGAGCGATGATATCGTTCTCATGATCATGGGACTGTATTGGAGTGTATGTATACTATTTCAGAATCAATATCACTTTAAAATAATAATATATAGTTATTATTTACACCATTATACCCATCCAAGTAAGGTGGTGGTGGAAAATAGATTTCACCATGGCGTGGAGACGGTATTCCGTACGTACACACGCGCGGTGATTTCATTTTCCGTAGGATGGATAGATGGTTAAATAGGATTGTTTCATACTTATAATAACATATCAGTATATTAGTGATACTGACGTTATTACTTCATAATTAAACAACCTAAGAATAATAAGTGGAAGAATAAATAAAGGTGAAAGAATCGGTAACGGAAATTACCTCTTCTTTGAAGCGCCTCTTTGAGACCTCCTCTTAGGGCACTAAAATTGGTCTTTGAGGAAGACCAGAACCTCTAGGATGTTTCTAGAGAAGTAGAGAAGAGAATTTTTCAGGTTTTGGCCGAGCTTGAAGGCTCAAAGTTGTGTGAGGAAGAGAGGGAAGAGGTTCCCTTTTATAAGGGAGGAGAGGGGCACCTTTGGAATTCATAAAAATATTAATTTATAATAAATCTAACCCCACTTAAAAACCTCCAAAAATGACTCATATTCGAAGGTTAGATGAGATAGGGTTGTAATCTCATCAACCAATCAAATTTAGACATGTTTGGATCTTATTTTAAACCTTATCATTTTGATTTATCCTTATTTAATCTATTAAGTTTATTTGTGGTAATAAAATTCTAAATTTTAAATTATAACAAATAATTACTTATTTGTTGTGAATTTTCCATAATTGTTTACTTTATAACATTATAGACCATATAAATTTAAATTTATAATTTTTAAATATTTTTGTGATTTTTAAACAATTTTATAATATGTTATTTTTATAAAATAACAATAGTGTCAATTTTGACACTATTCATTTATTTGAATTTAAATAAACTATATACAGATGATATGTTCGAACAAAAAGCTTTAATATATTAATAAAAGGTCATATGTATCTATAAAATTAGTGGATCACATTAAATAGTTCATATAATATTTATTTTATTATTTTTAAAACCATTTATTTGGTTTATCTCTTAATAAAATAATTACTACATCATTGTTGTATAATTATTTAATATACTTATTTGTTGCATAAAAATTTAAAATAAAATCCTATGATGAAGATAAATATATTACCTTTCACAATAATACTTTTACTAGAATTTATCATCTTAAAATCACAATATTTAAATTGTTGTATTTATTAAATTTTGAAGGTGACAACTTTGGTATCATTTAAAATAAAATAATATAAGTGTCATAATTGCTTGTATAAGACTCCAAATGGTCAAATATTATCGAATTGGATGAATATAGTTTAAATTTACATGACCAATAAGTTTTTGGTCAGGGTTTTGTGCCTTTTATGGTCATTATTAGTTTAATAAAAACTATATTCTTGATTTTTCACTAGATAAATAATTTCTGCATCACTATTGTGTCACAATTAATGATAATTATTTAATCCCAAAAAATTATAAATAAATTCTCATGATGTAGATAATTTTGTTAGATTTCTGGATATTATTCATGTTCTAAGTTTTATGATGTTTAGCACTATGTTAAAATTATTATACTTATAAGATTTAAGAGAGTGACATGTTGTCACTTTCTTTGGTTTTAATAATAATTAAATTATTTTCATGGTCAAAAGTTCATAAAATGAATCTAATCCGACCCTTAGTCGATATGGGCTTACTTTTAGCCATAAAATAGAATTTTGGCATGTGTTAGGGTAATTTTATAATATTATTTTTACCCTTAATTACACGATTTACCTTTAACTATGGTAAATAAAATTTACCGTAGTTACTATTCATAATTCCCAAAAATAAAAAGTAGCCTATTAACATAATTTGGACCCACTGATTCCAAATATTGAATCCATTTTTTAAAATTCAATACACAGAAGTTGCAGAAATTAAATTAAAATTAATCTCGTTGTCGAATAAAAACGGGTTTTTGTTTAAAACATTGCAAAAGATTGAATTGATTTAACCTACGAATTTAAGGTAAAATCAATGCTAATGACATACATTATATTAAATGGTAAAAATATATTCTATTTATACTTTAAAACCATTAAATATTATAATTTAACCACATAAGATATTATGATGAAAAAAAATTGTTTTTAATTAAAATATAGCGTGTTTTTACTATTCATTAAAATATGATAGTTATCGAAAAAATATCAAAACTTTATCTAATGTAAATTTTTATATCCTGATTCAAAATAAGATTTTTATTTTGTCAAATTGAACATATAAACATGTCAAAAACTAGAATTAATGTGGGTGTGCCATCAAAAGGCGGCAAAACTGCATTTTTTGAAAAATACTTATTTTACCAGAAAAAATTATTTTGTTCTTATACCATGTTCTAGAAAATGTGTAAGATGAATAATAATGTTATAAAATTCAAAATTTAGTTAACACTATTCATAACGGCTAGTTCATGACAATATTATAATAATATATCATTGTTTATTAAAACTCGGTATTGCGTTCAACACACGCTATCGAGGAAGGTCGTGATTGCGTGTAATGCAAGCAAAGTCAGGGTTGCGTGTTGTGTAAGAATCCTTCATTGTTTCTTATAACAGAATCCAAACATATTTTATTTATATATTGAATATATATATATATATATATTCAATGTTGCGTAGAATAACTATTATCAAAATTGTGTGTAACACTGTCCAAGAATAGTGTTGCGTATACTGCAAGCTAATACGGTGTTGCGTATAGCGCAAGGTAATCTTGGTGTATAATACAACACAAGACATTAATGAAATTAAAATAATATTTTTCATAAAATCTTGCGGTGTTACAAGAAAACTCCATTAAAGATAATGTCCACTTAGAAGAAATTGAAATTTTGGTGTTAGACATTATTAGGATATCCAATAAGGACGAATCTAATACATGCTCAGCAAAACAAATTTCATAATCTAACTAAAATTCTTAACATATCCCAGGTAAAAACTTGAAGTGCAATGAATTCAATGAATTCACTGCACCCCCTCATAACTATGTGTGCACTAGATAATTTCCTGATTAATCTGTGGATGATCACTCCTCATCTTTAAGTACTTGAAAAATCGAGGACACCTCCCTATTAAATGCCACTATTTAATTAGGGACAAAGATTCAAACCAACAGTAAAACAAATTTACCTGATAATTTCTCTAAAATTATAGATTCAACTAGCCATTCTATAGATTTTGGGAATCCATTGTCTATCCCAAAATCTATTCAGTATATCACACATACTAGTAGTATGACTGCAACTATTTCTATGGATTTGGAAGCTGTTAAATCAATGAAGGTAAGTACACTCTCAGTACAGGTGACTAAAATGCAGGATCTCGTTGGATCCATTAAGAATATTCAGCCCATGGAGGATACTCGGGTGGAGAAAAAAAGGATCTAGTTACAACCTCTTCTTCTACATTATACTCTTTTTATGGTTCACATCCTTCTAATACTGTTGATGTCATTAGTTCTTTGATTCTTTGTAAATTAAATCCTAAAAACCCAACCATTAAAACTTCATTAACTGATGCTTCTATGAGATATATTAATCACTTCTCTACCATATCTAATAATAATACTACTCTTGAAATGAAGTTGCTAGCCAAATATTTAGAGAAGGATTAAGCTCCTTCTCCCCTTGCGCACTCTAAATCTATTATCAGTTATGTAGAATCAGGGAGTCAGATGAGTATTTTTAAGGTTGTTTTAACTGAGACACATACCATGACTTTTAAAAATATTAAAAATGATGTATAACCTATCAAACCTACTTGCACCTCCCTAGTACAGGACCCTAAACATATTTAGGCATGTAATATTTCCTTTACGTTGAATCTGTACCATCCAACAGATCTAGATACTAACTAACAATAGATAGTGGATACTTCAATGTTTTTAGGTACTCCTATTTCTACATCTATAATTAATGATGATTTCTCTATGAAATATAGAAACTTGAATTCTAATCATAATATCAATTCTTTGTCGATCTGTTCTAATAATTCTGTAGACTCACCTATGAATGATCCAATTAAGAAACCTACAAAGAAGATTCTAGTCACATCTAGGAATGAACAAGAACATGCCACTAAAAATATCCTAGAGGTTAGAAGGGCTACTTGAAAAAAAGGCTCTGGAATAAAGAGAAAAGGGTTTTTTAACTCCAAATTCCGGTTTAAATGATGATCCCCTTTTGGAATTGTCAGGGTATCGCTAACTATGACATGTTCATTATTTTAAAAAGAATGGTTAACAACCATCATCCTATGTTATTTTCCATCGCTAAAACTAAAATTTTATTTTCCTCTGTATAATAACATTTATTCCAACATAATTATGTTTTTACTGGTGAAATCTATAATACACTCAATGCTGATTCTTTATAGATTTTTTCACACTCTTATTTACACAATGTTACTGTTTTCAATATATCTGTCCAGATATTTACTTGAAACTTTAACATTTATGGCACACATACTTTCTACTCCTTTTTCAATTCTAAAAATAGATACCCAGAAAGAAGAACTATTTGGAATGATCTCTCATACCTAGGCACTAGCATAACTACCCCTAGTTTCTAATTGGATACTTTAATTCCATTCATAACTCAAGCGAGAAAATTGGACCTTCTCACGCTTCAATTTCAATGAAATAATTTAAAGCCTTGATTGAAGACACTAATATCATTGAAATTAATCTCACTGGTGTAAAATACACTTGGTATAGAAGACATTACAACAAAATGGTTGCCTTCAAATTGAATATAGACTTCATGAATGTCCCTGCTATATATTTATGGGACACTATCTCTAGCACCACTCTTCATAAGATGAATTTTTATCATCATACCATCTTGGTCAATGTATCCTCTAATGTCATGAAACCCCAATTACCTTTTTTATTTAACAATGCATGGTTATCTTATGATGGTTTCAACCATATCATCTAGAACTATTGGTCTTAAAAGTCTCATAACAATGATGCCTTTTCTTGAAACCTCAAATTGAAACATCTCAAATGGACTCTAAAAACATGGACAATCTCTAAAGCCAGACAAGTTAACAATGACATCATGATTCTTGAGAAATTCCTCAATGATCTGCAAAACAAAAACACCAGCTCCGACCACATCAATGATCATACTCAAAAACTAAACACTATAGTCAAACTAAACTCCTTGCTCATGTTCAAAGAAAATATGAGAAAAAAGCATTTAAAGTTAAATGGTTAACCGATGGTGATGGAAATACCAAATTCTTTAACTCTCTTCAAAGAACCAGGAAGGCTTGTAGGCCATTAACCTTTTTAAAGGATAGGGACAACCTGCTTGACAATGAGGGGAATGGGGTGTAAGGGGGAGGGGGACTGCCTAGGAGGGGGTGAAGGGGTCTGGGGGAGCATTGTGCAGGGGGGAAGGGAGTGGGGCAAGGGGTGTGGGGGTGTAGGGGTAGGGGGGTTGTCCAAGGGGGTCAGGGGGCTGTCTTAGAGGGAAGGGGGGTCCGGGGGGTCCAAGATGGAGGGGGAGGGGTGGTTCCCATCAGAGAATTCTATAAAAAAACATAATAGGTCATTGTTCAATCATCTAGGTTTTAATGTGGGTGTCGGAGGTACAACAAAAAAATCTTATGTGGTCATAGAAAGGTGTGACTATTCATGATTTTTTATAATTTGAAACATTTATGAATTCTCTTAACCATAATATTTGTTATGATTTTTTATTAACATTTTATTGATGGTTAATTATTATCTTATGAAACAATACATATAATTTTAAGTCATTTTCTTGATTATTTATTTAATATATGTTTATATGCCTCAGAATGGATAGATACTGGATGTACAACATTGATCGGATCACTGATTAATTTCAAAAGGAGTTACGAAATTTCTTGGACTTTGCATTCACTAATGATTCAGATGGCGGATTGATTCGATGCCCATGTTTTGATTGTGTTGGAAGACCATAGTTAACTCACGAGGAAGTGATTTATCATATTACTAAACAAGGTTTCCAATAAAATTATCATGTGTGGTATCACAATGGAGAAAAAGCACAAGTGGTGAATGGCATGGATTCGGTGGAAAGGATTGGTATGAAAAATCTGATTTCTGATCGGTTTCCTTTTGTTTCTGAAGCCATCTCCTCATGTAGACCAGTGCAAGAGGAAATGAATATCGGAACACGGTTTTTGTCTATTAATTAGGATGATGATGTAGAGAGTGTTAGAAAGCTGATAGAAGATGAAAATACTCTAGTATATCAGGCATGTGGAAAAATGAGCAAACTTGATTTTTTAATGTGATTATATCATGGAAAAGTAATGTATGGATTTAGTAATACTGCAGTCGACTATATCCTTACATTTATTAAGGATTTACTGCCTGATGATGCATGTATTCTAGAAAATAATTACATGGAATCAAAGTTGGTTGACAAATTTGGATTTTCATCTATTAAGATTCATTATTTCTCCAAAGATTGTTGTCTGTTCTGGATGGAAAATGTAGAGTTAAGTCAGTGAAAATAGTGTGTCACATCAAGGTGGAAGACTAATAAAGATGGAACCCAATCTCACATACTAGAGAAAGTGATGTGGTAATTACCTTTAATTATTAGGCTTCAAAACAAATTATGTCAGAACAAATGGAAAAGAATATGATATGGAATGAAGATGAAAGAAATAAAGATAATGATGAAATAGTGCATCCTGCAGACGGGTTGGCTTGGATGAAATTTTATAGGTTACATCCTGATTTTGCAGCTGACCCACAAAATGTTATATTGGGATTATTGTGTGATGGTTTCAACCGATTTCGCCAAATGCATACTGCACACAGTACTTGGCCTATTTTCATTCACATTTATAACTTTCCTTCATGGATGTGTATGAAGAAGATGTTTACTATCATGATTATATTGATATTTGGACCCAGTGATCCTAGAAATGATATTGATATATACTTGTAGCCATTAATAGAGGAGTTAAAGGATCTTTGGATTGTTGGTGCAAAGGCGTACGATGTATTCAGGAAGGAGTACTTTATGTTTCATGCAGCTTTATTATGGACAATAAATGATTTCCCTACCTACAGAATGATTTCTTGTTGGAGTACTAGATGGAAATTACCCTGCCCTATTTGTATGAAAAATACATGTTTCTGAAGATTAAAGTTTTGATGAACTTTCAGCTTCATAGGGCATCGACGATTTCTACCGATGGATCATCCATACAGGAAAAATCGAAGATATTTCGATAATTCCATCGAGACAGATGAGACACCCCAACGAATGTCAGGGAATGATATTGTTAAAGAACTATATGATTTGAATTATGTTCTTAGAAAAAGTCAATCAAATATCAGAAAGAGAAAACATGTTAATTCAAATTCCAATAACAATTGGAGAAAGAAAATCGTATTCTTTGAGTTACCGTATTGGTCATTGAATTTATTGCATCATTGTTTGGATGTAATACATATCAATAAAAACATTTATGAGATGTTACTTGCTACTATTTTAAATGTTAATGGTAAAACAAAATACGATTTGTGGCCTCGTCGTGATTTGATGGATTGGGGTATAAGAGTAATACTTCATCCTAAGTTAATTGGACAAAATAAGTGGAAAGTCCCAATTTCCTGTCATTCGATGAAAAATGTGGAGATGAAACAATTTCTTCTAGTCTTGGAAAGTTTGAAGGTTCTAGATGGTTATTCAAGTAATATTTTGAAAAGGGTGAATACACAAGATGTTAAACTAAAATCTCTTAAAACCCATGATTACCATGTCTTGTTACATGATTTGATTCCTATTTCCATTCGACATTTACTTTAACATAATGTTAGAGTTGATGTGATTAATTTATATCTTCTTTATCGAGACCTTTGTTCCAAAAGACTGAGCAGAAGTGGTGTTCATAAATTGCAGAGAGATGAACCGATTACTCTTTGCGACTTGGAGAAAATTTTCCCACCATCAATTTCCACATGTATGTTACATCTAACTGTGAATCTTCCCAAAAATGTTCTTTTTGGTGGTCCTATTTTGAGTCAGTGGATGTATCCTATAGAAATAATGATGTTTACATTGAAATCATATGTGAGAAATAAATATCACCCTGAAGGATCTATTGTGAAATGTTATTTAGCACAAGAATTCATGGATTTCTATTCATCGTACTTGGATAACGTCACCACGAGGTATAATCAACTTATGAGAACTAAAGATGAGCAATATGATCTCATTGAGCCTGCATTTCCTTCACTACCCCAAATATGGGGGATATCTAGATCATACTCATTGTGTACTTTAAGTAGGGAAGAGTGGGAAATGGATCATCGTATAGTATTATTCAACTATGGTGTACTTGATGATTATATGAAGTAACTAAACTAATAAATCTGAATTTTTTTCATTATGTTATTTCTTCATATCTTCTTACATTTTTAAGCTTTCATATTTGTAGAGAAAATTTAGAAATTATAAAAAAGAGGCATCGCCCTCTATCTAGTAAGAGGAAGGAACTGCTACACAGAAAATAATTTGCTGCTTGGTTAAAGTCAAAGGTAATAGATTTTTTTTTCTTCTTATAACATAATCACATGTCTCTGTTTAATATTCAATGTTGGTATCTTTTAGGATTTAACTCTACCAATGAATAAAGTATCAGATGAAGTAAGAGCATTGTCCTTTGGTCCAAACAATGTGGTACGTGATTGTAAAGAAATGGTTGTCAATGGATTTAAATTTTTTATAAATAGCTGTGAAAAATAAATGGCAACACAACATGATGGTGTGACGATAAGCGCCACAACAGATTTTTATGTGAGTGCATCAGATAGACAACCTCATTTAGAAAATATATCATATTATTGTGTTGTTGAAAGAATCATTTTATTAGACTACTATTCACATGGTCACATCGCAATGATGAAATTTAATTGGTTTGATTCAATGACATGACGAGGAATGCATATTGATAAATGTGGATTTAGAGTGATTGATATGAATCTCTATCTTCACACTGATTAACCTTATATTCTTGCATCACAGGATAGACAGGTGTTTTATGTAACTGAACCGTTACAAAAACAATTTGGTGTTATTGTTGATGTCATTCCCTGACATATTTTTGACAAAGACATGGATGATAGTGATGTTGTGGATGAACTTGTAGGTATTTATTCGAATGTTTCATTTGATGACACAGATAACTCAATTTCTAGAACAGATTGTGAACCAGAAATTGTCACAGACCACACATAACGTTGATACATTTATAAGTATTTACCTGACATTATCGTAATATTGTATGTGTTTTTTTAAACTTCCATAAATGATATCAAATTAACTGGTATATTTTTTCAATATAAATATCACATTGAAAATGTATCTCATTGTTTTATGATACAATTGTATTATTTAACATTTTGAATTATTTTTATTTATTTGAGAATATTATTTTAAATTTCCAGGTCAAAATGTCTGAATATGATGATATTAGAAGAATACGAAGAAATAAACAACATATGTCTCATCAGGCCAATACTGTAAGTGAAATTTATGTTTGAATATTATGTTTATCGTTCGTTTAATTTTATCATTTATGTTAATTTAGGCTAATTCATCGAGAAGATGGTTGGATTATACTACCGAGGATGATAGTATGGTGAGGGGTATTGATTCTACATTTCAGCCTAATACTATGATGCTTGAGTCACCAGAAGTTCATCCTACAATTATGCCACCTCCATATTATCCATACCCACATTTTCCATATCCCTTTCTGCCCACACCCACATCAGATGGTAGTTCTCAAACTCCCATCCCCCTTTATTTTCCATTCCCACCATCCATTGTACAGGGCACTGCACCCCCATATATCCCACCGCCATATCCATATCCATATCCACCCCCATCTATACAGGTTTATCCATATACTATACAGAGTAATCCTACTGTAGATATCCCACCTAGCATAGAGGCTACTCCCCCTCTAGACGATGCACTTCAGGGGTCAACAGATCCCCCATCTACTGGTATGTGTTTAAACATTACTATTAGTGATTAATGATAAATTCATATATATTATTATCCTTTTTTACCTTTTTCATGGTCAGCTCTAGTCTCCACCAGACAACGAGGCGACACAAATATGCGAGAGGTTTGGAATCGACACACACAAATCATGGTTGAATACAATGAGGACAAAGCTAAAATTAAAAAAATGGTATAGAATGTAAAAGCTTTATGGGAACACTTTCTAGGCACAACAATATCATTCCTATTCAACCAATAAGTTGTAGGGAAGTTGGAGAACAAATAATGGACAATTCATGGGAAAAGATCTAGTTAAGTAATGTTAATCACCTTCTATATATATTAATTTATAATATTTTCTTAACAAATATTTTGTCTTTTGTAGCTCTGATATAATTTTCCTGATGGAAAAAATTCCAAGCCTGCAAGGTTAATGTATTTAGGTGAAATGTGGTGAGCGTACAAGTATGACTTATATCTTGGTTGGAAAAAGAGATTTAACGCGGAGCTTGAAAAAGTACCAGTGATTCATGATTGCCTAATATCACAATACAAAGAGATGATTGACTATTGGAAGAGTTAATAGTTTAAGGTATTTGTTAAATTTATATATATATATTCATTTATTTATTTGAAAATGAGTTTTATTTATGTTAATGAAATTATATAATTATTTGTTTATAGGATAAATCAAACAGAAATAAAAGAAATAAGAGTGGAATGAAACATGTTTATACTCGTGGACACACTTCACTCCCAGATCTTGAGCAAACACAGGTAATTTAATATTTAAAATATTTATCTTGGTTTACTGTAATTTTTTTGACTTCCAATTTCGATTTATTTATTTTTTTTCCAGTAAAAATAATTGAATATCGAGGGTCATGTTCCCCTCTCTACTTTGTTTTGTATAATTAGAAAAAAAAGAAAGATGGTACTGTGCCAAATACTGACACTGAGAAAGAGATTGTAAGTATATTTCAATTTATTTTATTTTGTCTGAATGTAATTCCTTATATTATTTTATCATTTTAATATATGTTATATATCAATCAATAGAATGCTTTGGAGACATTGGCATAAAAAGAGCCTGACAATTTGGGCTCAAACAATAATTTACATCAGGTATTAGGAGATGAGCGTCAGGGAAGAGTGAATTTTTGACCTGGGAAGAAGATTGTACCATCTCAATATTGGTCTACTGACAAATTTTATTCAAGTAATGGTTCTGGTTTGGTCACGGCGGAACGGATGAATTCTGAAATCAAAGAAGCAACTCAAAAAGTAGAAAAGAAAATATTTGAAAATATGAAGATAGTTATGTCTACTATTTCTTCTACACTTTCACCAAAAACAGATATAGAGGTTGATGCATGTTTGATGTCGATGATTTCTGATGGTGGAGCCGGAGCTGTATCTGGAGTCGGAGCAATAGTCGGAGCTGAAGATGGAGCTGGAGTTGTAGCCGGAGCCGGTCCCAGTGTTGGAGTCAGTACCGATGCGGATATCGATGATGATGTTTGTGTCATGAGAGGTTTTGATGGTGTTTATATAGGATGTGTGGATGAGGGTTATCATGAATCTGATGATACTGATATTGAGACTCAATATTGATGTGAATTGTATTTTTGGATTGTTAATATGTGTAATTTTATTATGCAATGAGGTTTTATTATTTTAATACTAAATTGTATTGCAGTGTTTCTGACTGTTTCTAAATATTTTTTATGTAGTATTTATGTTTTATTATTATTATATTTAATTTTATCCTCCTTTGACACAACCATCGTACCTCCTTGATGATGTTGCTCTGAGGCAGCCCCTCTATCTCCTCTAGCACACCTTCGACGGTATGTAGTCCAATTTTCCATTTTTTAAGGCGGCCCCTCTATTAGTTTCACTAATTATATTGTGAGTTTGATGAATTGTATTGGTGTATAGGATAGGGATGCATGATATACAGAAAACTAACATGAAAACATAGCTGATACAATTGATTTTTTCCCACGACTTCCAATCAGTATTGACGTGAATATAAAATTGAGGAGGTAATTGTTATTTTATACCATTTTTTGCAAGACATTAGTAACCATTTGTTGTGTTTTAATTGTTGTTTCATGGAAATCTTGTGAGGAATTCTTTTTTTGGGTTCTAAATACTCAATTACATTACAAGGGGGTAGGGACAGGGGGTGTGCATGGGGGGTGTGCAAGGGGGAAGGGGAGGGATAGGGGGTGTTGTCTAGGGGGTGGGACGGGGTGTGCAAGGGGCAGTGGGGGACGGGGGGTGTGCAATGGGGTAGGGGGAGGGAGAGGGGGTGTTTTCTAGGGGGTGCGAGGGGTGTGAAAGGGGAAGTGGGGGTCGGGGGGTGTGCAAGGGGGCAGGGGCTGTGCAGGAACTGCATCTGAGTGTCATGCAGTTTTTTTATGCCTAACTGGTTTCATTCAATACATAATTTTTATAGTTTCATTCATGCAGATAATGCATAGTTGACTTATGGATTAGTGTTGTTTCCCTCCACTCCACTAATAAGTATATTTTCCCATCACAATTTCTATCAGGTTTTTCTATGGTAACAACTGCAATTTTTAACTTTCGTATACTCCATGCCCTACTTCAACATCTCTGAATCACGATTTTCATTGGGACTTACTATGACACCCACTATATTTTTACTACTACTCCACACCCTCCTCTAATATGTCCAATATCCATCTATTTCTGGTAAATCGACTTTCGTCCATTCTGCGGCTCCATGCTCTCTATAACGGTGTCGACTTATCCACCATCGCCGAAGGTATGGTTTTACCATACCATTATTTACATCATGAAAAGTTTTATTTTTTACTCAACTACATCCTAAAATATTCAATTTAACCCCAAACTCACATTTTCATAATATTATGCAGTTTCATGTTTGGTTGTTTAATGTTTTCAATGTATGGGTGAAATCTCCAGTTTAGGTGATGCTGATTCATCTTCCAACATCAATGGCATTGAAAAGGGTAAAATTGTGATATCATCTTATTTGAAAGATTAAAATTAATATTTATACTCTTTTAATTAATTAACACGTGATATTTTTATCATTTCATTAATGTGATTTATGCTTTCAGTTCAGGCATCATTACAAATAGTATTGACAACAGTATTTCAATGTTCCTTACAAAAGGGTTGGGTTGGGAGAATTTTATAAAAGGTGTGTAGTTCAACTATTTATCAATGATCAATTACTATTTATTGTAATTTTATCCATTTCATTCATTAAAATTGTCAAAATTCATTTATATTCATTTAATGTTTTATATTTTCCAATTCCATTTTAATTGATTTAATTTATGAAATCTCCAATTTTCAGGTTTAATTATCCAGTTTATGTGATTCTACTTCATCTTCCAACATCAATGGCATTGAAAAGGGTGAAATTGCTATGTCATCTTATTTTCTAGATTAAAATGAACATGTATACCCTTTTAATTAATGATAACATAGTATAGTTATCATTTCATTGATGTGATTTATGATTTCAGGACAAGCTTCATTGGAAATAGTATTGGCAACGCTGTTGCAATGTTCCTTACAAAATGGTTGGGTGGGGAGAATTGTATAAAAGGTATGTAGTTCGAATATTTCTCAATTATCAATTAATATTTATTGTAATATTATCCATCACAATCATTGCTTTAATGATTTTACTTTGATATTATATTCAAGCAACACATCAAGATGTGCCCAGAAATCTGAAATCTGTAACAATTTTCACTACATCTTCAGGTTAGGTCACTTCTTTTGTTTGTAAATTTATTACATTGGTTCCGAACTGTTATATTAAATGATTTCAAACAATATAAATCATGATAAGCTATAAGAGTTCATTTTATGTCAGGAACATGAATCAACTGACACTAAACAATATTATACTATTTTCCTAAAAAAACTTAAATGATGCTTGAATGTTAGGGGGATTCAACACCATATATGTGTACAGAGATTGAATAGCCATAACATGTACATATTCATACATTTGTACAGATATAGTTGAATTTTTGTGTACATATATTGAACTTTATTCCAGAAATTTACATAATATCTATGTACAGATTAATATAGTAGGGATGTTGGAAATTAAATGCATCTATTTTTAGATAAGATATGGTTCCAAATTTCACAACCAATATAATAATTCACTTTCACTGTGGTAGTAGTGTGGATGGGCCTCTATTAAAAAGGCAACAATATAGTTAGGGGTATCCCTTTATTTTATAGTCTTTTCCTTTAGGAGGTGGAATCATTTGAGGAGTAGGAGATGCTACAAGATTAAGAAGAGGTCTAGATGGATAATGTTTCAATCCAATCCCACCACCAACTATAGGTATTCTATTCCAAACTCATGGTGCCATTTTTAGGGACCATATGATGATGTTTACAAGGTATTGACATGATCAGGTACTTCTTGAGATAGTTTCAGGTATGATACATGTATTCTGTATATTCTATTTGTTTTTAACCAACAATAATGTGTTCCTGCCTTTCTCCTTGTAGGGATCTGGAAATTTTGAAGCAGATTGTAGTTACAACTACTCTTGTAGTCAAAGACATTTCCATTCAGTACATATTTGATTCCTATAAAGTTGTAATTATCCAAATCAAATTCTCCATAAAATTGCATAGGAGTTGAGATAAATCTAATGCTAATTGGTGAATTTTCTAATTAGATTACTTCTGACCCCATATTTAAAATAGGTCTGCAAACGCCCAATATGGGATAGATGCTATGACAGCAATATTAAAGATGCAAAGATCAATGGTGACTGAGATTATAACAGGTTTACATGGAGACATACCCTCTAATTACCCCATAAACTACAATTATTTGGCTGGACTACATGCACATTGTGCACTAATTTGTTAAACAGGTTGTAATTTTTTAACAACATTTATTTGGTTGGTTTGTTTTAAAATTTATTATATTTGTCCTTAAATAATCATCTTTTACATATGTACTAAAATAATTTGTAACTTATTAACACTTTATTGTGGAATGTTGGAAAATATTTCTTGATAATATAGTTATTCATGTTGGCCGGCAGATACACTTTGTAGAGGGTGGTTCGATGGAAACCTTTGGAGGGGAATTCATTAAAAATATGAATGATGAATTTTTTATAAGTACAGTCCACTGAAAGGTATGAAAATTAGTTCTTTATTTAATATACATCATAGTGTTGGGTTTCATGCATGGTGTTCTTAGAATTTTGGGATTCTAAATGTTTCCTATAAGATAAATAAGGGTCTTTTGATCATTTCAACCCCCTTAAGAAGTATTAGACCTATGTTGTGTGCTTGGTTCACAAGATAATGTTCTAAAATTAAGAAATTGTAGGAATCGTTCATGATGTTTAAAAATAGATCACCATGTTTTATAATAGATATGGTGTATATTGTTAAATGTGAATAGAATATGCAGTAGTTGGTATTATGACATTATAATTGGTGCTTAATGATTATTACATGGTCTAAGAACATAACACATAAGATTAACCTAATGTTAATGTCACACAAGTCATGTGCATTGAGGATAATTATACATAGTGACTTTTCATAAGTCGATATTTCTATCTCACATTATACAGGCCCACACATAGATAATTATAGTTAGTGTCTAAAATAATTTCTAATTTTTTTAACACTTTATTGCAATAGTTTGTACCACACATTTATGTTTTCAATAAATTCAGTATAATCAATATTCATGCAGGGTTTTGATCCTGCTTATAAGGTGAAATGAAGGAGTAACACTCGATTTTGGAGAAACACAACGTCATGGAAGACTGGAGAAAGGGTATATTTTTAAGCAGTGAGTCATTTTATTTTTTTAGTTAATAGATTATTTTACTTGTATTAAATATGATATGTTCCCATATATATATATATATATATAAATGCATACACATGTGAGTGGAGACTGGTATATGCATATAAGCATATGTGCAAGGATCCCCTTTCACAAGCTCATGGCCATGTGGGTGTGTGCATAGGGGCTAGGTGTCCTTGCATGTGTGTGAAGGTGCATATACCCAGTGGGGGAGCAAAAACTTTTAGTTAGAAAGCTCCAAGAGCCGAATTAGATGGTTTGGTTCCACCTTGAGGTAAGATCCCTCTTCTAGCCTCTTTAATTCAAGAATTCTTTAAATTGAATTTAGATTCTTTCTTAATTCTGCTTAATTATATTGAATTTTATATCTTGAATAAGTTTTCTTTAATATAACTATTTCATTTGATAAATAAAGTCATGTTTTTATAAATAATTTCATGTTTTTATAATAAAGCAATTCCATGATTTTATAATAAAACCTCTCCAACGGAGGTGCACTATCTTCTAAACCAAAGAGCAGTGATAGTTATTGTATCATGTTTAGATTTGGTTTAAGTCTTTCATATGACTCTTGTTGGTGTTTGTTTTTTGGATTGTTAGTTTTGGTTTTCTTTTAATAATATAAATTGGCTTATCATACATGTTTAACTCAAATGACATTGCCCGAGTAGGCATATGCCTTGACCAGGACACTTTCCTTTTCACACTTTGAATATTACAAATAAAATTTCCATGTTTAGGAAAAGTGAATGAATTTGTAAATGGTTTGTGTAGGGTTTATGATTATTTTCCATGATTTTGATACTCGTTAGATGTTGTGTCATTATGCCACTAGCTACAACCTTCTATGGTGATCCCTTGTTATAGCATATTAAACAGTTGATCTCTTCTATCATCTGTCGACGGGGCGAAGGCTAGATTGTTACCCTGCCTCCTCCCACTCCCTTCACTCCTAGTCAGAAGATGATGCCCCGTGGATGTCGCTGGACCGGGCCAACACGCCGCGGTCATGCTGCGCTCAGGTCGCAGTCACGTCGCGGTCACGTCGTGGTCATGCCGCGGTAATGCCATGATATGGCCCTGATCCAGGATGACACCCTGCGGCGGTTCGTAGTGATAGTATTCCATGAGTCTTGAGATCAATGTTGAGACTGACTAATAAACATTTCTACTGGTGGGGCAATGACCAGAATGTTTCCCCGCCTCCTCCCACTCCCTTCGCTTCTATCTGGAAGATGCTGCCCTGCAGATGTCGCTGGACCGGGCCAACACGCCGCGGTCACGCCGCGGTCACACCGCGGTCACGCCTCGGTCACGCCGCGGTCACGCCGCGGTCACGCCGCTGTCACGCCGCGGTCACGCCATGGTAATGTCGTGATTTTTCCCTACTCTAGGATGACACCCCATGACGGTTCATAGTGATAGTATTCCATGAGTATTGTGATCAATGTTCAGACTGACAAATCAAAATTTCTATTAGTGGGGTGATGATCAGAATGTTTCCCCACCTCCTCCCGCTCCCTTTGCTTCGGGCCGGAAGATGCTACCCTACGGATGTCGCTGGACCAGGCCAACACGATGCACTCATGTTGTGGTCACGCCGCGGTCACACTACAGTCACATCGCGGTCATGCCACGGTCACGTTGCGGTCACGCCGCGGTCATGTCGTGGTCATGCCACGGTAATGCCGGGATTTGGCCCTGCTCCAGGATGACACCCCGTGGTGGTTCGTAGTGTTAGTATTATATGTGTCTTGTGATAAATGCTGAGACTGACTAATCACAATTTCTGCCGGTGTGGCGATGACCATAATTTTGCCCCACCTCCTCCTGCTACCTTTGCTTCTCGAAAGAAGATGTTGCCCTGCAGATGTTGTTGAAATGGGCCAACATGTCATGGTCACGCCGCGGTCACGCCGCGGTCACGCCGCGGTCACGCCGCGGTCACGCCGTGGTCACGCCTCGGTCACGCCGCGTTCACGCCACAGTCACGTCGTGGTAATGTCATGATTTGGCCATGCTCCCGGATGACACCCCATGGTGGTTCGCAGTGATAGTATTCCATGAGTATTGTGATCAATGTTGAGACTCACTAATCACAATTTCTGTCGGTGGGGCGACGACCGGAATGTTTCCCCACCTCCTCCCACTCCCTTCGCTTCTGGCTGGAAGATGCTGCCATGCGGATGTCGCTGGACCGGGCCAACACACTGCAATCACACCGCGGAAATGCCGTTATTTGGCCCTGCTCTAGGATGACACCCCACGACGGTTCGCAGTGATAATATCCCGTCAGTCTTGTGATCAATGTTGAGACAGACTAATCACAATTTTTGTCAGCAGGGCGACGACCGGAATGTTGCCTCGCATCCTCCCGCTCCCTTCTCTTCTGGCCGGAAGATGATGCCCTGCGGATGTCTTTTGACCAGGCCAACACACCATGGTCATGCCACGGTCACACCGTGGTCACGCCGTGGTCATGCCATGGTCGCGCCGCGGTCACTTCGTGGTCACGCCATGATTTGGCCCTACTCTAGGATGACACCCCACGACAGTTCGCAGTGATAGTATTCCATGAGCCTTGTGATCTATGTTGAGACTGACTAATCATAATTTCCACCATCATTCCAGCCCCTTCCACCTACATTTGAGCCTGCACCAACCCCCAACCACCTTCAATCCAGCCTGCACCAGCCACCACACCAGCCATCACCCCCAGCCTCTTAAAAAACACTAATGCCAGCCCAATGCCACCTGGAAAATAGCCCTAGCCTTCACCAGCCCCCGACCTCCTATATCCCAGCCCTCACTAGCCCCTGCCACATGCCCAACAGCCCCCAGCCACCTAAAATCTAACCCACACCAGCCCCTTTCCACCTATTCCATCCCGCACCATTCCCCTTCCATCCCCCTGCTACCTGCCTTCCCGCCCACACCAGGCACTCCAGCCCGCACTATCCACCGCACGAACCCCCAGCCTCCTGCATTCCAGGATGCGTGAGAAAAACTCCATGAAAATCAAAAAAAGGAAAGGCGAAGGTGGATCCCCTTGTCTGATCCCTCTTTCCTGCTGAAAAGTAGCCATGTAAACTGTAGCAACTTTGACCACTGTAGAAATACGGACTTTGGAGTCCACTTTACTATTCTTTCGACTTCCAACCGGCAACCACTAGAGTATTGGATACATATAGGAAAGGATTCATAAGATTGAAAAAGTCTATAATAATATTTCCTCATCTGCCCATACTACTAAAGAAATCTTCTCCTCCATGAATAGCTTGAGTAGAGTTGTCATCACTTTCAACTAGTCAACATATTCCTTGAAAACCCGTTATACAGAATCTGCCTCAATTAATCCTAATGAGATGAATTCACATCACCTATAACAACATAGAGATACTATTTGACAATAGACTATATCGAATCAGCATCAACTAAAGCCAAGGTAGGTGGAGCACTAGATATAGATGCAACAGTAGGAGGTTCCTGATAACTCAAAATTCCACTGAAATATAAATGAAGTCTTTATATAAAATATTATAAATATACTATGGATACAAAATGTGAAGGAACTGTGGAAACAAATCACTCAACACTAGGTAAAGCATCCTCTACATGTTATGATTTGGTAGGTACATCTAAGGGAAAAGCATGAATCTCACCTGCTCGGTCTGCTTAACTAAGGATCCCTTAATATATGTGAAAGGGATATGGGGGGATTCTATTCAGTAGGGGGGCTATCCAAGGGGGTCCAGGGGGACTACTGTCCAGGGGGGTTGGGGATGCTGTTCGGGGGGGTCCAGCAGGGGGTGGGGGATTTATATTAAAAAACAAATAATCTGATCCTTCATGAAAAGGTGGGTAATTACAACCTCCCATCAATGAAACTCATCCTTGAGTTGATCTTATGAAGGTAAAAAGGCATTGTTAGTGAATATTTCTAGCTACTAAACTCATATATCATCTTCCCTTTCGTATGTCTCTTCCTGTACTTGACTATGCTATTATGGAACCTGTACCAGAGGAGCTGATTAAACATGGAGTATCTTCACACTATGATCAACAATATGAATGAGATACTCCTCTAATAAAGCATCTACATCCTACTAATCCTCATCAGGACAAAATACATGTGTTGTATCTAGATATTATTAGTGCATCCAAGACACTTGAAGTACAGCATGATTTGACTAGTACTTTTGAGGGAGTGATAACTTGTAGTCCACTAGTCTGATCTATTTCAGAACATCAAAGGGTCCAAATAACCTCATTAAGAGATTATCCTACCTCTAAATATGTCTATAACCATATGAATTTCACAACATTATTTTTTAAGCTAGTATGTGGAGCTGTAAGACGTGAGAAATACGGGATGAGGCATCGTTAATAACCGAATTTCACAAAGAAACACATGATTTCAAATACATTGTTGAAATATTCCCATGAAACTACAACCATTACATTCCCTAGGCCTACTAAGACTCCTAACTCAGAGATGATATTACTCAAGATGTGTACTTTGTTGATCCAAAAGTGGCATTCTCTGATCTTAGCATAGAGATGATGCTCTCTAGGTGTATTAATCATGATATCAATATGGGTTTCATGGTCATATCCCAAGTCTGAGTACAATAACATTTCATCAATAAATACTACCATGAATGAATCTATATATGGGTGTACAAATCAGTTAATAAGATCTATAAAGACTTTAGGTGCATTTGTCAGTCCAAACGGCAAGAAAATGCACTTGTGCAGACCAAACACGATCTTGAAAACTGTGTGAGGTATCTATGAAGTCCTGAAAAAAAACATGATGATAGTGTGAACTTAAATATATCTTTTAAAACACTCTAGATCTTCATATTTTATAAAATATTTAGTCTATTCTATGTAGTGGAATCCAATTATTTAATGTGAGCTGGTTCAATTGGTAGTAATCCATGAAAAGTCTGAGGGTACCATCTGTATTCTTGTAAAAAAAACTAGTGAAACCCCATGGTATGTATTGGGGCATATAAATCCTTTAGCCTCTAGGTCCTCGAATATCTTCTTGAGATCTAGAAGCTCCATGGGTGCCATCCTATAAGGAGTAATGGTTATTTTTACTGCTCCTGGAACAATTCTGATATTGTATTCTACCTCCCATACTGGTGGTAGACCATAGATGTTGTTAGGATAGTCTTCACTGAATATTCACACTACTAGTGGAAATCAAAGGATTGAAACCCCTGGTACTCAAGGAAAATGCTAGTGATCTGATCTATCACACTACCAATCCTTTACAGCTCATACCTATCTTGAGTCACACAGACATCCCATTATAACTTATTCACATACCTACTTTCCTATGGGGATTTAATCATCACCCTCCAATGACAGCAGTTAATATGGGATCAATAGGTAACTAGTCAATCAATCCTGTTGATTACATCAAAACCCATCATATCTAGGATTAAATGATTCCAAATAGAAAGGTATCCACCTGTCACAAGAGAAAAATCCTTAAAATATAAAAAACCATCTAATCTGATACCTAATAGGGTATCAAGATTCATAACACCATGAAATTTATTAATATAAGGGACCAGACATTCGATTATTTCCTCATATATAAAATAATGAGACAAACATCTTTAAAATATATAAAACACTAATGTGGATGCTTCTAGAATTTTACCATGAATAGTAGAAGGTCTGACAACCTACTATTCTACCATAGTCGGGACTACATGTAATTGGTTGGTACCATGGACTTGAGTCACTTCCTAAGTACCCTGAGCAAGCCTACTCTAGAAGCACTTAGAACCATAATTCTAATTTCCACTGACTCGACTTTCACCTCAGTCTGATTCTCTAGTGGTATTCTAGCTACCTTCCTTTCATGATACTACTTGCCTCGCTCCTACACATGGAGGGGGTATAGATCCCCTCTAGGTATAAACTGATGGGAATGTTCTGAAAAAATTCTAAATATGTCCCATCCTTACATATCCTCTACAATCCACTAGTTTGTGCAAGAATTGAGGGATATTATGTCCTTGATTTCTGTACTTGAGACTCATGTAAGTGCAGTTATGTGTTTTTTTATATTTGGATTTGTTTAATTCTTATTATGTAAATAGATTTCATGTATTGTTTAATTTGGAAGGGATTGGAAGGGGGAGGGGAAACTGGAAGGGGGAGGGGAATCTGGGGGCTGGCAGGGGCGGGGTGGGGGGTAGGACTGGAAGGGGGGAGGGGAATCTGCCTAGGGTCTGGGGGGAATCTGTCCAGGGGGAGGGGAATCTGTCCAGGGGGATCTCTCCAGGGTCTTGGGGGCAGGGGGGGAAACTGGTAGGGGTGCAAGTGGGGGGCTGGCTGGGGAAGGGTGGGGAGGGAATGACTGGTAGGGTGAGGAGAATTTATCCAAGGTCTGGGGGGAATCTGTACAGGGGGGGGAATCTGTCCCGGGGGATCTGTTCAGGGTCTTGGGGGGTGTCCAGGTTATGGGGGTGTCCAGGGTCTATCCAGGGTGGATTTCCAGGGTCTAGGGGGTCTGTCCTGGGGGGTCTATCCAGGGTCTATCTGGGGGGGTCTGTCCAGGGGGTCTGGGGGTGTCCAGGTTGGGGGGGGGGGTAGGACTGGCAAGGGGAGGGGGGAAACTAGCAGGGGGGAGGGCGTAAATGGCAGGGGTGAAAGGGGTGGGGTGTCCAGGTTCTGGGGGGTGTCTAGGGGGATCTATCCAGGGTCTGGGGGGTGTCCAAGTTCTGAGGGGGTAGGACTGGAAGGGGGAGGGGAATCTATCCAGGGTCTGGGGGGAATCTGTCTAGGGGAAGGGGAATCTGTCCAGGGGGGATCTCTCCAGGGTCTTTGGGGTAGGGGGGGAACTGGAAGGGGGTGTAAGTGGGGATGGAAGAGGTAGGGTAGGGGAGGCAGGACTGGCAGGGGGAGGGGAATCTGTCCAGGGGGATCTGTCTAGGGTCTAGGGGTGTCCTGTTTCTGGGGGGAGTCCAGGGTCTGTCCTGGGGGGTGTCCAGGGTCTGGGTGGGGTCTGTCAAGGGTCTTTCTGGGGAGGGTCTATCCAGGGGTTCTAGGGGGTGTCTAGGATTTAGGGGGGGCAGGACTGGAAAGGGGGAGGGGGGAACTGGTAGGGGGAGGGTGGGAAAATAGTAGGGGGGAAAGGACTAGCAGGGGGTCCAGGGTCTGTCCAGAAGGGGGGCTTTGCAGGGGAGAGGGGGCTGTCTAGGGGAGGGGGTTTATGTAGGGTGGGGGTGTCCAGGAGGGAGGGGGCTACAGGTGGTGGGCTACTATAGGGGGGATGTGCAGGGGGTGGGTGGCTATTTTTTATGGTTTTTCACACCCTATATCCATGATTTTTAAACATAGGTATATGTCTACTGCCACAGTTTTTTACTATGGTTATAGGTCTAATGCCACGGTTTCTAACTGAAGTAATAAATTGTGTCCCTCCTCTAGTATAGCCATGGTTCTAAACTGCGGATGTAGTGATATTACCATGGTTTGAACCGTGGTTGTATACCTATTTCCACGGTTGGAATAGTGGCTTGAGACCTATAGCCATGGTTCCAAACCGTGGATATAGGTCTAGGCCTATAGACACACCAAACATAGCCACAGTTTCTCAAACCATGGCTATTACCTATAGCTACGGTTTGAGGACCTTTATCCACAGTTCTAAACCGTCGCTATAGCTTGAATTTCCAGTAGTGTTAAGAGAAATTTAACCACCAGAAAATCACAAACTTGTGATGGGTTAAATAGTCTTTGATTCCCTAGTAGGAAAAGTTAACAGAAAACGTTTTTGTTTTATGTTACTTATAATTGAGTAATTTATTTATGATATTAACTAAAAACATAACGAAACATACTTACTTGTCATATAGACATTCATATATTACTAAATTCTACCACAAAATCATCTTTTCACCAAACTATGAGTATTCAAACTGACTTGGTCACATTAAAAGCGCTAGAATCCACTTCTAGAGTTTCACATAATCCAAAAAAGATTAATTTTATATTTATCATGTCTTTAGACATCAAACAAAACCAAAATGTTTAGTGCGAGATCTGAAAATACCCAAAAAGGATAATCCTTTATAAAAAAAATACTACTCTTAATCTCCAAAATTCAATAAAAAGTACACAAAGTTCAAGAAATACCATTCAATACATAATTTTCCTTAAAATTATTCAAAAGATTC
Organism: Viscum album; assembly: GCA_963277665.1. NCBI lineage: Eukaryota > Viridiplantae > Streptophyta > Magnoliopsida > Santalales > Viscaceae > Viscum > Viscum album. Next base: position 726,755,646 of record OY728166.1, read on the forward strand.
CAAAACTAAGATTGAAACCCAAAACTTAGAAGGGTTTAATCCCATAGTCTTCCATAGTAAATCTTAACATTTATCTCTAAATAGCATTGACTACTCTTAAAGTCTCATACTGAAGTGTAATTAACCTAATCACATTTTCTCTATGATAGGTTAGTCGTTTACATAAATAACCCAAATCACTATATGTCCACACAAAAATATATATTCTTCCAAAATAAAATTTCAATCATTACTCCACAAATTAAATCACATACTATTCTATTTTTCTTAAGCATATAGTGTTCCCAAAAGAGAGAATGTCTTCCCAAATCACTTTTACCACTTAATCACCAAATCATTTTATTATACTAAGGATATCCATTTGATAAAACATTAGATCCCAAATCAACTTATTCTTGATCAATAAAATCATTTAACTAAAAATAATAAGTCATACTAACCTGGGACTTCACATAGTCTAGTGGTAGTAAATAAATCCCAATCACACTTTGGTTGTGGGTTCGATTCATGCAGCTTTGTCTAACGTGATTGGTTGTCACACGGTCTGTGTGTTGTCCTTTTTTTAAAACTCAAAAAATAACCCTAACATGTTTTAACCTCAATGGTTTCCTTATACCTCTCATTTTCATCCCATATCATTATGATCTCCACATCTTAATTCGTGATGTTGTATATATATTGTCATTTTTTTTAATTTCACCACCATATGATAAATTGAAACGATCCCCATAATAAAGATCAACATACCTTTATCATGGTTTCCACTTGGATTCATTGTTATCTTTTTCATGTAGTTCGAAGGTACATGCATTGAAACAATGATTTATAGATCCTTCAAAATCATTTTCTTCCTTCATTAAAATACACCTTGTACAACTTGGGTTATATGGGTGTTCACAAAAAAATAGTTTTGAAAAATAATCATGCATGTCATATAATTTCAAAACATCTGATAAAACATGTTTTCTATAAAATAGTCTGACCGAATTTGAGTGGAAACTTTCAATTAACGGTCCTTTTAAAATACCATAAGTATATACTGAGAGACTATATTGTAAAAAAAAATAATTAGGTTGTGAAAGGGTCTCATTCTTTAGAACCTTTTTTAAAATCATAACATGCCTCCAAATCTAGTGATAAGGTAAAATATTTTTAAATGCCTTGATAATATTTACCTTTCTTGAAAATATGAAAATATTGTGAAAATAGGATTTGTTTAAATACAACCCATGATCCGCAATAATAATGAGGTATATTATAATTACAGTATATAATCATATGATATATATGTTACATAATTTCATTAACTCCATCTTTATACGTTCTATGTATTTCATGAATGAATCATATCACCTTGAGGGGGCGGTAGTCTGCACTTCCTCAAATGAAATTATAGTGTTTAAACATATTGGAAGGCATAAAGGTATGTTTTTAAATAAAAATTACAGAATAATAAAGAAAAAAACATAATATATATCATATATAAATATATTTCCATCTTAATGGCCACCATGAGAGGCGGTAGGATATAATTGAACAATCATCGCTTCGTGAGGCGTTAGTTTTCCATCCACAGAAACAGTGTGTTCTTCACCCATTAGATGGAGGTGTGTGAAAGTTTAGTTTGAATATGTTTCAAAAAAACATCGTAGAATATTTAGGATACTGGTTTTGTTATAAAATAAAGGAATAAAAAGATTTTAGGGGTTGGATAAGTAAAATAAAACAAAAGAACTAAAGGGAATACGTTACCTTTAAATCGGGTAACTCCCTTTGGTTTGAACCAAAAGGGTTTCTTGAAGTGCTTTATACCTAAGGTGAGGCTTCTAGGATGAAGAGAGGGGTCTTGGGAGATTATTGGAGTATAGGTTGTACGATCCAATGGTTTGAGAAGTGTCAAAAATGGGTAAGAAGTGAGGGCTTTTATAAGGGAGAGGAGGGGCTCTTTAGGAAAGTTTGAAATAATTATTCTATTTTAAACTCATCTACGGTTTCAAAAGGTCAAAAAACTTTAAAATCAAAGTTTATATGACACATGGTAAAAATAAAATCATACAATAAGAATTGGATAGGTTTTTGATATTTTTTCAATATATATAATCTTATTTATTTAAATCATTTGTTAATGAGGTAAATACTGGATCATTATTGTGTCATAAATAATTTAATTTATTTTATGTCCAAAAATTATAAAAAAAATACCATGATATAGGAAATATTTTTATATTTCCAATTAATTTTTATAGTCAAAAAGATAACTTATATAACCCCATGTAAAAAATGATTTACTAAAAGATATTTGTTTATGTCATTTTTGTCTTTACATTAAATTAATTAATATAAAGTGTCATTATTACTCCCATGTGGCTCTATGGGGTCCCAAATTAGACCCAAGGATTCCCATGGTCGGATATGTATCTGACAATAGGATTAGGACACATGTTAGGGTAATTTAATAATATTATAATATTATATTTTACCCTTATTTATTATATTTACCCTTTAATCATCGTAAATAAAATATTTACTAAAGTAAATATTTAAAATGTCTAAAAATAAAAGTAACCCATTTAAAAAATTTGGACCTAATGATTCCAAATATGGGATCCATTTTTACAAATTCAAAACACAAAAGTGAAAGAAATTAATTTAAAATTAATTCTCGTTGTCAAAACAAGAAGCGTGTTTTTATGAAATAATAACTATCAAATGATTGACACTTGTTTATGTCCAATTTCAAAGTGAAATTAATTTCAATGTCCAACATCAAATTAATTGGTAAAAATATATTCTAATTTAACTTTATAACCAATTAAAAAGATAATTTAACCATTTAATCAAATTATATTAAAAGGTACCTTTGAATTAAAATACAGTATTTTCACTATTCATTAAAAAAATTAACATTATCAGAAAAATACCAAAATTTCATCCAAAGTAAATTTTGGTGTCCCAATTATAAAGAAACATTTTATTTTGTCAAATAGAATATATAAAAGTGACAAAAACATGATTTAAAGAGGGTTCTCTATTAAAAGTCAGTAAATCAACCTTCCAGTGAATATTAGAGTATTTGTGCTTAAAATCGAATTCTTTACTTATTTTAAGCCTCTAAATTTTATTGGATAAATGAAAAAAATATTCAACAATCATGTATAATCATATTTTAGTTAGTTATATTCATTCCCACCAATACAACGGCTATGCGTTAACCACCATTTAAAATAATAATAATATATTATTATTGTGCAATGTAAGATTCCAAAGAAACTCATTGTTGCGTATTAGGTATGCCGTCGAACATATCATCCCCTTTAAAGTAGAATTAATATTTAATTCACAAATATTAATAAATATGAAAACTTTCATGTTCTTTATTTACATAGAATGTTACAATTGTGCTTCATCTTATCCACTGAAGATTATGTCATTGACATAAACCAACACCACAAGCCTTCGATTACAATCTTCGTTGACCTAGAGATTGTAATCAACTCCTTTATGCTAGAAACTAAGTTTCTTCAAAAACTGATCAAGACATGAATATCATGCTCTTGGTGCTTGTTTCAACCCATATAGTGCAATATTTATCCAAAAAACTCTATTCTCATCTACATGAATGAGAAAACCATTTGTATGATCAATATATACTTCTTCCAGAACTCCATTAAGAAATGAAGACTTGACATCTATCTAGAAAACTTTGAAATTTATTTTGACTATTATGTCCATGAATAATCTAACTATCTCTAGCCTTAAAATAGGTGAAAATGTTTTATCAACATCAATAACCTATATCTGGGAGTACTGTTTTCACACTAGTCATGATTTGTTTCAAATTACTACATCATCTTCATTAATTTTTTTATAAAAGACCCATTTAGTTCTACTGAAATTCTTATCTGTTGGACTCAAAACAATCTCCCATGTATAATTCTTCTCAATTGTTTCACACTATTCATTCATATACTGAACCCAATTCTAATCTATAACCACTTTATAAAAATCGTTAGGCCCTACCTGTGATAAGTACGATGCTTTTGTAGAGTATTCATCCTCCTTGTCTGCACTGGCATGGTCTAATCACCAAATATTTTTCGTCTATAAAATTTGTATATTCACTTTGGTCTTTGTGCAGATACTGAATTGTTATCTTCCTTTTCATTGTCTAGATATTATTCTAAATCATCCTTTGTAACTGGAACATCCCATGATCTTCTTATTTATTCACCACTATCCTTCTACGACTGATCATATATTTGTAGAAGATTATGCTCATTCTATAACAGTGTCACATCATGGATTCCAAAACCATTAATAGTTATTATTGATGTATTTATATTCTTTTCTTTTCTTTTAGTAGAAGAGAAATATCCATTAATCTCCATAGTATTAAAACTTCTTATGTGTGTCCTTAATGAGAATGAAACACTTACTTCTAAAGACTTGAATGTAATTCAATGATAGATTATTTCCATACCATATCTAATATGGAGTCTTATCTTATCTCAAACATAATAATTCTCTACTTGATGTGTAGACTAATTTCATAAATGGTTATTTACAAAACTTCTCTAGAAGATATTTCTCAATGAGCATTATTCTATCCATGTTGTTGATAATTTGATTTATTCTCTCAACTACACCATTTTTTTTGTGAAGTTCCTACTGATGAAACTTGGTTTTTATCCCATGTTTCTCGAGATAATCCTCCACCTAGAAACATGTGAAATCTGTTCCATTATTTGTTCAGATTTTCTGAATTGTTTGACCCATAATATTCTCATATTTCCTTCAATAAATTTTTATGCAACTTGACACCATAGATTTATGGGCTATGATTGAAACCCATTCCATTCTTCTAAAATCATCAATTAATAGAACCTAATATCTCCTCACATCAATATATCTTGGTGAAATATGTATAAACACATCAATATGTACCAACTCAAGTATTATTGTTCACCTTTTCTCTTTTTCCTTAAATCTCTTTTGAATAATCTTTTGTTGTTGAAAAGCATCACATGTATGAGTATGATCGTGTGATAATCTAGGGAGGTCTCAAGCATCATCATATTTCACTATATCTTCTTAGGAAATTTGGATCAAGTGTCCAAGACATTTTTTCCATAACTTATTTTATTATTCCTTGGATAAAAAGCACATATCTTCTTCTCCACTTACAAGATAGAGATTCTCTTTTGTGCACTTTACCTACTAAACAACTACACCATATTTTCCCTTGATGACACATAATTTCTTGGAAAATATTATTTCATGCACTAAGTCACATAATTGACTATGACATAGTAATTTTTTACTGAGATAATCAATAACCAAGACATATTCACGTCTCAGGTTTTTCCCCCCAAATCATTCTCTTTCAGAGCAAATAATTTTCAAGTATTCATCATTACCAAATGTTTTGATAGCTTATTTTTCATACCTGATTCGAGTCACCAAATCCTTATTTCCAATCATGTATGAGGTGAATCAACTATTAATGATCTATATTCCATTATGATATGATTATTTAAAATAAATCATTGAAACCACTTCTTTCTCATATCTCTTCTTTTTTATCCATGTTTTTGACATCATACCTAACACAGATTGATAATCTTGATCTTCCTGAAAGTATGTTTGGCTAGATTTATTTTTTAGAGATACAAATTGATTTTTTCATTTTTATCTCATTTTATGACACATTTACCTACTTCTTGTGAACATATTCAATCCCCCTTGGCACATTCCTCTACATTATTGATGTGTAATATCTTTCCATGTGTCTGATTCCTCCACACATGAAATAGTGAACATTAAATGATTTTTTGGAATATTGAGTTATGTGTGGATTAATATGTTGGTCATGTTCCCTTAGATACCTCTTGGCTATAGAACAAACATTTTTTGAGTGTCCCATATTTCCAAAAAAATAGCATCTAATGCGGGGTGAATTCTTGTGTGTCATTGTTGCACTATTTATTTTCCCTTGGGTTATATCAATATTATATTCTTCTTCATAGCTAAAACATTATTGTGTATCAAAGTGGGTGCTTGTGGTTTTACTTTAACAATCACTAATTTCTAATTTTGATCAATCCCCATACCATCCTTATCATTTTGATTTGACTATTTCATTAATTATGTTGGAATATTATCCTCCACTTTCATATTCTATATTTCTTGAATGATCTTCTTTCCAAATTTCATACTGAGTGTCAATAGTTTTTATTCATCTTTAACACATCATCATAGATTGACGACTCCCTCTTCTATTTCTTTGATACGTTTGATTTGATCTTTTCCAGTTTCGTTCAAACTATTGATTTCCATTTTCTATTCTTCAGTTTAAAGCTTGTAATAAACAACCTTTTCTAAACTCTCTATCATTGAAGACTTTATTTTTTCAATTTATTCTCTCAGCTTGGACATATCTTTTTTCTATTGTCTCATATAAATTTTGGCATCCTGAACCATAATGTTGTATTTCTTCATTTTGGATCTCCAAATATCCATATCCACAAGAATAGATTCAAATTCTACCTGAAGGTCAACTCTTCCTTCAACTTCTCCCTATCAATTTCTCTTTCTTATCTTTTTATAGAATTTATGAAAACTACCACTATAACATCTGCTTCATGATCCTTGCAGTCCTCCAATTCATCTACCTCAAATTATTCTGAACTTTCATCTTCTCTTGAAAAAATATTCTTCTTTTTGAAGAAATTTCTCTAAATAAATTTATTCCCTTCCACATAAAATGAAGACTTATTAATGTGAATTTAAAATTCATCCTCATCATCTTCTATAATCTTCTTAGGGAACCTTATTTCAAGATGTCAAACCATTCCACATCAAAGGCATGTAAGTGGATGTTTCCCTTTGAACTTTCTTTTTCCTCTTTAAATATTTGAGGAAAGTAATGACATCACCTCATATGTATCTTTATCTTACTATCCATAATTGATGGTGAGATTTTTCATGGACTTGAATACCACCTATTTAGACTTCCCCTTTTCCACAGAATCATTGTCATCATTTTTACAAGATTTCTAAGAAAGTTATCAAATTTCATATCATATATGTCTTTATCTTACAAAATAGAAACTTTCAGATTGAACCAAGGTGGAAGTTTTCTCAATATATGGTTAAAAAAATTTATATCTTTAGTTTTTTCTCCAATATCTTTGGAGTCTCTCACATAAATATTTAGAATCTTTTCCCCCATAGTATGTAATGATTTACATGACATCACCTTTATATACATTTCATTGGATAGGGGTCCCCCTAATGAATTAATTCCTTTATCATCATAATCCAAATAACTTCTATCATCTTCTGATTAAGCACCACTATCGATATTATATGATATTCCATGAATAGCTACTATAAAGTCATTTATTACAAATGATCAGATGTAGTGCAGCATTCGATTATTCCATAATTGGAAATTGTTTCCATTAAATATCAGAATCAATTTTGGATTGAAACCCTCCATTTCTTCTACTGATAGAGAACCACTGACTTTCAACCTTTGGCTCTGATACCAATTGTTATGTCCAAAAGGATAAATACCCTGAGAGGGGGTGAATCAAGGTATGATAGATTAAAACTATTTTCCCTTTAGATCATGTTTCAACATTAAGAAATCAAAATTATCTCCTGCTCCCAAAGAAATGTATGAATAAAAATGAAATTGTGCATATGACATAGAAATTTTACATGGTTCACCCTCACTGGGATACGTCCAAGGATAATACAGTGGAGATATTCTGGTGTACCAAATTCAATAATGATCACTGCCAAATTACATGGTTTGGGCTAGATCACATCTATGCCCAGGAACACTACCTTTATAATATTTATGTCCAACTCACTTTTTTCCCAAGGGTCACTCCCTAACTATTTTTATCTATCTAAATATCAATGGATATGATCATTTCCTTCCTCTTCCTTTGCTCACTTCTCTTGGAAGAGATCCACTCAAAGTTTATGGACTTTTTGGTCCCTTAATTTGCGTTAATTCAAACATCCTCAATTGTAGATATATGCTCTGTTTAAGTTTTGATTTCACCCAAAGATGAAATACAATTTTTCATATACTATTAGTTTTCTGAAATTTATTTTCGAATTGTTTTAATCCCTTCACAAACTTCATTCTTCATTCATGGATTGGCCCTACTCTGGGGATGAACTCTTCTTCCTTGGGCCACCCCTCTTTTGCAGCCGACCTTTCCTTATGTGAATGACCTATACTTGTGTGGAGAACATCTTCTTGCACATAACACCCCTTCGTCCTTGTAAAACTTTTCCTTCTATGGGTCATTCCTCTTCCATGGTCCATCTTCCTTTTTGAGGTATAGAGCCTCGAAAAACTCCTTTTGTGGAATTGTTTCTATGAACTACTTCACCCTTATCAGAATCCTCCCTAGTGAACCACTTCTAACTTTTCTCAAAGGATGTCCTCTATCACCTATATAGTATGCTCATACTGACCGTCAGTCTGAGGGTGATATTCCAAACTCAAGAGCACTTGTAAACTCAGTGACTTTTATAAACCCTTAAAAAACTGTGATATTAATCACGTATCTCTATTCAACATGTTATAATGGGGAACATCATCCAGGTTTGTAACCTCTAGAATGTAAATCCTTCAATGAATCAATATTGAAAAGGTGTCTCTGGTTTCTAGAAAGGGAGGGGCCTTGGTCAACCTGTGGATGATCATCCACACTACATTACTTCTTTGAGGGTATATTTGCAAGACCATTATGAAATCCAGGGTGACACCATCCCATTTCAGCATTGGAATTGAAATTTTCTATAAAATTCTAAAAGGCCACTAGTGCTCCTCCTTCACCTACTAACAGGTGGAACATCATATAATAAAACCTCAAATATGCCTCATCATATTTAGACACCAATACTTACAACATAAATTCAGGTACAACAAGGTAATCCAAGGATGTAATTACCATTTACAGGAATCAAAATCATGAATCAATTCTTATCATATGTCTGTAGGAACCCAAACATGACCATGAATGTTTAAAATCTCATTCACATTGAAAAACTAAACTTGGTGGTCATTTCTCTCAAGAAAATCACCCCAAAGACTAAGATCTATATATCATAAAGATGTCTCATTTTTACCTAATCTAGTAGAGATGATTTGACTACCATGGCTATGAAAATAGGTTGATAGTAATACTCTAGAACCAACAGATGAATCTTAGAAAATAGTGACATTGACAGCCACTCACTATAATCCTATTGAATGGTCCATTTATAAGACTTCTCTATCGGAGATTCATCAACTAAAATTTCATATCTATGAGTATAATCGAGCTCAAAATAAAATGATTGTTGGTATTCTACCCATTATTTCTGCCTGATATTCAATTCAAACGTAGTGGAAAAGAATTTGAGACTTTGATGGTCTGTGAAAATAATGAACTGTTCTCCCAAAAAAATAATTAATCCAACACGACAAGGTAGGAATCCCAGCATTGAGTTTTAGGTGGTGTGTTGTGTAGTTATTCTTGTGAGTTGTCGATTGAGGAGATCCATACACTATGAATCGCTCTCCCAGTATTATAATGGCTCCCATAATGATGCCTAAAGTCTAACAATAAATTGTATAGTTTATTCCTGGATCTTATAGAATAAGGATTGATGCTTGATTCAATCTTTCTTTTAACTCCTACAAGTATATTATATAGGATCAAAAGTATAAAAACATAACACCATTTTCATTAAAATCACATATGAGGAATTTATTAGTTTTGAAAGTCCTAAATATAGAACCTATAATATCCATCCATCCCCAAGAAACTTTGTATGTCAAAGAAATTATTGGGAAACTCCTTTGATACCACATCTATCACTTTATTTGGGTCAATAGATACTCCCACCTCTAAGATAATGTGACCTATTGTCTATAATTTATAAATAAATAAGTGGAACTTGGTTTGAATAGCATACAATCAGTTATCTTTTAGTGTATTTATTAAAATTTCAATATGTTTGGCATTGTCATGGTGAGTATGAGAATACACTATGATAGTGTGAATTAATACCACCACAAAATAATAAAAATATAGGTTAAAACCGGATTAATCATACACATGGAGATTTAAAAAATATTTGTGAGAGCGGATAACATGGAAAAATACTCATACAAGCCATATCTTCTACTGACACTTGTATATATTATTTATGTTGGTCTCACATGCACCTGGAGATAGCCCAATCAGAAGTCAAACTTTATGAAAACTTGAGCTCCTCAGATCTAATAAAAAGGTCCTCTATATGAGGTATAGGATAATAGTTCTTAACCATAATATGATTCAATATTCATTAATCCACACAAACCTAAAGAGTTACGTCTTCATTATTAGTAAAAAAGAAAGGAAAACCCCATGGTGAAGTACTGGGTCATATAAAACCCTTATCTTGTAATTATTTTAGCTTCATCATGAGTTCTTGAACGTTATTAGGAGCAATCCATCAAGGAGGAATGGACATTATTGCTACTCCAGGCACTAGATCAATAATGAACTCTACCTCTCTTATGATATATTTTAGAAAATTCATTAGGTAATATGTCCCTAAAATGCTACACTATATGCGGTAAATCTATATGTCATGTTCCCTAATAACTCATAAATGAATATAAATATGAGATGTCACTCAACCTAGCCCACAATTTTCTAGTCCCATTTGACATGTTGGGACATTCCATTCCTACTTTTGAACATATGTACCTCCCTTGGGATTTGTGAATAACACCCTTCAATGATAAAAATTAACTTTATTGTGATAGATTACTAACCATTCCACCCAGAGTATTATTCCAAAACCATTTAGTTATTAGATTAAGAGGTTCCACAAGAAACCAAAGTCACCAAAATTTAGAGGATATTCTTTAAATCATCATGTACTCTCTGATCATTTTGTAGATAGAGTATCAAAATTTATTACCCCATAAAAGTACTCAATTTCAAGGCCCAAAATTTCCATAATAGGGGATGAGATAAAATAAAGTGAATCCCCTATGTTAAATAATGTAGAAACTATAGTAAAGGCTACTTGAATATGACCTCTAACTATAGAAGACTCGATGCTATTCTCATATGGTATAAGTTGTACTGAATAAATCTAGCCAGTAGCACATCCCATATTCATGCCTTGTCTATCTTGAGAGAGGCCAGTATATTTTCTTTGTATATCATAAGACTATATCCCATGGATATTCCCATCTCCTTGGCATGATAAGCCAATATGAGTTCATATTCATGTCTAACATGAAGCATTTTCTCATTCTCCCACTCATGGAGTTGGTGTAGACCCATACTCAATTAGTACTGGGTAAAATGTGTAGCATAAAAACTATATTTGGACATTTTTTATAGGATTAGAATTCAATTGGGTCTCTATTACATTAGGGATCAATGATACTATATTTCTTGCACCAGTGGAATATAATGTAACTATCAGTGTGTGCCTTATGATTGTCCCTAACCTTGTGAGGTTACTCAAGCCACCACATATGGTTGCTATGTGATCTATTATTATGTCTTGGTGACGAATCACCCTGGACTGCAATATTAGATATCTTCATGTTCCACTTAGTTATGATGTCTTGGTTCACTATCACTGAAACCATGGTCAACCAGTAGAAATTAATCTGAGATCAAATGATGTATATGAGATCTTCCTCAAACTATCTCACTATCAACAACTCGTCATCAGTGAGGGTAGGTGAGAAACTCTAGATATCTATCAAATGATCATAATACTTAATTACTAACATATATCCATGGGGAAGGTTCATAAATTAGATCGCTTGATCGGATCTAATTGTATATGGGAACAATTAATCAAATAAGTCCATCTTGAAATCCTTTTAGACCGTATCTTGATACTAACTAGCTCGGGTGACAACGTCCTACCATCTCTTAGAAGAATAGCGCAAAAGGTTAGTTGTGGTCTTGACCCTCTTTTATATATTTGTCTCCAATTTCTCTAATATAGATAGAATTACCTCCATCTATTACTCGGTATCCCGAGGTCACTATCCCTTAAGAACATCGGTTGATGCTTCTTCTAGAACCTCCCAATCAACTCTAGTATAGAAGAGGCAGCTCACAAATCTCTCTAAATGGACTGCATAAACCTCAAGAAACTCTCTCATAACTGATCATAAATAACCAATTTTTTATATCATGTGGTGTTTAAAGTGTCATTGTATGAGATAATACTGGTGGATCAAATCCAACCACCTCTGGAGCATGGCCATCAACGCCTTCTAGGTGCTCAACCTATGGTCGATGTTGTGTAATATTTATATAATTTCTAAATTCACACATTAGAACATATTTTTATATCTAAAAAGAACACAAGATATACGAAAGGGATGAGTACATAGCCTTCTTATATAAGAGTAATAAACCATTTTCCTTCTCTTAAATATGGGTTTGGGTAATTTTAGAAGATCATTATATACATAAGGGAATATCCTTACTTCATACTACTTCTGTTGGGTCAGGGACAAGGTCCCATGTCATGTAATAAAGGTCCCCATATATGGATTTTCAATTACAAGGTATAGAGGATAACACCCTTTATTTTCAATTGTCCACCTCATTTAAAGTTAACTATAATCTAATAGTTTAAAAAAATTCAGCCTATTAATTTTCATATATATATATAGGTATATAAATTTACCCTAGTTTGGTTATAAGAATCTTATATTCCCAAATTATAAATAACTTTTCTTTATAAGCTTCAATTTGGAACCCCATGTAACTATCCCAAATATTTATAATGGTTGAATTATCTGAATCACCATTATAAATTTATAGAGGAACACACTCTCTGTAAATTGCAATTGGAATCTATTTAATTATAACCACTAATGTTTAGCCCATCTGACCAATGGTCTATTGCTCAAACATTCCATAACTAGCTAATTAATGTGTCACCATCAATATATTTGTTAAAATACTATTTAGGTTAATGTAGGAAATTTAATTAGTGGAATTATTTTATCCCTAAAATATTGTTAGAAAATTTACAATATAAAACTATTGATGCACCAACAATATGTAGCATGAAAATCATGTAGTAATTTTAACATTTCATGTAGTATAAATAACATATCAATCCTCAGGATCCTAGTACGATGTATGAAATGATACCCATTTTCATTAGTATATCAATCGAAATAAATTATTTAATAAAATAACAATAATAACATCACAAATCTTGTGATGCACAAAACTAGGAAATCAATACAACTATAGAAGAAAAAAATAGAATATAAACATCCCATACCAGCTAATTTATCTTTTCCCTATACCTAGGTTAGCTACTCTTAGACATATGCACATTACCAAATTCTGAAATATTTCCAGTATCCTAAATAAAAACCCAAATAATAAGAAAAAATTAAAAGAAATATCTAATATAACTTTGTGGCATCTAGAGCCCAGTTCACTCATAAGTAACCATACCTATTCAACTACATGATCTCAAGCATGCCTCCCCATATGATAGTGGCTTTCAATTAATAGTGAGGGTTTTAGTGGTATTGTGGGGAGATTATACCCTCATGGTCAAAGTAGAGCACATATGTGAATAATAATAATAAGTATTATATGCAATATAATAAAATAAGAATTTAAGAATAAGACATCTAGATATAATAAATATGAATAAGTAAAACCAATATCATATAAAAATTATTTCATGTTTGTATGATATACAAAAAGGGAATGCATGGGATAATGAGGATTATTCATACACCATAGTATATAGAAAAATATTAAAAAGGGCCCAAGATAACACTAATAGCATCACGAGCATAAGCTCAGTCCTCTAATACTATACTCCAACCTAAGAAGGGAATCAAGAATCCATATATGGACCCTTTACCTTATCTCTACGTGCATCCAAGAAGTCTACTTGGGTAATAATTGGAAGCCTAAACATGGTGTGATATATATTCAGTAGGCCTCCACAAATAGTTTCTAGTATGATCCAACCAATGTATATAAAATGGTTGTTTGAAGATATAATAATTTAAAGAATATATTTAAGTTGTAAACTAGTCAACTCTTATTCCTATGGACTCCAAGATGACAATACGTAGTTCATCCTAGGGGAAAATACCTCTAAATATGTGTCACTATATGTATATAAGTATAATTATATATTTATATGAACTATATATTCAGTGATATATATATAAATATATATAGATAATTATATGATCCAGGACACGAGGATCAAACTGAAGTTCCCATGCATAGTCATAAAGTCTCATGTTGTAATAGGGTACTAGCCTAAGAATTTGATAAGGGATATATATGTAATCATATCCATAAATCCAATGAGAAAATTGGAACACCATGTCTAACAAAATCCAAGAATGATAAACATCATGTGAAATTATAAATAAATGGAGTGATACATAATTCCAAACATCACACATCATGGGAGCATGAAGTGTCATATCTAATAGTAGCCTTAAACTTATCACAGTGTACTTTATACATGGGAAAGGAAGATAATAATAACAATCATGTATTTCAATAAAATAATCTAAATAATTATTTTTATGTTATTTAACAATTAATTAACCAATTTCATAATCCATAATTACTGAAAGGTCTTCTAACATGGTCATACCATTCACCTCCATTCAATTTAATTAAGAAATTTCATTTTTAAATCAACTCAAGACCTCATAGAATGTGGTATTATCACCTAATAATTTATAGAGTTAAAAAGAATCTCTTAAGAATGCCTTTAATGGTGGAACTTGTTGAAGGGGTGACCTCTAATAATAATAAGAGTATAAAGTGAATTTATAGCAAAGCTAGGAATTTAATTTAAGAAGAAAATATTTTTAAGGTTCCACAGGGAAATTCCAAATTTGTATAATGATGGTGTATGTTATATAAGAATAATACATTTGGGATAAATACTAGACTACATAACATATAGAAATAAATGAATCTTCATTCAATATCATATTTATATTCAAGCTAGAACGAAAAGAATAACTGAAATAGACAAAATACATCAAAACATGACATATTAGCTAAAATAGAAATAATTACAATTATGGAGAGATAAACAAAGAAAGGAATAAGATGATTAAGTAACTTACCATTGGATATCCTACGTGATGAATGGTGAAGGAATCAAACAACATGTGAGGGAGAAAGCTCAAATATTTCCTTGGATGCCAGTGGGGTGCTCCAAGTGGAGGGGGAGTTTTTTTTTTCATGAAGGAGGAAGAAAAAATAAATGTAAAAAATTATAAAGAAGGTAGGGAAAATGGTTATTTCACCAATGTTTTATGTTTTCAGGGTTTGTCCACATGTTTTGTCTAAAATGTGCACAAACCATGCACACCCACTACTGAAATAACAATAAGCGTACAGGTTGGGTGTACATTTTCGCCAAACTGTACACATCTCATGTTCCCTTATGTAGACCTCTCCATCACATTGCATGGTTTTTTTAAACCATGCAGATTCATGGTAATAGTTTAAAAAATACATACACCTTGTATATTTCCTCCAAAACCTGAGGCTCTAACCTCCAAATGAGCTCCAAATGCCCACCATGAAAACTCCTTTAACCTCTTATAAGGATTATTTTGAAACAGTAAGGATCATGGTGATTTCTTAAGGTTATTTGTGAATTCGTAATGATCAACACTTTGTAAAATTTCGATATTTGTGAATGATGAAATAACTAAAATTTGGATAATTAATTTTCAGAGGAAACATAAATCATATGATCAAGAAAAAGTTATCCAAGATTAGAATATCACAATGCTTTGTTAATACATGTTTTAATACTTAGATTTTATAAGACTATATGAAGATATAAATATTCCATTAATTTGGGATTTTCAAATATGGAAATTTTGAAATAAATATTAATGATCATATCTCAATAAAATATTTAGAGGAATTAAATATTTCAATGTTGTAACTGGTATTTATTTATTTAGATATAAAAAAAATTTATTCTTATTGAGATTTGAGATGGTCAATAAGCGATGTTATCTAATAATAAAATGAAAGATAGATCTCCTAGAATAATTTTAGAGATAGCCCTGACTTTGAAGAGATGATGCATGTTGTAATATATAATTGATGTATATTTTTATACAATCATGAAGAATTATTTATTTGTAGATATTTTTGGGGATATTTTCGGAAGAAGCTTCTAGAGTCTCTTGGATGATTTCAATAGAGACTTTTTGATGGTAAAAATGAGAATAAAATGGAAATGTGTATTCTTGGGATTCATGGGGATTTAATAGAGACAACTAGTTGAGGAAAAAATAATATTTGTGATTTTGGGAGCACACTCACTTGATGTTATATAGTAAATATTCATAGATCATGGTGTCTATATTGAAGTGATTTATATATTTGAAATTAAGAAACTTTATCTCATGATCATGAGTGAATATAAAAGAATATAATAAGATAGATAACTTATGACTATTTGAGAATATAACTAGATATATATCTATGTGAAAATAGATAACCTAACACAAATAACTGAAAGAATAAAATTATTTGTATCAAATAATCATAAGTAAAATACTTGATTCTGATTATGAAATCTAGTCAGTTGATGAATAATAATAAAAAGCATTAATATAAATAGTTGGGTAAGGTTGATGTGCCAGAAGGACTACTATTTATTTCTTAATAGTTGAGATACTTGATGACTAGGTTGAGAGAATCTATAAAACTGATTCTGTGTAAGATCAGAGAGTTTTTATACTTACTGGGATAAAGTTTCATTCTACTATTCTTAAAAATATACAAGAAATTAGAGACTTTGTTAAGGTAAAATATCATATCATTTGATGTAATTACATCCTATGATATATTTATGACCATCTTCATAAGTTTTCAGAATAAATACCATCAAATACTTTTGGATCCAATAAAAAAACATCATGATGACTCTGAGAAGAAATATAAATAACTAATCGAGATGATATCAGATTATCCTAGGGTAGCAGATGTCAAACATTCCCTAAGATTATAACTATTGAAAAATCAAACAGTGGAGTTTAGTGTATGATGATACATACTCAACTGAAATTATAATCCATTTTATACAATAGTGATAAAAAATTTCACTTGGAGGGAATAAGCAATCACAATAAAGAGTGAGTTTCTCAAATGGGGATTAACCTAGTAAAAATATAGTTAGATATGATTACATTTCATATGGTATTATGTTCCTTGTAAAACATAAATTGATCCTTTATATTAACTAAAAACACATGTTCAAATACCAATTGCGGTAAAACATTACAAGAGTAATTAGAATTTTTTAAAAATAGGTCTACATTGATTCACCCCCCATCAGTGTTCCTTCAACCATTCTTGGGAACTTCAAGAATTTATAAAAGAATTAAGCTCCAATAATTCTAATATTGACCATAACCTTCTTAAGCTTCTAACCACTTGTGATTGATTGAAATTCCACCATGCATGTTGTTATGATCTTAAAAGGAAATAATAGAAAAGAACATAATGATAATGAAGTCAAAAATCAATTGAAAAGTAAGTGAAATTACATAATTTAACCAATGGTTTGACAAATGAGTGTTTTTAGATTGAAAAAAATAAAATATTTTGATAGATAAAAGTAAATTTTAAGTAATAACTAAATGATTATATTTTACCCTATATAATCCAAAATCACTACTTATTTATAAACCAAGAATACTTCCAAGCATAATTCTACCCAATGCCACTTGATGAGATGTATATAGATAAATAATTTTATTTATACTCTCTGGGTTTCACATTTTATGGTGCAAGGATTCATACTATGTTAATAATGATATATCCCCTCTCTTAAAATTATGAATATTTTCAGAATGAAAGTATGACTTCAAAACATCTCAGTTGTAGAACATATCTCTTCTTATATTCCTTAAGTCTATTGTTACATAATGGAGGTAATATACAACAATATGAAATTCTTATTCTACCCTAGTTAACTCTTTCTCACTACATTACTACATTGATTAACACGTGAAGAGATAAAGGTCCTCGAATCCTAAATGTGATAATTATGTAGGTCTATTTCAACATAGTACTCATGGTCATAAAACAAAGCTACACATCCTCATAACACTTATAAATTTTTTTATATCAAATTCCTACATTATCCACCACTATAATTATATACTTGGGAACTATTTTGTTAGAATGTAAATGTGGTGACACCCCATTTCTTAATCTCTAACTCTACACCTCATATCATTCCATTATTTCATCTTACACTGTAGATTTTTCCATTGATTTTTGTTACACCTATATGGTGTTTGGTTGGATCTGTTGATTATCTAAAAACATGGTGTTTGTGCATGAAAATGAGGGGAAGATGAAACATTGTATCTTTACCCGTGTTTTCTAATACCTATTATATCATTGTTCCTGGGTTATGGAATAATGTTCCTATAGTTCCTATAAAATCATTAACAGGCACTCAAAATAATCCTTAAGCTTCACTCAACCATGAAAAACTATAAACACATCAAAATAAGAAATATTTCATTAATTTAGTTATAGAAATCATAGAAAAATATACATATATTTACGTGTATCAAGAGTCAATGGTATTTATCTCATATAACAATTCAAAATACAAAATCTCAAATTAATGTAATGTGGTAATGATTATGTAAGACCCAAAACATTCAGTTTTTAATAAATAATTTTTTATATATAACATTACGAATTAAGGATAAATACTTTAAATGATATTAATAAAATTAAAATGGGATAAATAATACATGTAAATATCATAACTATAAGTTAGAAATCTAATTGATCATGATAATTTCGGAATACCACTATCTTAAACATCACTATTATAAGAAATAAAAATATTACATATAGGTTAGTCATTTTATAAAAAAATATATAGAACAATGAAATAAAAATAAGTGAATGAAATGTATAGGATTTATGGGTTATATATTTGGTAATAGAAGTAAATATACCATTTTTAATTACTAAGGTGGTTTTTATAAAAATATCCATTATAAAAATAACATGACTCTTTTAATAGTAAAGTGAATATTATGATAAATTAATGAAATAAATAATCGATTTGAATAAAAACCAATTTATGAATATATAAATACAATAAATTAATATTTAATGTTTTAAATATAAAATTTTTATACATTTAAATAAAATAAATTCATTATTTTTTATAAAGTATTTCATATTTATTTAGGTTGTGACTGCTGATGTTGTTAATTCCAAGAAACAATCAACTTTTTAAAATTTTAAATAACTCTTCCACAAACATAGAACTAAAAAATATATATTATAATTTATGTTTGATATCATTACCAAAAGAACATGATATGTCCTAATATGATTTTTTTATCAAAATTTACCCTAATCAAAATCATAAAAGGATAACAATGAATTTACCACTACTGGATTCAAAAACTATTGAAAAATATTAATTAAATTAGAAATCAGTTTCAAATAATGGATATTTTATAAAAGGTTGTAATTTCATTTGTTAATAAATTATTTAAATTAGTTGGTTTGGAGTTTTGATAATGTAATTTATTTTAATATGGTCAAATCATCCGAGACTAATTGAATAAATTCAACTTCTTTATTCAAAAAATTGAATCAAAATATTTAGAAATAAAATTCAAATTATTTCTCTTAATTTAATCCTATAAAAAATCATTAATATTATACATTAATAACTCTCAATTTCAAATAATTTTTGAATATTATGATTTGAATTAATTCACAATATTATATTCGATCAATGCTTATCCTTCAATTTTTGAATTCTTATTTCTTAATATATTTCCCACAAATTTTCAAATGATCTCCAATCATCGATGGATTATTCAATTAAAAATAATATTAATAAATAAGTTATTAATTAATTATGCTATAATTGAGAAAAAATAAATAAAAATTTAACATTAGTAGAACTACAGAACAAATACATAAATGAATTCTTCTAGAATGTAAAAGTAAAAAAACAAAATACAATTAATGACCAAACACCTCTATGAATCTCTAAATTTGACTTATTTAAGGATAATAATAGAGAAAAACTTGGGGTTGCAAACAAAAAAGTTATCTCATTATCTATTACTAAAAATGGTTGTGATGATTCAACCTTGAAATCCTCCCTTGTAACCCCATCCACATTACATCAATGTTGTAACACTACAAGCTTCCACGGTACGCTTCTCTTTGAATAATATAGTAGCGTGTGTTGTACGCAACTTCGAGTTCTAACACACACCACAACCAATCAAACTAGCTGTTATGAATAGTAATACCAACTTTTTGAAATTTTATACATTTTATCTTTCAAAATGGACTTAATTTTTGGATTTAGGATGTTGAAATTAGCCTAGGGTGAAATTTTGGTATTTTTTTGAAAACTTTCAATTTTTTATGAATAATGAAAAAACACTAAGTTATAGTTTAAAACCGAATTTTTATTTAAATAATTATTTATTTTATTTAAATTTATTTAAGGTCAAAATATATACATAATACCTATATAATTTAAATGTAATTCATTATAGTTAGTTTAGAATAATTTTAGATATATAAAAATTTTATGGAACTTTTCACCGTCTTTTACCCACCTCCTAGGAGAATTTGGAAATTCACATAAAACCTAATTTTACCACTTATGTGAGTTGAATTTTTAAACTCTGAAAGACACGGTTAATATCAAGGATTAAAATTTGGTTCAATAAGATAAAAATAATTTTTTTTAATAGTAACTTTTTACTTTTATTTACCACGATTAAAAGTAAATAGGGTAATTAAGGGTAAAACTGATATTAATATTACCCTAACACATGTACTAATTCTATTTGACAAGTGTATCTCGACCAAAAACAATCTTAGGAATAAAATATTATCATTTAGGTCCACTTGGATTAGATTAGAACATTTATTATTATTTAATTCAAAGAATAGTTAAAAGAGTTAAAATCAAAGTTTAATTACTAAAACATTTTAAATATAGGGTTATACATAAGATAAATTCGATTATAAATATTAATTATAATTCTAAAACGATTTCTTAAATAATTATATTTTATTTATAATTTTTAGACATTAAATAATATAATTTATTTATGACATAATGGTGATGTAGTAATTACCTAATTAATAAAATATTAAAATAATTGATATTATAAATGTCAAAATAAATGTAATTTGAGACTTTTTATGAATTAAAATAATTTTATAGGTTAATATGACATATTAGTATTGGTTATATAAATTTTTTTCGAAGTAATAATGCTTTTATGAAATTATCAAAATCAAAATACCCAATAGTGTCAAAATTGACATAAAAGAGTTTTTAAAACAAATATTATATTATTAATTCATATTTTATTCCTAAAAATATAAGGTTCTTCAAAAGGACTTATATAATGATATTTTCATCATTAATGGACCACTTGGGGGTATCTTGGAGGTATATAGCGAGTTTATTAACTATATAATATAAAAATACAAAGAGACATGGTAAATGTCAAACTATTTAACTAAGAGTTAAATATAAATGATAAGGTTAATATAGTGACACAAACCTGTCTAAAATATATTTGTTGAAATTATTTCTACCCATACCCACCTTAACATTTAAATAATCCACTTTGGAGCCATTAGAAACTGAATATTAATTTATTATAAAATAATATTTCTAGATTTTCCAAAGGTGCCCCTCACCCCTCTTATAAAAGGCACTCCCCATTCTCTCTAATTCACACCTTCAAATCCTTTTGGATCTGCCAACCTCTGCCCAAATATTCTCTCAGATTCCCTCAATTCAAGCTAGAGGCCTTAGCTTGATCATAAATCCATCCTATAGATCCCTTTTGATCAAATAAAAAGGAAGAACCCGAAGAAGTGGTAATGTTTTCACAACCCTCTTTCAAGTTCCTTTCTTCTTCAACTTATTCTTTCTTTGTTATTTACATTATAAAATAATAACACCAGTATCTTTTATATACTATTATGTTATTATAAATATGGTACAACCATATTGAGTATTCTATTCATCCTTTGAATGACATGTCACCATACGTGTGTACGTACGGCCTACCGTCTCCACGTCGTGGTGTAATTGTTATTCAATACATTATTATTTGGATGGGTATAATAATGATATGTAATTCATGTAAATAATAATTATAACATGATAATTATTCTTTATATATGATATAACATCCAATTATATATGATTTTAATATCAAAAGAACTATATTATCGCTCGTGTGTACGTACGGACTACCGTCTCCACGAACGCGATGAGATTCATTCCCCATCATATCCATTCAAGTATAATTCTCATTTGATGATTAAAAATAATGTTTAAGGACTTGATATCATTCTGGATATGAATTAGATACAACCTATCCATAACAAATACGGCTTATGTAACAAAACATATAAAAGAAAACGAGTAAGTTAACAGCCAAAACGACAATAATACTAAGATATTATTAACAAAGAAATGTTAAAAGACCACATCTGATATCATATTAATGTATATGATACTTTTATAATTTAGTAAAAATTATTTCACCATTATACAGGAGTTTAACCTACCCTCAACCAAGGAAAAGTACAAGGTAAGAGTTTATTTCACAATCTCTTCATTATCTGAGGTTGTTTATACGTAATTATATACTATGACCTCTTTATCATCAACATCCATGTTTCTTAAATATGTATTTCAAATAATTATTACAATTTTATAGACTATGGGTTAAAGTCATTTATACCCTTGTTTACTTTTTATAAGAATTTTATAAAGAAATCTTTCTATCATTTTCCAAACAAGGTCTTTTTTAACCTTTTCAATAGAATTAAGGTAAGAATGTTTTTTTAACTTATACGGTGGGTGTGGCTATTTTCTGCCGTTATAAAATATTCGAAGCTTCCCTTACAAGATAATAAGGATATTTTCAAAGTAAATGTTTTGATTTATTATTATGATACTTTTAAATGATTTCAAAAAATATATATTTCTCTCAAATAGTTTTGATTTCATCTACGTCAACATCCTTTGATGGATTTAAAGATTATTTGAAGTTGATTTATTATGATACAAAACTTATATATTGTATTGAAGGTTTTGTGATATGTTTGACTATGGATGTGTTATTTTTATACCATTCATTGTTTATGGAGAAAGTATTGGCATTTCGTATGCTAGTTTAAATACAAATGTTTATGTTATGTTTAAACCTGTTCATATGAGGAATGCATTGGAATTAATAAGTGACGGGTGGAGCCCTCTGTTGCTCCTCGATGCATCGGTAGGTATCATATGAAAAACTAGTGTCTTGGAACAAGGCCTTGACAAAATATTATTTGTAGTCTTGGCACAAAGCCTTGACTATATGGTTATGATAGTCTGGCATTATGAATTCCATCATTATGAAAGTGGTTATTGATATTTCATGTGATTATTCGACTAGTATAATATCCATGTGAATAAGTAAATGGAATTATTTCATTTTATTTCTATCATATTATGCTGAAGTTCAAGTTTAAAAGGCTTTTGTTTTAGTTATACATTTCCTTAAATGTTTATGCTTATTTATGAAAGTTTCTGCTATATTGTTATCCTTACTGAGCATCTGATCTCACTCCTTTCAATGTTTTATTTTTTCGAGGATGTGAAAAAGTAATTTATGAATGACCTTCATGGATAGAATGAGGGAATATAAAGACAAGATTTTTTTGTATTTTTTTTCTCTTTATGATGTAATTTAAGACTTATAAATATATATAGTGTTTCCAAGACTATTAAACTAATCAGTCTTTCAAGACTTGATCTTTTGTGATCATGCCAATGTTATGTAATAATGCACCGACTCTGGGTAACTAGGGTCGGGGCATTACAGTTGGTATCAGAGGAAGTTTAGTACAAACCTTGGAAACTATATTTAGATAAACACTGATTAGAGCACATAGCACTAAGATAGACTTTGAGGATTAGTATAGAAGAACTTCCTAGATTTTTGGTATTGTATAGATTTTGTGAGTTTTCCAAGCAATACATCCCTATCTGGATACGAGCAGGTAGAGGTGGATCTGGCCCATATGTACCTAGGGGTAAAACCCAAAAACATCGCTTTGAGATAGACTCGAACGGGAACTGGTGCACGACAACGGGCCTTGCTACACTCTTGGTTATGACACTCCCAGGGGATATGCTTAGGATAATTTACATTTTCTTTACAAACCAATTTGAAGTATTTTAATATAAGATGACATTAAATGACCTTGGTTAATCCTAAGGTGTTTCAAATTGATAATATGGTGTCATGATATTCTCTAAATGATTTTATGACTACTGTTACTCACAAAATGCTTTCTGGTTTTAGTCAATGGCTGGAGTCCAAGGAAGTCATAGTAACTTTGAGAATGATGTACAAGGAGGTAATGGTGGTGGAAATGAGAAACAAAATGGAATGTTGATAGGTGTAAAAGAAATCATGTTCATGCTAAATCAGTTTTCCAAAAATATGATCAACAACATATATATTAACCAACTCTCGGACTCAAAAAAGAAGAGAAAAGTGATGAATGATAAGAGCTCCAGCAGTGGAGACCATGGAGAAAAGAATCCTAAATTTCCATCATGCAGGAAATATGGAAGGAGACACCCAGGAAAGTGTCTCAACGAAACAAAGAAATGCTTTACGTGCAAGAAATAAGGACATAAAGTGAATAATTGATGAGGAAGAAAGAAGAGTACTATGGAAGAAAATAAAAATGGTCCCAAAAATCCATTTACAATCATTTTTCATAAATATAGGGGACCTGGCCATTACCTGAGTGAATGCGCTATTCTATAAGATATTTTCTTGGTCAAATAAGAAGCTATATGGAAATAAATGGTTCGAGAAATGTTTAAAAGTATTAGTGATCCTTGTTGATGGGATTACTTTGGTATAATTTTATCTTGTATTTGTAACCCCGTAGTTTGCCATGTGAGAATGATATTTGAGGGAGAATTATCTTTTCCCTTGTGGATATAGTTATAAATAACCATTTAGTTTTATATGATCATTGGGTTCGAGTCAATTACAAGTAATTATATTTTGGGATGAAAATTCAAGGTATGAGATAACATTTCTGGTTAAAATTATGTTATGGTTATTTTGAGGAATTTATATAATTTTGGTAATGTTATAAAATATAGTTTTTGAAAAAGGACAACATGTAGACCGTGTGACAACCCATCGCGTCGGACAAAGCTCTGGGAAATCGAACCCACAACCAAAGTGTGATTGGGATTTATCGCCTACCACTGGACTACATGAAGTCCCTAGTTAGTGTGACTAATTATTTTTAGTTAAATGATTTTATTGATCAATAATAAGTTGATTTGGGATATTATGACTTATCAAATGAATACCCTTATTATAAGAAAATGATTTGGTGATCAAGTGATAAATGTTATTTTGGAAGATGTTCGCTTTGTTGGGAACACTATATGCCCAAGGAAACTAGAATAATATGGGATTTCATTTGAGGAGTAATGGTGGACTTTTATCTACATTTTTATTGTGGATTTATAGTGATTTGGGTTATTTATGGAAATGATTAACCTATAATAGAGAATAGGTAATAAGCTTAATTACTTTTAAGTATGTGACTTTAAGAGTAGTTGATGTCATTTGGAGATACAATTTAACGTGGAAGACTACATAACCAAATTCTTCTAAGTTTTTTGTTTAAATATTAGTTTGGATTATATTGAACGATTTTAAGGACAATCATTTATTGAATTGAATTTATTTATCTTTGGAGTATTGTTGGTTTAATTTTAGAAATTAACATTAGTGTTTCTTTCTCTAAAGGAATAACTTCTTGGGGGATCATCAGATCTTGTACTAACAATTTTGGTTTCGATTAATCTCTAAAGACAAGGTAAATATATAGTTTATCCTTCGTGGATCATGTGAATCTATAGAAGTTTATTCTAGCTCTTCCAGTGTGACCACGTATTCTTGAATAATCATCATTTAAAAAAATGAGTTAGTGGTGAAAATTTATTAATGAATGAAACTCTACCTAAAAATTAAGTATATCTCTTAATTTTCTTAGTCAATCTCGTAAATTAATTCCTCATCTTTATGTAATGTAACTTAAAAAAATGTTGTATGTATACTTTTCCTACTGGGAAACTAATGATCATTTGTCCCATCACAAGTTTGTGGATTTCTTGTTGTTATGATTTTCCAGATCATGTTTTCTATCCCTATCCATCAGAAATTGACACTTATTTTATCTTCCATATCCATGTTTTCCTACATGGAATCCAAGTATGAGTTATCTTGGGTGACCTTTGTACTTCTCTTTCTTTCTTTTAAGGTGATATTTTTATTGAATCTTTTTCCGATGTGGGACTTTCCATTATATTCCCAAGTATAATTTTAAAAATTTCAAGGATGAAATTATTTGATGGAGGGGATAATGTCACACCCCAAGCTTCCACGGTACGCTTCTCTTTGAATAATATAGTAGCGTGTGTTGTACACAACTTCAAGTTCTAACACACACAACAACCAATAAAACTAGCCGTTATGAATAGTAATACCCACTTTTTGAAATTTTATACATTTTATATTTCAAAATGGACTTCATTTTTGGATTCGGAATACTGAATTTAGCCTAGGGTGAAATTTTGGTATTTTTCAAGAAAACTTTCAATTTTTGAGGAATAGTGAAAAAAACACTGAGTTATAGTTTAAAACCAAATTTTTATTTAAATAATTATTTATTTTATTTAAATTTAATTAATGTAGAAATAGATACATAATACCTATATAAGTTCAATGTAATTCATTTGAGTTAGTTTAGAATAATTTTAGATATATAAAAATTTTATGGAGCTTCTCACCATCTTTTACCCACCTCCTATGAGAATTTGGAAATTCACATAAAACATAATTTTACCGCTTTTGTGAGTTGAATTTATAAAATCCGAAAGACATGGTTAATATCAAGAAGTAAAATGTGGTTCAATAAGATAAAAATAATTTTTGGTGAATAGGAACTTTTTACTTTTATTTACCACGGTTAAAAATAAATAGGGTAATTAAAGGTAAAAATGATATTAATATTACCCTAAAACATTCCCTAATTATATTGGACAAGTGTATCTCGACAAAAAACAACCTTAGGAATAAAATATTATCATTTATGTACACTTGGATTAGATTATGACATTTTTTATTATTTAATTCAAAGAAGAGTTAAAAGAGTTAAAATCAAAGTTTAATTACTAAAATATTTTTAATATAGGGTTATACATAAGATAAATTTGATAATAAATATTCAATAAGAAATCTGAAAGTATTTCCTACATAATTATATTTTATTTTAATTTTTAGACATTAAATAATTTAATTTATTTTTTACATAATGGTGATGTAGTAATTATCTAATTAATGAAATATTAAAATAATTGATATTATAAATATCACAATAAATGTAATTTGAGACTTTTTAGGAATTCCACTAATTTTATAGGTTAATATGACATGTTAGTATTGGTTATATAAATTTTTTTCGAAGTAATTATGCTGTTATGAAATTATCAAAAAAAAATACCCAATAGTGTCAAAATTGACATAAAAGAGTTTTTAAAACAAATATTATATTATTAATTCATATTCTATTCCTAAAAATCTAAGGTTCGTCCAAAGGACTTATGTAATGATATTTTTATCATTAATGGACCACTTGAGGGTCTCTTGGAGGTATATAGTAAGTTTATTAAGAATATAATATACAAATACAAATAGACATGGTAAATGTCAAACTATTTAACTAAGAGTCAAATATAAATGATAAGGTTAATATAGTGACCCAAATATATCTAAAATATATTGGTTGAAAGTATTTCGACCCATCCCCACCTTAACCTTTAAATAATCCACTTTGGAGCCATTAGAAACCGAATATAAATTTATTATAAAATAATATTTCTAGGTTTTCCAAAGGTGCCCCTCACCCCTCTTATAAAAGGGCACTCTTCCTTCTCTCTAATTCACACCTTCAAAGCATTTTGGATCGGCAAAACCCTGACCAAATATTCTCTCAACTTCCCTCACTTCAACCTAGAGTCCTTAGTTTGATCATAAAGCCAGCCTAAGGATCCCTTTTGATCAAATCAAAAGGAAGAACCCGAAGAAGAGGTAATGTTTTCACAACCCTCTTTCAAGTTCCTTTCTTCTTCAACTTCTTCTTTCTTTGTTATTTTCATTCTAAAATAATAACTACAGTATCTTTTATATACTGTGATGTTATTATAAATATTTTACAACCATATTCATTATTCTATCCATCCTTTGAATGACATGTCACCATACGTGCGTACGTACGGTCTACCGTCTCTAGGTCGTGGTGTAATTGTTATTCAATACATTATTATTTTTATGGGTATAATAATGATGTGTAATTCATGTAAATAATAAGTAAAAAATGATAATGATTATGTATATATGATATACCATCCAATTATATATGATTTTAATATCAAAATAATGATATTATCACTCATGCGTACGTACGGACTACCGTCTCCACGAACACGATGAGATTCATTCCCCATCGTATCCATTCAAGTATAATTCTCATTTGATGATTAAAAAAAATATTTAAGGATTTGATATAATTATGGATATGAATAAGATACAACCAATTTATAACAAATAGGGCTTATGTAACAAAACATATAAAAGCAAATGAGTAAGTTGACACCTAAAACGACGATAATACTAAGATATTATTAACAAATCAATGTTAAAAGATAATATATGATATAATGTTAATGTATATGATTCTTATATAATTTAATAACAATTGTTTCACCATTATATAGGATTTTAAACTACCCTCAACCAAGGAAAAGTACAAGGTAAGGGTTTATTTCACAATCTCTTCATTATCCGAGGTTGTTTAAACGTAATTATATACTGGGATCTCTTTATCATCCACATCCATGTTTCTTAAAAATGTATTTCAAATAATTCTTAATATTTTAAAAACTATGGGTTAAAGTCATTTACACACTTGTTGAATTTTTATAAGAAGTTTATAAATGAATCTTTCTATCGTTTTCCAAAAAAGGTCCTTTCTAACCTTTTCGACAAAATTAAGGTAAGAATGTTTTTTTTAACTTATACGGCGGGTGCGGCTATTTTCTGCCATTATAAAATATTAAAAGCTTCCCTTATAATATTATAAGGATATTTTAAAAGTAAATTTTTTATTTTATAATTATGTTACTTTTAAATTATTTCAAAAAAAGAGATATTTCTCTCAAATAGTTTTGATTTCATCTATGTCAACATCCATTGATGGATTTCAAGCTTATTTGAAGTTGATTTATTATGATACAAAACTTCCATATTATATTGAAGGTTTTGTGATATGTTTGACTATGGATGTGTTATTTTTATACCATTCATGGTTTATAGAGAAAGTATTCAAATTTCCTATGCTAGTTTTAATATGAATGTTTATGTTATGTTTAAACCTATTCATATGAGGAATGCATTGGAATTAATAAGTGACGGGTGGAGCCTGCTATAGCTCCTTGATGCATCGGTAGGTATCATGAGGCAAACTATTGTCTTGGCACAAGGCCTTGACAAAATCTTATTTTTAGTCTTGGCACAAGGCCTTGACTATGTGGATATGATAGTCTGGCATTATGCATTCCATCATTATAGAAGTGGTTATTGATATTGCATGTGATTATTCGACTAGTAGAATATCCATGTGAATAAGTAAATGGAATTATTTCATTTTATTTCTACCATATTATTCTTAAGCTCAAGTTTAAAATGCTTTTGTTTTAGTTATACATTTTTTAAATGTTTATAATTATTTATGAAAATTTTCGCTATATTGTTATCCTTACTGAGCATCTGAGCTCACCCCTTTAAATGTTTTATTTTTTCCAGGATGTGAAGAAATAATTTATGAATGACCTGAAGGGATAGTATGAGGGGATATAAATACAAGATTTTTTTAGTTTTTTTTTCACTTTATGATGTAATGTAATACTTATAAATATATCTAGTGTTTCCAAGACTACTAAACTAATCGATCTTTCGAGACTTGATCTTTTGTGATCATGCCAATGTTATGTAATAATGCACTGACTCTGGGTAACTGGGGTAGGAGCATTTCAAATGTCTCAAGAATGTTCTTTTATTTTCAATGGTTGGAAACTAGTGTTTAGGGATATGTCATAATATCAGGAAAATAGTTTTTCACTATGAATAAGCCACAAAATCCATGTGATTAAGAATGTAATTTTTTTTAAATTTTAATATTTAAAAATCAAACAAATCATTTTAAGGTCAACATAGTAACTGAAGAGAGTGTATTAAAAATAAAATGATAACATTTATGACCCTACCATACCAGATAAATAAAATCACACTTATCCATCATGAATATTCCTTTACTCCCAATATTGTACCAATGATCAGTATCACATCTACCATGAACAAATCTCATATGAACCATTAGTAATAAAAATTAGAGCCTTCTTTAATGACCCACATTGTCGTGCATCAGAGGAATTAATAAATGGTGGATTATAATGGAGTGAAACTAGGAGAGAATTTAAATTTCTTATGTGAATCGATGGTAAGTGTGGTTGTGAATTTTTAGAATGCTTAAAAGAATTATTTAGAGGTACAAACATGAGGTAAAAAGACTCAAATAATAATTTAGGGTGTGGTATAAATAAATAGTTCTAGTGGATAGAAATAATATTCCACTAAATCCTTAATTATATTCTATTTGAGTTTTAGTGGATTTTTTAGTGGTTTCAACAACTTATCGTACCACTAGAAGAATATTTGTAGACTAATAAGGCACCTCTAGTCTCATTAGAAGTATATTGAGGTCTACCAGACTTTCATTGGTTCTGTAAGAACTTTTTAAAAGGATATGTTGCAACTATTTTTTATACTCAACACCCCCTAATTTTAAGTAGAAAGGGGGTGATGGGGGAGGGATATTCGAACAACTCTTTCCCATCATATTCTACAATTTTTCCTCCAAGAATGGGTGTCAACCTAGAAATATTTTTTATTGTAAATTTTGGAACTCTATCCAACTTTATCTATTATTTTTTCACATATCAATCTATCTTTGATTCAAGATGTTGGGGATTGTATAACTATAAAAAAATTATCCAAATTATGGTAAAATATAATTTATTTGAGATTTTTTTTCATTAAAAAGTTATAGGATTCTATAAATGTATGGAATTACTCTATTTCATGTTGTTTCACAAGAGTAAATTCACCAATTTTTTATTTAGATGAATTTTATCATTTTTTATAAGTAATTGGTTGATGAATAATTGTTTTAAATTTGATAATATTATTATAGAGAGACCGAGAGTAATATATGAGTCATCCAAACTCTATTATAGGGGTACCCAACAAGGATACACTTCTTATTGAGTTCTGATGGTTTAGGTCTATTATTTAAAAAAAATATTATTATTTTATTGAGCCTTTGTGTGAGATAGGGGCTTGTGGATGTAACGATGATTATAAAATTTTGGATGTGATGGACAAGTGTAATCGGGAGGGGGAATCTATAAAGAGGTAGTTGGTAACTAAATTTACCAATTTATAAGTAAATAACTATGTGGTGTCATGTATAAGTGAGGGTATGTAGGTGTGACTAACCTAAGTGATAGATTATACTCCATAAAAGTATGCGGGAAATAAGTGCGACCTGTATCGGCTATAACGAGTAGTATATAGATATTCCCTTGAGTAAAGGTATCTTTTTTTCTCTTCTATATGATAAGCCTTATGTAAAACAAGAAGAGGATCCAATGGAGGGTTTTTAGCCTATGGAGATGTCATGAGTGGCCTAGTGAGGAATTGTATAAGGGGATGTAATTATTTGTTGACTATGATGGGAAATAGGTGATCTGTGTTAGGGGTTTCTTGATAAACCATATGGATATTAGGTAATATAATTGGGGTAAAATATGGGTTTGAAATAATATTACTGATAAAGGCCATGTGTTTCCTAGAATGATTATAAAAGGAGTTATACGAAGGGTATAATAGTTATTGATCTCAATATGACTAGTTATTTTTATGGGTTTATGTATTGGATGAGTTATTAGGGAGCCTTATAGGCCCATTAACCATGTATATGGTAACTTGTGTGATTTTGAGGGAATAATGGTTTAAATAAAGGGGGGATAGTATGATATTGGATGCTAAACTATCAATTAGAATGAATCAATGATATTTAGAGTTGTTAAGTATATTAATGGACCATGGACTTGAAGATATAATGTATAGCCTAAGGTTATGTTTCAATATTAAGGTGGTTCTTTGAGGATTATGAGATATAACAAGGATAGTCAAACCAGGTATTGAGTATATAGATATTCTTGACACATGAATTTTGATTGATGATGGTAGAAATCATTGATGCAATTGAGACATTATGACACATTTGATATAATGTGTAGCCTGTTAATAATACAAGTCTTGGATCAAGTATGGTGTCATCCTTGATTTTGATTATGATGATTATTATTATTGTTTTGTATTGGTGTGATGAATGATTAACCCAAGGGATATATCAGTATATCAAGTTGGTTATTGAAGATTTCATCATGTGATGGATGCCCTGATTCCAATAATGATGTAGAAAGGATTCCATAGACTGATCATGCTTCCAAGTGGTGTTCTAATAAGTGATTCTGATGTCTGGACATTTTTTTAACCATTTGTTAGACACCTGATTCTATGGAATGGTCATTTTTCAAGCCAGTGTTCATACTTATTATTCCTCAAATTGGGTTTTTCCAGGGAGTGGTGATATATATTTTTTAATGAACTAGGTTATTTTCTTGAAAGGGTTTTATTTTATTATTACCTGGACATTGTGAATTTCACAAAATTTTAATGACTTGTGTTTCCCCAAATATATAATTTTTCTAAAAGTATTTCTATATTATTTCTCTATACTACTCATTTTTCTAGCTAGGGGTTATATATACCATTCCTTATAGTGTACATTTTTTATCCAGTAGCTCATTTTTATTTAATAATGATTAGGTCACCTAGATAACTTTTGATATTAAGGAGTACTCCAAGGGTTG
Source organism: Viscum album (assembly GCA_963277665.1). Taxonomy (NCBI): domain Eukaryota; kingdom Viridiplantae; phylum Streptophyta; class Magnoliopsida; order Santalales; family Viscaceae; genus Viscum; species Viscum album. The sequence continues at coordinate 726,788,919 of OY728166.1, forward strand.
GGTGTGCTTAAAACCTAGAAAAAAAGACCAGTTATAGACATCATGGACCAAACTTGATCGAGGTGGTTCCACTATAGCTTTGGGAAGAATTTACCATTTTTTGATTTAAAATAACCATTACACTAAAATACTAGTACTTGTTAATGTTAGTTTGGTCAATCTTTATTCATGATTAGTATGTTCTCGATGACTCAATACATTGATATGTGATTCCAGTAACCACTTTCCTTTTATACCATAAATGCATTCATATATATAATTTTTTATATTAGCTAGTCTATTAGTGGTGTCCTGTTGATTTTTATACTAACAACCTATACGTGTACCTTGGTGGATGAGTAGACCAAATATCGGTATGTAGGATAGGGAAAGGGCCTTAACACAATAAAGAACACATTATTATAATTATTGGAAATGGGATATATTTCAAGGTAAAAATAATGATCAATATCATTATTTTTTATTTTTATTCTATTTTTTTATTACTTAGGAACTATGTATGGTCAACTAATCCAGTGATATCCTTTATGTATGAAACATATTATAATGCAAGGGTCCATTTGTTATATTTTGGAGTATTATATTATAATGGTTATCTTACCATTGATGTATCATATGTTTCACTATGATATTATTGTGGTTATGTATGCCTATGTTATTTATCTATTAATTTAAGCGATGCTACTAAGGTTGTAGTCTCTACACAAGATACTATAATACCCTCACCATAAGTTAGTAGCCTCTAAAATATAGAGATGCATTCTAGGTGTATGTATCACTCTATATCAGGATATGTGAATTTTTTTCCACATTATTATATAAAAATGGCATCAGAGCCATGATTTTATATATATTATGATTTTGGATTTGGAATATGGGGGTAGGATTAATAAAAACATTGGATGGAATTTATATTTATTCATGTAAAATACTTATATATGTGGTAATACAAGTTACCAATGACTTTTTTATTGTGGGTATTACACTCTCATGTTATTGATGAGCATTTTTGACAAATTATAATGTTCATGATTTATGATTTACAGTTTTACTCTTGGCCTATGGTTAGAAGATGTGTGTGTGAATAAATTATTCATAACATGTAACATTACATGACATATGCATTATTTTGTTTTATTTTTAAAAAGGGATTAAAAAATAGACTTTAATTATTGAAATCGTCAATAATAACTTATTCATGAATACCTTATTGGTAAAATATTTCTATGTCAAACCAAATAATGAGGATCACCCTGATATGCATTGGTTGATAAGGATGTCATTGATATAAAAATCGATTTGAAAATTTCACTATATTGGGAATTATGGGTATGGGGATAGCTTATGTAGATGAGATCCCTAGGATATGTGTTTTTGCATATGAATTTCTTTGATTCATTTGAGATTAATTCATTCATGTTGAATTGTGATTAATTATGGAAAAGGGGTTTAGGATTCCAAGATTAGGTGGAGAAGCCTATTATCAATTAGATTCGAATTAGGATTGAGTAAATTGAGTGTCTAAGTTTAGTAAAAGTGTGATTTCATTATTTCCAATCCAGATAATTTGTGATATATAGGTATCCTAAATAGGGGTTAGTCTAGAAATAATGATTCCATGGAGATATAGATAATTTTTTAGTGTTTTGTGTAGAAATAATGACACATGAGATATGGGTGATTGCATTATGGATAACCACATGTGGATCCCATGAGTATGTGTTTAAATAATGTAAAAGTAGTGATTTTTTGAGTGATGTGACTGGTTTTAAGGGATACATGGATAACTTATTAACAAGGAATTTGTGTCTAGGGTAAGAGGGATACGACTCGTGGTAGAATTAGTTAAGTTGGATAGCATATTAGTACATGATTCTTTTCCTTATTGTGAATAAGAATCAAGTGACAATATAAATAGCTATGCATCATTTTAAAGGTGTTATTCTAGTCTCTCTCTTAACATGGGTTCAAGCGTGTGGGTTTTTTCACACTATATATGGAATATAAAATCATATGAGTGAGGTTAAACATATTTATATTGTGATTAATGATTAATAGGCATGATCATACTTGGATTACATTAGATACAAGTGTATTATTATATGATGATGACTATCATGGAATTTGAGGTCATGCTATAGTTGAGGAATCATTAGATTCTCTAACTCCATAGAGTTGAGTCATGGGAATATAGTGGGACTTTATGAATGATCATTCTTGGTTTGTTATCAAGGTATTGAAATATTGGGAAATGGTTTGAGACAACCTCTCTTGATGGGGTATTGGTTAAATATTTATTCCTTTAATTTTTCATCATGTGTGAGTAAGTGATGATATTTATATTATAAATAGTTAAAGGTAAACTGGTCTAACAAGACCTATGGTATGACGTATGAATGGTGCAAGATATGAAGTCTTTATAGAATAAACATGTTGAAGTGGTCAAGGGGTAATGATGACCATAGTTAAGTGGAGTAAGTTAACTCATATATGTGATGATATTCCATTTTTTTATTAATATAAAAATAAATGGTAAGACTGATGGATTTTATGAAATATACACGGGATAAAATGGGTTTTTTTAGTTAGAGAATTGGAAGAGTATCCTAACCATATTGAGAATTATAATTTTATAGAAATTAAAAGGAACCTTGTATAATTATGTGAAGTCTGTAGTGTCTCAAAACAAGATTACTGTGTGGTTGTCACTAAGGTAATTAATATTGTGGTCTATCCTTTAAGATATTATATTTATAGTGAATAATAATTAATGATCTTGGATAGTAATAGAATAGAGAATTGTGTTGTTTTTGGGTTCTGTAAAGAGTCTCATGGGATGGGTCTATCATATTATAATTAGTGTGAATCATAATTAAAGGTGATTAAGAGATAGTTTATTTTTTATAGATACATTTTTGTTAATCAGTTACTAGATAAATTATATAGTAGGGATCAAACACTTATTTTTTTTATTATTACCATTATTGTGAGTTAATTTTGGTAAACATCAGGGGTGGAATGATTGAAAAATCCCACCCATAGGAAAGTGAAATTTTCTAAGTAACATAGGGATTCTGGAAGATGAGGTTTAGTAGACTAACATAGAAAGTCTATTTTTGGATAATGGTTTATAATTTTTAAGAGGAGTTAGTACCTTCAATAATATATAGATATGATATTTTGTAATTAAATTGGTATGGTGATTGAAATTTGATAATATTGATACTCATGGGAAGCATCATATTTTGTTCCACATAGTGACAGTTATTGTGATACATAGAGTCTTGAGTAGAATACTATGAGTTATTGGAGTATATTATCCCAATATTCTAATTTTTAGTTATAAGTGTATGGTGATTTATCATAGACTTGTGATTTAAATCATTGGAGTTTGAGGTTTATGATTTGGAAATAGATAAATGTTTTCGATATTGGGACATCATCTTGAAGTTAACTATTTTTTCTATGACATAGTATGTGAATTGTTTATATTTATAAGTTATCCATTATAGTGTTATTTTTACTATTTCGCTTGAACCATGATTAGGTACATTGAATTATAATTTTACTCATGAAAATAATCCAAGAAACAAATGAAATGTAAGATGGACCGAACCATGATGTGTATGATTAAGTGAAATATTTTTCTAGTTTGGGTATGATAAATGCATGACCACTACATGTAGGTGAACTAAGGAAGAGGATTGTGAATTAAAAATCCATAACCATCATTTTTAGTGGTGAATTTTGATGGTTCTTATAAAAGAATAAAATGTTGTGATGATAGTTTTATAATGATATAAATATTCAGGTGTTTCTAGAATTTGGAAACAATGGATTTCAATATAGAGGAATCAATAGGGAAATAAATATTTAGGTATAATAATGATGAGATGATTGGTTTAATGTTTTTTAATTTTTAAAAGTAGGATTTGGGGATATAATATGGTAAAAACAATAAGTGATGTAGAATTTGAGGTGTGGTTTAAATGAGGATATTTGTTGGGTAGTAGTTGTACGAAAACATAAGGTTAGTGGCTAGACACTAAGACCTTGGTGGTATTACCAGGAGTTTTGTGAGGGATACCACACTTTTAATTTTTTTCCTTTATTTTGTTTAAAAAAATGTACTCCATATGATTTTATATAGCAAAGGAGTCATAAGGGAAGGATTATGGGTCAACTATTTTCCCTCCCATTCCTCTCTTGTTTCTCTTAGATTAGGGGTTGATATAGAATTATTTTTATATAATAATTAGGTAATATATCCCCATTTTATTACCTTTATTATCTCTCCTATTTTTATATTATTCTTTACATTTGAGACTTGAGATTTAGGTTGAATTTCACTAAATGGAATCATATTAGTGCATGATGTTTCAATGGAGCCTTGTTTTTGAAATATTATCGATTTGAATGTTACCATTTTTTAGATATAATTTTTTGAAAAATCAATATTGGGATTTATATTTTAAGGTTGTTTGATGATTGAGAGTTTTCTATGAGTTATTTTTAATATTTTATATTGGATATTACCAAGAATATTTCATTTAGTGAGTTTTGATAGTTTATATTGTGTATGGAATCAATGAGGAGAATTTATTATAAATGTTATATATTTAATTTATCAAACATTGAAGTGATATAGGGTCTCATCAATGTGATGATGATTATGTGAGAATATATGATATAGAAAAGAATCATTGGCAGAGGTGATAACTCCCTAAAGTGGTATGTGGTCCCTAAATATACAACTTTATATATAATTTCATTTGTTTTGTGATGTGAAAGAGAGGGTAAGTGGGTGTGGTAGACCAGAGTGTGAGTTAACTAGGAGTATATGGATTTAATAAATTTTCATGAACTATTAGGTACATAATTTTTGGCCAGCACTTTTTTACTCGAGTTAGTTTTTCTTCATGACTTAAGTATGTAATGGGTCTTGGGTAAAATTATTAGAGGAGCCTACAAGTAGTTTCTAACCATGAGAGAGGGATTGAGTTTCCTAGTATGGTCTTAAATGAGGGGATATATTTTTATATTGAGAGTGATGGGATATAGGTGATCCATGTAAGGGTTTTACTAATAAAAATTATGGAGATGGGATAATATAAAATTGATAAACTATGGTTTTGAACATAGATCATTGAGAACAATCTTGTTTGTTCTAGATTGATCAAAAAAGAAGTTTTTTCATGGATATATTATTGATATAAAAATTTATGGTAAGTTTTATCAATGTTTTTTTGTATTAAATGAGTTTATAGGGAGCTTTATAGTCTTATACATAACGTATGTGGTGATTATAGATATAAACTAACAATTTTGACTAGGGGTTTAGTAAGATCAAAAGTGATAACCTACCAAGGATGGGAAACAAATCTTATTTCTATGGTATTGGTTCATTCAAATACCATATAGAGTATAATGTGAATTTTGTCCTAAGGATATGAATCAATAGAGAGATGGTTGATGAGAGATTAATATTGAGAATGGGGTAGTTGAGCACTATGTTGAGTATATAAAGATACTTGACACATATTTTGTATTAGAATATAGTATCCAAAGGCTAGGTAATTGAGATTATATGATAAATTATTCATGTGATTCAATGATATATTAGATAAGTTCTATGATTTGAAAGGGTTTCACCATTGATAATGACTCAAATTGTTATTTATGATGTTTTTTTGCTGATGTGGTGATTGACCGACCTAAGGAATATATGATAATGCATGGCCAGTGGGTGTTCTCATATGTGATTCTCATAAAATGGGGGTGTTGTGAGTAAGTGGTTTGACACCTAATTTCCTTAGAATGAGCATGTTTATACATGATGATCTGAATTATGATTACTTGAATTGGGTTCTTTTCCAGCTAGTTGTGTTACATATTATTCCTTAGACAAAGAAATTCTACAACAAATATTTTTTATTTATTATTCCTTATACTAGGAGATTTAATAATGAGTGAATTTTCTTATAATTCTATGGACTTTTAAATTTTATATCTCATAGGGTTATATATTATTCTATAGACTATGCATATTTATATCTAATGGTTAGACTTTACTGATCTAGGTTGGGTTTACATAACAATATTGTGGAATTTGCACATGAGCCTCAACCCAGTTGGTGAGGACTCCTTAAGTGCATATAAGAGAACCGGGATAAAATCTAGGTGGATTCTACTTTCTAAGGTAGTGTAGTAGTACTGTAGTAGGTATTGTAGCAGGAAATGTGCAGAACTGTAGCAGGTACTGTAATATAAACTGTATCAGGGACTGTTAGGCACTATAGCAGCCGGGAATATTCCCCCATTTGGACCTTCGGGCAACTGATTTGGTCCCTAAGTACTTTAAGGCCTTCAGGCCACCCATGACTTCAGGTCAGTAAGGCCTTCGGGCCACCACAAGGCCTTCAGGTCACCTCAAGTGCAGATGCATACCAGACAACCTACAAGGAACAAACTTCAGAAGGAGGATGAGCAAGGATATTTCACCATAGCAGAACCTAAATAGATTGTAAGAATGAAAGGGTATGGAACCTACCATCTAGGAAAGCCTATACATGCACGGGAAATCTTGCTGAATAGCCATGTGAAGGTGGAGAGCTGATTTCATGATGAAGATGCTGGGGAGGAGCAGTTTCAAGTAGTTAGTATGGGTTGTATGTAATGTTTGAAGCCTATGGGAAATTGATTCCTCTAAGGCCTATGAAACATGTAATACTTATGCCTACAAGCCTTATAAGGGTTCTACCTCACCCCTTGAAAGGTGGATTATCAAAATCAATAAAAAATGAATGTCCTTTGGGCCATTGAAGAAATATTAGGGAATTCTCTTGTGGTAGGGTAGTTTGATTACTGATTGTTTTTAGAATAGTTATATAAATATTAGACTAACATATATCAATGTTGGATTCACTATAGTATTGAGAAATACATCCTAATTTTTACTTAGAATAATTTTTCCCTTGCAATATCATAACTAGCTGAAGCGGGCATGGTCAGGCCTCATGGCATCTTGGTAAGTGAAAAATGAGTTGAATTATTATATTAAATGTGTTTTTAAAAGTATAATTTCATACTATGCATGTGTTTATATATATATATTTGTTTGTATTAGGGCCCTGACATGGGTTAATGAATTCTTATTGAATGTTTTATTTCAAATAATATTTGAGTTTCCTTTGAGTATAGCTTAGTAACTAACCAGAAGTTTTCTACACTTTTTAAATCAGCTCACTTAATGTAATTTTTCTTAACTTATTATATTTTATTATTTTAGTTAAATAATTATAAAAAATAAGCGAATTTATTTTTTTGTGTAATGAAGGTAGAAAATAAATAAAATAAAATTTTAGTAAAAAAACCAGTGTCGGTCCTTAGGTGGTTTTCCACATTATTCAATCATAGCTCACAAATAAAAAAAATCCAATTATCACACTTAATTGGTAAGATAATACATAACCATAGACCCCTAATTCTTATATCAAGTTGAAATTTGATACTAATTCACTATAATCTCTATTCACGAGACCTCATTTATTATGTAATTGGGAGAGATACCAATAAATTTTCATGAAGTTAAATATGTCCTCTGGTCTCACTTCTTAAGAAACTCATAATTTTGAGAAGTGAATTACAAAGTAGTGAATACCAAAAACTTAATTTCCAAACCATATTCCCATGATCCCATAATATTTCCCTTCCCAACTCATATTATTCCATTTTATATGAACAAGTTGGATAAAAATAACAAATATAAAATATTAAAATAATAAATACATAGAGAAGAGCGAATAAAAAATCATATTGATCACTTAAACTCTACCCATTAAATACACTATAGATTCTATACTGAAATTAAAAGAAATATCATGGAAATAGACATAGTGTCTCACAAATAAAGTTTTTATCCTCTATTTTTGATAAACATAGGTATAATAATATATTCTCATAGAGAATTTAAAAGCATGACGGTGGTAAATGAAGAAAATAAGAACAAAAGAAAATAAAAAGAAAACCAAAATTAATCAAGGTATGTATGATATAGAACAATCCTTTAATAGTGTACATCATACAAAATTTTATAAGCACTCTAGTCTCCCAATGGTTTATGAAAAATATTGAAATTAAATGTGATTTAGTACCAAATATACAAGAGTAAACTATCTTCATCAACATGGATGATTTTATCCTCCATCTTCAATGAACTTTCTTGATGTGTATTGACTCATGAAAACTATTTTAGAAACATATCATTGGAAAGAATCAATTTACATATGGGGTAAATTAATTTCACTACATTGTAGAATGGTGTAAATCGATGTTATAATAGTATAAATCATGTGGATCTATGTTAGTGTGATCCCATTTTCCAATAGCAACTACTCTTCCAATTTGGAGATAAACCCTCTTCACAAGGGGGGTTGGATTAGTTTATCCACACATATGATTGAATCTAGGTTGGTGAAGAAGGGTTCTGAGCTAAGATGGATTGGGTAAATGGATTAAACCTACTAAATATAAGTTTTATGGTGGTTTAATGTATCTTAGTATGGAATAATATTCTAACTACTGAACTTGTATGGTTAGGTTGATAAAATGGTACATTAGATCCCGGTTGTTATTTTTTCAGTTGATGAAAAAAATATAGGTTGTACATCCTCATAAGGGATTTAGGCATGATCAGCCAGATTAGATCTATATTAGAGTACATTGTAGGGTTCTTGAGATCTATTGGAATAATTTATGATGTGTTTATCAAGGATTCCTAGAATTTAGAGTTATAAGGAATCTAACCATGGATTTTCTATAGTATCCTAGATGCTGAAGGATGGGTTGGATGAATTTTTGGGCTACATTACTACTTTATTCGAAATATACAAAGGCTGGATTTAGTGGATTAGATTCTAGGGATTTTATTTTGTTGTAGGGATGGAATCATGATCCATAGATGGGACAACAAGCTTTGGAAGGTGGGTATTCCTACATTTTTCATTAAAAAGCTTCAAAATAACACTATAAAACCTTATTTAGTTATTATATAGTACTCTGAAAATGAAATTAATTCTTGGTGAAATATCCCAAGATCACCTCCACCATTATAGATATGGTTCATGTGATTTTAGATATGGAGAGGATTCAATTTGATTCCACAATTGTAGATATCAGATGAATTTACCTAGACACATGGATATTAATTTTTGTGTAGCCTAAAGGGATTATTAAAAAGTGTTGACATAGAGGATGAAGTAAAGAGTTATATGGATATCAGATTAGGTTGTGTTAAATTTTATCCATCTTTCAAAAAGATTCTTTGGTGGATTTGGTATGGTGAAGGATTACTAAGGGGATCCATATTCTTGTGATGACTAGGTGGACTTAATTTAAACTTAATACAGTGATATTAATTATGACCTATTGGGTTTTTAGTGGATTGGATAGGTTCATGACAAGACTCAGTTTATTTGAAAATATTTTATTTTAGTTTAAACCATAATAAACCTATAAAAACAAGCTTAGAAAAGTGAGGTACATGTATTTCTATAATAAAAAAAATGCGGTTTAAGTTAAACATTATAATTATTTTGTATCCAAATTCATATAATATTACACATATTTACAAAATCCAAATAAAATTTATTTACTTACATGATATGAATGCTTATATTTTTTGTATAAATGATGAATTGTTTTTTAATGTATATAGGGAATCATATATTGAAATAATTGTTTATTTTTTATATAGTACTTATTAGTATATAATCATCAAATAAACATCCAAAATATGAAAAAATTAACACCTTTCATAGAATTTAATCTTAATAAGTTTAAAAACGAATATAGAAAGTATTTTCATAGATATACCGTCATAAATCAAAGTTGGAAATTAACATATATATTTTTATAGAAAAAATATTGTATTTCCACAAAAAAACATTAAAAGGAGAATCTATTAATACAATATGAAATACCCAAACATATTTAAATAACAATATAATTATCAGAAAAAAAAACTTATATAAATTTCATAAAATATATTCTTAATTTATGAAATATAGACCCATAATAACTTTTATAACTAACAATTTCGAAACATAGTCCATGTCCTTTTAAAAAAATTAAAAATGTACACCCCAAATCATAGTTAAATATTACACAATATAGAAATAATTTTTATGGGGAATGAAATTTAAATCAATTATGAACCCATTTTATTATATTTCAATTCAAACAACATCAAAAAATAAAAGCTTATAAAATTAGTTCAACATAGTTTTTATTATGTTATAACATTCTATACTTTCAATGCAGTTCAATTATTACATATGTAGTGAAACATTTTCAACACAAATTTATATTTTTTAGAAAATAAATAACCTAAAGTAGTTTAATGCATCTCAATTTAAAATTTCTAACATTTAATGGAATGTATAAGTTCAACGCTTTAAAGTTCAAGTTAACTTATTAAAGAAATTAATAAATATATTTAAGAATGGTGTATTCTATGATATAAATTCAAAAAACATGATTCAATAGGGAGAGAAGTTTTTCATTTATTTTCAACTTAGTTCCATCATTACTATTTTATAAATTTGACCCAATGGGATTAATTTATAATATCTACAATAATAAAAAAACTTTATTTCCACCCATGAATCATTTTATGGTTTACCTTCCATGTAATTTTTTTTTTCATTAGTGAAGATATATTGAGTTGAAAAGATACACTGAAGAATTGTGTGTTTTATATATTATTGTTTAAATTATAAATTCACAACTCAAAAGGATAAAAACTTGTTCTAGTAATGACATCTTCTACAAGGTTCATTGTAGGGATTTTGAGTACATGAATAATGATGTTGAAATCAAATCCTTGATGAGAATTTTGTCCCTGAAGTATAATTCATGATGAATATCAATATCTATCAATAAAATTTTCCTCATTAAATTATTTTACAAATGATATCACACAACAAAAATCCCTTCTTTTTTATTCATAAAAAATCATCCATAAAAGATTAATATCCTCTATTTTAATATTTTTTATTCATAGTTTATATATATATACATAGAGATATATTTTTATTATTTTTTATATACTTATTATTTATTTCAATTTTTTTGAAATAATATTTTACAGAATGGTGAATCATGATTCACCACAGTGACTGAAATGAATTCTATAACCCATATAAACAACTAACACATCACATTATACCCAAAAAACATGCATATCCTCGTAAATTGTTATGAACTAACTCCCCCACACTTATCGTCAAATATTACCATGAAAAATATTAATATTATGGTTGGTAAAAAAGATTATATTGAATTGTGTATTTACCTATGGTGACATTTATGGCATATAAGGGTTGAAATGACGGATAAATACAAAATATTGGTCTTAATGGAAACCAAGGCTTTTAAAAATATCCCTCAATCATTTTAATACATATATCAATCTAAAAAGTGTTTTAAAAATTAATTAAATGAAGTTAAAACTCATTTTATATATCCTATGTGTCCCTCAATAAATTGAGGGAATATAAAATAATATGTCAATCAGCTTATAATACCTCTCATGATAAAGATTTTAATCTGATCCAATCATTCTTGTGCATGGATTTCTGTAAATAGTTATAAAAAATAAAGTTATTTAAAACAAATATCAAGGGGGTTTATTAGAATATCAAAAATTACAAAAGCTTTGTGTTTAAAAAATATGATCAGGTTCCCCATTAATAAGATAGTGTTCGAAATTGATTTTTTATTTTCAAGTGTTGCATGAAATCTTTTAGAAAACATAAAATAAGATAAAAAACATTATATAAACCAAATCAAATTTTTTTAAAAAAAATTAATATAAATACAAATATATATAATAAAAATGAATATAAAAAATAGAATCGTGACAGTAAATGAATAATATATTTCTACCTCACCATCACATCAATTTTACTCTATGCTTAATAAAATAAATCTATATTAATGAAATTTCAAGAAGAATATTATATAATTGTATAAAAATTGGATATAAATTAAAGATTCAACATAGTAGAACTTATTCCCCATGGAAATAATTAGAATAAGGTGTTTCTATCCGTTAATTTTTTCAAATGATCTTCATGGAATTTCTAGAAAAACTACCCCAATAATTTACCTATAAATAAAAATAATTTAATGTTATAAAAATTTTAGAAAATATACTATGAAAGAAAAAATAAGATAATATGTAAAAAAGTGAGAAAAATATTGAGTGAACCACCAATACATGTTACATTTTTATGGCCTATAACTATAAATTCATTGGATTATCCTTATAACACATATTTTTCTATTTAAATTCCTTATGTTGTTAATTATTGACATGAATTTACACACCAAGATACCTTATGCATGGTGGTATACCGAGAGTTCCACCCCAAGTATGACTCTAATATGCTAGGGGCTGGTGACTAGTATTATGTTTTCATATCACATGGTATGGGAGACCACATCCTAATGAAGATATAAGTAATGAACACCCCTAAACATGTTATAATAACTTATAAAATATAAATAAAACTATCTTACATATATGTATAATGCATGAAATAATTATAATGATCCATATGGGAAAAACTGTATATAAACCATAATAAAAAAATGGAAAAAAAATTCCCAAAAACCCCAAGGATAAACTAACATAAAAACTAAGGGGAAGAGGTCCCCATAAGGATCAAGCCCCAGACATGAACATTATTCACTACTATCACCTACAGAAACCTCTATCAACTATTGAAATCTTCTCTATCATGGTTGATGCTAAACTTCCTGTCATCTATATGAAACAAGACATGTGCTAATGAATATTCCCATGTAGGGGTGAGTATATACATACCCTTTAGGGTTCCCCAAAAACAATGAATTAGTATTCATAGCCTAATACAGAATAAAATATGTAAAAGAGACTAAGAAAATAAACTACCCCAAATAAATTAACCAACATCATCTCTTTGGAACCAAAAAGTAGAATATGTGTCTCATCGATTAGCACACAACATGTGAGATTAGCACATAAAAGGATGGAGTATAACACGGAATATGAGAGAGAAGGAAGGATAGGCCGAGGGAAAGAGATAGAGGGAGGGAGGGAGTGTTTATGAGATAGAGAAAGAGATATATAGAGAGATAGATAAAGATTATAACTCCATTAATAATACATAGGACTCTGTCCTCACCCAATATAATACATAAGATGAGGGGGATACCTATTACATAGTGACCACTCTGATCATAAAACACAAAACATTTCATTATTCATAGCTATGTAAATCCTAAAACTACCTATCTTTCCTCACAAGTGGTCTCATATGATCCAACCATCTACAAAGTCACGATCTATGAATAAAAACACATAATATAAATTTTAATTTACCTAAAATCAATATATTGTGAGAAATATATTAATAATACACTTAGGTGAGATCTTAATCCATGTGGTGTGTAATAAATGTAGTTGTATGATTCATGAGTTTTGTTGGGAATATTAGACCTATTGCACCCACATGACCCTCTAATTGATCATATTCCACATCATATATTGGCACATAGGTTAAACAACCTAGACCCATGAGGTTAGTCCCACTAGATAAACATTCATAGGTGGGGTGTGCCCCCCAGTGGGGTCATACAATGGCTGCTAGATGTTTTTCGTCACCCACTCGATCCACAACTACATGTAACGACTACCATCCAAGATCTTTGCCAGGGACACCTGTCGTGATGGACAACACTACAACACCACTTGCTGCGAAATCTAATGACCATATTCCCCCATTTTTCACTACACCATTGGTGTTATTCTCAACATTCCATACTAGTAAGGACCTTATTTGCTTTTAAGTTACCTTACACTATCATAATTCATGCTTAGAAAATTGACCTCCCAAATCCATGAGAAATAATGAAAGAAATAGGGAGTTTGAAATCCCATATATCATTTAATAAATATCCATTAATAAAAAACTCACATGTAATTAGGATAATAAATAAATCTATAACCCTAAGGGTTTTATAGTGTGAGTATTGAGTAAATCATGAACATTGATTTAATCCCAAAATTAGGGATTTAGAAAAACATTCAATAATTATAAATTCTTTAATCAAAAAGGGAAAAGGATTAAAAATTTGATTCAAAAATGATTTATAAATGAAAGATTGAACTCAAAATATGAAATCCTTACCTCATGTTGGATCATTCATTGGTTAAAATCACATCTATTGTAGGTGTTGTTTCCAATTTTGAATAATAATCCCATTCATTGGCCCATTGAATCATTCTATATACCTCAATATCCTTTTATCTTACACTAAATATAACATATAGAGTTTATAAAAATAACCATGAAAATATAGAAAAAAATTTTTACATGATAAACCCTATGCTTTGTAGTGTTTAATTAAAACACCTACCACCGGGGTTAGTCCCGAGAAATGCTAAAGAAAAATCAAAAAATAGTTCCCATAAGCTTAAATTATAGAGAGCCTATACTTTGGCACATATTATTTCATGATTTTAAGCATAAATATCCATAAAATACAAGAAAATTATCATAAATACTGGTGTCTTTGTAAGAATAGGTACATAATTAAATGCCATGAAACCAAAATAAAGAACATCTTTTGTTTAATCTTTATTATGTGCTCCTAAATTCCTCCCTTACATCTTCATGGGATAACCTGGTAAATACATGAAAAATGGATTAGCTAAAAATCCTAGTAAGGGAATAAACATTGGAATAAAGCATAACACATGGGTTATAAGGCATAACATGATGACATAAAAATGGCATGGAACATAAATAAACATATTGGATCATAACATATAGATAATGGGATCATGTAATCATAACATCATAGGAATGTGGCAATAACATTCAACATGAAATAAGCATGGGTCAGGGATAAATACCAAGACCATTGCATATGTAATAGAATGAGTCAAGGATTACTTCCAAGAAAATTTCACATGGAGGAGCATGAGTCAAGGATTATTTCCAAGACCATTACATAAGGTTTACCAAGTCCCATAAAAGAATCAGGTTTACTTCTTATCCCAACATGATGTATTATGAGACTAAACATTGCCCAATGAATTATAGAGTTATATGGGTGAAACCATCATAACATTTTCTTGAAAATGTGTTCCATATGATTAATCAAACATAGGGAATAAACATAACAGTTACCCATGGAAATAAATGGGCATCGTAAACATGTCATAGAGCATAAAAAATGGGTGTATAATAAAAGTGTCCATGAAAGTGTGGATTTAAATCATACGAAGACATCCATAAGGTCAAATAGGCACAAATTAGGAAATATTATGTTCAACTGAAGTTAAATCATGTAAAAAGAGTGTTTAAGATACTTTATAAATGAGCCTATTTATTACAGTTTAAGGGAAAATATTAAGGATTCTTTAAATAAGGAAAAGGTATAATTATTTATATTAAACTAAAAATGAAAAACAATATTTTTTTAATGATAAAAATGATTGATTTTATAATATTAATTGTATATCAAAACATATTATAGATAGTGCTTGAAAATGGGTAAGAAATTGGGTAGTTCCTTTAAATCGGGCATGTTTATTGGAAGGAATTTAAAAGGAAACCTTATAAGGCATGTATTTCCCCAAGAAATAAAGAAGAATTGAGAAAGATAAATAGTTTTTAAACATAAAAATATAATTTAATAGTATTTTATAATAATAATTAAGAATTATATTGTGGTAAATAGAGTGAAAGCATAACCCAAAGGAAAAATGACGGTTTAGAGAGAATCCTATACCTTATATCTGAAAGTGTTCTTCACTGGTACTTAATGTAATGGATAATCAAATAAAATTAACTAATTAATTAAGAACCTATTATACATTTATTTTATTTACTATAACTTTATAAAGTTCATTTATATAGTTTTTGATGATTTATAAGATATAATTTCACCATTAGTGAGTGTTTTTCTCGGGTTTTCATTTTCAGTTCACTTGTATACCTGTATGGAAGATCATGTAAAATAGAAATAGTTATATAGAATTAAAATTATATGTTATTAATTAACATAAAAAATAATAAATAGTCTTATATATCATTTTATCTTGATATTAGGATGATTCATTAGATAATAATTAAATGATGGCCGTTTAGATTATTTTGGCGTTTTTTATGATCGCAAACTAGTTTTGTTTTATGAATTAATATTATGTAAATATGTTAGTTAAAATCCCTAAAATAGGTTATCACATACATTTTACAATATATTTTGACCATTATAATGGTTTTATGACTATTCTTGAAGGTGGTATTCAAAAATGAAAAATCACCATCCATAACGGTGGTGAATCGATAACTCATAGATGATGTTTTTATTTTTAGAAAATAATGGGAAGAGAAGAGAATTTTTTGTTTATATACCATTAAAATAATAAAATTATAGTATATAAAAGATAATAGAGTTAACATTTCACTTTGGTAAAGGGAGGTGAGGATATGATAAGAAAAGAAAAGAAATTAAATGAAAAACGAAAGAAGATTTAACTCTTGATTTTATTCTCATTGATAACCTCCTTAAGGAACTTGGGAATGATAATTTTATCATACCTTTAATTATAATAAATGGGGAAGAGGTTTGGGAGAGGAATTTATTAGAATATAAGTAAGTTTAAAGTCTCTATAAGAGTGAAGAGAAGGGGTTGTGAGGGGTGGTATTTATAGTTGGAGGAGAGGAGTGTTTTTTTATTATTTTATTCATTATTTGATTATTTTGGATCAATAATATGAATAGTTTTGATTTCCATGACCAAATACAGTAAATAGAGATGATTAGTTTGAGATTATGGTCTTACATAATCCATACATTATCCATGAAACAATAATTCATGTATTAATCTTATACCGTAAATTATTATATTTCACTTTTCACCAAAAAATCAACAAGTTTAAAAAAATGAAAAAAACAAACTCTAACCATTTTTGAAAATTATAAATAAAAAATGTGCTCTATTTTATGAAAATAATTTTATAAATATGATAAATTTAATTTTTAATTAAAGTCATCATTTATTTGGAAATTATAGATTTTTAAAGTATAAATGATCTTATAACACTTTGAAAAAATAATTAATTATATTATAATCATAAGACAACAAAATATTAATTTATGAATCTATTTTATGAAAATAAATTTTATTTTAAAATATTATATTCATTAAAATATTTTAAATAAACATTTACACTTTATAAAATACCAACACTTAATTTATTATATTTTAAACATTTATTTACTTATACCAAAATATAAATATATCATATTTAATTTTATATGATACCATAATTTTATTTACACATTCATAGGTGAGGTTACTATTTTATTTATCAAATTACTATTCCTAATAGTAATATTACTATTCAAATGGTAAATTTACTATTTAATTTGTATAGGTTCCTTAATTTCCAAAAACACCTCTTATTTCATTCATTATTCATTTGTAAATTTTTTATTGTATTATCTATGTGATTTTTTGTGATTTATACTATATAAAATAATTATGAGAATGGAATTTATATTGATAACATTTTGGTTTATAACATTCTCCCCCCTTATGAAATTTCACCCTCGAAATTTCATTTTTTATATTCTGAGTGGAAAATGGATGAGGGAACTTATATTTCATTTATTCCTCAGGTTATCATGCTTCCACTTCATAATTATGGTTCTTCTATAGAACTTTTACCAGGTGAGTATTTTTGTTTCATAGAACTTTATCTCTACGATCCATGAACTCCCCCAATTGTTCCTCGTAAGAGATATCATTTTCCGACTATACCATATTTGAATTTAGTGCATGTGAAGAAACTAGTACGTTCTTCCTCAAGAGGGATACATGGAATACATCTTGTACTTGATAGATGGAAAGTGGAAGTGCTAGTCAATAGGCCATGACTCTGACTCGATCAAGAATCTTGAAGGGGTCGATGTATCGGGGACTTTGCTTTTATTTCTTCCAAAATCTCATGATCCTATTCCATAGAGATATGGGGAGAAATAATATGTCTCAATCCTTCATCTCAAGGTCTAATCAATGATTATCTTCATATCTATTATGTTGACTTTGTGTTTCCATGATATATTATTGAATGGTTTGGACCTTTTCTACAATTAAATTGACCATTTTAGGTCCTAGAATCTTACATTCACTGAATTCATCCCAATATGCTGTTTTTCGTCATCTTTTCCCATAATGGGATTTATATAGAGCCATTTGGATACTCGAGTAGAAGCTATTGTTATAGGAGAACTCAAACAGAGGTATATATTGGCCCCATCCTCCCTTAAATTCCATAGAACATGATCTCAAGATATATTCTAGTTTCTAAATAGTGTGATCATATTGGACATTAGTTTGAGGATGATAGTCCATACTGAATCTCAACTCATTATTTAGAGCATGTTGGAGACTTTTCCAGAACATGGGTATAAATCTCAGATCCCGGTCGAATATTATCGATAGTGGTATTCCATGAATCCTTACCACTTATATGATTAATATTTTTTAAAGTTGATCTAGTGAGAAGTCCTCTTAAATTATGATAAATTGATATGTCTTTTTAAGATTATCCAAAATAACCCATGTAGAATTATTTCCACTGGATGTATGTAGAAGTCCGGTGAAAAAATCCATAGTGATGTTTTCCCACTTTCATGTTGGTATTGGTAATGGTTTCATCATCCCATTATAATTTTCCCTTTCAACATTAACTTGCCGAAATACCAAGCATATTGATGTATATTCAATTATCTCTTTTATCATATTATCCCACCAATAGTCCTCTATGAGATCTCGATACATCCTTTTTCTTCTTGGGTGAATAGAGAAATTTGATATTTGTGTGTCATTAATAATATCTTAATTTATCTCTATACTGGATGGTAAACGTAGTCATAACCCAAATGTTATGACTCCTTCCTCATCAATTTTGAACACAAATTATTTCCCATTTCTGATAGCTTCATCTTTTTCTTGAATTTTTACATCATTTCTTTGAGAATCCTTTATTTTATTTACAAGGGATGGTTGAGAAATAATTTAAGAAAGTGTTGATTATGATATCTCATTAATTATTCTCATGTATACCCTTTTCAAGTTTTACAATATTGGATCTTTCTCAATTATTATCATTGATAATGTTTTAGGATCACTTCTACTTAAAGAATCTGCCACTTTATTTTCTTTACAAGTATGGTAGTGGATTGAGCAGTTATAATCCTTAATAAGCTCTAACCATCTTCTTTGGAACATATTAAGATATTTTTATGTGAATATATATTTTAGTATATTATGATCAATATATATCTCACACTTCTCCCAATGTATATAATACCACCGTATTTTCAACACTAATATCATAGTCGGCAACATCAGATCATGGGTATGATATTTTTGCTCATGAATTTTCAACTGTCTTGAGTCTTAGGCCATCATTTCATTATTTTTCATCACCACAAATCTTAATCCATTATTTGAAGCCTCATTGTATACCATAAAGAGTTCCCTGCTTTCTATTAGAATGAGGACTACTGTAGTGATAATCCTCTTTCGTTATAAATGTTTTCCTGGTCCATTCTTCAATTACATTTTTCTTGGAAGGGTCAACACATATTTATGTTTTGGTGATAATATTCTCCAAGAATGATACTTCCTCTATCCATATCTCACATTTCTTATACTTTGTATAGATTTTCTCCCTTTTCAATGTCTTTATCATAGTATTGAAATACTCATCTTCCTCCTCCTTTATTTTAGAGTATATCAGAATATCATGAATAATGACTACCAAAAATTTGTCAAGGTAATGTCTAAAGACTTTATTCATTAATTCGATAAAACATCCAATAGAATGAGATATTATAAAGGTTATTACTATGAACTCATAGTGTTCATACTATATTGAAAAGGCAGTCTTTGGAATATCTTCCTTCCTCACCTTTAATTGGTGATATCCTACTTGAAGGTCCACCTTAGAGAAATACTTGGCCCTGTGAAGTTGATCGAACAATTAATCTATCTGTGGAAGGGGATAATTTTTCTTTGTCGTTATTTTGTTGAGATCACAATAAATAATTCAAAGGAACATTGATCTATCCTTATTCTTGACAAATAGGACTGGAATACCCGATAGTGAAACACTTGGGAATATGAAACACTTGTCTATGTTCTCTTGTAATTTCTTCATCAGTTCCTCCAACTTGATGATGGCCATTCTATATGGTTTATTTTATATAATTATAGATCCTATAATAATTTTAATTTAGAACTCATCCTACCAATTGGGAGGAGGACTGGACAATTCTTTAGGGAACACATCAATTTAGTCTCTCACAATGGGAATGCCTTCGGGCATGATTTTCTCTTTTGTATCAATTATTTGATCTAGATATACTTTCTAATAAGGCATTAATATCCACAATTTAGATGATGATTCTTAAAAGGATTCATCATATTCCTTACACTTGTACTCAATTGGATGATGGTTCGGGATGTGAAGAGTGATCTCTCTTTCTCGACAGTTGATGATGGATTTATATAAATATATCCAATCCATACCCAGTATAGCATTAAACTTTACCAAATAAAGTATGAAAATATTTTCAAGGAGGTTTAGTCCACAAACAATAACTATGGAGGAGTTATATACTTTATATTCAATAATTTCCCCATTTTATGTTCTCATAGATAACTCAAACTCCATATTTTAAGGTAGTGTTTTAATAGTTAAACTAAACCTGAAAATATGAAATAATGAAAAGAACCAGAATAAAATAGTATATTTTTTATTCTTGAATGTATAACTAGTGTTCTTATCCCCACATCATTTTCAAGATCCACCTCAGTAGTAGTGATTGCATATTCACTTCCTTATTTCCTTCAAGTTTTTTTTGTTGATTGCCTCCAACACCCCTTGGATTAGCACAATATCTCGCATAATTCCTATGTTCCTTATAGTTGAAACACTACACTATAGGTTGAGTGTTTATATTATCCTTTCCTTATTCTTTCACATTTTATATCCCATCGGCAATTATTAGTGAGCTTCCTCTCTCTTAAACATTTAAATCAACTCATGGTTCCCTTTAGATAGTTCCTTGGATGCTTCTTCCCACAATTTTCACATTTGGGATGTTGGGTTTTCTTTTCGTCATGGAATTTATCTTTTGATCCTCCCATATTAAACTCAATTTCCCTTTTTTATCTCTAGGACCACGATACCACTAAGAGTCTATTATTTCCATTCAAACCTTAAGGAAACAACATAAAATATTCTCATAGATATCAAAGTCTTAGATCATTTAGTATTTTCATAGAATCATCTTTAGTCCACTAAATTAGCAATCCAATTTACTTTCAGTGTTAATGAAAATGCCGTCGGTATATTGTTCAAGCTATTTTAATTTTTACTCATACACCCTGATAGACTCAAATTCATTTTGATTCAGTTTGAGTAACTCCCTTACCTTCTTAATATAGAGGGTTTGAAGAAAATGTTTATTGAAAAACATTTTGTTGAAATCTTCCCATTACATGGAATCAATTTCATCCTTGGACTTTTTGTTCTTGATCAGTGTCCACCATTGATCAACTTCCCCATCAAAACGATAGACCGCCAGCAAAAAATTCTCTTCTTCTAAGCACATAAGGATAAATAATTTCTTATCAATTGTGTTAATCCGTTTTTTCATGATGAGGGGATCATAATATCCACTAAACATGGTGGAATGTTTCATATAATTTATTATACTACTACTTTCCCTTTCTTAGTAGAATGAGGGAGTTCCACACGATTCAAGTTATTATTCATAATCTGAACCAGTTGGGAAAGTAATGTTTTGAAGTTTTATGTTCACATTCCCATTATATTTAGCATTTCATTAGATACCTCAGCACATTACCTATCACATTTTTTTGTATGAGTTCTCCTAATTTCAACCATTAACTATGAAAAAGAAATTACAATTATGGGGCATGACTAATTAGTAACAAGCATAATAAAAGGAAACATTGAACATAGAAAGATAATATTTTAAATGGAAATTATATCCTATTTTTAAATTTCTTAAGTTTTAATCTATTTTCTAAATGGTGATATAATTATACTTATGGCTCTTACTAATGTTTTCTAGTCCTAATATCTATAAATAACTATACCATGATTTTAACTTGACTATAGAAACCCTAGCCTTTTTCAAATGTTACTATATGATTTTAATCATAATTATTCATCAAATACAAGAAAATGATTATAAAGTGTAGTGTATTTGGAAGATTAGGTACATAATGAAACAATGTGAAACCAAAATAAATACATATTTTATTTAATCTTCATAATGATATCCTGATTTGCTTTAAGTTATAACATACGCATAGGATAACTTGGGGAATACAGGAATAAAATTATGAGAAAAAAATAACAGTAAGGTAATAAACATAGAAATAAATCATTGCACATGTGTTAGAAGTTATAACATGATGACATAAATAAATTCATAGAACATAAAACATATAAGGGAACAAAACATATAGAGCATGGGATCATGTAATCATGGCATCATGGGAATGGGGAAACAACATGAAACATGACATAATCATGATTCAAAGATAGATAAAAAGACTATTTTACATGGATGATAATGATTCAAGTATTACTAAGAAGACCATTTCACATAGAGAGTAATGATTCAAGGCTTACTTCCAATACCATTTCACATGGCGGACAAAGTCTTATAAAAGAATCGGGTTTACTCTATGTCCCAACATGAAGTATCATGAGACTAAACATTAATGAATGAATTAGAGCGGTATCTCAGAAAAACCATCATAAAAATTTCATGAATATATTTTCCACATGAAGAATAAAAAATAATTAATAAACATAAGGGTTACCAATGGAATGAAATAGGTATCGTAACATGTCATAGAGCATAAAAAATATGAGTATCATAAAAGTTTCCATGAAAGAATAGATTTAAATAATAAATGGATATAAATAAGTTAAAATAGGAATAGATAAAGATAAATTATGTTCAAATTATGTGAAAACATGTAAAATATCATTTAAGATACCTTATAAATGAGCCCCTTTAGTGCGGTTTTGGGGGAAATATTAAGGAGTCTTGAATGAGGGAAAATGTATATTTATTTGCATAAAACCAGAAATGAAAAAGATAGTTTTTTCATTATAAAACTGATTTATTTTATGAAAATAATGTCTTATTAAAACATATTATGGGTGGTAATTGAAAACTGGTAATAAATTGGGAATTTCCTTTAAATCAGGCTTGCCTATCAGGAGGTATTGAAAAGAAAACATTATAATACATGTATTTTCACATCAAATAAAAAATAATTGATCTAGGTACATATGTTAGAAACATAAAATTTAAATTTATGAAGAGTAATGATTATGAATTAAAATGTGGTAAATATTTAGAAAGTGTAACCTGAAGAAAAAATGGAGGTTCGGAGAGAATCTCTTACATTATGTCCATAAGTATTCCGAACTTGTAATTAATGTCCTGGAAAATAAAATTAAATCCATTAATTAAGTAAATAAGAACCTATTATACATTTATTTGATTTATTATAACTTTATTTAGTTCATTTATACCTTTTTTTATGAGTTAGAAGATACAATTTTATCATTCGGGAGAGTTCATTTCCTTGGTTTTCATGATTGGTTCACTTGTATACGTTTATAGAACATCGTGTAAAATGGGGAAATTTATCTATAATTGAAATTATATGTTATTAATTGAATTAAATATTATTAAATGGTCTTATATATCATTTTTTATATAGGAGGATGATTCATTATATAAGAAGTTAATGATTACTGTTTATATTATTTGTGTGTTTTTTCAATCATCATGAACTAGTTTTATTTTATTAATTAATATTACATATATATTTTTGTTCCAGTACATAAAATATGTAATAAAATAAATTTTACAACAAATTTTTACCATTATAATTGTTTTAGGACCATACTTGAAATTGGTATTAGAAAACAAAAAATCACCATCCATGAAGGTGGTGAATCGACACCTCGCGGATGATGTTTTCATTTTTAAAGAAAAATGGGAAGAGAATAGAATTGATGGATAGTATAATATTTACATCATAAAATTAAAATATATAAAAGATACCAGAGTTTTCATGCCATTTTTGGATATTTAGGTTCAAATATGATAAAAAAATAAAACAAATTGAAAATAAATTAGAAGAAAACAAAAGAGGATTTTACTCTTGAAATTATTCTCTTTGAGAAACCCCTTTAGGGAACTTGGGAATGATATTTTAGTGATACTATAAATAATAAGATGTGTGGAAGAGTTTTGGGAGAGGAATTTTTTAGAATATAATCAATCTCTAAGTCTTTAGAAGTTTGAGGAGAAGGGGTTTTGAGGGTTGGTATTTATAGTGGGAGGTGATGAGCGTTTAATATTATTTTATTCATTATTTTATTATTTTTGCTCAATGTTTTGAATAGTTTTGATTACCATGATTAAAAAATTAAATAGGGAAATAATTCTCTAGATTATGGGATTATATTATTCATACATCATCCATGACGCAATAATTCATGTGTTTAGATTATAGTGTAAATTAAAATACTTCATTATTCACCAAAATATAAACAATTTTAGAAAAATCCCAAAAAAACACCATAAACATTTTTTTTATTATGTATAATTAAAATATAGACTCCGTTTTATGATTATAATTGTAGAAATATGATAAATTTAATTATTAATTAAAATCATCATTTATTTGGAAAATACTGATTTTAAATTTATAACCGATTTTATGACACTTTGAAAAATTAATTAAGGTCTCTTATAATTAAATTATAATCATAATAAAGAATTTATTATTTTATGAATCTATTTTATGACAATATATTTTCATTTAAAACAATATATTTTGTATAAAATTATAAATAAACTTTTTGTCTTTTCAAAATTCTAACACATAATTTATCATTTTTTAAACATTTATTTACTTATAACATGATATAAATATATAATATTTTTATTTATAATATAACTAGATTTTATTTACACTTTCATAGGTTATATTACAATTATATTGGTAAAATTACTATTTATAATGGTCATAATACTATTCAAATGGTCAAGTTACTATTCCATTGGTATAGGTTCAATAATTTATAGAAATACCTCATATTTCATTAATTCTTAATTTATAATGTTTGTATTGAGTTATCTATGTGATTTTATGTAATTTATAAAAAATGAAATAATTATAAAAATGGAATTCCAATTTATTAACTTTTGGGCCATTATATAAATCCCCAACCCATAAGAAACCAAATTCTTGGATTCCCTACCCATGGATTTAATTTAAAGGAAAATAATTATTCTAATGAATGTAAAAACATGATTAAAAATAATATATTATTTATAATATGTTATTATTGAGCCTCTAAAGCTTTGTGATGGCTCAGTAACCTATCCAATAATAATTTATTGTTATATTATAATGATTAAAATAGGTAAAACCAGTCTCATTACTTCCTCCACACCTTTGAGGATTTCCACCAAAAAAATAATATATATTAAAAAGGGTTGGGGTATTGAGCCCACATCTAGTTCTCATCCACCCATGAGATCTCCTAGAGGTTCCAATCCTACTAAAGGATGGGAACTAGTAGTAGATCAAAAAAAATGTGTCCTCTCTAAATGAGATATTCCCTAAATCACTTCCATAAGGGATATAATCTGGTTATATCATCTTCACTAATAGGTATATAATAACGCATGAAATATTATTTATTTCCACTAATCATTTAAATAATATTATATAATTAAAAGTTTATCTTACGGAAATTCACTTTAAATTTGTAATATACAACTACCATATAATAGGACATATTCCATGATGTTGTATTTGATATATTAGGTAACAATATGATAAAAATAATCATTTGAGGATGTATTTCAGATTCATCTATCATTAATGAGATGTTTCATAAGATTTTACACATGAAAGTATAGGCATTCATGAAAGGTATTGCATGAATCGACCAAGGAATTTACTCATGCGTTATAGTTCAGGAGTAAATCTAACACACCCAAGGGTTGTCCTAGAGGGATTTATAAGGAACACCTAAATGTAATGGTAATATGTATGTGAATCGTCTTTATTCTTGTTGGTATAAACATCCCTCAAACCTACTAGTCTCTTTCATTCTCCATCTTTGCAATATGAGGTGATATCATTCCATGGTGAGAAGGGGAGCCATACTAAAATGTTCAGAGATTCTGCTTAGAATATGGATACATCTAAAGGGAACATCCCTTTGGATTCTCCTAAATGATATTCATCAACCACAAAAGGATAAAGATTATACATTCAAGGCAATTCTTTAAGGTACACACATTTATTTTATTCATCATTTATAGTTATATGTGATTTTATTTATTCTTGCATGGTCAATATTAGATTTAGTTTATTTATATTGTGTTGGGTTAAAATGGTTTATTAGATACCTCCAAAACCTATAAGTAGTATAAGAGATTACCATCTATTTAGATTCTTAAAAATAAGGTTTTCGAAATAACGAATTTGAAGTTGTTAAGTTTATCATATGGATATCATAAAATACTATTCATTGAATTGTTCTATGTGAGTGATTCAGAACTTATGATGTGGGATGTCATATGTGGATACTCAGTAAAAAAAATATGGATTTTTACTGGTCATATATTATGATATCAATATATTATAACCTATGATTATCATGAAACTTTTTATCAAAAATAGAGTTTTGTATCATCAATATGGTAGCTTATAGAATTGTAAAATACAATATATGATATCGTAAGGGAAGAAGGGAATATCTATCATAAAATAAAATATGTAGAATCCTATCATTATTCCATAATTGAAGATAAAAATGTCATTCATGAAGTATGACTGATATTACATTAAACCCTGACAAACCAATTGTATCATACGACTCCCCACTTGGATTGTAAAATAAAATTTATTGAAAACCCTATTTTATTTAAAATAAAAAATATTAATTTAATTTTATTATTTAAAAATAGTATATAAATAATAATAAAAAAATTATTTTAGAGATATTTATTAATTTATAAAAATATTATATATTAATCAATTATGTGAGTTTATAATTAAAAAATATATTTTTTGAAACATTTATTATTAAATATTCCTAAAAATTTAATGTTAATATTAAAAATACCTTTTATCAAATTATATGGAATTCGTTAGGAATTATTAATAAATTGTTTATTTATTAATCATTGTGGGTAATTTATAAATTGTTTATAAATTAAAAAATAAGGGGAAATGTAAAATATTTATAATTAGTTGTTATAAACTCTTCATAATTCTTAACTTGAATAATTAAAATAAAGGGATTTATTTGGGATATTGTTTAATCTATGTCACAACACCCTCCCCCCAAATATATCCATCAAAGGTAAGAAATGAGATAATTGAGATAATGATGCCTGAACTCTGCCTTTGATAGGCCATAGATTGGCAACAACCACCGAGAGTATATCATACACACAAATGGAAGGAATTCCCCTCTATGATTTGAGAATATGAGTTATAAGATAGAAACACCCAACAACTATGGATCATAATAAAGTAAATAGATATCACACTAAATTAATTTTTAGTAATAACATAAAATAAAATTATAAGAAAACTATAGGTACCAAATGATAAACTTGGAAATGACCATGTATCCCAAAAAGCTTCCGAACAACTATGAGCTCGCAATGTCCTACCTGAACACCTACTAGCTTCAAATGACTAAAAAAATAGTTAAACATATTTAAGGTGATCATAGAATTTATACTGAGTGGGATCATCCCTACATCCTCTATTATAAAATATAAATAAAGAATGTTAAATACTAGTGAACAACAAGTGAAGCTTACTCATCACTTAAATATATATATTACGTTCCCATCAACACCATAGATATCCCACAATATGTATCTTAGACAATTGAATATATAATGCAATAGAATAATATGTTACCCCACCACCACTTCCCATGACATTTTCGTTGCTCCCTCACATCGTAGGTCTTGGTCCATCTCTCACCAATTCGAATACATCCCAAAGACACCTAGGCTAATTAGAATATCTTGCACAATGTTCATCAGAAAATCTAATCATCACAAACCATTAACCTCGTTCATCACATCATATCATCATCCCATGCCACATATCTAGATAGTATCTAATTATTCTTTAGGATCCACAATGTCCCATACTTCATATATTATACCTCAAGTCATCATATCCCATACACGTCATACATATAATAATCAATTAGAACTATATTTGGAGATACAAGTGGGTAAATTAACCACAAGACATTATACCCCACTACATACATATATTGGGAAAGATAATCATTATTCAAACAATCACATAATAATACTAAGAAAATATAGATGTAAAAATGGGTTAGTCATCCATATGTTCCTATATAACATGGATGTTGGAGAAAACATCATCCCAATGTTCTTCGGGTGTCAATAAACCTACAAAAATGGTCAGGGTAGTGTATGAAATTAAATAAAATTCAAGATATAATATATTTCACTATCACACTCTAAGAATCAACCTTGTCTTATGCTAAACTTTAGATATTTTCACCAGGACACTCGGTTGGCACCACTAAGAACTAGATATCCTATAATCACACGAGAATTTAATGAGAATGATTTAATTCATTCATTCCTTTTAACATTTCACTTTATGTAAATTAATTAATTATCCATTTACATTATTCCATTCAAATTTCATTATCAACCAGGGGAAGTCCATGCCTTCCATGTAAAATCAAACAGATTCAATAGTTCCAAAATATTGTCAACATTTTCATTCCATTAAATAACAAACCCCATTGGTTAGAACATTTATTAATCATTATCATTCCATAATTTTAAATATTATATGAAACATCCTAAGCTATAATAAAAGAGATTCATAAACCAAACATAACTAGAAAGCTCGATCAGCGGGGAAATTAATGCAGGTAAACTATAATCCTAACCATCTATCCTTTAAATAAAATCAATATAAAAAAACAAATCTTGATTTTAACAAAATAACAGTAAATCTTACATTCAACCCATTCCATCAATCTTAGTTCCATCCTCGACACAACCATGCATTTCACCATATACCCATCCCACTATCACTAAAATCAACTAATAATACAAATATTTACTCCCCCATCCATATCTTATTTAACAATATTCATCCTAGTCCCACAACACATTACATGGAAATCATCCCATTATATCAACACAAAAGCAAGTAAGGAAACAATAACCATGGTCAATAGGGCATATAGGCCTTAAAAACTAAGTAATCCTTTAAAATAAAAGGAGAAATATCATCCCCAAACATTTTTATTTAATAAAATACACATTTTATACCATATTGAATTAACTAATTAATTTATCATAGGTTTAACCAAAGGAAAACTATGGGATCATCTATTAAAAGCTATAAAATATTTAAACATTCCCTAAATCATAACTTCTTATTTCAAAAACATTAAGAATAATCATATAAACATTACACTTTATTATTATGAATGACAATAAATTTTTAGATTCATGTTCTTAATATAATTCCATTAACATGTGGATGAACAATGTCCATTAAACATGCATCAGGAATCATTTTCTTTTCATCAAATTATTAGATTCAAAAAATTCAATAAACATTCCTCTTTAATTATTTATCCAAAAATATTATCAAATTATATTTTAATTATCCAAACCCTAGTATCCCATAGATAGTGGTTACTTTATTACATTTTCACTAGATACAAACAATTTTATCACAAAGTACTGAATATTTTAGTAGTCGATATATAATAAAATTTTAAATTACATTTTAAAAAATAACAGAAAATTTTAAATTATTTGATAACAAAAATATTATCTAAAGTATATCACTTAAAATAAACAATAATAAATTAATTAGAATCATGGGGAAAAGAAAAATAAGAAATGGGTGAGATCAGATGCTCAGTAAGGGTATTTATACAGTGGAATCCAAATAAGGCATGAATAATGTGGAAATAGATAAATTCAAATAAAACACTAAACACCATTAATATAAATTGAATGATTATATATCATATACATGGAGTAGTATATACATCACATGTAATAAACAAGTTTTGAATATGGCATATGCCTCATGAAAACAATAGTGAGACTAGAAAACATTACCTCTAGCCTGAATTCCTTTGTAAGTGTTCAAACCTAATGTATAATAAATATATATTTATTTTAAATATATTACATAACCATTATCATATATATTACTATATATGATTTAATTTTACCCTTTTATCACTATTTTACTAATAATTATTTATTAAAATCATGGTTTTCGGTGGTAACTTCTTTGTTTTTCAAGTAAGTTTTGGATTCGTTAGTTTATTAATTTGTAAATTTATCAAGGTTACATAATATAAATAAAGTAAATAATTATTTAAATATCATATATATTAATTATATATGAATTTATTATAATCTATAAAGGTTATATATAGAAAAATTAGTTACATCATTTATGGAGACGATAGGTTATATGTACACATTAATGTTGTTTCCACTTTTCGACAGATGGGATGAAAGAATTTTAAATAATAATTAATCTTTAAAAATATTTATTATATCATATAATTCATATATATCCATAAAATATAAACTTATTACCATCTAATTAAAACATAAATGAAAAATGAATCACATCGTTTCATGGAGGTGGTAGTCTACACAGACGCATGAGCAACATTATCATTTCCCAAAGTTTTTGAAGGTAAGAAGGTAGATATTATAAAATAATTATAGAGGTATAATAATTTCATAATTATTATATATAAACATTAAACCCATAACAATACCAATCCATAAAATGGTGGTGAAAATGATTTGTATCGCAACATGGATACATTAAACCATATATAAGCACAAGTGATAATTTCACTTCTCATTTGATGGGATAGATGGTGGATAATGGTTGTTTAACAATAATAATAATATTTAAATATATTGATTATATTTAAGATATTATTTTATAATAAATACCATATATTTATAAGTGGTTAAAAAATAAAAAATAAAAATGATTAGCTAAGGTGATTACCTCTTCATTAGAAGAACTCATTTTGATTTCATCTTAAGGGTCCTAGGGTACATATTTTGGAATGACCAGAACTCTATATTGTGTATATGGATTTTTAGGAAATAAATTTGCTTAAAAAATTTTTATTGAGTGATAAATATAGTTTAGTAATGTGATAGGAGAGTCTATTTTAAAATAGAAGGGAGGTAAAGTCTTGAAATTTCATAAAATATTTAATTATTTTAAATTAATATTGATGTCAAAATTGATCAAAATTGATAAAAATAGAATATAAGATGAGAATGAGTTTAAATAATCTCATAAAATAAATTTTTTTCAAGTTTTATCTATGTTTCCATCTTTATATTTTTTTAACCCGCTGTTAACCATTTTACAATTACCAAAATAATAATGTATTCTACCATTTCAAGGTTAATAGTATTTCGTTAAATTAAAAAAAGACCCATCAAGGGATCATGTTTAATTTATAAAACCATATCCCATTCATTAGGATAAATATAATATTTTTATAAATTTTAAATCAGTTAGAGAATTTATTTATTATAAAATATCATCAATGTCATTTTTAAAACTATTCATTTTATTTGAATTTAAATATATAAAAATAAGGTAAATTAGAATATAATACTTTTAAAATACCCTAAAACTACATAAATATAATTAAAAATAATTTTTTAAATTATATTATCTAAATTATATCACTTTTAAAAATTTTAAAATCATTTATTTTATTTTTCTATTTATTGAATAAATATCGTATTAGTATTGGGTATGAATTTAAGGTAATTAATTTTTCACTAAATATGATAAAATTACCTAGATGAAGATAAATAATTTATATTTCATAATAATAATTATAACTAAATATATCCACTTTTTATCCCCATTTTAAAAATATTATAGTTTTTAAAAATAAGAGTGTGGAAATTTTGACCTTTAATTACATAAAATATTATGAAGGTCATAATCACATCCAAATAAAAGAAATCACATAATATAATTCTAGAAGATTATTAAAGAAATTTACTCAGAATATAAAATTAATGAAAGTATTAGGGTCATTTTCCAGTCTTTATTAAGTTATTTTATATCTTAATTACCTAATTTACCATTTATCGTGGTAATAAAATTTACTAAGGTAACTGTTCATATTTACAAGAAATAAAAGGTGAATATTTCCCAAATTGAACCACCTTATTCCTAATGTGGAATAAATTTTATGAAATTAAATTTAAATAAGTTTCATAAATAAATTTAAAATTAAACCAGAAAAATTTGATGAAAATAGTTTTTCAGATAAATTACCCTTTATGAATAAATGTTTTTATACTAAACTCAAACATAAAATACATTTCCAAAAAAATAATCAAATTATACTAAATAATAAATAATTAAATTAAATTTTAAACTAATCTAAAATATAGTTTTACATAATAAATAATTTAAAATAAAATACAACTTTCAATAAAAAGTAATATTTTTAACTATTCATTGAAAATCACACTTTTTAGAAAATTATCCAAATTCTAACATTATATAATTTTGATATGATGATTTATAAAATGATATTATTTTTACATAACACTATTTATATATGTTCTATAAATTTATTATAATATTTACTCACAATGAAATAATAAACACATTTTTTGAAGAAAAAATATTTCAGATTCATAAATGATTTTACTGATAATTCTGTACTTATTTCCTAATAATTAATAAATGAATTATTATTGATTAGTTCCATTATATATATTTCATAGTTTTTTTAATAATATTAATATCCTATAATTCAATGGCTATGTTATAATAGTCAATTTTAAAAAATAATATTGTGTGGTTCGTTTAGGATAGATGTTGTGTATCATATAAGCTATTGAAAAAAGTGTTCTTTTAAAATCTTGAGGTGTTATATTCTCCCCCTGTAATAAAATAATTCCTCACAATTTGAACTTTTGATCTGTAATCAAGGGTTCAGAAATTTAAAATACCTTTGTTGAAAACCCAACTCATAAAAAATATTATCAAAAATTCCACTTAAAAAAAGTGAAAGGGAAGTATGAAGTTCATAAAAAAACTAGGTTTATGGATAGGATAATGTTATTGGTAAGAGAAAATGTGAATATGGAAGAAAAAACTAATGCCAAAGGACTAATATTGTACGATCGGGAATATGGTTTAGAGAAATTTAATGGACAAAAAACAATAAATTTGAGATGGGTGAAAAGAACATTAATTTATTCAAAATTATCATAATAGGATGACATTTCTCTTTCAAGATTATTTTCCTAGATTTTTTTAATTAATTTACAATCTATTATAATAACATAATTAAATATATTTACTTGAAGTTTATAATTTCATCCTTTAATAAATTTCCACCATAATCTCATTTTTTTCTCCAAATGATGAGTATTCAGGGTGATTTGTTCATTCCTGAAGCACTAAAATAAACTTTTGATGGATCATATAATCTATAAAATAATAATAATATATTCCTTGTATATTTAGTAAAACCAAAATGGTTAACATAAAATAAGATAGTTCCCAAAATTGATAAACCTTTATATGAAGAAATAAAACATTAATCTCCAAAATTAATTAGTAATATGAAAAAATTAAAAATAAATAATTCCAAAAATATAAATCCTTAAAAATTTCAAAATATTCAAAACTATGATTGAAAACCAAAGATTGGAATATATTGATAACATATTTTTCCAAGAAAAATTTATATCCAACGAATAAAAATCCCTCTTAAAGTCTCATAATACATATATATAAACTCTAATAATATAATCCATAATATATTATAATAATTTAAATAAATATCCAGAATCACATTAAAATAATACATGATTCCAAAAGATAAATTAACCTTTATTCATTAAATAATATCCCTCCTAATCTAAAAATATTTATGTTTACCTTAATCATATAAGGTTCCCAATTTATTAAACATCTTCTGACATAAAATTAACCACATAATCACCATTATAAATCACTATATAATCTTATAGTATACTGAAAATCACTAGAATATATAGAATCATATTTAGATATAAACCCGAAAGGTGATCCTTAGCTTGATAATAAATATTTTTGAAAATATCACCTTATTAAAAATTAATTTTTAGCCATCAATATTATCTATAAACCACTATAAAATAGACAATAATTAACTAAAATCATGTAATATACTAAATTGGAGTGTTATTTGAACATTAATAGAGTATACTTCATAAAACACAATAAAAGTTTTTAATCACATCAAAATTCCATAAATTAAACCTCAATCGAGGTATATATATTTTTGAACTAATAATCAATAATAGAATTATTAACCTATAATGGTGACTAAAAATATTAAAATATCCTAATATGAATCATAAACTAAGTTTCTTTGTGGTATATCTTCAATACCTTTCATAGGGTAATATTACTTAATCTATGTTTTCCTAAATTTAGTTCCCAAGGATTCTAATAAACTTGCACTGGTAAAAAATTTAAAGAACCTGGTTGTGGTAACCTATAGCTAGTGGTTAATTTATTACATTAGCACTGGATACATCCCACATGACCAAATAGTTTATTAGTCTTGGGAAACTAAATACATACTTAAATGTTACAGTACATTTGAAAACATAAAAAAACATTGTATTTTCTTTGAGAAACTGATTACTCTCTCTATCATATCCATTCATATATATCATAATACATTTATTTTCATACTAGGGAAAATAAATATAAAAATTTATGAGATTATATTCTTATTAAGGTTATGTATATAGTGGTATCCAAATAAGACATAAATAATGTGGAAAGAATTACTGGTGATCAAATAATGTCAAATAAATAATAACATGAGCTAGAAAATTATCCATAGATATCATTAAAATTATAAAAAATCACATCGAATTCAATAAATAATTTCATAATTCTTGAATACATAATGTTAGACATCTGAAATATACCATTGACTCCTTGTTCTAAGACATCTGAAAATATTTTCAAAGCATTGTGCAAGGAATCTAAATAAATGGGTATGGTCTCAACCAAAGCTCAATCATGTTGGTCTCATGAGACCTAAAAATAAATTTATGGGATATATAAATCCCTTAACATCACTTAATAAGTCCAATTAATTCACCATATTAATAAAAAATACATTTTAATCAACATTCTGTAAAAATCAATAATTATCTATAATGGAAGAAATAGCATAAAAAATCAATACTTTCTTCGTAAAACTGATCAAAAACAATATAAATAAAAATTTTGGATGGTATTATTTGAGTATATACTCAATATAATATTCATCAAAATAATTTATCATTATTAAAATACTTTCAAAATATCACAAGAAGTTTTCTTGAGGAAAATACACTTTTTCACTTGGAAATCACTTACTTTTAATTTAAAATTTTCCCAGATATTATAAAAATAATTTTATTTGAAATTAACCTTGTAAAATTTTAAATGTATCATCAATTCAAGGAAAGTTAAGGATGTGGGTAATCTCTATTCAGTCCATATAATTTAAAAACATCACATTCACACTTTTGTAAAAAGGTCAAAAAGCACCTCATTCGGAAAAGGACGAGAATTACTTTCAAAAAAAATATTGTAAAATTAAAATATGGGTGAAAAATACTTTTAAAAATCATAGTAAATTATTAGAAACGTTTTTGAAAAAACATTTATAAAACATTGAAATTATATAGAAATATTCCCCATCAGAGACTTAAACATAAACAATACCAAATAATGATAAGATGGTGAAATAAACCCTTACTCTTGTGGTTAATTTTGAAAAAAAACACCCATGGAAGAGATAAACTGAAATGAAACATTAAACACCATGAATATAAATTAAATAATTTTATATCATATCAAAGGGTTGGTATATAAACTACATGAAAGAAACAATTTGTGAATATGGCATATGTCTCACGAAGAAAAAGTGAGACAAGAAACCCTTACCTCTAGTCTGACTTTCTTCTAATGTGTTCAAACCTACAATATAACAAATATAGATTTATTATAAATATACCCCAGAACCATAATTGTAAGAACCCGGGTTTTTAGAACGGGTGAAAATCCCGACCGTGTTTGATTTTTTGACTTGTTTCTAAGGAAACTGGGAAAATCTGAGAAGTTCTAGAAATATATAGACTACACGCCGTGTATTCTAAACTACACTCCATTTATGGGTTAGGAGAGTACCATCCATGTTCTCACCGAGTACATGTCGGGTGATGACCGTGTAAGAATTTTCTACTACACGGCGTGTATTATTGTTCGATATGCTGTGTATCCTTCTTTCTGCATACCGGCTAAGTTCTAGCCATGTGTCTACTCGTGTGGCTTGTCCAAGCCATGTGGCTACCTCTACTTAAGTCGGGGTATATACAAGGCCTCTACACTGCGTTTATTCCTTAAATACACATCGTGTACTTTTAGTTTTATTCACTTAATTGAAATATCATCACGTCTTATTTCAGGAAACACCTTCTTCTTCTTCAACTTCAGAACAGGTATGTTCCAAAAACCTGAAGAACATACCTTGCCCTAGATTTTTCATCCAGAGTTCGTTCTTCAATCCGTCAGAGGCTGCGGGATCACAATAGCAAGGCTAAACCCGCACACCATGTTCCATTCTTGATTATTTTCCTCACACGTCGCAGTTTCCATCCAAGTGGAATTGTCAGGATTTGACAAAAACATAGATCTACAAAGATCGGCTTCGAATTAGACCTCGATATTGAGAATTCCTACATCTACGAGTCTCAAGTAGGTGGTGCATACCTTTTTCGGGTTTTCTAAGACTTTTGGGTGTTGCAACCTTTGGCGTGTTTTCGGGTATTTTGAGCGTGACCATGTTTTACCTGTTATTGCATGTTTAATTGTTTATTTAACCTACGGGATTCCTTTGGTTATTCCTTGTTACCTATTTTACTTGAGCGGGGTTGGGCGAGTGGTCTTTTCTCATCGGGGAATTTTGGATAGGGGATGACAAAATAGTTATCATTGAATCATATTTTTTTAATCTATTGAGTTTATTTTATTAAACCTTGATATGAATTGTTAGAGGATTTAAAAACCACAATGTTTGTATAGGACAACAATTTGTTAGTTCATTTCAACTATTTATTTTGTTTTTCCTATTTAAAAGTAATTCATTCGATTTTATATGTAATTTCTAAATTTCATATGCTGGAACCCTTGAGGTTGTGTTGGGTGTGGCCCAGATATTCTTCAGTGGTGCTGATCACAGGTTGGTCTTGGCCTGGGTTACATTAGGTGGTTCTGACCATAGGATTGGGCGTCATAGACATCATCCTGAGGTAGGGTGACTGTCAGGTTGGGCATGGCCTGGTTTACTTGGATGGTGAGGCCATCATACTTGAGCGGTGTGGTCGCAGGGACACGAAGTGTCAGAGGTGTTTTGGCTTTGGTACTATTTTGGTGATTACCGCTCACCCAGAACATTGAGTAGTGTGCATACAGAGAGACTCCATGATGAGGTGGTTTTGACCACTCGAGTGGGTAGAGACCCCCATTAGTTGTGGTTTAGATACTTTTTGTTGGGGGTGATTGCGGTAGGAAGCCACGTGGAAGTTGAGGAGCCTTTAGGGGATAACATCGAGTATAT
Organism: Viscum album; assembly: GCA_963277665.1. Taxonomy (NCBI): domain Eukaryota; kingdom Viridiplantae; phylum Streptophyta; class Magnoliopsida; order Santalales; family Viscaceae; genus Viscum; species Viscum album. The sequence continues at coordinate 726,826,871 of OY728166.1, forward strand.
CGGGATTGGGGTAGAGGCTGGCCATTATTTGATGGCATAAATCAATGTCCCTCCAGTTATTTTATTTGAGGGTAGACATCCCTATCCCTCCGGTCACTTTATTTGAGGGTAGACATCATTATCCCTCCATTTACTTATTTGAAAATAGGTATCGTTGTTCCTCTGAGTTATTATTTCTTAGGCGCGCCTTCGGAACATCGATGCTTGAGACAGGTAGTATCAGGGGGTACATAGTGTCGGGTTACATGAAAGAGATTCTGGCATTTGTTGAAGCGGGTGACACTCCCTGGTGGCTGCTGAGCACCAGTGGAGTTTGTCTTTGGTTGTCTGCATCGTACTATTTATTGTTTTCATTATAAATGCATGCCTACTTCAATGCTTATATTAGGTACACACCTTTGTGTGATATCCTACTGAGATTTGTCTCACACCATGCACGGGCCTTCGAGACACGTGTAGACTTTATAGATTTACATGCAATAAAGAAATCATCTTCAAGAGCTAGACTGTATTAGCTATTTCATGGAGATGGTATGGACCTTGAGGTCTTTCCTAGAAGGAGTTTACTTTATTTTTCTTTATTTTATATATCAGCATGCTTACATGTTTTTTATCTAAATTTGGTTGGCCATGGGTGCCTTTACATATGGATATGTATTCCTTGCTTTGTATTTATGTTTGTTGTCTAGTAGTAGTTACAAGTTATCAGCATGTTGTTGTCTTTACTTTCCACTACAATTATTTATGTTTATTGCTACTGTTGTTTATCGATATTGAATGTGCTTCCACTCTAAGGGTCTAGTTCAAGTTTTCTAAGTCATTTATTCCACATAATATTTATTATTATACTTGGAACATTACCATTATTATCCTTCGAGACGGTATAGCCTTCCCACTATACTGATGAGACCCTTGCTGCTAGTCGGCAGCCTTTGGTGTTCTGGGAGGTGTGCCTAAGGTAGTAACAACTGACCCATTTAGCACTTTTAGGGTGGAATTTTGGGTCCGAGTCGTTACAACAATCATATATATCATACCATATAATATTTACTTATAACCTTTTATCTCTTTTTTATTAACAATTATTTGTTAAAATAACTATTTCAAGTGGTAATTGATTTTTTTATATATATGTTTTGGTTTTGGTAGTCTCAATAATTATACATTTATCAAGGTTACATCATCTCTATAAAGTTAATAATGATATAAATATCATTTATATTCATTATATATGTATCTATAATAATCCATAAAATATATAGAGTGAAAATGGAATTACTTCATTCTGGAAGATGGTAGTCCATATATACGCATAAAGGTTGTTTCCACTTTTCAATGAATGTAATTAAATAATAGAAAATAATTATATAACTTTAAATAATAAATATTATATTATATAAATCTTACATATTCATAAAATCCATTCTCATTACCATACAAGTAAAATATAAATGGAAAATGGATCGCTTCGCCTCGTGGAGAAGGTAGTGAACACGTACGCATGACCTATATTATCGTTTTCTAATGTTTTGTAAGGTAATAAAATAGATATGATATTATCATTATAGAGGAATAATTATTTCATAATAATCATATAAAATTTTTAAATCCATCATAATATCCATAAATAAAATTTGGGCATGAAAAATGATTTGTATCGTTATGTGGAGACGGTAAGTCATATGTACGCAGAAGCAAAATTTTCACTTCTAATTTGATGGTATGGATGGTGGGTAATAGAGGTTTCATAATCATACTAACATTTTACTATATTTATGTATCTAAATTTATTATTTTATGATAAATACCACATATTTATAGGAGGTTAAATAATAAGTAAAAACATAATGTGATTAGTTAAGGTGACTACCTCTTCTTTGGAAGAACTCTGTTGGATCTCCTCTGAAATACCCTAGGGTTGGACTTTTTGGAAGACCATCACCTCTATAATGTGGCTATGGATCCTGAGAATATTTTTTGGTAGTGAATTTTTTATCTATTATTCTCAATTTTATGTAATGATGAAAAAGGACGGTGGTTCTTTTATTATAAAGGGGAGGGGTACTCTTGAATTTTGTAAAATATTTAATTAATATAAATTAATTTTGATGACCAAATGGAAAAAATTGATAAAATAATAATATGTTATTATTGTGAGTTTAAATACTCTAATAAAATTTAATTTTAACATGTTTTATTTTTTTTAATCAATATTGTATAGTTTTAACCACCCCTTAACCCTTTTGACAATTACAATAATATTAATGTTTTCTACCATTTAAGGGTTAATAATGTTACTATAAAATGAAAAAATAATAATAATTGGATAGTGGATGATGTTTGCAACCATATCCCATTAATTGTTCAAAATCATGTTTTTTTATGAATTTGAAATCATTTAATGAAATATTATTATTTTTAAAATATCACTAATAATATTTTTAACACTATTCATTTAATTTGACTTTAAATAAAAAAAGAAAAAAACAAAATTATAATATAATCCTATTATACCTCTATAAAATATTATTTGTATCTGTAATATTTGTGTGACATATTATCTTATTCAAATTATGTAACCCTTAATTTTATTAAAATCGTTTAATTTTTTCTATTAATTGACTAAATTTTGCATGATCATTGCATAAGAATTTAAGGTAATTATTTCTATAATAAAAATTAAAAAAACCAATTAACATGGTGAAGATAAATCATTTATATTTTGTAATAATATTTATAATAAAACATATCATTTTCTTATCCCTATGTTATAAATATTATAGTTATTAAAAACAAGAGTGTGACATTTTTTACTTTTCTTTACATAAAATATAATAACGGTCATAATCACATCCAAATGGATAAAATGTCATCTAACTGAATATTGTATGAGTACTCAAGAAATAGACTCATAAAATAAAATTAATGTAAGTATTAAGTTATTTTCTAATCCTTATAATATTATTTTTAATCATAATTACCTGATTTATCATTTATGGTGGTAACAAAATTACTAAGGTTACTATTCATATTGAAAAATGATAAAAGGGGAATATTTATCAAATTTTAACATCTCAATTCATTATATGGAATACATTTTATAAAATTCCTTTCATAGAAGTGGTATGATTTTATTTAAAATTAAACTGACAAAATGTGATTAAAATGGTTTTTTCAAAAAAATTACCCTTTAGGTATAAAATGTTTTTATAGTAAATTCAAGATAAAATTCATTTCAAAAACAATAATTTTGTTTTTTAAAACTAAAAAAGATCTAATTATTTTAAAAAAATAATCAAAATTTTAATTTTAGTTAGTAAATACTTTAAAATAAGATAAGTTTTCAATAAAAATCAGTATTTTTAACTATTCAAAAACGTAAGACTTTCAGAAAAATATCAAAATTTCACCATTAGATCATTTTGATATGATAATTTCAAAAATATTATAATTTTTACAACATACTATTTATATAAGTTTCAGAAAATTGATTATAACATTTACTGAAAAAAATTTGAAGAAATTGTAGTGAAGCATAAATAACATTACTAAAATTTGAGTACTTATTTCTTAAGAAATAGATAATTCATTTTTATTCAGTAGTTAATTTGTTTATATTTCATAATTTTTTTAATATTATTCATAACCTCCAATTAAATATCTAGGTTATTATTTTCAATTTTAAATATTAATATTTTGAGGTTCGTTTAGCATCAGTGTTGTGTGTCACATATGATATCGAACATAGTGTTCTTTTAAAATATAAGGGTGTTATATAGATTCGTAAAAATTTACATAAAATTGAGAATGATAAACCATATCATAATAGACATTTTATCTAAATACTAAATATATATAGCACTCTATCTAGAAAATTAAGAGGTAAACCATTATCCCGATAGAAAAAGCATATGATCACTATAATCATAATCCAGTTATTTTAATTATTCTTATTTAATAATTATTACATTTAATTCCACTATAAAAATAGATAATGCATAAAAACTTTATGATTTTATATAAAAATAATACATGAATCAATGATCAATCGCTTGAATCCAAGGAATAAACCCCAATATAATGAGATAAAACTGACCTCAGATCACCATAGATCAAACACTTGAATCCAAGGATCAATCGCTTTCAAAATGAGATCAAAACACACATAATAAAACCCCTATCTTCTTGAGGTTGGGATAAAATTAGATGATTTTTAAAAAACTTAAGGGTGTAAGAGGCTTTATAGGTATTCTCTTAAATATAATTTCATGATGCAAGTGGGTCATTCATGTCATGAATGTCCTGAGTATAAGACTCGCCAAAAAACACATTTCCCTAATACAAAAAACATGGGATTAAGAAACATCATGAGATTTATGTTTATTTAATGAGTTTTTTTGTTATATATACATAAAATCCAAACCTCATCCATTAATTTCATGAATATACATTAAACTTCATGAATCACAAACCATAAACTTCTCTTAGGAAACACATTAACAACCACTTCATGACATAAACTCCCCACTCATGTCATGAACTATGTTTTACTTCATGAACTCCTCCTGTAACTAAAATCATGCTCCCAACTCCATAAATCATGTTATAGGATTCCTCCAATCACCTTATACCTCAGAAAATGGAAATGTAATGGTCTAAAAGGATCCAATAATTTAAATCAGACATCTTTTAACCAGTTCTCACCCTTAAGAATTAAAAACCAATCACAAAAAGAATAAAAAGAAAATGGGTCATCTGGATGACTACCATGTGAGAAACCTCTAACGAATCACTCAATCATAGGATCACAACCACATAACTTAGAGTTAAAATGTGAAAATCCACATAACACTCAAATCTAGCTCCCAAAATATCTCATAGAGGAGATTGATATAAAAAATATGAAGGAAAAAAACAAAGCATCAAAGAAGTTAAAACCCCCCCATTAACTAGATAAATTTCAAAAAACCACAAGATATGAATTTCTATAAGATAATAGTTAAAAAATAATCGGGATAATGAGATCACATCTACAACTCATGTTCCCAGTTTCTCACTTACATTCCACCATGTCACCACAAGAAACGAACCAAGGTTAAAGAAATTTTTGTAACAGTTTATCATAAAAATACTATATCTCTAAAGGATGCTCCTCAAAGGTAATATTATTATCAATGTCGATATCATTCCAATTGATGATGTGAAAGTTGTAATGAAGATAATGAAGAATTTGTGACACATAGAAGACATAATGTATCTAGATCATCTGTAAGGGATATTATATTCATAAAAAAAGTTTCTCCAACATGATCCAACACCTCCAAAGGCCTAAAAAATAGGGAGAAATATTACTCACACATCCAAACTTTTTCTTCCGACAAGGTTGAGTCGCCTTCATAAACATAGGATCTATAATGTTGAACTCGAGTAGTTTCCTCCTTTTATAATCATAGGATGTATGATAGTGATGTGCTTCATTCATCCTCTCATGAAATATATTAATCAACTTTGTTGTTCTTTATAGTAGTTTAGGTTTGAGAATTAATGAATCTCCAACCCATGTCTAGCACAACATAGAATATAATGTTCAGTCATATAAATTTTCAAATGGTTCTATAACAATGGTGGAGTGAAAACTATTATTTTATGAAAATTCAAAAAATGGTAGGTTCCAAATCCAAGAACCTCCTAAATAAAAGACACAAGTACACAACATGAATTTAAGTTTCTAGATATTCATCTCCATCTGATCATTCTTTGTGGATGAAAATAAGTTTTGAGGCACATCTATGAAAATAAATCATGATAGAGACCTCTCAACACCATAAAGGTAAAATAAGGATCACTATTTGAGATAATCATCCTTAGGACTCTATGTAGTATCACCACCACCTCCAAGCAATATTTGATAAAACCTTCACTAATCTCGACTACTTGATCATTATAAAGTGTGATGATTTTTTTAAATGGTCCACTATCACACATATAGAATCTTAGAAACCCTGATCCCAAGGTCAACTAATGATTAAGTCCATCTATATGTCCTCCCACATCCACTAAGTAACATCTAATGGATATAGAAAACCACCAAGAACATGTTACTCAGCCTTGAACTTCTAGTAGATTAAACATAAATACACAAACTTTGCAACTGATTGCTTTAAACCCAGACACTCAAACTGACCTCTCAGAGCTTGGTACATAATTTTAATATCTGGATGTACCAAAAATTGTGAGCTATGAACTAAATAATAACCATATCACGCATTAGAACAAGGATAAAAGGCATCCCTTGGAACCAAACTCAATGTTTTTCATCCTCACACCATCCATCATGGGAATCACCAATGACAACTCAGTCTCTCTAGACCTCAACCTTAGAATCCCCCAGCTAGGGCCCCTCCATATAAACACCAAAGTTGATTTCATTTTCATTTAAAAAGTAAAACATTTCCACTAACCTCTCCAATATCAATACACATCATTGAGAGAACTTCCATTACTCTAAGAGTCTATAAATTCATCTACGACATCATTTTGTGAATTCCTACTCAACTTATCAGCTGCAACATCACTCTGTCCCAATGTATATGAAATATAAAATTCATAATCATACATGAATTACGTACACAATATCTACCACATGTTTATTTAATACTGGGAGTATAAAAACCTATAGATTTTGTGACCAGTAAAAACCAAAAAAAATCTCACAAATGAGGTAATGTTTCCACAACATAAAGAAAAAAATAACTAAATCCCACTCAGGAAAATATGTGGAATAATTATGCTCATAGTAATATAACATTCAAGACACATAATAAAAAATAGATCAATAAAGCATAAAAACACAACCAAAATATTGACAAAAGGCATTAAGTAAAATCTTGAACTGAACTTTCATTTATAGAAAATAAAGAAATGGAGCACTAAACAACTTTTCTTTTAGGTAATATAATGTTTCATGAAATTTATCTATCCAAAATATTGCATTATCATTTATATTAAATGTTTTTAGAGGAGTAACAACTTGAATAATTTATCTTTGAAACTTTTATAATAGCCTAAAATATCAAATAAAATCTTCACCTCTACAACTTTCTTGGGGGATACCCAAGAAAAGACTTCCTCATTGTTCGAATGATCCATAGCTATATTATGTTGGGACATGACATCCCCCCCCCCAAACGAACATCACAAACCCATAAATAAAAATTTGACATATTATCTAACAACTTTGGATGATGAACCCTCAAAAAATCATGTAGAATATTTGTGTGTCCCTCCTCAAATATGGATTATATAAGGAGGTCGTCCATAAAATCCACCCTAAACCAATCCAAGAACTGTATGAATAATTATTTCATTAAACCCATAAAAATAATAGATAAATAATCACATAAAATGTCACCAAAAAGAAATATTAATGATCATAAGGACATCAGAAATCGGTATTTGTAATATCCTCATATTATACAATCATCTGATGATATCTCTGCCATAGATTTATTTCACAAAACCAACTAGATCCTTTCAGTTGGTCAAATACACCATTAATCCATAAAAGTGGATAGTGTTTCCTCATTATCACCTAGTTCAAGTGATTCTAATAGATATAGATAAACATACTTCTATTTTCCATATTCACAAAAAGAACTTGAACACCCCAAGGTGACGCTATAGCCCAAAAAAACTCACTGTAAAAGATCATCTATCTGTACTCACAGGTCATACAAACCAGAAGGTCTCATCCTATATGGTGACATAGAGATTAGAAAAGCACATAGATATATCTCTATCCATAAATAAATATCCCATTGAGGGGGTAACACTACAACATATATATGATATACAGAAGGGTACTCTTCTTCAACCCTAGGAAATACCATCTGTTGAGTTTCTAAAGAACTATATATCATTTGATCCATTAAGAAAGAAAAGTATGAAAAATTCCTCTAACCCATCTAGGGATCTCTATTTTCAATTAAAACTATAGGTACTTTATGAACATTATAGAAAAAAATCTTCCTCCTTGAGAAATTCCCGATATCCTATATCAAATATAGACATTCCATGTTAATAATGATGCCTATGGATGTATCTATAAACATAATAATTCTCCTCAATAGAGAATCTACCCCGTTACTAGATCATAATCTCTATATAATTCATACAGATAAGATTTATTTTCAACTGGCATAGTCAACTCCAAGGGTAATGGAAGAATCTCCATGTCTAGTCTTAAAGAACGGGATATGGTAGGTGATACGAGGGAGTTTGTATCTCTTGAATCCAAAAAATCATAAACCCAAGTAGAAAAAAAGGGTAGCTAGAACAATGTATGGATATAATGGGGAAGGAAACTTCAAATTATACAACCGAACATGACCTACTCCATGGTCTCTATGATCCCGATGGAAACCATTACTGTAACACCCCAAGGATTTACAAATAAATTTAATATAGAATATAATGCACACAACACTGAGTCTCTATGAAACAGAACTTTGTTATTATAATTTCTTAAACCAGATAGTTCTAACATAGTCATTAATCATAATTTTTCTAATTTTGTGATTTGAATATCTAAAAATGGGTATAAAGAGTTACGATTAGTTAGATATTTAGAGTCTGATAGGATCGACTTATTTTTTGGTGAATAGTATATTGGCCCTTTTCAATAGTAATGTTACCCTTATGAATAGTAATATGACCCTTATGAATAGTAACCTCACCCATGAAATTATAAATTAAATTTAGGCACCTTATAAATGAAATTATGATATAATAATATCATGGTATAAGTAACTGATCATTTTGAAAATTAATAATTAAGTGTAGGTATTTTTTGAGTAATAAATATTTAATTACGGTTTTATAATTAATAAATTGATTAAAAATAAAATTAATTTTCATTAACATGTATCTATAAAACAATATTTTTTTGTTCTATGTTTTTATAATAATTTAATAAGACCGTAGTGAATTTTTCATAGTGTTATGGAATCAGTTTTAATTTTTTTTTTTTAAAATTGAGTAAATGATGATTTGAATTAAAAATTAAATTTCTCATATTTATAAAATTATATTTATAAAATTGAGTTCATTTTTTTATTCTACACATAAAAAATAGTTATGGTGATTTTTTTGGATTTTTCTAAAATACTTGAATTTTTGGTGAATACTAAAATATGATAATTTTCGATAAATGTTAAATACATGAATTATAGAGTCATTAATGATGTTTGGCTGATGTAAGCACCATTTATTAGAACTCACATGCAGTAATTACTATATTTAGTCATAAGAATCAATATTATTTCTTGTGTTGTGAAAAATAATAAAATAATTAATAAAGTAATTAGAAATTACCACTCCCCTCCACTATAAAAACCACCCTTACCCCCTCTTCTCCTCACACATTCCAAGATTTGAGCCTTTTCAAATTTCTACCCAATCCTATTACCAATATCCTCCCACACATCCAAAATCTATGGATCTCATTAAAAGACCAAAATTAATCCCCTTAAGGAGATTCTGAAGGAGTATTCAAGAGGTAATATCGTCTTGCTTTTCCTTTTATTTTCTTTTCAAGTTATTTCTTTTATTTTTCTATCCACACATAAAACATCCAAATGATCATGAAAACTCCAGTATAATTTATAATATATAATTATATAATTTTAATGGAAGAACCATCATCAATATTCTTCTCTCTCTCTCTATTTAATTTTAAAAATGTAATCATCAATCGAGAGGTGCCGATTTACAAACTTCGTGAACGATGAACTTTCATTCTTCAATTTATTCTTGAAGAATGGTAAAGTTGCCATTTTTATTTTTAAACCATACAATAATATATATATATATATATATATATTACAACCTATTTAATGTTATGGAAGAATATGTATGAATAATATTAATTCATACGACAAAACTAGTTAGTGGTGATCGAAATAACATCGTAATAATCTAAATATTTATGATTAAATGTCTTATATAATGATTCATCCTTATACCATGTAGCCATATGATATATATAAACATTTATACTTATGGATTCTCATTAATAATATGTAATTCCAATTTTGGATAATTATTCCTATTTACATTAACTCCATTACTTATAAACAAGTGAACCGGCCATGAAAACCAGGAAAATGAATACTCTTGAATGATGAAATTAAACTCTAAAACTCATTAATAAGGCTATAAATGAAATTAATAAAAATATAATGTATCATGTAATTATATAAAAGGTTCAAAATTAATTAATTGATGGATATAATTTTACTGTCTATGATGTTAAGGTCAAGTGCAGAAGTCATTCAGACATAAGGTAAGGGTTTTTTTTCCCAAACCTATATTTTCATTTGGGATGTGATTTCTTCCTCTATAAACAAATTTAATTATTAATTTATTTTATATAATTATTCTAAATTCTGTTCATATGTTCCAAAATCATGTATTCTGATAAGTTCATCTTTGGTTTTTGGAAAATACATGTTTTAAAAGGGTCCCCTTCTCAATTCTTCACGATAAGCAAGCCCGATTAAAGAGAACTTATAGGTTTCATACATATTTTCAAGTGCACCCTATAATCTGTTTTGATACACCATTATTTTTATAAAAACACTAATTTTATCATGTAAATTCTATCTTTTTTAATTTTGGGATTTATGCAAGCATTTTTTGAAAAGAACTCTTCTTTTAAAAGTAAAAGAGTATTACACTCAATAATTCTTCGATGATTTTATTAGAGAAGTTTCATCTATTTCAACACCTCTATTTTATATTATGATTTATTGTAATTAACCACTTATTTTTATCATCTAAGACGTTTTATTAAATGTTTTATGATCATTTTTTTCATGGATGTTCAATCTTTATAACATTCACCATACTACTCATAATGGTTAGTGATTTTTCTTACAGTTTGGGGAAAGTTATTTCCTATGTTCATGTTGTTTATGTTTGGACCCATTCATATGAGGAATACATTTGACCTAGAAATTGATGTGTGGGGACCCCTATATACTTTTTATGCATCGGTAGGTCTCATGAAACAAAACAGAATTAGATTTTGGTCGAGGCCTTACCCAAGTATTTTTAGACGTCTTGGATAAGGCCTTGATAATATGTTTTAGATATAAAACATTATGAATTCCATCATTTTTATAATAGTAATTGATAAAAAATGTGAATATTCAACTATTATAATATACATGGTTGTGTTTAATTCTCTAATGATCATTTATATGCCTTTATGTAATCATATTTCATTCCTTTCATATTATGCTCAAGTTTATTTTTAAAGGAATGTGTTTTTAGTTATTCTCCAGGACTAATGTTTATGATTATGTTAAATTTCATTGTATTACTAAGAATCTAAGCTCACCCGTTTATTATGTTTTATTTTTCCCCAGTATGTGAATATGAATATTATTATGAATGACATGAAGGAATAATCTAAGATTTTATGGGTGTTTCCAATAGAGTAACAATGTTGTTTTTTCTTTTAAGTTATAATATAAATCTTATGTTTTTATCTGGTTTTCCAAAACTACTAAAATATTTTGTCTGTCATGATGAAATGTCCTTGTAAACATACCAATGTATTAATATAAGTCATCGGCTCTAAGAAAGTGGGTTCGAGGTCCTTATAGTTGGTATCATAATATGTTTAGTAGAAAACATGAAAACTGGATTTAGAAGACGTAAATTAGGGAACAAAACCCTAAGAAAGAAATTGAGGATAAGAATACCAGAACATACTAGAATTTTTTTAAGGTATAGATAATGAGTATATTTTTAGAAAATACATCCATACCTAGATACTATATGTGGAAGTGGTTTTGGCACAAATGTACCTAAGAGTAACAACTTCGATGAGGTGTTTCAGTTTTGACTCGGGGTGACCAAGTACATGATAATGAGACTTATTATACACATGGTTTGACACTCCTAGGGGATATTCTTAGGATAATTAACATTTTATTTACAAACCATTATGAAGGATTTCATTTTAAATATGTCCCCAAAGAACCTATTCTTATGATTATGATATTAAACATGCATAAAATTACAATTTATGTTATGTGTTTTTCTAAGTCGATTTTATACATTACGATTAATAAAATAATTTAGAGTATGTCATTATTTATAAATCTCTCCTAGTGGAAGGAACAGAAACTTCATGAATTTTCATATCCCTTGTAGGTATTTATATCCTATACAATATAATGATGTCAGTTCTGGAGTTATGGCTGGTGCTGAGAAACTTATAACTATACTTAGAAAATTAGCTTAGGTTATGAGCAATAACCTTACCTATTTAGAGAATCATGATTTAAAATATGGAGGGTGAATTTATATATCTTTATTAGAAATAAACCTCCATCATTTAATGGTACTGCAAACCCATTCGTAGTGTAGTAGTGGATAAGTTCCTTAGGAAAGATATTTCTCACTTTGGGAATTAATGAAAGAAAAAGGTTGTCGTTTAAGTTTATCGTCTATTGAGAGTTGTTGATCAATATTGGTCGTTTATTAAAAACAAAAAGGAGGAGAAAATTTTTGAAAATATGGAATTAAGGGATTTTAAGGAAATTTTCTTTTAAATATATTTTCCTTACAAACACCGAGCGGATATGGAAAGGAAATTCTTGAATATGAGGCAGAAAGAAGATGAGAATAGTTCCAAGTATAAATCCAACTTTACAAGGACAGAAAGGCTTGTCTCATACTACATATGTAATCCAAGGAGAATTATTGATAGATTATTTGATGTTTTAAAACCATTCCTCTAAATAGAACTATTTTCCCAAACATTCTCATTATATGAAGATATAGTCTCATGTTCAATCAAGACAAAGAAACAATTCTATAAGTCTTATAAATTTATAGGAAAATAAGATATGAATAGGGTGGTGGAAGAAATAATGGGTAAAGATAAGAATAAAGAAGGTAGTTTTCCAACATGTGATACCTATGGAAGGAAACTCCATTAAGCCTTCTTAAAATGAAAAGAATTCTGTTACAAGTGTAGATAAAAAGGCCACCAAGCTCGTGATTTCAAGGGAAAGAAAGAAGCTATTAATGTCCAATGCTACAATTTTTGGGAAATGAGACACTATGAAAATTATTATCTGATGTTTCAAGGAAAATTTCCTTAGAAAATTCCATAGTAGTAAGGAAAATCTTATGTGATCACAATAGCTAAGGTTAAAGTTTTGAATGATGTCGTTGTAGGTACATTAATCATCTCCTCAAATTTAGCTAAAGATTTATTGGATTCTATATTATCACATTCATTTATATCTTCTCATTTTTCATTAAAAATTAGATATTTTTAATTATCTTTAGAAAGGGAGTTGTTAGTCAAATCCCCTAAGGGATGTCTCATTGCAACAAAGATGTGTCTGGTATTTCCCATTATGAAATATAAAAATTCTTTATCTGCAGATTTTATTAACATACCTATGGTCGAATTGAACATAATCCTCAGTATTTATTGGATTTCAAAATATTATGAAAAATATATTGTAAGAAGAAGTAAATTATTATTTGTTAGAAAGGTGTATAATCCCTTATCTTAAGAGAAGAAACATCACCATCTTATCTTGATTCACCCCAGTAGCTCTGCTAAATTCAATTCTTGGGGAGTAAGAGAATGAAATATATATATGGGTGAGGAAAGAAATCTTCAAATTGAGGATGTACCAATTGTGAAATAATACATTGATTTATTTCAATAGGATTTACATGTACATCCTCCGGAGTGGGAAATTGAGTTTTCTATCGATTTAATTCCTAGTGAGAGGCCTATATCAAAGACTCTTTATAGAATAGACAGAGTGGAATTATTATAACTAGAGAAAAAATAGAGTAATTGAATGTTAAAAGAATTATCTACCCTAGTGTTTCTCCATGGGGAGCCCCTATTGTTTTTTCAGGAAGAAATATGGATCCATGAGGCTGTGTAGTGACTATAGATAAATCAATGCTATTACAATAAAGAATAAGTATCCCCTACCTCATATTCATGATTTATTTTATCAAATTCATGAAGACCAATATTTATTAAAGATTTACCTTTGATTTCGATATCATTAGTTGCGTGTGATGAAGGAATATATTTTAAAGATAGCATTTTAAACCATGTATGGGCATTACGAGTATACATTAATGCCTTTTGAACTGACTAATTCACCCTCTGTTTTCATGGATCTAATGAATAGAATTTTAAAGGAATATCTTGATGATTTTTTTTTGGTATTTAATTATGATATCTTGGTATAATCCAAAATCTACGAAGATCATGAGAATAACTTGCGCATTATTCTAAAGACTCTTAGAAGAAACGATTTATATGGGATGTTTAGAAAGTGTAAATTTTAGATTCAAACTGTTTCTTTTCTTATCTATATTGTCCCTAAGGATGGAATCTTAGTTGATCCTGCAAATAAAAAGTTGTCTCAGGAATGCCCTAATCTAATTAACATAACTGAGGTATTTAGTTTTATTGGTTTAGCAGGTTATTATCTACATTTCATTCAGAACTTCACCCAATTAGCTAACCCATTAACCAAGATTACTAATAAAGGGGTTGAGTTTGTATGGACTGAATAATTTTAAGGATGTTTTGAATAATTGAATAAGATATTATTGAATTCCCAGATCCTAACTCTACCATTGGGAAATGGTGGATTTTTTATTTATAGTGATTCATCAAATAAAGGACTTGGTTGTGTTTTTATGCATAATGATAGAGTTATTTTATACGCATTAAGGTAGTTAAAAACTCATGAAAAAAACTATCCCACTCATGATATTGAGTTAGCAATAGTAATATTTTACCTAAAGATATGGAGACATTATCTCTATGGTGATACATGTTAGATATATACAGATTAAAGTAGCTTGAAATATATATTCTCATGGAAATAACTCAACATGATGAAATGGTTGTGGCTTGAGCTACTCAAGGATTGTTATTTTTCCATACACCACCACCCAAGGAAGGAGAATAAGGTGGATGATTCATTGAGTAGGAAAGATCATGGAGTTTTAAAAAAATGAGAATTGAAAGGGATCATGTGTTCATAGATCTAGTAAATATGGATATGGTAATTATCAAACAAGGTGAAACATCATTACTTTTTCAATTTTTTGTACAGACATATTTATTCAAAAGGATTAAAAGTTATCAGCCTGATTATGGGAATCTTTAAAAGAAAATTAATGTTGTGAATGATGGGAATTTGGCAAACTTCATGTATGAAGATGGAATTCTAAAATTTGGGAGGAGGCTATGTTTTCCCTCTATACCAAATCTAAAAATATAATTATTATACTATTCACATATATCGAATTTCTCTATACACCCTGTTATCACTATGATATATAGAGATTTGAAGGATCATTAATGGTGGGATAATATGAAGCATGAAATTACTAATTATGTATCAAGATGTTTAGTCTTTTAATAGGTTAAGGATGAAAGACAACATCCTAGGGGATTTATGAAACCTATTCCAATTCCTACATTGAAATGGAATGAAATTACTATGGATTTTGTTACTAGATTACCCAAAACTCCAAGAAAGAATGATTTTATATGGGTAATTGTTGATCAACTCACCAAATCTACACATTTTCTTGCTATAAGGGAGGATTTTCCACTGAAGTTCCTCACACAGCTCTATATTAATGAAGTTGTAAGACTTATTGGAGAAAATCTCTTAATTATGTCTAATAATAATCCATGATATACATCAAAATTTAGTAAAATTCTTCGGAAATATTAGGATATTGAGCTTAATTTGAGTACTGCTTATCACCCTAAAACTGACGAGCAGTCAGAAAGGAAGAACCAAACTTTAAAAGACATGTTGAGATCATGCTTTCTTGATTTTCAATGTCTGTAGGATCAGTATTTACCTTTGGTAGAGTTTTACTACAATAATATTTTTCATTCATGTATTCAAATTCCACCATATGAAGCATTGTATATAAAGAGATGTTTTACACCAACATGTTGGGATGAATTTGGTGAAAGGTATCTTGTGGGACTAAATCTTGCAGAGGAAACAATAGTAAAGGTTAATACTATTCAAGTCCAAATCAAAGTAGTTCAAATCCAGTAAAAGATCTATATTGATTATAAAATTAAGTATTTTGAGTTTCAAGTGGGAGATCACATTTTCTTAATAGAATCTCCATGGAAGGGTGTTATAAGATTTGAAAAGAAAAGGAAACTAAGCCCCAGGTACATTGGTCTTTTTGAAATTTTGTAGAGAATTAGAGTTGTGGATTATAATTTGGAAATACCATCTATACTTTATAAGGTACACAATGTATTCCACATATCTTTGGTAAGGAAGTATATGTCAAACCCAACACATGTACTCACTTCTGAAGGAATAGAATTGGAACCAGACTTATCTTACTACGAAGAGTCTATCCGAATTTTGGACACTAAATAATAGGTGTTGAGGAGTAAAACAACTCGGATGGTAAAGGTACTTTGGAAAAATCATAAAATTGAAGAGGTGATGTGGGTGCATGTGGGAACTTACGGTGAAGGTATACCCAAATCTTTTTATTAGGTAACATTATGGTAATTTCAAGTATGAAATTTTTTGAAGTACGAGAGAATGTAACACCCCATGGATTTAAAAATAAATTTAATATAGAATGTAATGCACACAACACTGAGTCTCTACGAAACAATACTTTGTTATTATAATTATTTATACAATATAGTTATAACCTAGTCAATAATCATAATGTTTCTACTTCTGGGATTTTTATTTCAAAAAGAGGACATACAGGGTTGTGATCAGTAAGATATTTTGAGTCGGATTGGATCAACATAATTTTTTAGTGAATAGTAACGTGATCCATTTGAATAGTAGTGTTACCCTTATGAATAGTAATATGGTCATTATGAATAGTAACCTCACTCATGAAAGTATAAATAAATTTTAGGCACCATATAAATTAATGTATGATATAATTATATCATGGTATAAGTAATTAAATATTTTAAAAATTAATAATTAAGTCTTGGTATTTTGGGGAGTAATAAATATTTAATTATAATTTCATAATTAATAAATTTATTTAAAAGAAAATAAATTTTCATAAAATGTATCTATAAATCAATATTTTATTGTCCTATGATTTTAGGATAATTTAAAAATACCATAGTTAATTTTTCATTGTGTTATAAAATCAGTTTTAATTTTTAAAACTATATTTTTTTGAGTAAATGATGGTTTTAATTAAAAATTAAATTTTTCATATTTAGAAAATTATTTTCATAAAATGGAGTTCTTTTCATAATTATAAATTTTTAAAAATGATTAGGGTTATTTTTTATAATTTTTATAAAATACTTGAATTTTATGGGAATGGTAAAATATGATAATTCAGGATAAATGCTAAATACATGAATTATAGGGTCATGTATGATGTTTAGATGGTGTAAGAACCATTGATTCAAACACACATGGACTTGTTACTGTATTTAGTCATAAGAATCAATACTATTTCTTATCTCTGTCAAAATAATAAAATAAAGAGTAATTACCCCCCCCCCCCCTCCACTATAAAAACCACCCCTCACCCCTTATTCTTCTCACACCATCCAAACATTGTGCCATGTAAAATTTATTCCCAATACTCTTCCCGAGATTATTCCCCATTTCCAAAAGCTCTTGGTCTCATCAAAAGTTCAAAATAAACCTCTTAAGGAGATTCTCATTGGGGAGTATTGAAGAGGTAAAACCCTCATCCTTTTCCTTTTATTTTCTTTTTAAGTTCTTCATTTTATTACAATATCAAAACCTCATCTATCCAAATGAGAATGAAAACAACAGTATCATTTATATATTTTAATTATATAATTTTATTGGAAGAACCAGCATCAATCTGCTTACTCTCTCTCTCTCTCTCTTATTTTAGAAATGATATCATCGCCCAGGAGGTGCCGATTTACAACCTTTGTGGATGAAAAACTTTAGTTCTATAATTTATTCTTCAAGACTGGTAATGATAACTTTTTAATGATTAAAACAGACAATAATATTTTTATTATAACCTATTTAATTTTCTAGAACCATTATCTATACATAATACTAATTTATATTACAAAACTAGTTCGTGGTGATCGAAATACTGTCATAATAATCTAAACATTTATCAAAAAATATCTTATCTAATGATTAATCCTCATACCATATAAACATATGATATATATAACCATTTACACTTATGTATGATCATTAATAAAATTTAATTACAATTTTTTATAATTATTCTCATTTAACATGAACTTCATTACTTATAAACAAGTGAACCAATCATAAATACCAAGAAAATGAATGCTCTCGAATAATGAAATCAAACTCTAAAACTCATCAATAAGTCCATAAATGAAATTAACAAAACTATAATGAATCAAATACTGATGTAAAATTTTATTAATTAATTAATTAATGGATTTAATTTGACTATCCAGGATGTGAAGGTCATGTGTAGAACTCATTCAGACATAAGGTAATGGTTTTCTTCTCAAACCTCAATTTTCATTCGTGTATTGCATTATTCCTATATAAACCATTTGAATTATTCATTTATTTTATATAATTCTTATAAATTATGTTTATATGTTCCAAAATCATGTATTATGATTGGTTCATCTTTCTTTTGTGGAAAATATATGTTTTAAAAGTTCCCCCTTCTCAATTCTTAATGATAAGAAAGCCCGATTAAATTGAACTAACCGATTTCTTACCTATTTTAAATTTCACCCTATAATATATTTTAATCCACCATTATTTTTATAAAACCAATAATTTTATCATGTAAAAACTATCTTAGTTAATTTATGGTTTTATGCAAATATTTTTCCAAAAGAACTATTCCATTAAAAGTAAAAGAGTATTACTCTCAAGAATTCTTCAATGATTTTATTAGAGAATTTTCATCTATTACAAACCCCTTATTAAATATTATGTTTTATAGGAATTAATATCAGATTATTATCATATTAAATGTTTTATTGAATTTTTTTTATCATTATCTCAGTGGATGTTCTATCTTGGTACCATTCACCATACTAATCGGAATGGTTAGTAATTATGTCTACAGATTGGGGAAAGTTATTTCATATATTCATGTTGTCTATGTTTAGCACCATTTATATGAGTAATGCATTGGACTTTGAAATTTACATTTGGGGCTCTCTATATCACCTTGCTTCATCGGTAGGTCTCATGGGACAAAATAGAATTGGGTTTTGGCTGAGGCCTTACCCTAGTATTTTCAAACATCTTGGTTGAGGCCTTGATAATAAGTTTCAGATGTCTGACATTATGCATTCCATCATCATGATAATATTAATTGGTAAGACATGTGATTATTTGACTATTAGAATAATTATGGCTAGGTTTCATTCTCTTTTGATCATTTATATGTATTAATGTAATCATATTTCATTCCTTCTATATTTTGCTCAAGTTTATTTTTTAAGGCATGTGTTTTTAGTTATTCACTATGCCTAATGTTTATGTTTATGTTTATGATATCTTTTATTATATTACATACCCTTACTAATAATCTAAGATCACTACTTTCTTATGTTTTATATTTCCCTATTATTAAAAGATGGATATTATTATGAATGACTTTCATGAATAATCTAAGTGTTTATTAGTGTTTCCAATGCGGTTTAAATGTTGTTTTTTCTTTCAAGTTGTTATATAAATATTATGTTTGTATCTGTATTTCCCAAACTACAAAACTATTCAGTCCTTTGGGATGTAATGTCCTCATAAACATACCAATGTATTAATATAAGGCACTGGCTCCGGGAAACTAGGGTCGGGGTCCTTACAACTACTATGTCAGTGCTCTACTCCCTAAGGATGAAGAGTATCTTAGGGTTGTCCCATACCTACCCTTTAGCCTCTCTGTTTATCCAAATCAGTGGAACCCTACTCCTAGGACCTTGGATAAAACTTCCTCAATAAAGGAACTTGATGGGGAACACCTATTTTAGGTTGTCTGTTTATAAATTTCGAGCACACTAACTATTGATGACCATGAAAACCACTTGAAAAACTTGTGTTTGATCCCTTGGAAGGGCCTTGAGGGCCATCACCCAAGAAAAAATGAGAATATAAGGGATGGGACCTACCCCTCAGCTATTTTAAATCTCTTCATTCCATGAAACTAGGAACATCATACCACATATCTTTTATATGAGGAATCCTGATGAATCCCCTCACATGGAGACCTGGTCTTAGAAAATGTCCTCTAATTAACCTATTATCTCTCAAAAACCACAATATACATTAATAGCATAAATGAGGGGACCTGAATCCAGATATTTGGATATAAATATTCCTCTAAATGCCTCTCAATATTCTCCTCATCTAGAAATAATTATAGATATTAATGGGTAAGGGTCCAAAAATTAATTTTAAACATTCATACATGTGAAATCTATTATTAAAGGGTAAGAATATCTTGTAGCTTGTCCACCATCATGGTTAAATAATTAAACTCTCATTGAAAGTGTCATAAACAATTCTCCCAAGAGACCGTTGACTCCTTATGATCCCTAAGGAATAAGAGCCATTACTTCCTCTCTACTCCATACACCCATCTCACTACCAACAAAACCTAATTATCCTTCTAATAATAGATTTAACTGAATGATATCTCCACCTCACCCAACCATTATTCTATCACTAAATATGAAATTGGTCCCTCATAATTCTATAGACTCTGGCACTAAAACTCATGAAGTGTCCTCCTCCAAGTGTCATTCTCAACGAACACTAATCTGTAGCGATCTACTAGACCAATATGAAGAACATATTCAGTAAGAAAATTATGGGAATATGTACCTAGATCCATACATGAAAAGAAAAAAATAGGGACTCACAAACCTATAAAATGGAATGTTTAATTTTTATTTAATTAATTATGGTTTAACCTAATCCTAAGGTTTACCCATTTCAAACATATGATAAAAGAAGAGTGATTCAAGATCCATACCTATATCTCAACCCCACAACTAGTATAACTTTTCATCATAAGATAAATAAACATAAATATTTATTCATCATATCGCATGGGGTACAAAATACCCAAGTATATACCGGTCTCCATTATTTATATTTTTTACAAAACATTGTTAAAATTGTTTTCCTACAAACCGATGTAGTCCTCAACTTTGCGTGCCTCTAAACTATATCTGATCCCTCAACCTAAAGTTAATACCACTATGTCATGACACCCTCTACTCGAAGGTACCCCTCCCAAGACGGAAATGATATAAGGGAGATAATGACATTATAATTCTTCCTCTTAAAGGCCATGGGTTGGGGACAAGCACTGATGGTATATCATAAACATTAATAGAAGGAATTCCACTCTATGATTTGAGAAGATGATAGGTAAGATAAAAACTTCCAAAAAATCCTACTCATAAAAAATAAATATAGATCTCAATTCATGCATGTAATGTCATAAAACATACAAATAGTAATAAAAATACATGTACCAAATGAAGAACTCATCAGTGACCAAGAATACCAAAAATCTCCTGAAAAACCACAAGATAGTAATGTCCATCCCAACCAATTACCAAATCCTTTTGACCTAAAAATATTATATATATAATATGATCATAACATGTATAATCAATAGAACACTCCTCATCACCTATCATGCAAATTATAACGAAAGCATCTTAAATCCTAGTGATTGATAAGTGAAGATAACTTCTCACCTAAACAAGTAATCTATGTTTCTTTCTTCACCATGTCTATCTCTCACCATGTATTTCATACAAGCAAACATACAATTTAAGATCAAAAGAGGATATACCACGAACACTTCTCCACTAGTTTCTCACATCACTCTAATGTTTTACATCCTAATTTATCACTCTCCAAAACTAAGCCAGCCTGAAAAAACCTGGCCTCAGTACCATATCATGCACTATCTGCATCACAACATCTCATAATCAAGTACCATTTTCCTTGTTCATCACATAAACTCATCATCCCAGTCCAAATCTCAATATAGTGAACAAGTAGTTTCTGGGAGCCATCATAGCCTGTATATCATGTATTATGATTGAATCCATCACATCCCATACATGTCAAACCTATAATAATCCATAGGATACTATATCTAGGGATATATGTGTTTTAAATAACCACAATCCTTTATATCCCTCTAAACACATATATGTGAAATGATAACCATTATGAATATCAAAACATAATACTAGTAGAAGAAGAGAGTAGGGCTAGAGGGAGTAATCAACCATCCATTCCTCACCAACTTGGGTGTCGGGGAAAAGACACTCTGAGATTTCACTAGGTGTCAGTTTCCCTACCAATGTGGGTTTGGTTTCATATGAAATAACATAACATACAAGGCATTATATATCTCACAACTACACCATGGGCATTAACCTAGAATTAAGATTCACTACAACTATCATCTTTTGGACACCCAGATGCCACCCCTAAGAACTAGATTTCCTATAAGCATGCAAGAATACAAGGATCCCAATTTAATTAATGTTTTTCATTTAAAAATTTCACTTTTTGTTAATTAATTCATTAACCATTAACTAATATTATTCCATTCATATTTTATTAACAACCAAATGATTTCCATTACCTCTTGGCATAATCTAAAAGATTTCATGGTTTCACAATATTAACAACATTTTTCTTGCATTCAAGCACTATCCCAATGAGTTAAAACATATATTAATCATTATAATTACATATTTACAAGTAATCTAGGAAACATACCAATCTACCATAAAAGAGATACATAAACCAATCAAAACTAGATAGATGAATTAGTGGGGAAAGGAATGTAGTTAAACAAGAAACATGGCCATCTAGACATTAAAGAATAACTTTATTAGGAAGAATCCATATTTTAGAACAACAAAGAGAATTATTATCTCTAACCCATTCCATTAATCCTTGTAAAATCCCTACACCTCCATGCATGTCACCATGCACCCATCCATGAATAACTACTGTCCACTACTACCAAAAACCAAGGCTACCCAACCATATCTCACCAAACCATCATCCATCTTAGGCTCAAATTACTTCTCATAGAAAGGATCACATCATAACAACACACAAGGCATTAAGGATATAACAAAAAGAGTCAATAGGGAACCAAATCATAAAAACCAAGGCATCTAGCCTTAACAAGAAACCATGTGTACATTTCCCCAAACATTTATCTTTATCAAATAGCAGATTATTTTCATATTTAACTAATAGATTGATTTATGATAGGATAGAACCACTTCTAGATTACGGGCTACTTGCGATGGGCTATTTGAGATGAGATCCCGTCATAAAATATCTTTTGCAATGGGTCCCATCGCAAATATCTCATTGCATGAAACAGTGTTTCAAATAAATATATGATTATTTACATTATATATTTAAAAACTTGTTGTGACAGGCCTATTGCAAAATGTTTTTGTGACGGTCCCATTGTCCTATCGCAAATAGTTTTCTATTTATATATGTTATATATACCTAAACCATTTGTGACCGGTCGGTCGCAGAAAATAATTTGAAATGGGTCTTGTTGTCGTCACAAATACCTTTTGAAAAAAATATATATAAACTATCTGCAACGGGGTCACGTCACAAAAGGCCTCATCACAAATACTGAATAAAATTAAAAAAATATTTAATAAAATTATGATTAATGAAAAAAAATAATATTAATATTATAAAAATAAAAAAAAATATTAAAAATCTCAATATTCACAAATAATAAAAAAAATCATAAAATATTATTATTATTATTAGAAAAATAAAACACATTAAAAAATATAATACTAGTAATAAATAATAAAATAATAAAATATTAAAAATAAAAATAAAAATAATATTATATTATGCAATATTCACACCAATATAAAAGACAAAACGTGTCAATAGTTCATATTAAAACAAATGTTGAATTCAAATGTTTTTAATATAACAAAAAAAATCACTGGGGGGAGTCTTCTAGAAGAGGTAGAGGAGCTGGAGGAGATGGTGGAGGAAACTTCATCCCTAAACTACGAGTCAGACGGCACATGTACTCTATCTACTCATGTTGCTGCTGCTGCCACTGACGCATCTCCTCCTCATGCTTATGCTCTTATTGCTGCTATCATTGATGCATATTCTCCTCATACTGCAACTGCTGCTATTGACACATCTCTTCCTGCTGCTTCTCCAAACTCTCAATAAGATCAGTCTGAGCTCACAAATACTTCTGATATTGTGAGCTAGAAGATGATGCCTCTTCATGATCTCCTCTTGAGTTAGACGCCGACATCCCAGCAGTACCATAATAAGTCCCAAGAGTCAAATTATTACTAATTATTCCTAATTATTCTTAATTATTCCAATTTATTCCAATTTATTCCTATTTATTAATATTTATTATTATTTATTACTATTTATTACTAATTATTACTAATTATAACTAATTATTACTAATGAGTACTATTTATTACTATTTATTACTATTTATTACTATTTATTACTATCTATTACTATTTATTACTATTTATTACTATTTATTACTATTTATTACTACTTATTACTTATTATTACTAATTGTTACTAATTTTTAAAAATTGTTACTAACTGTTACTAATTTTTACTAATTTTTACTAATTATTACTATTTATTACTATTTATTACTATTTATTACTATTTATTAATATTTATTACAATTTATTACAATTTATTGCTATTTATTACTAATTATTATTAATTATTATTAATTATTATTAATTATTACTATTTATTACAATTTATTACTATTTATTACTATTTATTACTCTTTATTACTATTTATTACTATTTATTACTATTTATTACTATTTATTTCTATTTATTACTATTTATTACTATTTATTACTATTTATTACTATTTAGTAATATTTATTACTAATTATTACTAATTATTACTGATTATTACTGATTATTACTGATTATTACTAATTATTACTAATTATTACTAATTATTAGTATTTATTACTAATTATCAGTATTTATTACTAATTATTACTAATTATTACTAATTATTACTAATTATTAGTAATTATTAGTAATTATTATTAATTTTTACTATTTTTTTACTAATTTTTACTATTTATTACTATTTATTATGAATTATTACAAATTATTACTAATTATTACTAATTATTACTAATTAGTAGTATTTATAACTAATTATTTGTATTTATTACAATTTATTCCCATTTGTAAGAACCTGGATCTTCCTTTCAGGAATGTTTTCCCTTTTTTGGTGTTTTTAAGAAAAAGTGGAATTTCTGGAAATTTTTTAAGTACTCGACGTGTACTTTATAAGCACACATCGAGTTTTCGATTACTGTGGGTAGTTGTGTGCTGGCCGTGTAACGGCCCTGCATAGGGCCGTGTGTGGTGACTTAGAGACCGCCTAATATGGGGGCTGGTAAAGGCAAGTACACGCCGTGTACTTCTAAATTACACGTCATGTGCTTTCTTTTTATTTCATTAAACGGACAGGGGTCGCGTCTATTTGGCATAGAGCTCTTCTTCTTCGCCTTCTTCGTCCAAAAGCATTCGTACGACGTTGATCTTCACTGAGCCCCATATCAAGCATCTGTTCTCCGAATCGAACTCTATCGGTTGCGTTGGAATAGCATTGGTGAGTTCACTCTTCTCCTTGAACACCATCTCTTGATTTCTCCTCTCTTGTGAGATATCGTTGGTTGAACGTTTTGGACATTTTTTTAGATCTACAACGTTCTAAGGTGATTCAAGGACTTATAATCAAGTATATTGATCTCACAACGCCGAGGTAGGTGGTTTGTGCCTTTCCGTAGATATTCTTTGTGTTATATGTGTAAAAGTTCCCAATACCCATGAACGGGGTATTGCGTGATTATGTTTTTTAGCCCTTCTATTGTCTTCTATGCCTTGTTTTTTTGGATAGAGGTTAATTATTTGTGAATACGGTTAACATTGATATGTTATGGAGGTTATGCCCATGTTTTCTTATTTTGACCGTTTGTTCTAGCTTTTTCCATTAGTCTACTGCTTGTTTTCCATGCCTAGTATTATAGGATTGTGTGATTATTATATGACATGCTATGATACGCTCTATTTTGTTTATCCATGTAGTTCTAGAGGTTTACTTTGGTTGATGATTATCGTTTGTGCAGGTTTTCTTTACACGGAGCTGCGGGAACCTGGTGTAGTGATACCATATAGGAAATTTACGTTGAGGGATTTCTCAGAGTCTCTGTTATAATTATCACACTGCGAGACCATAGGGGGTATTAACATTGAGTACTCCCTCAAAGTGTCTATAATTACATTACGAGACCACATGGGGAATTGACATTGAGTGCTTCCTTAGAGTGTATGTAGTTTACCACTGAAAGACTATAGGGGGAATTGACGGTGAGTGCTTTCTTAGAGAGTCCTTGGTATATTTTTTCTTGTATTGTGAACCAGAGGGGTTAGGCTTTGAGAACTACCCATAGGGTTTCTTGAATTGTATTTGGTTGATTAAATACTTAAATGTAAATGCTTGTAAATGAAACTGTAGGACTGTTTACTTTTGAATACTTCCTTGTCTCTGCTTCTTTTGCTTGTTGCCTGCCATATATATTCATTGACTGTTAGGCATAGATCATTGGGTGGTTGCCTACTGTGATTAGTCTCACACCTTGTTTGGGTCATGCTTTTGGGCCCAAACAGATTACATTGTTTCAGATATAGATAAGGGTAAGCGCCCTTCTACTTTAGGTATTTGATTGTTGAGGAGCTGGAGAGCATGGGACCAAGCTGAGGCTTGCGATGCTGGGGAGTTTATCTGTTTTCTTTTTTTACTTGGGTTATTATTGTATTCCTATATTTTGACTTGTTTGGCTTCTTTCCTAGACATATGTATCATGGATAATTTATTTATGTGCTCTATTTGTTTCTTACTTTCAGTCTTCCGCTGTTTGCTGATTGTATGGTACTATTACTGCTTTCTCAATTGTATATCTGTTTTAATTCCACTATGTTACTCTACCAATGAGGGAATAGTTTCTCCACTATCACACCAAAGGCCCTCACTACTATTTGGCAGCCTCTGGTGTTTGGGGAAATGTGCTTGAGGCCATGTGACCAACCGGGTATGAGGCGCCTCTGGGTGGCTTCTAGAACTGGGAAGTTACAAAGTGGTATCTGAGGCAGGTTCTTTTCTTCTTAACTTACTATTTGGAGCCTATAGCCAGGGATAGGAAGTAATAGGTACTTGGTAATAAGGTGTTCCCGGTAGTAGCTAACCCGTGTACAGGGAAAAGCCAATTTACCATATTTAATTGCAATTTTTATGTTTTTAAAATTTTACAGTTTATTTAATTTCACCATTGGGTGATTCACATGTTTTGTTCTTTTATCGTTGATGTTATTAAGGTTATATTTATATTGCAACCCTATGAGATGAAGGTATGTCATCTCATGCATCATATAATCACTTGCTAGAAATCACATGTCATGCATTCTTGTCATGCCATTTAGGGTCCATTAGAGATTCCATGTTGTTGTGATAGATATTGTGCTAGATATGCATGTTGTTGTGATATATGCCTTGATAGAATTCCTTATTTTGATAGGGTATTGCTTTGAGTAATGTTTTGTTTGAATGAATGCCAAACTTTGGTTCTTGAGGTGTTATGGGACCTCATATACCAGAATTTGGTGGATCATTGCCATGTTTTCCTTGTATATGAGATTTATAAGATGTCATGCTTGGATTTTCTGGGAGTATGGGCCCTCACAGATTTGAATTTGGCACCTTAATGTTCGTTTCTAAGCTTTCTGGGCATCCAAAGTAGTTTCTAAGGCTTACTGTCTGGAAAACCCCAGAATACACGATGTGTAATGATGAATACACTATATGTGTCCTTATGTTTGGGAAGGAACTTTTTTTCCTAATTACACGCCATGTACAGTATGTATACACCATGTAGTCTCTAACCGTGTCACTGGCTGTGTGGGAAGAGACATGGGGTTGGGAATTCTTTGGTGGGACACACCGTGTACCAGATGTACACACAATGTTGTGTAGACCATGTGTTCCCCATGTGATTGACGACATGGATGGATAAAACATAGGTTATACATGTCGTGTCAAACTTGAACACGCCATGTAGTGTAACCCGTGTAACCGACTTTGTATCGAACAACACGGGTCGGTGAAATCCTTCTTGTACACACCGTGTCTAGAATAAACATATCGTGTATAATCAGCCATGTGTTCACCCGTGTAACTAACAACACGGGCAGTTGAAACCCAAGAAGTACAAGTTGTGTCCATCGGGAACATGCCATGTAGAGTGAGCCGTGTGACCGGTCATGTAACTAAAAACACGGGTTGGTGAATCTCATCTAGTACATGTTGTATTTGTCACTAACACGCTATGTATTCTTGTTCTAGGAGAACCGTGTGTCTTATCTATGTAAGAGAACTCGGTCGGGGGAAGAGGATTCAAGTACACGTCCTGTGTTTGGACAACATGTCGTGTGTGTGGAGTGTTGCACGACTAGTTTTGGCAGAAGTACATGCCCATGTGAAGGATTAATGGAACATGTCGTGTAGGCATTGTACACGTCGTGTATCCATATTTTGAAAAACATGAATTCTTTCTTTCTCATGTTACCTTCAAACATGTCTAGTTTTCATTCCTTGATAATCTTGATCTAAGGTGTGTGCTTGACCTTGCAGATTCATGCCACCGAGACATCCTCCGGTTGTACGCCAGTTGCAAGGTAGTGATCAGACACAGAACATGGCTAATCAGGGACTACCAGTAGAACCTCCAGTTGTTCCAATCTTGGCATCAGCAGTCATTATGGACAAAGTTTCAGATGTACAGTTCATAGAGGGATTTATGAGGATGATGCAGACCTTTCAGAGAGTACCGCCCCCGGCCCCGTCGATGGCAGAATTGATGCAGGCCTTTCAGCAGCAGCATCCTCCCACTTTCTCATGGGATGGAGGACCCCAGGCTGAAGAGTCATGGATAGAAGCCATGCTTATGATATTCGAGTATCTGGAGACACCTCTAGAGAGGAGGATCAAGATTGGTATGTATATGCTTCGGAATTCTACCAAGAGATGGTGGGATGTGATCTCACAGGCAGGATGCTAGCAGGTTATGGCTTGGGAGGAGTATCATCGTACCTTCTATGATTACTTCTATCCGGAGACTTTAAGGTTTGATCGAGCCCGATATTTTATGAGTTTGAAGCAGGGTACTCATTCTGTTATGGATTATTCTTCTCACTGAACAGAGATGCAACACTTTATAGCCTTTATAGGGGGAGATGAGTTGTTCCTAGCAAGGAAGTTTGAGGATGGTCTTAGGTAGGACATTCGACCTCAGGTGAACATCTTCAGGTTGACTTCCATCACTTCTATAGTCAACTAGGTTATGATCATAGATTGTAATCTGAGGGATTCTTTAGCTGTGAGCTAGGGTTGTTCTACATCAAGAGTTAGTACCTTTCTGGCAGATAGTGTGAAGCGACGCAGAGAGTCTACACGTGGAGATCCCAGTAGGAGGGATGCACCTTCATGTAGCTAGTTGGTATGCTACAAGTGTGGGAAGGTCGGGAATACGATGCCACATTTCCCGAGAGACCCAGTTAAGTGTCGATCCTATGGAAATATGGGTCACCTTCAGCGCTTCTTTCATCTCTTCTCACCAGCAGCTGGTGTCAGGGGTTCTTCTATGACTCCTCATTATGGAGTAGCACCACTCGTTTCTCACCATTCTAGGAACTAGATTCCTTCCAGTCATTCGGGATGAGGTGGAGGTCATGGTTGTGGTATTCAGTCACCTGGATTTCAGTGACAACAGGGTGGATCAGCTCAGAGTGGTCAGGCAGGGTCACATGGTCTTGGTACAGGCAAGACTTTTGCAGTGAAGGAGACCTAGAAAAAGCAGGATCTCAGACCCTCTACAGTTCGAGGTACGATTCTTGTTGTCTCGGTTTTAGCTTCTACTCTTTTCAATACAGGGGCATCCCATAGCTTTATATTTTTTTGCTAATGTGGAGAGCCTTGGGATCTGTATCTTTTCATATGTTGATATCTTGATGCTAGACAATCCGTTGGGGACTAGAATGACTAGAGTACATCAATGCAAGGAGTTCCCTCTAGATATTGGTCGGTGTCACTCATTATGGGACCTCTATGTATTAGATATGACAGGCTATGATGTCATTCTCAGAATGAACCGGTTAGTTCCCTTCTAGGCAGTTGTGGATTATTATCATCATAGGGTGAGTTTTACTTCACCAGAGGGCTGATCGTTTCTTCATAAGGGCGAATGGGATGTCCTGCTGAGCATAGCGGGACCCAAGCATCAAGGGCTGGGAGGAGCTACTGCCCAGATTTCTAGTCTATATATGGATGACCAGGGGACTTCACAGATAGACTTTCCTCCTGTGGTTGATAGTTTCAAAGAAGTCTTTCCGGATGACTTTTCAGGTTTGCCTCCAGAGCGAGAGGATGAATTTTCTATTGATCTTGTGTTAAGTGCGGTACTGGTTTCCATTACTCCTTATAGGATGGCTACACTAGAGTTACAGGAGCTCAAGAAATAGTTGGAGGGGTTGCAGGAAAAGGGTTTCATTTGACCTGGTACTTCTCCTTGGGGTTCGATTGTACTTTTTGCGAAGAAGGTGGACGGTACCCTCACACATTGTGTGGATTATCAGAAGATGAACCAATTGATAGTCCAGAATTGATATCCCTTTCCAAGGATTGTTGATCCCTTTGATCAGCTTCACGGAGCCCAGGTGTTCTCGAATTTTGACTTGAGGTCCGGTTACCATCAGTTGTGTGTTAGACCATCATATGTACCTCTTACGGCCTTCTGGAGTAGGTAGGGTCTATACGAGTATGTGGTTATGCTGTTTGGTCTCACGAACGCACTTGTAGTCTTCATGGCACTAATGAACTGAGTGTTCCATCCATACTTGGATTCCATTTTGGAAGTCTTTGTGGACGATATCTTGGTGTACTCTCACACTCGACATGGTTATGTCATACATCTTGAGATAGTTTTGAGTACACTGAGAGAGCATTATTTATATACTAACCACTCAAAATGACAATTTTGGATGGACCAGATTCACTTCTTGTGTCATGTTATCTCAGAGACAGAAGTATTAGTAGACCAAGAGAAAGTGGGAGCTGTAGTTTCATGGGAGCAGCCGAAGAACTTATTTGAGATGCAAAGTTTTCTAGGGCTAGATAGATACTACAGACGTTTCATACAGGAATTTTCAGGCTTAAAAACACCACTGATGGTCCTGAATAAGAAGGGTGAAAAGTTCTTGTGGTCAGATTCTTATGAGTCATCCATTCTGTAGAAGAAGGGGAGGTTGATTTCAGAACTGATATTAGTATTTCTAGATCCGATAAAAAGTTATATTATTTACTGTAATGCATCATGTATCGGGTGAGGAGCTGTTCTTATGCAGGGAGAAGGAGTTGTTGCATACGAGTCTCGGCAGATGAGGCCACATGAGAGTAATTACCTGACGCACAATCCCGAGTTGGCAGTAGTTGTTCAAGCCTTACGTTGTTGGAGACATTATCTTCTGGGAGAGAATTTTGTGGTTTTCACCGACCACAAAAGTCTCAAGTATATCTTCACTCAGCGTGACCTGAATTTGAGACAACAGAGGTGGGTTGAGTACCTTCAGTCTTTTGACTTTGAGCTTACCTATACGCCTAGGAAAGGCAACGCCGTGGCTGATGCGTTGAGCAGAAGGTTTCATATATAGGCTATTCAGGAGGCCATCAGTGAGTGGAAGCTTATAGATATGTTCTCTGAGATGCATTTAGAGGTGCATGACAGATAGGGTCAGACTTTTCTTTCTTCTGTGGATGTTACCTCTACTCTTCTTGATAGAGTGTGAATGAGGCAGCTATCAGATTCATAAGGCCTGGTACTATGGGAAAGCGTGTCAGGAGAGGACCATATTCCTGGAATGAAACATAACTGGGGTTGAGATCTTGTGTTTCCAAAGGCGTGTATGGGTGTCAGCAGACATACGCGAGGAGCTGATGCAGGACATTCATTCCCCAGTTTTACTAGTTCATCCTAGTGTCACCAAGATATATCGTGATCTACACCATCAGTATTGGTGGTCAGGTATGAAGAGATATTTTACTAGTTTCATCATGAGGTATTCCACCTATCAGCAGGTGAAGGCATAGCATCAACGAACATCAGGGATTTTTCAACAGTTACTCATCCCTGAGTGGAAGTGGAATGATGTCGTGATGGATTTCATGATAGGTTTTCCAAGGTCACATTGAGGGAATGATGTTGTATGGGTTGTCATTGAAAGACTCATGATGGTTGGTTGCTTCTTGCCGATCAAGTTGACCTTTAGTCTTGATGAGTTGGGAATATTGTACATCTTAGAGATTGTGTGTTTACATGGAGTTCCACACTACATTGTTTCAGATAGGTACACTCGTTTTACTTCTCAGGTCTGTCATGGGCTACAGAAGGCTTTGGGTATACATGTACTTTTGAGTACAGCTTACAATCCCTAGATAGATGGTCAGTCCGAGCATGTGATTTAGGTGCTTGAGGACATGCTCCGAGCATGAATCCTAGATTTTGGAGTTTCTTGGGATAAGCACATACATCTTGTGGAGTTTTCCTATAATAATAGTTTTCAAGAAACTATTTAGATGGAACCTTACAAGGATTTGTACGGTAGGCCATGGCGATCACCATTATGTTGGCTGGAGGTAGGAGAGGCAGCTATGTTGGGACCTCGTCTTGTACAGCAGACCATAGAGCAGATATAGTTGATTCAGAAGAAGATGGAAACTACATAGTCTCAACAAAAGTCTTATGTTGATCAATGAAGATGACCTCTGGGGTTCGAGGTCAGAGATCAGGTTTTCCTACATGTCACACTGAGGTTGGGACACATGAGGATTAGGAGATAGGGAAAGCTTTCACCGAGGTACGTTGGGCCGTTTGAGGTATTGGAGAGAGTTGGGCCCACTACGCCAAAAACTGGCAAGGGAAGCGCTACCCATTTATCATTTCTCAAAAAAAGCGCTGAAAAAGGGTGGCATTTATCAATGCTCAAAAAAAGCGCTGATAAAGGGGGGCCTTTATCAGCGCTTTTTTTAGCGCTGATAAAGGCCCCCCTTTATCAGCGCTTCTTTTATTAGCATTGATAAAGGGGGGCTTTATCAGCTCTGAAAAATTTTATATTTCAAAAAAAATATGGAAAAATAAATTATTCTTATATAAGTATATTTATTCATATATAAATATAATATATATTTATTAAATATGTTTTATATACATATAAATAGACTATTGCATTTAATATATAAGAAATTTATTGAAAATGGCTTCAAAATACTTTTAAAAAATATTATTAGTTAATAATTTTCTAATTATTATCGATTAAAAATCATTTAATAACAATTTGAGGACACAAAAAATCAATACAATTAATAAAAGATCTAAAATATGTTGAAAATGTAACTCAAACTTCAAACAGCCATAACTTTTGATCCGGGTGTCCGTTTGAGCTTTACAGCATATCAAATCGAAGCCTACGATGAGCTCTACGCGCTGATTAATAAGGTAAATACTCTGTCATATTTGTCAAGCCCAAAAAAGGCCCAGAAGGCCTCCAAAACTGAGTTTTTAGTCGGGATAGCCCGATTTGTTAACATTCAAACAAGTATAACTTTTGATCTGGATGTCTATTAGGCCTGTACCACATATAATATCAAATATTGTTTCATTTTATTCGATTTGAATGGTTTTTTCATTGAAATGGGATTCAAGATTATAAGTTATGGTCGTTTTAACATTCTATGGATTTTCAAATACACATGTATATGTATTTATTCGTAAATATATATGTGTCTGTGTGTGTGTGAGTGTCTATGTGTGTGTCTCTGTGTTTTATATATGTATATATGTATGTATTTATTTATTTACTTATAAACACACATCAAAAACATATTTTTTCATAAATGTATTTAAAACTAATCTTATATGTACATTCTATGGCTTTTCAAATACACATATATATGTATTTATTCGTAAATATATATGTGTTTGTGTGAGTGTGTGTCTGTGTGTTGTATATATCTATTTATGTATGTATATATGTATGTATTTATTTATAAACACACATAAAAAATATATTTTTTCATAAATGTATTTAAAACTAATCTTATATGTATATATTAATATAAAAATAAATATACGTATAAAAATTATAACTAAAAATATATATATAGATATATTAATATACGAATTAATATATATATACTAATATGTGAATAAATATATTTATATTAATATGAATCTATATGAATATATGAATAAATATAACTATATATATATCATTAAATAGAGAACAAAACTAAATGGATTAGTGGTAAAGGTGCAGTTGCGAAAGGGGGGAGGTCCCGAGTTCGAGTTCGGGTGGAGGCGAATGGGGTGCGCGTGTATGAGGATGCGCAGGAAGGGAAGCATGCAAGAGACCTCCTAGTGCTGATAAAAGGGGGTGTGAAGCACTGATAAAAGAATTCCCTGCATTATTGTTAATTTTTGTTATTTTTTTTAAATTTTTTTTGACATTTATCAGCGCTAAAAAAGCATTGATAAAGGCCCCTTTTATCAGCGCTAAAAAAAGCACTGATAAATGGGTCTTTTATCAGCACTTTTTTTAGCGCTGATAAAAGGGGCCTTTATCAGCGCTTTTCAGAGCACTGATAAAAGGGGCCCCCCTATATTAGCGCTGAGCTTTACAGTGCTGTTAAAACCCTTTTTTAGCACTGATATAGGCCATTTTTGTAGTAGTGGCCAGTTGTCTATCGGTTTTAGTTACCTCAGAGGTATCGGGTTATGCAAGATGTTTTCCACGTTTCTCAGCTTCTATGTTTCTTCTCAGACCCATCTCAATTTTCCAACCCGAGGAGGTTGAGCTCATGGTGGATAACTCATTAGAGGAACGTCCTATTTAGATTGTTGATCTATGTACTAAGGTTCTCTATGGCCAGTTTGTTCCTCAGGTACGAGTGCTATGGATGCACGAGTGAGTACAGGACGAGACTTGGGAGAGGGAGGCAGATGTACGATCGCAGTGGCCAGAGCTGTTCAGGGTTTCTTCTTCTACGCCGCCTTGCTAGGGAAATTATGGGATGTATTTCTTTATGTTGGGAAGTTTTTAAGTACTCGAACCTTCCTTTCATGTATGTTTTCCCTTTTCTGGTGTTTTCAAGAAAAAGAGGAATTTCTAGAAATTTCTTAATTACACGTTGTGTACTATATAAGTACACTCCGTGTACTCTATAAGTACACACCGTGTACTCGGTTACCGTGGGTAGCCATTTGCTGGCCATGTAACGGCTATGCACATGGCTCTGTGTGGAGACCTAGAGACCGCCTAATTCGGGGGCCGATAAAGGCAAGTACACACCGTGTACTTCAAAAGTACACGCAGTTTACTTTCTTTTTATTTCACTAAATGGATCGAGGTCACGTCTATTTGGTAGAGAGCTCTTATAATTTTCCTTCTTCATCCAAGAGCATCCATATAGTGTGGATCTTCGTTGAGCCCCCGATCGAGTGTATGTTCTCCAAATCAAACTCCATTGGTTGCGTTGGAATAGAATTAGTGATTTCTCTCTTCTTCTTGAACACAATATTTTGATTTCTCCTCTCTCGTGAGATATCGTTGGTTGAAAGTTTTGGACGTTTTTGTATATCTATGGAATTATAAGGTGATTCAAGGCCTGAGATTCAAGTATATTGATCTCACAATGCCGAGGTAGGTGGTTTGTGCCTTTCTATAGATATTATTTGAGTTATATGTGAAAAAGTGCCCAATACCCTTGAACGGGGTATTGCGTGTTTATGGGTTTTAGCCCTACTATTGCCTGTTATGTCTTGTTTGTTTGGATAGAGGTTAATTATTTGTGAATAGGGTTAACTTTGATATGCTATGGAGGTTTTTCTCATGTTTGCTTGTTTTGACCATT
Source organism: Viscum album (assembly GCA_963277665.1). NCBI lineage: Eukaryota > Viridiplantae > Streptophyta > Magnoliopsida > Santalales > Viscaceae > Viscum > Viscum album. The sequence goes on from OY728166.1 coordinate 726,863,045, forward strand.
TGGTCTAGCTTGGCCTGTTAGTATACTGCTTGTTTTCCATTCCTAGTATTGTAGGATGGAGTGATTATTACCTGACATGCTATGATATGTAATATATTGTTTATCCAAGTAGTTCTAGAGGTTTACTTTGGCTATTGATTATCTTCTGTTCACGTTTGCTTTACACGAGGCTATGGGAACCTGGTTTAGTGAGACCATAGGGGAAATTGACATTAAGGGATTTCTCAGAGTGTCTGTTTTAATTTTCACGTTGTGAGACCATAGGGGGGATTAACGTTGAGTGCTCCCTAAAAGTGTCTATAGTTACGTTACGAGACCATAGGAGTAATTGACGTTGAGTTCTTCCTCAGAGTGTTCGTAGTTTACTGCTGAATGATTATAGGGGGAATTGACAGTGAGTGCTTACTCAGAGTGTCCTTGGTATATCATTCCTTGTATTGTGAACTATAGGGGTTAGGCTGTTAGAACTAACCATAGGGTTTCTTGAATTGTGTTTTGTTGATTAAATACTTAAAGGTCAATGATTGTAAATTAAATTGTAGGATTGTTTACTTTTGAGTACTTCCTTGTTTCTCTTTCTTTTGCTTATTGCCTGCCATATATATTCACTGACTATTAGGCACATATCTTTGGGTGGTTGACTACTGGTATTATTCTCCCACCCTATTTGGATCATGATTTTGGGCCCAAATAGATTACATTGCATCAGGTATTGATAAGGGAAAGCGGCCTTCTACTTCAGGTACTTGATTGGTGATGAGCTGGAGAGCATGGGACCAAGATGAGGCTTGCGATACTGAGAAGTTTATCTATTTTCTTTTGTACATGGGTCATTATTGTATTCCTGCATTGTGACTTGTTTGGATTCTTTCCTAGATATAAGTATCATGCATTATTTATATATGTGCTCCTGTTGTTTCGTACTTTTAGTCTTCTACTGTTTACTGATTGTATGGTATTATTACTGGTTATACTATTGTATATCTGTTTTACTTTTTTTGTGTAACTCTTCCAATGAGGGCATAGTTTTTCCCCTATCACACCCAAGGACCTTGCTTCTAGTAGGCAGCCTCTAGAATTTGGGGAAATGCGCTTGAGGCAATGTGACCAACCGAGTATGGGGCATCTTTGGGTGGATTTCGGAACCAGGACGTTACACCATTATTGCTATTTATTTCTATTTATTGCTCTTATTTCTATTTATTTCTATTTATTTCTATTTTTTCCTATTTATTCCTATTTATTGCTATTTATTGGTATTTATTGTTATTTATTACTAATTATTTCTAATTATTCCAATTATTACTAATTATTACTAATTATTACTAATTATTCTTAATTATTACTATTTATTCCTAATTATTACTAATTATTCCTAATTATTCCTAATTATTCCTAATTATTATTAATTATTACTAATTATTTCTATTTATTACTATTTATTACTATTTATTATTATTTATTACTATTTATTACTATTTATTACTAATTATTACTATTTATTACAAATTATTACTAATTATTACTAATTATTACTATTTGTTACTATTTATTACTAATTATTACCATTTATTACTGATTAATATTATTTATTACTAATTATTAGTATTTAATACTAATTATTACCAATTATTACCAATTATTGGTATTTATTACTAATTATTAGTATTTATTACTAATTATTAGTATTTATTACTAATTGTAAATATTTATTACTATTTTTTTCTAATTATTAATATTTTTCCTAATAATTACTAATTATCATTAATTACTGTCAATTACTGCAAATTAAAGCTAGTAATTACTAATTACCGCTAATTATTTATATACATTACTAATTATCGTTAATAATTATTAATTATTACTAATTACTAGGAATTGGTACAAATAATTTCAATTTATTATTTCAAATAAATACCGAGGAAAAATAAATTTTAATCTAATTTAATTACAACAAAACAACAGTAATTAAAATTAATATAAAAAAAGAAAATAAATATTAAATTAAATAAAACATAAATACCTTTAAACTTGATCTCTTATAATTGTAGATGGCTTCACAACTTCTTCGTAAAAAAAACTAACTCTGAAAATTTTTCACTCTAAAATTAAAGTTTAGAGAGACAGAGAATGTAGGAAGGAAAAAACGCATGGGGGATATATGTAAGTTAGATTAGTTGCGATGAGACTATTTGCGACAGGACTCCCATCGCAAAAACTTCCGGCCGCATTAATTACTGTCAGCGGTTAAAATGATATTTGTGACGGGTCCCATCGCAAAAGGTGACATGCCGACACACTATTTTCGACGGGACAACATCCCGTCGCAAATAGTGTTTACTGACATTGGGTATTTTCGACGGGTCCCATTGAAAATACACTCCAGCGGACTCACTATTTGCGACGGGGAATTCCCTATCACAAATAGTATTTACCACTTCTCGGTATTTGCGACGGAAGTTGCCGCCTGTAACACCCCGAGATTTTATGAGATATATTATTTTTAATTTCTTTTATGTCTTCTATTATACACTACACCAATATTATCTTGTACTATACGCAACACTGTATTAGCTTGTTGTATACGCAACACTATTCTTGGCTCGTGTTACACACAATTTCAAGTTCGTTTTGTGGAAATTGTTCTACACAACATTAAGTATAAATTTTGTTTAATGTATAAATGAAATAAGTTTTGATTATGTTATACAAAACACCAAACAGAGCTTTCACTACATGCAGCCCTGACTTGGCTTGCTTTGCACGCAATCACTACCTTTCACGATAGCGTGTGTTGTACGCAATACCGAGATTCACTAAACAACGAAATGTTTTTAAAATATTATATAAACTAGCCGTTATGAATAGTAATACCCACTTTTTAAAATTTTATAAATTTTATCTTTAAAAATGGACTTCATTTTTGGATTCAGAATATCGAAATTAGCCTAGGGTGATTTTTTTGTATTTTTCTGAAAACTTTCAATTTTTGATGAATAGTGAAAACATTGGGTTACTATTTAAAACCCGACTTTTTATTTAAATAATTATTTATTTTATTTAAATTTATTTTAGGTCAAAATTGATACATAATACCTATATAATTTCAATACAATTCATTGGAGTCATTTTTGTAATAATTTTAGATATATAAAAATGTTATTGAACTTTTCACCGTATTTTACCCACCTCCTAAGAGAATTTGAAAATTTATATAAAACTTAATTTTACCGCTGCTGTGAGTGGAATTTTGAAAATCCGAGATACACGGTTAATATTAAGGAGTAAAATGTGGTTCAATAAGATAAAAATAATTTTTCGTGAATAATAACTTTTTACTTTTATTTACCACGGTTAAAAGTAAATAGGGTAATTAAGGGTAAAAATGATATTATTATTACCCTAACACATGTCCTAATTCTATTGGATAAGTTAAATTCGACCAAAAACAACCTTATAAATAATATATTATCATTTAGATCAACTTGGATTAGATTAGGACATTTATTATTATTTTATTCAAAGAAGAGTTAAAAGAGTTAAAATCCAAGTTTAATAAGTAAAACATTTTTAATATAGGTTTATACATAAGATAGATTCAACTATAAGTATTCATTATAAATATAAAAATATTTCCTACATAATGGAATTTTATTTATAATTTTTAGACATTAAATAATTTAATTTATTTATGACATAATGATGATGCAGTAATTACCTTATTAATGAAATATTAAAATAATTGATGTTATAAATATCCAAATAAATGTAATTTGAGACTTTTTATGAATTCCACTAATTTTATAGGTTAATTTGACTTTTTATTATTGATTTAATTAATTTAATTCGAACTAATCATGCTGTTATAATTTTCACAAAAATCAATTACCAAATAGTGTCAAAATTGACATAAAATAGCTTTTAAAAAAAATATTATACTATTAATTGTTATTCTATTCCTAAAAATCTAAGATTCAGTAAAATGACTTATATAAGGTGATATATATTAATAATTAACCACTTGGGGTTAGTTTTTCTTTTTATAGTAAGTTTATTAGCCATATAGTGTAAGAAAACAAGAAGACACGGTAAAAGTTAAATTATTTAAATTGGAGTTAAATCTAAATGATAAGGTTACAATAGTAACCTAAACTTTTCTAAAACCTATTGGTTGAGAGGATTTAGACCCATACCCACTTTAGCTTCAAAATAAATCAATTTTGAGCTATTATAAACTGAATATGACTTTATTATAAAATAATATTTTAAGTTTTTCCTAAGGTGCCCCTCTCCTCCCTTATAAAAGGGCACCTCCTCCCTCTTCTCTTTACACAATTTTGAGCCTTCAATCTCTGCCAAACCCTGACCATTTAAATTCTAAACATACCTATAAACATTATATAGGTTTTTTTCTCTTCAAAAGACCAACTCTATTGCCTTAAGAGGAAGCATAAAAGAGGTACGTCGAAGAAGAGGTAATCTCTTCTACCGATTCTTTCACGTTTTTTTCTTCTTCAACTTCTTCTTATTTAGTTGTTTAATTATAAAGTAATAACACCAGTATCACTAATATACTGATATGTTATTATAAATATGAAACAACTTTATTTCACCTTCTATCCATCCTACGGAAAATGAAATCACCGCGCGTGCGTACATATGGAATACCGTCTCCACGCCGTGGTGTAATCTGTTTTTCCACGACCTTACTTGGATGGGTATAATGGTGTAAACAATAACTATATATAGTTATTATAACATCATACTGATTCTGATATATTATATCATCCACTCCAATTCAATTCACTAATTATGGGAACGATATCATCGATCGTGCGTACGTACGGATTACCGTCTCCACGACGCGATGAGATTCATTCTACATGTTACCCATTCAAGAATAATTATAAAGTATATATAATGAATAATAATTAAATATATGAAATTATAAAGCTAATGGATTTATGTATATATATATATATATTTCATCTAATTAATTCAATTCAAGTCAATAAGGAATGGAAAACAGCGTTCATGCGTACGTACGGCCTACCGTCTCCATAAATGGTGTATTTCATTTCATTTATCTATCTATTATATATATATATATAATGAATATATATGATATATAAATCATGATTTAAAATCTTAAAGTAATTAAAACATGATATAATTAATAATAATATCAAGAACAACAAGTTCAAACACGTACGATAAATAAAACAATTTTACCCAAAACGTTGCTTTAACATAGAATTTACAAAAGAAAGGGTAATATAAAGTCATAAGTGAACCATATATGATATCATAACAATGAATATGATTCTGTAATAAGTCAATTACATTATTTAAATCATTATACAAGAGGTTCGGATATGTACAAATCTTATCGGACCTAAGGTAAGGGATAATTTTTCAAATCTCATTTTTATCTGAGATTGCTTATACGTAAGTATTTATTGAGGTTATTATTTTCATCCATGTATATGTTTTCTAAAAATGTTCTCATGTATGTTTAATGTAATTTTTACCTATTTTTTACTTTTACCACATGTTATGGAAGGAAATATTTCTTTTGTTTACCATATGAGGAACTTTTTGACTTTTCCAACAAAAGTACGTAGAGAATGATTTTTTTAACTTATACGGCATGAACGGATTTTTACGGTTTCATATCGCCTAATTTTCAAAAATATTTCTCTACAAGTTTTCAGGGTTATTTTCAATAAAATCCTTTTATTTTAAAATTGTGTGGAATTTTGTGAAAATAAAATGATTTTTAAGGAGAAAATATATTTTCCTCAAGAATTCATTTCAAGTGTTTGATCAAAACTATTTTCCATATAAGATGACATTATTTAGTATGTTTGTGTTTCGAGTATAATGTCTCTATTATTTACATGGTTTGATTCTTCTTATGATGAAATTATATCCATTTTTTTATATGGATTACGTTATGATGGGATGATGTTTATGAAACCCATTTTATTCATTGGGTTATGATGAATGATTTATGTTTATTTTGTGGCACAAGTAAGAATGATTTAAATATGAGATGGGTGGGACATATATCTCCCTCCAATTCATTGGGTAAAGATTTATATCTCATGAGATAGATATGGCTGGAATGGTAAGTTAATCTGGTTCAGTGTTACAGGACTGGAACGAGGAGTGAACTCGATTCAGAAAGGGACTTTGTCCACTAAGATGGTCTTGGCAGCAATGCCTTGACTACTATGGAAATAATATCATGTGCTTAATGGTTATCCACAATTACATGTTTTATTCCCATGCTATTTTATCATGATTGATGTTCCATTATGATCTATTCCTTATGTACTACCATGTTTTATGTTATTTCTCAAGATTATGATGTTTAAACATTATGTTCATGTTTTTAAGTTAAAATGTATGTGGTTTGTTTTATTCTCTCCATGCTTACCCTTACTAAGAATTTGAGCTCACCCTTTATATGTTTTCTTTTCCCCAGGATATAAATAAAGGTTTTAGGTAAGAAAACAAAAGGAGAAGATCTTTATGGGAGATGTTGAAGATCTTTCACCGTGATTAGAAGATTATGTTCCGAGTTTCCAAAGACACTAAACTATTACGGTCCTTGAGTGTTGTTTTTTTTGTTATGTATTAAGTATTACACAAAAGTAATGTATTGTCCATGTACGCCAAGATTTGGGTCTCTACAGTTGGTATCAGAGAGAGTTTTAGTTAACCTTTGGAAACTAGGATGTGAAAACTTTACTGAAATACCTAGAGATATTTCTAAGGTATGTATAGGGATGTCCCTAAGGTTAAGTATAAGTATAGGTTATAGTCCTAGAATTACAGTGATGATATTAGAATTAAACCTAAGATGTTATATATCAATGGTACTCCCACTTTATTATGTTGTTTTCTCTAACATGATTTTTGCCTCTCACACTATTCTTTTTGGGTTTTAGAAAATGGCTGGAAATGGGAAGATTCACGATAATGGAGGATTTGATGGACAATGGAATGATATTCTTCATGAGAAACCAAATGAAATTGGATCTGGAATTCCACATATCGTTATTATTCCTAATCATCAATATCAAAATATGATCTATAATCTCAATTTGGGTTAGTTTCCCGACTCAAATAATAAGAGAAAAATGGAGTTTCATGATGATCATAGAGGAAAAAAGTTCAATTTCCATCATGTAAATCATGTGGGAAGAGAAATTAGGGAGAATGTTTCAAAGGGACTGGAAGATGCTTTGGGTGTGGAAAAGAAGGACACAAAGCCAGTAATTGTAAAGGAAAAGGTTCAGTTAACACCATGGACATGTATAATGGTATTTCTATGACATAAACAATGGTTAAATGTTTTAAATGTGGAATGTACAGGCATTATGAAAACCAATGCCCTAAGGGAAAATCTCATGAAGAGAATCAGCATGGTCATATGGTTAGTATTTATATGGATGATGATGAAGAGACTATAAATGATATATAAGATGAAATAAATGATGAAGCTTACTCAGTGGTTTAAGAAGGTAGTGGAATGATTGTATGTTTATCAAGAATAATGTATGGTACTATGGAATAAAGAAAAATCTAAGGATTGTTACACTGTTTTCTTTCCATGAGTTTTTGAAAGTATATGATGAATGGTACCAGTAACCATGAAAGGTTATTCAAATATTTTTGGAAGGTAGATGATATGTGCATAATGAAAGGATAAGGAGATAATGAGATGTTTGATAGTATTCATGAGCTCATGACTGATATAAGGACAAAGTGATATCATCGTTTGAGTATAAAAAATTTTGGGATTTTGGTATGCGGAAAGAGTTAACTTTTGAAAACATTCATGTTTTCACTAAGGTTCAATGGGTATTCATTTTTCAAAAGAATACATGATTAAGGAATTCACATGTTTGGAGTGTGACCAACAAGATATATATCTTATGATATACGGGTGATAAATGATTGTATTCAATGCTTGGTAGATGACCTTTCTAGTAATCATTTTATTTATACTATGAGATTGGACAAAAGTATTTTCGATAATGTTTTAGAAAGATGACAACACGTAGGATGGGTTACAACCCGTCGCATCAGACAAGGTTGTGGGAATCGAACCCCCAACCGAAGTGCGACATGCCTTTATCACTGGCCTACAGGAAGTCCCTGGTTAGTAGAAACTAGTTTTATTTTATTAAGAGCTATGATAGATGAAGTATAAGTCCATTTTAGCAACCATATACGATTAATCTCAGTATAGATGGACTTATTTATATTTAATAAATTGTGCTAAACTTTTTGCAATAGAAACAGATGGAATGACCTATCATTCTATCACATGATCTCCTAACACTTCACGAATGACAAATTCAACTTCATTTCTTTAAGAGATGAAGTGGAAATTTTCCAAGGCATGATCAACGGTGAGATTGTACCCAAATCAAGTAAGTATTTCTTTTAATTCAACAATTCTTCAACATTAGAGAAATGATCTTGAGAACTAAAAATGTTGTCCTAGTACTCACATACCTGATGAATCATATGGTACATTAAATCATCACAAATTTATGGCTTTGGTATTGTTGGATTTTTCATAGCTATGTCCTCTACCACTCTCCATCAGAACTTGATGGTTAGATTTTTCTTCCATATCCATATTTCCACCTATCTTCTCCTATGTGAAAACCCAGTGATGAGTTAATCTGGGTAACCGTTACATTTCTTACTTTAATTTTTAAAATTATGTTTTAGTATTCCTTTTACGATGTGGGTTTCTATGAACGAAACTTTAATGTAGTAAACGATTTATAACCCCGACGAATTTCAAGGGCGAAATTCATTTTAAGGGGGGTAGAATGTAACACCCTGAGATTTTATGAGATATATTATTTTTAATTTCTTTGATGTCTTCTATTATACACTACACCAAGATTAGCTTATACTATACATAACACCGTATTATCTTGCAGTATACGCAACACTATTCTTGGCTCGTGTTACACACAATTTCAAGTTCGTTTTGTGGAAATTATTCTCCGAAACATTAAGTATAGATTTTGTTTAATGTATAAATGAAATAAGTTTTGATTATGTTATAAGAAACACCAAACAGAACTTTCACTACACGCAGCCCTGACATGGCTTGTTTTGCATGCAATCACGACCTTCCACCATAGTGTGTGTTGTACACAATACCGAGTTTCACCAAACAACGATATGTTATTAAAAGTTTATATAAACTAGCTGTTATGAATAGTAAAACCCACTTTTTGAAATTTTATAAATTTTATCTTTCAAAATGGACTTCATTTTTGGATTCAGAATATCGAAATTATCCTAGGGCGAATTTTTTGTATTTTACTGAAAACTTTCAATTTTTGATGAATAGTGAAAACACTGGGTTACTATTTAAAAACTGGCTTTTTACTTAAATAATTATTTATTTTATTTAAATTTATTTTAGGTCAAAATTGATACATAATACCCATATAATTTCAATATAATTCATTGGATTCATTTTATAATAATTTTAGATATATAAAAAATTTATTGAACTTTTCACCGTATTTTACCCACCTCCTAAGAGAATTTGAAAATTTACATAAAACTTATTTTTACCTCTTCTGTGAGTGGAATTTTGAAAATCCAAGAGACATGGTTAATATTAAGGAGTAAAATGTGGTTCAATAAGATAAAAATAATTTTTGGTGAATAGTAACTTTTTACTTTTATTTACCACGGTTAAAAGTAAAAAGGGTAATTAAGGGTAAAAATGATATTATTATTACCCTAACACATGTCCTAATTCTATTGTATAAGTGAAATTAGACCCAAAAAAACCTTATAAATAAAATATTATCATTTAGATCTACTTGGATTAGATTAGGACATTTATTATTATTTTATTCAAAGAAGAGTTAAAAGAGTTAAAATAAATGTTTAATAAGTAAAACATTTTTAATATAGGGTTATACATAAGATAGATTCAACTATAAATATTCATTAGAAAGATAAAAATATTTCCTACATAATGGTAGTTTATTTATAATTTTTAGACATTAAATAATTTAATTTATTTATGACACAATGATGATGCAGTAATTACATTATTAATGAAATATTAAAATAATTGATGTTATAAATATCCAAATAAATGTAATTTGAGACTTTTTATGAATTACAATAATTTTATAGGTTAATATGACATTTTATTATTGATTTAATTAATTTACTTCGAACTAATCATGCTGTTATGATTTTCACAAAAATCAATTACCAAATAGTGTCAAAATTGACATAAAATAGCTTTTTAAAAAATATTATACTATTAATTGTTATTCTATTCCTAAAAATCTAAGGTTCGGCCAAATGACTTAGATAAAGTTATATATATTAATAATGAACCACATGGGGTTATTTTGGCTTGTTATAGTATGTTTATTAGCCATATAGTGTAAGAAAACAAGAAGACACAGTAATAGTTAAATTATTTAACTTAGATTAAATCTAAATGATAAGGTCAAAATAGTAACCTAAACTTGTCTAAAACCTATTGGTTGAGATTATTTAGACCCATCCCCACTTTATCTTAGAAATAAATTAATTTCTAGATATTATAAACTGAATATTACTTTATTATAAAAATAATATTTTATGTTTTTTCTAAGGTGCCCCTCTCGTCCCTTATAAAAGGTCACCTCCTCCCTCTTCTCTTTACACAATTTTGAGCCTTCATGCCCGGAAAAACCCAGCCCATTTCCATTATCAACTTCTCTATAAACATTATAGTGGTTCCAGTATCTTCAAAATACCAACTCTAGTGCCTTAAGAGGAAGCTTAAAAGAGGTGCGTCAAAGAAGAGGTAATCTCTTCTACCGATTCTTTCATGTTTCTTTCTTCTTAAACTTTTTCTTCTTTATATGTTTCATTATAAAGTAATAACATCAGTATCACTAATATACTAATATGTTATTATAAATATGAAATAACCTGATTTCACCTTCTATCCATCCTACAGAAAATGAAATCACCGCGCGTGCGTACGTACGGAATACTGTCTCCACGTCGTGGTGTAATCTGTTTTTACACCACCTTACATGGATGGTTATAATGGTGTAAATAATAACTATATATAGTTATTATAAAATCATACTTATTCTGAGATATTATATCATCGACTCCATTTCAATTCAATGATTATGGGAATGATATCATCGATCTGGCGTACGTACGGATTACCGTCTCCATGACGCGATGAGATTCATTCTCCATGTTAACCATTCAAGAATGATTATAAAGTGTATATAATGAATAATAATGAAATATATGACATGATAAAGCTACTGGATTTATGTATATATATATATATATTTCATCTACTTAATTCAATTCAAGTCAATAAGGAAAGGAAAACAACGTTCATGCGTACGTACGGCCTACCGTCTCCTTGAACGGTGTATTTCATTTCATTTATCTATCTATTGTATATATATATAATGAATATATATGATATATAAATAATGATTTATATTATGTAATTAAGTAAAACATGATATAATTAATAATAATATCAATAACAACAAGTCCAAAAACGTACGATAAATAAAACGATTTTACCCAAAACTTTGCTTTAACATAGAATTTACAAAAGAACGGGTAATATAAAGTCATAAGTGAACCATATATGATATCATAACAATGAATATGATTCTTTAATAAGTCAATGACATTATTTAAATCATTATACAGGAGGTTCGGTTACGTACAAATCATATCAGACCTAAGGTGAGGGATAATTTTGCAAATCTCATTTTTATCTGAGATTGCTTATACGTAAGTATTTACTAGGGTTATTATTATCACCCATGTCCATGTTTTCTAAAAATGTTTTCATGTATTTTTAATTTCCTTTTTACCCATTTTGACTTTTACCACATGTTATGGAAGGAAATCTTTCTTTTGTTTACTATACGAGGAACTTTTTGACTTTTCTGACAAAAGTACGAGGAGAATGTTTTTTAACTTATACGGTATGAACAGATTTTTACGGTTTCATATCGCCTAATTTTCAAGAAGATTACTCTACAAGTTTTCATGGTTCTTTTCAATAAAATCCTTTTATTTTAAAATTGTGTGGCATTTTGTGAAAAGAAAATGATTTTTAAGGAGAAAGGATATTTTCCTCAATAATTCATTTCAAGTGTTTGATCAAAACAATTTTCCATCTAAGATGACATTATTTAAAATGTTTATGTTTCAAGTATAATGTATCTATTATTTACATGTTTTGATTCTTCTTATGATGAAATTATATCCATTTGTTTTATATGTATTACGTTATAATGGGATGATGTTTATGAAACCCATCTTATTCTTTGGGTTATGATGAATGATTTATGTTTATTTTGTGATATAAGTAAGAATGATTTCAATATGAGATGGGTGGGACCTATATCTCCCTCCAATGAATTGGGTAAAGATTTATATCCCAAGATATAGACATGTTTGTAACGGTAAGTTAATCTGGTTCAGTGTTACAGGACTGGAACAAGGAGTGAACTCGATTCAGAAAGGGACTAGGTCCACTAAGATGGTCTTGGAAGCAATGCCTTGGCTACTATGGAAATAATATCATGTGTTTAATGGTTTTCCAAAATTAAATGATTTATTCTCATGCTATTTTATCATGATTTATGTTCCATTATGATCTATGACTTATGTACTACAATGTTTTATGTAATTTCTCGAGATTATTATGTTTAAACATTATGATCATGTTTTTAAGTTAAAATGTATATGGTTTGTTTTATTCTCTCCATGCTTACCCTTACTGAGCATTTGAGCTCACCCATTATATGTTTTCTTTTCCCCAGGATATAAATAAAGGTTTTAGGTAAGAAAACAAAAGGGGATATCTTTATGGGAGATGTTGAATATCTTTCACCGTGATTAGAAGATTATGTTCCGAGTTTCCAAAGACACTAAACTATTACGGTCCATGAGTGTTGTTTTTTTATGTATTAAGTATTAAGAAAAAGTAATGTAATGTACACCAAGCTTTGGATCTCTACACCTCCCCATCGCAAATACTCTTTCGTGCGGTTTGGCACGTAAACTACTCCAAACCGCATGTAACTTTTTATGATAGGACCCCAAATCCCGTCGCAAATAGCTAATTATTTACGACAGGTTGATTCTTCTGTCGCAAATAATCTCTTCGATGGACTATTTGCGATGAGATTTTTTCCCGTCGCAAATAACCCATCGCAAAAATCAATTTTTTCCATAGTGAACCAAAATAATCCTAAGGCTTCAGTTATTAAAATATAAAAATTATTTAATCATCCTCTATAGCATAACCTCATGTTTCAAAAACACTAAGGAATAAAAATTCCATTAATATTTCACATTAGAATTATCAAAAACAAGAATTTGAAATTCCTTGTTCTTTATCTAATTCCATTAATAAAGGGAATAAAAATATAAATTAAACATTCATCAGGCATCATTTGATTTCGATCAAATTATAAGAATTTCTAGATTCAATAAACATTCCCATTTGGCTATTTGTCCAGAATCATTACCAGCTTTAAATTATTTACTATTTCTATAAAATTAATCATGGTAAACCATATCATAATAAACATGATAGCCAAAGCATAATCATTGATTGAGAACTATGTAACAGATCAAGAGGTAATCCATTATCACAGTGGAAAAAATAAATTGCCAAAAACATAAACCATTTCATTTCATTATTCCAATTTAATATTTATTATTGTTAATTCAACCATCTCCCAAATAGTTAAATCATGGTGAATTTATGATTGAATATTAATCTAATATGATAAATAAGGAATACCATGAATCATTTATTTCAATGTTTTTTGTTCGAGAATGAAAAAAAAATGCAAAACCTTGAACACCTTTCCCATAAGAAAGATACAGCCCTCCATAAATACCGTGGCACAACCACAACAACCAAAATCAAAAGAACATCATAAGAACAAAAGAGATTAATCTCCATTGAATAGAAAGAAATAACATGAGTAAAATGACAAATAGAAAAATAAACCAAAAGAGAAACAGGTAAAACTCTCCTCGACTAACTATGGGAAAAACACGGGAGGTTGGGGATCAATACCGTAAAAAGGGATTAAAAACCTCTAGCCACATATGGTTGGGAGAAAATAATTGGTATTGAGAAAATTCAAGGGTGTAATAGGTTTTATAGGAATTCTACTAGACAGGTTGTCACGATGTGAATGGATCATTCACATCATGAATCTTCTGAGGTTAATACCTATTGAGAAAGGCATCTCTCATATCCACCAAACTAGGGATTAAGTCACATTGTGAACTTCATGTTCGTGTCATGAGTTTTTGGGGAAATATTCATAAAATACGAACATCATCCATTCACATAATGAATATACCATACACATCATTAATAACACCCTCATAAACTTATCTTACACAAACTGTGAACAATCACTTATGCTCGGAAATTCCCACTCACATCGTGAACTATGTTTCATGTCATAAAATCATCCTATAATAACATTTCATCTCCTCAACTCTATTGATCATGTTCTCGGCTTCCACCAAGCACTATACACCTTAGAAACATACAAAGGAATGTGATAAAAGGATTCATCCTTTAAAAACCACATGAAAACTGTTTTAATGATCGATTTGATCCTAATTTAAACAATGTTATGTATAATATATTTAGAATATGTAAAAAATTTAAATAAAATAAATTTGGTTATAAAATTTTTATAATTAATAAAGAACATATATTTAATTTAAAATTCCATATAATGAATAATATAAAATATTTTATGTTATGAAATTAATATAAAGTGTTTATATTCAAGATTATGTAATCGACATAATGAACAAATATAAAATTGTTATGTATTTATAACTAGTTTAATTTATAAATTGTACATCAATTTTTATCTCAAGTTGAAAATTATAAAGAATTAATTTATTTAAATTTTAGTACATTGATTATTATTCATTGATTTAAATTGATTACATTATAGATATATGTGTTGTATAAGTTTTTAAACTGCTTCTTTGATTATCATTCATGCATATAATAAGTTACATGAAAGAAATGATAATCCATTTAGTTTCTACCAACGATGACTTCAGTTTGTACTTAAATTTACTATATTGAAAGAAGATTTTGAATATAGATTTTACAAATATGTTGTTAGAGTTAGGATTATTTGGAATATTTCTTGAGTAATGTATCCCTAAGTAGAGGGAATTTTGGTTGGACCTCCCACTAGTCTGAAGGCTTATACCTTCTTCTAGAACGGTTGGGGCCATCTATATGTGCGTTCAGCCTTACTCATGAGGGTATTTATAATTTCACATAATTATAAATATTTATCTAAAAATTTCATGTAACATATGCATGAGATGTATTTTGATACATGTATAAATTGAATTTTATATTTGGATGAGTAACACAAACCGTAATTTATTGAAAAAATTGCACATAAATAAAATTTCAACATATTAGTTTAGTTAAGGAACAAGATTCTGAAAAAAAATCACTATAATCATGCATAAATTAATGTAATAACATGAAATAAGATGGTAATATTAAATCTCCTTTAAAATACTAAGTGTCAGATTCCTTATAGGGTGGCAGTTTTCAATAGATTGATCATTTAGTATGAGTGAGTCTAACCATTAGGTTACCATTGATTATCTTATTTTAGATAAGCACGTAAAGAGGCAACCCTAAGCCTTAGGTTCCTTGTTCATGGGATTTTTTTCCGATTGACCTTAGTTATGAAACAATATTTGTTCTGATACTATTGGAATAAAGATCAGTTCATGTCCATATAATGGATTTGGATAAATAGGTATTGACTTAGCTAAATGATGTGTAATTCATTTATTACCACAAATTGTATACCTAAAAACTTATAGATAGAAGCAAAAAAGGGTAACATTTCTATAGGAAAGGAAGAAGTGATGCAGTCCAAGAAGGAAAATAAAAAACTCAAGCAAAGCACATGAACCAACAAAAAAAATGATGAAGATATTTTTTAATTAAACAATATGAATAGATAAAAATGATAGCATGAATGAAAATTGTATAGGAAGTTTGAATAAAAGTTGAGCAGGTGATAACAAGAATGAAATGCAAGGGAAATTTAGATTTTATTGTTAAATAAATTATTTGTTTATGTAAATTAAATTGAAATAAACAATAAAACATGTATTCAAAATCTCATTCCAGAAGATTGACTAACAATCCAATGATTTTTCAGTTCTTCATGAACAAAACTCTATATATTGAAAAAGAAAATAAATTGATTACAATTGTAGAATGGTCACACAAACAAATTTGAAAAGAAGAACTATAAAAACCTAATTTCCCTAATCGAGGTTTATCCAACAATCATCATTTAATGTAAAAAAACAAGAATTAAAAAACAAGAACTAATTAATTAGATGAATACAAGAATTTTCCATTGATCATTCCACTACCACAGATTCAGGTTTTCACAGCGTCACCTCTTTAACAGCGCTAAAAATAGCGATGATAAAGTGGTACCCTTTATCAATGCTAAAAAAGCACTCATAAAAGGTACTTTATAAGTGCTGTTAAAGGGGGGGTTTATCAGCATTTTTTACTAGCACTGATAAAGTGTGTATTTCAAAAAAATCATTAAAAGTAATATATTAATATATTAATATATTGATATTGATATAAATATAATTCATATTTTTTAAATGTGTTTTAGACAAGGATAAATTGAAATTTAAAATTAATATATAAGATATTTAACAAAAAATCATATGAAATAATTTTTTTAAAAAAATTATAATTTTGTTATTTTTATCAAATAATAATCATTTAATAAAAATTTGAATATAAATTAAATAAATAAATAAATAAAAGATCTAAATTAAGTTGTAAAACAACTCGAATTTTAAACAACCATAACTTTTGATCAGGTTGTCCGTTTGAGCTCCATCAAATATCAAATCAAAGTTTGCAATGAGTTGTAAACTGTTGTGTTTTGAGGGACCCTTGGTCAAGGTCTTTTCAAGGTCAAAAAAGGTTCATAAGGCCTCCAAAATTGAGTTTTTAGTTGGCGTACCCCAATTTTTTATCATTTGATGGATTTTCAGGCTCATTTATGGGGGTCTTTTTGCCATTTTTTATGGGGACTAAATTTATTCAGAGGTCTTACATTAATATTGATATAATGTTTTTGAAATTTTATCATTTTTCACAATGTACTGTTATTTATAATCAAATATATAACAATATATACATATTTTTTTATATATTCACACCGAAAAATTTAATTTTATAAATAAATAATGAAACGTATTTACATATAAAATATATTTATTAATATAAAATTCTTATATAAATAAAAAATAATATCAATTTTATTTAAAATACAAAATATGAATACTTATATACCTATATAGTGTGTGTGTGTGTGTTTTAGTGAACTGATAAAACACTATTTTATTGAATATTTTATTGATAATAAATGATATAATTTCCTCACATTGTTTTAAATATGTTTAATTAGAAAGTATTTGGGATTAGATCATTCATTTGAATATTTGATGAAAATTCCAGTTTTACCCTTTATAATTTACTGTAGTATTTCAAAGATAAATATTTTTATATTTATTATTTGAATTTGAAATTTTTTAAAAGTGTTACTAACTTAATTATCTACAGCTTTTATTCAGGACACTAGATCTAAAGAGTTCATTTGGTTGTTCAAATTGGGTCATGAAGTCAAAGATGGGCTGGGCTCGCCAGAATGGAGAAGCTTCTGTATTTCGGCCCTAACTCCTTCATATGGGCCTTTATTGAGACCAAATTTGAAGAGGAGATATAAGCCCCATATCCGCACATTGTACCCTTTTGGAAGGCTGGCCAATTCACACTTTTTGGTAGTCAAATGGGCGGTGCAAGTTGGCATAAAATATTTGGCCGAATTTTCACATTCACACTTGAAACCACTTGTAACCTCTCCTCCCCTACCCTCTATAAATTGGAGTTTTTATTATTTGGAGGGGTTGGGACGTGCATTGGGAGATTGGAGACAGAGGAGAATTTGTTTCACCCAAATTCTCCAACCATTGTAAGAGGGGTAGCTCTTGAAGCAAGGATCCCCTCATCGAAGCCTCCTTCTCTTCTTCATTTTGTAATGTTTTCATTTGTGTAATAAACTTATTTGTTCTTCTTTTATTTTTTATATTTTTCTTCTGTTTTGTTTAAATTTCTTCTTCTCTTAATCTTCCTCTTTGGTCTGGAATTCTTGAGTAGAAGCGTTATTGGGTTATACCCATTATAAACCTTTGCACATGCAAAACGTTTCTACGATGATTACGCCACCCATGGAAGAGTAGTCTTTTAGTAATCGATCTATCTTCTACCCTCTTCATTTAATTATTTTGAATCATTGAGCTACTGTAATTCACTTAATACGATCCATGAATTGTGTTTTTAAATTGTAAGAAACTAAGCAAGCAATTGAACAATTAACACAAAAACACGCGAGGTCGGGATTTTGTGTAAATTGTGAGAACGCGATCTTAATCGGTAATACCAGACCACACGAGATAAATTTGTAGAGTTCAAATATAATCCCTAAACAAAATTCATCCTCGTTTCCAGAATGGATATGTGCCTTAATTTACCACTGACCATAAGCTAATCTTAGAACATCAATCAAAGCAGGGTGCTGCGATTGCATGTTCCAAAGTTAGCCTAGGGTTAAATTCACATCAACTTCATGGTAAAGTTAATTCTTGTACGGTTAGGGATTTAAAAAATTAAGGGATCATAATTAAGTGAATGTTAATTTACATGATAATTATTAATAATAAAGTGAAGAGATAGAGTTAGATCGATTACGCCTTTTAAATATATTTCTAAAAAAACATCTTCTTGTTGTGTCATTTTAATCGAAATTCATTTCAAAACTAAAAACAAAAAAAATTATACAATCTTCTTTCAGAAAACTTCTTCTAGATTCATAAACTACAAAAAACCCCAATCCTTTAAAGTATTGTTTTTATTCTATTCTATTTTATTTTATTTTTTTATAATACCTCTAATAAGTTGATAAATTCACTTCCTCCTTTGAGAGACGACCTTGGTCAGCCACTCTGCTGCACCTAAGTACCCCAAATTGCACTAATCATTTGAGGGCGCCCACGACAGTGCTCTATAAAATTGGCGCCGTTGCCGGGGAGGCAAATAATTATTTCAACCAATTAGAGGTATTTATTTTATTTTACATTTTATTCTCTTCCTCTCTTCTTTCTTCCTTCTGTACCCAATCTGATTTTTCTTCCTCTTCTTTTATTTTCTTCTACTTCTTTTTGGAACATCATCTCAAACTTCTCATTTTTATTTTACTGTGGTCCACTTTCTTTCTTTTCATTTTTATTTGATCTATGACACGAACTAATCCCGAAGATCTCTTAGATGTTCACCCTGAGATTGAACGTAGCCTTAGGGCTCGAATCAGAAATTCTCAGTCTACGGAAAGTTTCAATATTCAACCAGTTGGTGAATTCCTCTCTTCTGGAAACATTGAAATTGGAAGCTATTCAAATTTAAACATAAAAGAGGAACCAATGGCTGAAAACAAAGGAAATGAACTTAATAAAATCATTCAAGAATTGGCTGCACCTGATATTAACTATCAATCAAATTGTATTGCGTACCCAAATCTCGAATCGGACTTTGAACTAAAATCTGGGTTAATTCACTTACTTACAAAGTTTCATGGCCTCTCTGGTGAGGATCCCAATAAACATTTGAAATAATTTAATGTGTTTTGCTCAACCCTAAAACCAAGAAATGTTTCTGAAGATCAAATCAAATTAAGAGCATTCTCATTCTCACTTGATGGAGCTGCAAAAGACTGGATGTATTATTTACAACCCGAAGATGTAACTTGTTGGAACGATTTGAAACGTCTTTTCTTACAGAGATTTTTTCCAGCATCAAGGACCACATCCATTCGAAAGTAGATTTCGGGGATCAAGCAAGCACAAGGGGAGTCAATTTATGAGTATTGGGAGAGATTCAAGAAGCTGTGTGCAAGCTGTCCACATCACCAAATCAGTGAGAAAATCCTCATCCAATACTTTTACGAAGGACTCACACCCATGGAGAGGATCATGGTGGATGCTGCAGCTAGAGGAGCATTGGTGGACAAGACACTAGTAGCTGCATGAGCATTGATCGAAAAAATGGCCCAAAACTCTCAACAATTCAGTGATAGAGGTACACCACATGTTCGAGGAGTATATCAAGTAAGTCCTTCTTCTCTTGAAAGTAATTTGATTGATACTAAGTTAGAAGAATTGAAAACTATGGTGAGGTAGATTGCATTGGCTCAAAAGACATACCAACCCCCTCCTTCAAGGTCATGTGCCATTTGCACTGAGACAAGCCACCCAACTGACTGTTGCCCACAACTACAAGAGACAGAAGATTGTGCAGCAGTGTTCCCTGGGAGACCATTTCAGCAACAACAACAACAACCATATCCCCAAAAGAAGTTTGATACAGTATAAAACCAAGGGTGGAAAGATCAGTCAGACATGAGGTATGGCTCTGGACAACAACAAAGGCCCCCTTTTCAACCAAACTTCCAGCAGCCTCCACCTTACCAACAGGGTTTCCAACATCCCCAAATGAGATTCGAAGCTCAAACATCAACGAGTCAGCAACAAGGGAATATCCACCACAAGGTAGACTCTAACACTGATGATCTTTTGAAACAAATTGTTCTTAATCAACAGAATGAGTTTAAGAGTCAAGGTTCGGAGCTGAGAGAGTTGAAGACTCAAATGAGTCAGATTGCCACCGCCGTCCATGAACTTGTGAGTAAGAATTATGGAAATCTACCTTCCCAACCCACTCCAAATCCAAAGGGGAATGTTAGTGCCATCACATTGTGAAGTAGGAAGCAAATGAATGATACATCTGGACCTACCATTCCACCGGGAATCACCTATACTCTAGAGAAGCCACATTCCATACCAACTGATGAGCAATCCAAGGAGAAAGATAAAGGTACGAAAAAGATTGATGATGTACCTCCTAAACCCCTTCCTTTTCCAAACAGGGTTGTTCAAACCAAGAAGATGGCTGAAGAAGCAATGCAAAAGGAGGTTTTGGACACATTCAAGCGTGTGGAGATCAACATTCCTCTACTTGAAGCCATTAAGCAAATTCCAAGATATGCGAAATTCTTAAAAGAACTTTGTACCAATCTAAGAGGGCTCAAGGTAAATGAGAGGATCAACCTTGGAAGGAATGTCTCGACACTCATTACACCAAATCTAGCAATGTCAACAAAGTTCAAGGATCCTGGGACATTCACCATCCCATGTACCATAGGGGAGTTGCACTTCTCTGGTGCTCTTTGTGATTTAAGAGCTTCAATAAATGTGATGCCTCACTCTGTATTCACTTCCTTGCATGTTGGTGAGTTGAAGCCAACAAGAGTAGTGGTGCAGTTGGCGAATAGAGCTACGGCATATCCAGCGGGAGTTCTTGAGGATGTACTTGTTCAGGTAAGAGACGTGATCTTTCTAGTAGACTTCTATGTGCTTAACATGGAGGATGATCAGGTAAGTTCTCATTCCCCCATTATATTAGGTAGACCCTTCCTCAAAACTGAAAAAACTATCATAAATGTCAATGAGGGTACACTTTCCATGGAGTTTGGAGATGAAGTTGTGATATTTAATGTTATGGATTCCATGAAGTACCCCTCAGAGGACCATTCTGCTTTTGTTATCTCCCATTTTGAACCACCAAGTAAAAACATCATGGAATTGGATTGTCCTATGCTTAGGGAGATTCTGAGTATTGGTTCTAGTTTGATGTCTAAGAGTACTTCGAAACCCGTTCCTAAGGTAAAAGACTCTCTAAGATTTGATTTTGAAATGGAATCATATTCTGATTTTGATCATGTTCACTCTGATTATGAAATGGCTGTTGAGTATGCTGATGGATTTGATGCTTTATTCTCTAATTTTGATGATGTCTATTCTAATACTGATGCTCTGTGTGCACATATTTCAGTTCCTTCAATGTCTCCATCAATACTACACCCTCCTTCATTACAACTCAAGCCATTGCCACCAAATCTGAAATACTCATACTTGTTGACTGGTGAGAGATTACATGTTATCATTGCTAACAATCTCCCTTTTGAACATGAAGAAAATCTTTTAAATATTTTAAGGGAGAACATCAGGGTGATTGGGTGGACCTTGGCTGACATATCAGGTATTCTCCCCTCCATTTGCATGCATAGGATTCTCTTGGAGGATGGGGCTAAACCGGTGAGACAGCCACAAAGGAGACTCAATCCCACCCTCTTGGAAGTTGTTAAAAAAGATGTTGAGAAATTTCTCGAGGCAGGTATAATCTTTCCCATTTTAGATTCTCAGTGGGTAAGTCCTATTCAGGTTGTTCCTAAGAAGAGTGGTGTTACTGTTGTTAAAAATGAGAAAGATGAGTTAGTTCCAATGAGGGTGCAAAATAGTTTGCGTGTGTGTATTGATTATAGGAAACTAAATCAGTCCACTTGCAAGGACCATTTCCCCCTCCCCTTTATTGATCAGATGCTTGAGAGACTAGCTGGGAAGACACACTATTGTTTCTTGGATGGATTTTCTGGATATTTTCAGGTTCTTATAGCTCCAGAGGATCTGGAGAAGACTACATTCACCTGTCCCTTTGGCACATTTGCCTACCGGAGGATGCCATTTGGACTTTGCAACGCCCCAGGTACCTTCCAGATATGTATGGTGAGTATTTTTTCTGATTTTGTTGAGACCTGCATGGAGGTATTTATGGATGATTTTACAGTGTATGGGTCTTCATTTGATGAATGTCTAATTAGTTTGGGAAAGGTGTTGAATCGTTGTATTGAGAAGAATCTGGTCCTGAACTTTAAAAAGTTTCATTTCATGGTAGAGCATGGAATTGTCTTAGGGCATGTAGTGTCATAACATGGGATAGATGTTGATAGATCAAAGGTAGATATTATTTCATCCTTACCATATCCTTCTTGTGTGCGTGATGTTAGATCTTTCCTAGGTCATGCAGGATTTTATCGGCGCTTCATCAAAGATTTTAGTAAGATTGTTATTCCTATGTCAAGATTACTTCAAAAGGATTCTGATTTTGTGTTTGATGTTTCTTGCAGGAATTCATTCGATGAGCTAAAACAACGTCTGACCACTCCACCTATCATACAACCCCCAAGGTGGGAGATTCCTTTTGAGCTTATGTGTGACGCCTCCAACTTCGCGGTTGGAGCTGTCTTATCTCAGAGGGTGGAGGGGCATTCACATGTGGTCGCCTACGCATCAAGGACACTAGATTCAACCCAATCAAATTACACAACCACAGAAAAGGAGTTTCTTGCTGTCATATTTTCTTTAGATAAATTTCGTTCATATTTATTGGGCTCTAAAGTAGTTGTTTTTTTTGACCATGCAGCTTTGAGGTACCTCCTAAAGAAGCCAGATGCAAATCCACGACTTATCCGTTGGATGCTCCTTCTTCATGAATTTGATATTGAGATAAAGGACAAGAAGGGATCAGAGAATTTGGTGGCGGACCACATGAGTAGGCTTACTCACACACTAGAGGATGACACCTTGGACCAGGTACCACTTCGGGACACTTTCCCTGATGAACATCTCTATACCATCTCAGGTACGCATCCTTGGTATGCTGATTTAGTTAATTACATTGTTTCCTCTGAAATACCAGCAAATTGGAAGAAGCATCAAGTCCAAAAATTAAAAAGTGAGTCTAGGTTTTATGTGTGGGATGATCCTTGCCTCTGGCGCATGTGTAGGACCAAGTTATTAGGAGGTGTATTCCTGATCATGAGTTTGAGTCTGTTTTACAATTCTGTCATACACTTTCATGTAGTGGACACTTTGGACCCCAATGGACAGCTAGGAAGGTTTTGGACTCTGGATTATATTGGCCTAGATTATTCCATGATGCCAATGTGTTTTGTAAGTCATGCTCTCGTTGCCAACACACTGGGAACATTTCTAAGAGACATGAGATGCCCCAACAACCCATACTATTCTGTGAGATTTTTGATGTATGGGGCATTGATTTTATGGGTCCTTTTCCAAGTTCATATGGTTTCTTGTATATTTTGGTTGCTGTTGATTATGTGATAAATGGGTGGAGGCCAAGGCCACCAGGACTGACGATTCTCATGTTGTTGTGGACTTTGTAAAAGCACATATTTTTTGCAGGTTTGGAGTACCAAAGGCCATCATCAGTGACCAAGGGACACACTTTTACAATAGTAATTTTTCTTCCCTCCTTCGGAAGTATGGGGTGACACAGAAAACATCAACACCATACCACCCCCAAACAAATGGCCAAGCTGAGGTTTCAAATCGTGAGTTGAAACAAATCTTGGAGAAAACCGTGCAGCCAAATAGGAAGGATTGGAGCAAGTGCATGGATGATGCATTGTGGGCTTATAGGAAAGCATACAAGACCCCCATTGATATGTCCATTTCGGATTGTTTTTGGGAAAGTGTTTCATCTCCCCGTGGAAGTTGAGCATCGGGCTTATTGGGCTATAAAGAAATGCAACATGGATTTGGCCCAAGATGGAATCCAAAGGAAGCTGCAAATTCAAGAGCTTAAGGAGATTAGATTACAATCATATAAGAACTCAAGGCTCTACAAGGAAAGATCAAAAGTAGCTCATGACAAAATGATCCAACAAAGGGAGTTTCATGTTGGAGAGAAAGTCCTTCTCTACAGTTCACAACTGAAGCTGATGCCTGGTAAGTTGCGTTCCAGATGGTTAGGTCCTTATGTTGTGACTAATGTTTTTTCTTATGGTGCAGTGGAGATCACACAAGAGGACACTAAAAGAAGCTTTATAGTCAATGGGCAACGTTTGAAGAGATACATTGAGGGACTTCCTACTGATGTAGTGGATTTTATCACACTGCATGACCCCATCATCACTTGAGCACATCAGGCTGTTCCTAACCCTTTCACTTTTATATTATTTGTCCTATTTAAAAATTCTGCATTTCATGTGCATATATCATATCATAGGTTCACATTTAGGACAATGCAATATTTTAAGTGTGGTGGAGGGAACCTTTTAGTTTAGTAATTTCAATTGCTTTCCTGTTCAAAAAAAACCCAAAAAAATTGTGTGTTTTTCAAAATTTGTGTGTTTATTTTACAATTTTCTGTGTGTTTTTGAAACTTTTGGGCTGAAATGATTCTCATCACCATTTTTAAATCCATATCAATAAGTGAAACAATTTACCCCTGGAAACTAAGCTTAAATGAATACTGAAATGAATTTGTTTCAAGTTCAAATATTTAGTAATTTCATGAAAAGTACGCTGAATTTTTAATCCCATGCCAATATCACTGTCTTTATATTTGAAATCACTTTTCTATGAGGCTTCTGAACCATTATTTTCATATTCTTTAAATTCACCTCACTTCTTGAGAGAACCAAACCATGCTTGATTTAACCATAATTTGATCTATTCCTGTCAAAACTTGAGGGTTTGAGGTACATATGTTTAAATGATTGAGGCATTTATTTGGTATTAAAGCCCCTATTTCAAAGAATCCTTTTTTATAATGGCCTACCTTGAATATTTAATCCTTTTAGCCCTTAGAATCCATGCACATGCTGTTAGGTTAAGCCACATTAAAAGCCAATTTTCCCTATCCAACCAACTCTTGAAGTGAAATTGCATAATCTAGTTGAGCTTAAGTGTGAGGGAAGCTGTCTTGTGTTGTGCAACCACATTATGTGATACTTTGGGTGGAAAATTAAATTATGAAGAGATGTGTTTGCTGCTAAAGAAAGTCATTATATTGAAAGCTGTTCCTTTTCTGGAGCTTTCATGACAAGTGAAGCTGTGCCTTTTCTGGAGATTCTAATTGAGGTGGAAAGTTGTGCCCATCTGGAGCTTTCAAGAAAATCATGTTTGAGAAGATTGACATTTTTTATGCTGAAATGATGAATGGTGTAAACATTTCATGACTTTTCATGATGATGGAGCTGAATTGATACTATGGGGATTGAAGATAAGACCATATTTAAGTGAAAATTAGATTATTGCAATTTTGCTTCAAAAGAGTCAAGCCCTCCTCATACAGCCTCAGAGTTTTTCAAATCTTAATCCTACCAACCGAAAGCCACAGAACAACCCTGAATAGTACTCATGATAAACATATGTCCTTGACTCACATCGGGTAGCGATGTAGGAATCTATCAAGCCTATGGTGACCCTTGTATGAGTTTGGATGAGAAAGACATTGCAAAAAAAATTGATATTTGAGTGATGAGAGAAAATTCAAGCGAGGTAAGTATTTTGTGCATGGGAGGATAAATGAAGTTGAAATATATTGAATGATATAAATGGAGAACTTGAAATAATGTTTTTAATGAGGCATGATATCTTTTGATTCTTGGTGGGAAATTGATTGATCTCAAGGATATGTGTTTTAAAATTGGTTTTGATTTGATATTGATGTTTACTTGACATGAGGTTTTGCCCAGGAGTGAAAAAGGGTAAGTGTGGGGGAGTTAATAAAACACTATTTTATTGAATATTTTATTGATAATAAATGATATAATTTCCTCACATTGTGTTAAATATGTTTAATTAGAAAGTATTTGGGATTAGATCATTCATTTAAATATTTGATGAAAATTCCAGTTTTACCTTTATAGTTCACTGTAGTATTTCGAAGATAAATATTTTTATATTTATTATTTGAATATGAAATTTTGTAAAAGTGTTCCTAACTTCATTAGATACAACTGTTATTCAGGACACTAGATCTAAAGAGTTCATTTGGTTGTTCAAATTGGGCCATGAAGTCAAAGTTGGGATGGGCTCGCCAGAATGGAGAAGCTTCTGTATTTCGGTCAGAACTCCTTCATATGGGCCGGTATTGAGCCCAAATTTGGAGAGGATATAGAAGACCCATATCCGCACATTTGATCCTTCTGAAAGGCCGGCCAATTCACGCGTTTTGGTGGTCAAATGGGCTGTGAACGTTGGAATAAAATATTTGGCCGAATTTCAACATTCACATTTGAAACCACTTGTAACCTCTCCTCCCCTCCCCTCTATAAATTGGAGTTTTTCTCATTTGGAGGGGTTGGGACGTGAATTGGGAGATTGTAGACAGAGGAGAATTTGTTTCACCCAAATTCTCCAACTATTGTAAGAGGGGTATCTCTTGAAGCAAGGATCCCCTCACCGAAGCCTCCTTCTCTTCTTCATTTTGTAATGTTTTCATTTGTGTAATAAATTTCTTTATTCTTCTTTTATTTCTTATCTTTTTCTACTATTTTGTTTAAATTTCTTCTTATCTTAATTTTCCTTTTTGGGCTGGAATTCTTGAGTAGAAGCGTTATTGGGTTATACCCATTATAAACCTTTGCACATGCAAAACTCTTCTACGATGATTACGTCACCCATGGAAGAGTAGTCTTTTAGTAATCGATCTATCTTCTACCCTCTTCATTTAATTATTTTGAATCATTGAGCTACTGTAATTCACTTAATATGATCCATGAATTTTGTTTTTAAATTGTAAGAAACTAAGCAAGCAATTGGACAATTAACACAAAAACACGCGAGGTCGGGATTTTGTGTAAATTGTGAGAGCGCGATCTTAATCAGTAATACAAGACCACACGAGATAAATTTGTAGAGTTCAAATATAATCCCTAAACATAATTCATCCTCATTTCCAGAATGGATATGTGACTTAATTTACCACTGACCATAAGCTAATCTTAGAACATCAATCAAAGCAGGGTGATGTGATTGCATTTTCCGAAGTTAGCCTATGGTTAAATTCACATCATCTTCGTGGTAAAGTTAATTCTCGTAGGGTTCGGGATTTAACAAATTAAGGGATCATAATTAAGTGAATGTTAATTTACATGATAATGATTAATAATAAAGTGAAGAGGTTGAGTTATATCGATTACGCCTTTTAAATAGATTTCTAAAAAAACATCTTCTTGTTGTGTCATTTTAATCGAAATTAATTTCAAAACTAAAAAAAAAATTATACAATCTTCTTCCAGCAAACTTCTTCTAGATTCATAAACTACAACAAACCCCAATCCTTTAAAGTAATGTTTTTATTCTATTCTATTTTATTTTATTTTTTTAGAATGCCTCTAATAAGTTGATAAATTCACTTCCTCCTTTGAGAGACAACCTTGGTCAGCCACTCTGCTACACCTAAGTACCCCAAATTACACTAATCA
Source organism: Viscum album (assembly GCA_963277665.1). Taxonomy (NCBI): domain Eukaryota; kingdom Viridiplantae; phylum Streptophyta; class Magnoliopsida; order Santalales; family Viscaceae; genus Viscum; species Viscum album. The sequence goes on from OY728166.1 coordinate 726,891,409, forward strand.
TTTAAGGGCGCCCACGACAGCGCTCTATCACGAACTGATATATATTATCTATATATTCTAACATATTAATATACATATTAATATATAATAATGTCAATATATATAAATATGTATAAATATGTATAATTTTACTTACAGATACACATATATATAATGTATATACATGTGTATGTATGTCGTATATATGTATGCATGTATTTATTTATTTATTAATAAGCCCACAAAAAAATATATATTTTATAAATGTATTTAAAACCAATCTTACAAATATATATTAATATATGAATAAATAAATAAATAAATAAATATTAATATACGAATAAATATATGGATAAAAATATAACTATACATATATATAAATAGATATTAATATACGAATAAATAAAGATAAATATAAATATATATAACTATATATATACACATTAATATAAATATATTTTAATATACAAATAAATATTACTATATGTGTATAGATATATCATTAAATGGAGAACAAAGTAAACATGGAGGAGTGGTAAAGTGTCCAGCGCCCGGGGAAGAGGTCTCAAGTTTGAATCCAGGGAGAGGCAGGGGCGCGCGCGCGTGTGTAGGGGGGACTAGTGCTGTTAAAGGCCGGCACGTGGGGGGGTGGGTGCAAGTGGGGGGCTTCGGAGCGCTGTTAGAAGGGGGTGACAACCACTGTTAAAATGACTCTCCAATTTTTGGATTTTTATTTTATTTTTTTTGCATTTTTTGAATTTTATCGGCATTATGAAATGTGGTGATAAAGAACCTTTAATGAGTGATTTTTTTAGTACTGATAAAAGTGACTCTTTTTAAATTTTATCAGATTAAAAATTAAAAAAACTGATATTAAAATCTATTGCTAGCATTGATAAAAGGGCTATTTATAATTAAGTCAATCAACTCTCAAGCTTACATCTCCATTCTTCTGGCTGTAGTTATCCGGAAGCTAAAATCCCCCTTAGAAAAACTAAACACCCCAATAATCTTTGAATCATCCTCGTTAGCTTCGGCCGGGACCCGAGTCATCAGATTCAACTCAACCGGGTCTCCGTTGGGTTGTATTCCACAAAAATCTATGATCGTTACTGTGCGGTTTTTCCCAAACCGGCTTGGATTGAGTGAACTCATTGGGGAAACTTCATCGCCATGGCCCAACAGAAAATCTTCATTTGAACATTGATTATTTATCGATCGTCATTACTTCATTCAGTTCCCAGCTTTTTTATGTTGTTTGTTGATCTTCCTCAAACTCGATTTCATCTGTTTCTATGAAAAAAATCAATGCCCGGTCACACTCGATCACCCTACAACACTCCTTCATTATTGCAGTTTACAATTTGGTCAAAAGGTGCAGCTAGGCAATAATTTTTTTGTTAGTTTGTTCTGTCCTTGTTTAATTTGAACATGCATAAGAGAAATTCTCTTACGAAAATGAAATGACTTTTCTTATGTGAAGCATCAAATTTACATACACGGTGTCAAAACAATACAATCTTCCTCAATTAATCAGAAATCATGTTGAAAATGCACTTGAAAATAAATTTAACACCCTGATGCGCTGATGCCAAAAAAAATTCATATGCCAAACATAAGAAATTATCTAACACCCTACACATCATATAGATGAAATAAACTATTCGAAAGAAATCAAAAAATTCCGAACAACAATTAAAATTGTTAAATTGAAACATGATTAAATTTTAAATTCAAATGATCTCATACAATAAACTTATTAATTAATAAACAAAAGATAAAAATTATGAAATAAGAAGTAACAAATAAATGTTACAAAATTTTTTTATCATTAATTAATAAAAACTAGTTAAAATTTAAAAAATAATTAATTCAAAAAACATTATAAAATAAAACAAAGAATGAATAATAGAAAGATTAAATAATAAAATAAGCATAATTATTATAAAAAATTTTATTTTATTAATTGAACTATAAATTAGTCATGTTATTATTAACTAAATTAATGTCATTTGAGCAATAAATACATATTAAAACCCCTAAGATGGATGTAGAAAAAGGAAACGAATAAGGGTCACCTCACCAACCAAGAGTCATAAAGGAATGATTGACAAAAGTTGTCTACCATATTTAGTAAGGCTTATTTATATGGTAACTTATAAGTCATGATGAAATGCAAACCTTGGTACACTAATAGATATGCTGAATTTAAAACGAGTCATCATATTAGTGGTAGCTCATTTAATAAAATACCATATTATATAGTAACAATAAATGATACTTACTTGATACATGCTTCTGTTGTGGATAATAACATCATCATTATTAATCGTAACTTAGAGATTATTCCATGAGAAAGAGATGCATATTTGAAATAACTCCTCAGATTGGGAATTTAATAAATCCTCTAAAGTAAAAAAAATATCTATGTGTTAAAAAACCTATTCCAGAGTAACCAGGTGTTGAAGTTGATCAACAGGAAAATCTAGAAGCTGGTGAGAAGCATATAATGATTCCATTAGGGATTCAAAGGAATTAGATACAAAATTACCTAGGAATTTTAAGTCTCATATACTCAATATGATAAGGTATGTAAATGAAACTCAACAGGGAGTATTCTATTGACATGGAGAGACTTAAGATTTCCAATATTTTTTGTTTATAGTTAAGTAATTCATACAATAATCATTGATGAAAATGTTTTGACAATGTAAATGAGTAAATGAAATATTTACATGATAATATCAAGATTTGAGAATAGATAAACTAGGCATGTGATTTCTATGTTCTGGTGCTTTGTAGATAGTGAAATTTTTTAAATGTTCAAACTATAATGAGAAATGTTAGATAGAGAGTCCAATGGTATTTTTTCTAGTAGCGAGTTATGATCATTGAAACTTATAGGTAAAATTATGTATAAAGGGCAATGATTCAATGTGATGGGATTGATTGAGATACTTGAAGGGGTTTTGGAAACTCCATGGAATGCCCATGTCAAGATCAGTGTTATATAAAACAATTATTTCATTTTGAAGAGTATATGATACAAAATTTATACATTATAAGTGTTGTAAATTTATAGGAGTTCAAAATAATAGGATTTATTGATAGAGATTATAATTTTAATTCAAGTGATTGAGAAAGGAGTTCCTACTGAATGATTAAAATGTGAAGGAATTTATAGAGCTCACATGTATCTAATAAAAGGATGTGTATATTCATCTTATTTCTCTTATATGATAAGATATGTAATTTACTAAAAAAGAGTTGTGAATAAATGGAGATGATAAATTGTATAAAAATTGTAAATGATTTATCAAATTATATAGATTTTTTTAAAAGAAGATAAGGATTAAAAAAATTTATTCAAGATAAAAAATATACAAATATTTGTTGAAATGTAAAAGATGGTGTTCCCACAACCCATAACTGATATATCTCAATAAAGTATTATTTTTAGAGTTAAATTCTTTGAAGACATAAAATATCATATGTTATATGGGAATAAAAATTTATTTTTTAAATATTCTTACTAAAAGGAAACAAATTTGATTTCCAAACACAATGGGTTTTGTATATCTTAGAATGAATATAGTGTTTAAGAGGATATTGGGAGTATGTTTGGACTTAAAAATTATCAATTTAACAAATAAAGGGATTATAGTAGTCAAATTCGAAGGTGAGTTTCACTTAATATCCTATAGAATTTAAGATGTTACACCAAATGAAAAAAATCAAATATTTAAGTTTAACTACCATGACAATGTGTGTATCACTATTTCTTAAAGGCTGATACCAGTTAAAATATAAATTGATTTTTCTTAATATCCCAATATGGTTTTAGGGTATTATGGTAAAGAGAAATGCAGAGTGTTATATTTAATTACTATAACAAAGTGAATATCATTTTATCCTAAAGGATTTTAAGATGATCTTATGGGTAATAATGTAAAAAATTATATTAATTACCATAATATTTTAAAATAAAATATTTATGGAAAGGGTTTTAATGACGATGAAGTTAGACTTATAAAAATTATGGGTAATAATGTAAAAAATTACATTAATATAGTTTTGAGTTTTCGGTATGTTGATGACATCATAATGATGTAAGAATTAATAAAGAATATTGGTCAACTTGTGTATAGTAAAATAATATATTAGGTGTCCGAAGTGGCTAATACCATGTTCAAATACAATGGGAAAGCCAATGGTTTTGCAAAAACCACTAATGAGGTGTCCTTTAAAATTAATAAAAAATTCTCTCTCTTTTACTATAAATACCCACTCTTACCTTCATATTCTTTCATTACATATCCATTATCCTCGATGTTCTGGTGTTTTCCCCCCTATAGGAGTTCCCCCATAGTGTCCTAAAGCCCCCAAGGTCCCAACCTTAATGTTTTAGGAGTTACTTCACAAGGTAAGGTAATCTTTCACCCTCCTCATTTAGTCAACACTTCTTTTATGTTATCCCTTTGAATTTCCATTTTCATATATTGGGGTTTGATTTTATGTATCCCTATTAATGTATTTTTTGTTTTAAATATTATGAGATACCATATTCTCTCTCATCAATTCATTTTATGAAATTTTAAGCGATGTCGTTAGGTTACTGAATTTTCTTAAGGGATCTCTCAACTTTTCCTTCATTTTCAAGTTCAGGTCTTTTCTTTTTCTCACCTCCCTTCCCCAAAATGGTATAATAACTACAATAACATAAATATATAGTAATTTTGTTATTATAATTGTATATTTAATTATAATATCCCCTTTACCCATATTTTATTTGAAAGAAATGAAAACAACATTTGAGATGTCTTAATTTAGCACATTCAAGGACAACAGTTTATGAATTTCTATTATCATCATTAATTATGGTCATGAAACCATTTGTTTTATAGTTGAAACAGATTATTATATATGTAATATATCCTATTTTAGGTTATTTAATCATTTTGTACAAATTATATTATGTCTTAAAGAAAAACATGTTCATTGTAATCAAACTCCTGATTACCCAAAACAGTTATCACTAAGGTTTTATATAATAATTCATCTTCACTCCCATTAACCGAATGAATTTTTATAACCATGTAATCTCATTTATGTTAAATAATAACATATAATATCAATTTTGGAAAACCACTTTCATCATACATGTTTATCCAAACATGAATATAAGTAAACAAATCTTGAAAACCAAGAAAACAAGTGGTCCCAAACAATGAAATTAAAAACATTAACCCATTAAAAATGACATTAATGAACTTAAAAAGGTTATAATAAATCATTTAAATATATAATAGGTTCTATAATTATTAATTTATAAACCTAATTTTTTTTTCAGGTCAATGATAACAAGGGAAGAACACCTTCAGACAAAAGGTAAGAGATCCTATCCATTTCACTTCTATTCAAGAATGTCCCCTATACTATGCCAATTTATGTGTAATACCTAATGATGGGGTATGATTTTTAACCTCCCCCATACTTTCATCATGATTTAAAATTAATGATAAACCCATTTATCCCTCATGAAACCCTATTATGCATACCTGATACCATACCGATAATCCATAAGGAATTCAACCTGAACCGCCTTTACTCCTTCGGGTTTCTCTATCTTTATTTTTACCCAAATGAAGTTGTATTTTATTTTTATGTAAAACTAATAAATTCTTTTTATATTCTTCAAACTCATGTATTAAGATCCATCCCTCATTATCTTTCAGGGATATACATTCATTTAATTGATTCCCTCTACGGTACTTCCCAGTAAGCAAACTCGTTTTAAGGGAACTTCCCAAATTTTTACCCAATTTCAAGTGAAATCTATCATATTTTTTATGCCACCTTGGATTTTATAAAATCAATATTTTTATTATGAAAACCTTCTTGGTTCAATTATGGTTTTATATAAATATTTTCCTTTTTTTTATTTTAAAATATCTATAGTATTTCCTTAAAACCGTACAAAGTAGTTTTAATGATGAAATTTCCAAAATACATTTAATACATTTTGTCACTTCTGTTTAACATCAATTTCAATGATATATGCCTATTTTACCATATGAACATCCATGTATGTTATAATTCATTTATTTCATGGAAATGTTCATGATACACCCATTGATTATGCTTTATGTCATGATTGTGGTACCCAATTATTTCCATGGGTAACCCTTATGTTTATGTAAGATTGATTATGTATGATTCTTTATATGAAAAAAATATTCATGAAATGTAATATGGTGTGCCCATATAGCGCTCCAATGCATTGGGTAAAGTTATATTTCATGATACTCTATGTGCAATGGTCTTAGCGGTTAGCCTTGGCCTGTGCTACTATGGGAAACAGGATCGGCGAATAGCCTTGACTCGTACTATAAGATCCCGGTTTTTGGAAAGGTATGTTTTCATTATGTTTTGGTTGAATCCCTTGTTTTAGGATTCAAGGGATATTTCCTAAATGTGTGAGAGGCCTTGGGGATGTTCTGGGGGCTCAGGGCACAGAAGAAAGGAAATCTGGGCAAGACAGGCCAGGGCGCACGACCTGCGCACGACCAGGCAAACCGTGATTCCCGCCCAGGATAAACTGTGCGACCCTTCCTCCTCCGGGCAGAAGAATGCACATGGTTTGTGCATGGTTTGCCAAACCGTGTGGTTAAATAACGCGAACCCTCCTCCTCTAGATAGTGGCATGCGCACGATTTGCGCACGGTTTTCCAAACCATGTGGACAAACCCTGTGACCACTTAAAGTTGGGAAAAATTACAAGTTTGCCACTCCGGGCTTTAAAAACCCACTCGGGATTTCCTCTCTTTTCCTCCCTCTCCACATTAGACACAAACCAAAACGCCCAAAGGCTTCAAGAGACCTATCTAATTCGATTCTAAGGCATTTTTGGTGTTGTTGGTTGCGGATCAAAGCTCCGGGTAAGGCTAATATCATCCTCGCTTCTCTTTATGGTTTAGGGTTTGTATCTTCTCTCCCTCTTGTTCCGAATCTCTAAAACCCTAACTTTTGGATGAGTTTTAGGTTGAAGCTCCAATGGTTGGTCGGATTGAGGTCTAAGGACTCGATTGAGAGTGCGTTCAACCGCGGTTTCGAGGTAGGTGGTCTACAAGTGATATCCCATAGTTATTTGGGTATTTGTGCATGTTTAGTTGTGTTCTTGATTTCCTTTGGTAATGTTTTGGATAACCTTTGCATGTTTAGTAATAATGGTGTTTAAAATGGAAAATGGTAACCCTCATGATCCTTGTGGGATGTGTTGGGATAGACTTGACCTAATTGGTGCCATCCATGGGATATGCCGACATTTCCCGAATTTAGGGATTGATATTAAACAAGTGACCTTGTTGTAATGAATTTTAGAGCCCTTGATAAATGTGTTGGCATGATTGTTTGAACATGGAATAGAAGTTAGGTGATGCAACTAGACTTGGTAATAACATATGGGTTAAAGTGGAATGGGTTAAATGATTGATTCATGGGAATGATGAACGGGTTAAATGGGTTAAAGTGTAAACAGATTAAAGAACATAATGGGATAGATTATGGGTTTAATGTTGAATGCTTAGTGAGATAGGCATAACACATGGGAATTGGGTGAATGGTTAAATGATGTGAAATGGTAATGTGTTAATGGGTTAAGGCATGATGTGGTTTCCCATGTGGGTTGTGGTGAATAGTGTTTGCCGAAGGGTAATGGTTTGGATGGTTGATGGTTACTTATATATAAGCATGCGCACATGGCTTCGTAGAGTGGGGTATGACTTGAGGATCTATGCCCACGGCTCGAGTGAAGAATTAGGTTCTAAACTCAACGCTAAATGCACGGGTTAGGAAAGGGGAATGAGGGTCTATTATCTTAATGGTTGCATCCACCCGGACTGAGGCTTCGAGGTGAGGTTATGGTTGCTATGAGGGATTAGTCCTAGTGAGATAGGACAACGATGTGTTTACCCTCTTGCATGCGATTGTTGGCCTTAGACCCATGTAACATAGTGTATGTGATTAACCCATGGAAATGTTATGAAATAGTAAATGGTGATAATGGGTGTGTAATGAATGGTAATGTAAGTGGCATTGGCTTGGATCTAAACTGGATAATGGTATCTTAGATAATTACTTGGAAATTATCATTCATATTCCATTTCATGCACTATCTGTTTAGACTGGATATTTTGTAGACACTGTTGGCGGTGGACTACTGAGTTGTACTCACACCCTACTCGGGCTGCTGTTGGGTACCCAAGAAGACTTCATGTTTTCAGGTCAGGAGAAGGGAAAAGGTCCTTGCTAGATAGTGAGTGGACATGGGTAGCACTTGGTGGAGGATCCAGACTTAGAGTCAGGACCATTTTGGGGATTTTGTCTGTTGTCTTTATTTTGGGGTTTTTCCCACTTTTTCACTTGTAGTATGACATGGAATATTTATTGTCTGGAATTGGTTGTTATGCAGGTTCCTTGTTTATTGATTATTGTTTCCGCAATTGTTATATTTATGTTGTGGTATACTCTGATAAAAAGGGGGTATAGTCTCCCCACTTGAATACATAGACCCCCGCTGCAAGTCGGCAGCCTTTGGTGTACGGGGAGGTGCGCTTAAGGTCATTTAACCACACGGCTCGGAGTACTGGTTTTGTGGCTTCTGGGACAGGGATGTTACAAAGTGGTATCAGAGGAGGTCTTTATTATCCTTCTCTGAGGTCTTTTTATTTGGGATTGGTAGCCAAGGGTTAAGATGTGTTGGGCCTTGGTAATGATCTCGTGCTTGGGAGTAGCTAACCCAGGTACGGGGGTAACCCAAGTCACCCTAGGTGGGAAATGATGTTCTTGGTTTTGTGATGTTACAGTTGATTATATTTCACCGTTGGGTGATGCACATGTGGTTTGATGTGATTGTTTTATGAAATTTGGCTCGTGGCCTTAACGGCATGACGATTTTCATTCATGCATCATTGAAGGCACCTAGGGAGATAGGTGACATGCATTATGTTATGCACACGCACGGGGTGGGTGTGTGAGGCAGGAAAGTAGGGTGCATCATGCATTTCATGAAACCAAGAAATAATGAGAAGAATGAAATAAAACAAGTGGGTAAATGATGTTTAATAGAGTAATGGGGTTTGAAACAAGTTGTAAAATGTTGTTGGGTTAGCATATGAAAAGTGGGTTGCTGTAGCTAGTAAAGATCTTTTGATGGAGTCATGAAAGTTTATGGTATGCGTTCTAAATCTCGTGCTTGGCATTATAGAGAAATGCCACCACGGCGTCGGTTACCAGTTGGGCAATGGGAGGGTGTTGCTGAGAACACTCCTCCAGTAGAGGAGCAAGAAAATGTGGTGATAAATGAAGGTAGAGAAGACCAGTTCCGAGAGAAGTTGACTCGCCATATGCCGATGATGGATCGGGACCCAGGGCGGGTTGCACCGTGTATGTTTGAGCTGACCAGGGAGTTCCAGCTGCAGCACCCTCCGACTTTCACCGGAGAGGGTGGCCCCGAGGAATCATAGTTCTGGTTAGAGTCTGTCCAGATGATACTAGATCATCTAGAGAACCTCGTTGAAAAGAGAGTAAAGCTGGACACTTATATGTTGCGGGTCCAGGCTAGGCATTGTTGGGACATTCAAGCTCAAATTGAGCAGGCTGAGGGAATGTCGTGGAAGTTTTTACAGGAAAAGTTTCTGGAGAATTTCTTCCCAGAGACCTTGAGACAGGAGTGTGATACAGAGTTTATGAGCCTGAATCAGGGATCACTATTGGTGATGGACTATGCCAGTCACTTCACTAATTTGAGACGCTTAATCCCAGTGTTAGCAGGGGATGAGGCAGCATTAGCAAGGCGTTTCCAGGATAGGCTGAGACATGAGATCAGGTCTCAAGTAAACATATTCCGCTTGAAGAGGATTGTAGAGGTAGTAGATCAGGCACTGATCTCATAAGGAAACTTTAAGGGAGCTTTGGGTAGTGAATTTGTGGTGCCAGTGGGGCAGGCGAGCGGTGCAGCTACCGAAGGTCATAAGCGATGCCATGAGAGCTCACAGCATGGTGGAAGTGTGAAAAGTGGCTGGAAGAGAGGGTCAGCCTCTCAGAGTGGAAATCAGGTGTTCTGCTATCAGTGTAGTAGGATGGGGCATATGTGTGGTCAGTGTCCTCAACCTCCAGTTGAGTGCCTTTTGTACGGTCGGATGAGACATGTGCAGAAGTTCTGTAGGAAACCTCAGCAGGTGGGTGATTATGATGGTGGAAGGAAGGTACCAGATACAAGAAGGGGATCTGTTTCCCCATATCAGGCAGGCTGTTGGAGCTCCACGGGCCGTACTGGCAGAGGCGGTGGACGTGGAACTCTAGGGAAGGATCCGTCATGTCAGGAGGGCAGTGCAGCGCAGGGCGTTCAGGCTAGAGGCTAGGGTAGATGGGCAAGTCAGCTTCAGGCAGTTCAGCTTGCACCTGGTGATGGAGAGGCTGGACCGTCGACTGTTCGAGGTATGATCCTTGTAGATCCTACTTTTTCTAGTGCGTTTTTTGACACAAGTTCAACACACTCTTTTATATCTACTCAACTTGTGTTAGCACTTGGTTTACCTGTGGAGGGGGTGTGTGGGGTGATGTCAATTGACACTCCGTTGGGGGTGTGGGTTGAGGATATCAAGTAGTGCAAGGGATGTGCCTTGGAAGTTGGTGGGTATCATTTTCTATGGGACTTGTTCATTCTCAAGATGTTAAGGTTTAACCAAATCCTAGGAATGGATTGGTTGGTGTTGTATCGGGCGCACATGGACTATTATCGTCATAGAGTATCATTCAGGTCGCTTGAGGGTGGCGCTTATGCCCACCATGGTGAATGGGATATTCGAGTAGGGCGTGTAGGGCCGTTTTGTCAACAGATGAGTGGAATCGCGGATCAAGTGGCATGTCTTATGATTGATGATTATGAGGGAGGGGAACAAACTAATTTCCCTCCTGTGGTGGATCATTTTCAGGACATGTTTCCTGAGGATTTCTCGGGGTTACCCCCTGAGAGGGATGTTGAGTTCACGATCGAGTTGCTGCCGGGAACGTAGCCAGTTTCTATTATTCCATACCGAATGGCACCGGACGAACTCTAGGAACTGATGGTTCAGCTTGAGGAGTTGGAGCATAAGGGGTTTATCTATCCTAGTACTTCTCCTTGGGGATCTCCCATTCTTTTTGCAAAGAAGGCTAATGGGTCGTTAAGGCTGTGTGTTGACAATCAAAAGTTGAATTAGATGACGGTGAAAAACTTGTACCCTCTTCCTAGAATTGATGATCTGTTTGATTAGTTGAGGGGTGCATCAGTGTTTTCTAAGATTGATCTAAGGGTATGTTATCACCAGTTGAGGGTGAGGTCTTCCGACATACCGCGGATAGATTTCTGGAGTCGGTACGGCTTGTTTGAGTTTTTGGTAATGCCTTTCGGCTTGACCAATGCACCGAAAATTTTTATTGCTTTGATGAACCAGATATTTCATCCCTATCTAGATAGGTTTGTGGTTGTCTTTGTTGACGATATCTTAGTGTACTCTAAAGCTCATGATGATCATGCCCAACATATTGACAACGTCTTTGGTACTCTAAGGGAGTACCGACTATACACCAAGCTATCCAAGTGTCAATTCTGGATATGTGAGGTACATTTTCTGGGTCACATCATCTCGGAGGCAGGCGTGTCAGTGGATCCATAGAAAGTACAGGAAGTTTTATCTTGGGAGCATCCCGAGAGTGTTTCTGATGTTCGGAGTTTTTTTGGGTTTGGCCGGTTATTACCGAAGGTTCATTCAGGATTTATCTCGCTTGGAAGCACCACTTTTGGGATTGAACAAGAAGGGAATCAGGTTCGAATCATCTGAGGCTTGTGAGAATTCCTTCCAAGAGTTGAAGAAGCGGTTGACGACCGCACCTATCTGGATCTTACCTAAGTCGAGTAAGAAGTACATTGTGTTCTGTGATGCATCCTGAATCAGACTTGGGGCTGTGTTGATTCAAGATGAGAAGGTGGTGGCTTACGGGTCAAGGAAGTTGAGACCCCATGAGAGGAATTATCCCACTCATGACCTTCAGTTGGATGCAGTAGTGTAAACCTTGAAGTTCTAGAGGCACTCTCTGTTGGGAGAATGGTTTACCGTGTTTACCGACCATAAGAGTTTAAAGTACATATTCTCACAGCGATATCTGAATCTTAGGCAGCGAAGATGGGTTGAATACCTCTAGTCTTTTGACTTTGAGTTGGTGTACACGCCGGGAAATGGAAACAGTGTTGCTGATGCTCTGAGAAAGAAGGTTCAGAATCAGGTGGTTCAGGAATCTAGTACCGAGTGGAAGAAGATGGCTTTGTTTGCAGAGATGCACCTAGAGGTACATGAGATGAATGGTCAGGTCACTCTTGCTTCCTTAATGATGGAGTCGACACTTTTAAGTCGAGTTAAGGAAGGTCAGCTTGATGATACTGAGTGATTTATCATGAAGGAAAATCTTAAAGGTGGGGAGCTACTTTCTGGTTGGTCCGTCAGTGTGGACGAAGTTGTTTGTGTTCGTGATCGTGTGGTTGTGCCAGAGTGTATGCGGGAAGAATTGATGCGTGACTTCTAGGCATCAAAGTGGGAAGTTCATCCTGGTTTGACCAAGATGTACCATGATCTCCAGAGGAAGTTTTGGTGGCTTGGGATGAAGAAGGAAGTTGCGGGCTTTGGGGCACGGTGCCTTACCTGTCAGCAGGTGAAAGCCGAGAATCAATGGACAGGTGGTTTGTTGTATCCATTTCCCATTCCGGAATGGAAGTGGGATGATGTGATAATGTATTTTGTCGTGGGTCTTCCAAGGACTCCACGGAATAATGATGCAATATGGGTGGTTGTGGGTCGGTTAACGAAAGTGGCTCATTTCTTATCGATTCAGAAGACCCTTACAGTCGACCAGTTGGGTGAGCTGTATGTTTGGGAAATAGTGCTGTTTCATGGTGTGCCACGGACCATAGTTCCAGACCGAGATCCACGTTTCACATCGCATTTCTGGAAAGGGTTGCAGAAGGCACTTGGTATGAAGATGTTTTTGAGTACGGTTTTCCACCTGCAGACGGACGGGCAGTTGGAGCGTACGATCCAAGTGTTGGAAGACATTTTAAGAGCTTGTGTCTTGGACTTTTGGTAGTTCTTGGGGGAGACACCTATCGTTAGTTGAGTTTTCCTACAACAACCATTTTCAGGATACGATTCAGATGGCACCATTTGAGGTGCTTTATGGGAGACCATGTAGATCTCTATTGTGTTGGCTAGTGGTCGGTGAATCCGAGTTGTTGGGGCGAAGTCTCATGCAGGAGACTTCAAAGAGAGTTAAGTTGATCAGGAAGTGGATGGATATGTCTTAGAGTTAGTATAAGTCATATGCATATCGGAGGCATATACCTCTTGAGTTTGAGGTGGGTGATAAAGTTTTCCTTCGGGTGTTGCCAAAGATGGGTCACCGACAGATTCGAAAGCAGAGTAAGTTGGCGCCCAGGTATGTGGGACCTTTTGAGATTGTGGAGAGGATCAGACTAGTGGCATACCAATTGGATCTTCCACAGTGGTATGGTGGGATGCATGATGTGTTTCATGTGTCGCAGCTTCGACGGTATCACCCTGACCCATCTCACGTGGTTGATATTGAGGACGTGGAGCTTGAGGCTGATGCATCCTTTGAGGAGCATTCGGTTCATGTGGTGGATCATAGTGAAAAGGACTTGTGAGGAAAGGTTGTGCCATTAGTGCGAGTAATATGGTAGCATGGGAATGTTCAGGAAGAAACTTGGGAGCGGGAATTGGATATGCTGGCTCAGTGGCCTGAACTCTTCTCTTCGATGGATCAATGAGGCTTGGAAACTCGACTTGAGGATGATCCGTTATAATGTGGGGAGGTTGTAAGATCTCGGTTTTTGGATAGGTATGTCTTCATTATTTTTTGGTTGAATCCTTTGTTTCAGGATTAAAGGGATGTTTCCTGAATGTGTGAGAGGCCTTAGGAATGTTCTAGGGGCTCGGGGTACGGAAGAAAGGAAATCTGGGCAAGACAGGCCAGGGCGCACGGCCTGCGCATAGCTAGGCAAACCGTGCGGCCTACCCAGGATAAACCGTGCGACCCTTCCTCCTCCGGACAGAATTATGTTCACATTTTTCCAAACCATGCGGCTAAATCGTGCGACCCCTCCTCCTCCAGATAGTGTCATGTGCACGGTTTGTGCACGGTTTTTCAAACCGTGTGGACAAACCGTGCGGCCACTTAATGTTGGGAAAAATTACAAGTTTTCCACTCCGGGCTTTAAAACTCCACTCAGGATTTCCCCTCTTTTCCTCCCTCTCCACCCTAGGCACGAACCAAAACCCCCAAAGGCTCCAAGAGACCGATCTCCTTCGATTGTAAGGCGTTTTTGGTGCCGTTGGTTGTGGATCGAAGCTTCGGGTAAGGATAATCCCATCCTCGCTTCTCTTTTTGGTTTAGGGTTTGTATCGTCCCTCCCTCTTGTTCCGAAGCTCTAAAACCCTAACTTTTGGGTGAGTTTTAGGTTGAAGCTCCAAAGGTTGGTCGGATCGAGTTCTAAGGACTCAATTGAGAGTGCGTTCAACCGTGGTTTCGAGGTAGGTGGTCTACAAGTGATATCGCATAGTTATTTGGGTATTTGTGCATGTTTTGTTGTGTTCTTGATTTTTTTTTGGTTATGTTTTTGATAACCTTGGAATGTTTGGTAATAATGGTGTTTAAAATGGAAAATGGGAACCCTCATGATCCTCGTGGGATGTGTTGGGATATACTTGACCTAATTGGGGCCATCCATGGGATGTGCTGGAATTTCCCGGATTTAGGGATTGATATTAAACAAGTGACCTTGTTGTAATGAATTGTAGAGCCCTTGATAAATGTGTTGGCATGATTGGTTGAAATTAGAATAGAAGTTAGGTGATGCACCTAGACTTGGTAATAACCTATGGGTTAAAGTGGAATGGGTTAAATGATTGATTCATGAGAATGATGAACGAGTTAAATGGGTTAAAGCGTAAATGGATTAAAGACCATAATGGGATAGATTATGGGTTTAATTTTGAATGCTTAGTGAGATAGTCATAACACATGGGAATTGGGTGAATGGTTAAACGATGTTAAATGGTAATGTGTTAATGGGTTAAGGCATGATGTGATTTCCCATGTGGGTTGTGGTGAATAGTGTTTTCCGAAGGGTAATGGTTTGGATGGTTGATGGTTACTTATATATAAGCATGTGCACATGACTTCATAGAGTGGGGTATGACTTGAGGATCTACGCCCACAGGTCGAGTGAAGACCGAGGATCTAAACTCCATCCTAAATGCACAGGTTAGGAAAGGGGACTGAGGGTATATTCTCCTAACGGTTGCATCCAACTAGACTGAGGCTTCGAGGTGAGGTTATGGTTGCTATGAGGGGTTAGTCCTAGTGAGATAGAATAACGATGTTTTTACCCTCTTGCATGTGATTGTTGGCCTTAGACCCATGTAACATAGTGTATGTGATTAACCCATGGAAGTGTGCTGAAATAGTAAATGGTGATAATGGGTGTGTAATGAATGGTAATGGAAGTGGCATTGGATTGGATCTAAACTGGATAATGGTACCTTAGATAATTTCTTAGAAATTATCATTCATATTCCCTTACATGCACTATGTGTTTAGACTGGATATTTTTTAGACACCGTTGGTGGTGGCCTACTGAGTTGTACTCACACCCTGCTTGGGATGCCATTGGGTACCTAAGAAGACTTCATGATTTAAGGTCAGGATAAGGGAAAAGGTCATTGCTAGATAGTGAGTGGACATGGGTAACACTTTGTGGTTGATCCAGACTTGGAGTCGGGACCATTTTGGGGATTTTGGCTGTTGTCATTATTTTGGGGTTTTGTCCACTTTTTCACTTGTAGTATGACATGGCATATTTATTATTTGGAATTGGTTGCTATACAAGTTCCTTGTTTATTGATTATTGTTTCCGCTATTGGTATATTTATTTTGTGGAATACTATGATAAAAAGGGGTTATAGTCTCCCCACTTGACTACATAGACCCCCGCTGCTAGTCGACAGCCTTTGGCGTATGAGGAGGTGCACTTAAGGTCATATAACCACCCATCTCGGAGCACCGGTTTAGTGGCTTCTGGGTCGGGGGCGTTGCACGTACTACTATGGAAAGCATGATTAGAGGTTAGTCTTGACTCATACTAATGACATGTTTTATTTTCCTTCCACATTTCTATGATTCCATGTTTATATGTTCCTATGTTTATATGTTATTATTCTATATGTACCATGCTTTTGATATCATTATGTCATGCCTTCTAACTCATGTTATTGATCTTTATTCTTATGTTCATTCCATTACTGGGATTTTTTGCTCATCCCTTTTTTCATGCGTTCCCCATGGTACCCTATGAAAATGTAAGGGTTCAATATAAGTTATGAGCTCTTTTTGGAGATTAAATAATGAAGTGTTTTTTTATCCCCTTGTTTTATGTTTTGTGTACCTAGTCTTACAAGACACTATACATAATGATCCTTGGATTTTACTCAGATGCATAATTATTCTTAAAATCATGTAATGTTTTGTATAAATGTCCAGGGTCACTATAGGTGGTATTAGAGGATGGTCTAGTTATTTTTGGAGATTAATAATAGAGAACCTTAGTGAGAACCTTAAGGATGATACAAAGTAAAAGAAAACACCCCTATGTTTTGGTATGTATATAGTAAGTGGTTTATCAAGAAAATACATCCCTGTTGTTGGGACCAAGTTGAATGGAAAAGGAAGTTTAAAGAGTTAGCCTTTGCAGAGTGTTGTATTTTGTTGTCAAGGAAGATAAATCAATTCACTTTGTAGAAGGATCTCAAACCAGACGATGCTTTGCTGATATGTATTTCTAAAATATCATAAGTCAGGAGAACTTGTGATGCAAGCCTTATAAAGGAAAGGGGGAGAAATGATGATGCCAATCATATATATTTTTGATTGGAAGGAATGATGCTGCTGGAAAATATGGAAGGTTTAGTACTTTCCATTGTAACTCTGACAATGCTAAAGCTGATCTATCAAAGGATATATATCACGATAGTGGAGTTCGCGATGAATGCTGAAGAATGGTTATGGGAATCAGTGAAGAGAGGAATGACAAAGAAATGGACAATCTGGGGGCGGTACAAAAGTACAGTTTAAGGTGGCGCCGTTTTCCAGTGTTTGCCAAATTTTAGGGCCTGAAAATTGGGAGATGAAGATGTGTTTTTGGAAATGGATGTTGCATGAAAGATTGAAGATGGTTTAGAATTTGGTGTGCATGGAATTATTTAAGGACAGATCATCAAATAATGGCAAAGGCATGGAGTGCGCGGAAATTTAGGCAGGTTGCGTGAAAAAATAAAGTGGTTCGCGAAATAGTAGTGGGTTGCACAAAAAATCTGCGGGATTCGCAAAATAGTGGAATGACGTTTTTCGCGCAAAAGGTGTTTCGAGATCAGAAGTTCAAAAAATTTCAAAGGCATTATCTGTGTGAAAAATTGGATCATTGCGCGAAATACGATGTCGCGTGAAAGGATGGGTTTGCATGAAATATGGAATGCGGTGTGGAATTTTGCGCGCAATTGGTGCTTCATGCTTAGAATGATGAAAAATGGAAAAACCATGAGGTGAGAGAAATATTGGAGCATTGCGCAAAATATGAAGTTGCGTGAAAGAGTTTTTGCGCGCATGAAGAGGGTTTTACGCGTGGATGAGTGGTTTTCATGCCAGGTAAAAAATTACTATAAATATGAGGTGAACCCTTCTAATTTGTTAATGCTCGACACTTAGAAGAAATCTCAAGCTCTGGTGCGCATAAATTATACGCTAAGTGAGTTGCGCGGAAAGAAAGAAGTTTGAGCGAAAAGAGGATAGCTGTGTGAAAAATTGAGAAGTTGCGCGAAAAGAGAAAAAGTTACGTGCAAAAGGAATGTTGCGCGAAAAAGTTTTTCACGCCAAAAGGGATTTTTACCCGCAAGACACTTGAATTGCGCGCAAGATATCCTAAGGGCTGCACGGAAAATTTGGGGTCTTCACACATATTCAGTTGTGCGTACAGAAGTTCTTACCAGCTTTTGGGTAGGAACCTTAAACAATGTATTTAAACTCCATAACTTCATGGTAATAAATTTTATTATGTTAATAATTTATGTTTTCTTTGTATAAGTATTATAATTTTATTAATATCTACATCATTTGAACTTATTCTATCAAAAGTTTTTCAATAATCATTTTGGTAAAAATGTAACTATCTATACTAACTGTTCAGTGAGACATATCATATACCTTTTTTTGATATATTGAGACTCACTTAATTTTGTTAATTAAATATAACTCTTTATATTTCTCTTTATTAACTCAATAATAACAGTTTAAGACATTAAGTGATTTTAACTTTGATTTTTTCTATTCACAATATTTTATATTTTAACTTTGAACTTATAAATGTCCAAAATAAATCCCACTACCCTCTAAAATGTTATATTATCATCATAATATCATTCTAAGATACAAAAAAACTTTTATGTTAGGAAATAACTTTATTTACTTATTGATAATATATAACAAACTATTTCTTCTATATAAATTAAGGAATTATAAGTTCTTAGAGTATTTTCTTAAAAATAATTATATCTATTAAAATATACCACTAATAGTTGTTTGATCAAATTCCTCATATTTTTATAAAAAATGGATAGACACTTTTATCCTAGATTTTTTAATCCTTTATTTTATTCTCAGTTAAGTTCTAGGATCTAATGAGTTAAAAAACCCCCTAGGTTTTTTATGGGAAACTAAAAAAAAGAAAAATATATGTTAAAGGAATGGAGTAAAACTTAATTTTATAGACTAGATGAAAACATTAAAGATGTTGAGAACCAACATGCATGTGGACATATTGGAAATGAGAACCGATCTATGTTTAGCTACATTCCATGATTATTGATATTTTATCATTTATATAAGGATTATAAAAAACCAATACAATGTTAAACGGATTTATCACGGTGACATAAACACCAAGATCATTTAACACCTTTACAAGGAAAAAAATTCCAAGTGGAATTCCAATGAAATATGGATAAATGAAAAACTCTCCACCTATATAATTGACATTCCAAATGTTGTTATAAACTATGATTCTATCTTATTATGACTTTAAACACTCTATCATTCACTAAATTTAGATAGTGTGATTTGACATAATGGTTTCTATAATAAAATCTTTATATTTTACTAGGATATTGTTCTTGTTGATATTGTAAATGTTTTGAAGGATTTATCCCTATATACTTAAATTCCTCATAGTGTGAACTCTAATTTCATCTCTATCATCCAGAAGTATGAATATTCAGTTTACATAAAGGACGTTGGGCCAGTCACTAGAGCGAAAACTATCCCAAATATAATTAGTAAAATTATATCCCTAAGATTGGGGAAAATTATGGGGTATATTATCATTCAAAAGAAGTTTGTATTTTTCCATGGAAGAAACATTCAAAATAGTTTATTCACTACTTTATAAAGTGTAAATATTTTGAGGATAAGGGTGAAATTTTGAAACTTTTACATAAAACATGATATCTCCAAGGATTTTTTTTATCATCAAATGGTATTTCACTTTCACTTTCCTCCAAAATCATGGATTCTACAATTCTTTCATGAAACTAGCCATTAAAATTATAATAATTTAATGTCTTTTAGTCCTTACAAATGGATCCAAAATAGGGGTTTCTGAATGATCCATAGGTGTGAGATAGAGATCCCCCTTTCATAAATTCTCTTATACATCGATAAATATTATGTGGGTAGGTTCCTCTTTCATCTGGAATGTACCTAATACTATAAGAAAATGAAGGCTATAAGAATATTTCTTTCCCATTCACATATATTGTATCGTAATAAAATCCTTTTATTTGGGAAAGTATCCAGGAGAACTATGAATCTATTCAGATTGTTTTTATCATTTTGAGAATGTGATTGTATAGTTTATAAGTTTGAAGTAATATGTTATAATATTTAGTAATGGATTACTTTTCTAAAATAAAAATAGAATTAAAATATCTCATGGGGTGAAGAGAAGATCCAAACCATTTGATTATATCATTATTTTCTTTTTTTTGGGTAAAATCAAGATTCATTATGTTTTGATCATGTCTCTAAGGATTAAAGCAAAAATGGCTATCTAATAAGGAAGTAGCATGTACCATGCAGGCCGAATTTGCTTAGCTGATTCACTAATCACATCAATTTTTATGTATTACTTCTCCATTTATAGATGGAACAATAGAATAAGTAAAATACTTCAATGTATTATTAGGAACATTATCTATATTGGATGTGTCTATGAAAGGTAACTAATATTAGTTGCATAAAAATATTACACCAAATCTATTGACATAAGATGATTAGTAATCAAGGACCTTAATTTTTTTAATAAATATCTCCTCATGAAATTTACATGGAACCTTATGAAATCCAAGGTTAAATCACTTATGTTCCATAGTAAATGTTATATCAAGAAGATGATGAGTGTTTATCCATTTTATCTACCCTCAATAGTTTGTCCAAACCTTAAGTATACTTATATTTATCTCATGAACCCCTCAAAATATATGGTATGTAAGAAATATGAAATAAATTGTTGGGACACTCCGTGGATGGATAAACCACTAAGGTATAATTTTATGGTTCCATAGGGCATGGATAATATGTCTAACACTGAGTTGAGATAGAATTTCATTGATCTATATAAATATATCCATCCTAACATATAGCTGAAGATATAAATATATTTTTATATTAATTGGGATACACTCATATGGACCCTGAATGAAAATGGGAAACTCAATATTAGAGAATTATATAATTAAAAATATAAATTTGTTTTCAATGCTCCGCATAGATATCCAATTTTACACGGCCCTTCATTATTCCATCAAAACTACTAATTTTATTAAAGATCTAGAAGGGAAAGATACCGATGAATAAATATCTGTAGTGTGGGAAATAGAAACATTAAATAATAAAATTGAGGACTACATAAGCCTTACATATTCAGTTTATAACATATGAATTTGTGTGTAACATGTGGAATTATATATACTAGGTATTCAACCCAAACCAATTCTTGGGATATCGGTTTGTGAAACTCATGACCATAATCACTAAAGTGTAATTTAGTAAACATTTATAATACATCCTACTCTTATTTGCTAATATGGTAGGGTATTTCACAAAGAAGTCTAGAAATGACACAAACATTAATAATTTCATCACCTCCTTCCATTTGGGTGTCACTTCTATTCACAAAGTTGTTTAAGTGGCTTCTAAAATATAAAAAAGATCCATAAAAAATTAATTTATGACTTAATTATTTTTCAAATTCTTGGTGTGTCTGGAAGGACTGAAAAACATTTTTTGATGAAATCAATCCATTATATTCCCATAATTCTTCTTGGATTAATGAGAATATGGATGGTGAAAAATATAGTGCTACAAGTTTCACATGATATGGAGGTTTCTTCCAAACATATTATAGATTTTACAAAATATGCTTCTACAATTATGTTGTGAATGGGTCTTAATTTAAGTTATTTCTATTGTATATGATCTAGGATATTATATTAGTTATGCATTGTGAATGTAATTTTATTTGGTTTGAATCAAATTCCAATCCTTATGTGTTGGATTTTAAGAATAAGAATAGAAATGTACCCTATGAAATACATCCATTTTGGATTGGGAACATAAAAGATGTTGAGTAGTTGCATTTGAATTTAATGTATTCTTAAAGGTAATATGACAATATGGTTGATGTACTCTTAAAAAATAAATTAGAGAGGTTAGTTTTATGTGTTCCTTTATAACCCTAGGATTATTCTCACCTTTGGTGGAATCAAATCCTAGGGTGAGATCCATACCCACATTTGTCATCCATCTCTATAATTTTCTTCATACACTTTTACTTTTTATTCCTAGGATGAGGTATACCAAGCTTTTGAACCTACTTTATATTGAGTTTGATTAATAAATTTTTTTTATCATGTTATAATTATCAATAAATTATGGAAATTATGTAATTAAATAAATATAAGCACTTTATACTTATGTTTAATATTAACACTTTAATATTATTCTTTATATGGTACTTTTCATAAATATACGATATTATTTTAAATATATATTTTTCATATTTAAATTCTATTATGTAAAAAATTTACATAATCTAGATATAAAATAATTAAATTCTTTTAATCCTTGATCATATCATCAATAAAAACTCATCTGGACATGGTTGAAATAAGTCATCAAATAAGAAATTTAATTTAAACAATTGAAATTAATTAATTATTTATAATTCATAATATATATATATATATATATATTATTTTTTATTTTTCCTTGTTTTTAATTTATAATATTTTTATAAATCTAACTTAAAATTTCCTACTAAATGATTAATATCCAAATTACAAGTCCTTCGATATAATTGGAAACGTTATTTTAATATTAACTATTCATATTTATGGATATTTATTTACTAAATGCTACATAAATTTTTTATAATTAATTATGAACAAATTATAATTGATTAATTTATATAAACTTTATAAATTAACAAATTCCCCAAAATAACATTTATTATAATGTATAAACTTTTTTTAAATTAAACAATTTAATTCATAAGTCAAATATTGAAAAATATTACTTTCCATCATATATAATACTTAATGATATATACACGTAGCAACCTAAAACATTATCAATCAAAAAAATGATTGATAATAAGTTTTGGGTGAGATAAAACCAAAGTGGGTCTCATATAATATTTAACAAAGTGTGCAAGGGTCTGTGAAGGATTAACCCACCACACTATTTGTCTGCACTCATTAATTAAAATAGGATTTTTGTATGATTAAAATGGTGAAATTTACTAGTTTATGTAAGAATAAAACCACAAATCCTAGATTCTCGAGTAACGATAAGTTTAAATGATGGATAAATTCTACATGGTGATGACCTGTGTAAGAATAACTCATACAGAACAGGACATGTGAGATTCAATCAATGCTCTGAAGGCTCTCATAATATAATAAAATCACTACCCAAGTATGTGTTATATAAAAAAGTGTTGGTTTTACCCATGTGAGATTAAAATTAACACTTAAGAATATATATAAGAATAAACTTGTGATTCGTGAAACAAAACCTATGATAGGAAACATGTGTGAGTATAAATTCAGGTGCCTATAATGAGTGAAAGGTAACTCGATGTGTGTATTGACCTAAATAGGAGTATTTTTTCACTAAGAAAGTAACAACCTATGATATTATATTAAGTAAGAGTAACTCAATATGAGACTCATATTCTATGATGGGTCCCGACATCGCTCATACGATGAGATACTCTGTTTTTCAAATTTCTATATTAGACAGCATGATTTCAAAATTAAAATTTTATTTTATTTCTCTAATAAAATGATTTTATTTCGTAAGATAAGATGAATCACATTTATTATAGAGGAAGAAATATGAAACCCACAATTCTGAGATCACCATTTATTTAAACTGAAACCAAGTAAAGATAAAATGAAAAAAATTGTTTTATACCTCACTATCGATCACTACTATAACCATATTTGATAAATTCTTTATAGAGATCACTAATATGTTTTCTAAAGAAATATATCTTCTATGGTGTATCAGTGAGTTGATCTGAATAACCCGTTTCTTATGCTAGAATCACATTCTCTCCATGATATAGTAACTCCTTGGACCATAATTTTGGTATGAAATAGTTTAAATTGTTGTTAAACCTCAGTAATTTTTGTCATTTAGGAATGTTTCGAGTTAGTAGGTACTTGAGAATTTTATTTTTTGATTTAGTTGAGGCTAGGTAGCGATTTATATTCTAGTAAATTTTAACAACAAGATGTGTTAGGGTGGCATTATGACAAGTGCTGAGTAGGTGACCATTATGCTACAATGTTCGAAGATTAAACCATGAAAGGTGATTATATGGGATTAAGTCCTTATAGAGTTCAGATAAGCTACTTCATGGCCTAGGTTATTGTAATGGTTGGTCAATAACCTATCCATTGCATAAAGGGTGTTGTGTAGGGGTAAAATCCTCTAAGAAATGGGTTAACTATATAGTGTGAGTATCGCACTATAGTGGATGGAATCACAACATAATGCTAACCTTTACATATTAAGTTGTTCTTTTTGAAGAACCATATTTATCAACTTCTTTAACCCTTACATATGCCTTTGGGATTTGGTAGCCCTTACCTATTATGTCAAGAAACCCTTAAATATGGGTTCTAGAAACTATTACCTATGGGTTTGGAGATTCTTATGTTTGATGTTTACAATATGGAAACCCTTATATATTGGGTTTGGAAACCATTATGTATTGAAGAATTCTGTAAAAACTAATAAATATTAAATATTCCTTTAAAAAAAATTGTGTGGGAAAGCCTAGTCATGTCATTAACCTAGGGGTTACACCACGGTTGTTGGAAAAGGTGTGTGTCATAGTAAAAGGTCTACACAATGAATCTTATCCAGGGAAAACATATTGTGCCATATAAGAAAATGTCTTGGTTGTGATAGCATAGAGTGCATGTATTTTAGTTTTTCTTATAAGAGGTGATCTTTGTTGGGACTAATAGGGCTACTTCATGGGGATAACCTTTAAGGTTTATTACACCTTTAATTGTATAGTCACATAATAATGTGTGACATGGGTAGTTTTTAAATATGAATTAGTTAAATAAATGGTTTAAATTTTATTTTTCATAAATGAGGGTTCCACGTAATTTATATTGAGTCAATAAGGTATTCCTTATGACTTTTCCATTCCTTCTTTCAAGTGGGAGATTTTTGAGTCATTAATCTTTTCTTATGACTTCACGATTCCTTCTTGTTTTAAAAATCACAAACACCTTATCTCAAGGAAAATATTGTTTTACCTTGTTTTACTTCTATAAGGAAAAATTCCCTTCCCCAAGGAAATATTTCTTACCATGTTTTCATTTCTCATATCAAAATATTTCTAAGCATAAAATTCAGATTGAGACCAAAACCTCGGAATCATATAATACTTAGATATGAAACATTTTGTTTATGAACCTGAATTCTGGTTATGAACTCTTATGAAGTTCAACTCCGAATTATAGTTACGAACTCTCATGAAGTTCAACTTCGAATTCTGGTTACGAACTCTCATAAAGTTCAAATCCGAATTCCGGTTATGAACCCTCATGAAGTTCAACTCCAAATTATGGATACGAACTATCATGAAGTTCAACTCCAAATTCTTGATATGAATGTTATGAAGTTCAAGTCCGAATTCCGGATATGAACTTTCATGAAGTTTGACTCCGAATTCTGATTACGAACTTATGTAAAGTTCGACTACGAATTCTGATTACGAATTTAGGTTATGAACTTATCTAAGTTCTTACTCCAAATTTTGATTACGAATTGTAGTTATGAAATTCTCTAAGTTCTGACTCTGAGTTCTATGAATTCAAACTACGAACTCTTACGAGTTATGACTCCGAATTCTCATGAACCCTGACTCCGAACTTTGTAAGTTCAGGTTCCGAATTCTTGTGAATCCGGACTCTGAATTTCCATGAAATTCATACTCTGGAATTCTACAGAATTCAGGTTCTGAATTCTTACAAAACATAATCCTACTATACTTGTATTATAGACTCTGAATTCAATTTTGGTTAGACTCTGAACTTTCATTTCCTTACATTCTGAATATCAGATTATAGTTATTCTTACACTCGTTTATTTATAAAATGATGACGTGCTTTCAGTTATCAACTAACCGTTGGTTGAGTGAAACGTGTACAGGTCCCTCTGAAATTCAAGGAAAAATGTGACCATTGGATGAGGGAGCCGACCGTTGGAACCATGCCTATAAATAGGAGATCATTTTAAAAGAGCTCAACACTGAACATTGAAAACTGTGCTTAAGTGCTGGTGAAGTGATTTATAGAGAGAGAGGATCTTATAAACTCTCAAAATTCATGTAGAAAGTTTTGAACTGCTTGTCAAACATTGCTTCGTGCAGATTTTCTTAGTGTAGAGGTTCGATTTCCTTGAAATCAGAGACTTCGGGTTGTGAAGTCAGAGGTGCTGATTTCCTTACAAATTGAGGGTTTGCAGGGATATCAAGATAGATACCGATATTCAGATTGAGGGCTTACCTAGATTTGGGTAAAACAGACTTTCTTGAATGTAACACCCGAGACTTTTATGTTATATAAATCATCAAAGGAATCTTTTTCTACACAACACTTTATTGTCTTGCTTTACACGCAATCGCGACCTTCCTCGATAGCTTGCGTCGTACGCAATACCGAGTTTCACTAAACAAAAATATGCTATTAAAACTAGCCGTTATGAATAGTAATAACCACTTTTTGAAATTTTATAAATTTTATTTTTCAAAATGGACTTCATTTTTGGACTCAGAATATCGAAATTAGCCTAGGGTGAAATTTTGGTATTTTTCTGAAAACTTTCAATTTTTGATGAATAGTGAAACCACTAAGTGGTAGGTTAAAAACTGAATTTTGCATAAAACTTAATTTTACCGCTTCTGTGAATGGAATTTCAAAAATCCGAGAGACACGGTTAATATCAAGGACTAAAATGTGGTTCAATGAGATGAAAATAATTTTTTGGTGAATAGTAACTTTTTACTATTTTTACCGCGGTTAATAGTAAATAGGGTAACTAAGGGTAAATATGATATTAATATTACCCTAACACATGTCCTAATTCTATTGGACAAGTGTAATTCGACCAAAAACAAACTTAGGAATAAAATATGACCATTTAGGCCCACTTGGATTAGATTAGGACATTTATTATAAATTTATTTAAAGAAGGGTTAAAATAGTTAAAATCAAAGTTTAATAAGTAAATCATTTTTAATATAGGGTTATACATAAGATAAATTCGATTGTAAATATTAATTAGAAATCTAAAAAGATTTCCTACATGATGGTATTTTATTTATAATTTTTAGACATCAAATAATTTAATTTATTTATGACACAAAGATGATGCAGTAATTATCTTATTAATGAAATATTGACAAAATTAATAATATATATACCAAAATAAATGTAATTTGAGACTTTTTATGAATTCCACTAATTTTCTAGGTTACTATGATATATTAGTATTGATTTAATCAACTTGGTTCGAACATATAATTCGGTTATGACTTTCACAAAAATCATATATCAAATAGTGTCAAAATTGACACAAAATAGTTTTTAAATAAAATATTATATTATTAATTGTTATTTTATTCCTAAAAATCTAAGGTTCGGCCAAATGACTTAGATAAGGATATATATATTAATAATAAACAATTTGGGGTTCGTTTGGCATGTTATAGTATGTGTATTAACCATATAGTGAAAGAAAACAAAAAGACACGGTAAAAGTTAAATTAATTAACTTAGAGTTAAATCTAATTGATAAGGTTAAAATAATACCCTAAACTTGTCTAAATCCTATTGGTTGATAGGATTTCGACCCATCCTCACATTAGCTTCGAAATAAGACCCTTTGGAACCATTATAAACCGATTTTGACTTTAATATAAAATAATATTTTGAGATATTCCTAAGGTGCCCCTCTCCTCCCTTATAAAAGGGCACCTCCTCCCCCTCCTCCTCACACCAATTTGAGCACTCAAGCTCGGCCAACCCCTGCCATTTTCCCTTCTCCACTTACCTAGAATAATCCTAGAGGTCCTGGTCTTCTCCAAAGACCAATCTTAGTTCCTTAAGTGGAGGATTCAAAAAGGCGTTCCAAAGAAGAGGTAATATCCATTACCGATCTTTTCAATTTCTTTCTTCTTCAACTTCTTCTTCTTTAGTTGTTTCATGATAAAGTAATAACATCAGTATTACTTACATACTGATATGTTATTATAAATATGAAACAACCCTATTTCACCTTCTATCCATCCTACGGAAAAATGAAATCACCACGCGTGCGTACGTACGGAATACCGTCTCCACACCGTGGTGTAATCTATTTTACACCATCACCTTACAAGGATGGGTATAATGGTGTAATGAGTAACTATATATGATTATTATTAAGTAATATTGATACTGAAATAATATATATATATACTCCAATACAATTCCACGATCATAGGAACGATATCATCACTCGTGCGTACGTACGGAATACCGTCTCCACGATGTGATGCGACTCGTTCTACATGATCTTCATTTCGTAATGATTATATAAATGAATTGAATGAATGAATATGGTAGATAATACACTAATACCATTCTGGAAATGAATTATCTATAACCTAAAGATAAGAATAAGAATTTATTCAACAAAACACGCATAAGAACAAAAAGTTATAAAGACCCGAGTAACAAGTAACAATGAAATATTACTAACAAGAAGCTAATAATATGACCATATATGATCTCATATCAATATGTATGATTCTGGAATAAGTCAATAACATTATTTAAACCATTATACAGGAGCTTCGGACACGAACAAAGCAAATCGGACCTAAGGTAAGGGAAATATCACAATCTCATTTTTATCCGAGATTGTTTATTCGTAAGTATTTACTGGGGTGTATTTTATCATCCACATCCATGTTCCCTCAATATGTAATATTGTTTCCATCAACTTGAAATAGTTTAAATCCAATTTTACCCTTAGGTGAGTTTTTAGTAAAGAATATGAAAGGAATCTTTTGTCGTTTTTCCGTACGAGGTACTTTTTGACTTTTCCGACAAAAGTACGAAGAATGTTTTTTTTAACTTATACGGCACGAACGGATTTCTACTGTTTTATAAAGCCTTATTTTCATGAAGCTTCCTCTAAAAGATTTCATGACTATTTTCAATAAAATCTCTTTCTTTTAAAATTGCCTGATGTTTTGTGAAAAGAAATTGATTTTGAAGAAGAAAGGATATTTTCCTCAAGAATTCAATTCAAGTGTTTTATCAAAATTATTTTCCATCTAAGACAATAAAGGGTTCTGTTTCTATCCCTATTATTACATGGATTTGATTATGTTGTGATGGAAATATTTTTATGAATTCCTTTATCTTATATGAATTGTTTTATGATGTCATGTTGTTTAAGAATCCCATTTTTATTACATGGGTTACGTTATGATGTATGGTTTATGATTATGTGGCACACATAAGAAAGGATTCATTATAAGATGGGTGGGACCTATATCTCCCTCCAATTCATTGGGTAAAGATTTTATATCTCATGAGATAGACATGGCTGGAACGGAAGGTTATTTCGGTTCAGTGATACAGGACTGAAACGAGGAGTGAACTCGATTCAGAAAGGGACTTTGTCCACTAAGATAGTCTTGGAAATGAGTCATGACTAACAAGAAATGATTTTCCATGATTATGTGTGCATGCCACAAAGATTCAAGTTTTATGTTATGATTATGGGGATCTCATTTTCACTTCTATGATTTATTCCATGTTAAGATATTATGATCTCTTTTGGAGGTTTTAATTTTCAAAAAGATATGATATGATTTTTATTTCCTTTATTTGCCCTTGCTGAGCATTTGAGCTCACCCTTTTATGTTTTCTTTTCCCCAGGCCAGGAAGATGGATATTAAGTAGAATATGCTAAAAGGGACCCTAGATATGATGAAATAAATGGGAGACACTGTAGAAGATTTATGAACCAGTTGTTTATGTTTCCCAGTTTCTAAAGACACTATACCTATACGGTCCTTTGTGGTTTTGTCATATGTTGTAATAAGTGTGATTCAATTTTGAAGTATTAACAATGTATGTAAAGTGTGGGTCGTTATAGTTGGTATCAGAGGAAAGGTATAGTCAACCTTTGGAAACTAGGATGTGAAAGCCTTAGTAAGAACCCTAAGGATAAGTCTAAGCATAGAACACAATCTTAGAAATGGCCATGAATAACCTAGGATAAGACCATAAGCATGAAAATTTTATTCTTGAATTATGTGGTTTCCTATTATAATTAGTGTTGCTCACACTATTCTTCTTGGTTTTAGTCAATGGCTGGAACCCGAAGGAACCGTGTTAATGCGGAATGCGATGGGCAATGCAATGATTGTCCCCCTGAGCAACCAAACGATATGGGAGCTGGAATGCAAAATCTTGTAGCCATGCTCACACAACTTTCTCAAGCTATGAATCATGCAGGATTTCCAAACGAACAAAGAAGGGAGCAACATTCTGTTGAATCCTTCATGAGGCAGCGTCCACCATCTTTCAGCGGGTCTACTGATCAATTAGTTGCTGAACAATGGATTAGTACTACTGAAAAGATATTTTCAGTTCTTCAATGTTCTGAGCATGATAAAGTCATCCTAGCAGTGTATCGTTTGGAAGGAGATGCTGATCAATGGTGGAATCTTGTTAAGAATACAAGGCAAAGGGATGAAATTGAGTCTATGGAATGGGACGAGTTCAAGAACTTATTTTTCAATAAGTACTTCCCTCGTATTCTCCGAACAAAGATGGAGAAAGAGTTCCTTGAACTGAAGCAAAGGGATGATGAATCTGTTGGTACCTATGAAGCAAATTTTACCAGACTTGCAAGGTACGCTTCTGGTATTATTATCCAACCTGAGAGTAAGATCGATCGATTCTTTAGTGGCTTAAAACCAAGTCTTCGAAGGGCGTTAGCCATAAGGGACTTCAATAGCTACGAGGAAATCGTTCGATGTGCTCTCAAAGTCGAGATGGAGATTGGAGTAACCCATCAGTCACATGGGTTTGATAAGAAGAGGAAGATGGAATTCAAAGAAAAATCTAAAGAGCACACGGAAAAGAAGATAAACTTTCCCTTATGCTCAAAGTGTGGAAAGAAACATGGAGGGAGTTGTCTTAAAGGGACAAGTAAATGTTTTAAATGTGGAAAGGAAGGTCATCGGGCATTTGATTGCCGGGATAATGGGAAGAAGATGTCTAATGATGCAAACAAAGGAAGGGATACACAGAATGAACCTCCTACACTTCAATGTTTCAAGTGCAAGGAGATGGGGCATTATGCCAATCAATGCCCAAATCCAAGGGTTGATGATGATGGTCGACGTCAACAAACTCTTAAGGCTAAAGAAAAAGGAAAGTCACATGCAATTTATATCAGCGATGTGGAGTACGATAACGATGTGGTGAAAGGTACATTTACCATCCACTCTAAAGTAGCAAATGTTTTATTTGATTCTGGATCCACCCACTCATTTATTTCTGAAAAATTTTCTAAGGGTATCACCGTATTACCTCAACAATTAGATGTTGAGTTAGCTGTGACAACACCTAATGGCACATCAATCGCATCAGAAGTTTATAATTCTTCTCCGATCGAAGTTTGTGGGAAAGTGCTTCCTGCAAATCTTGTGATCCTTCCTTTAGTGGAATTTGATGTGATTCTTGGCATGGATTGGCTTTCTCTACATGGAGCTCATATCAATTTCCAAAGAAGGGAAGTCACATTTCATATTCCAGATCAACCTACGATCTTCTATCAATGCAAGGATGAACATAACCTTCCAGTGGAAATTTCTTCCATCTTATGGGTATTGATTCCACTAAATGAAGGTTATTTATCTCAAATATTTGGTGAG
The DNA here is from genome assembly GCA_963277665.1 of Viscum album. Classification (NCBI taxonomy): domain Eukaryota; kingdom Viridiplantae; phylum Streptophyta; class Magnoliopsida; order Santalales; family Viscaceae; genus Viscum; species Viscum album. The sequence continues at coordinate 726,923,135 of OY728166.1, forward strand.
AAACTCACGATTAAGAATATGCCCATTGTACGAGAGTTTGATGATGTCTTTCCAGAGGAATTACCGGGTCTTCCACCAAATCGTGAAGTTGAGTTTTCAATAGAACTCGTACCGGGTGCTTTGCCTATTTCAAAGACACCTTATAGAATGGCCCCAATTGAGTTGCGGGAATTGAAGAAGCAACTCCAAGAGAATCTTGATAAGGGATTCATACGCCCTAGTGCGTCACCTTGGGGAGCACCTGTTCTATTTGTTAAGAAGAAAGATGGATCAATGAGACTCTGCATTGATTATCGAGAACTTAACAAGATCACTATCAAGAACAAATATCCTCTCCCACGCATTGATGACTTATTTGACCAACTACGCGGAGCTCAATACTTTTCCAAGATTGATCTTCGTTCAGGGTATCATCAATTAAGGGTCAAAAGGGAGGATATACCAAAGACGGCTTTCCGTACAAGCTATGGACACTATGAATTTATAGTGATGCCATTTGGTCTTACTAATGCCCCTGCTATCTTCATGGATCTAATGAATAGAGTCTTTAGAGACTATCTTGATAAATTTGTGGTAGTCTTTATAGACGATATTCTTGTCTATTCAAAGAGCAAGGAAGAGCATGAAGATCACTTGAGAATTATATTGAAGACCCTGAGAAAAGAGAAGCTTTATGCCAAATTTACCAAGTGTTAATTTTGGCTTCAAAAAGTTGCATTTTTGGGTCATATAATCTCAAAAGAGGGGATATCTGTGGATCCAGCAAAAACAGAGGTTATCGAAAGATGGTCAAGACCAACAACAGTAACTGAGATCCGAAGTTTTCTTGGTTTGGCTGGATATTATCGACGTTTTGTAAAAGATTTTTCACGATTATCTAATCCACTCACCAAGTTGACTCGGAAAGGAGTTAAGTTTGTCTGGACAGAGGAATGTGAAGAGAATTTCAAGGAGTTGAAAAGAAGGTTATCCAGTGCACCTGTGCTCACACTGCCTTGTAGTGGAGAAAGGTTTGTGATCTATAGTGATGCATCCAAGAAGGGATTGGGGTGTGTTCTTATGAAAAATGATATGGTGATAGCTTATGCCTCACGACATTTGAAAATCCATGAGCAAAATTACCCAACACATGATTTGGAGTTGGCTGCGGTAATCTTTGCATTAAAGATTTGGAGGCATTACCTTTATGGTGAAAGGTGTGATATTTATACTGATCATAAAAGTTTAAAGTATATTTTCACACAAAAGGAGCTGAATATGCGCCAAAGAAGATGGTTGGAGCTGATTAAGGATTATGACTGCTCAATCCATTACCACCCTGGGAAAGCAAACAAGGTGGCAGATGCATTAAGTCGACAAGACCATGCTAGTTTATCCATGATGAGGATCACAAAAGATCCAATATTTATGGATTTACAAAGGATGGATCTTGGAATTATAATGGAAGGGGAAAAATCTTATCTTTCTCAAATGAATGTTCAACCATCTATACAAATGAAGATTAAAGAGGCACAGAAAGAAGATGTCGAGTTACAAAAGAAGGTGAGAAATGTTCCTGAATTCAACCTTGATTGTGATGGGATAATAAAGTTCAGGAATCGGGTTTGTGTTCCTCCCATCCCCGAATTAAAGAAAGAGCTGCTGGATGAGGCTCATAGTTCTTCATTCTCTATTCATCCTGGAAGCACGAAGATGTATAGGGACCTGAAAGAGTACTTCTGGTGGGATGGCATGAAAAGAGATGTTGCTGAATATGTCTCTCGATGCTTGGTTTGTCAACAAGTTAAAGCTGAGAGACAGAAGTCTAAGGGGATGTTACAACCATTACCCATACCCGAATGGAAATGGGAAAACATCATTATGGACTTTGTCACAGGACTTCCTAAAACATCCAAAGGCAATAATGCTATCTGGGTCATAGTTGATCGTCTTACAAAGTCTGCACACTTCATTGCTATTAGAGAGGATTTCTCTCTAGATCAGCTTGCCAGGATATATGTAAAGGAAGTGGTAAGATTGCATGGAGTACCACTTTTTATTATATCTGATCGGGATCCGAGATTTACCTCGAAGTTCTGGCGAAGTCTTCAGCATACTCTGGATACAGAGTTGAGTTTCAGCACTGCTTATCATCCCCAGACAGACGGTCAGTCTGAGAGAACAATTCAAACCCTAGAAGATATGTTGAGAGCTTGCTCTATGGATTTCAAAGGAGGTTGGGATCAACACCTACCTTTGGTGGAATTTTCTTATAATAATAGCTTTCACTCCAGTATTCAGATGGCTCCTTATGAAGCTCTCTATGGAAAGAAATGCAGGACTCCAACTTGCTGGGATGAAGTTGGGGAAAGAAAGCTATTAGGACCTGATCTCGTTGATGAAATGGCAGAAAAGGTCAGATCTATTCAACAACACATAAGAGCATCTCAGAGTCGACAGAAAAGTTATGCCGACAACCGAAGAAAAGACCTAGAGTTTGAAGTGGGTGATAAAGTGTTCTTACGAATATCTCCCTGGAAGAGGGTTATGAGATTTGGAAAGAAGGGGAAGTTGAGCCCTAGATATATCGGTCCTTTTGAAATACTGGATCGTGTTGGGAAGGTAGCTTACCGATTGGCGCTTCCACCAAATCTCTCTCAAGTTCACGATGTGTTCCATGTATCTCTCCTGAGAAAGTACATACCAGATCCTTCACATGTACTCAGCTCAGAAGTTGTACAGCTGGAGCAAGATCTTTCTTATGAAGAACAGCCGATAGAGATTCTGGATCGTAGCGAAAAAGTCCTACGGAACAAGACCACTCGCTTGGTGAATGTTTTATGGAGAAACCACCAACTTGAAGAAGCTACATGGGAGCTTGAGGATATGATGAGGGAGAAGTATCCTCATTTGTTTGTTGCAAAGTGACGAATTTCGAGGGCGAAATTCTTTTTAAGGGGGGTAGAATGTAACACCCGAGACTTTTATGTTATATAAATCATCAAAGGAATCTTTTTCTACACAACACTTTCTTGGCTTGCTTTACACGCAATCGCGACCTTCCTCGATAGCTTGCGTCGTACGCAATACCGAGTTTCACTAAACAACAATATGCTATTAAAACTAGCCGTTATGAATAGTAATAACCAATTTTTGAAATTTTATAAATTTTATTTTTCAAAATGGACTTCATTTTTGGACTCAGAATATCGAAATTAGCCTAGGGTGAAATTTTGGTATTTTTCTGAAAACTTTCAATTTTTGATGAATAGTGAAACCACTAAGTGGTAGGTTAAAAACTGAATTTTGCATAAAACTTAATTTTACCGCTTCTGTGAATGGAATTTCAAAAATCCGAGAGACACGGTTAATATCAAGGACTAAAATGTGGTTCAATGAGATGAAAATAATTTTTTGGTGAATAGTAACTTTTTACTATTTTTACCGCGGTTAATAGTAAATAGGGTAACTAAGGGTAAATATGATATTAATATTACCCTAACACATGTCCTAATTCTATTGGACAAGTGTAATTCGACCAAAAACAAACTTAGGAATAAAATATGACCATTTAGGCCCACTTGGATTAGATTAGGACATTTATTATTAATTTATTTAAAGAAGGGTTAAAATAGTTAAAATCAAAGTTTAATAAGTAAATCATTTTTAATATAGGGTTATACATAAGATAAATTCGATTGTAAATATTAATTAGAAATCTAAAAAGATTTCCTACATGATGGTATTTTATTTATAATTTTTAGACATCAAATAATTTAATTTATTTATGACACAAAGATGATGCAGTAATTATCTTATTAATGAAATATTGACAAAATTAATAATATATATACCAAAATAAATGTAATTTGAGACTTTTTATGAATTCCACTAATTTTCTAGGTTACTATGATATATTAGTATTGATTTAATCAACTTGGTTCGAACATATAATTCGGTTATGACTTTCACAAAAATCATATATCAAATAGTGTCAAAATTGACACAAAATAGTTTTTAAATAAAATATTATATTATTAATTGTTATTTTATTCCTAAAAATCTAAGGTTCGGCCAAATGACTTAGATAAGGATATATATATTAATAATAAACAATTTGGGGTTCGTTTGGCATGTTATAGTATGTGTATTAACCATATAGTGAAAGAAAACAAAAAGACACGGTAAAAGTTAAATTAATTAACTTAGAGTTAAATCTAATTGATAAGGTTAAAATAATACCCTAAACTTGTCTAAATCCTATTGGTTGATAGGATTTCGACCCATCCTCACATTAGCTTCGAAATAAGACCCTTTGGAACCATTATAAACCGATTTTGACTTTAATATAAAATAATATTTTGAGATATTCCTAAGGTGCCCCTCTCCTCCCTTATAAAAGGGCACCTCCTCCCCCTCCTCCTCACACCAATTTGAGCACTCAAGCTCGGCCAACCCCTGCCATTTTCCCTTCTCCACTTACCTAGAATAATCCTAGAGGTCCTGGTCTTCTCCAAAGACCAATCTTAGTTCCTTAAGTGGAGGATTCAAAAAGGCGTTCCAAAGAAGAGGTAATATCCATTACCGATCTTTTCAATTTCTTTCTTCTTCAACTTCTTCTTCTTTAGTTGTTTCATGATAAAGTAATAACATCAGTATTACTTACATACTGATATGTTATTATAAATATGAAACAACCCTATTTCACCTTCTATCCATCCTACGGAAAAATGAAATCACCACGCGTGCGTACGTACGGAATACCGTCTCCACACCGTGGTGTAATCTATTTTACACCATCACCTTACAAGGATGGGTATAATGGTGTAATGAGTAACTATATATGATTATTATTAAGTAATATTGATACTGAAATAATATATATATATACTCCAATACAAGTCCACGATCATAGGAACGATATCATCACTCGTGCGTACGTACGGAATACCGTCTCCACGATGTGATGCGACTCGTTCTACATGATCTTCATTTCGTAATGATTATATAAATGAATTGAATGAATGAATATGGTATATAATACACTAATACCATTCTGGAAATGAATTATCTATAACCTAAAGATAAGAATAAGAATTTATTCAACAAAACACGCATAAGAACAAAAAGTTATAAAGACCCGAGTAACAAGTAACAATGAAATATTACTAACAAGAAGCTAATAATATGACCATATATGATCTCATATCTATATGTATGATTCTGGAATAAGTCAATAACATTATTTAAACCATTATACAGGAGCTTCGGACACGAACAAAGCAAATCGGACCTAAGGTAAGGGAAATATCACAATCTCATTTTTATCCGAGATTGTTTATTCGTAAGTATTTACTGGGGTGTATTTTATCATCCACATCCATGTTCCCTCAATATGTAATATTGTTTCCATCCACTTGAAATAGTTTAAATCCAATTTTACCCTTAGGTGAGTTTTTAGTAAAGAATATGAAAGGAATCTTTTGTCGTTTTTCCGTACGAGGTACTTTTTGACTTTTCCGACAAAAGTACGAAGAATGTTTTTTTTAACTTATACGGCACGAACGGATTTCTACTGTTTTATAAAGCCTTATTTTCATGAAGCTTCCTCTAAAATATTTCATGACTATTTTCAATAAAATCTCTTTCTTTTAAAATTGCATGATGTTTTGTGAAATGAAATTGATTTTGAAGAAGAAAGGATATTTTCCTCAAGAATTCAATTCAAGTGTTTTATCAAAATTATTTTCCATCTAAGACAATAAAGGGTTCTGTTTCTATCCCTATTATTACATGGATTTGATTATGTTGTGATGGAAATATTTTTATGAATTCCTTTATCTTATATGAATTGTTTTATGATGTCATGTTGTTTAAGAATCCCATTTTTATTACATGGGTTACGTTATGATGTATGGTTTATGATTATGTGGCACACATAAGAAAGGATTCATTATAAGATGGGTGGGACCTATATCTCCCTCCAATGCATTGGGTAAAGATTTTATATCTCATGAGATAGACATGGATGGAACGGAAGGTTATTTCGGTTCAGTGATACAGGACTGAAACGAGGACTGAACTCGGTTCAGAAAGGGACTTTGTCCACTAAGATAGTCTTGGCAATGAGTCATGACTAACAAGAAATGATTTTCCATGATTATGTGTGCATGCCACAAAGATTCAAGTTTTATGTTATGATTATGGGGATCTCATTTTCACTTCTATGATTTATTCCATGTTAAGATATTATGATCTCTTTTGCAGGTTTTAATTTTCAAAAAGATATGATATGATTTTTATTTCCTTTATTTGCCCTTGCTGAGCATTTGAGCTCACCCTTTTATGTTTTCTTTTCCCCAGGCCAGGAAGATGGATATTAAGTAGAATATGCTAAAAGGGACCCTAGATATGATGAAATAAATGGGAGACACTGTAGAAGATTTATGAACCAGTTGTTTATGTTTTCCAGTTTCTAAAGACACTATACCTATACGGTCCTTTGTGGTTTTGTCATATGTTGTAATAAGTGTGATTCAATTTTGAAGTATTAACAATGTATGTAAAGTGTGGGTCGTTATATTGAAAGTATAAATCAAGGGACCTTTTATCTAGGGTTTTTGTATACCCTCCTCTTTGGGTTAAAAGAGCTATTACTTGTTACTTGTAATATTTTTTTTTCTGATGTGTATTTCAGTTGTTGAGGAAAGTATAACTTTCTTATACTTCCTTACATTTGTACTATGATTTAGTTAGATTCTAAATGCTTTACGGTAGAATATTATTTGTTGTAAACTTTTGTTAAGTTTCATTTCTAGAATCACTTTTCCGAAATCAATAATTATAATAGACCTTAGAGGTGTTGTGAATTTTGGTTATGGAAAAGTTCCAAAGGAATTTTTAACGAATACAATTCACCTCCTCTTGTATTTGAGCATCTCATTACATATTCGATCCTACATTTGGTATTGTAGAGTATATCATACTCAGACATACCATCTCAAAATTGGTAGAAAAGGATGGAAACCTCAAACCTTGTACCAATCTAACAATTGTTATCAGAGCGTTGGTTACATCTAAATTAATTTCACGATTAAATTCAGAAGTAAATTCTTGGAATTAAACTTCCGGATTCACAAATTTTCGGAATCTGATTTTCGGACTCACATAGTTTGGATTCAGTTTTTTTTCTTAGAGATACAATATCTAGTTTCTTGCTTAGGATATTTTCTCTTGTTTACAAACTCTTACTACTAACAAGTTTGTGTGCCAAATATTTTTTTTAAGAATGACAGGTTTAAATATTGGTTCTATTGATAATCTAAATACTACCAGACCTCCTATTTTTGATCGAAATGATTATGAGTACTAGAGAGATAGGATGAAGAATTTTGTTATCAATAACAGAGTTGATAACTATATAATGCTGACCAGAGATTATAAGATTCCGGATAAGGATTTGAGAACCTTTACGAACCAGGAGAAATTAAAATATCAATAAAACTTTAGAGTCAGAAATACTTTGTTATGTTCCATGACTAGGAACATCTATAGTCAAATATAATCGTGTAAAGATGCAAAAAATATCTGGAAGAAACATGAAGTTACGCACTTTGGTACATCCAATGTCATAGAGACAAGAAGATCTATGTTGAGAGCAGAATATCGTGGCTTTAACTTTCCTTATAGAGAACCTATAAGAAAAGTACAACAAAAGGTTTAGGACTGTCGTGAATAACTTACAATCTATGGGAGAAAAAGGATTGGATGATGAGGCTCTTATAGAAAAGATCATAGATATCATGAAAAATTAATGGGAGTCCAAGAGGAAAACTATTGATGAGAACAGGAAAGTCACTCATATTTCCTTAGATGAGTTGTTTGGAACTCTTATTCAGCATGAAACCAGAATGAAGATAGATGCTGAAAATGTTAAGAAGAAAAATGGGAATAGAGGAGTTGCTTTTACATCCACTTCTAAACATACTAAATCCAAGACCCAAGAAAGAGTAACTAGATCAAAGACAAAGAAAGTCATTGTTCAGTCAGAATCTAGTGACACAGTAAAGACTGAAAATGAATTAGCTAATCTTGCTCAGAGAATGAACAATATTGTAGCTCAAAAGAACCATCAGAATAAGTACAAGAAGAAAGACTACAGAGATAAGAAATATGGAGAAGTTACGTGTTATGAATGTAGAAGAACATGTCATATCAGACCTGATTGTCCTTTGTTGAAAAACAAGGAAAAGAAAGAAAGAAATCTAGAAAGGAACAAGAAGAAATTCTATCGATCAATTCACAAGAAAATACTTAAAGCTAATGATACTTGGAGTGCTAGCTGTGGAGAATCCTCAGAAAGTTAATCTTCAGAATAGGATTCATCAGCACATAAGAATATGGGATTCATTGCTGCTACTTCTTTCCCTAATACATGTATTATGGCCAAGGTATGCTCTGTCGAGGCTTTAACAAATTTATCTCTTGATAAGAATTAAAATTCTGAAATAGTACTTCTAATGAAGACACTTTATCCTCAGAAAATGAAGAAATACCTTCATATGAATAAGTTTATAGATTGTCCAAGTTACTTGAAGCATGAAATTGTAAAATTTCTAAGAAATTAGACAAGGAAAATACCAGGGGAGAAATTCTTACAAAAGAGATTTCATTACTTTCTAGAGATCTTAGAAATAAAGATGAGATTTTAGAAAAACATTATAAAGACCTTGAGAAAGAAAATTCTGTTAAAGAATAACTTTATAAAGATCTTAATAATGATATTTTAAAGATAAAAGTTTTTGAGGAAAAATCTAACTCTAAGGAAATGACTCCTAAGGATAGGAATTTAGTCATCAGACTAAAATCCGAAATATTTTCTCTTAAGAATCTTCTTGAAAACTTTACCTCTGGGAAGGAAACTTTTGATAAGATGTATTCTCAAATTAAACCTCAAGGAAACACTATTGGATTAGGTTATAGTCACCAAAAACCGGTTTTCAAAAAAAATATATTTTATTCCTTGTAGATCCCCTTTTTGAACTAAATGTCAAAGTGGTGGGCATTGGAAGAAAAATTGATCCTTGAACAAAGTTCAATATCTTGGGTTTCATACAGCTTATTTTTCTAAACAAATGTGGAAACCCAAAATTTTATTGTCTAACAATTCCGAATCCAAGAAAGTTTGGATTCCAAAAGTCTAACTCTTTTGTTTTTAGGAAAATAGAGAAGGTACCAACAACAATACATGGTACATTGATAGTGGATGTTCCAGGCATATGACTGGTAACAAAAACTATTTTGAAAATATTATCAAGACAAAAGGAGGAAAAGTAACTTTCAGAGATAATGCTCAGGGAGAAATTATTAGTATAGGTATCATCCTTCTTCTTGGAAAAACTTTTATTTCAAATGTTTTATTTGTTAAAGGCCTTAAGAACAACCTCATTATCATAAGTCAGTTATGTGATGAAGGTTACCTTGTGAATTTTAGGAATGATAAGTGCTTAGTACACAATTCCAAGGAAGAATTTATTCATTCTTCCAATAGGCAAGAGAATGTTTACACACTAAACTTAGAAGACCTTAGGATCCAAGATCTACCTTGCCTTAGTGTAATGGAAGATCATTCTTGGTTATGACATAGAAGGTTAGGACACTGTAATCTTAGGAACTTATGAAAACTTTCTATAGAAGGACTAGTTAGGGATCTACTAGAGCTTAGATTTGATTATTCAAAAGTTCGTGACACTTGTAAATATGGAAAGCAACATAAATCAAGTTTTAAATTAGTCGGTGAAGTCACAACTACTAATGCATTAAAGTTAGTGCATATGGATCTTTTTGGTCCTATACAAACTGGAAGCATTGGGGGAAAGTATTATGTATTTGTCTTAGTTGATGATTACACTAGATTTACGTGGGTCTATTTTCTAGCAAAGAAGTCTGAATATTTTTCATATTTCAAAAGTTTTAGTGCCCAAATGAATAATGAGAAAAGCCTTTCATTAAAAACTATACATAGTGACCATGGAAGAGAATTTAAAAATTCTAATTTTGAAACTTTTTGTAGTAGAAAAGGTATTACTCACAACTTTTCAGCACCCATAGCACCTCAACAGAATGGTGTTGTTGAAAGAAGAAATAGAATTCATCAAGAGATAACTCGAACCAAGTTGAGTGAATATTCTGTAGCCAAACATTTTTGGGCTGAAGCTATAAGTACTGCTTGTTATACTATAAATCGCGTTTTGATTAAACCTTTTCTTAATAAAACTCCTTATGAGTTATGGAATGGTAGAAAACCTAGATTTTCATACTTTATGGTTTCTGGTTTCAAGGTATTAATTCTTAATATTAAAGACAATCTTCATAAATTTGAACCAAAATCTGATGAAGGAATTTTCTTAGGCTACTCCACAACTTCTAAGGCATATAGAGTTTTCAACAAAAACACTTGTACTATTGAAGAAACAGTGCATATTAAATTTGATGAAACTGGTCCTTTTGTTTTTAAACAGCCAAAACATACATCCTCAGATGTGTTTTCAAAAAATGATTATCAACCAATGAAAGATGATCCTTCTGATAAGAAAAATGTTCAAGAATATACTACTGAAACATTTACCCCAGAAGATTTCCTACCCTATGTTGATGAACCAGTTTTACAAAACCCAAATCAGCTGTTTCTAAAGAATCATCCCATTGATAGTATCATTGGTGATGTGAATCAACCTATAAAGACTAGACGTTCCTTAATAAATGAAGTAGAACATCTAGCATTCCTTTCCCAATTAGAACCAAAAATGACTGATGAAGCTTTAGGTGATGATGATTGGATAAAAGCCCAGCAAGATAAACTAAATGAATTCGAAAGGAATAAAGTCTGGACCTTGGTTGAAAGACCTAAGGAAACTTCTGTTACTAGAGTAAAATGGGTATTTAGAAATAAGTGTGATGAAAATGGAATCATTATTATAAATAAATATAGATTAGTTGCTAAAGGCTATAATCAACAAGAAGGAATAGACTATGAAGAAAACTATGCTCTAGTAGCTAGACTTGAATCTATTCGTATTTTACTTTCCTTTGTAGCATTTTTCAACTTCAATCTTTTTCAAATGGATGTAAAATGTGCTTTGCTTAATGGTTATGTTCAAGAAGAAGTTTTTGTTGAACAAACTTCTGTCTTTGAAGATACAAAACATCCTGATCATGTTTTTAGACTTAATAAATCTTTGTACAGCCTTAAACAGGGCCCTCGATCCTGGTATGATAGACATACAAAATTTTTGCTTCAAAATAACTATGTCAAGGGAAATGCATATCCAAACCTTTTTATAAATAAAGATAAGAAATTTGTTTGATTGTTTAAATTTATGTTGATGACATTATATTCAGTTCAACTCAGCAATTATTAACTGATTCCTTTGTGGATCTAATGAAATATGAGTTTGAAATGAGTATGATGGGTGAGTTAACATTTTTCCTTGGTTTTCAAATTTCTCAAAAACAAGAATGAATCTATATGTCCCAACATAATTATATTAAATATATTCTTAAAAAGTATGGATATGACAACACTAAAAGTATAAGTACTCCCATTGGTACCTCAAACACACTTGATCTTGACGAAGCTGGGAAACCAGTAGATCAAACAACTTTTAGAGGTATGATAGGAAGTCTACTTTACTTGATAGCTAGTCATCCATACATAATGTTTTCAGTATGCTTATGTGCAAGATATCAATCCAATCCTAAGGAATCTCACTTAAAGGTAGTGAAAATAATATTTCGCTACTTAAAGGGAACAATGGATTTAGGACTATTTTATACTTCTGGAATGATTTTGTCTTAAAAATCTTTTCGGATGCTGACTTTGGTGGATGCAGAATGGATAGAAATAGTACATCTGGAACCTGTCATTTCTTAGGAGATTAATTAGTTTATTGGTCTTTCACGAAGCAACAGTCAGTAGCACTTTCCACTGCTGAAGCTGAATATGTAGCAACTGGATGTTGCTGTGCTCAAGTGTTGTGGATGCAACACATACTCACAGACTATGATTTGATTTTTACCAAAACAAAAATTTTGTGTGATAATACAAGTGCCATTTGCCTTAGTAAAAACCCTGCACATCACTCTCGTGCAAAGCACATAGATATTATACATCACTTTCTTAGGGATCACACACAAAAAACAGATACCATTATTCAGTTTATTGGAATACAAGATCAACTTACTGACATTTTCACAAAATCATTACCTTCTGATAGATTTGAATACATTAAACAGAAGTTAGGAATGATAACCATAAGGTATTCCTCCTTGATTAACTTCCTATTGAAATCAATATCTTTACAGTAATAAACACCTTCTCATAGGGGGAGTACATCTATTATTGAAGGTTTTTCAAAAAATTTCATAATTAAAATTTTTTTAGTCGGTTTTTCAAAATTTTCGTAATGAAAATTTTCGTAGTTGGTTTTTCAAAATTTTTGTAATGAAAATTTTCATAGTTGGGTTTTCAAAATTTTCATAATGAAAATTTTCGTAGATAGTTTTTCAAAATTTTTGTAATTAAAATTTTTGTAGTTGGTTTTTAAAATTTTTTGTAATGAAAATTTTCGTAGTTGGTTTTTCAAATTTTTCATAATGAAAATTTTCATAGTCAGATTTTCAAATTTTTCGTAATGAAAATTTTCATAGTCAAACTTTGAAGTTTTCATAATGAAAATCTTTGGATTGTATGTTTTCATAATGGAAATATTCGGACTTGAAGTTTTCTTAATGAAAATCTTCGGACCTGAAATTTTCGTAATGAAAATCTTCAGACCTGAAATTTTCATAATAGAAATTCTCAGATTAGAAAATTTTCATAGTGAAGTTTTTTTTTCGTATCCAATTTTTTTTGGAATCCAAAATTCTTCAAGAAGAATATTCCTCAGTACGAATAATATTCCTAGAAATCCGAAAGGTACGCTTCTTTCTTGAATTTTTCATAATTACCTTTTACTTGCTGTTAGTTTATTTTGTTTTTTTATAATTTCTCGGTTTCTAGTTTCCTTAAATCCGAATGTTTTCTTTTTAAAACCTCAAAATATCTGATTCAAAAAAAAAATTCTTGCGGCTATCATATCAACTGTCAGATCAGATATGAAAATTTCTCATCCATTGGATTCAAATTTGAAGTTCAACCGTCACTTCATCGCCTATATAAAGGGGACCCCCGATAGTTATCCCAAATAGGTTTTCAAATCATTTTCATGTTGAAGCTATGCCATTCTACAAAATCCCATTTTGAATTCTTCAAAAGTGCTTCAGTCCGAATGTCTGCAGAATCTCCTTCTCAAGATATGTCTACTATTAAGCCGATTCCGGAGTGGAAAATATACTGGGAGATGTTAGTGCATCCAAAATTCTTCAACAAATATGACTCTATTATCTCCAAGAACATCAAGATAAATGGATGGGAAAGTGTAGCTATTTCAAATACACGAGCTCAGGATGTAGTCTATTCAGATCTTCTAATAGAATTTTATGAGTCAGTTTATTTCTTTAAGGAAGATGGAAACGATAAATTCTCCTTCAAAAGTTATAGAAATACATATGAACTTTCTTATACCAAGGCGACTAGCTTGGTGGGGCTGTCCTATGAAGGGGAAGCCGGATTTTTCTCTCAAAAATTTCCAAAGGTTTAAGGAAGTTTCGTTAAGGCAAAGGCTATGGAATGCCTTGGGCTTACTGATGTCAAGCCGTAAAAATTTCCCATCTATCTACCAACAATCGGATCCTATAGCTATGGGTTCAAGGATTTATCGTACCGAGGAAGGGTGATAAAGACACCCTTAAGAAAAGTCACATGTATATCCTGGAGTTTTTAGTAAACCTAAGGAAGATCAACCTCATGAGACACATTCTCATTACGATTGAGAATATCAAAAATGAGAATTTGAGAGCTCATATTATTATGTATCCTGCCTTAATTTTCTAGCTGATAGTTTGGTGTCTCTAATCCTTCAATATTACCTACAATTCTAAGGAAAGGAATTGAAAAGTTATGCTGATTACTGATGACACCCTCAAGAGGATGAATGTTGGTTTCTCCATGAAGTCAAGTGAATTTTATGATCTACCTGAGGAAGAGGCAGAAGCTGTTCCAGAAAATGTTGAAAAATATGAACCATCAAAGAAGGATAACAAGAAAAGAAAGTTGAAGGAAGTGGAAGTAGAAGAGAAAACCCCTAAGTCTAAGGAAGTCCAATCCGCACCACATAATCCCAAGAAGAAAAAAGCCTACATAGATGAAGTTATAGAAAAATAGAGGGAGGATAAGAAGAATAGAAAAGAAGGGGAGCAACAGTTTGGTTTGGATCCTGCTGAGGCTAAGGCCTTGAAAGAAAAGGTAGCTGATGAACTAGAAAAGAAAGCGAAGGAGAAGAAGCTGAAGAAGAATATGTATGAGGAAGATATTGTTCAATATCTTTTGAAGTCTACAGAATTAGCATAAAAATATCCCCGTACCGAAAACCGTCCTAGTAGAACCATTGCCTGAGAACTCGGGAAAAAATTTCATGACTCCGGAAAAATCACAGGAGAAGATTGTTGAAGAGAAGAAAGCTGCAGAAGAAGTAAAATAGCCTGAGAACAGCGGTGGCTCTGATGATGTGATTAAGAAAGTATAAGAATATCATTAAAAAGAAAGTTCTTCTGAAAAGTTGTCAATCTGGAATTCTCAAGCCGAATCCTCAAAACTGGTAACTCCTACAGCTGATGAGAAGGGTGAAGAAGAGTAAGTGAATAAGTTATCAGAGGAAGAGAGTCATAATCACGACTTCATTCTTCCTGAATATGTTGAGGCTGGTGCTGAGAAAGAAAAATTTGATGATGATAAGATTGTCCAATTATTCGGAAGTGAGCATGAATCTCATGATAAAAAAGCTATTATGAGAATCAGTACGGGGAAACAAGTGGTTGTTGACACCCCAAAGAAAGAAATTTTTAGGAAGAAAGAAGCTGGACGAACCTCTAAGAGGAAGCTGGTAGTGTTAGAGGAAGAACCATCTCTAAGTAAAATGTCTGATTTGGAGTTATCTGCCTTTGGACATGATTTTGTTGTTCAATATCGAAAGAAGTTAGTGGATTCCATTCCGATTTTTCTAGCAATTTATTCTAGATGCCAAATGCTTCAGTATAGTATGAATCAAAAGTCAGACTCCGTATCTATGGTAATGGATAGATGTGTTAAGATTGAGGCTGATCACAAAAATTTCCTGATCAACTATGAAGATCACAGAAAATCATTCAACAATATGACCAGATGGTCTAAGAAAATTGTTGAATATTTGGAAGAACTTGATCAGTTTCAAGAAGATGTTAAGGAAGCCTTTGGTACTGAAGATACCAAAATAAAAAATCTTACAAATAGCTTTCAGGAAAATCTAAACCTTGAACAAAATTCTCGGATTCAAGAGGTAAAAGATATGAATGGGAAGCTGAGTTATATTGTTCAAAGCTTGAAAATAGAAAACGATCTTCAGATTGAGATCCAAGAAAATCTAGTGAAGCAAGAAGAATTGCTGAAGGTTCAGGAAGAGGCCATGAAAACTCAGGAAGACAGGATCAAATCATTAGAAAAGCAAGCAGAGGAGGATCACAAAGAGATGGAAAAGCTAAAGACCATTGTGAAGAAGCTAATGCCCAAGGAAAAAGAAGAAAAATAAATCCCACTCTGATCTTTTGTTGTAGTTGTTTTTCCCTGTACTAATACATCCAATCTCAATGAAATGGTGGTTGCTTGTTTGTTTGGTTATTTGTACTAATATTTCAGGTACTATATTGTTTTTCCATTCCCTCAAACTCCTTTTGAAAATCACAAAGGGGGAGAAGTAAAAAGAATTCTAAAGGGTATAAGGAAAAAAATTTCTATGTATATAAGAAATATCCCTAAGTAAGTGGGATTTTATACAAGGGACAGTGCTTACTATGAAGATTTCCACTTTCAAATAAAAATTCTCATTCTAGAAATCTATAATACGATCTTTAGTGTTCCAAATCCTAAGGAGGAGTTAGTCGTATTCACCATTATTCATATGTAAAGGGAGATATGTTTTATCTAAAAAGTTGAGTAAAATATTTTCTAAGTCCTTATATTCATTTTCATAAGGATGTTTGTTCTTTCTAAAAGGAGGATATTGTTGAGTCAATAAGGTTTTACTTATTAATTTTCCATTCCTTCTTTCAAGGGGGTTAACTCATATTACTCGATGGCCCTCTCTCTCGGTGGTGATTCTGATTCCCAAACCGCGTGACTCGAGGACCGGCAGTGGTCGTCTACGGTGCCTGCTTTCTCATCCGATTTTCAATAGGCGGCAGGCGATCCTTCCTCCCACAAGCCTTCGGCCCACCTGGCTTGGCCATTGGGTTATGATCCGCGGAGGGATACAACCAGTGCACTGGGAGATGGGTCTAAAATGGATTCTTTCAAGGATATACTTTGCAGAGTGGAGCGTTCGCATGCGGATGGTGGTGGTGGTGGGCCGTTGCAGGTTGGTTGGGTTCCTCCTGTTATCCCGGAGGTTGTGTTGGAGCCTCGGAGCCCTGGCCTGGTGGAAGGGTATCCTTCGGTGGTTCTGTCCAAGCAAGAGTTGCAGAAGGCTGGCTCCTTCCACGACTGGACCATGGTGGTGAATTTTGGGCATCTCAAGCCTTCCTTGGATGAGTTTAATTGTTTCGTGGACTCGTGGGGTGTTTCGGCTCCGATGGTGGTGTCTGACTTTTCTAGGGTTGCATTTTGCATCCACCTGTTCTCTTTGGAAGACTTCACTTCTGCTTGGCCTAGAGAAGATAAGTGATTTGGTTCGTGGATTTTCTTCATTTCCCATTGGTCTTGGGATTTCCATTTCAGTAGGGAGTCTCCTTTGGAGGCCGTTTGGTTAAACTTGCCTGGCCTTCCCCTCCCTCTCCAGAATCCGGTGATCTTGAGAACAATTGGTGACTCGCTTGGTTCCTTCTTGTGCTCCGACAAGGCTTCCAGAAGGCTACAGGCTTCCGAAAACCCTCGGATCTGCGTCACGATGGACCTATCTCTGGTTTTCCCTTCTTGTGTACTGGTTAGAGATGATGGTGGCTTCAGTTGGTGGTAGCAGATATTATATAAATTCCCCTTGTGGTTTTGCGTCTTCTGCGGTCTGCATGGACATAAGGAGAAGATATGCAGAAGGAAATGGTCTAATTCCAGTTCTTCGAGGGTTGGCATTACCGAGGAGTCTTCCATGTCAAGGGAGGATTCAGGTTCGCTTCTTTCTCATAATACACAGTCAAAGTATCCTAATTTGCATGGCGGTCCAGTAGGGGAGGTGGATCTGGTGATGTTTTTGTCTTCGATGGTGCCGGATGGAGAGGCAGATGTTACCATTGGGGAGTCAGCTATTTTTTTGAATTTCGATGGTGGACCCCATGCAACTGGTGCAAAATCATTCTCTGACACAACAAACATTCTTTTATCAGGATATTCTGTGGATCCTATGGATGGGATTGTTTGGCCTACTGGATCCTTCGATGATCCCTATGAATCGTCAGATTGGGTTTCCCCTCCTAGGGAGATGGTATTCTTTCGCTCCGAGAAACCTGTCTCTCCTGTCAACTCTCTGCGCCTCTGCAAGTCCATGCCACAGACCCTGCATTCTTTTAGCTTTTTGGCACTTTTTTCACCATCGTTTCTGAAGCGCCCTCTGGTAAACAATCTGGTGTCCAGTAGTGTTTCTTTATAGAAGGACCCGATCCCTTCAGGTGTTGCGAAGGCGATCGGTTCGGCCTGGGAATTTCCACAGAGGTTGATTCTGGTCTCCCTGTTGGAGGGCGGGGTAGAGGATAGGTTACCCCAAAGAATAGTAGAAAACCGTTTGGTGATCTCGGAGGATCTGAATGGGATTTTGAAAACAAATTTTCTCTCTCCAACCAGGTGTTCATCTTCAGCATCCCTTCCGAGACCTTTCACCCTCTCAAGATCCAAAGAAAGTGGTGTCTCCCCTATTTTTATCTACCCAATGCCTCTGGACATAAAAGCTGGAGGCACCTATGATTATGGTTAGCATCTTGCTCTGGAATGCTCATGGATTTAGGGCGCAATCCAAAAGGGCCTTTTACGCCTCTGAAGCTAGGAATCATGGGGCATATATTCTGGTGATTATTGAACCAAAACTTGAACCTTCCACGCAACAAGCAATTTCTAGGAAAATGGGATTTCCTTTTTCTTTGAATGGTCTCCCAGATAACAAACATATTTGGGTTTTCTGGAAGAAGAACGCGTCTATTGAGTTGGTTGATACCATGTCACAATGTATGAACTTCAGAGTTTCTTTCGATGGATCAGTTGCATTCTACTTAGTGGTTTACGCTAGCACAAACCAGATCGACCGGAAGGATCTGTGGAGGCATCTAGAAACACTGCAAACTGCTTCACTCCCATGGTTTGTAGGGGGAGACTTCAATTCAATCACGTATCCTTCAGATAAGAATGGTGGGGAGAATGCGAGCAGTGGTGGAATACAAGATTTCAGAAACTTCATCTCTTGTGCTGGGATGTTTGATCTGGGGTTCATCGGACCCAATTTCACCTGGTGCAATAATAGGAGGGGCACCAGTCGTATTTGGGGGCGCCTGGATAGGTGGCTTATGAACATGCAGGGGCTAGACTCCTTTCCCAAAACGTCGGTCACCCACCTTCCACGACTACTGTCCGATCATGCAACACTCATTCTGAACGTCCAAAGAGAGTATCCTCAACGAAGATATTTCCATTACTCAAATTCATGGCATAAAGATGAGAGCTTCAGGATCATGCTGAAAGTTTAATGGGACCACAACGATGATGGCAGGGCATGGAACGGTCAGACTAACCATCTGAATCGCCTTAAATCAGATATTAAGGGATGGAAGGAGTCGCGACCTTGGGATGAATACGGGGTGGAAGAAATTAAAACAGACATTGACAGTCTGGAAGAGAATATACAAGAATACTGGGATAATGATGCATTTGTGATCCTTTATGGAAAACACGCGATTCTTGCAAAGAAGTTGCTGGAGGTGGAAAAGAATTATAAACAAAGGTCTCAGGTGAGATGGCTCAAGGAAGGCGACCGTAATAGTTCATTCTTTCATGCATGTGTGAAGGAGAGGTACTTCTCAGAGAACTACATAATTCTGGGGAACATGGCCTTCACATCGGATGTTGAGGTGGCGTGACAGAAGGCTCTGGATCACTTTAAGTGTTTGCTTGTGGGAGATATTCCCTGTCATAATGATAACTATCAAGGCGAGACATCAATGGAGAGATTTTTGAGATGCATGTCGCAACTGGTGAATGGATAGGATAACCACGATCTTTCGGTGATTCCTTCTATGGAGGAGGTCAAGGATGTAACCTTCAGATTGCAATGCGACAGTGCTCCTGGGCTGGATGGCTTCACCCGTGCTTTCTTTGCGGATGCTTCAGAGGTGGTGGGACCTTAGGTGGTGGAAGTGGTGCAAGACTTCTTTCATGGTGGTTCCCTGAACAGAAAGGTTTGTGCTTCCAGAATTATCCTTATTCTGAAGATCAAAGATCCCTACAACATTGGTCACTACCGACCCATTTACCTTTGCAATGTTTCTTATAAAATACCGGCATCCCTTATTTCAAGTAGGCTTGGTAGAATTATTCCAAGATTAATTTCATCGGAACAACATGGCTTCATCAAAGGTCGGAACATACAGGGGGTGGTGGGAATAGCAAGTGAACTGGTCAGTGATATTAACACCAGGTCGGTTGGATCAAATGTTATTTTTCAGGTGGATATAGACAAAGCTTATGAAAAGTTGGAGTGGAGATTCATCATTAGAGTTTTGTGAAGACTCAGATTCCAATAGTGGTTCTGTGACATTTGTTTCAGGTGATTTTCCTCACCATGGTTGTCCGTTTCTTTTATGGGAAGGTGCTTCAGTTTCTTCAAATCAGTTCATGGGGTTCTCCAATGCGATCCACTATCTCCATCCCTTTTCATTTTGGCACAGTATGCTTTATTCAAGAACCTCAATCAAGGTGCGAAGGCCGGTAGGTTATCCCCTTTCAAGAGAAGGTGCGTCTTTGAATTGGTTTCACATCTCATGTTTGCGGATGACATCCTGATTTTTATCAATGGAAGTCGAAGATCACTTAACAACCTATCGGAAATTCTGGTTGCACATGAGCACCTGAGTGGGAAGCCTGTCAACAAGGGGAAGAGATAGGTGTTTATTTCCGATCGATGTTCGGGAAGAAGATGCAGGGGCATTCACGACATATTGGGCTATCATCGAAAGCAAATGACAATGATATATTTAGGAGTTCCTCTTTCCCATGGACACATAAAGAAACATTACTTTGAAGGCATTATAAACCGAATTCATGGAAGAATACTTAACTAAAAAAACAACCTTCTGTCTTTCGGAGGGAGGGTGACCCTCATAAACAGTGTGTTATCTTCGATACCCATGCATGTTCTCTCACTAATTAAGCCTCCCAAAGGGACTGTGGATCGCATGGAGAAAATTATTTCATCCTTCATATGGGAATCAAAACAAGAGGGTCGTTGTCACTAGGCAGCTTGGGCATGTATGGATAAACTGATTAAGGAAGGGGGAGTGGGTCTCCAGAATATTTGGGAAACCTTCCAAGGTCTCCAAGGTAGGTTGGCGTGGGATATTATTAGGGGAGATTCTAGGTGGGATTCGTTCTTCAAATAGAGGTATGGTGACCATCGATTTACGGAGTGGGGGAGAGGCCCCCGACATTCTAGGATTTCCCGAAACATGTTCTCACATCTCGAAAAGCAAAAAGGGATAACTCATTGATCATCAGGCAAGGGGAGATCCAATTCTGGAAGGACAACTGGTCGGGAGAAACACTGAATTTTAATGACGGTTCACTTCCAGATAACCTGTTTAAAGAGGCTATTGACACCCGCGGTTTTGTTACTTCCAACTTAACTCCGGACCAGGAGAAGGTGTTTGAAAAGGTAATCATGGAGGACGTTCCAGATACCTGTTGTTTCATCGGGTCATCATCGGTAATATTTTCCATCAAAGAATACAAGCGCCTACTCTATGAGGAGGGTCATCATGATAGTTGGACTAGAAAACTCTGGTCCAAGGAGATTCCTACTAAGATGAATTTCCTCACCTGGCGAATAAGAAACAAATCTCTTCCTACGGATGAGAACATTCGACGGAAAGGTATTCCTGTTGTCTCTCGGTGTTTCTACTGCAAGTTCCCAAAGATACAATCGGTTGTGCACCTCCTTTTTCAGAGTGAGTGGGAACAATTTTTGTGGTCCTGGTTCGCTCCCCGCCCTGTCTTGGCAGGAGATGAAATTACTATACAGAGCCTCATGGAAGCATGGTTCCAGGGATCTGAGGGTGTGGTGATGGAAATCAAGGTTAGGACCATTACCTTTCCTCCATTTGCTGGACTCTTTGGGAGGCGCACAACAAGGCACGATGGGGGTCCCAGGTTTTACTCTTGTTCCTTAAAATAAGATTTAAGTCACTTATTATGGAGATGGCTCCACTCCTTAAGGGATGAAAATCATCAAAGACAGTGTGCAGGCTGATGAACCTCCCCTGCATGCCTAATATGGCGAGGGGCCATTGGATCAGTTGGTCACCACCTCTTGGTGGCCTGAAGTTGAACGTGGACGGATCTCTTTTACAAGGGAAAATGAGAGGCAGATGAATTCTATGAGACTCATATGGCTCGGTGCTGATAGGGTTCAGTTCCTTCTATGGAATGGGATCTTCTTCAGGTGCAGAGGTGAAGGATTTACTTTCTGGATTGACATTGTGTAAAATTTGAAATTTCAGGGTGACAGAAATTGAATCCGACTCTAAGGTATTGGTGAAGTCCATATAGTGTCATCAGGAGGTTCCATGGGACATGATATACCAAATCCGTAGATGTAGGAGAGAGATGTTCTTGGGGCAGAAACTTCATCATGTTTGGAGGGAGGAAAAATTTGTAGATGATGTGCTTGCTCATCAGGGGAAGCCCAGGGAAGACATTACGATTTATGATACTCTGGGATCCTTTCCTTTGGAGTGTAGAGACATTATCCAAGGAGATTCCTTGGGTTTACACCACTTTTGTCCCCCATGAATCTTCTTCTATTTTGGGAGACTTCTATAATAAAATAAAATAATTTTCAGTCTTTCAAGGGGGAGATTGTTGATTCATTAAGCTTTTCTTCTGACTTCATGATTTCTTCTTGTTTTGAAAATCACAAACACCTTATCTCAAGGAAAATATTGTTTTACCTTGTTTTACTTCTATAAGGAAAAATTCCCTTCCCCAAGGAAATATTTCTTACCATGTTTTCATTTCTCATATAAAAATATTTCTAAGCATAAAATTTAGATTGACACTAAAACCTCAGAATCATATAATACATAGATATGAAGCATTCTCTTTATGACTCCGAATTCTGGTTACAAACTCTCATGATGTTCAACTCCAAATTCTGGTTACAAACTCTCATGAAGTTCAACTCCTAATTCTTCTTACGAACTCTCATAAAGTTTAACTCTAAATTCCGGTTACGAACTCTCATGAAGTTCAACTCTGAATTCTGGATACAAACTCTCATGAGGTTTATCTCCAAATTCTGGATACGAATGTTATGAAGTTCAAGTCTGAATTATGGATAAGAACATTCATGAAGTTCGACTTTGAATTCTGATTATGAACTTATGTAAAGTTTAACTATGAATTCTGATTACGAATTCAGGTTACGAACTTCTCTAAGTTCTGACTCCGAATTCTGATTACGAATTCTAGTTACGAACTTTTCTATGTTCTGACTCCGAGTTCTCTAAATTCATACTCCAAACTCCTATGAGTTCTGACTCCAAATTCTCATGAACCCTAACTCTGAAATTTGTAAGTTCAGGTTCCGAATTCATGTGAATCTAGACACCGAATTTCTTTGAAATTCAGACTCCGGAATTCTATAGAATTCATGTTCCAAATTCCTACAAAATAGAATCCGAATATCATTATATTATAGACTCTGAATTCAATTTTGGTTAGACTATGAACTTTCATTTCCTTAAATTCCGAATATCATATTCTATTTATGATTACACTCATTTTGTTATAAAATGATGTCATGATTTCAGTTATCCACTAACTATTGTTTGAGTGACACATGTACATGTCCCTCCGAAATTCAAGGAAAAATGTGACCGTTGGAGGAGGGAGCCGACTGTTGGAACCATGCCTATAAATAGGAGCTCACTTGAAAAGAGCTCAACACTAAACTTTGAAAACTGTGCTTAAGTGTTGGTGAAGTGATTTCTAGAGAGAGAGGCTCTATAAACTCTCATGCTTTGTGCATAAAGTTTTGAACTGCTTGTTCAAACTTTGCTTCATGCAGATTTTCTTAGTGTAGAGGTTCGATTTCCTTGATATTAGAGACTTCGGGTTGTGAAGTCAAATGTGCCGATTTCTTTACAAATTGACGGCTTGCAGGGATAGCAAGACAGATACCGATCTTCAGATTGATGGCTTACCTGGGTTTGGGTAAGATAGACTTTTTTGAAAGTATAAGTCAAGGGACCTTTTATCCAGGGTTGTTGGATACCCTCCTCTTTGGTTTAAATAAGTTTTTTACTTGTTACTTGTAATATTTTGTTTTCTGCTATGTATTTTAGTTGTTGAGGAAAGTATAACTTTCTTATACTTCCTTAAATTTGTACTCTGATTTAGTTAGATTCTATACGCTTTAAGGTAGAATATTATTTGTTGTAAACTTTTGTTAAGTTTCATTTCCATAATTACTTTTCTGGAATCAAGAAAGATAATCGATGTTAGAGGTGTTGTGAATTTTGGTTATGCAAAAGTTCCAAAGTAATTTTTAAAGAATACAATTCACCCTATCTTTAGTTGATCATCTCATTACATATTCAATCCTACATTTGGTATTGTAGAGTATATCATACTCAGACATACCATCTCACAATTTATAGATACACTTATTTTTATCCACTCTATCTTGATAGTCTCTCTTCCATGGTGGGTTATCTATGTTTATTAGCCTAATTTTATTGTAGTTTTTTTGGGGTGATAAAGATGGGTATTTTTATTATCATAATTGATTCTTTTGTAGATTCTCTTACAGTTCCATAGTATTTTTCTAGTTATGTTTGTTTATGATAATTTTTTGAACTTTTAGGTGATTTCATGAATTTTTTCATTTCAAACTGAATAAACTATTGATAATCAATGAGAAGTTTCTTCCAAGAATAAGTTATGAGGTCCTTAAGATATCCATTTAGTCTAATATTTTCTCTAGATGTGTATGATGTGAAATCGCATTGATCTAATGTGTGCTTCAAATGAATAAATTAAATGGTTTATAAGACTATTTCACGTGGGAATCACGTTATTTGCGTATTGTGTAGACTATTTATAATAATAAATATGGAACCATTGGCCTCCATGTGAGGATAATAATGAACTAATGAAATGGGAAATGTTATAAGTAACCCAAGGTGTGCCCTAAATAAAATTGTAACATATTAGGTTGAACATATATGTCCTAGGATAATTCATTGGTTAGGAATGTATAGTAAAAGTTGGATGGAAAGGTGGTGGAAAAAGGTGAGTATGGGTTTGGATCTCAATTGAGTGTGTGATAAAATTAATCAAGACCCATTCATGGGATCAGGTAAGGTGATTATTAATCCCTTGGAAATGAAAATGATACTCTAGTAATTGATATGTTTTGGCATGATAATGAATTATGAGAGAGGTATAACTGATTTATGGTTAGAATTTTGAAATGAGTTTAGTATCACTTATACAATTGAAAAGAACCCTATATATAATTTTATGGTTCCTAGTTTAGAAACTAATCCCCCCTAATTAATGATTTATTATAGATGGTTTAGGAGTGGGAAAATAATCTTCCTGAGTGTTGATATTGGGTGGTTCTTTGGTGGGGTGATAATACCCTTGCATGATGATATATTAGATATGGTTCTAGGGTGGATAACTAATCATACTAGGTAATGATATATATATATATATATATATATATATATATTTGTGTGTGTCTGTGTTTTTGTGATATGGTTTCTAGGGTGGGTGGTAACCCCCAATGATCAATTTAATATAATTGTATTACAGATGAGAAATTATTCAGCCATTGGTTTTGGTTATATATCATCTTTAGAGGCATCTTACATTGGATGAAGAAGGAATGTTTGATCTTGGGTATCAATATATAACCTAATGAGAGACAATAATTTATTTTATTATATTACAATTATTTTTTATATAATGTCAACATGCATGTTATTCAGACTGTATATATTTAGAGACATCATTGGTGGTGGACTATGTAATTTTACTAACACTCTACTTAAGTTCAATGGGTACCAGAGTAGAATATAGAGTTATAGGTTTAAAAATCGTTAAGATGTAGATTCTTGATGGTCGAGTTATATAATTGATTAGGATTTGGGAGATGGGATCGAGAAAGAAATCAGGACTGGTTTTGCAGTTCTTTTTTTTTACTTTTGGTTATTTTGAATTTTTTTGAATAAGATCCAACAATAGGGGATCCTAATTATGTCTATAGGTTTTTTAAGACATGTATGGTTGTTCATAATAATATATTTTGGGTTGATCTATATTTTAATTATCGTTTAATTTTGAAGTCTATTAGTTTTGTTTATTTGGATGGTTATTATAATTATTTCATATTTTTTATTTATGGTTTCTTGATATAGGGGGTATAGACTCCCCAAATTATTAATATCTCCCTAATACTTGTCAATGGAATTTGGAATACATAGAGGCATGCCTATGGTTTGTAGAAACCTAATGCAGTTATGGAAGAGTTGAACTGGGATAAGGAAATTACAAAGTGGTATGAAAGACCTGTTTCTGTTCATCTATATTACTATTTGGTATAGTTATATATGAAATAGTATATTTTTAGTCTTTTTATAGATCTTATTCCAAATATTAACTTACCCCTATATGAGGGAAGTTAAGGTTACCAAGGATTGGACTATTATTCTTAGTTTTCATTTTTACGGTTAGGTTACTATTGGATTAGTTGAGAAGTTAATTATTTTAATGATCTCATGTCATGTTTATTTTAAAAATTGGGTACAACCGCGAAATCGGCACACATGCAAGGAAGAAAATTACATTAAATCGCAAGCCCGAGGACTTGAACCTGTGACCTTCCCCTCACCCCCCCAAACCCTTACCACCCACCACCAATGGTGGGGTGAAATCTAATGTGAGGTTTATTTTATTAATAATGAATTATTTGATTTATACTAGAAAAATTTTCATTCTGGTTGGATATTAAAATATTTCTATGTGTCAAACATACCATAAATTAAGCTATCAACCACCTTAAAAAATAAGCAACTGTGAGAAAAATACATGAAAACTTATTGCACTTGAGTGAATGGAAGAGTACTGGATTCACAAAAAGAATTATTAAATCAACCTTATATAGAAATATGGATCTCAATAGAATTTTTATAAAGGTAAATGAGGGTAGACAACCTAGTGTATTGACTTCATTATTAAGCGATCAACCATTCTTTAATTTTTTCAAACTTCTAGTCTGACCACATAAGTAACTGAGTGAATGTATGGCCAATGAATGTGACTTCATTGTACATATGATCTAATAGTATAATTATAAATTTTAAAATTGAATAGATGTTCAAATGAAGTGACAATATGATATTTGGATTGACCCCATGACCAGTCAATAAAATTGATTTTAGTTTTTCCCTAAGTGTTGGATCGACTGTGAGTATTCAGGATAACATGGAACACTTTAGGAAACCATGTCAAACTAGATTTATATTTTAATAATATATTCTAATGGATATCTATGAAAAATTAAATGAAAATTCATAATCATCTAAATCTCTGGGATTTCATTTAGAGTACAATAATCCATAATGAATTTACTTCAATGGATATTTTGATATTGAATTTTTCTATTATAAAAGAGAAGATCACAAAGAAGAAGTGTGGTGTGTTGTGGAATAATGGTGCTCTGTTTCAACAACTTAGGACACTCATTCTTCCAATATGGTTCACAGTAAGATTTGAGAAAAATTTACAATCACTGCATCTTCTCTCATGAATTTAAGGAATACATAGAGGAGAGAAAAGAACTCTGTAGAACAACTAAAATTTAATCTATTACAAATACTGTAATGAAATTTCATATACATATATATTATAATTTTTTTATTCATATATTTATTTTTATTTATATTAATCACACACACTTGTACATCATATAAGAGAAATCAAATACTCTTTCCTTTTATCCTTTATGTTGGTCAGAGTGAGTAACTCAAGAGGGGGGTGACACATCCTTGTTTGGAGTATATTTCAAACTCTATTATTTTAATGATCGCAAACCAAGATTATTTTAGTAATAATGATTCACTTGTTTTTTGATAACATTTTATATGGTAAGACTATTTCTATGATTATTCTATTAAGTTTTATGGAGAGTCACTGTTATCCGGGAGTCACCATCATGACGAGCTACCGCCAGACTCCGAGTCACCATTACTGCCAGGATGAGTTACCACCAGAATCTGAGTCACTGCTACTTCTAGTATGAAATAAATCTAGAGGAGATACCACCAGATACTGAGTCATTGCTAGCTTCTTGTTACCGTTTCCGTCTGAGCACTTCGTCCAGAATGGCTCAATGCCTATTTCTTTATGGAGATATTTTTTGCCAAGTCTTCATGATATATTCAAAGACCAATCCAAGGATTGTGGATCTGATGAATCTAGATATATGTGAAGTATATATATCTTTCTATATGGGTTATGAAACAACATAAAACAAGTTACAAGGCTACAATGACATTTTACTTACATTGAATTGTGCGACTAAATCTGTGAATTCTCATGAGCTTACTAATTCTTGTTCTATGAATATCAAATGACACATAAGCATAAAATGCAACATCAATATTGATTAAGACACTGATAGAGATCAACTGAAACATTACTTAATATTTTATATGATCTTATATTTGTTATAAATTTCTATAATGAAGCGAGAACTTCTCAGTAATGTTCATATGAGGTCTATAAACATTCAGAACATATCAAACCGATATTTTCTATATTCTTTATTGTACTTTCTATTTTATTTTGAGTTTTGTGTTGTAACTATGATATCAAACACACACTATATTCTATTCCTACCTAGATTATACTTGTTATTTTCTCCTTTCTCTACATCTATTTTCTTACTATGTTTGTGGAATAGGTCCCTATGTGACTTGTATATTTATTACTTTCCATGAATAATTATGGAAGAGTCTTTTTATCCCGAAAAACTTGTAGCTATTAATTTTTTTTACTTAATTCAGGTTGTGGATTTATTTGATTATAATTATAACATGCTTGACAGTAGGTGATTTCCAAGTGGAGGGGATTAAGACTCGTCTTGAGACCGAACCTCTTGTTTATTCCACTATGTCATTGTGTTATTATGTTTTGTTTTATTGCAATATCCTAGATTAACTATTATTTATAAACAATACTGTTACTTTAATAATTAATCTTAACTAGTATTGATATTTTTTGTCTATGTAAACTGATTTCAAAAGTCAAGGTAATTCTAAACATTATTTTAATTGAGACTTAATTACTCTTTGAGAAATATTTTAAAAATAAATATCTTATATCAATATACTATTCTGATTTGTTGTACAATTTGTTTTATTAATAAATTTTTTATTTTAAAATTAATAGTTAAATAGAAATTTTTATTAGGAACTCAATTCAACCCTATTGAGTTACCCACTCCAACCAATATTTCGTATCTAATGGAATATTTAAATTAAATTTTAAACTATGATTTTATTTGAATTTTAAATATCTAAAATTTCAGATAATTTTAAATTTTAGTACTTTATGGATAGTAGACCAGAAGAGTATGATACCAACACACCTTCTTATTTTAATGGTAAAAATTATGCCCAATGGAAAATCAAAATAAAAATTCAATTAAAAAGTATGGGTTTTAACATTTGGATTATAATAGAAGTTCAATATGGAATACCACAAACTGTAAGAATTACTTGGAGTGATGCCACAAAATTTGCTTATAATAATAATTATAAATCTATGAATTCTTTGTTACATGCCATGGATGATGATGAATTTAATATAATATCAACTTGAAAATATGATTTTGAAATATTGTATACATTATCTATTTCACATGAAGGAACATCAAATGTAAAATAAATGATATTGAATATACACACAATCAATTATGATAATTTTAAAATGAAATCTGATGAACCTATTTTTGATATGTATCTCAGGTTCAATGAAATAGTAAATACCATGCACTCACTTGAAAAAAAAGTGAAAGATGAAGATCAAGTGATGATATTTCTTAGATTCTTACCAGACAGATGGAGATGAACATCTGTGTCAATTAGAGAATCTTGTCATGTAGGTAAACTACCTATCAAAGAATCGATAGTAAAACTAATGATGTATGAAGAAAATATTAAAGTCAACAAAGAGATAGATGAAGATGAACCAAAAAGAAAATATTTATCCATCAAGACTACTACCTTCATATAAAGAGAAAAGGTACAAACTAAATACACCTGTGAAGAATAATATTTTAATGAAAGTGATGAAGATATGGCCCACATGGACCGAATATTCAATAAATTCTAAATGAAAAATAATTTCTTAAAATATATAATTTCAGAGGAAATTATGAAAATAAAGGAAAGTGGAAAATGTTTTGGAAAAAAGATTAAATTTAAAATGAAATAAACTACTATGAATTTAAAAGGAAAGAACACATTAAATCTTAGTGTCCAAAATTAAAATATAAAAAAAGTATGAGGATAAAGATAGAAGCTACAAGAGAGCCATGAAAGAAACATGGAGTGCCTTTGAAGATAGATCAAGTGATTTAGACACTAATCAAAAAGTTATGTCTGAAAGAGAAAATGTGTACTTTGTGGAAAGAACATCAGTGGTACAAAATATTCTTCATGTTTCACCTAGTAATATTTAAAAAATTTCTAAAATGAATAAAATGATGATAATGAAGAAAACATGACCAGTAAAAATCTGTATGATTACTATAACATGCTGGAAGATACTTTTAATGAGTGAAAATATAAATACAAGTCACATAAGAAACAATATGCTTTGACACTAATTGTTAAAACCAAACTTACCATTTAAAAAGAAAAAAATGATCAACTGTAGAAAGAGAACAATGAATTCCAATTTTCAAATTAACAATCAATGAAATACATAGAAAGGTTTAACAATGGTAATAAAACTTTAACTCAAATACCAGGAAAGAAAGTTGCTGCCAAGTATATAACTGGTATAGGTTACTAAACATGACAAAGAAAAATTACAAATATAATATTTACATCAAGTACCAGTTATGAAAATTCATATACTTCCAATACCTACTCAACTATAACTAATAATTTATTTATTTATAGGAACTTAAAATATATTTATAAGAAACCGATTCGAAATTTATTGATTTAAAATCTATTATTTCTAACATAACTGGACCCAAGAGGATTTGGGTACCAAAATCATTTCTGGCATAAACTTTATTTTATAAGAAAACTATTTGAAAAACTCCAGCAAAATATAATGGTATCTAGATAGTGTATGTTCCAAACATATGTCTGGAGATTATTCAATCTTTAATAATTTGATCAAAGTTAAAGGTTGTCACGTCCCTTTTGGTGACAATACTAAAGATAAAATAATAAACCTTGATCAAATTGGTAATTCTAATTCATTATTAATTTACAAAGTTTTATATGTAGATGGTTTGAAATATAACTACTTATCATATCTCAATTATGTGATGATGGATTTTATGTAAAATTTTAAAACAAATCATTTCGTGTTTTTAATGATAAAAATGTTTTAATTTTTACTTCTTTAAGAAATGGTATTATTTATTCTATTGATTTAAATTATTTATCTTCTAAAAATATATATTTCTTAAGTTCCTTTCAAAAAGAATATTGGATTTGGTATAGGATACTCACCCATTAAAATATTAATTCACTTATAAAGATAACTAGTAAAGGGTTAGTTAGAGACCTACAAAAAATTAAATTATCAAATGATAAAGTTTGTGATCCCTATCAAAAAGGAAAACTTCATAATATTTATTTTAAATCTAAGAAAGAAGCTTCAGCCTATTAGTCTATACATTTAATTCATATGGACCTCTTTAGACCATCCATAGTCTTGATTCTAAATGGAAAATATTATGTCAATGTCCTTGTAGATGACTTCTCTAGATAAATAGGGGTATTATTTTTATCTCACAAAAGTGAATATTTTTGTTACTTTATTAAGCATGAGATTTTTTAGTATACCTTAGTGGACTTACAATTAAGACCTTATGAAGTGGTCATAGTATAGAATTTGAAAATAAAGACTTTGAATCATTTTGTTCACAAAATGGTAATAATCACAATTTTTCTGCACCTAGGGCACGAGAGAAAAATGGTATTGTGAAATGAAGAAATGAGCCTCTTCAAGAGATATCCTGGACCATGCTAAATGAGTATGAAATACCTTTCTAATTTTAGGATAAAACAGCTAATATGTCCTATTACATTGTAAATAGATTTTTTATTAGACCTCTCTTGAAAATAACACCTTATGAATTATGGAATAATACAAAGCCAAAGTTTAATTACTTTAGATTTTTTGGTTGATATTTTTTTATTCTCAATAAAAAGGATAATCTGGAAAAAATTTCATGAAGAGTGATGAGGGGATTATCCTTGGATATTAAACATTCATTAAAGCTTATCGAGTGTTTAATAAGAGATCTATAACAATGGAAGATTATGTTCACATCAAATTTTATGAAACTGATCCCAATAATCCTAATTCTATCATAGAAAACCATGAGGTGGATCTTTAAACTCTAAATATCAATACCAAACCTTCTAAAAGTTCTGTTAAACACCCGGAAATTTCACCCAGTAAACTTCCAGAACCCGAACATGAAGAAGATATTGAGACATCCATCCCTTATTTTCAAAGATACGTTGGGACTCATAGAAACCACCCTTTAAATGTTGGTATAGGAAACCTAGATAGAGTTACTTTGACTAGATCATCTCTTAGGAATCAAATTGAACACCAAGACTTCTTGTCATCACTGGAACCTAATAACATTAATGATTCCATCAATGATGAATTCTGGGTAATAGCTATGAAAGAATAACATAGTAAAATTGAGAGAAACAATTTTTGTGAACTTGTTGATAGATCTAATGAGACATTTACTATTGGTACTAAGTGTTTATTTATAAAAAAAGTTGATGAGTCAGGAACTATAGTAAGAATCAAAGCTAGACTAGTTGCATAAGGTTATAATCTAGAAGAAGGTATTGATTATGAAGGAAATTTTTCACCAGTATCAATACTCGAATCCATTAGGATACTAATTTCCTATGAAGCACATTTGGATGTAAAACTATATCAAATGGATGTTAAAAGTTCATTTTTAAAGGGAATAAATATTGAGGATTTTTTTTGAACAACCCCTAAGATTTCAAAATCCACATTTTCCAAATTTCATTTTTAAATTAACAAAATCATTATATGGTTTATAATAGGATACTAGAGCTTGGTATGATTGGATTACATTTTTTATTATTTCGAAAAGTTTTCCAAAAGGTATATCTGATCTAAATATTTTTATAAAAATAATTTCAAAATATGATTTAATATTACTAAAATATGTAGATGATATTATTTTTGGATCTACTAAAGATTCACTATATGCTATTTTTTCAAAACTAATTTAAAATTAATTTGAAATGAGTTTAATGGGTGAACTCAAAATCTTTCTTGTATTTCGTTTTTTTGAAATAAAAAATGAATTATCTTAAATCAAAGTAAATATACTAAATATTTGTTGAAACTTTTTGGCCTAGAAAGTACCAAAAGTAGTGATACTCCCATGAGTACCACCTATAAACTATATCTTGATGAAACTAGGGAATCATTAGATCAAACTAGTTATAGAGGTATGATTAACAGTATTTTGTACTTTACTACTACTTGTCTTGGTATTTTGTTTAGTGTGTGTATGTTTTCTCACTTTCAAGAAAATACAAAAGAGTCACATTTATTAGCTATCAAAAGAATATTTTAATACCTCTATAATACAACCAATTTAGGATTTTTCTATCCAAGAGGACATACTTTTCATTTATTAAGTCATTCACTTGATGATTTTGGTGGCTGCAAGATAGATAGAAAAATCACATCAGGAACATGTGATCTTTTAGGAAAATATATAGTATCACAGTGTTGTAAAAAACAAAATTATATTTGTACTCTCTATTGCTGAAGTTGAATATATAGTTTCAAGAAGTTGTTGTGCACAAATCATGTGTATGAAACTCACCTTACTAGAATTCTGATACTAATTTAGACATGTACCTATAAATTTTGATAACACAAGTGCGATAAACATTTCCAAAAATCCAGTATCTCACTTTAGAACAAAACACATTGAAGTAAGACATCAATTTTATATAGATTATTATCAAAAGGGTGATATAACTTTAGAATTTATTGGAATCAAACACCATCTACCTGGTATTATCACAAATCCTTTCAATTCTAAGAGATTAAACTACATCAATCATGAATTAGGAATGATATATTTTGGTTGATAAGTAACTTCTAATAAATTCACCATTGATGAGTCACCATTGATAATTCTCTATTGATAAGTCTCCATTAATGAGTCATTATTGATAATTCACTATTGATAAGTCACCATACAGAAGTCACCATTGATAAAGTGACCATTGATATGTCACCATTGATAAGTCATCTTTGATAATGTGACCATTGATAAAGTCACAATTGATGAGTCTTCGTTGACGAGTCACTGTTGATAAGTCATCGTTGATGAGTCACCATTGATAATTAATCATTGAAAAGTCACCATTGATAGTTCAATATTGATAATTCAAAATTTATGAGTCACCATTGATAAGTCACCACTGATAAAGTAATCGTTTATGAGTCATCGTTGATTTGTCACCATTGAACAAGTCACTATTCATTTTAGTTACCTGTTTTTTTATAACATTGTAATCTTCATTCTCCAATAGTTTTTTATTGTCTAATATTTATTATTATTTTTATAATCCCTAAATGATATAAAAATAGGGATAAATATAATAAATTCACTTCCCTTATAATCCTTGATATCTAAAACCTTTTTCCTTCTTCTAAAACTAATCATCATTCTCCCTGTTCTACCTAAGCCTTAAACTGATCTAAATGGCTAGTGTGAAATTAGTAGAAGAATCAAATCTATATGACATGAGGCAATCTAAAATACAAAAATTATATTCAAGCATATTTGATGTTTTTTCACAGAACCCACATCTGAAAAAATGGGATGTCAAAGCAGAAAACAGATCAATGCACAATGGCTCCCAACTAGCAATATGCTAGTATTAAAGGTTATATAAAAATAAAAATGGTTGAACTGGTTCACATAAAATCATTGAGTTTATTATCCAAAGATATTCTTTTATTTAAATTATAATTCTAAGTTAATTTTTGAAAAGAAAGTGTATAAGATACAAAGTCGTATTGATGGAGAATTGATTTCTTTATCTTCAAAGGAATGGGTATGATGCTTAAAAGTAAATAATAAAGGATTATATGAGGATTTTCAAGGAAGTATACCAAGTGACTGTGAAATTTTGAAATACGAAGAGGCTATCCTTTAGTTGACTTGGGATGGTACCCTGAGGAGACCTATTGATGCCGAACATGATGGTGAATGCAAGCTATTATTCAAGTTTTTACAACATGTTTCATGTCATAGGAAATGATATTCCAATACCATTCAATATTAGGATGTTTACTTTATATTTTTGATGAAACAAGGGAATATAATTAATCTATGTAGATTTTTTATGGTTTATATGTATGATATGTGCAAGAAGAGATCAAGATCAAACTCCTTAATATACCCTAATATGATATCTACCATCTTGTATGTTAAGGGATATGTCAAAGAAGGATAAGAAGAAAAATATATATTTGGTGGGTTTTCCCATTAAATAAAATTTTTAAAATGGTTAATGTAAGCTAGAATCCATGGATGAAATACTGGGTAAGAGATAATGACAAACTGTAAGATTATTTTAACCCTATTGATCACCCATCAAGACCTAAGGACATTGTAGATCCTGGTCTCGATATTGATGGGTTGGTTGAGTACTCTGATTCAAATAGTGACAAAGTTGAAATATAAGTGGAAGAGGATTAATAAGAAGATTTTTTAGTGGAAGTGGGGAGTGATCTAGAGATTCCTAAATTCGTAGAATTTTCTTATACTTCTTTCATTTACTCAGTTTTCTTTATTTTGTTTAAGAATGACCTTTTGGATGTTTCAAAAGATATATTTCTTGAGTATTGGTAGTACTGGTGAATATAGTAGAAAGGTGGGTATATACATTAATATTTCATGTATTCTTTCTCATATACTATTAAAAAGGTTTCTTAAAGATAATCAAATGACTCATAAGCTTTAAGGTTTTAGAGTAATAATTGGTTCTATCGAGGTATTTATGGACAATATGTTGATGAATCTTGATAAGCTAAATCTCAATGTTGTCATAAGATCTTCTAGAAGTCATGTTCCTCCACCTACACCTGTCTCTATAAATGAAGATCTCATTCAAAGAATTGTCTATGAAGAAATTCATACTCTTTTAAAATATTCAAAGATGTCAATAATTTAACGTAGATGGAAATTTTTAGTCATTATGAGAAGTTATTTGTTATAGTTATTTCTACCAAATATAAGAATGTAAAAAGGGTGTGATCAAGTATTAACTTCATCATATTTTCACCAAGTTAGATCTAATCACCCAGTTCAGGTCTATGGATATAGTGTTTAGGATTCCTCCTTTATCCCAATGCTTTATTTTAATTGTGTAGATTTTCTTTTTAATGGATCCTCTACTTGATCAATTCCTAACTGATAAGGACGTTTTTATGCACATTATTGAGCATGGATAGAGAGATATATCTAAATTCACTTAGCTTTTAGAACCTTATATTTATATAACCAACAATTTCATCCTACAGAATCTATCTCTTCCCCTGACCAATACTTGAACCATTACAACTCCAACTTCTAAAACTCCTTAAAATTAGTTTGGTCTTATTATTATTTATATTTTCTAATGAATCAAAAATATTTATAAAGGAATTAAAATTCCTAGAGTTTCTCCTTATCCTCAACTTACTTTAGCTCTTTATCCTACTCCAAAAATCGAAAAAGGAAAACCACCTATTATACCCTAAATATTTACATACCCTATATATTATAATTCTAATTAAGGACTTTAATAGTGATATTATAATTATACACTCATTTTTTAAGTTAATGAAAAATTTTCTATTCATCATTGTCTTTTAATTTCATGTATTTAATCTGTTTATATTTATGTATTATCATAACACCTTCTAATTTAATATTTATGTTTAAATTATCATTATTGAACTCTATATTACAATATTTTTTATAATCATAAAATTGGAAGTAAATAATGTATGACATGATGATATGAAACAATAATTGTTTTACTAATGCACTTTATTTCTTTATTGATACAAATATTTTTGACTCTTAAAAAGGGATATATTTTTGGATTAGCCCATAAATTACTTAATTTAATGATCTCAAATCATGTTCGTTTTTTTATTAATGAATTTTATGTTTTTTATTAGGAACATTTATTTTAGGGCTAAATATGAAAATATTATTAAGGGTCAGATCATCCATCAATACATCCATTGAATGCATGAAAAAACAAGTGATCATAAGAGAAGTGGGTGAAATATATAAAGACTCAATTAAACATAAGTGTATGGGATTTACCATAATAAGGGTTCAATAGAATAAATGTATCAATCTTGATATCATCCAAATGTGTCTATGGGTTGAAGAGAACACATAGAATAGTGAAATGATCATATGCGGAATAAATCAATCATGGTTGAATTTTATTAATCTCCTTTTATGATAAAAAGTGTCATTGAGTGTCCATGAGTCCAATTGAAGTGACCACATGTTATATATGATATTTAAGTAAAATAGAAATTAATAAAAGTGATTTCATATTCAAATTAAGTGATTGTTTGTTTTATGGATTGACTGCATGAATTTTCAAGGTAATCAAGTATAGTTTTTTCTAAAGTGTTTGATATATTGTGAGTATTAAAGATGACATGTAATATACAAGAGACCATATCTAACTTGAATTATATTTTAATAATTAATTCCAATGGTAATCTATGCTGAATTAAATTAAATCTTAGGATCATTTAATACTCCTTGAATTCGTTCTGAATGTGATGATGTGTAATTATTATCCTTCAACATATACTTTGAGAAAGGATTTTTCTATTTTAAATTATGGGGATGTGAAAAATAATTATGGTGTGTTGTGGAATTGAAGTGCTTTATTTTAATAAAATATGAAAATATATTTTCATCTTTTCTTCACCGTATGATCTAAAAACATTTTTAGGCCTTTTATTTACTCTTAAGAACTAAAGGAAGACATCGAGAAGAGATGATAACCCTACCAATCTGTGAAAATGTTATCATTGTCAAAAATTAAATTGAACATTTATATCTCTCTATATATCTCTATTTTATGCTAATTTTTTATTGTGCTTAGATTTCATGGTATATATGTTAAACGCACACTCCTGGGAATCATAGAAGAGTATTTAGATATTAGTTACTTTATTTCCTTCACCTTTTTTATTCCCACAAAAACTATAGAAGAGGTAGTGTAATAGGTTGGATCCCCCTATGTGTTACTGTAATCTATATACCTAAATCAGGTTGTGGATGATCCTGTTTATTCTCATAAACATTCTTGATAGTGGGTTAATGTCAAGTGGGGAAAACTAGGTCTTTTCATGTGATTTAACCTCTTGTTTTTATATTTTCAGTGTGTGTTTTATGTTTTTCTTACTCCATTATAATTTTTTTTAAATCACTTCAACAAAACTGTACTTTGAAAAGTAACTTATTCTTGTGATATATTTGATATTTGATGTGAATAGAGTAATCTTGAATGTTTAGGATAATCTCAATTTATTCTAACTGAGTTTTGATAAATATATTGGGAGGTTATTTGAAAACATTGAATTAGTTATGCATACTTCCTTACTTAACTGGGATTTTTATAAATTAGGTTATTTTGTTCTATATATATTATTTAATATAATTTTTTATTGGATGATAAATTTTCCCCACTCTTGAGCACTCAACTCTGGCCAACAATTTCTTTTCTAAATATGATGCATTTTGATTGTGATTTATGATCTATAGTATTTTACTCCAGGAATGGGGTGGTAAAGGTTGTATGTTCTTGCATCATATCAAGAATATCGGATTCACATTACATTTGTGTCATTTTCTATGATTGAATACTATGATTATGATATTGGGGTTGGTTATTTATAGAGTTAACAACATCTTATATAGTTATTTCCTATTTAATTTTATGGTTGTTCCTTATCTAAAAAAACTGCAGAAATA
The DNA here is from genome assembly GCA_963277665.1 of Viscum album. Taxonomy (NCBI): domain Eukaryota; kingdom Viridiplantae; phylum Streptophyta; class Magnoliopsida; order Santalales; family Viscaceae; genus Viscum; species Viscum album. The sequence continues at coordinate 726,961,840 of OY728166.1, forward strand.
TTTATTGTTGTTTCCTATGATTAATTATCACATTTATTAAATAAAAGATGTTAAATAAAATTTTAATGGAATGTTATAAATTTATTTATTCTATAAATGTTTTTGGTATTGAATTTAAATGAAAAATAGATAGGATATACCTATTGATGTAAAAATTGAAATGAACATATTTGGATCTGATATGTATTTATTGATAAACCTGAGAGTGGGTAAATGAAGTTAGAGAGAGAACCAAAGTTTTGAGACCATTATGATTTGGGATATGTATATAGTGTAGCAGAATGACATTCATATTATTACTTAACTTAATTGAAATTTTAAGAACAATGGTAGAATTATTTCAGAGGATTGTGTTTGGCATTATAGCGACATACAACCATGACATTCTAAAGTGGATTTCCAGAAGGTTAGGGGTGATCAAACTAATGTGGTTGTTTTTTAACACACTTTTCAACATTATTTTTTATTTTTCTATAATGTTAATATGAAAATAATTTTTTTAATTAAAAAAAATTCTAAAGATGTTAATTTTGTATTTAATTATTAAAACTGCTATTATTTGTTAAAGTATGCATTTTTTTATTTTTTAGTTATTTTTATTTTTTAAAATTAAAAAATTTATTTTGTATTGCCTTTAATTTATTTTTAATTTTTTGTAATTAATTTTTTTAATTTTTTTTATTCTCAGTTAATAAATAAATTTAATTAATTCATTAACTTAATTTGAAAATAAATAATTTTACTATTTATTTTTTTTAAAATTTTATTTAATTTGTTTCCATTTATTTTTGAAATTTTAAAATTAATTAATTTAGTTCACTGTTTTTCAGGTAAATCATGATACCTGTATATTAATCTTCTGGTCTAAACAACATCCACTATTGGTATCCACTTGTAGTAGCATAGAGCATCCACCATTGACCTCCACCGATGGAAACATAGAGTATCCAACACTAACTACCTACCACCGGTATATTTCGATATGTCGTTGGCCACTTATTCTATCATAATCGACCCCAATACCACCATTGGTCTCCATCCATAGGTAGTGACCAACATCCACCACTTCCACAATTACATCTAACTGTTAGCCTCATCACCATCCCTGATAGCCTCTTCACACCTCTTCCACCACCAACCCTTTTCTTCCACCAGCCAAGATCTCTAAATTCATCAACCCTTGACTTTATAGAGCCAATTGAATATGACCAATGTCTGAGGAACCTATCGAACCTAAGACCATGCCATCCTCCTTGCTGAAGGAAGTAGAGAGTCATTACTACCATGGATATGTCCTTGCCAGATCCACCTCTTGACTAAGAAAAACTATATTTAGAACTGATTGACTCTGAAAAAACCAAAATAGATCTGACCAAGGAGACCACCGCTATAGGATTTGCTGATCCAACATCGTTGTTGTAAAGCAAGTCCTACCAATGCTAGAGATTTGGACCACCATGGATTTCTCATTCCACCATTGTGCAACTACTGAAGGCTATCACTGCCAAGTGGGATGAGTCTTCCTGATGAAGCCACCACCAAGTCCTTAGAAATGAAGTTTCATCAGATAAGTAGAAAAAAATAAAAATAATATGAAAAAAATAATTAATATAATTAAAAGAATAATGTATATATATATGTATATTAATAAGAGTGTTGATATAAAAATACATACATACATATATATATATATCTATCTAATAGGTATATGTAAATATATATATTCATATTTATTTCAATAACTAGACATGTTTATAAATGTGTTTATAATTTTAATACTATTTATAATTTATTAATTATAATATGTTTAAAAAATTATTTTTCATATATATATATAATAATGGTATAATATAATTAAGAAATATATATACATATAATAATAATAATACTCAAAGTGGTCGTGTAGCACCAAATTGTAATTTGGAAAAAACTATCGGGGTTTCTTGCCTTTAAGTTCTTGAAAATTTGACAATTTTTCTATCTATTTGATTAAATCAGGTTGATGCAAAGGATACTGTGGGAATAAAATCAAGGATGAAAGTTTCGAGCATCATCACTTAGAGATCATGGCACTTGAACGTTCCACATGTAGAGAATTCAAGTGAAATATTATGGTTATTGAATGACACAAGTTGAGAATTCTACTAGAATGGGTCTTGTGCTATGGTCACCATCAAAGAGGAAGAGGCATCGTGACTGTGCTATGTAGAGGAAAAAGATACCATATAGAATCTATGATAGGTGATGGTTATGGAATATGAACAACATAATAAGATTCCAAAATAATAGATACATACACAATCCTAGAGTGTAGGACATCACATGAGAACCATACACCATTTGCAGTAGGAAGGAGAAGATGAAAAAGATTGAACATTAGGAGCATTTGGAAGTCGGGAAGGGAGAGAGAACACTCTTTACTATTTTATTTTATTTTATCATTACCATTTCATGTAATTTTCTTTTTCAAAATCTTTTATTATGTTTAATGTAATCATGATTTTCCACTAATCACCACTAGGGGAATATGCTATGTTGGTTAATCTTTTTTTTCTTCATATTTTTGAATTCCCTATACTTGTTGCATCTCTATATCTCATATAATCATTTTTACAAAACATCGTGTTTCATTTTAAACTAATATTAATCAGGATTTAATTCAAACTACCGACCTGAGGATTTTACTGAAAATATAATCAATATTAAGAGAGAGTAGACCAATGATTTTAACTGACATATTAAACTCAGTGATAACTAATTTTTTTTTATAAAAAAATTATCAAATTATTTTTATAGTTAATAAAATTTGGTTGTTATTCAGTAATAGGTTGACTAGATGAAAATTGGACTATCCTCCTTGAATTTGTTCCATCTCTTTTAATTCAAATTCATGAACAAGGGAAAATCATTTTAAAAACCATCCATCCAATTTCCCCTATTCCTAGATTGGTTATTCTCACTATCTTTTTTGATATTCCATCTTCATGATTTTCTACAATCTCACTCACATTAAAGATCTCAAAAATATTTATTTAATCACCATCCATAACTTTCTTTTGATGTCTTAATTAATTTTTCCTTATTTTTGGTCACTCATAGCTTAGTCCTTCCCTTTGGTTAAACCCTACTTATCTTAGTACTAGATATAGGTAGTTAGTAGATTTCAATAGCTTGATGAACCTTCTTGAGACTTGATCCTTTAATATAAACCCTTGAATTAACCATTTCATTATGGAGATAAGATGCATTGACCTATTATAATTTTTAGTACTTCTATCAAGGATCCAAGGAAAGAAGGCATCACTACCCTCACTTTTTGGTTATTGTGTAGGGTTTAATGATTCTCATAATCAAATGGAAAATAACATTAAACATAAAATTATAAAAATAATAAACTAATAAAAACAAAATGGATAAATGCAAATCATTCCTCACAGCCTAGTTCTTCTAAGTTATTTAGTTACTCATGAAATTTGAAATAAAAAAAACCAATAGAAAAGAAATAAAGAAACATGTAAAGCAAGACTATTTCATACTACATATTCAGATCTATATCCTGCACTCTATTTCAAAGTCAACGTGTTGATATCATCACTTACCAGTACATAAAACATTGAAAAAATGATTCTCATTAATAATGGAAATGATATATATGAGACTAAAATGCACTAATAAAATTGTGTAATTTAAGAGTTGAACTGAATAATAATTTCAAAATATAAAAACATGATTCCCCTATGAAATTTAGATAGAAATGATAAAAATGAAACCAGTGATAATATCCAATGAAAACATCTCATGATAATAAAATAGAGGAATGTGAGAAAGAATCAAGAAGCTTATCTTGAAGATTGTATTCTTGATCTAGATCAAAGTCAAATGTATTCAGTCGGAGCCCATGGATCTGATATATACCCCACATGTGTGTTCTATTTATTCTAGGTTGTGTGTTATGATCAATCTCTAATAAACCTCTATAATAGTGGTTTATTTAACATAAAAACTTTTTGATCCTTGCCTATCCTCTCATAGTCACTGCTCGGAACTACTTTCAATCGACTCCACATGGAGGCTCTATTGTTTTACATTTTCCTTGTAGTTTGTTTGAGAAAATTCATTGACCTACTCATTGAAATAGACCATCCTTCCATTTCTTCCACTAATTAAACTCGTCTATAAAAAATCTCATTAACTCTAGAAGGATGTGGTAAATTTAAATACCATTGTATGGTTCTATTGTGGACATAAGTTCCATGTTATGACTATTCTAAAAACTTCGGATTGGGGCCATCAATAAACCTAAAAAATTACCTATTTATAGATACAAAGGGAATTGTGTTGGGTAATAATGTTTCTAAGAAGAGGATGGTAGTTGATAATGCTAAGATTGAGGTTATCCAAAAGCTTCCCCCACTTGAGAATGTCAAAGGAAATAGACTTTTGTTGGAACATTTTTGGTTTTACAGGAGGTTTATTAATGATTTTTCCAAAATCACTAGGTCACTCTGCTCACTGCTTATTAAGGACACACATTTTTTACGAGAAATACATGGATTCCTTTAAATTGATTAAGGAGTTACTAAATACCTCAACATTGATCATTGCCTTGGACAGTCAGTTCTCATTTGAAGTAATATGTGATACTAGTGATCTAGATATGGGTGTTTTTTCGGGTTGAAGAAACATAAGAGGTTGTATTTCATTTATCTTTCTTGAAAGATGCTATATGATGCTCATAAGAATTATTACACCACTCAAAAATAATTGGAAGCTGTTATATTTCCCCTGTATTTTTTGGATAACACCTAATATGGTTTAAGGTTATTATTTCAACTGATTATTAATCCATCAAGTACTTAATAAAAAATAAGAACTTAATGACAAGGTTCATAAGGTGGAAACATTAGTTGTAGGAGTTTTATATGTGTATTGTGAATAAAAATATGTCTATAAATGCTTTTATAGACAAATTTTCATGGATTACCAACACTAAAATTTAAAACCCATGTGATATCAATACCTCATTTCAATGTGAACAACTTTTTGCTGCTTCTATGAGAAAATCATCTTGGTTTGCAGATTATGATCATTTTCTAGATTTTTGGTGTTATGATTAATGAACTTTTTATAGAACCAATGGAAGAGATTTATATCTATGTTGAAATAGTACTTGGTGTATTACCATCTTCTTTTTAGCTGATGTGTTGATGGTATTTTTAATATATGTGTGGATGAGGAGGAAATGTTTCCCATACTTGAGAGTTATCATTCGTCACCTTGGGGCGTCCACCATGGAGGAGAAAGGGCTGCTCAAAATGTTTTACAGGCTAGTTTCTATTGTAAAAAACTATTCAAAAATTATAGGAGGTTGGTGATTTGTTCTCACAAGTTTCAAAGTCTTGGAAATATAGATAGAAAGAAGTTGTTTCCACAAAAAATAAATATTGTCGGTTAATGTTTTTGATGTTTTTGTCTTGGATTTCAAGGGACCCTTTCCATAATCTTATGAAAATGAATATATTCTTGCGGTTGTAGACTATGTCTCTAAGTGGGTAGTGGAAATGTATCTTACCAACAACACTTCTATAAGTGTGGTGAAATTAATAAATAAAAACATCTTTTTTAGGTTTGGAGTTCCTAGAGAATTAATTACAAAAAAATGGAACTCATTTCAAGAATTAATAGTTCAAGAATATAATAGTGAAGTATGAATATTCTCACAGAACTCATACCACCTACCACCCACAATCTAGTGGGAAAGATGAAGTTTCTAACAGAAAGCTAAAATAGATTTTGGAGAAGACATTTTCTAGCTCCTGAAAGGATTGTTCAGTGATGCAGATGGGGCTTTAGGGGCTTACAGAAATTCTTACAAGACTCCCATAGGGGTTTCCACATACAATATAAAATTGGAGAAGATGTTCCATCTACCAATAGAATTACATCAAATGAAATTATGGGAAACGAAGACCATGAACATTGAATTCAACTTGGCTGGTGAGAGTTGATTTATTGGGCTGAGTGAGCTAGAGAAAATTAGGTGGGAATCATATGAAAATGCTGAAATTTATAAAGAGAAAACAAAATCATTTTATGGCATAATAATTTAGAATAGGGATTTTGAGGCTGGTTAGAGAGGCATACTATTCAATTTTAGGTTGAAAATTTTCCCTATAAAATTGAAAACCGTGTGGTCAGGACCCTTCATGAGTCTGGGAGTTTTTGTTAATGGCGATGTGGAGATAGTTGGAGATGAAACCTGGCCATTATTATTCAATATCCATAGAATCAAACACTTATTTAAAGGTATTCTAAATGAATTGACTTCCATTTATTTACTTGAAGGATAAATCTTTCTAAATACTAACTATAGACTATAAACATAGCTTTTTTGTAGGAATTAACCCATGTTTTATGTTATGTTTTCATTTTTATTTCTATTTGTCATTAAAGACAATTCGTTCTTCATGGTTCTCCAATATAATTTCACCCATGTCTTCTGATTTCACTTTAATTGTTACCTCTAGAGTGTTAAATCTACTAGAAACTCATTAAGGTAAAGTAAAAGGAGAAACACAATAGATTATCTGGATAAAACCTCATTCACTCAAATGTTGGTTAATTTTTTTCTTGAAATTTAAATTCTATTATATTATTATTATTTTCTAAACCTCTAAAAAAATTAGGAGGATCAATTAGATCACTTTACTTAGTTATATAAAAGAGGATATTTTTAATAAAAATTAATGGCAATGCTCCCACATTCATAAAAGTGTTGTTTTGATTTTTGTTGTTCTATTCTATACTGATGCTTTACTATAATCTACTAAGAAACAAGTGTGGGGGAATACCCCATTATTCTTTTGAAAACTGTGAACCTTATTTATTTCTTGGCTGTTAGATAATTGAATTATAGGGAGTTAAAAATTAAAGTGAGTTGCATTTTCAAACCTGTCTATACCCATTTCATTAAATTTTATTCAACTACTTTTGTACAAAATTTTCTATAATGGTACTATTTGTACTAAATTGAATATTATTTTTTCTATGTCTAATAATAAAAAAATGAAATTAATTTTTTTTTGGATTGGATGTTTGGCAAGTGATTTTGAAGATTAATTTAATCCACCCTCACTTTCCTTTTACTGCTAAGTTCCCCATCTATTTTAACTAAACTTTCTCCCACCTTACGATTAAATATGGGAAGAATTTTTAATTTTTTGTGTAGGGGAGAGGGGCCTTTATTCTATGTTATATCGTTCTTGCAATTCTAGACACATCAAACCCCCTATGTTTTTTTGTCAAAAAGTGGTCAATTTTTTTTAAAAAAATTAATTTAAAACCTAAGGGTCTTGAGGATTACCTTTTCACATAAATAATTTTTTACTAGAGGATACAAATACATTGGTTGTTGAGGGTTACACTAAATCTAAAATTGTTGAGGATGTATGACTGTGGAGTGGTCTTAGAGATAGTTTTTATGGATATATTTTTTGGAACTAAGAAAAGGAGAGATATAAGATAGATATTTGTGGAATTATGACTATAACTTTAGGAAATTAAAAATTTGAACTCAAACCTATGGGACACAAATTTTGAAAAGTAATCACCTTAGGAAGACAAATAGAATGATAATAATAGAATTACATTAAAACTAGAGTAAAATGGGAAAATGAGACCCCACTGTGAACATATGAGACTCTAACCATTGAGTTTATGTTTTAGACCTCTGTATATATCAAATATGTGATTCTAATAGTTCTCTTTAAATACATGGCTGAGTAAAAATAAAAAAAAGAAGAGAAATAAAAAACAATAATGTTACTTGAATTAAAAAATGAGTTCATTAAGGATAAGGAAATTTTGAACCTAGATAAACAATGAGACAACTGACATATATGAATATATTTTTATTTGTTTTAATAAAGTGTTGATATTTTAAACTTTGATTTTTGGAACCTAGTAGAAAGTAAAAAATTGAAGGTACCCTTGGTTAATATTTTATTTCTACTTATATCTAACCTGTCATTACCATTATAATTTTACCTTTAACTTGAATTGAGGTAGGGAAATATGAGTATTTATATTGGAGGCAAGATGCCTTCAATTGTAAATGATTATGTGTTCCCTTGGTTTCCATTGTGTTTCTAAAAAATTTTACTTAAAATACCAACCCGCATAATAATTTGTTCATCTGTAATTAAAGATATAGACATGCCTCATTTTGATATGATAGTGGAAAATCATGTATTCTGTTTTATAAAGACCAAATGTTTTCAATTGTTAGAAGACAAAAAAATATTTATATGTAAATGAGTTTGTTGTGGCTATTTTTCTAACACACTTTGACACATCATTTTTTTCATTTTATTATATTATTAATATAAAAATAATGATTTTACTTAAACAATTTACTACAACTATTAGTTTTAAATTTAATTATTAAAACTGCGATTATTTTTTATATAATTTGATTTATTGTTTATTTTTAGTTATTTCTAATTTGTAAAAAATTTACAATTTATTTTAAATTGCCTTTAATTTGTTTTATTATTCATTTAGTCAATTTTTATCATATTATTTTTATTTTCAATTAATTCATAAATTTAATTAATTCATTATTTTAATTTGAAAAGAAATAATTTTACATTGTTATTTTTTTCATTTTTTGGTAATGTTAAAAATCATTTATTTAGTTCATTATTTTTTCTTGAAAATAATTCTACCATTAGATTAATCTACTGATCCAAACAACATATAATGTTTTCCTCCACCAGTAGAAACACAGAGCATCCATGGTTGGCCTCCACCAGTAGCAGCACAGAGAATCCACTACTAGCTCCCCACCACTATTAGATTTTGATATATTATTGGACTCTTTTTCCACCACCATCCACCCATATACCACCAATGATCCCAAGAATTTATCGATCCATTTGAAGATGACCAAAAAATGAGGCACCTGTTGAACCTGAGTACATGTCATCCTCGTTGTTGAAGGAATCTAAGCCTCACCACCACCGTAGAGATGTCATCACTGGAGATGCTGCTTAAAAAAGATAAACTAGATATAGATCTGGTTGAATCTGAAAAAAAACAACCTAGATCCGACCAATGAGTCCATTGTGAGGAAACACACCGAGCCACCACCATGGTTGAACATCAAGGCTGATCACTGAGAGAGATTTGGAGTGTTGGTGATGCCCTGAGCTACTTCTGTGCCACTACTAAAGGCATGTGTCACTGTACGAGAGAAGAATACCTACTGAAGCCACCACCAAGCCCCTGGAAAAGAAACTATGGTAGAAAAGAGAAAAAATAAAAAAATAAATAAAAACAAAAAATTAATTAATATAATTATAATAAAAATGAAAATAATAAATATTATATATATATATATATTAATAAGTGTATAGATATAAAAATAAATATATATGTATATATAATAGGTATATGTAAGTTTATATATTTATAATTTTTTTAATAAGTATACATGTTTGTAAATGTTTTTATAATTATAATATTATATATAATTTATTACATATAATAGGTTTTAAAAAAGTATTTTTCATTTATACATGTATATTTTTAATACAAGTATAATATAATTAAATAATACACACACACTCACACACAAATACACATAATACTCAAAGTGGTCCGTATCCAAAAATTGGAATTTATAAAAAATTATCCATGATTATCGCCTTTCATTTATTAACAATATGAAAATTTTTCTAACTGTTTGATTGAATCACATTTCTTTGAAGTAGGCTATGGGAATCAATTCAAGGAAGGAAGGTTATAATTTCCTCACTCAATGATCATGTCCCTTGATCATTCAATAATGTGGGAATCTGGGTACGAGGTCATGGTTGTTTCATGGAATAAGTTAATCATTTTACTAGTAGTGGTTTGTGATCTAATCACCGTCGAGGAGTAAGAGGCACAATTAATGTGCCACATTGAGGAAAGAGAGATCATCTAGAAGCTACGACAGGAGATAGAAAAGAAATATAAACAACATAATAAGAGTCTAAAAGAGTAGATTCTTAAACAAACCTAGAGAGTGGGACGTCACATGATAACCACACACCATTTAAAGTAGGAATGTGTATATAATAGAGATCGAACATTGGGATCTTCTGGAAATCAGGAAAGGAGAGAGAACACTCTTTTTTTTCTTCATTACTATTGAATGGATTATTCAATTTCATAATGTCTTATTATGATTAATGAAATCATGATTTCAACTAATCACCACTAGGGGAAGAGGCCGTGTTGGTTAATCTATTTTATTGTGATCGTACGTTCCCTCTACAGGTTTATTCTCTTTCTCTCTCCCAGACAATAATTTATTAACAACTTAATGTTTAAATGAAAACTAATCTTGATCAGACTTTAATTTAAATCTTAAATTTGAGGATAATTGAATAGTCAATAAATATCTAGAGATAATATCACACTGAGTTCAAATAAAAAGTGTAACTTAGTGATAATATATTTTTAATTCGAATTCATGAACTAGTAAAACAAATTTTAAAAACCGGACATTCAATTTACCTTATTCATCAATTGGTTTTTCTCACTATATTTTTTTTATCTTTTTTCTTATTACTTTCTTCCCAAGAACTCACATTAAAATTCACACAAATCTTCATTCTCACTGTTGTTTCATCACCATACCCAATAGTTTCTTATGATGTATTTTTGAGTTTTTGTTTTTCCTTGTTTTTAGTTACTCAAAACTTATTTTTCCCTTATTTTTTGACCCTTTTTACTACTGTACAAGTTATATTTAGTAAATAGGTTTATAAATATTAAAATATCTCATGTATAAGGACATATGTTTCACAAGACCCACTATAAGTTGAGATGAAACAACTAGTTATACTGGCACTAACTATGGATGATCATCTATGAGACATCTTGTTGTGGGTTTTATAGTCAATGGATTGATAGATCCATAGAATTGTAGATATTATTTCCAATATAAAATGGGATTTTTATATACAATATGCATATATTTTTAGGGGTGAGTGTGGACCCTTGCTACTTATATTTGGGTGGATTTAATCAAGAATATTTTTTACTATCTCAAGTCACCCCCAAGAGGAGGGTAAAATAACAATCTATATATTGAGAGTGAAGGATAAACACTGGTGGGATATCCTTGTGTAAGAGGAACAAAACATTGGGTTATTGTGGAATGATTCTAAGGCTTGATTTTATGGTCATTTATTTCTTGTGACCTTGAGGGTAGGTATGCCCCATGAGTACATACATCTTACTTTGAGATGGATTTATTCAAGGAAAATGAAGTTTGTTTTACAATGAACTATTATTTTTCCTTGATATTGCGAGGGATGAGGAAACATAGGATAGAAGTTTTGAGAACAGTTTAATGTTTTTGATTAAGGTACAAATGAATAATTATTTCCTTCCATATTTATTAGAGGTGGTAAATTAGGCCTTTATATTTAAGAGGAACCTAGAAGTAGGTAGAGGTGTCGGTCAGTTTGATTTTTATAAGGGGACTTCTAATAGATCCTCAGGTAGTAGGAAGCACCAGTTTGATGGCTCATTCTAGGGTGTTACTAAACAGTGCATTTAGGGTAGTGATTCATATCGTCTTCACAGTAGTAGAGGTTTTATGGAGTTCCAATTGTTGTTCAGGTGTTCGTTGGGGATGTGATACCCAAGGGTAGGGGTAAAAACATCTAAATAGAGGTTCTTCTAGGGTAGTTAGGAGGGATATGAGGACCTAGGTACAAGACATTTACAAGCTGTTAACCATAATCATGCCAGTCATGATGTCATGTTATCTATAGCTTGAGTTAGGGTTTTTATAGCATTTAATTTGGAATATGTTTTATTCAATAAATGGGAATCACATTATTTTATATATACTTGTTTTTTTAATTTATTGGGGCTATCCATTGAGTAAATTTATGTGGATTTGTCATTTGATACACCCTTAGGGGCACAATCTGAGGGTATTTGGAGGTGTTAGGAGTGTGACATAGTGTTAAGTGGCTATATATTCCATTTTTATTTCATTATTCTATATATTTATAGTTTCAGTTTGATATTTAGAATGGATAGGATGGGTTTTAATGGAGAATAGATAGACTAATATCATCAATGGGAATCATTCATGTCTTCCGTGGCTGATACCTATCTTTATGTTGAGGAATGGGATATGAAGATAAGACTTTTAGGACTTTTCCATCAACAACTAAGTGGTATTACATCCTAGATTTATAGTCTTGTTTTATATTATTAATATATTCTTTAAATAGTTTATACTCACATAGTTATATAATCAAAAGAGGTATTTATTAGGTATTTCTTAGGGTAACCTGTTGAGCATGAGATTATGTTCAAGTTTGAGGTTTTTCTAGGAACATAATCTATATAAATTAAAATATATAGGATGGATCTCGTAAAGATTCTAGATCCGAAGGATCAAACTAAGGATTTTGAGGATAAGGGTTTTATATGACTAAGTACATCCCCATGGGTTTCCCTTGACCTTTTCTCCAAGAAGGTGAATGGTTATTTGGAATTGTGTGTGGATTATTTAATGTTGAACCATGTGAATGTCAAAAAATATTACCCACTTTCATATATTGATGATTTATTTAACTCTATAAGAGTGGGTATAGTATTATATATGATTTATTTAAGTTAAATCTACCATCAATTTAGGTTGATTCTTTCAGATATACCTTATATTTTTTCTAGATATGGTTTGGTTAGTATAAAAAACTTTTGATGTTATTTAGTTTTGTGAAAGCACTAGTATTTTTTATGACCCTGATGAAATGGTTCTTCAATCCTCATTTAAATTTTTATGTGGTTGTTCTTTCAATGATACTCTTTTTTAATCTTGATCAAGATAAGAGAATGCTCAAAATTTTGAGATTGTTTTAGGTACACATCCATAAAATTGATTTTATTTCAAGCTCTTGAAGTGCCAATTTTTTATCAATCAGTTGTTATTATTTGGGAATGTGATATAATGGGATGGTGTATACAAATAACATTATAAGTATAAAGATATGGTTTCTTAGTAGTGGACCATTAATATTTTTGAGTTTTGTGGGTTTTTAAGATTATCTAGACACTACTGGTGGTTCATACCAGACTTCTCCTTATCAGAAGACTAAATGATAGTCCTAATAAAGAAGGAGATAATAATACTCAAATAAGAATATTTTTAGGGATCCTTTTAGGAGTTTAAATTAAGGTTAATAACTATGTATATTTATAGCTTACATAATTTGGTTAAAGATTTCACACAGAATTTTGATTCATCAAGGGTTGGGGTTAGATATCTTCTAATGTTGGATAACTGGTTGGTTTCCTATGGGTATAGGAATTTGAGTCTACATGAGAAGAAATACCAATGACATTAACTTTTGTTATTAGTAGTTTTTTAGAACATGAGGTGTTTTTTGAACTATCTTTTGTGTGATATGTTTTAGGAATAAACTAAATTTAATAGATTGAGATATATTTTTTCATAGGGTGAATTCAACATTTGGGAGTGAAGGGGGGTTTTTAACCTATAGTTCATCAATTTTTAGGTGGATTATATCTCCATTAAGGGTGGTATCATTATTGATACATTGAGTAAGAATACTCTGACACAGGTGGTGTAGGAATCAATATTTTAGTAGTAGATGATGATCCTTTCCACTAATTTACATTGTGATTATAATTTAATATCAAGGTTGAGTGACCCTTATGTCATGAATATCACCTTCTCACTATTCAAGATATTGATGGAGAGTAAATTTCATATTTGGTATATTTACTAAGGAGGGACAATATATATAGTAGGGATCTACTGTTAAATTGGCCTCATGATATTGATTAGATCCTTTATGTCTAAGGGTGTTTTATAGTTTTATGCATATTGTTTCAAGGAGGGTCCAAAATAATTTTATTCCAAGGATAAATTTATTTCAAGCAGTGGGCCTAGGTTTTTCTCTAAAGAGGGGTGTATAAAACAAGTTTCCACTTTTAGGTTATTGAAAGAGGGGTGATTTGAAACAGTTTGTGAATTTTAAAAAAAATTAATGTATGAGATTAATGATAATATTATGATAAGGGTGATTAGGTGGAGTTTTTTATTCCTATTACTATTTTATCTTTGTATTTAAAATTATCAAATTATTCTTATAATTAATGAACTAATGATACGATTCAAAATAACTTCCCCTATCACCCTGAGTTTCATGGTGTGGGTGTTAATATCCATAGTTGAAATATCAGCATGGTCTAGCCTAGTTTTGATGTGTGTGTTTTTTATAGTGAATCACTCATAAATTGATTAGTTAATCCTAGATTAGGTTTTTTATTCTTAAATAATAAAGAGTGTTAACTACCCCTTTCGAATGTGTTAAAAATTTCTGAGTACTTCACCATTTATCCATAGGATATTCAATTGAATATAGACCAGAACTAAGTTGTGGGAGATTATTAATCAATGTCAAATGAAATAAAAAACTAAATTAATTAAAGCCAAATATAATCACATTTTTTATTAATAAATTCTATTAAATATTGAGATTTATTATCAAAAGAGAGATTATTTTATTCAATGAAGTGTGAAGACTCAGACTTTGAAAAAATAAAACCTTCCATTCCCCAATTACTCAAGAATTACACCTCCTTGCAAATGGTTTCATGCATTAAAGGATAAGAATAGATAATTATGAAACCAATAAAAAAATAAAATAAATTGAAAATAGTAATGAAAAAAAGTCTTAATAGATATAAAGAAAGTTAAACTCTCTAAACTATAGGATGCACACACACCTATTTTCCCTCATTGTTCATTTGTAGATGTATGGTTCCATTCTTCTTTTACTCTATTACAAACCTATGAGATATTATGTTTTTGGTTTTTTATAATTCTTCCTTATTTATGGGGATTATAATCTCCCTATGATCTACATATGTTATTTTGAGTTATCATTTTTCACGAGTTGTGACTAAATTAAATATAATCCACCTAGAAGCATGTAATAACCTGATATTTTACTTTTATTATTTATAAAATAACTAATTTTATAAATTACTATAATACTATGATTTAAAATATAATTACATATGAATACAATTACATATCATGAAATAATAATGACTATAATTGATATGAATAATATATAGAGATAAACACATAAGAAAAATGTGAAAAGAAATGTAAACTCCATAGGCTCAAATTATATAAATAATTTAACTCCTATCATTAAAATGTAATGATGAAAAAGTATTAGGAATATGATATACATCATAAAGGAAAGTGTAGAACCATCATAAGAGAAGTTGTGAATTATGAAGTATGATAATATTGAAGTATATATATTATGTTTACTGGGAAATATGACCATTATTATCTAAAAGTTACCTAGCCATAGGTCAATATGATCATCCATAAATATGACCATCACTCAATATAAATGTCCTTCAATATGACCATAGTGAACTTCAATCATTGGCAATGTAGCTGTTATAATGTGGTTGTTGGAATTACTGTATATTAATGGTGATAAAGAGATATAATTGATGTAAAAGGGAGATAACTTGGCCTCAACACTAGTAATTTTACTTATGACATTCATTTATTAGAGTTCGTGTTTGAGGTAGTATCACTAGGGTTCTCCCTTGAACAATACTAGGATGAGATTCAAAAACTGATACACGAGTAGAATATTTTGAGGGAGAACTCCAAGATAATAAATATTCCATCCAATTTGATGTTTATTGAACCATCCCATGAATGTACTACCACCACACATATTACCCATATGGTATAAGATACTGTAACAAGGGGTTATGTTTCTTGAACTTAGTGGTATAAAGGTGTATATTTTCTTATTACAAATGAAATACTGATTACTTTGATCCCATTTTCATTATAATTTAAAATTGTCATAAATATAAGATAAACATGGTAAATATATTTTTGGATATAAACAATACAAAATGGAGTTTTGATAAATATATAATTACAATTAAAATAATCTTTAATGATAAATAAAAAAATTAAAATATTTTTTTTTATTTCAAATGGTCTTATAAAACACTGTTTATTTGAATATAAATGATAATATAATTTTATGACGTCCCAAATAATTTTTATAATGGAAAAAGTAAAATATGTAATAAAAATTACTATTATTCAGGAAATAAGAATTTTTATTTAAAAATTAAATTGATCATATTTCAATTGTACATTTTTTAAAAATAAATTTAATTTTTTAAATCATCATGTTGAAATAATCCAGTATTGAGTTTTCCTATAATTTTCTGAGATAGTATAATTTTTAGTTAAAAAATAAATACGGAAAAATTAAACTGTAAGTAGTATGACATCATAATGTCTTATAATTGATTTAATATATTGGTACTTCTCTGCTAAAAAAATAATTATTCATTAAAATTATTTATTATAAAGTGATAAGACTTATTTTAAAAACCTATAATGAATATTCCAAAACCTAAAGTATATTTTAAATATATAAAAAAAATTCTTTCGGAAAATAAATTCCATCCACCTACAAAATATTATTAATTAAAGGATTATTTTTAGTAAGATATTCAAAATTTAGAAACCAATTCCCCTTGGAAACTACCATGGGAAAAACCATGTAAAGTCTAATGGTTTTTATTTTTTAATAACTAGATGTCCAAGGAATATGTTTAGGAATTTATAATGAATTCACCCATATTTACATTAAATTACCACACTTCCACCCATTTCTCTTCACTCCAAACCATATTACAATTAAATTACTCTCATTTTTCCTTTCATGGGAGATCCTAAAGAGTTTCCAATGTTCTAAGGATCTCATCCCAATCTTTAAGAATCAACCTATATGGGTAAGGATTTTTCTCCCTTTTCTTGTCCATTCAAGCACTTCCTTTGCAATAGGCCTTTTTATTCTTGATTTATTATGTTGTCTTGTGATATAAATATTCCTTCATTATCCAAATTATTCCCAAATAATGAAATATTACCTTTATCCCTCATTTATTCCTTCCATTAAATTTTATGTATACTCATTATGTTTCTGAAATTATCGCTTGATTTTCTATGCCATACCTTTTATTGTGAATACCCAACCCTATTTTCATTCAATTATGTTCAATAATATATAACTATCCTTAATTGATTGGATACTTTCATTTATTACTCAAAAATTCCTTAATCATGTAATTAAAATTATGAAATACTTTCTTATATCATATGATCAATGTAGAACATGTAGAGTCAGACATATGAAGGGTGAACCCTGATATTAATACAATTCACTGGGTAATGTTTTCATCTCATGATATACCTTGTATAGTGCATGGGAAGTTAAACTAAAACACTATCACATAATGTATTACTGGTGAGACTTTATGTGTGATTATGATTTCATGTTTTATGTTATTTCCACATTCCTTTTATTCCATGATACTATGATATCTTCATTTACATTTCATTATTCTATGAAATTATTTTTTTATGTCATCATGATATCTATTTTTTCTCATAAATATAATTATTTCTATGATTGATCCCTTACTGGGATTTATATCTCACCCAATACTAATGTATTTCCTAAGGTTATCCTATATAGTATTAAGATTTCAGGGGAGTCTACGATCACATTTTAGAGATTTTAAATAATAATGTATTTTTTATATTGATGATATATATATATATCTAATTTTCCAAATACACTAGGCATATCAATCCTCTGAAACAATATTATTTCGATCATTATGTTAAAAATAATGAAATAAAATTAATTATAAAAATGGATTTTTATAGTTGGTATCAAAGAAAGTTTGAGTTATTGAGGAATTAAGACTAGAAAATGTTACATAAAACCTTAGGGATAACATTAAGTAAATGATAACAAAAATTGGGAAATTATAGAGTGTCTATTTTTCAAGGAATTATATCCCTTTCTGAATACTATCAAGTAGATTCAGCTATGTAATAGATGTTTCTAGGTGTAATCACCATAAAATATGATGGTTGTGTATGAACTTGATCTTCACTCGATGCATGATGAGTTGGACTAATACTACACAATGTTCTAGATAGTCTTGGGGGGGTTTGCTTTGGATAATTTATATTCTCATTAAAAACTATTATGAATGATTTTAATATAATTTTATGTTGTATAAATTAATAGTAAAATAACCATGGATAAACTATATTGAAGCCTATAAATTAATAAAATAGTTTATATATGTTATTTATGAGTTATTCCTTATAAAATCATAGTTATTAATAAAAAATGATTGCACAGGGATATAACCACACTGAGAGTGAGGTGAATCAGTGTGGGATGAATTTTGGCCTATTAAAAAATTTATCCATTTGTTGTCTCTTCACTTATTAAATGATTTTATTTTTTCTCTATCTCTATCATATCTTTCATTAATGTGAATATAGATGTGGAATATGAAACAAGAATAAGAGACCACCATGACTGTTGACAAGATTTTCCTTCTTAAGGATGACCTTGTCCCGGGTGTATAGTGATTTTAATCCAACACACACAAATTATGGAATTGAACTCATTATCCCGGCACCAACTGGGTACAAATTAATAATGGTCTTATCATCCCCTTTTCATATATACTAGGATTGTACCACTATGAAGAGTGATCATCAGTGTATATATGAGTCTCTCCTTGAATCTATGTATTGATCTTGTTCTTATGTAGAAGAAATTAGACGATATTCCTTGATTTTATTCGGACTTCTACATTATAGGATTAAATTATTGGCTAGATAATCATCATAATTGACCTCTAGATGCATAATTGTGGTGTTCCACTCATAACCTTATATTATTATTATTTAAAATCACTTAATTTATTGCATGTATTGATTATTTTTTATGAAACATTGGTTCATAATTTCTCTCTCTCTCTCTTATTTATAATAAAGTATTCAATAGATTCTCATATCGGATTCAGGTCTTGAAAAAATAATTTATATTTTTAGAATAATAGTACCCAACACAAAATTTTTATTCCCATTATTATCATATTATATTCACTATTTGTTATTATTATTATGGATATTCAAATGAACATAAATATCTATAGTGAAGCAGTATTTAGTTCTCATTTACTCATGAATAATATCATAGTTAAATCTTTTGATGAACCAATAGAAAACTTTCCTTAATAATCATCGATCCTTAACCTTCAATTATCATTTACATTATGGAAATTATTCAATCTAAATGAACTGGAAAATTCAAAATTTAATTTATTATTATAATTCAATATTATAATAAACTCCTCTCATTTATTTGATCTAAATACATCAAATTAATTCATGTATTTAAAATTGTACTCAATTATTCTTCCATAATATCTGATAAATCCTCATTTAAATAACTATTATTATTCTTAGAATACATCGGTGTTGTTTTCCCCTTATTCACCTCATTCATTCATCATACGAATTAATATATATTATGAAACATTTTAGAAGACATTAATCATTTAGGCATGTATCAAAATATTAATTCATGAATATCACATACACAATGTCTCCTCTTTAAAACTCATTTAAATATCTATAATATTTCTATCCTCCTTCTTCATCACTAAACTTCATTACTAAACTTATAGGTAGAAAGCATGTACTACTTTGATTCATGAATATTGTTTCTTCTTTAATTCATAAATTTATTTTAGTTAATTCCATATTTGAATGTATTCATAATAGTATGCATGAGTCTTGAATCATAATACTATTCATGAATTCCATTTACTTTTGTAGTATTAATGCATTGTGTGCAATGTTGAAGACTCATAACACCTGAACCTTATGCTTGGAATGAACTAATCACTAAACTTCCATGGCTACAACATCTTATTTACCACCTAATTCTCATGAAAATTTTGAGTTTTTTATTTTTACCTAAAACTAAATAATAATTCATAAGATATCATGGTATGTGATCTTTGATGTCATACATATTGGTATGTGCATACATTTGTGTCACAATCAATTTTATTTCCACACCAAACAATAAAACTGAGATGATCTATTTTATCATTTTCTTTACTATTAACCACACATGCTCATAATATTCCCATATGTAAATATTTTAAATAGATATCATCTCATAGCCTCTATCATTAATTTATAAAAAACTAATCTCCTCCCCTACCTATATTCCAGTATCACCACTCTTATTGGGTGTCTCTTATTCTCAATTTTCATGGCGGATGAAAAAAATAAAAAACAACTTGATCGTGCAATCGATCAAGGATTCTCATGAAGTAGCTAAATTGAACATGTGATGGTTATTATATTATTATGTTTTATTAAAAAAATACTAATGGTAAATAAATTATTCATGTAATTTATCTAATTTCTAACAGTTGATCATAATTTGTTTCTGTAGTTGATCATTACACGCACAGTCGATCATTTACTTTGCATGGTTGATCAAGATTCCCAAGATTAATTCCTAAAACATGAAAAAACTCATATGGTATTTTACACTTGATATAAATGGTTTCTCTAACTCAATAATTCAGTCCCTTAAGTAACTTTAACACCCTGATATTTTAAAAGAACACTATGTTTGATAGTGTATACAACATGCAACATCGAGCTTAAGCAAACTAGGAAAATTTATTTTATGACTATCATAAACTAGTAGTTAAATTGGATGGTATAAATATGATTAAATACATTATGAAATTTATATAATTTTCCTACTAAATATAAATTTATTGATAAATTCTTATTAAATGAAAATTCAATTTTTAGTAATTGCATTTTCTTCTTCAAAAAATTAATTTTCCTCAAAAATGGTTTTTATTTCTTTTTGCCAGAACATATTATAATTAATGTCTATAAATTATAGAAATTTTAATAGAGATAAATGATTTATTTTTTGAAACAATCATATGAAAATTTACTGTGGTGAAATTTTGATATTTTTCTGAATAGTTTGATTCTTCAATGAATAGTGGAAATACTAAATTTTGTTGAAATTTTTATTTTCTTTTAAATTAATTTCAAACCAAAAATATACTTTATAGTAGTTTTAAAATTTAATTATTTCATTTCTATAAAAAATAATCCAAATATAGTATTTTTAATTTATTTTATTCTTGAATTTGGTATAAAATAAATTTCATTCTTAGAAAGATTTTTTTTTTGAAAAAATTTATTTCGTTGCATTATGCAAGTTTTATTTTAAATTAAATTCTTCAAATATTGTGAATTTAATATTGAAAAATGGATTCTTTATTTGAAATAATGAGTTTCAAATTTGGTAAAAATTTCTATTTTCTTATTAGTCATTGTGAATTGAAAATATAGTAAATTTTGTTACCACAATATTGGTAAAATATATCAATTAAGGGTAAAAACAATGTGATAAAGACTAAAAATAATCCATAAAAATTTTATTAATTTTATTGTATGATTATATGTTATCCATAATAATTCAAAAGTTTAATATATGAAATCCTTTTCTCATTTTTTATATTTTTACCTTGATAATATTTTATGTAAAGAGAAGTAAAAAAATTCAGTTGCTTTATTTTATTATCATTAAAATTTTGATATAGGAATAAAAAGATGATATTTTTGGTTATAGACTATTATTTAAAATATCAATTATTTTCTCATTATAGTAATATATTTATAATTTTTAGTAGTTAAATAATTACCTTAAATGATTATACAATACTGACATAATATTTATTCAATTAGTATAAAAATAAAATAAAAATATATTAAAAAAAATAAAAGTATTTTTTGAGTAATTTACATTGAAGAAAGAAATTTATAGATATATATGACATATTAGAGATATTAAAAAATTATAAAATCTAATTCTAGCTTTTTCTTGATGTATTTAATGACAAATTAAATGAATAGTCTCAAAAATGAAATTAAGGATGTTTTATAATAAATAATATTATATTAAATGATTTAAAATTCATTAAAATTTTATTTTGTCCAAATAAATGGGTTATGATTTAAAAAATAAACCATGATCCATTAATGGGTATGTTTTTCTCATACGGTAACATTATTGTCCCATAAATAGTGGAAAACATTAATATTATGGTAATTATCAAAAGGGGTGACATGGATTAAAACTAAATGATATGGGTGAAAACACAATTAAAACTTTTTCACATTATATTGTTTGAAATTATTTCGACTAATACTCATCTTAACTTTGAATTAGAGAAATTTGGATCCATCTGTACATGATATATAATTTATACTAATTTAATACTTTAATAAATTCCAAGAATGTCCCTCCAGTCACTTATAAAAGGACACCCATTCACTCAATTCATTATACCAAATTAAGAAACCTAGATAAAAAATTACCTACATATTTCTCTTACCAACATCTTTATACAAATCCTAGAGGTGATGGTATAACAAAAATACATGTCGTATGGTTCTAAATAGGAGATCCAATGGAGTTATTTCAATGAAGAAGTAATTTTCTTAACTAATCACTTTATTTTTTACTTATTTGTTTACCACATGTAAATATATTATATTTATCATAAAATTATAACATCAGTATCCTTAATATACTCAAAGGTTATTATTATGATGAAATCAACATTATCCTCCTTTTTTCCCATCAAATAAAAGTGAAAGTATCGCTCGTGCATATGTACAGCTTACTGTCTCCACGTATCGATACAATCCATTTTCCATCACCATTTTTTAGGGATGATTTTTATGTTCTTATGATATAATTATGATTCTAGAATTATAATATCATATCTACCTTCTCAACTTCCTAACTATTGTAAAACAATAATGTTGCTCGTGTATGCCCGGGGATTACAACTATAACAAACCGGCTTGAGTCGACCCTGAACCGGTCACCCAGGCCGCTCTGCAAAAACTCCTAGGAGGCATTACCGATCTTCCTGGGATGGAAAAAATCACCAAGGGAATTAGTAGTGTGAGAAGGGAATGATTTATACCAAATCAAACTATTAAATAAAAAGTGGAAAGAAATGGAAATCCCAATATACATTTATATAAAAGTTGAACTGAACATTTTTCGCACATGAAAGTGAAAGTAAAACTGAACCAACAACTCAACATAATAAACATTACAACCAAATAACTCCATATTACCCCACTTTTCTCTCTCCAACACAATGATAAAACTTCACCCAAGGTGACTGGACTCAAGCTGAAACTTGCACAAGGGAAAAAGAAGAAGAAGACTATAGGTGTGAGTATTAAAACACAATATGCTAGCCTGATATTATATTCCCAATGAACTTTATTTAAAAAAAATAATCATAAATTTCAAGTTAAAAGTACAATGTATAAAAATATGTTTTCCAAACAAGGTTACATGATAAAATCATTAAAAAATAAAAATTCATGCAAGTTTTCATAAACAAGAAATGGTAGTAAAAAATTTCAAAGAGATGCAACTTCAAAGTGAAAATAGTTTTCAATAGAGATGATTTAAAAATGTATACCCTTAAGTAAAACACATGTTCTACTGAATTTTCCAACCATACTCATTGTATGATGAAAATTAATACAATATATCCAATGATCATATGCCACGAGAACACCCTTAGGCACTGGCTCGTTGAGGACCCCAGGTATCTTGTATCTCAGTGAAAAGTAACCATAAAAAATAACTGTTCTCATGCACGAGCAACTAATAGAGAAAATACCAATAACCTTGTAGTCCCAAACATCATCATAATAGTTTAGTTAGTTTTTTCATCATCAAAAGTTTTATGTGAAATAGGGACAGAACCACTCCGGATCACTAGCATACTAGTACACATCCGCCCACCTATATACTCAGGTTTCCCTCTTTGTGATCAAACAATTTCCACATGCTATCAAATTAAATTTACACATAAAACACCAGTTATGGTTACACACACAAAAATATTAGATAAACATTTTTTCCACCTTTGCGTATCTCAATAAACCATCTAACAGTTTCACAAATTTTTTAAGAAGTTTAACAAAGCTTTTCACATGAATTCAATTTGAAAATGAACATTTTTTGGCCAAACGCACACCAATTACATAACAAACCAGAAGTTTCAGCCCCCAAACCGTTTACTAAATCAATTTCATGAATCTTAAAATGACCCCAAATGGAACAACATGGAATAAACATGAAAACCCCTTTTAAAAAAGGAAATGCCAAACGGGCCTTTAAGCATTTTACCAAACCATTGTATAACAAAGGTACAAATTTCAAATTTCATAAAGAGGTGTAAATAAACCATTATAATAATAAAAACATTTATATAAACCCTTTAAAACATTGATTATACACATTTATGCTCGGCCATTTTCATAAGAATTCCGAATGAGCCACTTACCGACCACTCATGCCAAAATGTGTCAAAAACCAAAACCCATATCTTTATAAAACCAAAACCACTTTTTACAGACCTAAAAAGGCACCAAAATATAAACTTTAATTATAACCATACTTTAATAAATTCAAAAAAGTTATTTTATATCAAATTTAACACACAAAGGCCAACCGGTCACTTTTCAGAAGACCAGGAATGCAACATTTAGAAAAAAAAATTCTATTTAACACCCAAATGGATAAAACCCAAATGTTCATGCCAATAATTTATTACATTAGTTAAAAAAGGTAATGAAAATCAAAATTAATTTTCAAAAAATAGTGGAACATTTATTTGAACAAGCAGTGTTCACTTTTATAGCGAAACAACTGCATTTTACACAAAACAAGGCATAAATAACCATTTCACACACAAAATAAATCATCCAAAGGTTTCAAAAAATAATAGTCATTTTATAATGTTAGAATAGAAATAAATATATGAAACTTAAATAATAAAGTCAAGTTCTTGGGATAAAGTGCCTCAAAACCATGGGGAAATAAAGACGCACACCTGAAAACACCAGCCGCTGGTTCCAAAACCCCATATCTCTTATTACCAGACCTAAAATAACAAAAAATACCCCATAAAAATGATTTTAAAACATAAACCTATGTCTATAATGACTGGGGGAGAAGATAAATCAATGAAAAAAATGAAAAAATAATGAATATGGAAGAGAAAAGAGAAATATTTGATGAAGAAATTAAGAAGAACTACTATCCTTTGGTGAGAAATCTCCCAACAAGAGGCCCAAAAAAGAGGGGAAATAATTATTAGGAACATATGGTCGATTTGAAACAGTTATGGATCTATTTGGGAGGTGGAATCACCGAAAAATATTAAAAAAGGAATAATATATAAAAGAAACAAAATATTTTTTTAAAACTAGAAATGGGTTCACGAGCTGGCCTAATACCTGAATAAGTCACCCAAATCTACCATTATTATGAGTTCTTAATGGGTTAAAATAGAAATGGATGTTTTCATAGGTTAGGGATGGCCAAGAGTAGAGTTTAATGGTTGAAAAATGTAGAAAAAATAAGGTGTTATAAAATAAGAAAATTTTGTTTTAAAATCTGTAAATGGTCTCACAATTGGCCCAAATCTTGAAGTAACTACCCGTTTCTCCAAAAACTCCAAAAAAAGGTATTGGGCTCCCATAGTTGGATGAATATAAATATATGGAATCTTAAAAATCAATATTTATCTCACCCAAAACCCAATAAAAGGATTGTTATTTCGAACAAACCAGATCAAAACCAAGACATGAAATATCGGGTGTCACAATTCTCCTGACCATTAATGTTTTCCACCCTTGAAAATAAATAACACTTTTCCATATGAAAGATCAAAACCGAAGGATTCATTATCAACATGGTATACCCTCTCAATCTAAGGAAATAGCATCCACCATAAATGGAACTTAGGCCTCTTTCTCAGAGAAAATAACAACTCACAACCACTTCATGAGAATCAATGAAATGATCAAGCCACCACCTCCACAACCAAGCCAAGAAACATATTTTTGGGACATATCCTAATGAACACAATGATAACTCAAACCAAAGTGAAGCAAAAAAATCAAACTAATGGTGGGGGGAGGCTATAATGGGATCCCCACCATTAAATCACAACTACCATTCAATAAATTCTTAAAAAAAGATCTTTGAGACCTATAGTGGGTCTCCCCACCATTAAAGACCAACTATAAATGAATAAAAAAGAATTCAACATGAACTAGAATCGGGACTCAGCTACATAGTCCCACAAAATCATTCCCACAATAACCTAAAAACCAAATTTAATAGGGTTACAACGTGAATTTTTATACCTCCCACTCCCAAATGGAGGGAATAAGAACTAGGCCAACACTTTCAGTACATATCAAAACCCCCACCACTCGGGGTGGGGAGGTAAGGGAACCCAATCATTGGGCAACTAAAACCAAAAAATAAATATAAGAACCACCCAACACTCTCCACCTATAGACAAGTAAAACCAAGAATGCACCCGATTCACATTGGTGGTCCACACAGGGACATCGATCGAAAACCCACATCTGAGAAGGAAAAACCATAGACACTGCATGAGGGGTAAGTACACTATGCTCTTTACAAAAAAAGGAAAATCACTGTGATGAGAAACCATAATAAAAACATAGAAACTACATTACCACAACAGTTAAGGCAGGAGCTTAGTCAATCTCCCCACACTTCTAGTGATTTCCTAACTACGTGAAAATCTTCACTCTGAGGCCTACGATTAGAGACCTAATGTTTGAAGCATCTATTGTGTCGTAACCATGAGCTAAGGATAAAAATACCCCATGAAGCTCACTTTTTAAAAAATACACCTTCATCTAAATATGAACTCATAGTTATATAACACCATTATCTCTCACTCCGAACAAGGAGTAGAATGGAAAAGGAATACGAGGAAACACATCAACATCACCGAACACAAGTACTATATCTAAAAGAATTATCACAATTTGGAAAAACATTAAATCATGACAAAAAAACTCTCTATTCCATCAAATGAGTTGAGGCATAATCCTAAGAGGTGGATTTAATATTTGAAATGAATCCTTAGGCTGATCAACTGGATGTATTGCCAATGGAGAACCATCTGTGGCCACATCACAACATCCGATAAAATACATGGAAACCCACTAAACATTTCCCCAAAACCAAGCCATATTAAAGATCCTATCTAAATACAAACCAAGAGTATCACTTCCAGATCATGATGAAGCATACCATACAGACCAAACTTCTATAACATGAAAAAGAGACCCACATAAACATCAGTTTACCAAAAACACAACAACGTTTCTGCTTAAAACACTTTTTAAAAACTAACTTGGTGGATTTTTACATTCACCAATGGTGTTTCATCAATTCTCACTCACATGTACATTCTCGTGCCACCCCGGGCACCAAAACACTATTCCATATCGATCATCCATCAACATATCTATACAAAACCATGCATCTAACCACCCATGAAAACACTAAATGCTAAAACAAACATCCTCATTTTACAAGCCAAAAAATTCACCCATTTTAAAAATCATGTAAATTACATAGGAACACTAACCACCAAGTCAAAAACAATTTTCATATTTCCACAAAAAAAACCATTTTACCAAGTTTGAAAAAGAAACCCCATAGGTCTCCATCAAAATCCTCTCCCTTTATTCAAAACATTTTTAGCATCTCAATAAACCAAAAATTTTAAGAACCATTTGATTTATAACATATTTCATTTATTTTAAAACAACTACCAAAACAAGAATTCCATTAAAATATCCATTCCCTAATTTAAAAAATTAGAAAAGGATCTTTTCTTAATCTGATTGCCACAAAGGCGAAAACCATTTTTAGGGAAACTTCAAATGCTCAAAACCAATTCCCAAAACCAATTCATCAGATTCCAACACTCTTCAATTGCCCAAAAAATCCCATTTTAAACAAATTTTCAGAATTATCTTAAAATAATTCACGCCTTCCAACCATTTTATTTCAATAAACCATAAGTTTAGATTAAGGAAATTTGATCCCGTTAAATAATTCCACTTTCTCCCCAAAAATTTCTTTAAAAGAAACCCCAAATTCTCAAAAACATTCTTATATTAAGCATTGAGAACCTACTACCACAATTCTCACAAAATAATTTTAAAATAAAAACTTTATAGTTGAAGAAAGGTCTAAGAGACCAAGAAAATGGAACTAGTGTCGATGGGAGACTTGACTATATGGTTGGTGACCATATTTCAAACACACCACCAACCCGAAGAGCCTTCTTAGGACCATTCCCCGACTCCACATGGATTTCCAGGCCCTATTTTCTCATGGAGGCCATTAGTCCCACTCCCCTTGTTATATCCCAATCACCGAAAAATCTCTAAGAACTAAAGAAACTAATGAAACCGGATGTCCCATGGACACCCACTAAATAGAACAAGTAATAGTTCATGACACTCTTCCCTAAATTACCCCTCATGTTCCGAAAATTCTATTCCATCTACCTTAACATGCCCCAAATAACAAGGAAACTCTAAAAAGAAAGGTTTTCTAAGATCCGGCCTCCTCTGATACCATTTTGTAACTATCCAACTCGGGTCGACCTTGAACCAGTCAATTAGGCCACTCGACGACAAGTCCTGAGAGGTGTTCCCGATCCTCCCAGGATAGAGAAAAGCACCAAGGGAATTAGTAGAGTGAAACGGTAATGTTTTCACCCAAATAAAAACAATTAAATAAACAATAGAAATAAATGGATATCCCAATATAAATTTATAAAAAATTGAACTGAACATTATTCGCACATGAATGTGAATGTATAATTGAACTAACAAGTCAACCAAACAAACATGACAACCAAGTAACTCCATGTGATCCTACTTGTCACTCTCCAACACAACAATCACATGTCGGCCAAGGCGATCAGACTCAAGTTGAAACCTTCACAAGGGAAAAAATAGAATAATACAATAAGAGTGAGTATTAAAACTCAGTAGGATAGCCCAATATTCTATTCCCAATGCACTTCCATTAAAATAAAAGAAAGATAAATTTCATGTTTGAAATAAAATATATAAAAATATTTTTTTCCAAAAAAGGTTCCTTGCTATAAACATTAAAAAATAAAAATTCATGCATGTTTTAAAAAACAATAAATACTAGTAACCAATTTCAAAGAGATGCAACTTCAAAGTGAAAACAGTTTTCAAGAGGTCTAATTTAAAGAATGTAAAAATTTAAATAAAACACACAGTCAACTGAATTTTCCAACCAAACTCACCATATGTTTATGGTGAATACAATATATCCATTGAGCACAAGTCACAGGAACACCCCTAGAAATTAGCTTGGTGTGGGCCCTAGGTACCTCATATCTCAGTGAAAAGTAACCAAAAAAATATATGTTCTTGTACACAATCCATTATTAGTGAACATACACATAACCTAGTGGTCCCCAACATAATTATAATAGTTTAGTTATTCTTGTCATCTTCAATCTTTCTACATGAAACATGGACGAAACGACTCTGGATCACTATCATACTAGTACATGTCTGCCCACCTAGATACCTAGGTTTTCCTCTTTGTACTCAAACACGTTCCACATGATATAAAATTCCATTTACACATAAAAACACCAGTTCTGGTCACACACACTCCAGACATTATATAAAAATATTTTTCACCCTCAGTGTAACTCAATAAACCATCTAAAATTTCCATAAAACAATTTCAAGAAGTTTAACAAAGCATGGAACATGAATTCCATTTGAAAATGAACTTTTTAGGAAAAACACCAACCAATTCCATACCAAAACAGATTTAGAATCCCCAAAAAAATTTCTAAATCAATTTCATAAATCATAAAATGACCCCAAATGGTACAACATAGAATACACATGAAAAAACATTTTTTTAAAGAGAAATTCCAAACAATCCTTTAAACATTTTACCAATCTAACGTATACCAAAGGTTCAAATTTCACATTTCATAAAGAGGTGTACACACACCATAATCATAAAAATATTTTTTACATAAACCATTTAAAACATTTATGTTACACATTTAAGCTCAACCATTTTCATAATAATGTCGAACGAGCCACTTACCGACAACTCATGCCAAAACATGTAAAAAACCCATATCCTTATAAAACCCAAAACAAATTGTACAGCCATAAAAGGACACAAAAATATCACATTTCAGGATTCCCATACTTTAATAAATTCATTAAAGTTATTTTATATCACATTTAGCACACAAAGGCCAACCAGACAGTTTTCGAGAGACTAGGCATACAATATTTAGCAAGACAACTTTTATTTAACACATAAAGGGGTAAAAAACAAATTTATCATGCGAAAAAATTATTAAAATAGTTAAAAAAAGTCATGAACATCACAATCTATATGCGAAAACCAGCGTAACATTTATCTAAACAAGTGGTGTGCACTTTTATAACGAAACTACTCCATTTTACAAAAAACAAGGAATAAATAAACATTTTTCACACCAAATAAATCATCAAAAGGTTTCACAGCAACACTAAACACGTATATAAGGATATAAGAGAATTAAAAATATGAAACTAAAATAATAAATGCATGTTCTTTGGAGAACCTACCTCAAAACCATGGTGAAATGGAGACACACACCCGAAAACACCCACCACAGGTTCCAAAACCCTAGATCTATGAATACTAGCCCTAACAAAACCCCATAAAAATGATGGGAAAACCAAAAAATAGGAAGATAATGACCAGGGTAGAATTTAAATCCCAAAAAAAATAAAATAATATGGAAGATGGATGGGAGCTAAGAAATAATTGATGAAGAAATTAAGAAGAACCACTAACATTTGGTGAGAAATAGCCCAAGAAGAGGCCCAAAACGAAGGATAATGAATGGGGAGGTGACTCTGGTATATATAAAACAGTTAGGGATCTGTTTTTGAGGTAGAATAACTAAAAAATATTAGAACATTAATAAGATACAAAAGGCACAAAATATTTTTTTTAAACTGGAAATAAGCTCATGGGCTGGCCAAGACATGATTAAATCACCCAAATCCGCCTTGATAATGAGTTCATAATGGGTACAAATTGATATGGTAGTTTTCATAGGTCAGGTGTGGATAATTGGGATGAGTACCAGGTGAATTGTTTTTTTAAAAACTAAGGAGTTATAAAAGAAAAAAAATTTGTTTTTAAATATGGAAATGAGCTCACAGTTGGCCCAAATCTTGAAGTAACCACCCGTTTCAACAAAAACACTCAAACAAACTATGGGGATCCCATGGTAGGATGAATAGAAATATATATAAGTTCAAAAATAAATATTAATATCTCCGAAAACCCATGAAAATGATTGGTATTTCCAACAAACCATATTAAACCAAGACATGAAAAAATAAGCGTAACAACAACCTCTATGAAGCGATATATTTAATTTATCATTTATATTTTACATATGTGGTAATAAGGATGGATTTGGGTAATATATATGATATTTATGATATAATAATTATTATTTATTGGTGAATTATTATTTACCTTTTTTTCATTCCATCCATCAAAAAGTGAAAACAACATTCATGTGTATGTACGGCCAACCATCTATATGAAAAATTTAATTAATTTTTCATTATCCACCTTTTATGGATTAATATAAATATACTTATAAATAAAATATATGATATATATACAATTATTAAAATTATATAGATAATTTACCATTTATCAAATCACAATGATCGAAACAACCGAACCAAAACATGCATGAATAATGCAACAGTTATTACCTAAAAATGTAATTTCAACAAATAATTGTTAATAAATGGTTAATAAAATATTTTAAGTAAAGAAAATATATTATTATATATATTAATATGGATTTGGAATATATTTATAATAAATAATGGGTTCTAACTTGTAAAAATGAAGTTGTACACGAGGTAAGGGTTTCCTGTCTAACTTTA
The DNA here is from genome assembly GCA_963277665.1 of Viscum album. Classification (NCBI taxonomy): domain Eukaryota; kingdom Viridiplantae; phylum Streptophyta; class Magnoliopsida; order Santalales; family Viscaceae; genus Viscum; species Viscum album. The sequence continues at coordinate 726,993,791 of OY728166.1, forward strand.
ACTTCCGTGATACATTTTCTATATTCCCTACATATTTATTCTATGCTGCGTATATATTAACACTTTTTTATGATATATCATGAATGAATTTATATAAATTATATTTAAATTTTCATTTTTTGTTAATTATTTTATGGGTGTTATGATTCAAAATTTACCAAAGTGGTAAGGTTTTATTTCAAAAATTCATCATTATTCGAGATTGTTTATATTTAATAATATATTGAGAGAATTATTTGATATTTATATAATAACTAAAATATCTCTTATTCTACACTAGTTATTTCTATAAATTAAAAATTTCCATTCATATTATCTCTTTATGTACTCTAGATACGAAAATCATGTTGTTATGGAAAACCAACTTTGTTCTTCTACTTGGTCAGGAATCGTTTCTTCCATGTCCATATTTTCCTTAAATGATTAATTTTTTAAATATTATCAAATTATTTACTAATGAAATAATTTCCCATATTTTACTTTTACTTTTTTAAAAATTAATCTTCTTATCATTTTCTATATGAGGTGCTTTTTTACCTTTTTACAAAAATGGGAAAGGAATGTTTTTTTACTTATACGGCATGAAATTTTTTCCAATGTCATGATTGATCAGTTCTTTAAAGATACCATTAAAAATTTACTTGGTTACTTTCAATTAAAATAATTTACATAATATTTGGTTGATTTTTAGATAAGTGATTTCAATGATAAAAGGATATTTTTCTTGATAAAGTTTCCAGGGATCTTTTTAATTTAATTTCATCTATGTCAACATCCTTTGTTGAATCTTATGATTTACTCAAGATATAATAAATTGATACCATAAGTTTATGAATGTTATTTGATCCTTTTCACTAGGGGAAGTATTGATATTCCATATCCTAGTTCTTCCAATATAAATAGATATTTATTTTTAAGACATGTTGGTTAAGCAATGCTGTTTATTAAAATGAGGAATGCATTGGGATTATTATGTGATTGGTGAAGCTTAGAATTACCTATCCCCTTGATGTATCATTTGGTTTCATTAGACAAACTATATTTGTAATTTTTTTGAGGTCTTACTCATTTATTTAGATGTTTTACCAGGAGGGCTTGACGATATTTTTTAGATGTCTTGGAACGAGCATTCGATGATATATTTTAGATGTCTGGAATTATGTATTCCATTATTATAAAATATATTATTAAATTTCATGTGATTATTTCAATATTTATTATATACATGGAAGAGTTACATTCTCATGTGATTGTTTTTTTGGCATTGTTTTATCATCATTTATTCCAACCATATTAATATTTTTTCTCATGTTATTTATTAAATAGAAATTTTATTAAATTATTTACCACTCCATGTTGATTTTGAATTGTTGAATAATATCTCTATTTGTATGAATACCATTACTTAACATATATTCTCACACAATTTATTAAATTTAATTTTCTTAGGATGTTAGTAAGTGTATTATGATTGATATATAGAGTTATTATTGAGGAAATAATGGGTTCCTCAAAGAAAATAATATGTTGTATTATATTTTTTCAATTGTAATATAAGATTCCAGTATGTATATAGTTTATCAAGACTAATAACCTATTTTTTACATTGGAATGAAGTATCTTTTATTTATTACCAATTTAATAAATTAACCACTAACTCTGGGCTATTAAATTCACGATCTTTATAGTTGGTATCAGAGCATGTTTAATAAAAACCTTGGGAACTAGATTTTAAATGAACATAGCTAACATGAGAATTATGATAATAATCTATGGTATTTGAGAAATTTTATGAGTATTGGGATTTTCATGGCTCAATATTTATCATGATTTTGAGATAACTCAATATGTGCCCTTATTTAGTGATGACATCTAATTGAAGAAAGGGAATCAACACCCATATAAAATGTAGGGATTTCCCTGCTAAGAAGAACAATATAGCTAGTATTGGAACTGATCAGATCATGTTTATAGTACATAATTTGACTTAAGTTATGAAAAATAACCTTTCCTGTATGGAAGAAACTATTGTTTGATAGTGTGATTCATCTATGTTTGACTATTTCATTTGAAAAAAATCCTCCATATTTTATTGGAACTACAAATCCATTATTAGCTATGAAATAGATTAAATATCTCAATAATATTGTCTTATATTTGGGATATAATGAAATTGAAAAGGTTATTCTACAAGTTTTCTATTTTAAATGAGATGCTGATCAGTGGTGTTCATTCGTCCAGAACACTAATGAGGCTAAAGAAAAATAAATCACGAAATGTAAAACTTTTAAAGTGATGTTATCTGTGAAATAATTTCCTCATGAGAAATGAGATAATTTATAAAGAAAATTACACAACATAATATAGAAGGAAAAAGAATGAGCTGTTTTATATAAAGAAAACTTTACAATATTAGTGAGCCATGCTATAGAATACATACATAATCCATAAATATATATTGATTATTTCAGTGATGGTAATGAGCCAAGCCTCTAAAGAGAACTGGTTTCTCAGAAATTTTATTCATAATATGATATGTTATTAATTTACATTAGGATAGGGAAATAATTCTCCAACACATTAATTTTAAAATGAAATCAATAGAAGAATAGGTTGGATGAAAACAATGGAATATTTAAGACACCATTATAGAATAAGCACATGAAGTGATTCCCATTGTGTAAATATTATAGAAAGAGACATAATAGAAAATTAATAAAAGGTATGGTAGTTTGTTACAAGTGTCGATATAAGGTCCATCTGGATAATGAATTTAAGGAAAATAAAGAGGACACTAATATCCTATGCTTTAAATATGAAAAGATATGACATTATTAAAACCATTTCCCAATGATACAAGAGAACTTACCATAGGAGAATCTGAGGGGAAAAGGATAAAATTATAATATTACTACACCAAAAGTGAAATGATTGAAGTGTTTGTATATTGGATTCAATAACTTTGTTTTAGTAGTGTTTTATAAATGATAATTTAGTTATTAAAACTTTGTGTAGGTGTTCAGATTTGCGGTGAAATTTTCCTTCTCTAATTTTGGTACTCCTTCAAGAAGAGTCACTAATAAGGACCAAGTCACACATGTTTCTTGCAGTCTAAGGGTAGCTGAAGAAAGGATAAATATCTTTAAATTATCCTTCATTGTGTGAATAATAACCAAAAAGGTTGATAAGATGTGGAAATTCAATGATCTTGTTTAAATAATTGTTTCAGTATGGGGATAGGAATATTGGTAGATGACTGACAGGGGAAGAGGATATTTACACATTATATTCCCTTCTGATGAGTTAAAGAGGTGTGCATGGATATTTGGGTCCATCCCACTGAGACCTAGAATTTTAATAATACTATAATGAGATCAAAACTTTGATTCCTTCAATGTGAGGAATTCTCACACGCAGTTATGGATTCACATCTGTAGGCCTAATTGGATATATTGGAATCTGTGGGTTCTTTCAGATATTGCTTCTTCAGTTGGAAATCCAATTAGAGTTAACAGAGAAATGGATAATCCAAGTTTAGTAATATTTTCTAGAGTCTTGGTGGAAGTTTATATAGCTAAAAAATTGGTGGAATAGGTGGTACTTACCACTAGGGGTGATAGTATTAAATTATAGATCCTTTATGAAAGGAAAGAAAAATTTTGTAGGGACTATAATTCAGTTGGTCACTTGGAATCTAAATGCAACAGTTCTATGTTTTTTACATGTGCTACATCAAGGGACATGATGATACATCTTGTAGAATGACCATTGAAAAAGGGAAGGGGAGGGAACAACCTCCTACCAGTTTCAATTACCCTATAAGCCCCTCCCTTGTGATGGATCCTCAATATGATTTAATATAAGAGGGTGTCCCCAACTTCCAAATTATGTGGGAATCAATAGAACATTAGCTACAATGGAGTTTCTTGATTTTGGTAATGAATATACGATAATTTTTGGAATGTTTGAGTTGGAAGAAGATTATAAATCCTTTAAACTTTATCAAGTTAGAACCCTCCTGGTGATTATTGAAATGGAAGTTTCTTATTATATGGGGGGATGTCTTTGACCTTCACAAAATTATGATGGATGCTACAGCTGATGGAAGGGAGGATGATCTGATGCATCATGTTTGTTGTGGTGGATATTTCTCTATCCTTATAATTGATGTAGAAAGAACTATGGATATTGTTTTTCATTTCACACAAGAGCCACACATGAAGTAGGATCAGGAGAAGCTTGTTCGTGAATCTCTAAACTTAGACTCTGCTTAGCCAATATGTAACCTTACAGAAGGTAAATCTCATGTACAAACTTCCCTTCCTCCATTCAATGTCACATAGGATAATTCCCCGCTGAATGCTAATCCTTTTGGTGATATGGTGGAAACTAATCATGTTAATGTCGTTGGTGGACAATAACTTCATGTTAAATATAAGAATAGTATTTCTCAATATAATACAGTAAGTGAAATCCCTAGAATGAGATTAAAAATAGTGGTATCTGATGAAAAGGAAAATGATGAGTGGAACTCTATGCTATAGGTCATGAGATGAATAGATAGATTGATGGAAGTAATTAGGAGTAGCCTCACCATATTTCACCTTCTATAAAAGATTCACTAAGAATGTTTGGAAATTTATCTGAAGAGGGTGTTGTATCCTCTAATATGGACAGATCTTTTGTTTGTGATACACTGGAAGATGCATAGGGATCTCTCCAAAAGTTTGAAATCAAAATAGCTGATTCCCAAAATGAGAAAATGGATCATTATTATGAGATGGAAGAGCCTTTTCTCACGTTCCCATTGAAAAACTACCAAGATGAAGATCCTTCAAGACACAAATATGAGAATTGACCAAACTCCCAAAACATTCACCCCACTTAGTGTAATATTATTAGGTGATGATAGTATGGATTTATCCCTCTTTGAGGCCCCCTCTAACCCCCTGAGAAGATTGATGAATGCTTATAAAGAAGTATTATGAAAGGAAAAGGAAAATGGAAGGGAAAGAAAAACAGATTGGATTTACCAAATAAGGGAGGGACTCAAAATAGAGGAAAAACATCTCTTAATAAATGAAGATCCACTTTTGGGATTTTCAAGGGCTTGGGAATTATGCCATTATCATAGCCTCGAGACATTTCATTTTGACCAATAATCCTATAATGATTGGTATTACATAACCAAAAATAATGTTTAAAAAGAGAAATTCCATCAAGAAGGATTCTCTTGGATACTCTTTTGTTTCAAACAATTCAAATGAGAATGAGGTCAAAAATCCTTGGCTTCTCATGAATGAAAGAATTTACATTCACTCCTTTACTAACAATAAAAAAGTTATCTCATTTGATATTGGTATTCAAGGAGTTGTTATTTTTCTATCCATTGTCTATGCCTCTAATTTCAATATCAAAATAAGGGACATTTGGAAATATCTAGAAATGATTTATGATTAGATGTCTCATACCTAGGTGATTCTAGGATAAACCTGATGAAAAAACTGGTGCCCACTTCAATTGAATGGGAGCCCACGACTTTAATTCTTTCATTGATATATTCAATTTGGTTGAAGTCCCAATTTTGGGAGGAGACTACACATAGAATAGGTACACTCTTAATGGGAGGAAATCTAACAAATTATATAGATATATTATTCCGATTGATGAATTTAAAAATGCTCTTAATGTTTGTGGTCTCATCCTACCTAAGTTGTGTTCTGACTATAACCCTATTTTGGTGGATATTTCCACTAGCATGCTAAGGCCATCTCACCTTATAGGTTCAACAACACATGGCTTGTTGTCCCTTGATGGAGAGAAGTAATCTCAAATGCTTGGAAAACTGATTCTAATGGTCTCCCACCACCACGGGACAAGTGAGCTTTTGCGACGGGTTAGTGACCTGTCGCAAATTTCCTATCGGAAGGACTTTTTGGCGATGAGAGAACCAACCCGACCCAAATAATAGGGTTTTTGCGATGGGGTGATGGTTTTCATCACAAACGGTTTGACCTGCCTTGCAGGCCAAACCATGAGAAAAGGTATTTGCGGCAAGCTATGATAACCCGTCGCAAATACTCCACAGTGTTTTTAGTATTTGCAATGGGATATAAATCCCGTTGCAAATACTATGTCAGCAGGTTGTCTTTTGTGACAGGCCCTGTCGCAAAAGACATTTTAACCACTACCCCTAACTAATAGGGGCGGTGGACATTTGTGACGAGTCCCATCGTAAATGGTACCATTTGCAACGGGAGTCCCATAAAAAATAATATCGTCGCAACTAATCTAACCTATATATACCCCACCCATTTTTTTCACATATCACTCAATTATCTATACCTCTCTCTCCCTAGTGGAAAATTTTCGCTAACATTTTTTCATAGTTCAGAAATATATGTCGAGGCATTATTCACAACTTATATCCTTCGAAAACTTCAGTTTTAAGGTATTTATCTTTTTCTTTTATTTGTTACTTAATTCATTTTATTTTATTTTAATTAAAATTTTTGTTAATTAGCTGTAGTTAAATTAAATTAGAATTAGATAGTTTTATTTAAAATTGTTTATTTTTTTACAAATAATTACGTGTGATTAGTATGAATTAGTATGAATTATTTTTAATTTGAAATAATTAGTATTAAATTCTAATAATTAGTATTAAATTATAATAATTATTATTAAATTCTAATAATTAGTAATAAATTGTTATAATTAGTAATAAATTGAAATAATTAGTCATAATTAGTCATAAATTATAATAATTAGTATTAAAATATAATAATTAGTATTAAAATATAATAATTAGTAATAAATAGAAATAAATTCTAATAATTAATAATAAATTTAATAATTTTTAATAAATTGTAATAATTAGCAATAAATTCTTATAATAAGTAATAAATTGCAAGAATTTTTAATAATTAGAAATAAATTCTAATAATTAGTAACAAATTCTAATAATTTGCAATAAATTAAAATAATTAGTAATAAATTCTAATAATTAGTAATAAATTCTATTAATTAGTTATAATTAGTAATAAATTCTAATAATTAGTAATAAATTCTAGTAATTAGTAATAAATTCTAACAATTAGTATTAAACTGCAATAATTAGTAATCAATAGTAAGAATTATTAATACATTGTAATAAATTATAATAATAAGTAATAAATTGAAATAATTAGAAATAAATTCAAATAATTAGTAATAAATTATAATAATTAGTAATAAATTATATTAATTAGTAATAAATAGTAATAACTTCTAATAACTAGTAATAAATTCAAATAATTAGTAAAAATTTGTAATAACTAGTAAAATTTCTAGTAATTAGTAATAAATTGCAACAATTAGTAATAATTAGTAATAAATTCTAATAATTAGCAATAAATTCTAATAATTACTATTAAATTATAAAAATCACTTATAATTAGTTATAAATTATTATAATTAGTTATAATTAGAAATATATTCTAATAATTAGTAATAAATTGTAATAATTAGTAATAAATTGCAATAATTAGTAATAACTTGCAATAATTTGTAATAAATTACAATAACTAGTTATAAATTTTAATTAGTTATAATTAGTAATAACCTCTATTAATTAGTAATAAATAGAAATAATTAGTAATTATTTGCAATAATTTGTAACAAATCGAAATAATTAGTAATAAATTACAATAATTAGTAATAAATTGAAATAATTAGTAATAAATTCTAATAATTAGTAATAAACTGTTATAATTAGCAATAAATTGTAATAATTAGCAATAAATTATAATAATTAGTAACAAATTGCAATAATTAGTAATAATTAGTAATAAATTGTAATAATTAGTAATAAATTACAAAAATTAGTAATAAATTGCAACATTTAGTAATAATTTGTAATAAATTGTAATAATTAGTAATCAATTGCAACAATTAGTATTAATTAGTAATAAATTCTAATAATTAGTAATAATTAGTAATAAATTCTAAAAATTATTAATAAATTATAATAGTTAGTAATTAATTCTAATATTTAGTTATAATTAGTAATAAATTTTCCTAATTAGTAATAAATTCTAATAAATTATAATAATCAGTAATAAATTCTAATAATTAGTTATAATTAGTAATAAATTCTGATAATTAGTTATAATAGTAATAAATTATAATAATTAGTAATAAATTCTAATAATTATAAATAAATTCTAATAATTAGAAATCAATTATAATAATTAATTATAATTAGTAATAAATTCTAATAATTAGTAATAAATTCAAATAATTAGTAATAAATTCTAATAATTATTTATAATTAGTAATAAATTCTAATAATTAATAATAAATTACAATAATTATTAATAAATTCTAATAATTAGTTATAAATTCTAATAATTAGTAATAAATTCTAATTATTAGTTATAAGTAGTATTAAATTCAAATAATTAGTAATAAATTGCAATAATTTATAATAATTAGTAATGAAATGGAATAATTTGTAATAATTAGTAATAAATTATAATAATTATAACAATTAGTAATAAATTGTAATAATGAGTAATAAATTGTAATAAATTGAAATAAATTATAATGATTAGTAATAATTTGCAATAATTACAAATAAATTCTAATAATTATTATTAAATTCTATTAATTAGTAATAAATTGCAACAATTAGTAATAAATTGAAATAATTAGTAATAAATTGCAACAATTAGTAATAAATTGATACAATTAGTTATATATTATAAAAAATAGTAATAAATTGAAAATAATAGTAAAAAATTGTAAAAAATATTTATAAATTTTAATAAATTCTAATACATAGTAATTAATTTCTAATAATTCGTAATTAATTGCAAATAATTACCAATAATTAGCAATAATTTCCAATAATTAGTAATAATCAGCAATAATTAGCAATAATTACCAGTAATTAGCCATAATTACTAGTAATTAGCAATAATTTAAAATAATTAGCAATAATTAGTTATAATTAGTAAGAAATTATAATACATTGTAACAAATTATAATAAATTGGCACAATTTTTAGCCAACTAGAGGCTCCCTTTTTCCCTATGTATTATATTTTTTCAATTTTCTCCCACTAAGAGCTTGCATGACACTATATGGAGGACATGACAAGGGACTATGTGTTGGTGTTGTAGTTAAGTTTTACACATTTTGAGAAGGAAATCAATGGAGAGAGCAGAAGTGACAATGTTTGATGAGTCTTGTCACATCCGCCAACCTGATTACATGTCAAAACAGATTTGGGAAGGATTATATTCACACTGGTTGGGTGGTTATTTTTAGAGGAGATCATTGGTAGGTCACCAAAACCAAGGGAGATATAAGGTGACACATCGATCCAGTAGTCATATATTCATTACACATATAAAGCATATGGTTAGTACTTTTTTTAAATATTTTATATAACATTAAATGTAAATGGTTTATTTTATAATCATATAGGTAGTCAAACAACCCAATTTTACAGAGTTTGACGTTTATAGTAGGATTTATAGTGGTCCAAACACTGGAGATATTAGAGGTGCTTGAATGTGTCAGATTGTGGTCAATATATTTTCTTTTTGAGTTAAAATTTAATTGCAAATTATATTTTAAATATTTTAATTTAAAATTTCAATTAAAGGAGTCATATGAGGTTTTGACATCTCAGACACAAACAAAGAGTCAGGCTAATACCAATACTCATACCAGTGCCCACTGATTTGATGAGACATCATAGGTGCATGTACCCCAGTATGAATTTGAGAAAGGTTGAGTTGTTCGTATTGACCCTCGATTGACGCATGTGGATTATTATGGTACCACTGCGATGTTGAATTCATTCTTGAGAGGATCTCATAGAGAGTAATCATCATCTGATGCACAATATCATGAGTAGCTATGAGCTCAGAGTAAGATTATAAAAAGTATGGATAAGGAGCAGGAGAAAATGCATCAACGACCACATCAGTAACACGAAGAGCTCCTATGACATCAGCAGCAGTAGCAGGAGATTTAGGAGGAGATGCGTCGATGGTAGACATTGCAGGAGAATGATTAGTTGGAGTACATGTGCTTGTGACTCATGGTTTAGGGATGGAGTTCCCTCTACCCTCTCCTCAAGAAGACCCTCCCCCTTAGTGATCTTGTTATTTTTCATGACAAAAAATTTGAATGTAAATTTTATTATTAATATTAACTATCTACATTTATATAAGTGCAATTTTTATATTGTTGCGAATATTACATTTTTTATTATTTATTTAATTTTTTATACTTTTATTACTTTATTTATTTTTTAATTATTGTATTAATTATGATTTTTGATTATTTTATTTTGATTATTTTTTTATTATTTTTGCGAATATTGAGGTTTTTATTATTTTATTATTTTTTATTATATTAGTATCATTAATATTATTATTTAATTAATATTAATAATAATATTATAATAATAATAATGATATTATTATTATTTGAATATTATTTTATTTTACTAATATTAATTTTTTTATTTAATGAATAATAATAATATTATTTATTTCAATACACTTTGCGACGGCCCCCGTTACAAATAGTATTGTTGATGGATCACCGTAAAAAGAGGTTTAAAAAACTCACCATGATTTTTTTGATGGGCCTGTCACAATAAGGTTTTTAGAAACCACGAGGAAGTTATTTGTGATGGATCCTCATTCCGTTGCAAATAGTTTCTTTTTTGCGATAGACCGTCATAAAAAACTATATTCGAGACGCCTTTTTCTCCAACAGGGCATTGATGAATGGACCCCGTCACAAATTCTCCATCATAACTACCGCAATTTAAAGTAGTTCACATACAATTATGTCCAACACTATTAATAATTTTAAAAAATGGTTTGGTAATGGAGTAAGGAATCCTTCTCTAATATGGAAAATGACATTAAGGTTTCTGAAAAACATCTCCTTTAATTTCAAAATACAAGTTAGAATCAATATGCCCCTTCTAGAGATGTCATTTAGGCACTTTCTCATATTGATGTCCTTCCTGTACTCCATGTAATATTAGACCAAAATCAATATAATGTTATATGGTTATACTAGGGGGATAAAAATTCAATTTTATTTCATTTCTTACATAAGAAAAAGAATATCTAGAGAGGAGTCACTCCTCTTGAATTTAATGTGTCTCTATTTAATTTAGAGCTTGAGATTTCCAATGTTGTGGACAACTAATTTGAAAGATTATAATTAGAGAAAGGGGAGTAATATAAAAATAAAATATTTGATAATATTTCACCCATAGTCAATACTCAACAAAATGGATGTTAATTGAAGCTCCTATGGAGAAGGAAATCAAGTTTTTCCTTTCTTCTTAAACATTGATAGTGTGGAAAGACAAGGGATATTTAATAAAAAAAATTTTTTTTTTCAAAAAGGATATTGTGCATCATGATGAAATTAATGTTGTGAGAGATTTGTTCAATCACATATTAATTAAATATGCTATCAATGGGAGTTTCATTTCATTGATTCCAAAACAAAGAAAATACTATATATATTAGAGATTTTAGGCTAGTTTCCATTGGAAATAAAATTCCCAAAATCATCATCAAGATCATTAACTCAAGGTTGGGACACATTTATATAGGCATGATAAATCCTAAGGAATTTGGATTTTTCCTTAGAAGGAGCATTCAAAATCGTCTCCTCATTTCCTGAGAATTTGTCAACATCTTGAAAAAAGACAAAGGATGTGAGTTTTTATATCAAACTAGACTTCTATAAGTCCTATAATACAATAAAATTGAGCTTTATATTCTAAATTATGAGAAATTATGACATATTTTATTCATTCAAAAAAATTCTCAATACCATCCTAAATAGTTCCACGCTCTCTATTCTTATTAATGGGTCACCTAGAGGCTATTTCCAATGATCGAGGGGTCAGATAGGGTGAACCTCTTTCTAGCCTTCTCTTTTATATGGATGAATACTATCTGTGTAAGGGCCCAGTCCAGCCCACGATCATGATATTGTCCGCTTTGGGAATAACCCACATGTTTTTTTCCTTGGGCTATGACCCTCAAGAATCCCCCAGGAAAAGGCCTCATGATGGGAGAGGTATCCACACCACCTTATAAATGGGTGTTTCATGATCCTCCTCCTTCGATGTGGGATTGCCATAACCCACCCCCTTGATGGTCCTAGTATCCTGGCTGGCACATCAAATGGACACCAGCTCTGATACCATTTATAACAGCCCAGTCCATCCCACATCATGATATTGTCCACTTTGGGCCTAGCCTGCACGATTTTGTTTTACTTGGGCTCTGGCCCTCAGTAATCCCCCAGAAAAGGCCTCCTGATGGGAGAGGTATCACCACCACCATATAAAGGGGTGTTTTTTGATCCTCCCCCAACGATGTGGGATTGCCACAAACAAAACTGTGCTGGCTAGGCCCAAAGTGGACAATATCAGGACCGTGGCTGGGAATGGGATGTTACAAATGGTATCAGAGCCGGTGTCCATTTGATGTGCCAGTGAGGACGTTGGGCCCTTCCTTGGGGGATGGGTTATGGAAATCCCACATCGAAGGAAAATAAGAACGAAACACCCCTTTATAAGGTGGTCTGGATACTACTCCCATCATAAGGCATTTTCTTGAGGAATTCTTGAGGGCCAGAGCCCAAAGAAAACAAAACTGTGCGGGCAAGGCCCATAGCGGACAATATCATGACCACGGGCTAGATTGGGCCGTTACCAACGGCATCAGAGCCGGTGTCCATTTGATGTGGCAAAGAGGACGTTGGTCCATTCTTGTAACATCCCAAGTAAGTAATGAATAATAGATATTTTTATATATGCCTATTAATGAATTAGATAGTGTTTTAGAGGCTTAAAATGAAAATAAATCCAATCTTAAGCATGGAATACACTAATATTTTTAAAAGATTGTTTTACTACCTTTTGATGGAAAAACATTTTTGAATCTATATTTTGACAATTTTATAAACTATGTTTGTCAAAATAAACGTATTCTTTATGAATGAGACATCAAAATTTACTTTGTGTGAATTTTTGGTATTTTTCTGACAATGTTCATTTTTTAATGAATAGTGAAAAATACTGCATTTTACATCAAAACTGCTTTTTAATATAATTTATTTATATGATTAGATTATGTTTTGAATTGGTTTTGAAGTGAAATTAGAATATATTTTTACAATTTAATCCAATGGTGGTCATTGGAATCAATTTCACTTTGAAATTGGACTTAAACTGGTGTCAATCTTTTGATACTTATTGTTTTATAAAAACACGCTATTTGCTCTGACAACGGGAATTAATTATTAAATTAATTAATGTGACTTATATGTTTTGAATTTTGTAAAATAGACTTCATTTTTGAATTCAGAATATCAAATATATATTAGGGTGAAGTTTTGGTATTTTTCTGAAAAACTTCAATTTTTGATGAATAGTGAAATCACTAAGTGGTAGTTAAAGAAACTGATTTTTCGTTTAAATGAAAATTTGCCACCTTTGTGTTTTGAATTTCAAAAAACCGACATACATGGTTGTCATTAAGAAGTAAAATGTGGTTCAATGAGATTAAAATAATTTTTTTGTGAATAGTAACTTATTAAGTTTTTAATCGTGATTAGTGGTAATTAGTGTAGTTTAAGGTAAAAATAATGATTTAATAATATAAAATGACCTAGAAACATGTCCTAACCTCATTGGATGTGTCATGGACGACCAAGAAAATCCATGGGTCAACTTGGGGACCCCATGTAGCCACTTTGGTTGGGAAATGACATAAATAACTTTTTATTTAATGTTAAAGTAAAAATGACACAAACATGAGTTATTTTACTAAAACTATTTTTACATGGGGTTATAAAGATCATATTTTTGATTATAAATATTCATTGGAAAGATAAAAATATTTCCTACATCATATTATTTTTTTTATAATTTTTAGACATTAAATAAATTAAATTATTTATGACATCATGATGATGCAGCGATGACCTCATTATTTAACGATTTAAATAAAATGGAAAGATAATGTAATATCTAAGACCTACACATGTCCAAAACCTATTGGATGAGTGGACTTAGAAACCTTATCACCTTATCATCTAATTATATTAATGTGGGACCTTTTGAATCCGAAACTCATTTTAAAATAAAGTAACTTATCTTTACTTTCCAAGAGTGCCTCTCCTCTCCTCTTATAAAAGGCCCCCACCTCTACTTCTTTTCCCACACTCCCAAAGCCATTGTCTCGGACAAAACCTGCCCATTTTGTCTCTCCACTTCCCTATATTACTCCTTGAAGCCTAACTTTGGGCATAAGTCTTCCCAAGGAATCCTTTTGAGCTCAAACTAAAGGGAGTTACCCGATTTTAAGGTAAAGTCTTCACTTGAGTCCGTTTGTTTTATTTTGATTCTCCAACCCCCTAAAACCTTTTTATTCATTTCTTTTGTAACAAATCCAGTATCTTCAATATACTAGGATGTTGTTATAAGAATTATTCTAGCTACACTTACACACACCTACATCTAATGGTTAACGAACATACTATTTCCGTGGATGGTGAATTTATGCCTCCCGAAACGATGATTGTTCAACATTCTTTTAACACCTTCAAAGGTGGCCATTAAGATGTCACTATATTTATATATGATATATAATATGTTTATGTTTTCCTTAAGCATCTATATTTTTCTTTTTGGTCATACCTTTATGGTTACCATTATGGGTAAACAAGATATCTTCATTTAAGGAAGTGCGGACTACCGCCCCCTCAAAGTGAGTTGATTCGTTAAATACCATATGTGGGACGTATAAATGATGGAACTATGATATTATATATGATATTATACTGGAATTATAATATACCTTTATATAATTATGATTCCATTCTATAAAATACGAAATAGAAATGAAAGTAGCGTTCATGCGTACGTACGGCTTACCGTCTCCATGAACAATGCATTTCATTTCTTATCTCTAAATGATTATGTAATATTATAAATGCATGAATGTACTGAATATATATGACATATATGATATCTACATCATGAATACCATTCTGGATATAATGGATACATGAACAACATGTAATTATAAAGGGCTTATTTTTGACTCAAGTACCAATGATCGTTAAAACGACCGTTATTAACTTAAATAATTACATAGTGTTCATGACATGGAAATAAGTGATATAAAAGGAATAATGAACTTGAAAAAGTTTCTTAAACAAGTATAAATTAGCTCAAGTTTATTATTCAGGACATCAAAGAACGATCGAGTCAAGTCGGACCCGAGGTATGGGACTTCGTCTCAATCTCCTTTCATTGAGGCATATTTTGTTTTATACACAACCTTCTTTTATACGGTGTATAAACCCCTTTGAATTTTACATTTATCCAAAATTATTCTTTTTTATACGAAGCGTTTTACTAAACGAAAAAAGGAAATGTTTTTGTCATACGTACGTGGCGACAACGACTTCTCCGCCGCTGTGACCATTATTTGAGTTTCGGCTTCCTCTACAAGCCATACCTTTATTTAAAAGAAAAATAAATACCATGTTTTACTTTTCTTTTATTTTGGTATTGAAAATGGTTTTCATAATGTCTTTATATCAATGTGTTGTATTGATATCTTGTGATTGAAAGGTGGAAATGTTATGTTTCTTTTATACATGTTTTATGTGATACGATTATGTTGAGGTTCTTGGGCATTATTATGAAGACGGGTGGTTTCGTGATAAACTAAGGGCGGGTGAGCCCGATATAGCTCTCCAATGCATTGGGTAACGCGAAGGAGTGAAACGTTAAGGTTTCTCCGAAGAGATTTAGGCAATATACTGTGATGGGTATTCCAAACGTAACCAAGAGGGTTACTCCCTACGTAAGAATGTTATGAATGCCTCAAGTTACCTTTATGTCTTATGATTTCTATGATTTATTCATGTTTTGATGAGGTATGTTAAATTGCTTATGTTTTATGGGTAAAGTATGATCTCATTCTTATGTATATATGTACCCATGTTTCCTTTCCATATTTTTATATCCCTTACTGAGCTTTTTATGCTCATCCCAAGTTTTTCTGAAATGTTTTTCATAGGTCAAGGGAAAGGAACATGATATGATGATAGTGTCAAGGAAGTGTCAAGAAAGAATCCATGTTTTATTTTAAATATGTGTCCATTGATGGAAATAAGAATACTATCTCTATGTAACCACAATGTTTATATGTGTAATGTAATGCAAGTTTTATGATCTAATTCTCTAAAAATCTAAACCCGAAAAGATCCTCAATGTGTAATCTTGTAATAACTCAAGATTGAGTAAGTTTTAAGGCTGGGGCCTTATAGTTGGTATCAAAGGTCGGTTTAGATAACTTTAGGAGTTAGAATTCTATTAAATTATTATCCAAAAATATTTTTTTTATGGTCAAATTGAAGTGATATAGTATTTGAAGATTACCATGTTGCTTCATCTAAGACATGTTTTTTCAGAATGGATTTTCGCAGAGGAAACAGGGAAGCGGTGCTATGAAGGCATGCAGAAGGAAATAACCTTCCGAATCAGCATTCTGAGATGGTCAGAATTGGAACTGAACAGTTTGTTGCAGTGATGGCACAGTTGACTCAAGCTATAAATGGTGGTGGTATCCATGCATGAGATCAGCCAGATCAACTGCAGAGGAACATGTCAGTGGTGGATCATTTTATGAGGCGACATCCCCCATCATTCATTGGATCATATGACCCTGTGTTAGCTGAAGGGTGGATTAAAGCACTGGAGAAGATTTTCAATGTCATGGGGTGTTTAGAAAATCAAAAGGTTAGTCTTTCTATTTACTGTTTGAAGGGTGAGGCAGATCAGTGGTGGTCGATGGTTAAAAATATCAGGGACGCTAATGAGATTGATGCTATCGACTGGGATGAATTCAAAGGTATGTTTCTTGAGATGTATTTTTCTAAGGATATTCGACTTAGGATGGAAAATCAATTCTTGGAATTGAGGCAAGAGGAAGACTCAGTGGCTGCCTATGAAGAAAGGTTCACTCGATTGGCAAGGTATGCTCCAAATTTTATCCGAGACCTTGATAGTAAAATCAATCGTTTTTACTTAGGATTAAATCCAAAATATCGAAGGGAATTAGCTTCTCGTAAGTTTAAAAGTTATTAAAAGCTTGTTCGATGTGCTGAGAAGGTGGAAATGGAGTTTTCCGATGACCAAGTGTTCTATAACAACCAGTAGAAGAAGAGACCGAGGTGGCAGGAGAAAGGTAAGAATTCTTTAAAAAAGTATGATGGTATGAAAACTAAGTTTCCAGTTTGCGATAAATGTGGAAAAAAGCATGCGGGAGAATGTCTTCTGAATTCTGGAAAGTGCTACTGATGTGGTAAGATGGGACATAACGCTCGTAATTGCACTGAAAAGGATAAAGGTGAAGGTAAGACCAAATTTGATTTACAGTTAGTGAAATGTTATAAGTGAAATGAGATGGGTCACTATGCAAACGAGTGTCCGACAAAGAGCTTGAGTGATGGGAAGCAGTTAGACTACAAGCAGAAAGGGGTGGTGAAATCTTTTGCAACTACTTCAGCATATGTCGGGCCATCAAATGAAGTTATATCAGGTACTTTGTTTGTTTTTTCAGATTATACCAGTGTGTTGTTTGATTCAGGGTCTACACATTCTTTCATCTCTGAAACCTTGTCTAGTAAAATGGGAATACCATCTCAAGAAATGACTTCTGAACTTGTGGTAAAAACACTTGGGGGAAATGTTGAGGCAAAAATAATTTATAAGATTCTTCCTATCCTTATCTGTGGAAAGAACCTACTTGCAAAACTTATTGTTCTACCTCTAGTAGAGTTTGATGTTATTCGGGGTATGGATTGGATCTCTATTTACCATGCTAAGATTGACTGTAGAGATAAAGAAGTTTCTTTTCAGAAAGACTTTCAGTTTGTGTACAAGAATGAACCCTTACTGTTGATAACTTATCAAGAGGCCGAGAAACTTGTAAAAGATGGAAATGAATGTTACCTTGCACGCATCGTTGAAAATAAAGGAACTGTTCAGATTAATGATGTGCCAGTGGTAAATGAGTATACTGATGTTTTTCCTAATGAGTTGCCTGGAATAATACCAGATCGAGAAGTTGAGTTTACTGTTGACTTAGTTCTTGATGCTAAGCCAATTTCAAAACCCCCTTATCGAATGGCTCAAATTGAACTTTTAGAGTTGAAGGAGCAATTGTAAGATTTATTAGAGAAATGTTTCATTAGACCTAGCACATCACCTTGGGGTGCTCCTGTTTTATTTGTTAAAAAGAAAGATGGTTCTATGAGACATTGCATTGATTATAGAGCCTTGAATAACATCACTGTTAAGAAAAAATATCCTTTGCCTCATATCGATGATTTGTTTGATCAGCTCCAGGGAGCTCAGTTTTTTTCAAAGATTGACTTGAGATCGGGGTACCATCAGCTGAAGGTAAAGGAGGCAGATATTCCGAAGACCGCGTTCCGTACGAGATATGGCCATTATGAATTTGTAGTAATGCCTTTTAGGATAACCAATGCACCTGCTGTATTCATGGACTTAATGAATAGAATTTTCCATGAGTTCTTGGATAAGTTTGTTGTGGTTTTCATTAATTATATTTTAGTGTTTTCTAAAAGTAAAGAGGAGAATGAAAGTCATTTAAGTGTTATCTTGAAATCCTTAAAATAAAAGAAACTATATGGAAAATTCAGCAAGTTTGAGTTTTGGTTACAACAAATTTCATTCCTTGGTCACATTGTTTCTAAAGATGGAATAACTTTTGATCCTGCAAAAAAAAGTTGTGGAAGAATGGCCAAGACCCACAAATGTAACCGAGATTCGTAGCTTCCTTGGTTTGGCAGGCTATTACCGAAGGTTTGTTAGAATTTTTTTACGATTATCTAGTCCAATGACTAAGCTAACTCGGAAGGTTGTTAAGTTTATTTGGACAAAAGAATGTGATGATTGTTTTCAGGAATTGAAAAGAAGATTGATGAATGCTCCAGTTTTTGCACTAACTTCCCGGAATGGTGAGTTTGTTATATATAGTGATGCTTCATTGAATGGACTTGGTTGCGTCCAAATGCAGAATGATCAGGTAATTGCTTATGCTTCACGACAGTTGAAAACTCATGAGGTAAATTACCCTACACATGATTTGGAATTAGCTACTGTTGTTTTCGCTTTAAAAATTTGGAGGCATCATTTGTATGGAGTAAAGTGTGAAATATATAATAATCACAAAAGTTTAAAGTATATATTCACTCAGAAAGAATTGAACATGATACAAAGGAGATGGCTATAATTAATCAAGGATTATGATTGTAAAATTCATTACCATATAGGAAAAGAAAATAATGTGGCTGATGCTTTGAGTCGAAAAAGTAATGCTTCATTAGCAATGTTGTGTTTAGAACGTGATCCTTTGGTTAAGGATTTGATGAAATTTGGCATAGAAGTTGTTGGTGCAGGAAGTTATTCTGTTTTGTTTCAGGTATCAGTGAGATCATCTCTATCAGATAGAATCAAGCAAGCACAGAAGCAAGACAGTGAGTTGTAGAAAAAGGTAGAGATGGTTCAGAAAGGTAAGTTGCCTGAATTCAACTTTGATAGTGATTGTGTTTTGAGATTTGGGAAGAGATTGTGTGTGCCTTGTGAGTCACAGTTGAAGAGAGAGTTGTTATGTGAAGCTCATAGTTCTCCGTTTTCAGTTCATCCAGGCAGTACTAAGATGTATAGAGATCTGCGGGAGTATTACTGGTGGGATGGAATGAAAAGAGATATTCCTGATTTTACTATGAAGTGTTTGAAATGTCAACAGGTTAAAGCAGAGCGGAAGTTACCGAAAGGGATGCTTCAGCCTCTACCAGTGCCAGATTGGAAATGGTATAATATATCCATGGACTTTGTTGTGGGATTACCGAAGACATCTCGAGGTAATAATGCAATCTGGGTTATTGTTGATCGCTTGACCAAGTCTGCTCATTTACTTTCTATACGAGATACTTTTTCCATAGATGAACTTTCCCGTTTGTATCTTAAAGTGATAGTCAGGTTACATGGAGTTCCTCTCTCCATTGTATCTGACCGTGATCCCAGGTTCACTTCTAACTTTTGGAAAGGCCTTCAGAAGTCATTGGGTACTGAATTAAATTTTAGTACAACTTTTCATCCTCAATCAGATGGGCAGTCAGAACGAACAATTCAGACCTTGGAGGATATGCTACGTTCTTGCTCTATGGATTATCAGGGAAGTTGGGACCAACATCTTTATTTGGTTGAATTTTCATATAATAACAGTTTTCATTCCAGTATACAGATGGCACCATTTCAGGCATTATATGGGAAGCGGTGTCGAACTCCAGCTTTCTGGGATGAAGTGGGTGAAAGGAAGTTGATGGGACCAGAATTGGTAGAAGAGTCGGCAGAAAAAGTTCAGCTGATTCAGAAGCACATGAGAATAGCTCAGAGTAGGCAGAAGAGTTATGCAGACAACAGGAGGAAGGATCTATCTTTTGAGGTAGGTGATCATGTTTTTCTCAAAGTATCACCAGGGAAAAGTGTGATGTGATTTGGTAAGAAAGGAAAGCTGAGTCCAAGGTTCATTGGACCATATGAAATTCTGGAGAGAGTTGGATTAGTTTATTATCGAGTGGCTTTACCTCCGAGTTTATCTCAGGAACACAATGTTTTTCATGTTTCGATGTTGAGAAAGTACATGCCAGATCCATCTCATGTTTTGAGTCCAGAGGTAGTTCAGCTGGAAGAGAACCTATCTTATGAGGAACAACCGGTCTAGATTCTTGACCACAGGGAGCAAGTGTTACGGAATAAGGTGAATCACCAGGAAAAGGTTTTGTGGAAAAACCACATGATTGAAGAGGCAACATGGGAATCTGAAAATGCAATGAGGGATAAGTACCCCCATTTATTTGATACGTAAATAAATTACGGGGACACAATTTTCTAAAGGGGGGAAGGATGTAACATCCCAAGTAAGTAATGAATAATAGATATTTTTATCTATGCATATTAATGAATTAGATATTGTTTTAGAGGCTTAAAATGAAAATAAATCCAATCTTAAGCATGGAATACACTAATATTTTTTAAAGATTGTTTTACTGCCGTTTGATGGAAAACCATTTTTGAATCTATCTTTTGAAAATTTTATAAACTATGTTTGTCAAAATAAACTTATTCTTTATGATTGGGACATCAAAATTTACTTTGTGTGAATTTTTGGTATTTTTCTGACAATGTTCATTTTTTAATGAATAGTGAAAAATACTGCATTTTACATCAAAAATTCTTTTTAATATAATTTATTTATATGATTAGATTATGTTTTGAATTGGTTTTGAAGTGAAATTAGAATATATTTTTACCATTTAATCCAATGGTGGTCATTGGAATCAATTTCACTTTGAAATTGGACTTAAACTGGTGTCAATCTTTTGATACTTATTGTTTCATAAAAACACGCTATTTGCTCTGACAGCGGGAATTAATTATTAAATTAATTAATGTGACTTATATGTTTTGAATTTTTTAAAATATACTTAATTTTTGAATTCATAATATCAAATATATCTTAGGGTAATGTTTTGGTATTTTTCTGAAAAACTTCAATTTTTGTTGAATAGTGAAATCACTAAGTGGTAGTTAAAGAAATTGATTTTTCGTTTAAATGAAATTTTGCCACCTTTTTGTGTTGAATTTCAAAAATCCGACATAAATGGTTGTCATTAAGAAGTAAAATGTGGTTCAATGAGATTAAAATAATTTTTAGTGAATAGTAACTTATTAAGTTTTTAATCGCGATTAGTGGTAATTAGTGTAGTTTAAGGTAAAAATAATGCTTTAATAATATAAAATGACCTAGACACATGTCCTAACCTCATTGGATTTGTCATTGACGACCAAGAAAATCCATGAGTCAACTTGGGGACCCCATGGAGCCACTTTGGTTGGGAAATGACATAAATAACTTTTTATTTAATGTTAAAGTAAAAATGACACAAACATGAGTTATTTTACTAAAACAATTTTTACATGGGGTTATAAAGATCAGATTTTTGATTATAAATATTCATTATAAAGATAAAACGATTTCCTACATCATAGTAGTTTTTTTATAATTTTTAGACATTAAATAAATTTAATTATTTATGACATCATGATGATGCAGCGATGACCTCATTATTTGTCGATTTAAATAAAATGGAAAGATAATGTAATATCTAAGACCTACACATGTCCAAAACCTATTTTATGAGTGGATTTAGAGCCCTTATCACCTTATACTCGAATTATATCAATGTGGAAACTTTTGAATCCGAAACTCATTTTAAAATAAAGTAACTTACCTTTACTTTCCAAAAGTGCCTCTCCTGTCCTCTTATAAAAGGCCCCCACCTCTACCTCTTTTCCCACACTCCCAAAGCCTTTGGCTCGGCCAACCCCTACCCATTTTGTCTCCCCACTTCCCTCTCTTACTCATTGAAGCCTCACGTTGGGCGGAAGTCTTCCCAAGGAAGCCTTTGATCTCAAACCAAAGGGAGTTACCCGATTTTAAGGTAAAGTCTTTACATGAGTCCGTTTGTATTATTTTGCTTCTCCAACCCTCTAAACCCTTTTAATTAATTTCTTTTGTAACAAATACAGTATCATCAATATACTATGATGTTTTTATAAGAATTATTCTAGATACACTTACACACACCTACATCTAATGGTTAACGAACATACTGTTTCCGTGGATGGTGAATTTATGCCTCCCGAAACGATGATTGTTCAACATTCTTTTAACACCTTAAAAGGTGGCCACTAAGATGTAACTATATTTATATATGATATAAAATATGTTTATTGTTTCTTTAAGCTTCTGTATTTTTCTTTTTGGTCATACCTTTATGGTTACCATTATGGGTAAACGCGATATCTTCATTTAAGGAAGTGCGGACTACCGCCCCCTCAAAGTGAGTTGATTCGTTAAATACCATATGTGGGACGTATAAAGGATGGAACTATGATATTATATATGATATTATACTAGAATTATAATATAACTTTATAAAATTATGATTCCATTCTATAAAATACGAAATAGAAATGAAAGTAGCATTCATGTGTACATACGACTTACCGTCTCCATGAACGGTGCATTTCATTTATTACATCTAAATGATTATGTATTATTATAAATGCATGAATGTACTGGATATATATGAAATATATGATATGTAAATCATGAATACCATTCTGTATATAATGGATACATGAACAACATGTAATTATAAAGGGCTTATTTTTGACTCAAGTACCAATGATCGTTAAAATGACCGTTATTAACTTAAATAATTACATAGTGTTCATGACATGGAAATAAGTGATATAAAAGGAATAATGAACTTGAAAAAGGTTCTTAAACAAGTAAAAATTAACTCAAGTTTATTATTCAGGACATTAATGAACGATTGAGTCAAGTCGAACCCAAGGTATGGGACTTCGTCTCAATCTCCTTTCATTGAGGCATATTTTGTTTCATACACAACCTTCTTTTATACGGTGTATAAATCCATTTGACTTTTACGTTTATCCAAAAGGATTATTTTTTTTACAAAGAGTTTTACTAAAGGACAAAAGGGAATGTTTTTGTCGTACGTACGCGGCGACAATGACTTCTCCGCCGCCGTGACCACTATTTGAGTTTCGGCTTCCTCTACAAGCCATACCTTTTTTTTAAAAGAAAAATAAATACCATGTTTTACTTTTCTTTTATTTTGGTATTGAAAATGGTTTTCATAATGTCTTTATATCAATGTTTTGTATTTATATCTTATGATTGAAATGTGGAAATGTTATGTTTCTTTTATACATGTTTTCTGTGATACGATTATGTTGAGGTTCTTGGGCATTATTATGAAGACGGGTGGTTCTGTGATAAACAAAGGGCGGGTGAGCCCGATATAGCTCTCCAATGCATTGGATAATGCGAAGGAGTGAAACATTAATGTTTCTCCGAAGAGATTTAGGGAATATACTGTGATGGGTATTCCAAACGTAACCAAGAGGGTTACTCCATACGTAAGAATGTTATGAATTCCTCAAGTTACCTTTATGTCTTGTGATTTCTTGTAAAGACCCGAAGCTTATCGTACATAGACATTACATTACTTTTGCGGAATACTTAGTACATAACAAAAACACACACACAAGGATCGTAATAGTTTAGTGTCTTTGGAAACTCGGAATATAATCTTCTAATCCTGGTGAAAGATCTTCAACATCTCCCATAAAGATCTTCTTTTTTTTTACCTAAAACCTTTCTTTATATCCTGGGGAAAAGAAAACATAAAAGGGTGAGCTCAAATGCTCAGTAAGGGTAAACAAAAGAAATATCAATCACATAATTTTCATAAGAACATAACATTTTTGGAAATCTTAACCTGCAAAAGAGAGCATAATTTCATAACATGGGATAAACCATAGTAGTGAAATGAAATCATAACATAAAACATTACTCATTGTGGCATACACACATAATCATAGAGAATCATTTCTTGTTAGTCAAGACTCATTTCCAAGACTATCTTAGTGGACAAAGTCCCTTTCTGAATCGAGTAATCCTCGTTTCAGTCCTGTTTCACTGAACCGGTATAACCTACCATTCCAGCCATGTCTATCTCATGAGATATAAAATCTTTACCCAATGCATTGGAGGGAGATATAGGTCCCACCCATCTCTTAATGAATCCTTTCTTATGTGTGCCACAAAATCATAAATCATACATCATTGCATAACCCATATAATAAAAATGGGATTCTTAAACAACATGACATCATAAAACCATTCATATAAGATAAAGGAATTCATAAACATAATTCCATCACAACATAGTCAAATCAATGTAAAAATATGGATAGAAACAGAACCCTTTATTGTCTTATATGGAAAATAATTTTGATAAAACACTTGAATTGAATTCTTGAGGAAAATATCCTTTCTTCTTCAAAATCAATTTCTTTTCACAAAACATCATGCAATTTTAAAAGAAAGAGATTTTATTGAAAATAGTCATGAAATCTTTTAGAGGAAGCTTCATGAAAATAAGGCTTTATAAAACAGTATAAATCCGTTCGTGCCGTATAAGTTAAAAAAAACATTCTTCGTACTTTTGTCGGAAAAGTCAAAAAGTACCTCGTACGGAAAAACGACAAAAGATTCCTTTCATATTCTTTACTAAAAACTCACCTAAGGGTAAAATTGGATTTAAACTTTTGCAAGTGGATGTAAACAATATTACATATTGAGGGAACATGGATGTGGATGATAAAATACACCCCAGTAAATACTTACGAATAAACAATCTCGGATAAAAATGAGATTGTGATATTTCCCTTACCTTATGTCCGACTTGCTTTGTAAGTGTCCAAACCTCCTCTTCTTTGAAGTGCCTCCTTGAGACCTCCTCTTAGGGCACTAAAATTGGTCTTTGAGGAAGACCAGAACCTCTAGGATGTTTCTAAGGAAGTGGAGAGGAGAAATTGTCAGGGGTTGGCCGAGCTTGAGTGCTCAAATTGGTGTGAGGGGGAGGGGGAGGAGGTGTCCTTTTATAGGGGAGGAGAGGGGCACCTTAGGAATATCTCAAAATATTATTTTATATTAAAGTCAAAATCGGTTTATAATGGTTCCAAAGGGTCTTATTTCGAAGCTAAAGTGGGGATGGGTCGAAATCCTATCAACCAATAGGATTTAGACAAGTTTAGGGTATTATTTTAACCTTATCAATTAGATTTAACTCTAAGTTAAATAATTTAACTTTTACCGTGTCTTTTTGTTTTCTTTCACTATATGGTTAATAAACTTACTATAACATGCCAAACGAACCCCAAATTGTATATTATTAATACATATATCCTTATCTAAGTCATTTGGCCGAACCTTAGATTTTTAGGAATAAAATAACAATTAATAATATAATATTTGATTTAAAAACTATTTTGTGTCAATTTTGACACTATTTGATATATGATTTTTTTGAAAGTCATAAAAGAATTATATGTTCGAACCAAGTTGATTAAATCAACAATACTATATCATAGTAGCCTAGAAAATTAGTTTAATTCATAAAAAATCTTAAATTACATTTATTTTGGTATTTATAATATCAATTATGTCAATAATTCATTAATAAGATAATTACTACATCATCTCTGTGTCATAAATAAATTATATTATTTGATGTCTAAAAATTACAAATAAAATACCATCATGTAGGAAATATTTTTAGCTTTCTAATGAATATTTATAGTCGAATTTATCTTATGTATAACCTCATATTAAAAATGATTTACTTATTAAACTTTGATTTTAACTATTTTAACCCTTCTTTAAATAAATTAATAATAAATGTCCTAATCTAATCCAAGTGGGCCTAAATGGTCATATTTTATTCTAAGTTTGTTTTTGGTCGAATTACACTTGTCCAATAGAATTAGGACATGTGTTAGGGTAATATTAATATCATATTTACCCTTAGTTACCCTATTTACTATTAACCGTGGTAAAAAATGTAAAAAGTTACTATTCACCAAAAAATTATTTTCATCTCATTGAACCACATTTTAGTCCTTGATATTAACCGTGTCTCTTGGATTTTTGAAATTCCATTCACAGAAGCGGTAAAATTAAGTTTTATGCAAAATTCAGTTTTTAACCTACCACTTAGTAGTTTCACTATTCATCAAAAATTGATGTTTTTCAGAACAATGCCAAAATTTCATCCCAAGCTATATTTCATATTCCAAATTCAAAAATGAAGTCTATTTTACCAAATTCATAACATAAAAGTTGCATTAATTAATTTTATAATTAAATCCCGCTGTTAAAACAAATAGCGTGTTTTTAAGAAACAATATCTATCAAAAGATTGACACTTGTTTATGTCTAGTTTAAATGTGAAATTACATCCAATGACCAACTTTGTATTAAATTGTAAAAATATATTCTAAATACACTTTAAAACCACTCAAATTAATGATTTATCACTATTAATTATTTCTATTAAAAAAGTTGTTTTTAATTATAATTTAGTAATTTTCACTATTCATCAGAATATGAAAGTTATCCGAAAAGTACCAAAATTTCACCTTAGGCTAAATTCGATACTCCGAATCCAAAAATAAAGTTCACTTTGAAAAATAAAATTTACTGGATTTCAAAAAGTGGTTATTACTATTCATAACGGCTAGTTTTAATAATATTTTTATAGCATATCGTTGTTTAGTGAAACTCGGTATTGCGTACTACACACGCTATCGTGGAAGGTCGCGATTGCGTGTAATGCAAGGTAAGTCAAGGATGTGTGTTGTGCAAGCTCCTTTTGGTGTAGCGTACAACACAAGACATTAATAAAATTAAAAAGAATATATATATTTTTTTTATAAAATCTTGGGCTGTTACATTCTACCCCCCTTAAAATGAATTTCGCCCTCGAAATTCGTCGGGGTTATAAATGATTTACTATTTGAAAGTTTCTTTAATAGAAACCCACATTGTAAAAGGGAATACCAAAACTTGGCTTTAAAAACTAAAGTATGAAATGTAACGATTACCCAAATAAACTAATCACTGGGTTTCCGCATAGGTGAAAATATGGATATGGAAGAGAAATCTAACCATCATGTTATGATGGAGAGTGGTAGAGAACATGGCTATGGAAAAGCCAGTAATCACAAATCCATAAATTTGTGACGATCTAAGGTACCATCTGATTCATCAGGTATAAGATCACTAGGACAACATTTTTGGTTTTCAAGATCATTTCCCTAAAGTTGAAAATTTGAATTAGAATAAATACTTACTTTATTTTGATACAATATCACTATTGTTCGTGCCTTGAACAATTTCCACTTCATCTCTTAAATAAATGAAGTTGAATTTGTTATTCGTGAAGTGTTAGCAGATCATGTGATAGAATGACGGGTCATTCCATCTGTCTCAAACAAAAGGTAATCAAAAGTTATTAAATATACATAAGTCATTCTATAGTAAGATTAGTCATATGGACTTATACTTCATATATCATACTGCTTAATATAATAAAACTAGTTTCTACTAAACAGGGACTTCCTGTAGGTCAGTGGTAGGCGATAAAGGCCAGTTGCACTTCGGTTGTGGGTTCGATTCCCACAGCCTTGTCCGAAGCGATGGGCTGTCGCCCGTCCTGCAGGTTGTCCTTTTTTCTAAAACTACGTTACTATAACATCCCATCAATAATATCGAAAATCTTCTATCCTTAAACAATACTAACTTATGTCCAACATAATCCAGTCTAATCTTTAGGCTTATACATAATACTGCAGTCCACTCTCATAATATAGTGACAACGATTACCAGAGATTTAATACTGTCGTTGATCCCCACATATCATAAGATATGTCTTGTTGGTCACATTCCAAACATTCAAAGTTCTTAATCGTGTATTCTCTTGAATACCTTAGTGAAAACATGAGTGCAGTTAAAAGTTAACACTTTCCACATACCAAAATCCTCAAAATTCTATATACTCAAACCATGATATCACTTAGTCCTTATATCAATCATGAGCTCATGAATACTATTAAACATTTCATTTTCACATCTTCATTATGCGCATATCATGTTATTTCCAAAAAATATCTCAATCACTTTGAATACCACATCAATAAATATTGCAATACTCAATGATACAACATTATTTTGGAATCCCATTACATAAACACTTAATCATTCCACCACATCGTTGTCATATTCAACATTGCCAATAGTGATCGCATGTGATTTCCCTTTGTCCTTTGCCTTCAGTGGTTGCTCATGTTGATCATCACTAACCCTTGGAATAGGGCAATTATTAGCATAATGCCCCATTTCCTTGCACTTGAAGCATTGAAGTGGTAGAGGTGTGTTCTCTGCAGTGTTTGCTTTATTCACATCATTAGAAACCCTTTTTCCATTACTTCGACACTCAGCTGCTCGATGAACTTCTTTTCCACACTTAAAACATTTTCTAGTCCCTTTTAGACAATCTCCACCATGCTTCTTTCCACACTTTGTGCATAAGGAAACATTCATCTTCTTTTCACCATTATTCTGAGATTTCTCCTTGAACTCCATCTTTCGTTTCTTGTCAAAACCATGAGATGGATATGTAACACCAACTTCCATTTCTACCTTGATAGCACAACGCACAATTTCTTCATAGCTACTGAAGTCTCTTATAGCTAATGCCCTTCGAAGACTTGGTTTTAAGCCACTGAAAAATCGATCAACTTTACTTTCAGGTTGGATGATAATTCCAGAAGCATACCTTGCAAGTCTTGTAAAATTTGCTTCATAGGTACCAACAGATTCATTGTCCCTTTGCTTCAGTTCAAGAAACTCTTTCTCCATCTTTGTTCGAAGAATACGAGGGAAGTACTTATTGAAAAATAAGTTCTTGAACTCGTCCCATTCCGTAGACTCAATTTCATCCCTTTTCCTTGTATTCTTAACAAGATTCCACCATTGATCAGCATCTCCTTCCAAACGATACACTGCTAGGATGACTATATCATGTTCAGAACATTGAAGAACTGAAAATATCTTTTCAGTAGTACTAATCCATTGTTCAGCAACTAATGGATCAGTAGACCCACTGAAAGAAGGTGGACGCTGCCTCATGAAGGATTCAACAGAATGTTGCTCCTTCCTTTGCTCGTTTGGAAGTCCTGCATGATTCATAGCTTGAGAAAGTTGTGTGAGCATGGCTACAAGATTTTGCCTTCCAGCTCCTATATCGTTTGGTTGCTCAGGGGTACAATCATTGCATTGCCCATCACATTCCGCATTAACACGGTTCCTTCGGGTTCCAGCCATCGTCTAAAACCCCAAAAGAATTGTGTGAGAGGCAAAAATCATGCTAGGGAAAACAACATAATAAAGGGTTAGTACCCTCAATATCTAACATTTTAGGTTAAATTCGAAGATCATTAGCGCAATTCTAGGACTATAACCTATACGTATACTTAACCTTAGAGACATCCCTAGACATACCTTAGAAATATCTCTAGGGATCTCACTAACGTTTTCGCATCCTAGTTTCCAAAGGTTGACTAAACCTTTCCTCTGATACCAACTGTAGAGACCCGAATCTTATCGTACATAGACATTACATTACTTTTGTGGAATACTTAGTACATAACAAAAACACACACACAAGGATCGTAATAGTTTAGTGTCTTTGGAAACTCGGAATATAATCTTCTAATCCTGGTGAAAGATCTTCAACATCTCCCATAAAGATCTTCTTTTTTTTACCTAAAACCTTTCTTTATATCCTGGGGAAAAGAAAACATAAAAGGGTGAGCTCAAATGCTCTGTAAGGGTAAACAAAAGAAATATCAATCACATAATTTTCATAAGAACATAACATTTTTGGAAATCTTAACCTGCAAAAGAGAGCATAATTTCATAACATGGGATAAACCATAGTAGTGAAATGAAATCATAACATAAAACATTACTCATTGTGGCATACACACATAATCATAGAGAATCATTTCTTGTTAGTCAAGACTCATTGCCAAGACTATCTTAGTGGACAAAGTCCCTTTCTGAATCGAGTAATCCTCGTTTCAGTCCTGTTTCACTGAACCGGTATAACCTACCATTCCAGCCATGTCTATCTCATGAGATATAAAATCTTTACCCAATGCATTGGAGGGAGATATAGGTCCCACCCATCCCTTAATGAATCCTTTCTTATGTGTGCCACAAAATCATAAATCATACATCATTGCATAACCCATATAATAAAAATGGGATTCTTAAACAACATGACATCATAAAACCATTCATATAAGATAAAGGAATTCATAAACATAATTCCATCACAACATAGTCAAATCAATGTAAAAATATGGATAGAAACAGAACCCTTTATTGTCTTATATGGAAAATAATTTTGATAAAACACTTGAATTGAATTCTTGAGGAAAATATCCTTTCTTCTTCAAAATCAATTTCTTTTCACAAAACATCATGCAATTTTAAAAGAAAGAGATTTTATTGAAAATAGTCATGAAATCTTTTAGAGGATGCTTCATGAAAATAAGGATTTATAAAACAGTATAAATCCGTTCGTGCCGTATAAGTTAAAAAAAACATTCTTCGTACTTTTGTCGGAAAAGTCAAAAAGTACCTCGTACGGAAAAACGTCAAAAGATTCCTTTCATATTCTTTACTAAAAATTCACCTAAGGGTAAAATTGGATTTAAACTTTTGCAAGTGGATGGAAACAATATTACCTATTGAAGGAACATGGATGTGGATGATAAAATACACCCCAGTAAATACTTACGAATAAACAATCTCGGATAAAAATGAGATTGTGATATTTCCCTTACCTTATGTCCGACTTGCTTTGTAAGTGTCCAAACCTCCTCTTCTTTGAAGTGCCTCCTTGAGACCTCCTCTTAGGGCACTAAAATTGGTCTTTGAGGAAGACCAGAACCTCTAGGATGTTTCTAGGGAAGTGGAGAGGAGAAATTGTCAGGGGTTGGCCGAGCTTGAGTGCTCAAATTGGTGTGAGGGGGAGGGGGAGGAGGTGTCCTTTTGTAGGGGAGGAGAGGGGCACCTTAGGAATATCTCAAAATATTATTTTATATTAAAGTCAAAATCGGTTTATAATGGTTCCAAAGGGTCTTATTTCGAAGCTAAAGTGGGGATGGGTCGAAATCCTATCAACCAATAGGATTTAGACAAGTTTAGGGTATTATTTTAACCTTATCAATTAGATTTAACTCTAAGTTAAATAATTTAACTTTTACCGTGTCTTTTTGTTTTCTTTCACTATATGGTTAATAAACTTACTATAACATGCCAAACGAACCCCAAATTGTATATTATTAATACATATATCCTTATCTAAGTCATTTGGACGAACCTTAGATTTTTAAGAATAAAATAACAATTAATAATATAATATTTGATTTAAAAACTATTTTGTGTCAATTTTGACACTATTTGATATATGATTTTTGTGAAAGTCATAACAGAATTATATGTTCGAACCAAGTTGATTAAATCAACAATACTATATCATAGTAGCCTAGAAAATTAGTGTAATTCATAAAAAGTCTTAAATTACATTTATTTTGGTATTTATAATATCAATTATGTCAATATTTCATTAATAAGATAATTACTACATCATCTCTGTGTCATAAATAAATTATATTATTTGATGTCTAAAAATTACAAATAAAATACCATCATGTAGGAAATCTTTTTAGCTTTCTAATGAATATTTATAGTCGAATTTATCTTATGTATAACCTCATATTAAAAATGATTTACTTATTAAACATTGATTTTAACTATTTTAACCCTTCTTTAAATAAATTAATAATAAATGTTCTAATCTAATCCAAGTGGGCCTAAATGGTCATATTTTATTCCTAAGTTTGTTTTTGGTCGAATTACACTTGTCCAATAGAATTAGGACATGTGTTAGGGTAATATTAATATCATATTTACCCTTAGTTACCCTATTTACTATTAACCGTGGTAAAAAATGTAAAAAGTTACTATTCACAAAAAAATTATTTTCATCTCATTGAACCACATTTTAGTCCTTGATATTAACCGTGTCTCTCGGATTTTTGAAATTCCATTCACAGAAGCGGTAAAATTAAGTTTTATGCAAAATTCAGTTTTTAACCTACCACTTAGTAGTTTCACTATTCATCAAAAATTGATGTTTTTCAGAACAATGCCAAAATTTCATCCCAAGATATATTTCATATTCCAAATTCAAAAATGAAGTCTATTTTACCAAATTCATAACATAAAAGTTGCATTAATTAATTTTATAATTAAATCCCGCTGTTAAAACAAATAGCGTGTTTTTAAGAAACAATATCTATCAAAAGATTGACACTTGTTTATGTCTAGTTTAAATGTGAAATTACATCCAATGACCAACTTTGTATTAAATTGTAAAAATATATTCTAAATACACTTTAAAACCACTCAAATTAATGATTTATCACTATTAATTATTTCTATTACAAAAGTTGTTTTTAATTATAATTTAGTAATTTTCACTATTCATCAGAATATGAAAGTTATCCGAAAAGTACCAAAATTTCACCTTAGGCTAAATTCGATACTCCGAATCCAAAAATAATGTTCATTTTGAAAAATAAGATTTACTGGATTTCAAAAAGTGGTTATTACTATTCATAACGGCTAGTTTTAATAATACTTTTATAGCATATCGTTGTTTAGTGAAACTCGGTATTGCGTACTACACACGCTATCGAGGAAGGTCCCGATTGCGTGTAATGCAAGGCAAGTCAAGGATTTGTGTTGTGCAAGCTCCTTTTGGTGTAGCGTACAACACAAGACATTAATAAAATTAAAAAGAATATATATATTTTTTTTTATAAAATCTTGGGCTGTTACATTTCTATGATTTATTCATGTTTTGATGAGGTATGTTAAAGTGATTATGTTTTATGGGTAAAGTATGATCTCATTATTATGTATATATGTACCCATGTTTCCTTTCCATATTTTTATATCCCTTACTGAGCTTTTTATGCTAACCCCAAGTTTTTCTGAAATGTTTTTCATAGGTCAAGGGAAAGGTACATGATATGATGATAGTGTCAAGGAAGTGTCAAGAAAGAATCCATGTTTTATTTTAAATATGTGTCCATTGATGGAAAGAAGAATACTATCTCTATGTAACCACAATGTTTATATGTGGAATGTAATGCAAGTTTTATGATCTAATTATCTAAAACTCTAAACCCAAAAAGATCCTCAATGTGTAATCTTGTAATAACTCAAGATTAAGTAAGGTTTAAGGCTGGGGCCTTATAATTCTGGGGGGAGGGGGTGGGTTATGGAAATCCCACATCGAAGGAGGAGGATCACAAAACACCCCATAATAAGGTGGTGTGGATACCTCTCCCATAATGAGGCCTTTTCCTGGGGGATTTCTGAGGGCTAGAGCCCAGGGAAAACAAAACTATGTGGGCTAGGACCAAAGCAGAAAATATCACAATCGTGGGCCGGACTGGGACATTACAAATGGTATTAGATCCGGTGTCCATTTGAGGTGCGAGTGAGGATTCTGGCCCCTTCTTGGGGGGGGGGGGGGTTATGACAATCCCACATCGAAGGAGGATGAGAACAAAACACCCCTTTATAATGTGGTGTGTATACCTCTCCCATCATGAGGCCTTTTCCTGGGAGATACCTGAGGGACAGAGCCCAGGGAAAACAAAGCAATGTGGGCTAGGCCCAATGTAGACAATATCATGCTCGTGGTATGGACTGGGCCGTTACAAATGGTATTAGAGCCGGTGTCAATTTGATGTTCCAGCGAGGATGGTGGGCCCTTCTAGGGGGTGGATTATGTAAATCCCACATCGAAAGAGGAGAATCACGAAACACCCCTTTATAAGGTGATGTGGATACCTATCCCTTCATGAGGCCTTTTCCTGGGGGATCCCCGAGGGCCAGAGCCTAGGGAAAACAAAACCGTGCGGGCTAGTCCAAAGTAGAAAATATCATGATCGTTGGTTGGACTGGGCCATTACAAATGGTATTAGAGCTGGTGTCCATTTGATGTGACAGCGAGGATGCTGGGAACTTCTTGGGGGTGGGGGGGGGGGGGTTTATGGAAATCCCACATTGAAGAATGAGGAGAATGAAACACCCCTTTATAAGGTGGTGTTGATACCTATCCCATCATGATTCACTTTCCTCAGGGATGCCCGAGGTCCAAAATCTAGGGAAAACAAAACCATACGGTCTAGGCCCAAAGTGGACAATATCATGATCGTGGGCTGGACTGGGCCATTACAAATGGTATCAGAGATGATGTCCATTTGATGTGCCAGTGAGGATGCTGGGTCCTTCTAGAGGAGGTGGGTTATGGAAATACCACATCGAAGGAGGAGGAGCATGAAACACCCCTTTATAAGGTGGTGTGGATACCTTTCCCATCATGAGGTATTTTCCTGGGGGATGCCTGAGGGTCAGATCCCAGAGAAAACAAAACCGTGTGGGCTAGGCCCATAGCGGACAATATCCTGATCGTGGGCTGGACTGGGCCGTTACAAATGGTATCAGAGCTGGTGTCCATTTGATGTGCCAGTGAGGACGTTGGGCCCTTCTTAGGGGGGGGGGGGGGTTATTTCAATCCCACATTAAAGGAGGAGGAGCATGAAACACCCCTTTATAAGGTGGTGTGGATAACTCTCCCATCATGGGGCCTTTTCATGGGGTATGATTGTGGGCCAGAACCTCGGGAAAACAAAACCTTGTGAGATAGGCCTAGAGCGGACAATATCATGATCGTGGGCTGGACTGGGCCTTGACAAATGGTATCAGAGCTGGTTTCCATTTGATGTGCCAGTGAGGACGTTGGGCCGTTCTAGGTGGGGGGGGGGGGTTAGTGGGTTATTTCAATCCCACATCGAAGGAGGAGGAGAACGAAACACCCCTTTATAAGGTGGTGTGGATACCTCTCTCATTATGAGGCATTTTTCTGGGAGATTCCTGAGGTCCAGAGCCTAGGGAAAACAAAACCGTGCGGGCTAGGCCCAAAGCGGACAATATCATGATCGTTGGCTAGACTGGGCCGTTACAAATAGTATCCAATCGGGTGTACATTTGATGTGCCAGTGAGGACACTGGGCCCTTCTAGGGGGTGGTTGGGTTATGGAAATCCCACATCGAAGGAGGAGGAGCATGAAACACCCCTTTATAAGGTGGTGTGGATACCTTTACCATCATGAGTCCTTTTCCTAGGGGATGCCTGAGGTCCATAGCCCACGGAAAACAAAACCATGCAGGCTAGGCCCAAAGCGGACAATATCATAATCATGGGCTGGAATGGGTCGTTACAAATGGTATCAGAGCCGGTGTCCATTTGATGTGCCAGCGAGGATGTTGGGCCCTTCTAGGGGGTAGGTTATGGTAATCCCACATTGAAGGAGGAGCATGAAACAACACGTTATAAGGTGGTGTGGATACCTCTCCCATCATGATGCCTTTTCCTGGGGGATTCTTGAGGGCCAAGGCCTAGGGAAAACAAAACCGTGCAGGCTAGGCCCAAAGTGGACAATATCATGATCATGGACTTGACTGGGCAATTCCAAATGTGATTAGAGCCGGTGTCTATTTGATGTGCCAGTGAGGAAGGTTGGCCCTTCTGGGGGGGGGGGGGGTATGGCAATCCCACATTGAAGGAGGAGGAGCATGAAACACCCATTTATAAGTTTGTGTGGATACCTCTCCTATCATGAAGCCTTTTCCTGGGGGATGCCTAAGGGCCAGAGCCCAGGGAAAACAAAACCAAGTAGGATAGGCCCATAGAGGACAATATCATGATTGTGGGCTGGACTAGGCCGTTACAAATGGTATCAGAGTCGGTGTCTATTTGATGTTCCAGCGAGGATGTTGGGACCTTCTAGGGGGTGGGTTATAGAAATCCCACATCGTAGGAGGAGGGGCAGGAAACAACCCTTTATAAGGTGGTGTGGATATCTCTCCCATCATGAGACCTTTTCCTAGGGGATGGCTGAGGGCCAGAGCCTAGTAAAAAAAACCGTGCGGGCAAGGCCCAAAGCGGACAATATCATGATTATGGGCTGGACTGAGCCATTACAAATGGTATCAGAGCCGGTGTCCATTTAATGTGCCAGTGAGGATGTAGGGCCCTTTGGGGGGGGATTGAAATCCCATATATAAGGAGAGGGAGCACGAAACACCCCTCTATAAGGTGGTGTGGATACCTCTCCCATCAGGAGGCCTTTTCTTGGGGGATGCCTGAGGGCCAGAGCCTAGGGAAAACAAAATCGTGCGGGCTAGGACCAAAGTGGACAATATCATGATCGTGGGTTGGACTGGGCTGTTACAAATGGTATAAGAGCCATTGTCCATTTTATGTTCTAGGGAGGACGCTGGTATCTTTTAGGGGGATGGGTTATGAAAATCCCACATCGAAGGAGGAGGAGCACGAAACACCCCTTTATAAGGTGGTGTGGATACCTCTCCCATCAAGAGGCCTTTTCCTGGGGGATTCCTGACTACTAGAGCCCAGGGAAAACAAAACTATGCAGTCTTGGATCAAAGTGGACAATATCATGATTGTGGGCTGGACTGGTCCTTTACAAATGGTGTTAGAGTCGGTGTCCATTTGATGTGTCAGCGAGGGCGCTGGGCTCTTCTCGGGGGGGGGGGGGGGGTGGGTGGGTGGGCGGGTTATGATAATCCCACATCAAAGGAAGAGGATCATGAAACACCCCTTCATAAGGTTGTTTGGATATCTCTCCTATCATTAGGCCTTTTCCTAGAGGATACTTGAGGGCCA
Organism: Viscum album; assembly: GCA_963277665.1. Lineage (NCBI taxonomy): Eukaryota > Viridiplantae > Streptophyta > Magnoliopsida > Santalales > Viscaceae > Viscum > Viscum album. Next base: position 727,031,279 of record OY728166.1, read on the forward strand.
GCACTTAGGGAAAACAATACTATGCAGGATAGGCCCAAAGTGGACAATATCATGATCGTGGGATAGACTGGGACATTACAAATGGTATCAGAGTTGATGTCCATTTGATGTGCCAGTGAGGACACTGGGACCTTCTAGGCGGGGTGGGTCATGGAAATCCCACATCGAAGGAGGAGGTTCACGAAACACCCATCTATAAGGTGGTGTGGATACCTCTCCCTTCATGAGGCATTTTCCAAGGGGATGACTGAGGGCCAGAGCCCAGGAAAAACAAAACCGTGTGGGCTAGGCCGAAAGCGGACAATATCATGATCATGGGCTGGACTGGGCCATTACAACATGTATTAGAGCCGATGTCTATTTGATGTTCCAGTGGAGAAGCTGGGCTCTACTAGGGGGTGGGTAATGGAAATCCCACATCAAAGGAGTAGGATCATAAAACAACCCTTTATAAGGTGGTGTAGATACCTCTCCAATCATGAGGCCTTTTTCTGGGGGATGCCTGAGGGCTAGAGCCCAGGGAAAACAAAACCGTGCGGGGTATGCCCAAAGTGAACAATATCATGATCGTGGGATGGATTGGGCCGTTACAAATGGTATTAGAGACGGTGTCCATTTGATGTGCCAATGAGGAAGTTGGGCCCTTCTAGGGGGGGGGGGGGTTATGGCTATCCCACATCGAAGGAGGAGGAGTAGGAAACACCCATTTATAAAGTGGTGTGAATACCTCTCCCTTCCTGAGGCCTTTTCCTGGGGGATGCCTGAGAGCCAAATCTCAGGGAAAACAAAACCATGCGGGCTAGGCCCAAAGTGGCCAATATCATGATCATGGGCTGGAATGGGCCTTTACAAATGTTATCAGAGCCAGTGTCCATTTTATGTGCCAGTTAGGATGTTGGACCATTCTAGGGGGTGGTGGGTTATTGCAATCCCACATTGAAGGATGATGAGCACGAAACACCCCTTTGTAAGGTGGTGTGGATACCTCTCCCATCATGAGTCCTTTTTCTGGGGGATGCCTGAGGGATAGATCCCAGGGAAAACAAAACTGTGCGGGCTCGACCCAGAGTGGACTATATCATGATCATGGGCTGGACTGGGTCGTTACAAATGGTATCAGAGCCTGTGTCCATTTGATGTGCCAGTGAGGACACAAGGCCCCTCTATAGGGGGGGGGGGGGGGGGTTATAACAATCCCACATCGGAGGAGGAGGAGCACGAAACACCCCATTATAAGGTGGTGTGGACACCTCTCCCATCACAAGGCCTTTTCCTTGGGGATTCCTGAGGGTCAGAGCCTAGGGAAAACAAAACTGTGCGGCTAGGCCCAAAGAGGACAATATCATGATCATGGGCTGGACTAGGCCGTTACAAATGGTATTAGAGTCGGTGACCATTTGATGTGCCAGAAAGGACGCTGGGCCCTTCTAGGGGGGGGGGGTGGGTTATGGAAATCCCACATCTAAGGAGGAGAAGCACGAAACACCCCTTTATAATGTGGTATGGATACCTCTCTCATCATGAGGCTTTTTCCTGGGGGATGCCTGAGAGCCAGAGCCCAGGGAAAACAAAACAGTGTGGACTATGCCCAAAGTGGAAAATATCCTAATTGTGTACTGGAATGGGCCGTTATAAATGGTATCAGAGCCGGTGTCCATTTGATGTGCCAATGAGGACATTGTGCCCTTCTAGGGGGTGTGTTATGGCAACCCCACATCGAAGGAGAGGAGAAAGAAACACCACTTTATAAGTTTGTGTGGATACCTATCCCATCATGAGGCCTTTTTCTGGGGGATGACAGAGGGCCAGAGCCCAGGGAAAACAAAACTGTACGGGCTAGGCCCAAAGTAGACAATATCATAATCGTGGTTTGGACTGGGCCATTACAAATGGTATCAGATCCGGTGTCCATTTGATGTGCCAGCGAGGACGCTAGGCCCTTCTAGGGGGGTGGGTGGGTTATGGAAATCCCACATCAAAGGAGGATGAGCATGGAACACCCCTTTATAAGGTGGTGTGGATACCTCTCCCATCATGAGGCCTTTTTCTGGGGGATTCCTGAGGGCCAGAGCCTAGGGAAAACAAAACCATATGGGCTAGGCCCAAAGTAGAAAATATCATGATCGTGGGCTGGACTGGGCCGTTAAAAATGGTATGAGAGCTGGTGTCCATTTGATGTGCCAGCGAGGATGCTGGGAACTTTTGGGGGGGGGGGGGTTATGGAAATCCCACATTGAAGGAGGGGGAGAAAAAAACACCCTTATTAAGGTGGTGTGGATACCTCTCCCATCTTGAGGCCTTTTCATGGGGGATGAATAAGGGGTAGAGCCCAGGGAAAATAAAAAAATGTGGGATAGGCCCAATGTTGACAATTTAATGATCATTGGCTGGACTAGGCTGTTACAAATGGTATCAGATCCGGTGTCTATTTGATGTGCCAACGAGGACACTGGGACCTTCTAGGGGGTGGGTTATGGAAATCCCAAATCGAAGGTGGAGGATCATGAAACACCCCATTATAAGGTGGGGTGGATACCTCTTCCATCATTAGGACTTTTCTTGGGGGATACCTTTGATATAAAGCCCAATAAAAACAAAACCGTATGGGCTAGGCCCAAAATTGAAAATGTCATGATAGTGGGATAAACTGGGCTGTTACAAATGGTATATGATTCAGTGTCCATTTGATGTGCTAGCGAGGACGCTGGGCCCTTCTAGGGGGTGGGTTATGGAAATCCCACATCGAAGGAGGAGGAGCAGAAAACACCCCTTAATACGGTGGTGTGGATACCTCTCCCATCATGAGGACTTTTCCTGGGTGATGCCTAAGGGCCAGATCCCAGGAAAAAAACCGTGCAGGCTAGGCCCAAAGTGGACAATATCATGATCGTGGCCTTGACTAGGCCGTTACAAATGGTATCAGAGCCGGTGTCCGTTTGATGTGCCAGTGAGGATGCTGGTCCATTCTGGGGGGGGGTAGGTGGGTGGGTTATGTCAATCCCACATCAAAGGAGGAGGAGCAAGAAACACCCATTTATAAGGTGGTGTCGATACCTATCCCATCATGAGGCCTTTTCCTGGGGGGATACCTAAGGGCCAGAGCCCAGGGAAAACAAAACTGTGCGGGCTAGGCCCAATGCAGACAATATCATGATCGCGGGCTGGACTGGGCCATTACAAATGGTATCATAGCAGGTGTCCATTTGATGTGCCATCGGGGACTTTGGTTCTTTCTAGGGGTGGGTTATGGCAATCCTTAATCGAAGGAGGAGGAGCACGAAACACCCCTTAATAAGGTGGTGTGGATACCTCTCCCATCATGAGGCCTTTTCCCAGGGGATGCCTGAGGGCCAGAGCCCAAGGAAAACAAAACCGTATGAGTTAGCCCCAAAGTGGATAATATCATGATAGTGGGATGGACTGGGCGGTTACAAATGATATTAGATCCGGTGTCCATTTGATTAGTCAACGAAGACGCTGAGACCTTCTAGGGGGTGGGTGGGTTATGGAAATCCCATATCGAAGGAGGAGCACGAAACACCCCTTTATAAGGTGGTGTGGATACCTATCCCATCATGAGGTCTTTTACTATGGGATTCCTGAGGGCCCGAGCCCAGGGCAAACAAAACCATGCTAGCTAGGTCCAAGGTGGACAATATCATGATTGTGGACTGGACTGGGCCGTCACAAATGGTATTAGATATGGTGTCCATTTGATGTGCCAATGTGGATGCTAGGCCCTTCTAGGGTGGGTGGGTTTTGGAAATCCCACATCGAAGGAGGAGGAGCACGAAACACCCCTTTATAAGGTGGTGTAGATACCTCTCTCATCATGAGGCCTTTTCCTAGGGGATGCATGAGGGCCAGAGCCTAGGGAAAACAAAACCATGCGGGCTAGGCCCAAAGAGGACAATATCATGATCGTGGGCTGGAATAGGCCATTAAAAATGGTATCAGAGCTGGTGTCCATTTGATATTCCAACTAGGACGTTGGTCCCTTCTAGGGGGATGGGTTATGGAACTCTCACATCAAAGGAGGAGGAGCACAAACACCCCTTTATAAGGTGGTGTGGATAACTCTTCCATCACGAGGACTTTTCCTGGGGGATTCCTGAGGGCTAGAGCCCAAGGAAAATAAAACTGTGCGGGCTAGTCCCAATGTAGACAATATCATGATCTTGGGCTAGACTTGGCCGTTACAAGTGGTATCAGAGCCGGTGTCCATTTAATGTGCCAGCGAGAACACTAGGCCCTTCTAGGTGGGGGGGGGGGGGGTTATGGCAATCCCAAATCAAAGGAGGAGGAGCACAAAACACCCATTTTTAAGGTTTTATGGATACCTCTACCATCATGATACCTTTTCCTGAGGGATGCATGAGAGTTAGAGCCCAGATAAAACAACCCATACAGACAATATCATGATCGCGGGCTGGACTAGGCCGTTACAAATGATATTAGAGCCGATGTCCATTTGATGTGCTAGTGAGGACGCTGGTCCCTTATAGGGGGTGTGTTATGGAAATCCCACATCTAAGGAGGAGGAGCATAAAACACCCCTTTATAAGGTGGTGTGGATACCCATCCCATCATGAAGCCTTTTTCTATGGGATGCCTGAGTGCCAGAGCCTAGGGAAAACAAAATCGTGCAGGATAGGACCAAAGCAGACAATATCATGATCATGGGCTGGACTGGGACGTTACAAATGGAATCAGATACGATGTCCATTTGATGTTCTAGCAAGGATGATGGGCCCTTCTAGGGGGGTGGGTTATGGAAATCCCACATCGAAGGAGGAGGAGCACGAAACACCCCTTTATAAGGGGGTGTGGATACATCTCCCATCATCAGGCCTTTCCCTGGGGGATGCCTGAGGGCCAGAGCCCAGTGAAAACCAAACCGTGCAAGCTATGCCCAAAGGGGACAATATTATGATTGTGGTTTGGACTGGCCCGTTACAAATGGTATCAGAACTGGTGTCCATTTGATGTGCCAGCGGGGATGTTGGGCCCTTCTGGGGTGGGGTGGGGGGGGGTGGGTGGGTGGGTTATGGAAATCCCATATCGAAGGAGGAGGAGCACGAAACACCCCTTTATAAGGTGGTGTGGATACCTCTCCCATCATGAGGACTTTTCCTCGGGGATTCCTGAGGGCCAGAGCCTAGGGAAAACAAAACCATGCGGGATTGGACCACAGTGGACAATATCATGATCATGGGATGGACTAGGCCGTTTCAAATGGTATTAGAGGTGGTGTCTATTTGATGTGTCAACAAGGACGCTGGGTCCTTCTAGGGGGGTGGGTGGGTTATGGAAATCCCATATTGAAGGAGGAGGAGCACGAAACATCCCTTTATAAGATGGTGTGAGTACCTCTCTCATCATGAGAAATTTTCTTGGGGGATTCCTGAGGTTCAGATCCCAGGGAAAACAAAACCATACAGGCTATGCCCAAAGCAGAAAATATCCTGATCATGGGCTGGATTGGGCCGTTAGAAATAGTATCATAGCTGGTGTCCATTTGATGTGCCAATGAGGACGTTGGGACTTCTAGGGGGGTGGGTTATGGCAATCCCACATCGAAGAGGAGGAGCATCAAACACCCCTTTATAAGGTGGTGTGGATACCTCTCCCATCGTGAGGCCTTTTCTTGGGGGATGCTTGAGGGCCAGAGCCCAGGGAGAACAAAAATGTGGGGTCTAGGCCCAAAGCAGACAATATCATGATCATGGGCAAGGCTGGGCCGTTACAATCAGATTGTTTTTCTAAATGATATTATGGAGGCTGGTTTATATAATAAAATAAAGGTTTTAAGGGATTTATTTACCTCGTAAAACCTTCTTTATGATGATGAAATTTTGTTGTTTTGTTAAGATGATAAAGGATCAATTTCTTATATCCAATTTTTTTAATTATGAAGAAATTTCATGATAAGTGATAAGATGGACTAAATCCTTTATGGTGTTTGGGAATGTAATGATTGTCCCCATCTAGAATAGGATTTCTTGGTAACATGGACTGAAGAAAGAAGCAATACCTTTCAATTATCTACGGTTTCCCCTATTCTAGTTTAAAGTTAAAATATGTTACCTTGAATGCATAAACTCTAGAATTATTACTCAAATGGACACCTAGAGTGGGATTTTTTTTTTCAAGAAGGGATAATTTGTATTGTGGACTCAGTTAACACCTCAATGTTAGTCTACGGTTTATCCAATTACAGAAGTCCTGGAACCCTCATTAAAGAGCCTCAGGCCCTGATCAAGAACATTGTTTAGACATGATTCATTCATGAAAAGAAACTCATCACTATGGATTGGAAATATTTCATTAATCCAATTGATATGGGGTGAATTATAATTAAAGTTCTGATGATTTTCAGTTGTGCTCTTTTTAGTAAATTCAATTGCAATTTTTGGACTTCCAATGACATACCTCTGAATTTTTTTTGAATGGATTTATCTCAAAGATGAAATTTTTTTACTCCATGTATGTATCCTTTTCTATTTGTACATTCATTAAGCATTCATACAATGAGATCATGCACTACTCAAAATGGTTGATTTATAAGCAGACCAATCTCAGTTTATGGTGTACACCATGGCTAGAAAGTCTTATTATTAAAACAATGGTTGTGCCTCCTCTCATGAAAGTCCTTTCCATTAATGATGCTCTATAGAATGATGATATGTCGGTTTTCATTATCCACAAACTAGGTTTGAAATTTAGAGATAAATCTATGATGATATAGATACTTTGATCTTTACTCATATATCCTTTAGTAATTTCACTTATAGAGATTATTATAGGTTTCTATGTGACAGAAACAACACAACTCCCTTGTGGATGTAGTGCTGAAAAAATCATTTTATGTCCCCCTCATAATTTTTTTCTTCTATAGAGAATATAGAAGTGAATGCTTCTTATACAAATCCTGCTACAAAAAAATTGGATTCAATCTTTATCCAGCTTACTACCTATATCAATAGAATAAGGAATCAATTCTACATATATTTATCTCATTTAGATTTTCATGCAGGGTATGGAATCATATTTAGGATATCTTTTGAAATAATATGAAAATAGATAGTTTTGATGAATTGATGACATCCTTCATCAATTCTGGCCAGAGTGATCAAATATAGGCACTTATTTTCATAGTAGTAGATTTTTTCATTTCTTATACCTGGAATGAAATAAATTCCCCGGCCATTGAAAATAGTTGTCCCACTTTATAAGCTAGGATGAATGTTGTTTTACAATAGGTCATAGAATATTCCAAAATACAAATAGTTTCAATGAAAAATAACTTCTATGATCTTATTATTTTTAAAACATTTGGTGATACTGTCATTCTAATGCTTAAATCCATTATATGGATTCCACCGATCTCACTATGGTAGAAAGTGAATATGGATGAGATGGATTCTAGTTCACTAGGACCCTCGAGATTTGGTGGTGTATTACATACCCATCAACGCTTCATTAAAGGCTATTTTTATCACTACATTAGTATTGGATCTACCATTAATGATGGATTATGGGTGATGATTAAAGAATCAAGTATGTTTTCCATCATGGGTGGAGACATCTCTGGGTGGAATATGAATCTGCTATACTGGTGTACACTTTCAAGTCTCGATCCATGAATGTCTAATAGAGAATTATCCTATCAAGGGATGAATGTATTCAACTTATTAAATATCTTCATTTGTATGTCAATCATTCTTATAGAGAGGCCAATCAGGTTTTGGATTCTCTGTCCAAGAGAGAAATTGTGGAGTTTTCCCCAAGATGGTCTTTTTTTATTCTGAGTTTTTAGTCACATTTTGTTTATTTGGATGTGTGTGGTTTTTTAATTCTCATATTTTAAAACCCCCTTATTCTTCCACTCTTTCAATTTTATAAAAAAAAATTAGGAATGGGATTTCACCCGACTCTTGAACCTATTTTATTTAAATAAGGGAAATATAACACTTAATATATTCTTGATGTTGAGTTAATAATGATTAGTTGGAATATAGAGAAGAAGTAAGAGTGATAGTATTTTGGACCTTGAAAATGGTAAGTGATTTGATGAAAAATCAATTTATGATAGAGTTTAATGCATTTTTTGATGTATTGAATAAGGATAGAGTTAATTTTTAAAAGAAAATATAATTTCATTGAGGTTTTATGGTGATTTGGGTTATTAATAGAATATATTATTAATATTTTCACATGTTTGGTATGTAAAATTATGATCCACTTTATATTGTATGGGGATAAATTTATGATCAAATATTAGAGATTTTTGGGAATTGAATTTGGTTGAAAATATTTCGAAGGAGTCTTAATGTAACTACTTATGAAATGGATCATGTTGAACTTTGGAGGTTGTTATTGAATGTATTATTTGGTGTCTTATGATACAATTGTTTTTAAATACATTGAAATAAGGAATATATTTTCATTATTTCATGGATATTATAATCCATTAAAATTTTATTTTATTTATTCATGTATCAAAATATCATCCTTAATGCTCATCATTTAGAGAATGGATGAGATTTCAATAGAAATTTATTAAGGAATGAAATTCTACTTGTTAAATAAGAATATTTCATTACATTATTAGTATGGATGGTAAAATAATTATGTAACTATAGGAAAAATATATTTAATTTTTTTATTGTAGTGCCTTATGTTTTGAACTATAATAATTTTTCATATTTCTAGAAATATTTCTGACGACAGACACTGAATCGGTAGAGTATTTTGTGGCTCATAGTTCCTTAGTGTAGGGATATTAAAAAAATTTAATATATTATATAAAAAACATGATGTTTCTTTGGAAATATGGAATAAATCTCATGTCTATTATCAAATAATAAATCTAGGTCCATGGTTGAGTTTAGAACGTGATATTTCCCCTACGCGTGACATAATAGTTGTCAGTGCTCGGTGCCTAGTCGGAGGTGAGTTGGCTGTGTGGTAAATATTAGGTTATCGATTTAATAAAAATTAAACCAATAACCCCTCCCCCTTTAGTGTGTTCATGTAAGAGGAGATTTTCAACCCCTCCCCTTTCATTGGAGTGATGGATGAACCTAGGAAGATCCAAGATAAGAGGAACCACTGATCTCTGATCATGACAGAAATTCCTCTCAAATCATGATAAAACAACTTGAGAGTGTGTATCAACACCCAAAACAACAAAGTTTAACTAATAGGTAGGTGGATTTTAGTTTTAAGTCCTGATCCACTTTTTGATTCATTTTAATTAAGTTTTAGAGCCTTATTACAACTTCTAGAGATCCCTTAGGGATCAATATGTAGGTTTTGTAGGAAATTAGGGAAATTATGGCTGCTCACAGGGAATTCTCCTTAGAAATTACCAATCACACGATGTGTAGTGTAGGTTTTTACACCAAATGTGATTTATATTTGAGTAAGATTCATTTTTGAGACTACACATCATGTACCAAGGTTACACGTTGTGTAGTTACCCCAGGTCGTGTGGCCAAGGGACATGGAATGAGTAGTTGTGTGATGATACATGTCCATGTGATAGTACATAACCAGAGTACATGGGCATAGGGTTCCAGACATGATAATTGGTAATATACATGACCATATGTCTAGAAAGTCAAAAAAATGTCATGTACTAGGGGTACACGTCGTGTTTGGAGACATGGATGGTTGAACTGTGTGGAGAAAGACATGATAAGGGGCCTGGGTGAGGAGATACATGTCAAGTACATCATTTACACTCCATGTAACCTCACATGGATAATAAATACATGAAGAAGAGGACACAAATGGGTGTTCAGGTGAGGTCACAGGTCGTGTGAACCCCCATACACTCCATGTACTTATCCTGGATACTTCCTCCCAGTGTATCATCTTCTTCAGGGATCAGATTCAGGCTTGCAATTAAGCTATCTTGAGGAGGGTACATCGAACTACACAAACATGGGTAGAGATAATGGGAAGGACCTCGGGTGTATGAGGCACACCGTGTAGTCCACCTATATACTATGTATAGTTTCATGGATAGCGAGATGCATACCAGTAGAGACCATGCCAGATGATGGAGTGGGACCACACATCATGTGGTTACCTTCACATGTCATGTACCCTATCATTATCTTTTTATGAAACACCATTATCTCTTATCTCCTTCATTTACACTCATATTTTTTCCCTCGATTAGTCTATTACGAGTCGTTCATGCATATAATATGATAGTGTCTTTCGTAGTGGGTTCTGAGATAGGATTCAAGATGTTCTGGTCCTAACCCTTTTTTAGGGGATGCTCGATGACGATAGTGATCAAGAAGGATCACCCGAGTAATTTTGAGTGGAACACTCCTATTGGGATAAGACATGGGTCCTCTACCTATCTATAGAGTAGAACCATCCTATGGAAAAGGGGATGGGTCCTCTATCTATCTATCAAGGTGGAAGCCTCCAACCCAGGAGGGCATGCATCCTCGATCGACTAATAGAGTTGAACCCTCTAGCTGGACTGGGAATGGATCCTCTACCTATCCATTGTGTGGAAACCTCATGTAATGTTAGGGCATGAGTCCTTGAATATATGAGTGTCACCCTCCTGATAGCCATGACATGTGTCCTCTATCATCTATCTAAGTGGAACTTCCTGTTTTATTTGGGAATGGGTAATCAACTACTAGAGGTCCACCCTCCATGTGGGTTGGGAATGGGTCCTAAATCGATTATTAGAGTGTTACCCTCTAGTTGGGTAGGGCATGATACATTTATCTATTTACCTAAGTATCACCCACCTATTATACCAGGCTATGATTCCCCTACCTAGATATTTTTCCCATCGATTGTGTTTTATAGTGGAGAGGTGTGGCTTGAATGTGATGTCTCTTCAGATAGAGTGATAGATTATAAGAATAATTGATGGATTTATAGAATTTATGGAACTCATTCTTGGGTTGGGCCATGAGATATAGATCTTCCTTCTCTATAATTAAAGTTTCTTTGGTCTGAGTATATATATATGCATCCATGTTGTTGTATTTTTACTCTTTTTCTTTTGGTTGACCATTCTATCAATTCCTATCATGTCTCTTATTTCCCCCACTTTAGCTTTCAGGTAATACTACTAGGTATTTATATACTCAAATCGTTATGGTCTTTTCATGCACATGTCTTGTCTCATGTAGAAGATGTATAGTTCTATGGTAATTATGAAGAGTATAGGGCTACGTGGTGCACTGGATCACATTCAGTGGTCGAAGCTTATAGATTTGGATATGAGCTGTCTCATAATTTTTTACTTTCCAGTTTTGTTTGGTTGTGACATCTTTCTGGTTGGGGTGTATTTTTTCCTTTTACTTTAAACTTAACAATATTGTACTCCGATACACTTTATAGTTTTTAGATGTATGGTTTATATTATAGTTTTCACATCATTATATTCATATTCCTTGACACTTATGCATTGAGATGGTGGTGTGTGTGTGTGTGTGTACATTTTTATTATGAAAAGTCATCTAGAATAGTTATGCCTTTCGGTACTTGTTTTTATCCCCTATAATATAAAGGTGGGATTAGGTTGGTCATGGATCGATCCCCATTAGGTTAGGTCATGATATAGTGGTATCAAAGAGTGAGTCCCCTACCCATGGATTTTTTTGGGATGTGAGGCATGAAGATCAGGATGATCCTTTAAAAAACTCTTGATAAATGCTGGATATCGAGTTGGTAAACTAGAGAGATTTTGGAATTGGTAATCCCATTTAGTCTCAAGATGTGAGTTTTCCCTACCTCTCTGATTAGTAGAGACAGAACACCCCACACTATGGGTGTCGGTGTTCTACCCATGGAGTAGGTATCCGAGGGTTGGTAGTCCACTATTGGGATAGGGCGTGGTCCCCCATATTGTTTGTGTAGATGGGCACAAATCTCCTAGGTTGTGTTAGGTTGGAGGACCTTCATACATGTTTTACAGATAGAGTAGGTACTCCCATATCACCCCTTGGTACGGGTACTCAATATGTGTTGTATAGATTGGGTGGGTACTCCCCCATTATTCTAGGGTAAGGTTCCTCCATCCATGGATTTCGTACTATGTTGTCATTCCAGGGTTTGGTTCCTCCAATGGGGTCGAAAATTCAGTATTTTTCTAGGGTGTGGGTCATCCATATTTGATATTAAGGCAAATTTGGTATACCCCTATTGTATCAGGGTGTGAACCCTCTAACCTAGGGTCACTACTCCCCTCTTGAGTTAGAGTGTGGGTCACCTATAGTGTTTATATTATTAGAGATAGAGTATTAATCCCATGTCATTCCATGGTGTAGGTCCCCTATTTATAGAGTTTTACTCCTCCATCTTCAAGTAGTGGTGGGGACAAGGTCCTCTATTAAAGTCGGATCTCCCTCGACTATGGAGTGTAGTTGCGAGGATTAGCCCCTAAGCGTATTTTGATTTATTACTGGTTAGGAGGTTGTACTCCCTCGATGTAGTTAGGAATGAAAATCTCCATATATAAGCAATTTAGGTTTTTGGGTTGGTTAAGTGTTATCACTCCCTTGGCTGTGAGGAAGCTTCGAGGTATGGGCCCCTACACTATCTATCTTGAGAAAATATTCATGTGGTTCATGGTCTGGAGTAGCACTCCCTTAACTCTATGCATTGGTGATGATTGATCCTATCCATATGGTTTATTTTTACATTATATAGGGGGAAAGATAGCAGTGATGCGACCTATGGTTCTAGGTACTAGAGTTGGAACTAAAGAGTTGTTCCTACTATAGCATTATCTCTATAACACACCAATATGGATGGTATAGTTGTCCCTAGTTGAATGTATATCTCAGAAGAGTTCCATCTAGGATTATTGAGGTCATAGAGTATCTTCTCTTGGTTCTGAATTACCTTTGAGCCTCGAGTAAAATCATGTGGATGTCTATGAGGTCATAACCTCATGAGACTTGGAGTCCAATATGAGTGTATATGGGTGATTCCTGGAGTCCATTTGGTGTTTTTACATATTGTGGTTAACACCCCATGAGGACTGATCTAGCTAGTAATTTATATCCACGTTTGAGATTGATTTTCTCGGTTTCTTGGGATCCCTTTGGGTGGGTTGAGTAGACTATTTCTTTTCAGATGCTCCCTTTTATTTTGGGTTTTAGGGAACCTAATGAGTGTTTTTATACTCACCCATTCCTAGGATTTTTCACACATTTTATGTCTTATGAAGATTAAAAGAAATTGAAAGGATTTCTATGAGGACTCAGAGTAGGAAAAGATTAGTGTACTTGATCAACCAAGGTGTTTACCATAGCTTGGTCTAGGATCTTTTTGATAGTTTCATTTGATAGTGATCCCCTATTTCATGGCATTTGGATGATTTTACATTTTTCTGGGGGGATTTTATTTTTTCCTTTTATTATATTAGTACTCTTGTTGTACATTGCTTTTTGGATGGATGTATTCATGGATTTATTTTTCAGCTTATAATATATTTGCATTGTTTCATAGAGATGTATAAGGGTGCATGTGTTCACGATCCTTAGGATAAGTACTTCCATTTCTATGATATGTCCTTCCTCACCATGAGGTAGAAGGATATGAGTTTTAAGTCCCAATCCACTTTTTAATGAATTTTTATATGGTTTTAGAGCCTTATTACAATTATTAGAGATCCCATGGTGGACGATCTATAGTTTTTCGGGGAAACTATGGTGACTCAGGCTGCTCGCAAGGAATTATCGTTTGTAATTTACAATCACACGGTGAGTAGTGCAAGGTCACATGACTTGTCTTATTACCTTTTGGGGAAGATGAATTTTGAGGACTACACATCATTTATCATGGTTACAAGCTGTCTAGTGACCCCAGGCTGCATGCCCAAGGAACATGACTAGGGTAACCATGTGTAAAGACCCAAAAAATTCCATATATTTTTATTATTATATGGAATTATTTTGAGAATACAAAAATTGACGGCACACGATTCTGAGGCCCGAAGTGCCCTGAATGGATTTTTGAAATTTTTTAAGGTATGTTTAGTAAACGTTCGGGCAGGATTTTCTAACTTTTGAACTGGTACTCGAATTGAAAATCTGAGAGAACCATTGAATTCACAGTTCATGGATTTTCTTAGGTGAAGCTTAACATCGACCGAAAAGGGTCGGATGAAAAAGAAAATTTTTGGAATTTTGGAAATAAATAATAAAATAAATATACGTTATTTTATTCTTTTTCTTCCACTGTTGAGTGGTTGTTGGCAGAACCACAGTGTGACGACGAACAATTAAGGAGGGTCATTTAATGACTTGATCCTCTTTTTGTGTAACAGCGACACTCGTGGGATTAATGGACCATTAATAATAGTTCTTTAATGAACTACATTAATGAACACATCATGAGTGGTTTATTTTTATTTAATCAAACTGCTGTCAAATGATTTGACAACTGTGGGAGAATCCCTTATCGTGATGTTGGAAATTTTTCCTCTCCCACACAAAATGGGGATCGGGCGACGATCGTTGGAGGAATCAAACCGGGGATCAACAAGCGGGGAAAAATGATGAACACCAACAAATGAGAATCTTAGCCTTTGTCCACAACAACAATTATAGGTAGGGTGTTTACATGTATTATATTTCCATTTATCCTATTCTTGGAAAATACAACGAATGCGGAGGAACCAACTAAAGGGTTGATCCACATCTCATTTGTTCTTGCGGGTGGTTGTTGTGGGCTCTTAATTTGGGGTTTGTTATTTTTGATTGATGATTGTTATCACCCCATGTTAGAACACTAACATAGAGGGTGTGGGCTAATATGAACTAGGCCAAAACACCCCATCATTCTTGGTTTATCTGTGTTATTTGTGCGCAACCAGGCAATGAGGCAACATGAAAAATTTAAGAGCATCTCAGTGAAGGAAGTGACTCGGGTTGCCCGTTGGTTCATACGAGAAATAAAACAGACCACTAGAGCATATTCGGTGGCCTGTAGAAGCAACTGTCGGCTGCGACACAACCGGCGCGGCGGTAGCGGCCTGCTGTATGGAGAAGCGGCATCCGCAGGTTCCGCGGTGGTAGGAGCCATGACCAGCCGGTCCGTAAAAGGTGGAATGGTATAACACCATCGTGCCACACTATGAGAGGAGCGGCCCGCTCGGAAAGACCACCAGTCGGCTCTAGCTGGCCATTTCGAAAAGAGGGGTGGTGGCCCGCTGGCACTACTATATGGCCACACTTTATGCACTACGTTCAGTCAGTGAGTCCAGCAACCGACCCGCATCAGCACGTGCCAGACCACTGGCCAGGCCAAACCCCTACAAACCCAAACGATCCCATTTCACTAAAACTTGAGTATCCTTCAAACCGGGTGTCTGATCGATGTGCCATCTATGGTGTTGGGACCCTTGCAATGGGGTAGTCCTTTAGAGATACTTTACATGGTTTTGGGGGAAGTTGGAATATGGTCGGGTTGGATCAGACTCAAATCCAACATAACCCTATTTACCTTTTTTTCTTATAACTTACAAACCAGGAGTCTGATTGATGTGCCATCAGTCATGTTGGAACCCTTAATACAAGCCATTCCTTTGGGTTATATCTTCATGGGACTTTATGGAAGTTGAGGTATGACCGATGGTATGAGGACCAGAGTCTTGGGAACTCAAGCACATCAAGTGAGGGAATCCGATGGTAGGCTGTCAAGTGAAGGGTGACCCTTTGTGGATCGGCAGAGAAGTGGCCCTCCGGGGATCAACATAAAACCAACCCTTTATGGATCGGAATGAAAGAGACCCTTCATAGATCAGAATCCAAGATACCCTTTGTGGATCGACATGAGAGTGACCCTTCATGGATTGAAAATAGTACAAACCTTTTTGGATCAACAGTAGAGAAACCCTTTATAGATAAGTAGTACAAAAACCCTTCATGGATCAATAGTATAACCACTCAATGGAAAAAATGATATAGCTCATGTATAATCATCTTTATTCCTTTTCTATGAGTTGTATACCTAGTGTGAGCTGTCTTTTACTTTATGGTTTTTGATTGAGATCATGATTTGTGGGTTTTCCTTGTGGAATTATAGGATACCTTCGGGAGCCTTGGAGTCCCTACTGGGTATTGTTATACTCACCCATGCATAGGTATTGCCTGCAGCTTGTCGTGTCTTGTGCATATGATTCACAGTTTTAGTGAGACATGGGGAGCCAGGGCTAGATGATACTTGAAGGTGATTGATAGATGTGAAGAGAGACATTGATGGAAGACGATGAACTGTACCTACCCTTCAGGTAGGATACTTGGTGGAAAACCTCCATAGAATGTATTCTTCTTTTTTCTGTAATTTATTTTTTCAGTTGGGTTTGTATACTGGCCCTTTTTAATTTCAGTTCAAAATTATACTATCATCAGTTCTACTTTGGGGTTTGTTTTTGTTGTGTACCTATTCTATGTGTGTATAGATATAAAGGAAATTACTTCCCTTTTTTGGATTTTCTTTTCCAATGCTAGTCGCCAACCACTGTCCTATGGAAGGCAGGATTGGGGTTGTCATGGGACGAGCCCCAGGGGATGGGTCAGGACAAATTTTGTATCCGATCAGGTTAGTTCTACCCGAAGAACTATGAGTCTGTGTTTTAATGGAGAAATAATGTAAAGTGTCTTGATTTAAGATTACAATTCAGGGTGCCCAGTGTTAGTGCAGAAGACAAAGTATCCAAACACTAGGACCCTAGGTTCTAATTTCCAACTCGATACATGAAAACATAGTTTTCGTGTCTTTTGAAAATGTTTTTCTTTTGATCTCTTTTGAGCGAGATAACCAGGTATAACTTACTGATCATGGCACATATGTTTCTTTATAGAATTTCACCATGTAGACAACCAGCCAGGATTCTAGTGGGAGATCATGATGATGGCCCACCCAGCGATGAGGCATCGGTGCATGGCCCTCTTATAGTGATAACACCTTCAAGTGGTGTACCAGCACCACCACCACCCGTAGGTAAGTAGATGCCACCATCCACACCAGCGGACCATGCACACAAAATGAGCACATTTCATGAGTTTCAGAGATAGAGGCCTCTAAGGTTTCGAGGTGAGACTGATCAACAGGCTTCTAAGGACTTACTGGAAGTTATGGAATGGGTTTTCCACATGGTTGAGACACCAACAGACCAGATGGTGATATTAGCTGATAGCCTCTTTTAGGGAACACTAGGGAGACGGTAGATCCTAATGCTCCAGAATCATGGGGAGACGAATCTTTCCTGGTTAGACTTCAAGAACCTCTTTAGGTTAGAGTTCATACCATCAACTTTACGCTCAGTGCGTATTCAAGAGCTACTACATTGAAATCAGGGCAGGTTGAGAGTGGCCCAGTACTCGGTGAGATTCACTAAACTCTCTTGGTACTCTAACGACATGGTATGAGACCCTTTCTTCAGGGCCCAGACCATTGAGAAGGAACTCTGTCAGATGATCACAACGTCGATGATATCAATCAACATCCCGATGCAGGATGGAGTGCTAGAGAGAGCACTTTTGGTGGAGATCTTCCAAGCTGAGAAGGCATTGACAGTGTGAGTCACCACCGGACAACAGGCAACCGAGTCATCTGCAACAGGTAGTAGGAAAATTATGCAGAGGCCCAAAAAGTCCAGACCTTCCAGAGGAAGACCCAAGGATGTTGGGTTGGAGGTGAAGAGCTCACATATAAGAGGATGTTATTATAGGAGCATACTGTGCTACTTGTGCGGAGGGAAGGGTCACATAGCTCATGATTTCCCGACCCGCCATATTGATGATCAGCAGACGATCGAAAGACCACTGAGGTATAGTCGTAGGATTGATAAAGGAGGTCTCTAGGACGGTGGATGTAGAAGAGGATTAGGTTGTGCAGCAGGCGGTGGGTGTCGCCACCACCCCCAGGTAGTCCACCCTGACCTAAGGGAGCAGGTGGACAAGGATGAGATTAGCTTCAGGTGGCATAGGCCTATAAACACAAAACTCTGGAGATGATTCGGCATATGATCTGTGTCTACTCCAACCTAGCTGCAATTATTATATACATAGGTTCTAGTCACTCTTTTATTTCCATGGATCTCGTTCGGATCTCAGAGATTTCAGTGGAGCCATTGGATCAATCCATATGTTTAGATTTTTTTATGGGAGAGGATTTGAGGATTATGCACCGGTGCTGGAAGTGTGATATTACTCTAGGAGGTGAGAGAGTCAAATGGGATCTCCTAGTATTAGTGTAGAGGCCTAATGATGTCATCTTGGGTATGGACTGGTTAACCACAGTCCACGCTCAGATCGACTGTTTTAGGTGGAAAGTGTGGTGTGTCTACAAGGATGGGACTAGGTTTTCCTTCACTAGTGAGAAGGGAAACTTTGAAACACAATATAGAATTTCTTGAAGGAGGGAACAACCAATTTCTCATCATTTGGCTAGCCTTACCCTTGATGCGGTTGGTGAGGGGTGTCTGAGCTATCCTGTTGTGGTGGACCAATATGAGGATGTATTCATGAAGATGTTCTAGGACTACCTCCTCGTAGAGATGTAGAAGTTTACATTGACCTATACCGCAGGACAACATTGATATCTACACCAGCATATCAGATGGCTCCCGTAGATCTTTGTGAGTTGAGGGTGTAGTTGGAGGACTTGCAGAAGAAGGGGTTTGTAAGACCCAATGTTTCTCCATGGGCAACACTGATTTTATTTTCCAAGAGGGAATATGTGAGCTTGATTATTTTCATATACTATCGGTGCATAAACTAGGTGACCGTGAAGAACAAGTATCCTCTACTGAGGATTGATGATCTATTTTACCAGTTGAATGGATCTCAGTGGTTTTCGAAGATAGAACTCATATTAGGAAATCATCAGCATCAGGTGAGGGATGAGGAAATAGCCCAGATAGCCTTCTGATGCTGGTGTGGCCATTATGAGTTCTTGGTGATGCCTTTCGGCATGACTAATGCCCTAGCAGTGTTCATGAGACTCATGAATAGGATCTTCATTCCTTACCACGATTGCTGTATTGTGGTATTCATTGAAGACATCTTGGTATACTTAGCGTTGGAGGAGGAGCACTCCACACATTTTTAGATAGTTTTGGATACACTACGAGATCACCAGCTTTATGGAAAGATCTCCAAGTGCTAGTTTTAGATATGGGAATTCCACATTCTGGGCCACATTATCTCGGAGGCAGGAGTTGCAGTGGATCCAGCAAAGATAGAGACAATGATTTCCTGGGACCAACCTAGGAGTGTGACTAAAGTACAGAGTTTCCTGGGATTGGCTGGGTACTACCAGATATTTGTACCCTACTTTTCAAATGTTTCATCACCCTTTTCATATTGGAAAAAGAAGGGACAACCCTTTGTTTGGATAGAGAGATGCCAGTATAATTTCTATGAGATGAGGCAGAGACTGACGAGTTCCCCCATCTTGAGACTAACAGAAGAAGGTGTTGGGTATGTAGTCTACTACAATGCATTAGAGACCATAATGGGATGTGTCCTAATGTAGGAGTGAGTGGTGATCACCTATGGCTAATGAAATATAAAGCAACACGAGAAGAACTATGAAACCCCTGACCTGGAGTTAGAAGTAGTGGTTTTTTCATTGAAGATGTGGTGACACTACTTACCTTCTCACAGAAGGACCTGAACTTGAGACAATGGCGATGCCTGTAGTTCCTCTAGGACTATGAATTTCATATATCTACACTATTGGGATTGGAAATATAGTAGTAGACACACTCAGCAGGAGGTCGGGTTTTCAGCTATTGAGGGAGCTGAATAAGCATCTTGCCACGTTGAGGATATGCTTCACAGATAGGGTTGGAACCACATAACTCTAGTGTATGACTATCACTCCCCTACTACTTCAGCGAGTAAAGTAGTCACATCTTGGGGACATTGATTGTGAGTCCTTAAGGGATTGGATATCCTAAGGACAAGCCCCTGATGTATTTTTGTTAGGTGGGGAGCACGCCATCCTTTTTATAGGATTCACCATGGTACCAGTGACGTTTCAGGAGAAGGTGTTGAGGGAGTTCCATACATCGTCATTTGCGGTACATCTTGGAGTGTTGAAGATGTACCAGGACCTTGGACGTTATTATTGGTGGAAAGGGATGAAGAATGTAGTGGTAGAGTTCGTTTCACGATGCCTCACTTGTCAAAAAGTTCATGCCGAACATCGGGTTCCAACAGGCTTAGCAGATCCACTAAAGGTATTAGAATGGAAGTGGGATGGTATCTCGATGGACTTCGTGATGGGGTTACCACATACGTCTAAGGCCCATGAGTCTATTTGGGTGATCATTGAATGAATCACCAAGTTGGCCCATTTTCTGCCCATCTGAGAGTAGGGATCAGTAGATGGCTTGGGACGACTCTACATCCATGAGATAGTATGGATTCATGCGATACCATCAACGATCATTTCATATCATGACGCTTGTTTTACAACCTGATTTTAGAAGAGATTACAGGAGGCATTTGGGACTTAGCTATGCTTGAGCTCTGCCTTTTACCCTCAGATAGATGGTCAGATGGAGTAGACCATATGGACACTTGATGACATGCTTTTTGATTGCATCCTTGATTTTGGCCGCAGTTGGGAGTACCATCTTCCACTGGTGGAGTTTTCATACAACAATATCTATCACTCTACGATCGACATGGAAACATTTGAGGCCTTGTACGAGAAACCATGTAGATCACCTCTATACTAGACAGACCCAGGGGAGTCGGCACTTATGGGTCCAGAGTAAGTATGAACCACCACTGAGAAGGTAAAAATCATATAGGAGCGGATGAAGACTACATAGAGTAGGAAAAAGTCTTATACCAACAAAAGATGGAGCCACTTGGAGTTTGGGTCGGGCGGTGATGTTTTCCATTGGGTCTCACCTCAACGAGGATTGTGGAGATTTGGATGGGGTGGAAAGCTATCTTTGAGGTTCATATAACCTTTCTAGATTCTTAGTAGATTTAGAAAGGTGGCGTACCACCTATCTCTTCCCCCACAGATGAACTCAGTGCATATATTTTTCATTGTGTCATAGTTGAGAAGATACGTGCCTGATCCATCGCACGTTATTGACTGGATTGAAATGGACATTGATGATGGGGTGACATTCATGGAGTTTTAGGTGGAGATAGAGGATCAATAAGAGAGGGTCCTATGGGGGTGGTCGATTCCTCTTGTGTGAGTTCAATGGAATCATGAGAACCTCTAAGAGAGAACATGGGAGCGGGGGGCTCAGATTCATGCTCAGTATCCCCATTTGTTTTCTTATCTTTTTTGTGGCATTCAGGAATGTAAAGCCCTAAGTTGCAAAGAATGTAAAAACCTGTAAATTCAGTATAATTTCTTTTAATTATATGGAATTATTTCGAGACAAAGAAAATTGATGGCACATTATTCCAAGGCTCAGAGAGCCCGAAACATATTTTTGAAATTTTTTTAAGGTACGCTCAGTAAACGTGCGAGTGAGATTTTATATCTTTTGAATTGGTGCTCAGATTGAAAATCTGAGAGCACCATTTAATTAGTAGTGCTGAGATTCGCTTAGGTGAAACTTAAATTCGACCGACAAGGGTCAGAAAAAAAAATTAACTTTTGGAATTTTGGAAAAAATTATAAAATAACTATTAGTTATTTTATTCTTTTTATTTCACCACTAAGCAGCTGTTGGTGGAACCACATTGTAATGACGGTCAATTAATGAGGTTCGTTTAATTAGTTTATCCTCTTATTGTGTAACCAAAACACTTGTGGGATTAATGGACTGTTAATTACTATTCATTAATGAACCATATTAATGAAGACAGCATGATTGGTTTTTTGTATTCAATCAGACCATTGGTGAGTGATTTGACAACCCTAGGAGAAGCATGTGTCGTGACACTGATGTTTTTTCCTCTCTAATGAAGAAAGGTGATCGAGCGACGATCATTGGAGGAATCGAACTATGGATCGACAAGTGGCGAAGAAATTCAAATGCTAATGAATGTGAATCTTCTCCTTTGTCCACAACACAGATTCCCAGTGGGGGGTTAATGTGTTTTATGTTTCCCTTCATCCCGTTCTTGGAAAATACAACGAACGTGGACCAACTGACTAATAGGTTGATCCACATCTCATTGGTTCTTGCGGGTGGTAGTTACGGGGTCTTAATTTGTGGTTTTTTCTTTTTGATTGATGATTTTTATCACCCCATGTTAGAACACTAACGCGGGGGGTGCATGCTAATCTGAACAAGGCCCGAACCCCCATCATTCTTGGTTTATGTGTGGTATTTGTGCGTGACCGGGAAACAAGGAGAAAAGACAAATTTAAGAGCCTCGCGGTGAAGGCAGTGACATGGGAGGAATTTTAGCGCATATATGAAATAAAATGGACCAATAGAGCATCCCCGGTGGCATGCGGAAGCAACCACTAGTGGTAGCCGGCCGATCCAGTCGCATGGAAGAGCGGGGCTTGCATGTGCCATAGTGGCAGGAGCCACAACTAGCCGGACCATGGCGGGTAGAATGGAACGGTTCCATCACACTGCGCGGGAGAGGAGCGGCCCACTCATGCTGCTCATTTGGACCAACGACCGGATCTAGCTAGCAGTTTCAGAAGGAGGGGCGGCACCCCGGTGGCACCACCAGCTGGATGAGTTGGATGCACCGCATCTGGTCGGTGCATCCAAAAACAGGCCCGCATGAACGTGGGAATGGTTTTCTACGTAGGTCGTACCCGCTGACCAGGCCTGCTAGGCTAGACCCCTACCAGACCTGACCAAACCCATTTCACTAAAACTTGAGTATCTCACAAACCGGGTTTCCGATCAATGCACCGTCTGCGAAGTTGGGAACCTTGCAACGGGGCGGTCCTTTTGAGATACTTCACTTGGGGTTTTTTTAGAAGATGGAATACAACCAGGTTAGATAAGAATTGAATCCAACTAAGACGTATTTACCTTTTGGATTATAACTTACAGACCGGGCATTAAATTGATGCACCATCATTCGCGTTGGAAACCTTACGATAAGACGGTACTTTGGGTTAAGTATTCATGGGACTTCATGGAGACTTATGTAAGACCAATCGTATGAGGACCAGAGTCTTGGGAACTCAAGTGAACAAAGTGAGGGAATCCTGTGGCTAGCTATCAAGTGAAGAGAAACCCTTTGTGGATCGACATAGAAGTTACCCTCCGTGTATCAGCATAAATGAGAACCTTCATGTATTGGTCTCAAAGCGACCCTTTGTGGATTGGTATAAAATTGATCATTCTTGGATCAACATAAAAGAGACCCTTCATGGATTGGAATGAGAGAGACCCTTCATGGATCGAAAATAGTACGACCCTATGTGGATCGATAGTAGAGAAACCCTTTTTGGATCAACAGTACAATGACCCTTCGCGGGTCAGCAGCAGAACCACTGAATGGAATAAAATGATCTAGCTCAATTCTAATAATATTTATTCCTTTTCTCTTAGTTTCATACCTGGTGAAAGATGTATTTTATATTATGCTTTTTTATTGAGATCATGCTTTTTGGTTTTTCCTTATGGAATTCTGGGAGACATTTGAGAGTCTTGGGGTCCTTACTGGGTATTTGTATACTCACCCCTACACTGGAATATCACAAACCTTGTTGTGTCTTGTGGAGACAACAAACAGTTTGAATGAGACTTGGAGAGCCAGGTCTAGATGGTGATCGGAGATGATTGATAGATGTGAGGAGCGATAGTGATAACAGACGACAAGCTGTACCTACCCTTTAGGTATGATCCTTGGTGGACGAACTCTAGAGCACGTTTTCCACTTTTTCCAGTACATTATTTTTAGTTGGGTTTGTATACTAGCCATTTTTTACTTTTAGTTCACACTTACAATGTCATCAGTTCATCGTTGGCATTTGTTTTTGTTTTGTACCTAGTTTGTGTGTGTAATGGTATAAAGGAATTGCCTTCCCTTTTTGGGATATTCCTTTCTAGGGATAGTCGCCAACCCCTAGCCTGTGGAAGGCGGGCTTGGGGTAGTCACAACCCATGCCCTATGGGACGAGTTGTGATACCGTGTGACGGTACACAACCATATTGAAGTACATTTATAGAGTACATAGACCTGGGGTGTAATAAATAGAAAGATGTAAGTGTAGCAACCCTATCCATTTACACATATCATTACATGATTTTTCGAATATTTAAGCATCATATTACGCTGTAAGGATTATAATGTCTATTGTATTGGATGAATAGGTACATAATTAAACATCATAAAAAAACTTTTATTTAATCTTCACATTGGTATCATAACTTCCATTATGACCAAAAATCTACATAGGATAACCTAGGGATAACATGAACAAAGGGATGAGCTAAAAATACTATTAAGGTAATAATCATAAGAATAAATCTTAGAAAATGGGTTAGAAGACATGACATAATGGTATAAAAAGTCATGGAACGTGATTGATCATATGGAATCATAATATATAAAAAATAGGATCATATAAACATAGAATCATAGTAATGTTACAGTAACATAAAACATGACTCTAGCTTTATTCAAGGCTCGTTGCACAAATTTTATCATGATTCGAAGCTATCCACCAAGACTATTGCACATGTAGCACAAGTCGAGGATAACGACCATGACTGTTGCACATAACATCTCATGAGACTAAATTTACCCAATGCATTGGAGTGATATTTTGGTGAAACAATCCTAACATGTTCATTAATATTTTTTCCACTTAAATAATAATACATAATCAATAATACATAAATATAAGGATACCCATGGAAGGAAATGGGTATCATAATCATGTCATAAAGAATAATGAATGGGCGTATCATACAAGTTTCCCTAAAAGAAAGGAATTAAAAAATACATGGAAATTAATAAGGGAAAATAATCATATATCATGGTAATTTATTTCAAATATAAGTGAAAACATGTAATTAGAGTATTTAAATTTTTTTAGCATTGAAACATTTTTACGCGGTTTTAAGGAAAATACTAAGGAGCATTCAAATTAGAAAAGGGAATAAAATTTTATATAAAATCATAACTGAAACAATATTTTTTTCATAATAAAAATACTTATTTTATCAAAAACAATGGTGGATTAAAATAGATGAAAGAGTTCAATTGATATTTGGTAAGAATTATGGAAGTTCCCTTAAATCGGACATGCTTATCAGGAAGAATTGAGAAGGGAACCAGCTAAAAATATATATATCCCCAAAAGAGAATGATGAATGTATATTGATACATGAGTTTGGAAAAAATAAATATCATTTAAAATATATACATAAAAATAAAATATTAACTTAATTTTGGTATAAATAAAGAAAAATCAATACGAAGGAATAATGGAGGTTCGAGTAGAATCCCTTACCTTAAGTCCGAAGGTGTTCAAAAATTGATATAAGTGTCTTGGATAATAAAATTAGATTAATTAATTAATAATTACAGAACCTATTATACATGTAATTGATTTATTATAACCTTATCATGTTTATTCATGACCTTGATGGGTTAAGAGGTTCAATTTCATTGTTTGGGAGCATTTGTTTCCTCGGTTTTAATGATCGGTTTTGTTATATAAATGTAATGATAATCATGTAAGATGGGAATGGTTGTCCAAAATTGATCTTATATGTTATTAGATAACATAAATATTATTAAATTTTTATAAAATTCATTTGGTTTAAAGTGAGGATGAATTATTATATAAAACATTATTGATAACCGTTTGGGTTAATTGGTAGTTTTTTGTTCACAACAAACTCATTTAGTTTTATAAATCTATAAAATTTGTAAAAAATTAATCCATAACGTTACATAAAATATAATAAATAAATTATAATATGTTTCAACTATAAAAATGGTTTCATTACCAGAATTGAAGCGGATAATTGAAATTTAAAACTCGTCATCCTTGAATGTGATAAATTAACACATCTCAGATGATTTTTGCATTTCTAGTATAAATTTTGGATAAATGAGATATGATGATGAATTATTCCATTATAATAACAAAATTATAGTAAATATAAGGTTATAGAGTTATCACACAATCTGTATGAGGATAGGTGAGGATAAAATATAATACAAAGGAACATTAAAAGAAATTGAAAGAAAATGGAAGCGGGTTTTACCACTTGATTCCTTCCTCTTGGGAGCCTTTATAAGGGATTGGTTTTTGGTCTTTTGTTAAGTATAAAATATCCTATACATGGAATAGAGGATTAGGGAGAGATTTTAGAAGAATTTGGACAAGGCACAATTCTTTAGAGGTGTGAGGAGAAGAGGCAGTGCAAGGTAGTTTTTATAGTGGAGGAGAGGGGGGTTTTATCAATATTTAAATCATCAGTTTATTATCATTATCAAGATAGAAAATATTGATAATTATTGATAAAAAATAGTAATATGTTCATGTGAGTTTGTACCAATATCCATCTACATCATCCATGACTCAATCATGATGCATAAATTCATTTATTTATCAAAATTTGTAAATTATCGAATTTCACTATTCACAAAAATTGAGTATTTCAGAAAAATTAAAAAAATTCAACCCTAACCATTTTTGAACATGTATAATCCAAAAACTGAACTCTATTTTATGAAAATAATTTCATAAATACGATAAATTTAATTTTTAATTAAATCTATAATTTACATGAAAAATAAAAATTTTAAAATTAAAGCTAATTTTATAACACTTTGGAAATTTAATTAAGGTCTCATAAAATTATGTTATAATCATAATAAATAAAAATAATAATTTATGAATACATTTTAGGAAAATATATTTTTATTTAAATAATTAAATTAATCATAAAATTGTAATTAAATATTTATAACTTACCCAAAATACCAACACTATCATATTGTCACTTATAAGAGGGATAAACTTTATTTATAATTTCATTAGTAAGGTTCCTATTAACTTGGATGATTTAAGATTCATAAGGGTCCAATTTCTATTCAAAAGGGTAAAAGTACTATTCATAAGGGTAAGTTACTATTCACCAAAAAACTATGTTTTTATTATTGGACTCCAAATTTCTTACTGATCGCAACCATGTATGTCAGATTTTTGAAATTCTATTAACAGAAGTGGAAAACTTATGTTTGAAAATCACAAAGTATTTAATAGTTTATTTAATCATGATGTGGCATTGTGTTGTGATTTTATGTAGTTATACTACATGACATAATTATAGGAAGGTAATTTCCATTTATTAAACTTTGGGTCATTAGATTATTCCCCCCTTATGAAACTTTCCCCTCAAAATTTCATTTTACATTCTAAGATGAAAATAGGTGTGGGTAATTTTCTTTAATCTCTTATTCTAGTTCCCATTTTTCCACATTGTAATTACGGTTCCACCATATTAATTTTACCACGTGAGTAGTTTTGTTACACAGAACATTATCTCAATGATCCTAGATCTTCACTGGATTCTCCTGGTAAGAATATTCATTTTCCAATTATACCTCATCCAAAGATCGTACATGTGAAGGATCTGGTATATACTTCCTTAAGAGGGATACATGGAACACATTGTTCACTTTAGACATGGTAGTTGGAAGTGCTAGTCGATAGACCACAATGATGATATGATCATGAATATCAAAGGGGCTGATGTACCTTGGACTCAACTTTCCTTTTCTTCCCAAATCTTATGAACTTATTCCATGGAGATATGTGAAAGAAATACCATGACTCCAACTTTTAACTCAAGGTCTCATCGACAATTTCCTGCATAGTTTTTTTTCAACTTTGGGATAGCTTGATGTGCTTCTGAATTGTTTTCACCTTCTCCACCATTTCTTTAACTATTTCAGGTCCTAGAAGCTTATGCTAACTGACTTCATCCCAACACACCAGTGTTCTACAACTTTTCCCATAAAGGGCTTCATATGGAACCATTTTGATGTTCGATTGGAAACTATTATTGTAGGATAATTCAACTAGTGGAAGATGTTGGTCCCATCCTCATTTGAAGTCCATAGAACACAATCTCAATATGTCTTCCATTGTCTAAATGATTTGCTCAGATTGACCATGAGTTTGAGTGTGATAGGTCATACTAAAGTCCAGATCAGTGCTTAGAGAATTTTGGGGAATTTTACAAAACATTGAGGTGAATCTATAATCTATATCATATAAAATAGAAAATGGTATTCCATATAGCCTTACCACCTCTTTAATATATATCCGTTCAATTTGATATAATGATAAGTCCTCTCGAATTTTGATAATGTGATCTATCATTATAAGAAGATCCATAATGACCCATATAGCTTTGTTTCCACTAGATTTCCTTGGAAGTATAGTGGTAAAGTACATGGTGGTGTTCTAGAATTTCCATATTCGTATGGGCTGTGGTTTCATAATCCCCTTATAATTTTTTCTTCCAGACTTCACTTTCTAAAATACCAGGAACTTTGATGTATACTAAGCAATATATTTCTTCATATTGTTCCACTAGTAATTATCATGAAAATATCAATATATATTTGTGATCCCTAGGTGAATAGAGAAGGTTGGACTATCTGTATCATTCTGAAGCTCCTTCTTTATCTCTAGATAAGATGGTACACATAATTGTGACCCGAATCTTACAACTCCATCCTTCTCAATCATTAATTCATAGGATTTCCCATTTCTGATTTATTACACAATTTTTTAAATTTCCACATCATTTCTATGAGAAAACATTATTTTCTCTCTAAGGGATGGTTGAGAAATCATTTTAGAAAGGATTGATGATTCTCCTACCTTGATGATTCCCATTTTCATCCTATAAAACGATAATAATACCCGATCCTTTTCAATTCTAATCATTTATATAAATGAATGATCCCTTCTACTTAGAGCATCTGCCACCATATTTTCTTTTCTAGGATAGTAGTGAATTGATAATTCATAATCCTTGATGTTCTATAACCCTATTAGATGGATAATATTTATATCTTTCTATTTTAATATATATTTGAGAGTCTTGGGATCGGTATATATCTCACACTTCTCCCCATAGAGATATTTCCTCCAAATTTTCAATGCAAAGATCACTACCTCTAGCTCCAGTTCATGTGTGGGATAGTTTTTTCACATGAATTTTAATATACCTTGAGGTGTAGGATATCACTTCATCATTTTTCATGAACACACATCCTAATCCCTTTATTGATTCATCACTTCACACAAAAAATATTTTTGTACTTATCAGAAGTGTGAGTACTATCATATTGATAAGCCTCTTTTTTTATCCTTAAAACATTCCTCACATTCTAGAGTCCAGATGAACATCACTTACTTTCATGTTATATTGTTCATTGGGTCTGAAAATCATGATAAGTGCTATATAAATCATCGATAATACCCGGCTAGACCCAAAAAGCTACAGATCTCCGTTAAAGATATTGGCCTGGGCCACTCTTCGATTGCCTTTATCTTGGAATTGCCTATATATATATTCCTTTTCTAGTGATAACATGCCACAAGAATGATACTTTTTTCATTCAAAACTCACATTTAATATACTTTTAATAAAATATCTCACTTCACATAGTCATCATCATAGTATTCAAATACTACTCTTGTTCCTCCATAATCTTAGAGTATATCAGAATATCATAGATCAAGATTACCAAAAATTTGGTTAGGTAATCCCCAAAGAAATTATTTATTAAATCCAAGATTATATTTTTGGTGCATTAGTGAGTCTAAAGGGCGTGACTATGATCTCATTGTGTCCATAAATCATTAGAAAAGAAGTATTTGGAATATCTTCATTCCCCTCCTTTAATTGGTGATATGCTGACTGATGGTCCATCTTAGAGAAATAAATGGATCCACATGGATATTCGAACAAGTCATATATACAAGTATGGGGATAAGTTTTCTTTATAATTATTTTATTGAGCTCATGATATCCAATTCATAGGTGCATTGATCCATAATTCTTCTCAAAAAAGAGAACTGGTGCACCCCATGGTGAAGCACTCGGGAATATAAAACCTTTCTCCAAATTCTCCCGTAATTGCTTCTTTAGGTCTTCTAGCTCAATGGTGTCCATTATATAACGTGTCTTTGATATAGTTAGGGATTCAATTATAATTTAAATTGAGGACTCAACCTATCAATCAGGAAGAAGACCAGAATATTTTTCATGGAATTAATCAAGTAATCCCTCATGATGGGCATATCTTTGGGAAGTATCATCTCCTTTGTATCAATCATTTGATCAAGATAATCTTACTCAAAAGGAAACATTATTCAAACTTGAGATGATGGATCTTAATGAGATTCATCCTCCTCCTTACACCAGTACAAAATTTATGGATACTCTTGGATGTGAAGAGTGATCTCACTTTCTCGACAGTTAATGTTGGATTTGTATAAAATAGTGAATCCATGCCTAAAATAAAATTGAACTCCATCAAAGGAAGTATGAAAAGGTTTTTGGGAGGTTTTGGCCACAAAAAATTATTGGGGAGGAGTTATAAACCTTGGACGCAAAAATTTCTCAATTCATTACGCTCATAGATAACTCAACCTCTATATTTGAGGTTATTTTTGAATAGTTATACTAAACTTAAAAGAAATGAAGGAAAGAGTAGAAACATAATAAAATATTAAGTTCTCTAATTTTTAATGAATAACTAGTGTAACTTTCACCACATCATTTTATGGATCCACCTCAACAGTGGTGAGAGCGTAATCCCTTCCTTGTTGCCTTGGAGGTTGTTGTTGATTTACACCAAAAACCCTTGGCTAAGGGAAATTGTTTTCAAAATTCCCATGTTCCTTAGAGTTGTAACACTGCACTACAGGCTGATTATTGATCTTAACATCCCTTTATTCATCAAATTTAGGGTAATTATTCATATCCCTTTAGAGGTTCTTATCCAGATGTCCCCTTATTCTATATTTGATGAAATTCCTACTTCCATTTAGATAGTTCCCAAGATGATTCTTCCAACATTTTTTACATGTGGGATGTTTGATCTTACTTCCATCATGGGATTTATTTGATTATCCATCCATATTGGACTCCATTTTCTACTTTTTTTCACTGGGACCATGATACCATATAGAGACTCTCCTATCCATTTCAACCCTGAGGGCACAGTAGACAATATCCTCATAATGATCAAAGTCTCGAATCACCAATGATTTTCATTGACTCGACTTTAGTCCACTAAATAAGCAATCCAACTTACTTTTGGTGTTGATGAAAAATATGGATGAATATCTTACAAGACTTGTAATGTTTTCTTTATACGCCCTAATAAAGTCATATTCCTTCTACTTAATTATGAGGAACTCTATTTCCATAATGAGATGAAGGGTTTATGGAAAATATTTATTAATTTTTCCCCTTAAATATTCCCAATCCATGGAATAAATTTCTTCCAGGGACTTCGTATTCTTGATCAGTTTCCACCACTAATTATATTCCCCATTAAAATGATAGACTACCAACAAGACTTTATCTTCGTATGAGCACCGGAGGACAGAGAATATTTTTTCAATGGAGGTAATCCAATGTTCTATGGGGAGGGTAATGAAAGATCCAATGAACATGGGAGGCAATTTTTGCATGAAGTATTCTATGACAAAATTCAATTTACTTGGAGGAGGAGGTAGTTCCACATGATTCAATTTATTATTCCCAACTTGAGCTAGTTGAGAAAGTACTGTTATGATTTTTTGAGCACCCGTTCCCATCATATTTGGCATATAATTAGGAAAATCTTCACATTACCTATCACATTGATGGTTGGAACATGTTATTATATTTATCTATATTGACTAAGAAAATTAAGTGAAATTAAGGGGCCTTAATAATTATCTAATAGGCATAAAAGGAAACATTGAACATAAAAAGATAAACTTGTAAAGGAAATGTATATCCTAACCCATGATTCCCTAGGTTTAAATATAGGTTACCCTAAATCTGTTTCTGAACTTATATTATTATGTGATCTTTTTTTCCCTTAATAATGGCTCGTAATGATCTTCTGAATTTACCAAATCATATACACTCGGAGTATCAAAACAGGTGCCCAGTAAGGCCTGTTATCGTGTACCAGGTTACCTCGAGTTAGGCCCAGAACACATTTTTGGAGATGTTAATCCTAGGTACATCTATAATAAAAAAATTACACTTGTGGTATCAATAATGGGATATATTTCCATGATATACCAATTACTCTATATGAACCAAAATTTAGGGATGTTTTCTTATACTTAGTCATATTCATAATGTTATTACTAAAGTGCTCTATTCCTAGTCTCCAAAAAAAACTAGACCATCATCTGATATCAACTATAAGGACCCTAAACATTAAAACGTATCATTACATGATTTTACGTATATTTAAACATCATATTACAAGCCAAGGATCATAAATTATAGTGTCTTGGAGGATTAGGTATATAATTAAACATCAGAAAAACAACTTTTATTTAATCTCCACATTGAGCTCCTAAATTCCATTGCACTGAAACATCCTCATAGGATAACCTAGGGATAACATGAATAAAGGGATGATCTATAAATCTGAGTAAGGGAATAATCATAATAATAAATCTTACCACATGGGTTAGAAGGCATGGAATAATGATATAAAAATGAATGAAACACGATTGAACATATGGAATCATAAAATATAAAACATGGGATCATATAAACATGGAATTGTATTAATTTGGAAGAAACATAAAACACTAATTTAGCATTATTCAAGGCATGTTTCACATATATTATCACGAGCCACGACTAACCACTAAGACCGTTGCTCATGCAGCATGAGTCAAGGCTAACTGCCAAGACTGTTGCAGATAACATCTCATGAGACAAAACCATACCCAATTAATTGAAGAATAATATGGGTGAACCCATATTAACATGTTCATGAATATTTTTTCCAGACAAATAATTATACACAATCAATCATACATAAACATAAGGGTACCCATGGAAAGAAATTGTTATAATAAACATGTCATAAATCTTAATGAATGGGCGTATCATACAAGTGTCCATGAAAGAAAGGAATTAAAACATACATGGAAATTAATAAGGGAAAATAATAATATATCATGGTAATTTATGTCAAACATATTTGAAAAAATGTGTGAATATTGTTTAATAAATTTTAGCATTGAAAAATTTTAGTGCGGTTTTAAGGAAAATACTAAAGAGCATTTAAAATAGAAAATGGAACTATAATTTATATTAAACGAGAACTGAATCAAGAATGTATTAATAATAAAAATAATTATTTTATAAAAAACAATGGTGGCTTAAAATAGATTATAGAGTGCACTTGAAATTGGGTAAGAATTCGGGAAGTTCCCTTAAACCGGGCATGCTTATCTTGGAGAATTGAGAAGGGAACCACATGAAAATTTGTATATAACCAAAAGAGAATGATGAATGAATATTTATAAATGATTTTGGAACACGTAAATATAATTTATAATATGTAAATAAAAAATAAAAGATAACTTTTTTATGGTAAAAATTATGATAGAGAAACCCGAAGGAATAATGATGGTTCAAGTAGAATCCCTTACCTTATGTCTGAAGGTGTTATTAAATTGATAATAATGTGAATGATAATAAAATTAGATTAATTAATTAATAATTAAATAACCTTTTATACATTTAATTTATTTATTATAACCTTATCAATTCCACTCATGGCCTTGATGATGGGTTAAGGGGTTCAATTTCATTGTTTGAGAGCATTTGTTTCCTTGGATTTCGTGATTGATTTACTTATATACATGTACTGATAATAATGTAAGATGAGGATGGTTTTCTAAAATTTAATTTATATTTCATTTGATATAGTACATAATATTAAATGTATAAAAAATTAATTTGGTTATTTGGAGTGAGGATGAATCATTATATAAAACTTTAATGACAACCGTTTCGGTTAATTGGTGGTTTTTTTATCACAACAAAATCATTTTCTTTTATAAATTAATATAATTTTTACAAAATGATTTTAGAAAAATAAATAGGATATAATACATACATTATAATATGGTTTAAACATAAAAATGGTTTCGTGGCCATAATTGAATATGGTAACAGAAATTGAAAACCTGTCATCCTTGAATGCGATAAATTAACACATCTTTGATGGTGGTTCTATTTCTAGTATAAAATGAGGGGAAAGAAGAGATGATGATTAATTATTACATGAGAATAAAAAAATAATATTAAATTTAATGAACTATATTTATCTCATCATTTGGATTAGGAGAGGCAAGGATATAAAAGAATACAAAGGAACTTGACAAGAAATTAAAAGAAAACAGAAGAGGGTTTTACCTCTTAATTCCTTCCTCTTGAGAGCCTCATTAAGTGATTGGTTTTTGGTATTTTGTTAAGATACAAAGCTTATAGACTTTGTAGAGATTCTTAGGGAGATATTTTATTATATTTGGGACTTGTAATAAGAATTGGGAGCAGTTAAGAGAAGAGGTGGTGAGTGGTGGATGTTATAGTGGATGAGAGGGGAGTTCTCTCAATATTTAATTCATCAGTTTGTTATTTTTCTCAAGAAAAGAAATTTTTCTAATTATTATGAACAAAAATAGAAAAAGGTGAATGTGAGTATGAAACAATGTCAATTTACATCATCCATTACTCAAGTATGGTGTAGAAATTCATTTATTTAGCACATTTTTAAATTTTCAAATTTCACTATACACCAAAAATTCAAGTATTTCAGAAAAATCCAAAAACATCACCACAACCATTTTTTGATGTGTAAAATAAAAAAATGTACTCCATTTTATGAAAATAATTTTCTAAATATGAGAAATAAATTTTTTAAATAAAACCGTAATTTACTTGAAAATTACAAATTTTAAAATTAAAACTGATTTTATAACACATTGAAAAATTAATTAAGGTCTCATAAAATAATATTATAATCATATGAAATCAAAATATTAATTTATGAATAAATTTTATAAAAATAAATTTTTATTTAAATTATTAAATTAACCATAAAATTATAATTAAATATTTAGGACTTACCAAAAATACCAACAATATCATAGTGTCACTTATACGATGGATAAATTTTATTTATACTTTCATCGGTAAGGTTACTATTCACTAGGACAATTTACTATTCATAAGGGTCATAATAGTATTCATAAGAGTAACATTACTATTCATAAGGGTAAGTTACTATTCATAAAAAATTAGGTTTGTCCTATCGGTCTCCAAAATCTTACTGATCGCAACCGTCTATGTCAGATTTTCAAAATTCAAATCATAGAAGTGGAAAAAAATTTTTTAAAGGTCACATAGTATTTAGTAGTTCATTTAAGAATTATGTGTCATTGTTTTGTGATTTTAGGTGATTACACAGTATGATATAATTATAAGAAGTTAATTTACATTGATTAAAATTTGGGTAGTTATAGTAAGAGAAATGGAAATCTGGCTAGGTAGTCAAGACATGTCGTGTACCAGGGGTACACATTATGCATGGAGACATGGATGAACAAGCCGTGTGGAGAAAAATATAGCCATGGGGTCGGGTGAGGTGATACACACTGTGTATATAATGTACACATAGTGTAATTTGACATGGATAGCCAAGGCATGCAGCAGAGGACACAACCATGTGTTCAGGTTGGTTCACATGTTGTGTGGACCCCTGCACACACAATGTACTTCTCCTGGAGACTTCCGCCCAGTGTGTCTTCTTCTTTGGGACTTAGATTCAGGCTTTCTAGTTTCCTTTCCTGATCAGTTTTCTTCATAGTACGTGATGGTGTCCCTCATGGTGTAATGTGAGATATTATGTGGTGTGATCCAATAATGATATTTCCTTAGTTGTGCTAGACCTTGGGTAGTGATTAGGGTTGATCACTATGTTCACGTTGGGGTTGGTAGCCTTCTGTATCATATTATGATATGGGCCCCCTAGACAATTTAGGATGGTAGACCGGTTCTCCCATATCGTGTAAAGGTGAGGGTCTCCTACATGTGGCTTTATTTTTTATGGGAGGCATGAATATAGTGACACTTTATTCAGCAATGCTTGACCGATGTTGGATATCAGGTTAGTGTATGAGAGAGACACTGGGATTAGTACTCTCCTATAGTTTCAAGGTGTAGGTTTCCATTACATCTTTGATTATTATAAATGGAACTCTCCACACCATGGGTGTGGGTACTCTACCCATGTTATAGTTCTCCCAGGGTTTGTAATCCCCTATTGGACCAGGGAAAAGGTCCCCCATATCATACATGTAGTTGGAGACAGAGCTCCCAGATCGTATTAGGGTGATGGTCCTCCGTATGTATTGTATAGATAGAGCAGGTACCCCCCCATTTTTCCATGGTGTATTTCCTCTATTTGTGGAGTTATTATATCCATGTTGTTCTATGGTGTGGTTCCTCCACTATATTCAGAACTCCCATGTTGTTCTAGTGTGGGGGTCTTCTATACACAATGTTTTGGAAGATTTGGTACTACCCTATCCTATGTGGGTGCGAGTCCTCTATCTTATGGTCAATAATATCAAATTGAACCTATGTGGGGGTCTCCCATTATGGTTATAATGGTAGGGATGGATTCATACTCCCCTTCCATTCCAGAGTGAGGGTCCTCTATCTACAGAATTTTACTCCCCCGTATTCGAGTAGCGACGGGGAACATGTCCTACACTAAAGGAGAAACGCCCTCAGTTGTAGAGAATAGTTTCAAGGATAAGGAACCTCCACTTATTGTGTTCGGTTTCTAGTTAATAGGTTGTACTCCCTTGACATAGTGAGGTGTGTGGCTCTCCATGTGGGAGTTACATAGGTCTTACAGGTTGGTTAGGAGTTAGCACTCCCTCTTCTACAGGGTCACTATGAAGCAAAGGACCCTCCACTCCCTCTCTTTATTGAGGATTCACTTGGTGCATGGTTTTGATCAATTCTCCCTCAACTGTATGTAGTGGCGAGGGTTGGTCCTCTCCACTCAGGTTTTTATGAGCTTGCACAGTTTTCAAGGAATAAGTGATAGGACCTCTGGTGATGGGAACTAGAGTTGGACCAAAAGAGCTATTCTCGATAGATGATGCTCTCTAAGACATATCACAAGGGATGGTAGAGTTGTTTCGAATGGATTTTATCAATAATAAAAGTTCCATATGTGATGTTTGAGCTTGTGGAGTTTGTTCTCCCAGGTGTGTATTACCATTGAGCCTCATGTAGAGTCATATGGCTGGCTATGAGGTCAAAACCTCATGATTCTTGGTGTCTAAGATGAGTATATCTATTTGATTCTAGGAGTACTTGATGTGTTTTCACATATATTGGTTGAAATACCATGTGGACTAAGATTACTATTCATGTATAGCAGAAGAAGGGTTTGATATGGAGTTTCTCACTCATTTGGATTACCTCTGGATGGGTAAAGCAGACTATTACATTTCTGTATCTACCTTTTAATTTGGGATTTAGGGCTCCTACTGAGTATTGTTATGCTCACCTCTGAATGATATTTCCCCACACATGTTGTGTCTTATGAAGATGGAGCCCCAAGAGGACTGAGAGATGGCTGATCTTAGTGGACCAGATTGACCAAGGTGTTTACTGGAGCTTGGATGTGGAGCTTTCCAACTATTTCTTTTGACAATGATCCCATATTTTTAGGTAGGTTGGACGCTTTTACAGTTTTTGTGGGATTTTTTCGACCTTTTATGCTTTCAATACCCGTGTTTTACTGTTGTTGTGGGATAGATCTACACATGAATTTTTTTTCTTCAGTTTATATTATTTATTCCCTATTTCATAGAGATATATGTGAGTGTGTGCATATAGGTACCTTAGGCTAAGTCCTCCCATTTGTGTGATATGCCTACTCAACACTAGATTATAACCCCTGTCCTATTATAGGCGAGCATGGGGGATTATTTCATGATCCCTATTGGGTCTGGTTGTGACATAGTGGTATTAGAGCAGTTTACACTTTGGGAAAGTAATGTTGCGATCTTGGTTTGGGTTTCGTAGTGACAAATCAAAAGTATTTAGATTTTATAATTTTGTATAGGGATCCGATGTTAGTGAATTAGAAGACATATCCATTCACCAATACAATGATAAACTACTTTTCAACTAGGTAAATTATAGAACTGGTTGCAGGGAAATTTTGGTACATGCATAATATAGGACTAGGTTGTGGGTTCTATGTCCTTCCTGAGTCATCTCCCTAGATATACTCTTTAATAATGGAATATCTTGATTCTATTTTAGGGTTCCACCATGATTCTAGTAATATATGATTCCATAGAGAGATTATAATGATGATCTGCCTAGAGATGGTGATTCATTGTAGGGCATAGTTTTGAGTCTGAACCATAGGGTGGTCTTCTAGTTGATCCACTACCCAGTGAACAATGGGTTGTTACAACAGTGAAAGATGAGGATACATGATCTATGAGTGTACTGCATGACTTCCCAAGGCTATGAACTCATAGGTATTAGGGTGATCATGACCCCCAAGTAACTGAGAGCTATCTTGAGGTAGTCACATTTATGTTTTCACCTAGTGAGGACACCTCCTAATCAGATGGTGGCCCTAACAGTGATTCTTATACAGGGCTCGGTCAGGCGATGGTGGTGTCTAGTGATGCAAACCCATGATGAGGTGAAGCTCACCTGAGTAGAGTTTGAGAAACTCTTTAGTGAATAGTTTTATCCCACCATGTTGATATATGTGCATGTTCAGAATCTTCTACCGCTTCAACATGGTAGCATGTCCGTGGAAGAGTAATCAGAGAGGTTTATAGAAATTTTATGACACTACCTGGATATGTTTTGAGATCAATTTTTTAGAGAATGGGTCTTCAAGAAGGGAATCCAAAGAGACATTCATGAAATTATGGTCTCCTTTTTTCCTTCCCTCTTATGCAGAAGTGCTGGATTGATATCTAGTGGATGAGTGCTTCTGAAAAAATGTTCAAGTGGATGTTTCCTATAATGGTTATCATAGGGTTGAGTTGTCTCTAATAGCTGGAAGACACCAGATGACATGATTGCAATGGAAGAGCCATACCCATTCATAAAATTTAACACATGGGTCTATAGGGAAAGAGTTTCATCAGGGACCTAGTCCTCTATAGGAGAGGTTATACTATTCTTGAGATGGTTAGGGACATCTTGTGTGAGATTTTATGACCCATCGAGCTACTAAGAGGGAGCCAGCTGATGGAATACACTGGAAGAGTTAGCATTTTGAGCATGGTTCTCTGCATGATAGAGTATAAGGAAGAGGACCATGGATAATATTAGAAGGTGGTAGGTAGTCTGAGGTGTTTCCACCACCACTACTAGGTGGTCCGTGTTAGGATCATGGAGCTAGAGGATGGGGGTGAGGATAGATGCAGGTCGAAGAGGCATTTGAATCGGAGTCTCCAAGGATGAAATTATGCACACTCTATATCCTTTCTACTTTATGAAGTCGTATGGATAGTAAATGTCATGAGGTACTCTTTTCTTGTGAATTATTGATTGAGGTTCAAATAGGGAGACATGTGGCGTTAGTGGAACCATGTGATTGTGTTGTTCAATGTTTCTTCAGATGTCCAAGGAATATGAATTCTTCCCCTATAGAGACACATTCTATTGATGCAATTAAAACAATGAGGGGAATTAAATGTATCACAAAGATCATAGTGTTGAAATGTGATGGATGAGTCCTTTTGACTTGCGTATTTAGGGTGTGGTTGCATGCTCGAGTGTCAGATTAGGACATGACATTTCTAGTGGGGAATTATAGATCGAACCATATGATTAACGACATCGGGGGGAGATATTTACATTGAATTTTTCCATAAAATCAAACTCA
Source organism: Viscum album (assembly GCA_963277665.1). Taxonomy (NCBI): domain Eukaryota; kingdom Viridiplantae; phylum Streptophyta; class Magnoliopsida; order Santalales; family Viscaceae; genus Viscum; species Viscum album. Next base: position 727,071,208 of record OY728166.1, read on the forward strand.
GGCCCAGTGATGTTTCCTTATGGTGGAGCGATTATCTAGCATCCATGCTTAGTTATTTTTCTAGTTGTGGGTGTGACAGTTGGAGGTTTTCAGAAGTATGGCCTGGTAAGACAAAATGTTTACACTTGGGAAACCCTGTGTTGTTCAATGGTACCCACATATACTCAAAATCATCTATGCATGAAAGATGCTTGAGGAGGACATGGTGTAGTTCATACAGGGGTTGATGAGAACTGATGGGTTACATTAGTATCTGTGGCAAGTTAGCAAGGCGATATTCCTCTAGACCCTATGATTATAGATGGATTGTGGTTATTAGTGTAATCCACCTCTCACAACTGATAAGACATGTACCCACTTATTACATGATGTTTCCCGGGTTTGATATGAACATGGTTGAGGTTTTATCTTTTTGATTCACTTGAGTGCATTCTTGTAAGAAGAATGAGAACCTCTTGGAGAGATTTATAGAATGAGAGTCATAGTTGGGAGATCATTTTTATCCTCCATCATAGGTTTTTTAAAGATGAAAGTCCTCAAGGATGGGAGGATTCAGGTACATGAGTTTAGACCTGTAATAATTTTTAATAATTTTAGCAATATTTTCAAATTTAGGCACTGAGTCAGTGTGATATTCCGAATCTCAGAGATCCTCGATGAATTGATATTAAAAATATTAAAAATATTATATCATGAATGCACAATTTCTTTGGATATTTGGAATTACTTATTTACTGAGTCTTGGATGAGAAATCTATGGTCGCTGTTGAGTTTATAATGTTGTGTTTTTATTGGTATTGAAATAAAAATTTTCAGTAGTAGGTGTCGTGTTAGAGGCGAGTTACCGGGGTGTTAAATGGAGGGTTATTGGTTTAATAAAAATTAAACAAATAACCCCTCCCACTTGGAGAGATAGATGAACCGAGGTGTATCCAATTAGAAGAGGCATCACTTCACTCCAATCATGATGGTGATCGTACTCAGATCATGGTGCAATTGCTTTAGAGCATGGATCTTCATACGATGTTCAACATTTTGCTATGAGGTAGGTGAATTTGACTTTTTTTTGTCTCGATCCCCTTTGAAATAGTTTATTATGATTTCAGAGCCCTATTAAGACTAATAGAGATCCCTTGGTGGTTGTTATATAGGTTTTAGGGGAAATCAGGGAGATTAGAGCTGTTAGGTGTGAATTCCAATCAAGAATTCCCAATCACAAGATGTGTACTGAAGGGTCACACAATATGTGTTATTAATTTTCAAGGAATATGACTTTTTGGGAATGTACACTGTGTACCATGATTACATGCTATGCAGTGACGCCCAGTCATATGGCTAAAGGGACATGGCCATGATAGCCATGTGATGGTACATGAATGTGTGGAAATACATGTCTAGAGTACACATACATGGGGTTCTGGACACATGTATTACTATGTGGCACAACCAATTCGATGGGTATTCAAGACACACCATGTAATAGGGGTACATTCTGTGTGTGGAGACATAGCTAGTCAAGCCATGTGGATAAAGACACAGCTAGGGGCTTGGGTGAGGGGAGACATGTTGTGTACATAATGTACATACCGTGTAATCTCACAAAACCAACCAATCCGTGAAATAGAGGAAACATATAGGTGTTCATGATGGGTCACATGTCATGTAGACCCCTATACATGCCATGCACTTTTCATGGAGACATCCACCCAACTTATCTTCCTCTTCGAGGCTCATAATCATGCTTGCGAGTAGCCTAACCTAAGAAGTTGTCAACATAGAATTCAATGGTGGACATTGTAGTGTCCCATGATATATAAAGTGGCATTGTTTAATAAGATGCTGAAGTAGCAGTCCAAGACCATTGGTAGTGATTGTGGTGGATCACTGTGTGGACATCAGGGTCGGTAACCTTCCTTACTATCTCAAGATGTGGGTCATATAGACTCTTTAGGATGGTAGAGTGATATTACACTATTATATCAGGGTGTGGTTCCATTACCTATGGATTTATTTGTGACCTGAGGCATGAATAACTTGATGATCTTTTCCGTGATTCTTGACAATTGTGGGATATTGGGGTGGTGTACCAAAGAGTCATTGGGATTGGTAATTTATAGTAGTATCAGGGTGTGGGTCTCCCCTACCTATATGACTTTTAGAGACAGAACTCCCATAACCATGGGTGTGGGTCCTCCACCAAAGGAGTAGTTCTCCTAGGGGTTCAGTCCCATTTTGGACTTGGGTGTGGGTCCCCCTTGTCATTTGTGTAGTTGAAGATATAGATCCCCTATCAAACCATGGATCGAGTCCTCCATATGTGTTGTATGGATTGAGTGGATACTACCTAATTATTCCACAGTGAGAGTCCTATGTCCATGGAGTCAATACTTCCATATCATTATAGGGTGTGGGTCCAACACTAGAGTTTGAACTCCCCTGTTGTTCCTTGGTGTTGGTCCTCCATATCTGATGTTTAGGTAGATTTTCTAATCCCATGTCATACCAATGCGAAGGTACTATAGGATAGGGTTGGTACTTCCCTATCGAGTTAGGGTGTGGGTACCCCATAGCGGTTATACTGGTAGGGATGGAGTCATAATTCTCTACCATTCCATGGTGCATGTCCTCTATCTATGGAGTTATACTCCCCCATCTTTGAGTAGTGGCAGGGAGTGTGTACTCCACTAGAGTCGAAGATCCCTAGAATTTGATGAATATATTCAAGGAGATTCCCCCTCCACTAATTGTGTGTATTTACTAGTTAGGAATTTATGACCCCTCGATGCAGTGAGGTGTTGGCCTCTCCATATGGGAGCGACATAGGTTTTGCAGGTCGGTTATGAGTTAACACTCCCTCAGCTATGGGGAAGTGGTGATATGTAGGTACCTCCAATTCCTCTATTTAGAGCGGATGCATGTGGTAAATAGTATGGATAAGTTATCCATTATATATATACAATGGTGTGGGGAAGACTCTCCACTTGGGTTCTTATGAGCTTGCGTAGGGCACATGACAATAGTGATATGACCTAAGGTGTTAGGGACTATAGTCAAACCTAGAGAGCTGTTATAAATAGAGATAATTTTGTTAGATTTACCACCAGGGATGGTATAAATATTCCAACTAAAGTGTATCACTCGAATATTTTCCATATAGGATGGCTGAGCTTGTGGATTTTGTTCTCTTGGGAGTGTGTTACCCTTAAACCACGAGTATGATCTTATGGCTTCCTATGAGGTCAAAGCCTCATGAGACTTGGAGTCTATGTAGAAAGTATCTAGATGATTCTAGGATCAAATGAAGTGTTTCCATGTATCTTGTTTGACACCCCATGTGGACTGAGCTATCTAGTCGTGTATAGCCAAGGATGAGTTTGAGATAGAGTTTCTCTATCATTTGGGATCCCTGTGGCTGGGTCAAGTGAATTTTTTTTAGGTTTCTGCCTTTTCTTTTGGGTATTGGGGTAACTATTAAGTATTTCTTTAATCACCATCACAAAGGATTTTATGACATATATATTGTATTGTGCAGATGATAGGCCTTTTGAAGGAGTCCTTGGAGGACCCAGACTAGTAAGATCTTAGTGGACTAGACCGATCAAGGTGGTTACCGGGGCATGGCCAAAGAGCACTAAAACAGTTTCATTTGATAGTGATCCCATCCTTCTAGTCAAGTTGCATGGTTTAAAAGTACTTAGTGGCCATTTTTTTGTCCCTTTTACACTTTCAATACTCTTTTTTCAATATTATTGTGGGATAGATGAATATATACATTTATTTTTCATTTTATATTATCTTTATACTATTTCATGGAGATGTATGTGGGTGAGTGTATACAGGTACCTTTGGATAGTGCCTCCAAATTGTTTTATATTCCTACTCAGTGCTATATTCTAGTCCCTATACTTTTAGATGCGAGATTGGGGTGGTTGAAGTTCGATACCTTTTGGGTCAGGTCTTGACAGTTATCCTATTATAACCATTTCCAATGAATTGAAGGTCTTTTAACCCATCACAGATTTATGGTTTCGTGGTCATTAACTTTATCTTGATAATTTTTTATACCTCTTTATACATTTCCTTGGGAATTAGTTTTCTCATCCATGTACATATTTTCAATTCCCAAAAATGTTCTCTTATTTAAAAACCCGATTTTTATGACCTTCAGATTTTCCTTTCCATATTTTAAGGGGAAGAATTAATAATCTTTTTATTAGGTGGGTATTCGACAAAGGAGTTTTAAAATGTAAAACCCTTCATTATTAAGAACAAGTTAAAATTTTGAGTATATAATTTATTTATGGGGGATAATGTAACACCAAAATATTTAGAAACCGCTATGTTTGATAGCCTATACAACACGCAAGACCGAGGTTAGAAAAACTGCACAATATTATTATATAATTGTTATAAACGAGCTATTAAATTGAAGGGTATGAATATAATTAACTATATTATTAAATATGTATTAAATTTCTAATAAATATGAATTTATTTTTAATTATCATTCAATTTTTATTAAGGTTAATTTATTTTTAAAAAATAAGTTTTCTTTAAAACTAAATTTTATTCCTTTTTATGAGAAAATATTATAATTAATGTTTAGAAATTTTAAGAAACCCAATTGATTAAAATTATATCATTTTTTAAATCATCATATCAAAATTAGTGTATTGAGAAAATTTGATTTATTTTTCTGAAAGGTTTTATTTTTCAATGAATATTGAAAAATACTGAATTTGGTTGAAAACTGTATTCTTATAGAGTATTTACAAAGTAAAATTTCATTTTTATTAGTTTTAAATTTTAATTATTTAGTTTTTGTTATAAATAATCCAATTATATTATTTTGAAAAAAATTTAAACTCTTTATTAGGGTAAAAACATTTTCATTCATATAAAGTCCTTTTTTTTCAGAAAAATTAATTTTCATCATGTTTTACAGGTATTATTTTAAATTAAACCCTACCACTCATGTGAATTTAAAGATAAAAATGGATTAAATATTTTGAATCATGATGTCCAAATTTGATAAATATATCATGTTTATTAGTAGTCATTGTTAATAGTAATTTTAGTAATTTGTTTTACCATAGTAAAAGGAAAATGGGTTAATTAAGGATAAAGATAATTTCTCGAGGACTAAAAAGTAATCATAACACTGAAATTAATTTTATTTTATGATTTTATATTCTCTATAATCATATAAAATTTAAATATTAAACGTTTTTTTCAAATTTTCTATTATTTTTAAGTTTATAATATTTTATGTAAAGAAAAGTATAAAATGTAATTCTATTTATTTTATTATCATTAAAATTTTTACATAGGGATAAAAATAATTTATGTTCATTTATTAATGGGTATCTGAGATATAAATTATTTATTCATCATGGTAATTTTTTTATAATATTTAGTGGTGAAATAATTACCTTAAATTCTTACAAAATACTAACATAATATTTATTGAATTGATAGAAAAATAAAATAAATTACATTAAAAACTGTAAAAATAATATTTTTTTGAGTGAGTTACAATGACCCATTAATTATATATATATATGATAAATTATAGATTATATATAAGTATATATTCAGAAAACCGTTTTTATCAATGTATTTAAATTTAAATTAAACTAATACTATCAAAAGTGACACTAATAATATTTTATTAAATGACTTAAAATTTATAAAAATATTATATTTAGAAAAATTAATGGGATGTGATTGAAAATATAAACCATGGTCCATTTATGGGTAATTTTCCTCATATGGTGACGTTCTTCCCCCTTAAATGATGGAAAACTTTTATATTGTGGTAATTGTCAAAATAGTTAATGCGGGGAGGGGTTAAAACTAAAATATAAGGGTTAAAACACAACTAAAGATTTAATAATTTTATTTTATAATATAATTTAGATTAATACTCATCTTTTGTTATAATTATATCATTTTGGATCCATTTTTATGAGAAATATAATTTATAATAATTTAATACTCTAAGAAATTTCAGGAATGTACCTCCCCTCACTTATAAAAAGATACCCCTTCACTCAATTATTTACCCAACTTTCAGAAAACTAGATCGACCAAAACCTTATCATTTATACCCCAAAAATCATTATACATATTATATATTTGTTTTACTCCCTAGAAGACAAATCGTATGGTTCACAAGAGAATATCAAATGGAGTTATTTCAAAGAAGAGGTAATCACCGTAACCAATCACTTTCTTTTTACTTATCCTTTTACTTGATATAAATATAATATATTTATCATAAAATAAAAACTAACATGTCCTTAATATTATTAAATGTTATTATTATGATTAAACAACCATTATCCACCATTTTACCATCAAATATAATGTGAAAGTATCACTTGTGTGCACTATCAACATATCATCTCCATGTAGCAATACAATTCATTTTTCATCACAGTATTTTATGTATGGTTGTTATGATGGGTTTAATATTTCCATATTAAATTTATTAAATAATTATCTTTATATAACTATAGTATAATATTGACCTTCTTACCTTCCTAACCATTGGAAAACAATAACGTTTCTCGTGTGTATGTGTATACTACAACCTCCATGAAGCGATGTGATTCATTTTTTTATTTATTTTTTATATGGATGGTAATAAGGATGGATTTGATGAATATATATAATATTTAAGAGGTAAAAATTATTCTTAGAATATTAATTATTTTTTACATTTCTTTTTTTCTATCCATCGAAAAGTGAAAACATCTTCTATGCATTCATATGGCCTACCACCTCCATAAATGGTGTAATTTGTTTTTCTATCTCTACATTTTATATATTACTATAAATAAATATATAATTCATATTTATGATATTTATATACTTATTAATATTCTCTAGATTATATTACCTTTATCAATGTACAAATATAGAAACTAATGAACCAAAACGTACATTAAAAACAAAGAAATTATTACCCAAAACAATGATTTCAACAAAAAATTGTTAATAAATGGGAAATAAAATATTTTAAGTAAGTAATAAATGGTATGTTATATATGATTATTCTTTTGTAATAGATTTATAATATATATATATTTATTTATTTATTATATAGGATGTTTGAACACATATAAAGGAAGTCATACCTAAGGTAAGGGTTTTTTATATCACTTTTAATTCCGCAAGACATATATCACATTCACCACTAATTTTATTTTTTTAGTGTATATACTACACCATTTATATGATATATCATTATTAACATTATAATAATGGTATTTAAAGATTCAATTTATTTTATTCCTATTATGAGGTCTGGGATTCAAAAGTTACCAATGTGGTAAGGGTTTATTCCATAATCTCATCATTACTCTGAAATATTTATGTTTAAGTATCATCCAATAGCTCGAAGGCCTTCATTTGTTTATTGATTTTTGATAATACACCTTTCAAAGGGTGAGTTGGAACCCTTACAAGGCCCGTAAGCGTAAGTATTACATGGATCGTAGGCTTTAGAGGAATTCATTGCCTATAGACTTTCAAACATTACATACAACCCATACTAACTACTTGGAACTACTCCTCCCCAACATCTTCATCATGAAATCATATCTCCACCTTCGCATGGCTGTTCGGCTAGGAATTCCCGTGCATGCACAGGCTTATCCTGATGGCAGGTGACATACCCTCTCATTCTTGCAATCCATTTTATCTTCTACTATGGTGAAAGATCCTTTTCTCATCCTCCTTGTAGAGCTTGTTCCTTGTAGGTTGTCTGGTTTGCATCTCACTTAAGGTGGCCCAAAGTCCTTGAGGTGGCCCGAAGGCCTTACTGACCCAAAGGCCTGAGTGGCCTGAAGATCCAAATGGGGGCATATTCCTGGATGCTACAGTGCCAAACAGTACCTTCTACAGTTCCCGCTACAGTTCCCGCTACAGTACCTGCTACAGTACTGCACAATTCCTGCTATAGTACTTCTACATTCCTGAAAATTATACCTCTTCCTGGATTTGATCATGGGTCTCTTGGATGCACTTACAAGTTCTTAACAACTGGGATAAAGCTCATGTGCTATGTTTAAGTATCCATTATGATAATTACTTTATATTCATATCTCAAATAAAATATATAATATTATACACTAGTTGTTTCATTAAATGGAATGTTTTCATTTCATTTTAACCTCTTTACATAGTTAGTATATGGAAGTCATATTTTTAAGGAAAATTGACCTTGATCTTCTATTTAGTTAAGAATCTTTGCTTTCATTTCCATATTTTCATTAAAATGTTTATAATATTTTTTTAATATTATAAAATGATTTATGAAATAAATTTTTACCCATGTTTTACTTTTTATAAAATTTTTTAAAAGAATTCTTCTTATAAATTTACCAATGATGTACTTTTTGACCATTTTACAAAAGTGTGAAAGGAATGTTTTTTAACATATAAAAAATGAATTGAATTTCATGATATAATGAATTATAAATTCCTTAAATTTTAATTTATAAATTGGTGACGTTTTTTTCAATGAAAATTATTTCCTTAAAATTTGGGAAATTTTTATAGAAGTGATTTGAAAGTGAAAGGGGTATTTTCTGCAAGAAATTTTTTAATAATGTTTTAAAATATTTTCATATATGTCAACATAATTTTTTGAATACTATAATTTAATGATGATATAATACAAAGATATCATATTTTTATTGATGGTTTATGATATATTTTATAGGGAAGAGTGTTGATATTTAGTATCCTAGCATTTCTAATAAGTACATTTATTGATTTTTATGGAATTTTTATTAATTTTTGATGTTTATTTATATGAAAAATGAATTGGACATATTATGTGATTCATGGGTACAAGAAATAAAAAGACCCTTGATACATTAGTATGTATCATGAGTCAAACGAGATTGTTTTTTGTCCCATACCCTACCCATTTATGTAGATTTCATGGCACTGGTCCATGACGTTATGCTTTTATATTTCTTGGGATGAAGCAGAAACAATAAGTTTCATATACCAACATTTTTAATTCCATCATTATGGAATAATGTATTTATTTACATGTGATTATTTGAATATTTATGATATAAATGGATAAGTTTTAGGCTCGTGTGATTCTTTATATGGCATTTTCTGATCCTCATCTACTCCTTCCATATTATTCTTCATAATCAAGTTATAGATTATATGGAATTTTTTCTCAATTATTTATCATTAAATATTGATCATTAAACATTTTCTCATAGATCCCATTATATTCATACTATTATTATTCATTTAATCTCCACCATTTCCTTATGTTTCTTTCCCACAAGGTGTTAGGATTTGTGTTATGATTGATATGAAGGGTTATGCTAGAGTAAATAATGGTTTCCTTTAAAAAAAATTCTATGTTGATTTATATGTTTTCATATTTTATGTGATATTTGAGTATGTGTCTAGTTTTCTAAGGATACTAAAATATTATGTCATTTGGGATGTGCTCGCATGTATATATTACCAATATAATAAAGTAACCACCATATCACGGATACCAGAGTTGGGGTATTTACAATAAGTAATGAGGTCAGTTTTATCTTTATATGGTCGATATAAGCTTAAGGTATGTTCGATTTAACTTATAATGGATAATCCAAAATAAGACGTGTGATTGATCCAAAAGCATGTAGTTTCTGGAGATATGTGCATGTGGTCATTCCAAGTTATTGCGCATAGACATCTCACCGGGAGGAAAATTATGAGGGGATGATAAGGCGACATATATCATTTTCATTATATGGATAATACTATATTGATAACTTTTTAACATTGAGATATAGTATCCACTTATCATGTAGTCCCACATAGAACTCAAATAAGGCTTCATGCCTAATTATTAGAAAGTTTTTTTTCTAAGATCATTAGATGAGAGAATATAGGTCTACTACAACATTCCTCTAATACATCACACACATGGATCATGGTATAGAATCACCCCACACTTACCCAATAGAACCCTTGCACACACTCCTGTATTTATCCAACTCTTTGTTCACTCAATGTGGGAGCTATGCATGCACCCACTCTACCAAGGCTGGCCCAGTTATACTGCCTCCTATATGGTTTCCCTAGACCACATGTGTGGTTGAGGTGGTTCCTTGGTTAGTCTAATTTTTTGAAAATTAATTTCCATTAAAAAATACATAGAAAATATAAGAATGATGTCCTATAATTCTTCATATTTCATATCATGCTAAATAAAAAATTTATTTCATAATCTCATCACTTCTCAAGAACCATTTAATTCCTCCTCTAATATCCTAAAAATTTCTAATGCGAGTAATGTGCATTCTACTCTCACTATAAATTTTTTTATACATTAGTAATAATAGAATAATCATCACAATTATATAGTCATGCTTTATCAATAATCAAAACCAATATTGACTTATTTAGTCATCAACTAATAAAATTTAAATATAATCATTGTGCACTAAAAGGATGTAATACCTCATATCCTTATACTACACTATTTCCATGTATAAATAAATTTTCAAGATTATCCATTAGTAGCAGAGATCATATTTCCCTTTATCACAAGAATTAAGAAAAATATTTTCAATGTCCAAGACTCAAGAATTCATTTCAATTTTCATGCAGCATTTAAAATTAAAAATATAGGGATTTCTTCTTCATAATGCGTGGGTTCTCTAAAACTAATATCCAAGAAATTTTACTCTATTATGATTTTCCTTCAACATATTAACATTAAATACTCTTTATACATTGGAAATAAATACATCACACAAAAAGTGGGCTCAAAAGTCCTTTTATAAGCATAATAGTTTTAATAATCTCATCCTTAATTTTTTTCCTTTATTTAAAAAAAATGGTTGGAAATAAAAGGAATCATGTCAACAACATATATGATAGTAAATGTGATGATTACCCTAATGAAATGAATAATGTGATGGGAATAGGAGTTGAAAACACAATTGTAGTACAAACACAACTTACTAAAGATATGTGTAATAACATGAATCATGTTGAATGATCTCATTCCCCTTATAGAGAACAAGTTGTACTTGAGTAAATTATGAGATAATGGAATCCTAAGTTAACTAGACCTTCTAATCCCCTAATTGAGGAATAATGGATTAACTTCACTATGAAAATATTCTCTTTCCTCTAATGGTAAGGTTAGTGAAAGTCACCTTACTTGTTTATTGACTTGAGGGATTAGATGTGGAAACTGATCAAGGATACAAATACTATGGAGGAATTTAAATCCATAGATTGGGATAAATTCAAGAAGATAATTTTCAATAACTATTTTCATCCACTCTCTATGATAATATAGATAAGAAATTCATTTAACTTAAGAAAATTGAGGATGACTTTATTGGGGATTATGAAGAAAACTCCACAAGTATTACATGATACATCTATGTATAATTCATGGATACTGAAAGTAAGGTTGAATTATTTTTTAGTAGACTTAAACTGAGTCATTTAAAATAAAAAGTGATTTAATACTTTGACATATATGAGAATGTATTATTTTCATCCAACAATGTTGAGATAAATGTTAGTCATTCTTAGGGGTTCATTAATAATAAATAAGGGAATTTGAGAATGGTTGTTTTTTCTAGTGAATAATAGGTTAATCCTCATAGAGGAGAGAGAATACAGGTACCCACATGTTATGAGTTTGGGAAGAATCATCCTGGAAACTAACTCAAAGGGACAAGGAGTAATTTCACATTTGGAAAGGAATGACATCAAGAAAATTAATGTCAAAGGGTGATAAAGAATAAAAGTAATGTGATGGAATAAAAGGTGGTTCCAATGAATTAACATACCAAGGTATAATGTTTCATCTAGAAGGAATAAGAAAACTATGAAAACTAAATCCTTGTTTCATGTGTTATCATATATAACCAATAAAAACAACCACCAAATCCATGGTGTAATGGGAGGACTAATACTATCCCTATTGCTAAGGTGGATCCTGAAATGAAGTAGTGATATATACATTTGATATTTATTCAAGAATAGTGAATTTATTTTTTTATCTTGTTTCTATTCATTATTTTATATCATTAAAATTTATAATATCAATTCAAACATAACCTCAAAACATAGAGGTTGAGTTTTCAGTGAAAATACTAAATGGGAAAATTATTTCATTTGAAGCATATAACTATTCCACAATCAATATTTTTGTGATAAATATCTAAAAAAACATGACATACTTTAGTTAGTGTAATATGATACTACACAATTCATGGATTCATTGGATTTATGTAGATTAAACATTAATAATTGAGAGAAGGTAATGACCTTCCATTTCCCAAATAAATCTATGATTCTATACAATTTTAATGAGGCAGATGATTCCTATTTAGAATTTTCTCATCAAGAATGTATAATATTTTTTTATGATCAATCATATATAGCTTAAATTATTGAGACATAGGAACACATCACCCATGAATACATGCCCATTTTAAGGGACTATGTCTATGTATTCCCCAAAGAGTATCGCAATCTACCTCCAAATTGGGATGTTCAGTTATCAATTGAACTTATACCTCGATCATAGTTGATATTCGAGACTCACTACACCACGAAACCCATTTTACCAGAAGAACTAAAAAATTAAACTTCAAGAGAATTTAGAACATAGATTCATATGCCCAAGCACTTCACTATTGGGTGAACTAGTCTTATTTGTCAATAATTAGGATGGGTTGATGCATATATATATATTGTTTACCATGAGCATAAAAAGACCATAATAAAAAATAATTCCATTCCATATATTGTTGAATTTTTATGATCATCTACGAAGGTCCCAATACATCTATAGAGTGGTCCTTTAATCTAGATATAATCAATTAAAAGGAAACAAGGGGGATATTCCCAATTTTTACTTTCATATAAGGCACAAGAACTACGAATTCACAATGATTCCATTCAGTCTCATTAATTTTCTATTATCATTCATTGAATTGATAAATATAGTATCTATAGATTAACACAACATTTTTTTTTTGTAGTCTTTGTAGATGATATTATCATTTGTTCCAAAATCATGGTGGAATATGAGGATAATTTTTATACTATACTAATGAATTTGAGGAAGGATAAATTATATGAATTGTTATGTAAATGTTTTTTTTGGATAGATCTTGTAACATTATTGAGGAATGTTATCATATGGAAGTGGAAATATTTGGATCCTTTGAATAATTGTTTTTGAGGAATGGACCAAAGAAAAATTAGTAACTAAGATATGTATTTTCCATGGATTAGCTAAGTACTATTTATTATTTATAAAAAAAATTTCATGATTTTAAAATCCACCAACAAATCTAACTTAGAAGGGTGTAATGTTTTATAGAATGATAAATGTGTAGAGAGATTCAAGTAGGATATGAAGAAGCAAATATCTACCCTTATACACACACTATCCAGATGTGTGAATGTATTTTTGATATATAGTGTTTGGAAAAAATCCCTCAAGGAAACATTGAAGCATTTTTGGGTTGGTTGTGTTTGTTGAAAAAGAAGGTTTTCATGGTGAGTTTTCTACTTCCAGAAATATTTTTGACATCCTATGTTGAAAAGGAACCAGGAAAAAGGAATAACTGATATATAGGTGCTACAAAAAGAACTGATACAAGGTGGTTCCATTTTCCAGTGTTTTTCCAAATTTTTGGGGCCTCAAATTTGGGAATATAGAGACATGTGTTTTTGGAAAAGGAAGATACATGCATGATTGAAGATGATATGGGAAATTTTGTGAAAGGAATGTTTCAGGATCATAATTTTGAAATAAAAAAAGGCATAAAGTTCATGAAAGATTAGGAGTTGCACGAAATATGAGGTTTCATGAAAGATGAGGTTGTGTGAAAGAAACTTGTGTGCCCAATGAGACATCAAATGTTGTTTTGAATGCTCAAGGAGGTTCCTGTGCTATATGTCAAATCTTCCACAAAGGGGTCAAGAACATCTATAAATAAGAGGTGACCCCAATCATTTGACATATCTTAACACATAGAGAGAATCTGAGATCTGGATCACGTAAGAATTCTAAGCAAGGGGAGTTGCGCGAAAGATTTTGAGTTGCGTGAAAGATAATAAAGTTACACGTATGATTTGAGTTGTGTGTAAGATTAATGTTATGTGAAAGGGGTGTTTCGTGAAAAAGTGGGAATCTTTCATGCCAATAATTAAAGTTTCTCACAATACATAGTAAGGGTTGCATGAAATATTTGAGGATTCCCCGTAATATTATGGTAAAGTAATTTTCATCAGTGGATGAAAGTGGGACATCAATAGTGAATCTAAATATAGTGGAGGATTCATTAATTAGAGATAATTAAGGGACCTAAAAGTCTATAAACTATGACTGTATCTTCTGAAGAAGTAGTGAGATAAATTTAGTTGAGAGGGCAGTGATCTTTCAAATTATGATTGGTTGTAAACCAGGAGGAACAATGAGTCCACATCGAACTTGTAAAAAAGAGTGTACTTATAGTGGTTTTATTACATCGACACATCGCTGGAGTATGCTCTGTGGATGTAGCCTAGTAAGGGAGAACCATGTAAAATTGTTGTGTCCTGTTCATGATTTAAGATTCATTCATACTCTACAATGGGATGGAAGGAGAAAAGAGAGTTTGGTCTAAAAACAAAACAAGATCAAAAGAGGAATTTTTTTTAATTTGTTATACCTTGATTCACCCCCTGTCAGGGTATCTAGCATAGTGGACCTAACATATAACAATTATTAAAATATAAAATGACATTGGTTCCTCATAAAAAATGATAAGTGATATCCTATGCCTCTTGAAATTCGAGTTTTCATGAGAAGAATTATCTTACCCATGAAAAATACTTGGATATAAAAATATTTTTAATTAAGATTTGGTTTAATTATCTATATAGAGTAATGTTTGACATATATATCGATTATAAAATCCTCAAGTATATATTCCCATAGAAAAAGGTCAACTTTCACCAGTGAAGATGATTATAGGTAATCAAGGATTATGACTACTCAACCCACGACTATAATAGGAATATGAATAAAGTGGCAGATGATATATGTAGAAAAATCCTTCAAACTTATCCATGATGAATATTTATAAGGATACAATCTTCTTAAACAAAAATGGATGGAATTGGGAATCATGAGGAAGTAACATCATCCTAGATTACACAAATAATTTCTTAACCATCCATTCTCGAGAATATTTTGGGGGATCAAAGGAGTGATATAAATATACATAAGAAGGTGGGTGTTATAAGAAATGGTAAGGAAATAGTGTTTAATATAGATGAATAGGGATATATGATATTTTTTTCTAACTATGAGTACCATCAAGGATTGAGATAAAGAATGGACTATTTAAGGATACACATAGCTCAACATTTTCTATCCTCTCAAAGATCATAAATATATTTTGAGATCTCTAATATCACTATTGGTGGGAAAATATAAATAATGGGATTGTAGAATACACATCAAGGTTCCTGGTATATCAGCAAGTGAATCCAGAAATGAAAAACCCCAAGGTGATTATGAAACCATTTCCCATACCTTCAAGTAATTGGGGGAATATCACGATGAATTTTTATTGGGTCTTTTGAAAAAAAACAACAAATGGAATAATGAAAAATTAGTTGGGGTAGATCATTTTATAAATATTTATCATTTTATTTCTATTTGGGATTAATTATTTCTCAATAAACATTGAAGAATATAGATTTAAGAATTAGTGAGGATATATTTCACACCAATATAAATTGTATCTATTAAAGATATAATATTCACATAAAAATTTGAAAAATATATCCAATATTATTTGAACACATTTTCAAACATTAATACATCCTATAAACCCATGATTGATGGACAATATGAATCGAGACACTTAAGGATATTTTGAGATATTGTTAAATATACTTCAAAGGAGACTAGAATCTATATCTTCATTTGGTTGATTTATTATAAAAAATAAATTTCTCTCAACCATTCATTTGTCTCCTTATGAAGAACTGTATATAAAGGAATTTAAAAATCCCATTTGTTAGGATCAAGTTTGAGAAAATAAGATATTAGGGCCCAAACTATAATAATAAATGGTTTAGAAGGTAAAGAATATTTAACAAAACATTAAGGTAACTAAAATTTAAAAAAAGTGATATGATGATAACTACTAGAGAGAACTAGATATTGAATTTTCTGATAAAATTTTACTTCAAATATCTCTATGGAATTCGGTCATGAGGTTTTGGAAGAAGGGAAAGATTATTCCTAGAAACATTGGCCCCATTGAGATTCTTTTTGTGTTAGACTTATGGATTATCAACTAGCACCTCAAAAAAACTTGTATCATGTACATGAAGTATTATACACATCCTAGTCAAGGAATTATATACTAGACCTCTCACATGTACTAAATTTAGAGGTGGTATTTTTGGAGAATAATCTTTCTTACGAGGAGTTTTCTATGAAATATTGGACTATTGAGACAAAGTTCCCCACAACATGGAAACTCACATGGGATATGTTCATTGGAAGAACCATAAATATGAGGAAACAACATCGGAACTATAAGAAGTGATAAGGTAAAAGTACCCTCATTTTCTTAAAACTTTGTTTACAAAATGAAATTTCAATAGATAAATTTCATAAGTGGAGAAGAATGTAACAACCAAAAATTTCTTTTTTATTTTTAATAGAAAAAGACATATTTTACAATGACTTATTTATGGATTTTTTAAGAATAAAATTACATTAAAATATTATTAAACTTCATAAAATAATATTGAACATAATGAATATTAATAGTAGATGGATATAAATAAAGAATAATAATTTTTACACTAATGTATACTACATATAATTTAATTGTCATTTGAATATCACTCCCTCCATAAAAATGTTTAAAAGAGAAATGAATTGTTATAAATATCATAGAAATTATCCATGGAAATGTAGAACCACCATAAGTGAAGTAATGAATTATGAAGTATATGAAATGTGGAGTATATATATAGTGTGTAATAGGAAATGTTTCCATTAGGAGTTTACCGTTATATGATCATTGGACAATATGAATGTGGGTCGAAATGATAGTCAGTCAATATGATAGTTGGGTATTGTAACCATGTCAAATTTAGCTATTATAATGTGATATTTTTTTATTATTCTATATTAAGGGTTATAACAAGTTCTAGGTGACTTGGAAGAGGTATAACATAACCTCCACCAGTAGAAAGATCCCATATAAATTTCATTTATCATAGATCATGGGAGAGGTAGAATAACTGGAATTCTCTCTTAACCAAGCCCATGGTGAGATTCAAAAACCAATACATGAGAATAATTTCTTGCATGAGAAGTTAAATATTGTAGATATCATCACCCAGTAAATGTTCACTAAACCATCCCATGAAAGTGATATCATCATATACTTTACCCATAGGGTGTATACTAGTGTAATAAGGGGTTATGTATCAATACCTTAGTAGTGTATAGGTTTAAATTATCTATTCAGAAATTAAATATTAATTACTTCAATCATATTTTATTATTATTTAAATTTAACATGAATATAATATGAATATGAAAAAATATTTTTGGAAACAATTAAAATAAAATTTTATGAGAAATTGAGGAATTTAAGACAAATTTTATTTCCATTAAACAAGCTTATAAAAACTATTTTTGTAATAAAAATACTCATATAATATTATGATGTCCCAAATAATTTTAATAAGGGATAGAATGTTCAATATATCCTAAAAACTAGTATTAATCAACAAATAAGATTTTTTATTTAAAATATAAAATTTTCATATATAGAAAGTTATTTTGAGAAAAAGAAATTTCATTTTTGATAAAATCATATTGTGATTATCCAATGATGATGTTTTCATAATTTTCTAAGATAATTGATTTTTTGGATAAATAATAAATACAATATAAATATATTTTTAGTATTACAACATCATAATTCCCTAAAATTTATGTAATAAATTCTAAAAAAGTTTTAGTATAATAAAAATTGCATTAATCATTAAAATCATATATTTAGAATGATAATATTAATTTTTCAAACTAATTCCGAATTATCTAAAACATAATATATATTTTAATGGTTTTAAAAATAATTATTAATGAAAATGAATACCTTCGACCTCTAATATATTATTAGTTAAATAATTTTTATCCATGAGATATTAAAATATTTAAAAAAATCCCCACGGAAAATACAATAAAAAAACCATGATAAGGCTAATGGTTTTACCTTTTTCGTTAACTAAATTCTAATGGATTAACCTTTGAAATTTATAAATAATTCCCCATTTTTTTCTATAAATACCCACTTATTAAATCATTCATCATAACTATATAGACATTGCGAAAATATTTCCTATCATTTTATCTCTCAATAACCGTCCAAATAAGTTTATCAGGGTATAATGAGATCCTCCCAAGCATTGAGATGCAAACTCTCAGGGTAAGGGGTTCTCTCTCTCTCCCTCTCTCTCTCTATCTTATTTTTCATTCAAGAAATTATATTGTAATAAGAAATTTGATTCTCAATTGATTAAGTTATCTTGTGTTATGAACATTAATTTACTATCAAAATAATGGTCAAATAATTTAATACTACTGTTCTCTCTTAATTATTCCTTCCATGAACTTTTATGTAGACTAGTTATGTTGTGGAAATCACCCCTTAGTGTTCAATGTCATACATTTTCTCGTGAATAACCATAACTATTTTCATCCAAGTATATTCACATAGAAATAATTATCCTTAATTTATTTATGAATTCCATTAATGAAACTCACATACCTCAATCAATGTATTTAAAAGTTTAAATATATTCTTATTTCATATGATCAATGTGGAACACATAATGTGATACATGTGAAGGGTGCACCATGATAATGATCTAATGCATTGGTTAATGTACTCATCTCATGAGATACGATGTATAGTGAGTGGGTGGTTATCCTAGAAGACTATATTATGATGTATATGTGGTTATGCTTGATTTATTATTAAAAGTTTGTGTTTTATAATATTTACACATTCCATTTATTCTATTATATTATGATATCATATTTTATTTTGCATGATTATATGATATTATTCTCTATTATGTCCTCATGATATGATTTTTTCTCATATGTATCATTCTTACTCTGATTGATCCCTTACTAGGATTTATATCACACCCCTTTCATATGTATATCTCTAGGATATCCTATACAGTATTATGATTCCATAGGAATCTTGGTGCACATTGTATATATTTTAAATAATTATATCATTTTTATATTTTTAAGTTGATGGTATATGTTTCTGATTTCTAAGACACTGAACCTTAATATCCGCAAGGATGGTGTTATATGCACATTATTTAAAAAATAATGAAATTAAATGTGTTAGAAATATGTTATTTTATAAATCCTCCTATTGATTGCATGAATTATAACAATATAGACGAAAAACTCATCTTGAATTCCAAATAAATCCCCTAAAATCTTCTTCTAATAATCAATTTTTCTAATTTTACAAAGTAAGGGATGACACCTATATTGGTAGAATCATATGTATATATTTATAAAATTACACCTATTCTAATCTCAATTAAAACATACTCTTAGTATATGACTCATAACCATAAACTTCACATGTACCTAGACGTATATCACACATTTTCTAGCAATATTTACACATATTCTCATGATACTTTTCTAATTATCAGACTTATGGTACCACATTAGGACACATATTCTGATAAAGTTTTCACTATGCCTCACTCCAATGAAACCTAATTAGAACCAAATGAAAACTTTGTTCAGGTCCTTTTCCATTTTTATCCTCCTTAATAAAATATCTAGTATTTTCCAAAGTACTTAAAATTCTTCAAAACCATAAAAATCACTTTAAAATATTATAAAAAATAAAAATAATATTCAATAAATTAATTTTATCCCCCAAAAAATAGAACAATTATTTCCATAATTTTGGATCTTTAAACAATATTTTCCAAACATAAAATAGATTATTTAATTAAAGTAAATTAAAAATTACAATGAATTGAAATTTATGGGAGATTATATAAATTGAATATTGATAAAATACGATGAATTAATTGACTATGTTAATTCAACAACATTAAAACCATGGGCTCCCACACAATTGAATATCATAAATATTACCAAATAAAAAAATAAAACACTCATACAATTGGAGTTCTCTTTAAACACTATAATTCTCAGGAATATCATTCATCCCAAATGTTCTTGGTTTCATTTTATTCATTGAGTACATTCACATGATTTTAAAATCTTTTATCCTACCAAGCTCTCTTACAACTTCCATTCAAAAAAACTTTCACTCAATACTCAATTATGAATTTCAAAAAAAGTTATTCTCATTACAAGTCAATAAAGGTTTAACTATTGGATTTATGATTTATCAATATCAACCTAGTGATTCAAGTATTTGTTCTTTGTGTGAAATTTTATTCAGAGTTGTTCTGTGGCTTAAGGATGGAGGTTTATATTTAGAAAATTAAGAGATGATTTAAAATATTTTACTTCATATTAAAGCATAATGCATGATTTTTAGTTAATTACAAGAATGGATTCCTATATTATATCCCTATTTTACTAATATATATCTACTCCCATGAATTATGTGGGATATATCACTCCCTTATAATTACAACTATAGAAAATATTCCTCCCTCTATATCCTTCGGTAGGTTTTAGATAATATTTTTTTCTCTTAAAGGAAGATAGAGACTTTGGAAGATTCTTCTTATGTGTGAGAGTTCTACCAAGGTCCAGGATTATAATTACCCCCCATTAATTTTGATTTTTATTGGTCCTTTATTCAAAATCATTGACACTTATTCTCAATCAGTCCCTATTGGAGAAGTACTTACACAATAGATTACATAGAAGATTTTAGCTTTAAAAATTACTATTGATGACCAATAAAATCCTAATAAACTACCTAGGTAGTCCCCCATTAAAAAATTCAGTAGAATCAACATGTTCTTCATTCGTTCACACCTTTTTAGTATAATTGTCTTATATCATTAAATTCTATAAATTCTAAAAATATTTTGTTTATGAGGAAAATAAAGACACATGAATTTTAATATACTCAAAGAATTCCATTACCAGTTTTTAATTATAACTAGGCCATATTCCAATCCTTAATAGAAAATTTCTTCTCACATATTAGATTAAAAAAAGTAACAACATTACCTATCTTCATATCAAGAATATTTTCCGAAACTGGTTTTATTAGCACAGTTTCTACCTTTCCCTACATGAAAATTAATCCTAGGCCATGCATCATATTCTTAATATAATTTGATAGGGATATTTGTCTTGTAATGTGGCTTCATAAAAAATTAATTCATGGTTGATAAGGGATACAAGGATTAAATTTAAAGGTAGTCTTGAAACTAGATTTCTTAACAAAATGAGGCTTTTAAAATCAAAAACTTCTTTGATAGTTTTTTAAAAAGGCTAAAAAATACTCAAAAGATTTAAACATGATTATTCAGTATGTTCTAGTCATTAAAAAAACTCATGGTACTCTCAAGAAATAGGTAATTTTAAATAATATGATAATATTGGTTTATAATCCTCTTATTTATGTGATTAAAATAAAGTTTGTATGTCGTGTAATGAGATTCAAAATTCAATATCATGTTCATGAATTTACATCACATATAATTTTAAAACAATTTTAGTTTTAATTTATATAATATTATTTTATTGGTAAAATTAGGTTCATGATATTGAAATAGATTCAATGTTTTATAGGCATTAAATTTATGATCAATTGGTTTCAAAGACATATTAAAATTGAAAAGGAAAAAACATAAGAAGATTTGAAAATACACAATTCTTTTAAAAAGAAAAACAGAAACTATTAATGTTTCATCCCCCATACATAAATTATTCATTTTAATTAATTAATTAAATCATATTTAACATATATAAATATTTAAAAAGTAACTATATTAATCAAACAATTGTTTATGATAAGTAAGATCAGATGGGTCTTACAAGATATATAGGTTGGAGAAGTGTGATCTCCTCCAAAAGGTTCTTGGAGAAAGAAACATAGAATTTATTCATCTTGTGTATATTAAAGTCGAATGGGTTTCCATATACTTATATGGAAATATTTAAAACACCAAAAATGATATAAATGAGTGACTATAAAGCAACCTTTCAATATCTAATTATGTTTAGCAAGATTTATCTTGAGTCTTGAGTTATATAGCATCACTTGGACCCCTTGATAAAATTATTTCTACAAAATTATTTTGTCAGAAGACACTATAATACTTTTTTTATAAATTATAGTATTTTCAAAAGAGTATATCCTAATTTATTCGAACACCATTTTCTACAACCATATTTATTTTTCATATATATCTATTTCCAAATTGACTTATTTCACAAACGAATAGGCTTTATACTCCAACTAAATAGGTAAGTGACTGATTTTTCCATAAATAAAAAACATTTATTTATAACTATAATAGTTTTATATGATATCCTATAATACCATATGGTGTCTTCTAAAATTTGGATTTAATATTTTTTTTAGTTTCAAAGTATTTTCCAAAATTCCATTGATCTCCATATTTGAGACTTCATCTTGGCCATTGGTTTATGGGTTGTTTGGTGTAGATTCCTTATGATACACTATGCAATTTATCATTAAAGCCTTCACTCTTCTATAAAAAAGTTGGTCATTTGATCCTATATGAAAGATCTTGGTTCTCCAGACCATGAGAATATGTTATCTTAAAAAAATTCATATACAACATGAGCATCATTAGTTTTTATTTCATTGGATTTCATGAATTCTGAAATATAGTCAATAGTAAGAAAGACCTAATAATTTTATAAGTATATGTAAATGGTCTAATAAAATATTTTCACCATACGAAAAAACATTCCAAAAACATGATTGGGTTTTAGGGTGTTTCTTATCCTTTTGAGATCTTTTTCTGTGAATCAGTATTTGTCATATTTTTGACAATGTTTATGTACATAACTAGAAAAATTGGACCAATAAATTATTGAATTTTATAATTTCATTTTTTTTGAGGTACAATATTTCCTCTATTATATATGTGAAAAAAATTCAAAAAAAAATTATTTCACTTCTAGGTAATCGTCTCATTAACACATTATCATCACATATTTTCCATATGTATGAAACCTACAAATGTAAAATTTTGAGTCATGTTAGAGTTTTTGAAAATGTTTCATGTTTATTTGATATGGTACTGAAAAAAATTCTAGGAAATTAACCTTGTCAGCATAACATGGAATGATTCAATAAATCATGTACAACTACTCTCTTGGAATGTGATAATTTAGTAGTTCTTAGTCTTTAATTTAAACTTTAGTAATATTTGGAAGCCTGCTGATGTTATCAAACATTTGTTTCTCAGAACCATAATTGTATTTGATTTTTGATTTAAATACTTTTATAAGTATCATAGATTTTACAATACTAAGATTATATTCAGCCTTCTTCATTAAATACCTTAGGGATACATGATCAAAAAATATAGTGAATTTAGTTTTAACAAAGTAGGATATGAAATTAAATAAAAAAAAGACAACCATAAGAAATTATTTTTCTATGGTTGTGACTTTTATTTTAGATTCATATATTATTCTCATGTGTAAGAAATTACATGAAGTATACCTTCATTTATTTGGGATATGAGTTCTCTTATATCTTTGTTGGATGCACGAGAGTGTAACTCAAAGTGTTTCTCCCAGTCTCATGAGAATATCACTGGTGGGGTGATCATTTATGTCATACAATCATCAAAAAATTCCCCACATTAAACATTAAAATCAAAGTCAACATATTTCAAAAGTAACTATGATAGTGGAAGTGAAATATTAAGTTATCCCTTGAAAAACCTCCTATAAAATCATATATGTACAAGAAAATATATATATTTAAATGAGTTGGATAAGGGAAAGAATTTATCTCTTTAATATTTTATTTCTCCAACTCAATAATTTTTTCTACATGAAATCTCTGAGGACTATACCTCTTTCCACCCTGAAATGAAACTTATGAATATTCAAAACACGATAATTTTCAATATATCTTTTTAAAAAAAATTTCAATGTATTTCCAAAAATTAACAATTGAGTTACAAAAAACAGTGAAGTATTCTAATAATACAACAAGAAATTATTCGATGTGATATGAAAAGATACTTACCATACACTAATGAAATTTTCCTCAAGTATTAAATAATCTAAATGGAATAATCCTATAGTAAAAAGTGCTAATGATACATGTTAATGTTGTATTTTCTTAGTACTATAGAGCAACGAGTAACTATAAATTACCTAAAAAGAACTTATAAACTTTAGTGAGTCATAATTTCCAATATCTAAAAAATTCAATAATGGGTATGGGGAAAATTTCCTTACTAATGAAATTATTTAGAATCTTATAGTCTATACATAATCTCCAACTATTCTGAATTATCATAGGGAATAACTAATTTTGTTTATTCCTCATAATACTCAGTCATCTTTTCTTAGGAACTATGTGAATGGGGTTTACTAATTGTGATTCTGAAATGGTATTTATAACCTCTTATTATAAAAAATTATCCATCCTTCTTGAAAAAATCTATCATAGTGGGATTAAAACTTCTATGGGTTTCCCAACGGGTATGAAATCTTTATCATATAGAATTCTATATGAGAATATTTTTATATTTTTGGATATAATATAACCGAAATTCCAACCTTTTTATTGATAATTATCGGCTAAAATTTATATCAATTTATTATATTTGTCACTAGATAGGTTATTAGAAATGATATATGGTAGTTTTTTTCATCCCTGAGGTACACATGCTTTAAATTAGTGGTCTTGATTTATAATTATAAGTTTGGTGGTTGTTTAAGAGAATAAATTAAATTTTGATTTCTAACTTATAAGTTTTTAAGTCCCTATATAAATAGTGATATATCAACTTCTTCTCCACTTAATAAAAAAATCCAATTCATCAATAAACCCCAAAGTTACCTCTTTATTAAATCTAAAAACATATTTTTCAGAATTATGAATAGATTTACCCTCCATGGTATTTTCAATAAAAATTGATTTACAAATAGTGAAAATTATTGTAACATAACTGGGTCTTTAATGGGTCCATCCTCTTTAAGGTGGTAAAGTGTAAGAATTTAATTATCATATTAAGGGTTCCTCAGAGACTCAAAATGTTGAAGTGGATATTGTTGTCTATGACCTCCATAGAGAGTGTTCTTGTAAGGACATTAACTATAGTTTTGGTTGTATTTATGAAATTTCATCCCATAATGATGGGTTATTGTGATGTGAGCGTATATTACTCCTTGTTAAATATATAAAAGTCTACTAGAAAAATAAAATCTTGAACTCTAACTAAATAAACTCCCAATAATCAAACTAGAAAGGATGTAGATCTTGTAGTACCACCAATCTAGTGGGATTAATTTATCCCATTAATAAATAAGTGAAAAATAAGTGATTCATAAAATTATTACAGTCACATAAATAACAAAAATAATAAAAAATGTTATATAACTAATAGTGAAAGTGATAGATAAGTTCTATAGATCTTGAATTTTTTTGGACAAAAGTTGTGTGATAAGGTTTGATACACTTTTTCCTAAGATAATCTTATCATTCCCTTGAAGGATAATCATATTAGTGAAAATTAATTTTTGGAACATGAAATGAATTGGGAATTATTTGAGTGCTTCAAGACAGGTTATATTTGTAAAGACCAAAATTTTCATTAATGGAAATCCCTCTTGATCTAACTAAATGTCTCTTTATGATTATATAAAAGGTAAGATTCTTTGGTTTTATGTTAAGAATTTTGACCATTGCTAATATAGCTATTGAATAGTCATCACATGATTAGTATAAATATAGGGCTTTAACAAATCCAATTTACTCAGACAAAAGAAGCGATGGCCTCATCCAGTAGAATTGATCCATACAAAGCCCATTTTTTGGAGCTCAGAAAAGAGGTGGTGTCCTTGGGCTTTGTTCTTGACCAAGCCCAAGCTGAGCTTCACCATGTCAAGCTTGAACGGGACCATCTATGGGAAAAGTGGAAGTTGATAGAGATTACCACTCGAGCGATGTTATCTGAGCCACCCCAAGAGTCTATCACCATCGCACACCATAACCTTAGGTCTTATGCTCATATTTTAAGGGGTTATGTAACAAATATCTAGTACTATATTCATGTACATTATTTTTTTTGAATATACTTTCTTGTCATTATTGATACATTGTAAATAGTTTTTAAAGTGCAAATAGTGTTTTTAGACATTATTTAATTAAGAATTCTATTTAATTAAATTAAGGGATTTTTGAATTAAATAATATTTTATTAAAATAATAATATTATTATTAATAAATTAATTTTATTATAAATAAATGATCATATAATTTTATAAATGCAATTGTAATTTTTATTCATGTTTGAAAGCCATTTTTATCAAAACGCATGAATTTCGATAAAAGTCGGTTTTTATTTTAAAAGTGAAAATTAACATATTTAGAAAATTATTTAGATAAGATAATTGTTATTTCTGGAATAAGGATGTTGAAATTATCCAATGGTGAATTTTTCATAATTATCTGAGACAATCAAATTTTTAGGTAAAAATTAAATATCGTTTAAATATATAATGTGTTTTATGACATCATAATGACCCAATAGTGATGTAATAAAACACTATAAGATTTATGTTTTTAAAATATATGTTCTTTAATTAAAATAATGTGATTTTGGGATTATCTGACTTACTTTTACAATGCATTAATGGACCCCTCAAGACTTATTTAACATCTGGTCTTTTTAAATTATTTTCCATGGGAGTGTGACTCACCTCCACATAAGAAAAACCATTATTTTAAGAATTTAGGACTTTGTAATTATAAAATATTGTTTTCCTCTTCCCTTTTCCAAAAAACATGGGCAAAAACCATGGGATGGTTTGCGGTTTGGATTAATTTAATATAAGGGGTCCCAAACCTAAATAATAAAGAATTCCCTCACCTTTCCTATATAAACCCACCCAAGATCCCACTTACTCCTCACTCAAAGCCTTTGGAGTTCGTCCAACCTCTTCCCTACTCTCTCTAGAATCCTCCCAAGGTTCCCCAAGCTCCCAAGAATCCTCTCACAAGCCTCTCTCTAGCCTTTGGAAGCACACTTCCAAGTAAGGGTTTTTCTTCCTTTCACTTTTTGTCCAATTTTATTAATATTGTTATGCCCTTTTAATTTCAATTATAAATGGTTGGGTATATTTTATAACCTCCCCCATACTGTACTCTTATTTTTTGAATGATGGGAGACCCCTTTCTCTCTCATTAAATGCATCCCATGTACACCCTTTACTATGTCGAAATTCCGAAAGGAACCTCTCTATTTTCTTTTACATTCAAGAAATACTTTTGTATAATGAATCTAAATTCCATTACAATATTTTCTAAATGTTTCTATATGACCCCCTTATTGTCCATTTCATGTAAATATGATGAGACAAACATTTCTCTCTCATCAACCTTTTTTATGAATTCTTATGTCACGCCATTACGCTGCCGAAATTGCACCGATTTTCTAAGCCAATGCCTTTGTGTAGTGAATACCACGCCCATTTCTCCATCAAGGGTATTCAACTTTATGCAAATTTACTTATTGATTATAAAGTTTCATGTATGAATTCCACATTGATTTATCGTGGAATAAATGATTATGTTTATTTAATCCATGTTTTATGACCCATGTGGCACACTTATGCATGAAATGAAATGTTTAATAAGGGTGCACCCTTATAGCACTCCAATGCATTGGGTAAAGTTTAGTATCATGATACATCATGTGAAATGAGTGTTGAATCATGCTAATTCAAGTGCAATGAGGGTTTACTCGTGATTCATGCGCAATGAGGATTTACTCTTGCTCTATGTGCTATGGGCCTATGCTCATGCTAATTCCATGTTTAGTGTTGTTGCCACATTTCCATGTTATGATTATCATGATTTATCGTGCCTTTATGTTCATGTTTCTCTTGTGATATATTGATATTCCTAAGGTCTAACATGTATTGTACACCTCATGTTATTCCATGTGTATTCCCTTACTGGGCTTTATGGCTCACCCTTTTCTTATGCATGTCCTCAGGTTATCCCATGCAATGGTAAGTACGAGGGAATGTAGTGGTCATGTAAAAGAAGTTTTAGGTAAAGATTTTGTATATCATGTTTTAGGTTATTATGAAATGATACTAAGCCCCAAAGACACTAGACCTATCAATCATCCATGTTTTATCAAGTGAATGGTTTATGTAATAAATCATGTTTAAGTTTGTAATAAAAGCAGGGGTGTCATAGTTGGTATTAGAGGATAGGTTTAGTTATTTTTGGGATTAGGATTGGAAAAACCTAGTAAAGCCTTAGATAAAAGACTAAGTATAATAAAAACATACCTATGTTTTGGTAAGTACTGAGTAAGTGGTTTATCAAGAAAATATAACCCTGTTTGGATACGAGCAGGTAGAGGCGGCTCTGGCACATATGTATCCTAGGGTTAAAACCTGAAAAAACCGCTTTGAGCTAGACTCAAATGGGAACTAGTGCACGAAAACAGGCCTTGATGAACTCTTGGTTACGACACTCCCAGTGGATATGTTTTGATAAATTCACAAGCTTAGTATGAACCCTTATTAAGGGAATTAAAAAAATTCCCTTAAGAATATATGTTAGAAGGTAGATCATGAAAATCCTAGATTGAAGCCTACAGACTCATGAGTTAAGGAAATAAATGTTTATTTATAAGTCATCAAATTTTTATTTGGATTACCCTTTATGTGTTATCCCCTAACTTTACTTTTATTCCAGCCAATGGCCTGTAATAGGAGGACTTGGGCTAACAACCGATGTGAAGATCAGTTTGATGACTGTACTAATGAGATGCCCAATCCAATAGGAGTGAGAATTGTGAACTTTGTCATGATTCTCTCTTAGATAACTCAAGCTTTGAATAGAAACACAGGTCAAGAGGAACATTCAAACCCCCCTAAGAATGAACAAGTCTCTATCGAGAGCTTCATGAGAGAATGGCCTCTTACTTTTAGTGGATCTTCCGACACCACGATCGCTGAAAAATGGATCAAATCCATTGAAAATATCTTATCCATCCTTCAATGTTCTGAACAAGAGAAGGTCCTCCTGGAGGCTTATCGTATGGAGGGTGAAGCTGATCAATGGTGGATGTCGATAAAAAATATGAAGCCTGAGGAGGAGATCAAGGAGATGGAATGGAAGAATTTCCGGAAGATGTTTTTCGATAAATATTTTCCACGCACCCTCCGGCTTAAGATGGAAAGGGACTTACTTTCCCTCAAGCAAAAAGATGAATAATCTGCTGGAGCGTACGAGGAAAACTTCACAAGGTTTGCACGATACGCTTCTAGATTTGTCGTTACCCCCAAATGAAAGGTTAACTGATTCTTTGGTGGGCTGAAGCCTAGCCTGCAGAAATCATTAGCGATCCGTGACTTCAACAGATATGAGGAAATTGTTCGATGTGCCCTCAAGGTCTAGATGGAGATCAGGGAATCACAAGGGTATCATGGGGAAAAGAAGCGTATGGTGGACTTCAATGTTGGCGGTCCGATGGATAAATCCAACGGTGCTAAGAAGATATAGCACCCCACTTGCCAAAAGTGCGGAAAGAAGCACCCTGGAAATTTCCTTAAGGGGACGAGGAAATGCTTTAGGTGTGGAAGAGATGGGCACCTAGATGTTAACTCCAGGCAAGAAAGACACATGGCTGCAATAGAGGAGAGGAACGCTCCATTAAAACCTCAATGTGTTGTTCATTGCTACAAATGCAAAGAACCGGGACATCTTGAAAATAAGTGCCCTAATCCAAGGGTTTTTGGAGGCACCCAACAACCTCCAAGGCAGCAAGGAAGAGCTTTTTCCATTACTTCTGCCAAAGTGAATCCCAACAACAAAGTAGTGACATGTATGCTAGTTATTCATTCAATAATAGTGAACGTACTTTTTGATTCAGGTTCTATGCATTCTTTTATATCTCGAAAGTTTAGTAGAACAATCCCAACACCACCACAAATCATGGAAGTGAAGATTTCAGTGAGTATGACAAATGGAGGAATCATTTCATCCCATGAATATAAGTCCTCCCCTATTATAATTTGTGGATTTAATTTCCCAGAAAACCTCATCATACTCCCTCTAGTGAAATTTGATGCAATTCTTGGCATGGATTGTCTTTCCTTATATAGAGCCAACATAAATTGTCGGGAGAGAGAAATCACACTCCATAAGGAGAATCGACCCCCGAATCCTTAAAAGTGTAAGAAGGAAGATGAATCTCTTTTAGATCCATCATCTCAAGCATGGATATTACTGCCCTATGAGCACTTGTATCTGGCTCAGATGATTTAGTCCAAGGAAGACACCAGCCTTAGAGAAATTCCTATTCTGAGGGAATTCACTGAAGTGTTTCCCGAGGAACTGCCTGGTCTTCCTCCTAGAAGATATTTTGAATTATCAATTGAACATATACCCGGGGCTTTAACAATATCCAAGAATCCATATAGAATGGCTGTTGTAGAGCTTGGAGAGATGAAGAAACAACTACAGGAGAATCTGGATAAAGGGTTTATACACCCAAGTACTTCACCATGGGGTGCACCAGTCCTCTTCGTCAAGAAGAAGTATGGGTCAATGCGGCTTTGCATTGATTATCGTGAACTTAACAAAATCACAATAAAGAACAAGTATCCTCTTCCATGGATTGATGACTTGTTTGATCAGATACATGGAGGACAATACTTCTCCAAGGTAGATTTGAGGTTGGGATATTATCAAGTAAGGGTGAAGAAGGAAGATTTCCCCAAGACTGCTTTTCATAGAAGATACGGGCACTATGAATTCATAGTAATGACTTTCAAACTCACCAATGCTCCAGAAATATTCATGGACATGATGAATAGAGTCTTTAGAGATTACCTAGACAAATTTTTGGTAGTCTTTATAGATGATATTCTAATATACTCCAAAACTAAGGAGGATCATGAGGAGAATTTACGAACTGTACTAGAGACTTTTTGCCAGGAGAATCTCTATTAAAAGTATTGAAAGTGTGAGTTCTGGTTGAATGAGGTCTCATTCTTGGGCCATATCATCACAAGCAATGGGATATCTGTGGATCCCTCCAAAACAGATGCAATTGAGGGATAGAAGAGGCCAACATCGGTAATGGATATCTGTAGCTTCTTGGGGTTAGCTGGATATTATCGATGATTTGTGAGAAATTTATCATTATTGTCCAACCCTCTTACCAAGCTAACTCAAAAGGGAGTAAATTTTTCTTGGAGTGATGAATGTGAAGAAAGATTCAAGGAGTTGAAAAGGAGTATTATCACTGCGCCCATGCTCACTTTACCCACAAGTGGGGAAATTTTTGTGGTATTTAGTGATGGTTCAAATAAGGTCTTAGGTTGTGTGCTGATGCAGAATGATAAAGTGATATCCTATGCCTCAAGGTAGTTGAAAATCCATGAGAAAAACTATCCAATGCATGATCTGGAGTTAACAGTGGTGGTCTTTGCCTTGAAAACTTGGCGACATTATCTCTATGGGGAGAAATGTGAGATATATACTGACTACAAGA
Organism: Viscum album; assembly: GCA_963277665.1. NCBI lineage: Eukaryota > Viridiplantae > Streptophyta > Magnoliopsida > Santalales > Viscaceae > Viscum > Viscum album. The sequence goes on from OY728166.1 coordinate 727,103,029, forward strand.
GTCTTAAATATATATTCACATAGAAAGATCTTAATATGCACAAGAGAAGATGGATAGAGCTCATCATGGATTATTACTGTTCAATACATTACCACCCTGGGAATGCGAACAAGGTGGTAGATTCCCTATGTAGAAAGGACCCAGCGATTCTATCAATGATGAGAATTGAGAACGATCCAATCTTCTTAGACTTGATGAAGATGGACATGGGAATCATAAAGAAGGGAACATCATCAATCCTTTCACAAATGATTTCTCAACCATCTCTTTTGGAAAGGTTAAAGGATGCTCAAAAGGATGATGTGGGAATTCAAGAAAAAGTTGAAGCTATCAAAAAGTAGAAATCCTTAGTGTTTATTGTTAATGAAGAAGAAATTGTGCGGTTTGGGAAAAGACTATGTGCTCCATCTAGTATGGAGCTGAAGAAGGAACTTTTGGATGACACACATAGTTAAAATTTATCTATTCACCTAGGGAGAAAAAAGATGTATTGAGATCTCCAAGAAAACTTTTTTTGGGATAATATGAAGAAGGAGATCACTGAATATACATCAAAGTGCCTGGTGTGTCTGCAAGTGAAGGCAGAGAGGTAGAAGTCTAAGGGGAGGATGCCACCATTTCCCATACCATAATTGAAATGGGATAACATCACCATGGGCTTTGTCACCGGAATTCCAAGGACATCCAAAGGAAACAATGCAATCTGGGTTTTTGTGGATCATCTTACAAAGATAGCACACCTCATTACTATTCTAGAGGATTTATCGTTGGATCAAATAGCACAGATTTATATCAATGAAGTGGTATGGTTTCATGGAGTAACACTATATATTATGTCTGACCAGGATCCAAGATTCACCTCTACGTTTTGGAAGAGTCTTCAACATGCTCTGAACACTGAACTGAACTTTAGTATGGCCTATCATCCCCAAACTGATGGCCAATCCGAGTGGACTATCCAAACACTTAAGGAAATGTTGAGATCATGCTCAATGGAATTTAAAGGAGGATGGGATCAACATCTTCCTCTGGTTGAGTTCTATTATAATAACAGTTTCCACTCAAGAATCCAAATGGAACCATATGAAGCCCTGTATGTGAAAAGGTGCAGAACACCGGCATGTTGGGATGAGGTCGGTGAACGTAAGTTGCTTGGACCGGAAATGGTCGATGAAATGGTGGAGAAGGATAAAACCATTCAGCGGCATATCAAGGTATCCTAGAGTCGATAAAGAGTTATGAAGAAAACCGTCTATGAGACCTTGAGTTTAAAAATGAAGACATGGTGATTCTATGCATATCTCCATGCAAGATGGTCATGAGGTTTGGAAATAAAGGAAAGTTATTTCCAAGGTATATCGGCCCCTTTGAGATTCTTGATTGTATTGGGGCTATGGACTATCGACTAGAACTTCCACCTACCATGGCCAATGTTCATGATGTCTTTCATGTATCCCTCTTAAGGAAGTACATACCAGACCCTTCACATGTACTCTCTTCTGAGGTGGTACTATTAGAAGAAGATCTTTCTTACGAGGATAAAGTAGTCAAGTTCTTAGATCGTAGAGAAAAAGTTCTATGAAATAAGACAATGCCCCTCATCAAGATGTTGTGGAGAAACCACAAGTTTGAAGAAGAGACTTGGGAATCAGAGGAAATGATGAAGCTGAGTTACCCACATCTGTTTTATGTGGGAAAAGGAAAATTTTGAGGGTGAAATTTCTTAAGGGGGGAATATTGTAAGACCCAATGTTTCATTAATAGAAACCCCTCTTCATCTAATTAAATGTCTATTTATGTTTATATAAAATTTCATCTTCTTTGGTTTTATGTTAAGAATTTTGACTGTTGCTAATATTGCCATTGAACAGTGATCACATGATTAGTATAAATATAGGGCTTTAACAAATGCAATTTACTCAGACAAAAGAAGCGATGACCTCATCCAGTATAATTGCTCCATACGATGCCCATTTGTCAGAGCTCGGAAAAGAGGTGGCATCCTTTGGTTTCGATCTTGACCAAGCCCAAGCTAAGCATCACCATGTCAAGCTCGAACGAGACCATATACAGGAAAAGTGGATGTTGATAGAGATTACCACTCGAGCGATGTTATCCGAGCCACCCCAAGAGTCTGTCACCATCGTAAACCTTACCCTTAGGTCTTATGTGGCTATTTTCAGGGGTTATGTAACAAATCGCTAGTACTATATCCATGTACATTATTTTTTTGAATATACTTTCTTGTCATTATTGATACATTGTAAATAGTTTTTAAAGTTCAAATAATGTTTTTAGATATTATTTAATTAATAATTCTATTTTATTAAATTAAGGGATTTTTGAATTAAATAATATTTTAATAAAATATTATTATTATTATTATTAAATTAATTTTATTATAAATAAATTTTCATATAATTTTATGAATGCAATTGTAATTTTTATTAAGGTTTGAAAGCCATTTTTGTCCAAACCCATGACTTTTCGATAAATGTCAGTTTTTATTTTAAAAGGGAAAATTAACATATTTATAAAATTATTTAGATAAAATAAATATTATTTCTAGAATCAAGACATTGAAATTATCCAACGGTGAATTTTTCATAATTTTCTGAGATAGTCAAATTTTTGGGTAAAAATTAAATACCGTTTAAATATATAATCTGTTTTATGACATCATAATGACCCAATAGTGATCTAATAAAATACTATAAGCTTTATGTTCGGCCAATATATGTTCTTTAATTAAATTAATGTGATTTTGGAATTGTTTTAATTACTTTTACAAAGCATTAATGGACCCCTCAAGACTTATTAAACATCTTGTCCTTTTAAATTATTTTCCACGGGAGTGTGACTCACCTCCACATAAGCAACCCCATTATTTTAAGAATTTAGGACTTTGGACTTATAAAATATTTTTTTCCTCTTCCCTTTTCCAGAAACCATGGGCAAAAACCATGGGATGGTTTGTGGTTTGGATTAATTTAATATAAGGGGTCCCAAACCTAAATAATTACGAATTACCTCACCTTTCCTATATAAACCCATCCAAGCTCCCACTTACTCCTCACTAAAAGACTTTTTAGTTCGTCCAACCTCTGCCCTACTCTCTCTAGAATCCTCCCAAGGTTCCCCAAGATCCCAAGAAGCCTCTCACAAGCCTCTCTCTAGCCTTTGGAAGCACACTTCCAAGTAAGGGTTTTTCTTCCTTTCACTTTTTGTCCAATTTTTATTAATATTGTTATGCCCTTTTAATTTCAATTATAAATGCTGGGGTATGGTTTCACACCTACCCCATACTACCCTATTATTGTTTTAATGATGAGAAACTCCTTTATCTCTCATTAAATGTTTCCCATGTACACCCGTTACTATGCTGAAATTCCGAAAGGAACTTCTCTCTCTTCTTTTACATTCAAGAAATACTTTTGTATCATGAATCTAAATTCCATTAAAATTGTTTGGATATGTTTCTATATGACCCCATTACTATTCATTTCATGTAAATATTATGAGACCCCTTTCTCTCTCATCAACATTTTTTATGAATTTTTATGTCACGTCATTACGCTGCCGAAATTGCACCGATTTTCTAAGCTAATACCTTTGTGTAGTGAATACCATGCCCATTTCTCCATCAAGGGTATTCACCATTATGCACATTTACTTATTGATTATAAATTTTCATGTATGAATTCCACATTCCTTTATCATGGAATAAATTATTATGTTTATTGAATCCATGTTTTATGATCCATGTGGCACACTTATGCATGAAATGAAATGTTTATGAAGGGTGCACCCTTATAGCACTCCAATGCATTGGGTAAAGTATAGTATCATGATAGGTCATGTGCAATTAGGTTTGACTCATGCTAATTCAAGTGAAACTAGGGTTTACTCGTACTTCACGTGAAATAAGGATTTTCTCATGCTCTATGTGCAATGGGCCTTGGCTCATGCTAATTCCATGTTAAGTGTTGTTGCCACATTTCCATGTTATGATTATCATGCTTTATCATGACTTTATGTTCATGTTTCTCTTATGATCTATTGATATTCCTAATGACTAATATGTATTTTACTCCTCATGTAATTCCATGTGTATTCCCTTACTGGGATTTATATCTCACCCTTTTCTTATGCATGTCCTCAGGTTATCTCATGCAATGCTAAGTACGAGGGAATGTAGTGGTCATGTAAAGAATGTTTTCAATAAAGATGTTGTATATCATGTTTTAAGTTGTTATGTAATTATCCTATGCCCCAAAGACACTATACATATCGATAATCCATGTTGTATCAAGTGAATGGTTTATGTAATAAATCATGTTTAAGTTTCTAATAAAAGTAGGGTTGTCATAAAATTGATCTCAAATTTCTACAGGGTCTCGAGAATTTATCTTTGAATTTATTCCACTTGAATCTTCATGTATTGGATCATCCTTAATGGAAAATAAAGTGAAAGTTATTTTTTATTCCTTTTATAACTTATAATATATTTATATTATTTATTTCTCTTTTGTTTAGGCTTATACAATTTTTGTGGTGGTTAGATGTCAAGAATCTTCCTAAAATCTCCAGTGCAGTTTTCTTTAGGTTTTGGATGAATTTATTCTAGATCTGGTGGTCTTGGTGGATGAATATTATCTACAATTATTTTAGTTAACATAAACACACAATACATGGGTTTAGTTATTGTTTGTAACTATATTTTCTCTACATTTTTTGATATAATTTATATTAAATTACTACATTGGTTCCTCAATTCTTATACATCAATACCTAGATTGTCATCTTTAGGTTCTTATTACTAGTGTACTGGTGGTGGTGTAGTGGTTGAAGATTGTCCCAATTGATTTTTTTAAGAGAGGGGGTTATTGGTGGTATGATTTCATGTATGTTTTATGGTAAGGTGGTGGGGTTTAGAGTAGTGAAGTTTGTTAGAATTGATTTTTCGAGTGGTATAGAGTTTGACGTTGGTATAAATTTTGGCAGGGTGTTCTGACTTAATTCTTATGATTTTATTGACTTATAAATCCATATTGTATTGGTTTGTGTTATCAACATCATTTAATGGGTGGATAAAACTACTTCAACTTAGTTTTTGTTGTAAAACCCTACATACCGTATACTTTAGTATAATGGTCAGTAAAATGAGTATGAGATGAACATTAACCACATACCCTGACTACTGTTAATAGTCCAATGGTATATTTCATATCCCACAGTCCTATAATTATATTAAATTCTTCAAGTCTATATTCCAACAAAGGTGAAAAATCATATGTTATCACCCCATGGATACCTCCTGTGATTATACCTATTATTCCAAATTGTTGTGATTTCTTAGCAGTATTCTTGATCAATAACTTGGATTCCTCTTGGTATTTTTATACTAGAGAAAACCATGATGATGTTTCTAATAGGAACCTATAATTTTTCAAAAGGGAATGATAAAATAAGACTCTACAGATTGATGTGGGAAACTAGTATATAACTTCTTAAACTTCTTATAGTACTGATATATTATATCTCTAAAATATTTTCTAATGAAATAAAACTTCTTCCTGATGGTTGTACTCCTAAAAGTAGGCATGAACCACTAAAGAAAGGATTTTTTAAAGTAACACAATAAGGAACTTTTCATTATTTTATGTGTTATAACCACTCCTTAGTATCTATTTTTGGTGAAAGTGGGTATAAAATCCACATGAATTTCTCCTCATCTACTCCTATATGCTTCATTGTTGGGAAAACAAATGTAAATTATTAAATATTATTTTTTATGTTAGTATCCTTCAAGACCATGGAGCATATATAATACTTTTATTAGACCAAATTTATGTTCAATATCATTCTAAAAAGAAATTATATAAATTTGATTATTTTTATTGATGAATTACAGTGCACTAAGATCTCTAAAATTTTGATTGGGATTCGCTTCCATGTTGCATGACTCAAAGTGAACACTAGATGTTTAACTTGAGTATCTCAGGGAAAAATACTCAAATTTTGGGTTCAAATTTAAAATCTTATTTATATCTATAAAGGTTCATTAACTTTTTCATTCAAAGGGCTAAATTGTTTTATTTTAGGATATGGTCTTTGACTTATATGTAGTGATTTGGAATTTCCTCTCAGGAATTTTTTTTTTGATGTTGCTTATCATGGGTTGGGGAAAAATGATTTTTATTAAAATGTTAAATATAGTTTAAGTGGAAAATCTAGTATTTTCTCCAAAGATAAGGTCATAAAATTAGGATTCACTCTTAGGAAAATGAAAAAGGGTGTGTTTTGAAACTATTTTTAATTTAAAAAATATTAAAAGTAAGTGATTAAAAATAATATTATGAGAAGGGTGATTTAGTATGATTTGGATTTCCAAATACAATTCTATCCTGATATTTAAAGTTATATAACTCCTATTTTGGTTAGCTAATTAGTGAGAAGATTCACAATCACATTCCCTCTCACCCCCTGCATCATGATGTAGATGATAATATTACCATTTATAATATTATCTTACACGAACATCCTTGTTATATGATTATGATTTGTAGTGAATACCCCTTAATTGAATTAATTAATCCTTTTTTAAGTATTGTTATTCCTAAAAATTAAAGTGTCTCTACTATCTCTTCCACATATACAAACAATCTTCGAGAACTTCATAACTCATCCATGGGATATTCCATTGTATATAGATGAGAAAAATTAGTGGGAAATTATAGATCAATGGCCATGGATATAGAAAAATAAAATAATTTAGACCAAATATAATAACATAAAATATTATGAATTGATACTGAAGATCAAATCCAGTTAAAAAAGAGAATAAATTTTATTTTATGAAGTCCAAGGACTCAAACATTTAAAAGGAAAACAACACCTTCCCCAAAAAAATCAATAAATAACACTCTATTTGAAAGGTATCAGATATGAGAGTGGAAGAATATAACATTTGATAACTAAAAAAATATTAAATAAATTGAAAATAGTATAGTAGATTCAGTCATAATATAACTCCAAAAACTCAAACTCTCTAACCTCCTGTAAACATGGACCTATTTGGGCTTATTTGCCTTTTATAGATTTATGGTTCCCCTTTTTTTACTCTGCTAAAAACCTATATGGTATTCCATTTTTTTGTTTTTATAATGTTTCATTATTTATTGGGACTAAGAATTTCTTTGAGATATTTAGATTATATTATTTGTAAAAATTATATTCTAATCTTCCAAATGGTCCATTAGAAATTTAATCCATCAAACCACTATAATTTTTCATGTAGTAGAACATTGGAAAAACCAAAACATCAAAAGATAACTTCCCAGAATAAATGTGTACCAAAAGTATGAATTAAAGGCTCCAAACCCACTACATAATGTTGAACTCACACACACCTTATATGAAAAAAATCAAACATTCAAAGAAACAAAAAATTAATACAATATATATGTATAAAAAATAGAAATAAGAAAAGAGATTAAAGTGATTTAGAAAATATTTATTACATGAAGAAGAGAAACATGATGTCTTTCATTTCATTAACTGAAAGTTCAAAGATTACATTAAACTAAAATAGAAGGTAGTAATATTTCATTATAGTTGATTAAATATTTGTAAACCTATGATGTGATTTATATAATACGGATTCACTATTTTTGTATAGGTTTCATTATACATGATTGGTACCAAATTTATTTTATAGGGACCACAGTCGATCATCACAATCACAATGTCATTTATATTCTTGGAGAGCCTCCATATGTATGACAACAAAATCATTTTACTCATATTATTATATGATTTTAAACATAAATATCCATTAATACAATTCAGGGATCATAAAGGCCTAGTGTCTTTGGAAGAATAGGATTATATTAGATCAAACAGAACATAAAACATGGAATGCTTATTTAATTCTCCATAATAAACTCTTAAAATCAACTTGACATCCTAAAAATAAATGTAATAATATGGGGAATACATGAAAGTAATGGGTGAGCTAAAATTCATTGTAAGGGAATAAACATGATAAGGAAGCATAACACGTGAGTCAAAGATATAACATGATATCAAAAAATAGAATTATAATGATTATTTTCATGGAATAATACAATAAATAACATGGTATAAAAATATAATGGCATTATAATAAATTTTGGAACAACATATAAGATGATATAAATACGAGTAAAGGGTAACTTCCTATATAATATTACATGGTGGACAAAGTCCCATAATGGAGTAGGTTTGCTCCCAAATCCCATACATGATGCCTCATGAGACTGGTCCACCTAATGAATTTGAGGTATGTTAGGGTGAAGCCATAATTACATGTTCATGATAAATTTCTTCCTTATAAATTAAATAAACCTTAAGGAAAAACATAATAATCACCCACAAAAGAAAATGGGCTACACAATCTTGATTTATATTATATTCGAAGGAAATTTCATAATGAAGGTATTTGAGAAATGATCGTAAGGAATGAATTTCCACATAAAAAGGGATAATAAGATATTTATAAATTTAAAATACATTTATAAAAAATGTATAAGAATTTATGAACATTTAGAGTGAGATAAAGTGAGTTAAAGAGAGAAAGTTCATAACCCAAGAGAAATGGTGGTTTAGATAGATAACTTTATTTAGGCCTGATTCGCCAGGTGAATTATTTAAATATATGGATAACAAAATAAATTTAATTATTTACTTTATTTAGCACATTTTCTGGGATTGTTATTAATTTTAATTGATTCATTACCATGTTATATTAAATTACTTAATCATTTTGGGTAATGTCAGATGTTTTTTCGGTTCATATATCCAAAATCACTTTGGAACGTTAATAAAGGTAAAATATATTGTTAATTAATCATATAAATAATTTTAATCATGAAATAAGTATACATTATATATATAAATTATACTTTTAAAACCAAATATGAAATATGGTTATGAATAATGAACTACATTATAACCATGGAGACGGGAGGGCGTACGTGCACATGAGTAACATTTTCATTTGTCAACAAGCATGATGGAAATAAGGTAACTATTGTGTTATATTTATTTGATGAAAACTATATCAATAATATCATAATATTTCTTTAAAAACCCTTACATATACCATTCGTGTGATGTGGTAATAAAAATAAATCACATCGCTTCACGAGGCGATGGTCTGTCGGGAAAACGAAGGACATTATCATTAATTCAATAGATGATAAGTTAAAAAATTATAAGATATATTTATTTTATAAATAATTAATATTTATTTGATATAAAATATAAACTAAAAACTAATATTTATTACCTTACATGTAATGAATATGCAAAAAAATAATCACATCGCTATGCCAGATAGTTGTACACCGTACACATGAGCGACATTATCGTATTCACTACAGATTAGGAACTAAGATGGTATGTATTATATTATAATTATATAAGTATAATTATATCATAAATATAATATATAAATATTATATACACCATTATATATATTCCTGAAAAGAGGTGAAGGAAAATGAATTACATCAGTTCGCGAGGGAGTAGTCCTCCATACACACGACCAATAGTCTGGTTTCCCATTTGAGGGAGGAGGAGACGGTTGTATGTTATTAAATTAAAATAATAACATATTAGTATATAGATAATACTAAGGTTATTTTAGCAGAATTATTTAATAATATTTTAAGGATGTGAAGTGTGAAATAAAATAAAATGACCCGACTAAGGGAATTACCTCTACTTTATACAACTTCTTTTGGTTATCAAAAAAATCCATCCAAGGATGTATTTATGAAAAAAACTAAATATTATAGGAAGAGGGAAGGTATTTAGGTAAGTGAATCTGGTAGTTATTGGTTGATATAATTGGTTTTTTATGTGTGTAGGGGAGAGGATAAGGGGTGGCCTTTTATAAGTGGGGGAGAAAACACACGTGGAATATTTGAAAAGAAAGAATCCCACACTTTTTTTTACATGTTATAGGGAACTAAAATATAAAAATTCTATATTTTTTAAGTCCTAAGGTCTCAATATTACTATAAAATATTCATTACACATGTTTTGTGTCTTCATTAACCCTTATCTTCTATGTTTAATACATGGAAAACCTGTTCTTACCTTAACCCTGGTAAATAATTTTTACTTTATTAGCTATTCATTATGGTAAAAAATGATGTTGAAAATATTCAATAAAATAAATTATTTTGATGCCAAAAATTGATTCATTTTCTTTAAAATTTAACTAAAATAAGTGGAATAATTTAACATAAAATTAAACCTGTAGAAATTTCAAAAAAAAGGGGTTTTCAAAGAGAAACTTTCAAAATATTAAAATGATTTTATATTATAATCCAATATTTAATTGATTACAATGCCCTATATTAGTTTAATTTTAATATAATTTAACTAATTTTACTTTGAAAATAATTTAAAATAAAATATACCTTTATAAATAATTTAAATGAGTTGAAGTTTTCTAAAAAAATCAGTATTTTTCACTATTTAGTAAAAAATCAATCATTTCATAAAATTATCTAAAATTGACCCAAAGATAATTTTGACAAGTATATTTGAAAAATAATGTTTATTTTTAAAATAAATTTTCTAAAATTAGTAAATATTAATTTTAAATTATCTATACAAAGTGTGACTGAATTACATTTTAGAATAATAATGTTTTTCAGAAAAAATTTCATTTTCTTTATACTGGTTCTTATTTTATTTATGATAAGTAAATAAATATTGAAATTATTTTATCAATTTTAAAACCAAATAATTTTAGAATTTTGATTTTTCTAATTTAAATCATCCAACTTAACAGTTAGGTTAAAATGGTGACATTCAAAAAATAATATTTTAATAGAGTATTGTGTTTTATTTAAACCTGATGTTGTGTGCATTGAAATCTATTGAATAAATTGAATTTATCCAAAAAGAAATATATTGTAGATTCATAGGGTATTAAATTCTGCTCCCTAATTAATTTCACCTTTGGATTTCGATATTACATACTATGGTGAAAAATATGTGATGGTACTTACACTTTATTTCCTCTTCTGGTTCCCAAGTTTTTTCATCAACTTTATGGTTTTTCGACATAAATTTTACCAGGTGAGTTAACTTATATTATAGAAATTTTTCATTATGATTCAAGATCATCATTGGGTTATCCTCATCTGAAATTTATTTCTCCAACAGTACCACCATTGGATTCAGTACAAGTGATGGGTCTGGTATATACTTCCACGAGATGGATACATGGATTATATCATGAACATGAGATAGGTCAGGTGGTAGTGATTGTTGATAGGCCAACACTCTGATGTAATCAATGATCTCAAGGGAAAAAAATTATCTAGGACTAATATTTAACTTCTTCTCAAACCTCATGAATTTATTACATGGTTAAATACAAAAGAACACCTAATCTATGACCACAAACTCCGGGTCTCATTGATGGTCAACTGTAGATATTTTATATAAATTATTCTTGAATTTATTATTGAGATGAATGGTTCAGAACTTATTTATCATATATTTGGATAAATAGGGCCTGATAAACTTCTTCTCCCCAACTTCATCCATGTATATTAGATTCAAACACCACTACCCACATGGGGCCTCATAAGGTTTCATTTCAATTCTATAATTGAAACTGATGTTATATGATAACTCTAATATGGGAATGTGTGGATCCTGATATCCATGAAAACACCCTGAACAAGACCTCAACATATCCTCTAGGATTTGGATGGTTATTTCATTCTAACTATCCATCTAAGGGTGATAATAAGTACTGAAACTGAGTTCTATATCCAACTCTTACTGAAGGGTTCTCCAGAACAATAAGGTAAACATCAAATTTCTATCAGATTTAATAGAGAGTGGGAATCCATCTAACCATACTACTTAAATTATGTATATATTACCAATTTTTTCAAGAGATAAATAATCATTTATGGAACTGAAATGTTCCATCTTTGTAATGTAATCAACTACCACCCAGATAATGCTTTAGGCTTTGGGTGTCCTAGGGAGTCCTATGATGAAATCCATGGTTATGTTTTCTCATTTGAATACTTATATGAGAAATAGTTTCATTATAACCTTAAACTTATATCATTCATCCTTGAATTTTTTTCATTCCACACATTAAGATACAAATTCCACAATCTCCCTCTTTATGTTTTCTCAATAATTTTTTTTCTTTAGATATGTATACATATTTATTTTTCATAGATGAATAGTAAAGGAAAGGATATGCGAATCATTTTGGAGATTCCTCTTTAGATTTAGTTTTATGGGACACATATCGGGGTTAAAAACCTTATAACCCCATATTTATCATGGTTGAACTCTAAAATATTCACTACCATTTTGCAAAACCCCATATCCTTTATGGGCCTCCTTGGTCCTTTCAAAAATGAATGGTAGATAAGTTATCTAAGAAGGTTATATGAATATACCTTTACTATTACCATATCCATTCATTTAAAATCTAAGATAATTGGATCCTAATCAATTCTCATCATTGTTAAAATTGTTGGACCCTTTATACTTAAAGAATCAACCACTTGATTTTTCCCATGATGGTCATCAATTAAGTAGTCATGGTCCATGATTAGCTCTAACCATCTTCACTAACACATGTTGGTCTCATTCAATGTGTATATATATTTGAGGCTTTTGTGATATTTATATATTTTGAACTTCTCCCCATAGATATAATGTTTCTAGATATTTCGTATAATTATCACTCCACCAAACTCTAAATCATGCGTTAGATAGTTATGCTCATGGAATTTCATCTACCATGAGGCTAGGATATCACTTTATCGTTATTCATTACTAAACAACTCAAACCCTTATTTGAAGCATAGTTGTAAACCAAAAAAGCTCCCTAAGTGAGGAAAGAATAAATACTAATGCAATGATAACCCTATTTTTTAACTCATTAAGGATTTATTCACATTCATTCATCTATAAATTTTACTTCTTTTCCTGTTAGATTAGTTAGTGAGTTTGGTAATCTTGAAGTTTTTTTTTACAAAATTTTAGTAAAAACTACCTAATCTAAATAAACTACAAATATATTTTACTGGTGTTGTTCAATTCTAGCCCTCAATTTATTTTTCCTTAAAAGGATCAAAATATATCCCTTTTTTGTGACAATATACCCCAAGAACGATACTTCTTTCATCTAGAAATCACATTTACTATACTTTTCATTTGCCTTTTTTCCTTTCTCAAATCACATAGCATAATATTTAATTGTTTTTCATGATCCTCCTTACTATTTGATTAAATCCAAATGTCATCTTTAAACTCACTCTATAAAAACCTTATTCTAAATGAATTTTTGGGAATATCATACTTCTATACCATTAATTGGTGATATCCCAACTGAAGGTCCACTTTAGAGAAATATTGATCTCTAATCAGTTGATTGAACAAGTCATCTATCTATGCAAGAGATTACTTTTTATTTGTCATGATTTTTTAAGTTATTGAAAAATCAATATTGAGGTGCATTGTCCCATCATTCTTATTGATAAAGATGACTGTCCAAACCCATACTGAATCACTCGGGCATATAAAAACCCTTTCCAGATTATCTTCTAACAACATATTCAGTTATCCCAACTCAATGGTGGCCATTCTATATGGAGTCTTCGATATGGGTAGAGTTCATGGTATAATTTTGATCAAGAAATCAACCACTTGGGTAAGAGGAAGACTAGACAACTCTTTAGGGAATACATCTATATAATCCCTCACAATAGGTATGAGTTAAAGAATGATTCTCTCCTTTGTCTCAATCATATGGGCTAGATATTATTTCTCACAGGGAAGTAATATACATGGTTGAATAGAATACCCAAGGGGAGATTCATCCTTCTCCTTACACTTATACAGAATTGGAGGATGACATGGGATTTGAAGAGTGATCTCCATCTCTTGAGAATTGTTGTTGGTTTTATATAGGGATATAAAATCCTTGCACAAAATAGAATAAAACTCCACTAAAGTATGTAAGGTGAGATTTTAATGAAGAATAATTCCAAAATAATAGACTAGGGATAAATTATATACTTGGTATGAACCCATTGCTCCATTTTTTTGTTCTCATTAATAGCTGAACCACCATGTTTTTTGGAGGCATTTGAACAATTCTACTAAACCTTCATGACATTAAAGAATTCATAGAACCATAATAAAAATATATGTTTTCTATTATTTCATGAATAACCATCATACATGTTACCACATCATTGTTTTCATCCACCTCAGCCTTAATGATAACATACATCTTTCTTCGTCGCATTTGGTGTAAAGAACCAAAATTTTATCAATGGAAATTCCCTTATTATCATTATTTTATATTGAATAAATCACATATAATACACACTACATGATGAATGAATGTAATAATAAGTATTTATCGAAATTAAGGATCCTAAACCAGTGTAATAATAACAAGACCTATAGAACAATAATGTGACCCTTAAGAATAGTAACCTGACCAATAGAATAGTTACCTCACCTATAAAGTATAAATTATATTTATCCATATTATAAATGAAAATATAATATAATTATATCATAGTATAAGTAAATAAATGTTTTAGAAATAATAAATTATGGGTTGGTATATTTGTAAAGTATAAATATTTAATTAAAATTTTTGTAATTAAAATAATGATTTAAAATAAAATTTATTTTCTTAAAATTTAATTGTAAATTAATATTTTTTTCTTATTATTATAAAAAAATTTATGAAACCTTAATTAATTTTTCATAATGTTATAAAATCAGTTATAATTTTAAAATTGGTATTTTTTGAATAAATAATGATTTTATTTGAAAATTAATTTTCTCATATTTAGAAAATAATTTTCATAAAATGGAGGCCATTTTTAAATTCTACGCATCTAAAAATTGTTAGGGTTAATTTTTAATATTTTTCAATAGTTGAATTTCTAGTGAATAGTGAAAAACAATAATTTACGGTATTTAACAAATACGTAAATTATCAACTCATAGATGATGTATGGATTATTTAATCCCATACTACTGAACTATCCACCATCATTTTCATATATTTAGTGATAATTCTAAAAATATTTATTGTATTGATCCAAAATAATAAACTAATTAATAAATTAATGAGAAAACCCCCTCTCCTATAATATAAATAATACCCCTCACCCCATCTTCTCCTCACACCTCTAATGCCTTGAAGATTGTGAAAATTCTACAAACACCACTTCTAAATCCCCTATCCCACATCCATGAGACATTGGTATCATTAAAAGACCAAAACTTTTTCCCTAGAGAGGTTCTCAAGTAATATAAATTCAGGAAGTAAAAACATATGTCCTTTTATTTTAATTTGTTTTTGATTTTTTATATTATTATTCAATACTGACATCCCCTTATCTTAGTGTAATGGTTAATTCAGTATCTTAATATGCTATAATTTTATTATATTAATGTAATAATCCATCATAATTTATTCCCCCTCCCCTTTTAATTCTAAAAAGGAAAACATTGTTCGTGATGTGTTAATTTATCATATTCAAGGATGAAGAGTTTTTAATTTCCTTTATCACCTTTAATAATGGTTATAAAATCATTTATATGGTTAAAAATTATTATAATATATTTATTATAGCATGGTTAATATTTTGGCTCTAGCATATATACATAATATTAAATAATAGAAACAAACTAGTTCACGATGATCGAGAAACTACTAAACTAATCTAAACGATTATCATTAACATTTTATCTGATGATTAATCATGAACCAATATAAACAAATGAATTATATATAAATTTTGTCTTATGTAATTTAATTAATAAAATAGAATTTAAATTCTGGAAAATTATTCACATTCAAGATTATCTTTCATAGACGTATACAAATGAAGCAAGCATGAAAACTAAGGGAATGAACACTCTTGAATGATAAAATTATATCTTATAACTAATCAAAAAGGCCATAAATGAACTTAATAAAATAATAATAAATAAATAAAATGTATAAAAGGTGATGAATTAATTAATTGTTGGATTTAATTTAATTATCTTGGAAATTATGTTCAAGAGCAGAACACTTTCCAACATATGGTAAGGGATTTTTTCCCAACCTTCATTTTTTCCTTCGAGTTACACTTTATATCTCTTTAAACTAATGTAACTATTATTTTTATTTATTTAATTAATCTAAATTATATGTATATGTTCCAAAATCATGTATCCAGATCATATCATCCTTCATTTATTTGGAAATACATGTTTAAAAAATCCCCCCATCTCAATTATTTCTGATACACAAGATCGATTCAAGGGAACTTTTTGATTCCTTACCCATTTTAAGATGATATCTATAATCTATTTTAAGACACCATTATTTTACTAAAATCACTCATTTTATCATAAAAATATGTTTTTGTTCATTTCTAGGTCTAGGAAAAAAATATTTCTTTTTTTTTTCCGCCATAAACGCTCTTCAATATTTCCCTAAATCCTTAATAAAATATTTCATTTCTAATGTCTCTTAAACAATATTTTGAGTATTTTCACTCTATTTTGATATAAAATATCATTAAATATGAATATTTCCCTTATTTATTTTCATTTATTATTTAAATCATTCCTATCATTTAAACCATTATGATATTCCCTTTTTCATTCCTTTTAAAATGATTTTGATACCCAATTATTTATATGGGTGACCCTTTTATTTAAGTATCATTACTTATGCATGATTAATTATGTGTCACAAATATTCCTGAACTTGTTATGATAGGTGTTACCCTAGATTTATCTAATTCATTGGGTAATTTTTATCCTCTTGAGACGTCATGTGTAAAGATCTTGGGGGTTATCCTTGACTTGTGATCCACATGCAATGACCTTGGCGGTTTGACTTGACTCATGATCCTCCATGTGAAATGATCCTTGAATCATTCTTATATAATTTTTTATATTTCTAAAACATTTACATGATTCTATGATTACATGATCCCATGTTCTATATGTTATGCTTCCACATGTTTATTCATGTTCCATGCCTTTTTATATCCTCATGTTATGCCTTCTATCCCATGAGCTGTGTTTTATTATTATGTTTATTCCCTTATTGGGATTTTTACCTCATCACTTTTTTCTTGTATTCCCCAAGTTATCCTATGAATATTTAAAGGATCAAATAGTTTTTGGATACCATTATGAAGATTGAATAAAAGATGTTTTTATTTTGGTTTCAGGATTTCTAATTATGTATCGAATATTCCAAAGACATTAGAAAATCTGATCATTGGTTTGTATTTTAAGGATAATTATTCAAAAAATATTATCATAATATTTGTTAAATTATAGGGACATTATATTTGGAATCCGAGAATAGTCTAGTTATTTCAAAATATTAGGACTAGATAACTTTAGTAAGAACCCTAAGGACACTTCTATCCCCATGGATAACCAAGATTGAAGCTTAGAGTATCACAAATAAGGATATATTTTCATTTACAAGTTTATGCTTCTATGTTAAATATTTTATTTTTTACATTATTATTATCTAATTATTAATGAATATATAATTATACATTATTCTTCATAGTTAATGGATAAAAAAATAGAATAACTCATTCCAATAATACATGTGATATTCAATGTGACCCTTTTAATAATGACATTCCAAATATAATGGGAACAGGTTCTTAAAACATCATGAAAGTACTTGATAAACTAGATCATGTTATGAATAATAACTTGTATCATGTGTTATTCCATATTTTTTCTAATATAGATCAAGTTTCTATCAAATCATTCATGTGAAAAAAATCCTCCCATGTTTAGAGGATCTTCTAATAACCTCATAATAGAAAAATGGATTAACTCAATTTAAAAGATATTCTATTTAATTTGGTTCTAAAAAAATAGAAATTAGTGCTGGTGGTCTATCATTTTGACGGGGAAGCTGATCAGTGGTGGACAGTGATCAAGAACCCCAAGTCCAAAGAGGAAATTGATTCCATGGATTATGAGGAATTCATGAAAATATTTTTCAATAAATATTTTCCCCA
This sequence comes from Viscum album, assembly GCA_963277665.1. NCBI lineage: Eukaryota > Viridiplantae > Streptophyta > Magnoliopsida > Santalales > Viscaceae > Viscum > Viscum album. Next base: position 727,121,151 of record OY728166.1, read on the forward strand.
AACTCTCCATATCATGATGGAATGGTAATTCCATGGACAGAATCAAAAGGAAGAAGAGTCTATTAAGGCATACAAGACAAAATTCACAAGCCTTTCATGACACACCTTTTCCTTTGTATTGAACATAGAAATCTTGGTAAATTTCTTCTTCAAACAGACTAAATCCAAGTATATGAAAATCATTGGAGATTTAATACTTTGTTACCTATGAGAAGATTGTTTGTTATTCATTTATGGTTTAAATAGAGATCAGAGACTCTCAGTGGTATCATGGTCCCATAAACAAAAAGAGGAAAATGAGGTTTAATATGGGTGGATCAACAGTTAAATACTAAGATGGAAATAAAACCCAATACCGTATGTGTCAAAATTTTGGGAATAATAATCCTATTAACTATCTAGAGGGAACAAAAAATTCATCAAATATGGATTAATGGGGAATCCACCAAATAACTACCTAAAAGATATGAAAAATACAACTAATGTGGAAGAATAAGGGAAGGTTTAGATCAACACTAAGCCTATATTTTAGTGTTTCAACTATAAGGAACCAGGTAATTATGCGAACCATTTACCTAAGCCAATGATTGTTGGAGGCAATTAATAAAAACAACCCCCATGGTATCATTTAAGGACATATTTTATCACTAATATTTAGGTGGAGCCAAAAAATGATGTGGTGATAGGTAAAATGGTTATTCATTCAAGAATAGATAACATACAATATGATTTTGGTTCTACACATTCTTTTATAACATCCAAGTTTAGTATAACTATTGAAACCCCACCTCAAAATATTTATGTTGAGTTATAAATGAGAACAAAAAATGGGGAAATTATTTCTCCCAAAATTTATAACTCCTCCTCGGTTAATGATTGTGGACTAAAACTCTCAAAAAATGTTGTCTTACTTCCTTTGGTGGAGTTTTATGCTATATTTATAATGAATTATCTATCTTTATTTAAATCCAAAATTGACTGTCAGGAAAGGGAGATCACTCTTCACATCTCAAGGAATCCTCCAATTTTGTAAAAGTGCAATGAGGAGGTTGAATCTGCATATGAATCATTCTATAAATTTTGGATATTTCTTAATTTTTAGAAATAATATCTATCTCAAATGATTGATACAAATGAGAGGATCATGCTAGAAGAAATTCCCATTATGAAGGACTACACTAATGTGTTCCCTAAAGAGTTTACGAGTCTTCCTCCACACTAAGAATTTGAGTTCTCAATTGAACATATACGTTTATCGCTTCTTATATCAAAGAAACCTTATAAAATTTATGCTATTTAGTTGGAAGAACTGAAGAAGTATTAATAAGAGAATCTAGATAAGGGTTTTATATGCCCAAGTGCATCATCGTGGGGTGTGCGTGTCCTCTTCTTCATAAAGAAGGATGGGTCAATGTGCCTATATATTGATTATTGTAAGATCAATAAAATAACAATAAAGAGCATGTATCTCCTTCCATGGATAGATGAATTTTTTGATTAACTATGTGGGTCAGTGTCTTTCTATAAGGTGGTCCTTTTGTTAGGATATCACTAATTAAAGGTGATGAGGGAAAATATTCCTAGGAATTACTTTCAAATGAGGTATGGGCACTATGAGTTCCTATTTATGACTTTTAGACTCACTAAAGATCCAAAAATTTTATTGGATTTAATTACTAGAGTATTTATATATTTTCTTGAAAAATTTATCATAGTCATTATTGGTGATATTCTGATATACTCCAAGAGTAAGGAATAACATGGGGAGAATTTTAATGCGATTTTGAAGACTTTTTTAGGGATAAACTACATGAAAAGTATATTAAATGTTCATTATAGATCATAGAAGTATCATTATTAGGTCATATAATAACTAGAAAATGGATATCTATGGACCCTTCCAAGATGAAGGTAATTGAAGAGTGGACCATGAAAACATTTGTAATGGAGATAAATAATTTACTTGGTCTATCAGAGTATTACTAATTATGTTTGAATAAATTATCATGATTTTCAAACCCACTAATTAAGATGACTTATAAGGGAATATAGTTTTTTTGGACTAGTGAATGTTAATACTTCTTCAAAGATTTAAATAAGAGGCCTCTCACTATACCAATACTTACACTTTAGAATTTTTGGTGTATATTGATACATCAATGAATGGATTAGGATGTGTAATAATGAAAAATAATTAAGTGATAGACTATTAATCATGTCAGTTGAAAATTTATGTGAAAAACTATCCCATGCATGATCTGGAGTTGGTAGTTGTGATCTTTACATTGAAAATCCAGAGGCATTATCTCTTTGTAGAGAAATTTCAGATTTGTATTGATCATAAGAGCCTGAAATATATATTCACATAGAAGGATATTAATATTCTCTAGAGAATATGATTAAATCTTACCAGGGATTTTGACTGCCCAATATAGTACCATCCTCGTAAAGCAAATAAGGTTGTGGATGCTCAATATAGAAAGGATCCTTTGTCTTTATCAATGATGAGAATTGAGGAGGATCCAATATTCTTAGAACTGCAAAGGATGGAAATGAGAATAATTAAATAAGGAACATCATAAATAATTTCTCAACTTATTTATCAACCATACATCATGGATAAAATAAATGATTCTCAAAGAAATGATGTGGAAATTGAAAAAAGGTGGAATCTGTCAAAAAGGGGAAATCCTCATAGATTAAAATTGACGAGGAAGGGATTGTAAGATTTGGTTCATGATTAAAATTAAAATTAATCTATAGATAAATAAATATATTATTAATTATGAACATATCCCAACCTTCTCAATTCAGTTGTGGAGAAAAATGATGTGTCAAGATCTCTGAGAGCACTATTGGCGCATAAATATGTAGTAGTAGACCGCTCAAATACATAAATGTTTTGGGTATGTCATCAAGTGAAGGATGAAAAAATAGCTAAATTTATTATACAACCACCATCCATACTAATATGGATGTGGGATAACATTTCATGGACTTTGTAACTCAAATTCCAAATACATATAGATGGAATAATGCTATATGGGTTATTGTGGATCATTTTACAAATACATATCAATTTATCATAATTTAAGAGGAATTATCACTAGATTAAATTGTAGGAATATACACCAAAGAAGTTGTGAGGATACATCTATTAACATTATAAATTTTATTTGATCGAGATATGAGATTTACATCCATGTTCTGAAAAAGTCTCTAACATGTTCTAAGAACTCAACTAAACGTCAATACAACCTATCATCCTAAAACTAATGTCCAATATTAGTGGACTATTAAGACATTGGAAGACATGTTGAGAGTGTGTTCTATGGATTTAAAGGGAGAATGGTACAAATATCTAACTTTTTTCATTTTATCCTACAACAATAGTTTCCACTCAAGCATCTAAATGGATCCATATGAAGTCCTTTATAGTAAAAGATGTAGAACACCAACGTATTGGGATGAAGTTAGTGAATGTAAGATGATAGGAACAAAAATGATCTATAAAATGATATAAAATGTGAAGAACATTCAAAAACATATCCGGGAATCCCAAATATGATAGACGAGTTATGAAGACAATCATTGATGAGACCAAGAGTTTAAGGTTAGATACGTGGTATTCCTCCACATATATCTAATGAAGAGGATCCTGATATTTATGAAGAAGTAAAAATTAAGTCCTAAGTATATCGTACACTTCGAGATTCTTGATCATGTTGGAGATGTGGATTAGCTACTAGCACTTTTACCAACCATGTCTCAATTACACAATGTATTCCACATATCCCTCTTGAATAAGTACATATCAGAACCCTCACATATACTGAATTCATAGGTGGTGAAGTTAGAGAATGATCTCTTTTATGTGGAGTATCCAATGATGATATTGGATCATAAAGATAATGTTACACAAAACAAGACCACTCACTTAGTCAAAGTACCATGTAAGAACCATAAGTATGCAGAAAAAACATGGGAACTACAGGAAGTGATGAAGGATAAGTTACCTCACATATTTTCCCCATAGTTTGAAAAAAAAATCAAGGGAGAAATTTCAAAAGGTGGGAAGAATGTAACAACCCCAAATTTTATGAATGGAATTTTCCTTCTTATAATTATTATATATAGTATAAATCACATATATAACACACTACATGAAGAATGAATTAAATAAGAAGTATTTAAAGAATGTAAGGAGTATAAACCTATGGAATAGTAATATAACCTATGTAATAGTAATGTGACACTTAAGAATAGTAACCAACTAATAAACTTTCAAATTAATCAATAAATGTTTAAATAAAATTTATCCATCATAAAAATGAAAATATGATATAATTACATCATTGTTTATGTAAATAAATATTTTAGAAATAATAAATTAAGTGTTCATATTTTTGAAAATTATTAATATTTAATTATAATTTTATAATCAATATAATTAATTATAATAAAATGTATTCATAAATTAATATTTTACTGTATTATTATTATAATATAATTTTATTTAACCTTAATTATTTGTTCAAGGTGTTATAAATTCTGTTATAATTTAAGAATTGGTATTTTTTGAATAAATGATGATTTTATTTTAAAATTAAATTTATCATATTTAGAAAACTATTTTCATAAAATGGAGGTAATTTTCTAATAGTAAATGTCAAAAAATTGTTATGGTTAATTTTTTAGAGTTTTCTAAAACATTTGAATTTTTGGTGAATAACGAAATATGATAATTTTCAATATTTAACAAATACATGAATTATTGAGTCATAGATGAGGTATGGATGATGTAATCCCATAATCTCAAACTATACTTCATTAGTTTACTATATTTAGTGATAATTATCAACCTATTCATATACTTGAGCCAAAATAATATACCAATGAAAAAAATAATGAGAAAACACCCTTCTCCTCCACTATAAATACCACCCCTCACCACTTATTCTTCTCACACCTCTAAAGCCTTGAAACATGTCCAAATTAATAAAAAACTATTAACAATACCCTATCCCACATGTAGGATCCCATAGTCTCAATAAAAAACCAAATCCGTGTCCCTACGGTGGTTCTCTAGGAGGACAAATTCAAGAGGTAAAAACCTCTTTCATTTTCTATTAAATTCTATTTGAATTATTTTTGATTTATTTTATATTCTTCTTCTATAATTACCTCCCCTATCTAAGTGGTTTGGTAACTCCATTATCTCACATATAATATAATGTTATTATTTTAATGGAATAATCCATCATCATTTATGTCCCCTCCCCTTTTTGTTCTAAAAATGAAAACATCATCCGTGATGTGTTAATTTCTCACATTCAAGGATGAAGAGTTTTAAATTTCTATTAACACCTTCAAGAAAGGTCATAAAACCATTTATATGGTGAAATTGGATAATTATATGTGTTTTTAAACATGTATAATTTTTCTGAACTAGTATATATACATAATATCAAATAATAGAATAAAACTAGTTTGTGATGATCAAGAAACTACCGAATTAATCTAAATGGTTATCATTAACGTTTTATGTAATGATTCACCATTAACCCATATAATTTTTTTATTATATATACACATATCCATTTTTCTCGTGTATGTTCATTATTAATATATAATTTCAATTATAAATAACTATTCTTGTTCTACATGATCTTTTATACATGTATTCAAATGAACATATCATGAAATCCAAGGAAATAAACACTACAGAATGATGAAATTATATTTTATAACTCTTAAAAAATTCCATAAATTAACCTAATAAAATTATAATAAATAAAATACACGTATAAAAGGTTCCGAATTAACTAATTAATTAATCGATTTAATTTTATTCTCCAGGACATTATGTCGAAGTGCAGAACAATTTCATAGATAAGGTAAGGGATTATTTCCGAACATTCTTTTATTCCTTTGAGTTACGCATTTTCTCTATTTAATCTAATGTGAATCTTATTTAATTTTATTTAAATCATTTAAATTTTATTTATATGTTCTAAAATCATGTATATATATCATATCATACTTATTTTATGCGAAAATACATGTTTTAAAAAGGTTACCTTCTTAATTATTTCCGACAGGAAATCCCAATTCAAAGAAAATTCCCAATTTTTTACCTATTTTCAAGTTCACTCTATGATCTATTTTAATACAAATTTTTTTAAGAGCACTAATTTTTTCATGAAAAAAATTTCATTGTTAATTACTAGTTTTATGAAAATAAATATGCTTTTTCCACATTAAACACTCTTTAATATTTTCCTTATACGACACAGAAATATTTCATTTATAATGTCACTTAAACACTCTTTTTCATGTTTTCACAACATTTTAGAATCAATTATCATGATATAGGATTATTTTCCCTTATTAATTTATATTTATGATTTATATATTTTCTCTCATGGAGACCATATGATATTCCCTTTTGTTATTATTTTTGACATGATTATGATGCAAAATTCTTTCCATGGTAAACCCTTAGGTTTTTGTTTGATTCATTATGTATGATTTTCTATGTGAAAAAAATATTCATGAACATTTTATTATGAATTTACCTCAATAATAGTCTAATTCATTGGGTAATTTTTAGTCCCATGACTCATCATGTGCAACAGTCTTGGTGGTTAGCCTTGACTCGTGCACTATGTGAAACAGTCTTGGTGATTAGCCTTAACTTATGCTATTCCATGTGAAATTATCCTTTAATCATGCTTATGTACTATTTTATTCAACTTCCACATTACTATTATTTAATATTTACATGATCCCATGGTCTATATTTTATACGTCCATATGTTTATTCATGCTCTATTCCTTTTTATGTCACCATGTTATTCTTTCTAATGCATGTGCTATGCTTTATTATTATGTTTATTAACTTACTATACTTTTAAGATCATACCTTTTTTCATGTATTCCATATCTCATCATATGAAGATTTAATGTCTCAAAGGGTGTTATGATAGAATTGTGAATATTAAACAAAAGATATTTTTATTATGGTTTCAAGATTTTTAATTATGTATATAATCATCAAAAGGCACTAGAATTTATGATCCTTGGTTTGAATTTAAAGAAACATTATTCTTAAAATCTCGAAATACTATTTGTAAAAGGCTATGGTTATTAAATTGGGGGGTTTTGTCAATGATTATCACAAAAAAACCCTTAGTTTAGGAAATTTTCTTGGATGATGCCTTTATCCTTATTGTTTAAATTCTATAAAGAATGTATAGTGTTGATATGTACCTTCTTTTTTTGATTACTTATTACTGGGATTACTTATTTCCCTAGAACACTGATTAGAATGTTTCCCATCACTTCCACACCTGAAGCATCCTATGGTTCCCCTAAAGATTTTTTTTGGATTCTTCTTCCAAAAATATTGAATAGTGAAATTTTGTGATTTCTTTCCTTTATGGGATTCTTCTATTGGTACACCCTGAAGAAAATCCCATTTTACATTTTTTCCACTCCCTTGAAATAAATAAGAGTCACTGATCACTATCTCAAAATTGAGGGAACAATGAACAAGATATTCATAACATTCAAAGTCATAAATCACCAAATATTTTCATAGACTCATGTTTAACTCACTAAATAAATATTACACCTTACTTTTGATGTTGATAACATAGATAGAGGTATACTATGAAAGGATTCTAATGTTTTCCTCATATTCCTTGATAGAATATTCTTCATTTTTATTCAGACCGGGAAATTCCCTCTCTATTTTAGGATAAAGAGTTAGGGGAAATTATTTATTAAAAATTATTTTCATGAATTCTTCCAATTCCATGGGATAAATATCCTCGTTGGACATTGTGTTCTTGATCTGTGTCCACCACTAATCAGATTTTTCCACAATGTGATTAATTCTGACCACAAATTTCTATTCTTCATCATAGTTGAGGACAAATAATATCTTTTCAATGGAGTTAATCCATTATTTATTGCTGAGGGAATAGCATTACCACTGAAAGTATGAATCGTTTGTCGAATAAAATATTTGATTTCAACTTGATGCTTCTTAGGAGGAGTATGATGTTATGCATGATTTATGTTTTTAATCATAACATGAGCTAGTTGATCCTATTATTTCATGAAGTTATCATTTATTTAGCTCATGAGATTATGAATATCATTGGGTAAATTATCTCACTTCACATGACATTTTTTGTTTGCATAGTTTATCATATTTTCTACCAATAACTGGAAGAAAAACATATTGAGAATACATTAAATAATAAATGTACAAAAGGGAAAATTATAACTTTTTAGGAATAACTTATAAATATTATATACATCATAACCTATTTGTTTCTACATTTCAACTTAGGTTAACCATAGTAATTTCTATATTAGGTTTTTGGAACTAATAACATTTTCAATTCAGTTTTAATAGTTTGTAAAGAGTTTGTGAATTTCAAAAGTATATCCTCTAGGAGTGTCAAACCAGTTGTAGAGAAAAGCCCTTTGTCTTACACTAGGTGATAATCGAGTCTAGATCAATACACCATTTTCAGGATAATTACCCCTTAGTACCTTTGTGTTAGGACAATTTACACTTGTAGTATCCATATAGAAATGTAATTTATCATAAAATCTTCGATATATACTTCAACATGATTCTGGGATATTTTATATTTTTATTCTTATCCCAAGACCCATTATTATAAAAATCCTTAGGGATATAACTAGGTTTTTCTCATCCTTTCTCTAAAGCTAAAATAAACCTTTTCTCAGCTACCAACTATGATGAACCATTAATTTTAATCATATTATTACATCATTTTTAAACATAAATATCCTTTAATACAACACATGGAATATAAAAGCCTAGTGTCTTTAGTGACTAGGTTCATATTGCCTCAAATGGAACTTAAAAACATGGATACATATTAATTATCCATAACTATCTCTTAAAATCCACTTGTTCACCTAACACCACATGGGATAACCTAGGGAATACATGGAAGAAAGGGGTGATCTAAAATCCCAATAATATAATAAACATGATGAGGAATAATAATTTTTGTGTCAAATGTATAATATGATATTATAAAAGTGATGGATCATGGGTAATTACATAGAAGCATATAATATAGAAAATGGTATCATAAGATCTTGGAATCATAATATAACATGACATAAAAATGAGTCAAGGATAATAGTTAACACAATATGACATGGTGGATGATATCCCATAATGGATTTGGTTCACTCCCTAATCACGTACAAGATTCCTCATGAGAATAAAGTTCCACCCAATGCATTCTATACCTATCTCGGTATACCCATCATAAAATCTTTATGAACTATGTGTGAAAAATAAGATAAATTAGTTATAAGAAATAACATAATAATTACCCATGGAATGAAAATATGGTTCCAAATAATACCTCATATCAAAATAAAAGTAGATTTTATAATGAAGGTATTTTATAAATGATCATAAGGAATGTATTACAACATTAAAAGAATGTATAATAAGATAAGTATATATGTGATAGGAATATATATAGAATTTAAAGTATTTCATAACATTAAGAGAGTGATAAAATGTGTTAGAGAGATATAGTTCAATACCCGATAGAAAGGATGGTTTAGAGAGATCTCTTACCGTATGCTTGATTTTTAACATGCATTATTTATCTCCTAGAATGATACAAATAAGTTAATTATTTACCTTCTTAATAGTTTTGTTTAAATCTTATTATTCATTTTATTTTATTCATTACCATGTCATATTTAATTACTTAATCATTATGGTTCATGTCAGGTGTTTCGATGATGGTCAACTAATATACCCAAATCCAAATTGGTATGTTGACTAAGTTGAAATATATTATTAATTAATAATACCCATAAGGTTAATCATAAGATAATTATAATTTTTATTCCTAAATTATAATTTTAAAACCATCCATAAAATATGATTATGAAAAATGACTACGTCGCAATCATGGAGATAGTAGATCGTACATACGCAAGAGTAATGTTTTAATTTTTTGACCATCATGATAGAAAGAGTTTAAGTGATATTTTATCTTTATAATATTATAATTATACAATAAATATCCTATTATTTATTTATATATCATTAAATATTTCCTTATTCTAATTTGGAAATAAAAACGAATCACATCACTTCGTGAGGTGGTAGTCCACCGTACAGAAAAATAACATTATCATTTATTAAATGGATGATAAGGTGAGAAATAATATGATATATATATTTTATTGAATTTATAATTTATAATTAATATCATATATAAACATAAAATTAATCCTTATTACCATCCGTGTAATGTATATGTGAAAAATGAATCAGATTGCTTCGAGAGGTGGTAAACCATCTTACACACAAGTTCAATTATCATATTATCTATGAAATAGAAATTAATAAGGAATATATGATATTATAATTACAGTAGTATAATAATATCATTAATATTATATAAAAAATTATATTTTTCATTATATCCATGTTTGAAATGAGCTGATACAAAACAAATTATGTCGATTTGCGAGGTGATAATTCACCACATACATGATCAATAGTTTCATTTCCCATTTTAGAGAGGAGGAGATAGATATAGGTCATTCCAAAAACTTATATTTTAGATCTTGGTGCCCTAGTATCTTCTTGAAGTCTTCCAAAAACTTTTAAGGTAATTTCTTACCTAGAATGGAAGATCTAAAGGGGGGAACAAGGACTAAGTGTTGAAATTAATCAACACTTGCGTGCCTAAGTGTCTAACCCTTAAGGGAAATGGTCACACTTTCATGCCGCCTTATCCCATTAGTAGAATCTGCACGCCACCCTAAAATATAATTATATGTATGATATTGTGGTTATTATAAATAATTTTCTTAATATTTTTTAATGTGGTAGAGGAATAAATAATATAAATATCTTGGTAATAGATGTCACCACTTCTTCAGACAACTTCTTTTGGTTTGCACCAAAATCATTCCTATGTTATATTTTTGACCAAACCAAGTATTATAAGATGAGGGTAGTTAATTAAGGAATTTAGTTGCGGTAGGTCATGGATTATACAATGGGTTTTAGATGTGTGGAATTGATAGGATTGGGGGTGACCTTTTATAAGTGCGAGAGATGACAAAATTGGAATTTTTGGAAACAGAGAATTCAACCCACTTTTCTCTCATGAAAAAATGATAACAAATAGATATTTTTTTAATTAAAATAGTTAAGGTCAATATATGACCATAAAATATGAAATATAAATATTTTTGGTATTTTTTAAGCTTTATATTTTGATTTAAACCATAGATAAACCCATTTTTATGATAATCATGATAAATAATTTTTACTTCGTTCACTATTTATTATGGTCAAAAATTAAGTTGAACTTTTTCAATAATATAAATTATTTTTGATTAAAAATATTTAATCCAATTTTAGAAATTCAACTCAATTATTTGGAATAATTTAATTAAAAATTTAAACCATAGACATGTTGAAAAAATATGTTTCAAATGTAAAAAAAATCAAAATTTTATAAAGATTCTATATGATAATTTAATATGAAATTGATTATAATGTAATAAATTGGTTAAAATATAACATATTTTATCTAATTATACTTTAAAACATATCTAAAATATAATCAAACTTTTTAAATATTTTAATTAAAATGTAGTTTTTAATAAAAAATAAATATTTTTCCGTATTCATCAAAATATTACTCTTTTTAGAAAATTTTCAAAAATTTAAGAAAATATAATTTTCCATTATAGACTAGGAAAATAAAGATTATTTTTTCAAATTTATTTTTCTAAAAGTGTTAAACACTAATATTAAATTATATTTGAAAAGAATGACTGAACCACCTTTTAGAAAATATAGTTTTTTAGAAATCCTTTTTCAAATGGTTTTTATTTTATTTGTAATAAGTATATAATCATTGAATTTATTTTATACATGTATAAACCATTCAATTTTCATAATTTAGTTATTCATATTAATACCCACCAACATAATGACTAAGTTATAATGGTCATGTTTAAATAATAATATTTTAATAGAGTATCATGTTTTGTTTAAACCTTGTACTACATTTATAGAAATATATTGAAGAAATAGAATTTATTTTAAAAGTAACATATCATTAATTATAATGGTGTTACAATATATAATTTCACTATTGATTTCCAGTAACCTCATTGAATTAAATTCTTGGATTAGTATACATCAGGTGTCTTTGTTAGAGAAACATACTTATAATGGGTTTTCTAAACATTCTTAACAACCCAAGATATAATGAGAGGATATTTACTTCTGATGACCTTTCTTCCAATGAATAAAAATATCGATTCATTTTTCAGATTAATTCTAATTTCATTCCATTGACTATATTTTTTCGAAATAATGATTTGGTTCCTGAAATTATGAAATCTTGAAACTAAGTTTCACATCTAAAGAATCTCCTATTTTAAGACTTGTTTTAGGTAAATTCTTAATGAATGTCTATATCAATGTTCCTCAATAATTTCCATCCATAATAATCATTGTATCTCTATATCCTTCCTTTCACATAAGCCCCAATAAACCATAATTCTATCTCAGAATTTTTTAATCTAAATTTTTAGTGTAAATTTCTACCAGATTTTGGCTACCAGCTATCATTCATATATTTTAAACTTTATCTTCCATCATGATTTTAATGAAGTTGTATTTTAAGTTGATATTATTCTTTATTTCATGAAAAAAATATATTTTTAACCAACTGGATCTCACCTTAGCTATCGTGGAATAAATCCATCATTCATGAATTCTTACCAATTCTCTCATCAATTTATTTAACCAAACTAGATCCATCTAGGCTTTAATTTCACCAAAATGTAGAAATTTTGTTTTAATCAATGTAAATATCTTACATAGTCATGAAATAAACCTAATTATTATTCATCCATATATAAACAAAAATCTAGTTTTTCAATTACGGGTATCTAAATCTCTAGTTAAGTCTGAATAATAAAATCCTATTAATGGATATTCCACTACCAGAGAATAAATATATATTTTTTTATTTCTTTTAAATACTTAAGGATCCATTTCACATCATTCTAGTGTTTTATTCTATGTTTTGACATAAAAAACATATTTCCCCAAATAAAAAATCTATATATACTCTGGTAAAAATCATATCATACATTATTATTCCTACTATTGAAGCATATGTAACCCAATCCATGGAAAAAAACTCCTATTATATTTTCATTAATTTTGATTTTGATCATTTAAAGTGTCCAATAATAGGAGTTGAGACTTTTTTTACATCTGATCATCCCAATTATTTTGATGAACTATAGTATATAAACTTTATGACATATCACCAAATTTTTATATTTCATATCTCTCTCAGTCTGGATCCCCATTATCTTATTGGATAACATAAGTTCTTTTATCTCAAAAATTTTAGAAAATATAATCATCAATGTCTGAATCTTCCATTCATCCAGTCCAACCAACAATATTTAGTTTTATAAAATAGCTGAATAATGGATGTTCCATTATCAAATTTCTTCCAGTATTATTATTGATCTATATTACATATCTTGAATCCTTCCTCTATCATAAATACATTAATTTTTTATTCCAATTTCATGGTTCATCATTATATCTATTAGATATTTAATGTAAATTTATTCCTCTACCTCAACATGAAGGAAAAAATCCATAAAATCCATCTATTCTAGATACATATCAACCGATGCTACCATACATAAACTATTTTGAATAGTTTAACGTTTAACTATAAATGAGAAAAATTATGATATATCAACATCAATGAATCCGTTTATTCATTCATATGTAGCTCCAACTATTTAATGTCATTTAGTATGTACTCTTCTACTAGGAATTTGGGTTCCCCTACTTTCATTAAGAGTAGAAAGTTCATATCATCCCAAAATCTCTGAACTAAATTTCTAACTTCGGATGATCTCCTCAATGAAGTTGGTTTCACTGCACTGATTGCTTCAAATATTTCTTCTAGTGCATAATATTTTGGTACTATATCTTTTAGAGCCCATACTTTTAGTGATCCCACTCTTTATTCAATAACCCATGAACATTTTTTTTAATACTAATGGTATATCTACTAGTATTCAATACCTAGAATTATAGTAAAATAACCTTGATAAACATGGAATTTGATTAATAATTTATCAACATTAACTTATTTTCCTACCAAATTATTATCCTTACACATAAAATATTCATTAAATAAAATATCATTTGTTATGATAACTTCTTTCTGATCATCATACCATTGGTAATATAATATCATTTCATCACTATATCTGTTGATAAAACATATTTTGGATTTATCCTTCAGTTTATATTAATCATTAGTATCAACATATACACACTTCAGACCTACAAACAATTTAATATGATAAACTTATGGTAATTTTCCACACCATATCTTCACTAAAATTTCATACCCAATTATTTATATTGTACTTTTGTTTGTGAGATATAATATTTTATTGAGTACTTCTATCCAAATAACCTTATGCATTCTTGAATGGAGCCTTGTACTTCTATATTTTTTCATCGATATCTTAATAAATATTTAAACCACTCTATTATGATATGGAGTTTTGAGAACCATTTTCTCATGAAATATTACTTTATTTTTATGGAGTTTCCGAAAGTTATGTTTGATGTAACCACCACTATTTTCAATCCAAAAGTATATTAACTGATGAAAAATTTTCCTTTATTATAAATATTTTAACAGAAAAAATACTGAAAATAATTTCATAGTTTTTTAGTAGCATCATAAATGAAAGTAAAAAAATATAAAGTGAACCTTTTTTGGAATAAACATGGGAAATTCTCCAAACATATTTGTATACAAGCAGGAATTTCTAGAAAATGATCTTCTAAACATATTTGATAAATAATACCATTATATTTCCCTTGAATAAAAATTTTAATCTTTACTATTTCAGTGTGATAACTCTAATGTGTACCTTTTTATGATATAACTTTTATATTATTCTCATTGAGATGATTGAATCTATAATTCCAAAAATCCAAATCTTTAGAGGTTAAAATTCCATCAAATTCGATTCCAACTAAATTCCTTATCAGGTAAAGAGTTTGAACTTTTATACCTCATTCTACTATCATGGAACCTAAGGTATCTTTCCATTACCCATTTACAAAACTATTCTCATAGAATGTTTCATCAAGATTCCCAATGGAAATATTATTTCTTCTAAGGATATGGATGAGCCTTACATACATTAACTTCAAGAATCCCATATTATTTATCCAAATATTGATGTATCAATTTCCCAAAATCACTAAGGCATCATCATCCAATAGTTGATTTTTTCTAAACTTTAAAGATATATAGATGAACATGAATCCTTGTTCACCAATTTAATGAAAAGATTCTCTATATTCAATCACCCAATATATTATTAGTGTGTTTAAAATTAGAAATAAGTAGTTTCAAAATTCTGTTAATCCAACATAATTTAAACTTATATAAGTATATGGTATTACATTGTTCTACATGTGATTATTACAATCCTTATTGACATGTCCCTTATTTTCACATTTCTAGCATATAGAAGCAGTTTGATAAAACTTTATCTATATTATTTCACATGAGTTATCTTTTTTTGTTCTCTTTTTATGTTTATGATGGGGTGACCATCACTTCTCATCAGTATTAAGAACACTGATAGATGGATCTTGAACATCCCTTCACATGAGTTCTTAAGTCAAGATCAAATTCCAGATATCATCAGACACTAAATCTATTTTTCTTTTAAAGTTACAAACTATAGATACCATAACATCCTAAAATTCTATACTTCATAACAAAAGAAGAAATTTCCATACATCATCAATGAATGTTACCTTACTGATTTGATCTTCCCACAGATCATATTGACATCATTCACACGATCTATTGCAATTTTCCCACTAAAAACATAAGTTCAATTGATTCCAAAACATGAAAATTTTATTATGTTTTATTGTTATTTCATACATATCCACCAAATCATTTATAACATCATCTATAGTTTTCTTATCACAAATTTTTAAAGTAATAGTTCATGGTATCGATATTCTTATTATTTATAAAGCCTTTCAATATAGATTTTCCCATTCGGAGTTTTCCATTATTTCATGGTTATCACCATTTGATGGTATTTTTAAATAATACTAGATTTTATAATCATTTTTCTGCATCCTACAAAATCAAAAAATATATTCCATCATATTTATCAATCTAAATATTCCCTTAATCCAATGATAAACATATTATTCTATTATTGTGATGACTGAGTACTAAACAACAATGCTCTAATACAATTTATTAGGAAAACTAACCACTTAAGATTTAAATAGTGCTAATGTAATTTCAACATATCAAACTAGAATATGATCATATGTAGTAGATCAATTGAAAAATTGAACCTCTAGAAGTTCACTTCCATATAACTAAGTGTACAAGAAGTAAGAAGTGAAGGCACCATACCCACTACAAAAATTTTTGCTCACAAACACCTTAGAAGAAAACATTCAAACAATCATAGAAATTATAATTCAACAGATAAAAGTATATAAATAGATAAAAGAAAACAATGAATTAATAGGAATTGTAAATGTTTTCCAACATGCATGGGAGAAACACCAAGGATTTCTTTTCATTCACTAAAAGTAAAAAAATTTCATTCTTCTCAAAAAAATTCTGTAAGATTTCATTACTTAGGATCAAATATCAGAAAAACATGGATTTACTATATGTAATCAAGATTCACTATTCATGTATAGGTTTACCTATTCATGTTTAGTATTCAAATTCTATTATTGGTATCTTATATAATCACCTTAATCACAATGACTTCCCATATTCATGGAGACACTCCATATAGAATTTCACCATCTCTTTCCATTAACTATATTGATTGTGAATGCTTGTATCGGTAAATTTTTAGAGTCTTCATTCGAGAAACATCCTTCTATCATGTTTTCTAGAAATTCTAGATAGAACTTAATTTCATTGGAAGATGAAAACATCTGATGACTTTGTTACCACTAAAGAGATGATCTTACACTATCTATAGATCGATTCCATCCTCAATACACTGACCATATTTCTGGTAAAGATAAATCAGGTGCATGAATTTTAAATATCCTAAAACTGGTTTTTACATTCCAATAATTATGTTAACTTTTTATATTTCTATTGTGATGATTTAATTGAACATAATCCTTATGGAAGCCTCCTATTGATTTAATTCATACCAACATGGTTACACAAAACATCAATTAAATGTTTGAATGAATCCCCCAAAATCTCCTGGTGATCGTCATTCTTCTGAATTATGAAAAGGAAGATATGAGACCTATACTGGTATAATAACACATAGGTCGGTGTAATATTACATATACATTGATCTCAAATGACACATATGTCCAGAAAAAACACACATACACCCAATATATGACACCTATGTGAGGGTTCTCGATACATCATAAGTACCTTGGTGGGTGACAATCATAGAATGATTTTTTGTTTTGATATATCATTCACAATATTATACATGATGTGAACATCATAATAAATGATTTTTTTCACACATTATTGACATATTGGACCCCAAAAATTTGATAAGATCATTTCACATTAAATTAATAGTTAATTTATTCACGTTTAGAAGAAATTGATTCCTTTTCATGAAAATTTATTTGATGATGTTGTTCGTTATATGTAAACAATTATTGGATTACTTTCATTGAGTTAGTGAGTATCCAAGTGTATAATCCTTCTAATAGTGATCCACACATGCTTCATTGATCATTGGGATACTCTAATTGATTTTTGGGTTCTAACATAGTGAATTAATTGTATTTTGTCGTTTGTGTTGATCGCTTCGAGTTCCCTTGACCTTGAAGGAGTGCATCTAAAGCATCTTTCTCTGTAGAATAATAGAGGAGGAAATGAAAGAGAATTATATTATGTGTTGTTGTTTCCAAACCCTGATTGACACTAAAAATTAGGCATAACCATATATTTATAGAGCTTTAGGTTAGGGTAAAATATTATTTAATATTAGACCAGACCATAAATTATATAATAATAATAATTAAACCCAATTCCATATAATAATAATAATGTTATTATTTTTATTTTATAGAGTTATCTAACCCGTTAAATGATAAATATCATTAACTATCTTTTAAATAAATATCCATCATCCAAAATGATATTATTCCACTCCAACTCCACAATGATTATTGAATACCAAAATAAATATTTAATTAATGATTTCATTCATCAATAAATAAAACTAATTTTTTCTTCACAATCCAACAAATAATTATTTATTAAAAACATATATAGTAATTAAAATTATATATTAATTAATAAATAATCATTTATTACCTTACAAATATTAACAACTAATAAATCATAAGGAATGATATTCCTTAGTCTTGAAAATAATATATTTTTTACAAATAATGACATTAAAATTGAATTTAATCAAGATCAATGTAATCACTTAGTGTGTGGACCTTTTGGATTCATTCTCATTAACATTTTGGGGGATTTCCTAAATTCCAAGATTAATATATTACAATAGGTTAAGGAACCCAATATAAAGAACTTAATGTCACAACATCAAAAACATCAAACAAGTTCCTACTAGGTAATAGAATCCCTTTGTTATAATATATCATCTATAAATTTTCATAGTTGTTTCATCAACCTGTATGCATAATATTTGATTCATTTACTCTCTTAAATAGACAATTTGTAACACCATGGTCATGAAATTTAAGTTGATAGTTCCATTATAATAAAAGGGTTGATATATCAGCTTTTATATATATGGAAGGGGAAAATCTTTCCTAGAATTATTCATTAATGATGTGCCACTATTTATTCACTCAACGTATCAAAATTTTATAATAACTATATGATAATGGATTATGAAATATAGATATGTGTGAAAGTCATAAGTTTCCTTAATAATAATCTTAATGACTAAGGAAAATTAAACAATTTCATAGATAGGGATATTGAATGACACCAAAACATTCAGAATTCCTATTGAAAGGTATTGTTATCATAATATCTCATCTGAGAAATAACCAAGTGTGAAATTCATTAGATGAAACCTAATCTTCTTATGAGTAATCTCACCTTACAATATATACAATGTGACCTATCATAGTGAATTATTTGACTCTAGAACAATATTTAGTAATAGAATCATGGAACTTCAAGGGTCTTATCATAGTGGGGATCTAATATGACCTTATCAATGTAATAGATACCCTTAGACAATACGACATTATAGTTATACAGAACATAAAAAATATGTAAAAATATTTTCTATGAATATTCAAATCTCTAAAAATAAATTAAATCAAAGTAAAAATAGTTGGTTCTAGAAAACCATCTATAAAAACTCACAATTTTAATAAATCCTTCAATCTATGAATTTTAGTTTTCCTGACCTCATTTGATGATCATGATTCTTTTTGAGTTAAGGATTTAGTCAAGGGGTCATCTATGTTCTATTCTTTATATATATTATCTCATAGTGAATTCACCTCTTTGAGAAAAATTCCTCAAAATATGATACTTTATAAGTATGTGCATAGAACACTGAATAGATCTTGACTCTTTTACAATAGACCCCATTGCAATATTATAATAATAGAGTGCGATAGGATCATTAATGTTCGGTACCACAATAATCAATTAGATAATGTTTCAAATCCAAACTACTTCTTTAGCTACCTCATAAACCATAATATACTCAGGACCCACTATAGAATCTACGACCACAACTTTATTTGATCTCATCTAGCTCATAAAACCTCTATTTAGAGTGAGGATGTATACCATATATTATTTTATAACATATTGATCTATTTAGAAGGAAGAATATTCATATCATTTGGCAAATAGTTTTTCATATCCCTTATAGACAAGGAACACAATGTTTTTACACCATAGATACTTAAGGATAATCTTGACTACTATCCGATGATAGTCACCGAAGTCATCTTGATATTTTCCTACCACAATCGAGGAATATATAAAATATGGACTAGTAAAGAGCTTAATATACATGAATAACCCAACTGAAGATATGTATAGAATACCTTCCATCATTTGTCTTTTCTCATGCGTCTAAGGACACATTTTCTTAAAAATATGAAAGTCACAAGCCATCAATAGTAATACCCTCCTGGATTGCTCTATACTAAATATATTCAGTATCATCTTAATATATGTACCATGGAATAGGCTGAGAATCCCCTTGGATATATTATAGTAGATCATCATCCTAATAATATATGCATCTTTACATAATTCATTTATAGATAAGCATTTATTCTTCCGATCCTTAATATACTGTAAGACTAGTATTTAATTTCCAGTAAGTAATATTACATTTACATGTAATATTAAGAAAAAAACCACACTCCCACAAAACTATTTATGGACACACATCTCACAATCATTCTTTACGAAACCAAATTGTTTTATTACTCCATCAAATCGAATGTTTCCTAACCTAGATACTTACCTTAATCTATAAATGGATATTTGAAATTTTTATAATTTGTTGGAATCCCATGAAGACTCAAAACTCTAGGTTGTGTCATATATATATATTCCTAAAGGTTCCCATTAATGAAATCTATTTTTAAATGAATTTAAATAATCCCATTATCATGGAAATATTAAATGGAAGGTAAAATTCTAAAGGATTTCATCTTAAAACTAGTGATACAGTTTCATTGTAGTCTAAGAGTTGATATTTTTTGAACCCTTTTTCATCCATTCATGCCTTATAAGTACTGACTTTTCCATCTACATCACATCTAGTTTCTTCAAAAATAACTATTTATAACCAATGGTATTTACATTCAATGGATGATCTAGAAAAATCCATATTTCTTTCTAATACATGGAATTTATTTCATAAGTAATAGCTTATTTCCACATGGAAACATTCATGCCACATACTACATCCTTGTATGTTATCAGATCATTATTTTCAAAAAATAATGAATCACCATCCTTGATGACTATAAATGGATACCATTCTAGTTCTCTAACCTCAATTTTACACCAATTTCGTACTTGTGTCTTTGGAAAATCCTCTTGCACAGGGGCTTTAAAAAGTTTATTCCTATAAAAAATATTTTGTATCTTAATCTTTGAGTTAATTGAAGCCTATCTCTCTACCACAATCAATTTTAGATTTGCAAACCTTCTCAATGAACATGGGAAGTCTTTAACCCCAAACCTTTTTATATGAAGGATTTTATAGTTAATATCCCTTAATTTCAATGGAATATCCTATAAAGAAACATTTTTTCCTTGTGGTGTAAATTTCTTACCAAAAGAGGAATTAAAAAATGGGTCACATCGCACACATGTAAGTATGAAAACATGAGGTTATTTCAACTAAAAAATAGGTATGGAATATAGTCTGTCACTTTGGTTGGTACTCATTTCAGTATCTATAATTATATCTTTAATCTATTACCCAAAAAGGATAATAGAAGACTCAAATGACTCATCATCAATCTATCTATTTATAATAAGGTATAGTTCCCCCTTTCACATACACAGTTCCACTATGGTTTTTAAGGAGGAGTGAGTTAGGATAGAATCCCAAAACCCCAAAATAATCAATGAAATTTAAATTAAGATATTCTACACCACATTCTGAGTGGAGTATTTAATTTTATTACCAATATGGTTCTCAAATTCATTCTAGTATTCCTTAAGCTTATAAAAAAATCTCACTTATACATCATCAAGTAGATGTATCCATATCTAGTAAAATTATCTATAAAAGTCATGACGTATGAGTACCAATACCTTGATTCAACTAGAAATGATCAAAACACATTGGTATGAACTAATTCAAGAATTTCATTAGACCCTTCAACTTTTATAGTAAATGAGTATTTTTTCATTTTTCCTTATAAACACGCATGGAATACACAAAGTGGTTTTAGTTAAAAGGAATAAATATTTATATCTTGGTGAAAGTTTGCCAAATGTTTTTTATTTACATGACCTAGAAAGGGATTCCATCATTGGGTGTGCTATGAGTCATGTGATAAATGTTTTAATCGATTTACATTTATTGATTCTTGTAATCCAACACACAAAGAGAATTATTTAAATATTCCTTACCATAAAATATTATTTTCTTATAGAATAAGAAACATATATTCCTAAATTTAAAAATAAATCCATCCATATCAAGTATGGATATAGAAATAATTCGATTTTTAATGGATGAAACATAATGATCACTTTTCAAATCCAAGATCATTACCATTGGAAACATGAGGTGGTAGTCATGCATATCTACAACAATTAATTTAGCTGCATTTGATGCTCATAGATCTACCTCCCCTTTGTAAATATTTATAGATATACATGGTTCTTGTTTTTGAATACATCTTTGGGAACCGAAATCTGTATATAATAACAAATTTGTAGATATAGATAACATTCACCTGATAGAAAATGCACTGGAAACATACACTTTTCTATTTGGATGGTTATAGTTTTTATTTTAATGTCCCTTCTTTCCACATGAAAAATAGATAGTATCTTTCTCTCTTACTGATCCTATGATCATTTAATTCTTATACGGAAATCGCGAAGAAGCTTTGGGATTAGTGAACTTTTCTTATCTTTTATGTTTGTTCTCTCTAACAATGAAATAATTTTCACACTTCATATCCTTATCTACTTAGAGTATACATGTAACCTGATCTGGGAGATACTTCTAAATGTTTTTCATATTAAAATTGAAAAAATGTTGTATAATCTCTATGGAAGTTATAAAAGTATGAGATCAATGTCCAGTTCATCAAGGAATTTATACTCTAGACACACCAGGTTCTCAGTATATCCAATGAGTTTGAATACATGAATCCTAGTTGACACACCGTCTCTAATATTACTCTATAAGAGTGATTTGGATATCTCAAACTGTTCTTGTCTTTCTCTCTCACAATATAAATCATAGATATTCTTGTGAATTATATAAGAATCTATGTTTTTATGATACTTCATGAGTTAACTAAACATAGATTAAATCAGTAAGCACTATATTCCAATCACATAACTCATGTTTTATCATAAATACCCATCTCTTCAATACTCACCTTTTTAGTAGGTGAATATCATGGTGAGGGTTTGAGAATGTAATATTTATGTTCATGTCGCAACACAAAGTGAATGTATTTTTACCATTACAAGAAGATAATTATAGTAATAAGATTTTATTTATCTAATATTAATCAATGGTATAGTGAGGACAAAAAAATTTCAATTTACTATACTATATTAAAAGGCCCCATTATATTTACTTTTCTTGATTAAAAATAAGGTGGGAAATAAAAATAAGGTGGGAAATAAAAATAAGGTGGGAAATAAAAATAATGAATTTTGTTAAGCCTCCCACTATTTTAACAAGTCTCAACAACCCTAACCATTGAACACAAAATGTTCAATTACACAAGAAATTCTAGTGGAAATGATATATATTTCCCTAATTTATTATCCAACCATTTTCCATGAAAATCATGAGAAGTTATTTAGGTGGATGAACTTTCCAACTACAATTTTGCAGCTCTTTCTTCCTTTGAGTGATTCCACAATCCAAAAAGCATTTCTTGTATTTACTCAACACCTACCTCTAATTTTTTATTGAATGGACATTGGATGTTAAATTTAATATGAATTCATTTATTTCAACCCATTACCTTAGTCAAAATCATTAGATAATCTAATGTTCCTCTGACATTGGCCAAACCAACAATTTAACTATGGGTTCATTTTAATTGAGATGATGGAAACCATAATGAATGAAAATTAACTTGATGAATTTTGTTTTTTATGTATAAAATTTAATTTTTGTCCTTAACATGTATTTTAAATATTAATTATATATTACTTATGTGGTGAGCCATTTTTTGATAAAACATTCACAGATAATCAATTAATTTATATTATATATTTTCACATTAGTTAATTTTTTTTGATCATGGTCTTGAATCTATAAAATAAATAATGGACCATAGATAAATTAATAAATAACATGGACATGAGATTAATCTAATGGTTTATTTATTAAGAGGATAATAAATGAACATTTGACCTTGGGGAAAACTCATTATTTCGGACTTGGAATGAGTTATAGTATCACACCCATCAACTTGTGCATCATCTAGGTTGGTATAATATTGGTTCTTTCCCTAACTGTCACCACACACCATGGTATAGTCAATTTATTATACGCATTTATAAAATACATGTGGGTTAGGGGAACCAAATGATTAGTTAAAGGAGATTATTTAAATTATCATGGATACACATGTCTTGCATAATAAATGTGGGAGGCATGACTCATAGGACATCATATTTAATTTTACAATTAAATAACTTAAAAACCATGCAATAAATTAGATTTAGTAATGCTAAAACATATATAGGTCTTGTTCAAGATCATGATTTGTCATAAGCATGCAAGAATTATGTAACATTTTATTTTATGATATTCATTTCTATTTATTTTTCATTATTAAGAATGATGTGCTTACATTAATTAATTAATTACTTCTATTTTATCTTAATGACCAAATAATTATAAATGTATTCATGGATGATTAATGGAAGAACATATAATTAGAATATGTTAATTTATAACTTAATAATTCATTAAAACCATTACTAAATTGTCTAACACAACATGTTCTAATCAATATAATAAGTTTTTAATGCTATAATTATATGTTTAATGAAATTGTTTTTTCTTTGTTGGTATACTGCATGGTGTGTATTTACTAGTTAAATGTCATGTACCTTTATTTTCATGTACCTAGGATACATGCCTGAGTATTTGGTGTGCACCTCTGATGGACTACAAAACATGTAATATAGAGTACACACCATGTATCTCTCATTTTGTGTATCTCTAAAACCTATCGAAAGACACAGTATATTCTTTGGACATGGGACCACACATCATGTACTTGTGATAAAATTCATGTGTTCCATTAACCGTGTGTCTTCTTGAATGAAAAATGACTCAGTGTGTAAATTGAAGGTGATAAATAATGAACTAAACACCATGTTCACTAGCTACAGATAATATATATTATTATTTCTCCAAAATATTAGTCTCATGTTGTTTTCACTACTTATTTTACCAAATGGTTTTTGTGATTATCACTATTAAAAAGTGTATACTATATGACATGCACTCCAGCTACATATTGTGTAATTGGGAAAGCTGTGTGAAAGGTTATCCCATTATACACATGGTGTAAAATAAATAAACCATGTTTAATTTCTTCTTGGTGTTTCAGGAATTTCATGCCTTGGCTTGATGTAGTTTACATGGGTAAAAAATATGTACTCTAGCTACATGCCATGAAACTTGGTCTTACTGGCCAAAATTGTTGGACTTCCCAATGCAATCTCCAGTCATTCTTTATCTTTTATTAGTCTGTAAAGAAGATCAAATCTTATAAAATGATAATAAAAATCATGAAATCATATTAATTAAAATCCTATTATGAATGAATAATTCTTAAAATGAAAATATAATCACTATTGCGCATATATATCGAAAAATAAATAAACAATTATAAATTAGAAATGTGACTCCTATGATATCACTTAAAGGTTCTGAAAAAATTGGAATCCCATTGGTCAGAAATAATAATATATGGTTCTGTGGATTTTATAGATCATTTTAAATATTTTACATTGCATTAATTCCATGACCAATGAACGTTTCCCATAAAATAATAATATAGAGGAACCCAAAAACTAGAGGGGATATTTTCATGTTAATTTTTTAATAATTTTTTAAATATTAGAATAAGGGGATACCCTATCAAGGAACATTATTCAATGATGATGTTGATCACACTTAAACCCTTCTCAGATTACCTTCGTTGCATTAGGGAGGATCCATGTGTATAATCCCTCTAGCGATGATCCACTTGTGATCATTTGATCTCTAGGTGACGCCAATTGACTTCCTTCTACTAGCGCATTGAATAAATTTTCTTACATTGTTCTCATTGATTGATTACAATTCATTTGAACTTGGGTGAATATATCTAGTGCTTCTTATTCATTAGAAGAAGATAGGGGGAATGTAGATAGAATTATATTATGTGAAATGATTCTCAAATCTCAATTAACCCAACACAATAGACATAATCATATATTTATAAAAATATGGTTTAGGATAAAATATTATCTAATTTATTTTTAGAACATAAATAATATAATAATCATTATCAAAACTCATTACATCTAATAATAATAATATTATTATTATTTTATGGTATTTTCTAACTCACACAATGATAAATAATATTTACCATCTTGAAAATTAATATTCATATTTAGAAATGATCTTTGTCTACTCCAACTCATCACCATTTATTGAATACCGGAATAAATATAATATTTCATTATTTAATAGATAAAATAAATATTGTATTCAAAATCCAAGAAATAAATATTGATTAAATTTTATCAAATTCAAATAAATTAATCATTAATTAATAAATAATTATTTGTTACCTCTTGATTACTAGAAATCAATAAAACATGAAAAATAATATTCCTCAGTATTGAGAATAATATTTAATCTAATAATTAAGTGGAAATAGAATTTAATCAAGATCAATAGAAAGACATAGTGTGTGACTAACAAGGATTATTTCTCATTAGAATTAGGTGTGCATGCTTTTAACACCCTAGTAATTTTTATTATTATTTTAAATACATTAAGTTATGTAAAATAATAATTGAAAATTATGTTTTTAATTAATAATAATTATATTTCAAATTTATATCTTTAAAATTAATTTTAAAAGAAAATACTATTCTAAGGTATTATTTTGTGTAAAAGAATATTTTAATACGAATATGTGTATTTTATTATTAAAAAAATTATTTTAATTTAAATATTTCAAATATATATATTTATTATTATTATTATTTTGATAAGTACTAAATTATTCTAGGAATATATTCACTATTATTATGAGAACCCACGATTTTAAGGTATGTTTTTTTTCATAAATAATTTCAATTAATTAATTATAATTTATATTCATAATATGTATTCATAAATAAATATTTTCATTTACACTGATTTTTGGATAATTTAATGAGGCCATAGTTAATTTTTAAAAGTTCTATAAAATCGGTTATAATTTTAGAATTGGTATTTTTTGATTAAATGATGATTTTAATTAAAAATTAAATTACTCATATATAGAAAATTATTTTCATAAAATGGAGTTCATTTTAGGATTATACCCATTGAAAAATGGTTAGGGTTAATTTTTCATATTTTTCTGAAATATTTTAATTTTTGTTGAATAGTGAAATTCGATAATTTACAAAATATGCTAAATAAATGAATTTCTACATCATGCTTGAGTCATGGATAATGTAAATGGAAATTGGTTTGAACTCACATGAAATTATTAATGTTTTTTCATAATTATAAAAACTATTTATAGTCTTGATCCAAATTAATAAACTAATGATTAAAATAATACAAAAACCCTTATCTCCTCCATTATATAAACCACCCCTCACCCCCTCTTCCTTCACTCCACTCAAAATTTTATCCTCAACTATGTTCAACCAAATAAACTTCCAAAGCCCCCCCCCCCACATCCAATACATTTAGGTATCACTTAAAGGTAAAAAAAAGTCCTTAATGAGATTGTCAAGGAGAAGTACTCAAGCGGTAAACTTCTCTTCATTTTCCTTTCATCTTATTTTACAAGTTTCATTCTTTTGTTTCTCTCTCCTAACCTCCCCTCATCAAAATTTTATTATAATTCTGGAACCTTACATGTAATTTAATTTTATTAAGCTAATGTATTATGTAATCATCGTTTCTCTTTCCCCCTCCTCTTATACTAAATACAAAAACACCTTTCAAGATGTGTTAATTTATCACATTCAAGGACGAAGAGTTTTAAGTTTCTATTACCATATTAAATTATAGACATGAAACCATTTTTATGGTTAATCCATATCATAATACATGTAATATATCATATTTAATTTTCTGGAATAATTTTTACACATGTTATTTTATTACAAAACAAAATGAGTTTTTGGTGATCGAAAAACCATCAAAATAATCCAAGCGTTTAACATTAAAATTTTATATGTTGATTAATCTAAAAAACATATAAATAAATGATATGTATAACCATTTACACTTATTTATTATCATTAATAACATTTAATTCTGATTCTGGGAAATTATATCGATTCCACATGAACTCCATGACCCATAGTCAAGGGAACTAATCCTGAAAATCAAGTAAACAAACACTCCAGAATAAAGAAAGTCAATATTATAACTTATCAAGAATTGCATAAAAAACATTATAAAACTATAATGAATAAAATAAATGTATATAATGTTCTGAATTAGTTAATTAATGTGTTTAATTTTACTATCCAAGACGTTAAGGTCAAAGGTAGAACACATTCAGACATATGGTAAGGGATTTCTCGTCTCACTTTTATTTCTGAAAGATTTCCATTATTTGAACACTAACTTATGTATATGGTGTATTTATACTACCCATTGTTGGGTAATATCATGAATATAATTATTTTAATGGTATTCAATGTATCAGTTAATTTTTATTATTTTGGGGCATATGATTCTAATGGTTACAAAGTGGCAAGGGTTTTCTACCCGAACCTCTATTTTCATTCGGGATACTCTTATACTCTACTTACCACAAAGGAATTATTTAATATTCTTATTTAATCTTCATAAATTATGATTTAATGTTATATATATATTTATTAAATATAATACTTATTTATTTTATGGGGATTTATATGTTTTAAAAGGAACATTCAAAAATTCTCCCCGATAAATAATCTCAATTCAAGGGAACATATTGAATTCTTACCTATTTTCGAGGGAACTATATAATATATTTTAATCCATAATTATTTTTTTAAAATAATAAAATTTTATCATGAAGATATATATTGATTCATCTATGGTTTTATGAAATCAAACAGGCCATTCCGCTTTAAAATCCCTTTAACAGTTTCTTTAAACTGCACTAAAATGTTTTACTTCTAAAGTTTCTTTAAAAACTATTTTTACAAGATTTCACTTCTATGAGACAATATTTATGAATAAAATATGATTTATATGTACTTAAATTTTATTTTCTAGGATATACATATTTAAAATCATATTTCATGACAAATACAATTGATTTTCCAAAAAAAAATTCTTTTGAAAGTAAAACATATTTTTTATCATCACACTTAAAATTTTCTGAGATATATTCCCTATTAACCACTTATTACTTGCATGTGGTGTATGTAATGCCCTTTGATATTTAATATCAAGAGTCTTCTTATTCCCATGATATTTTAATGTGTATACATTGAATATTTCACGGTGGTATGGGACACTTCAAAATGTTTAAGGATTATTTCCTCAAGAATTTTTCAGTGGTCTTATTTATAAGTATCTTCATCTATGTCAACAAAATTTGATGAAACGTATAATACATTTAGGTTTTCTCTTAAACTATAATATGTTGTTAAAGGGTTCTTTATTATATTGATTTTAGATGTGTTTTCTTGATACCGTTAACTATATTACTCTGAATAGTTTGTGTTTATGTTTAATGATTGGGGATGTTATTTAAATTTCATATTGTTGTATTGATAAGAATTTATATGTCTATTATGTTCAACTGTCACGTACGTAACCTATATTAGGGTTAATTTAAATTTATTTTCCACTCATGATTTGTTTTGGTGGTTTCCAAAGGTTTTATTGAGAATAGCTGAGTTTTCATGAATTGGGCCAAACTGCGAGCCCAATTCCAGATTTAAAAATAACTTTTGTTTCATTTATAACTTTTTCAATTTTTAATATTTTTGATTCATTCCAACTCCTAATTGTTCTCTCCTAATATAGTAACCCCACATTTAAATTTGGGGCCTTTATAAATCCATAAGCATGGGAGATGTTTGTTTTTATTTGAGAATTGGGCCAACCCGAAGGCCCATTTTCGAGTTTTAAATTGTTTCATTAATTTATTAATATCGTATTCATTAAAATGGATTTTTCGGTGATTCCACCTCCCTCTCGACCCTAATAAGACCAGGCGCGCTCCCATTGCCTTTCCCCCCACTTTGGAGATCTATTGCATCGCGATGTGGTGCTGAAATGCTTGGGGTTTCTAAAATCGGGCAGATTTGAGGAGGTAAGTTAATTCCATCATAACTCTATCAATTCTTACTCTTTTACCCACATTCCAATTCCTAAATTATCTCATAATCCCTGTTAGAACTTCTCATGAATGGTTGGATATTTTTAAATTCATATTCTGGTGGAGTTTAGGTCGTTTTTTTCAAGATTATTTTCGATAAAGTTTCTCTTTTCAATTCTTCTCTTCTCCATAGGGTTTCCACCCTATCTCAAGAGTTTATAGAATGTCCATAACATAGGTTTCGAACATATGGTCTTATTCGGTATATTTTGGGTCAATTTTTGGTGCTATAGGTCTGGATTTATATTCCTTGATGTGCGGCGGTGGTGCGGTTGATGTTTCACACCATATTTTGAGGGTTTCGGCATAAAAGGTAGGTGATTCCATGTGTAATCATTTCTAGATGAGTTAGTTTTCTTGAATTGCTTATTATTCATTTACTAATATGTTGTGTGTTGTGTGGGAACTGTTTATTTTGTATTTTGTAAAACATTTGTTTTTACAGTTTCATTTTAGTTTAAAAAAATTGGGTGTTTTACATGTGAAACCCTTTGGGTATTGTTTGGGTGTGTTTTATAACATATGAAATTGGTTTAATAAATCTTGTTTGGGCTGAAAATTCTGATTTGGTAGGGTATTGGTGTGCCATTAGTTTTTAAAGAGGTTTCTTTTAATGGGTTTAATGTGTAAAGCCTTATTGTACTTCTTGAAAGTGATTTTGAAAACGTGTGCTTTTCATGTGGATATTTTGTTGTATTGTTTGAGGTGTTTTTATAACACATGGGGGTTGTTTAATAAATGTTTTTGGGGATGAAAATTCTGTTTTGAATTTGTATTGGTGTGATTTTGTCCTTGAAATATGGGTTTGAAATGAGTTTTTTTGTGAAAAGATTTGGTACACTCTTTAGAATTGTTTTATGAAAGTTTTGAATGGTTTAATGATTTATGTAAGATGTGAAACCATTTTGGAAAACTATTTTGGATTGCTTATACTTTCAAATGGACCATTTTAAATGTTAATAGTTATGTTATGTTATGTGTACCCTCTTGGAAATGTTTTATAAAAATGTTTAATGGATTTACTAAAATGTGAAAGAGGTGTGAACGTTATATGGGCTGTTTGTGTGAGTGCGATGTGAAAAGTGGATTTTGTTTATAAAAAGGGTTTTAGGAAACATTTGAGTGGGCTGTTATGTGTTTTTTAGTATATTTTTAGGTATTTTATAAAATTTTTAAAGGATGCGTTGGATTGTGAAAGTTATGCAAAAAGTGGTGTGCGGTATTTTGGTGTGGCTTTGATTTCAAAATGCATTTGAATGAAAAGTGGACTTTTGTAAGTTGTGTTGTATACATATGGGCTGTTTGGTGAATTTATGATATGGAAATGATATTTTCATGTGAAATGTATATTCATTGACTTTTTGAAATTGTTTGAGCACAAAGGGAAAACCCGGGTATCTAGGTGGGTGGACGTGTACAAGTATGCTAGTGATCCTGTGGGGTTTGGCCTCAGTTTCACTTAGCAAGATTGACACTTACAACTCTAACTAAACTAAGATGATGATGATTGGGGACCACTAGGTTATGGGTATGTTCCCTACTAGTGGCTCGTGCACGAGAATGGATATTTGTGATGGTTACTCTCACCGAGATACGAGGTACCTGGGACCCACAGCTAGCTAGTGCCTAGGGGTTATTTCCCATTGCTTGTGCTCACTGGATATTTTGTGATTACCGTCGGTATACGGTACATTTTTCTGGAAAATTAAGTATCTTTGGTGTTTATTTTAAAAAGTTTTAATCCTTTAAAATATCCCACTTGAAAACTGTTCTTATTCAATGTTGCAGCTTTTAGAAATTGTAACTAGCTTTTCATGTTTTTAAAAACCTGCATGGTTTTCGTCTTTAAATGCTTATTATATGGAATCCCTTAGTGGTGGTATCCTATTGGGCTTTGGCTCACACCCTACTTACACCCTTGGGTGTAAGTAGACTTGGTTATTTTGTTGTCGCAGGTTTGGGTATAACTTTTGTGCCAACAGTTCGGGTTTCCACCGGTCATTCATGATGCGGTGTTGTGGAGACGGCTTGAGGAAGATGCCTCTTGCCATGTTGAGGTTCTTGGGTTGTCTTTTCTTGGGTTTGTACCTTTGTAATGATTTTCAAACATTGTTTAAAATTGGGCAATTCAGTTCTGAATTTATTAAAAAGATGTTTCGGTTTGAAAAATCCATATTTGGTTTCTTGGATTCATTTGATGTTTCAAGTATAAAAACTCGGGTAAATAGTTCCCAATTTTCGGTTTTGATACCCGGGAA
Organism: Viscum album; assembly: GCA_963277665.1. Classification (NCBI taxonomy): domain Eukaryota; kingdom Viridiplantae; phylum Streptophyta; class Magnoliopsida; order Santalales; family Viscaceae; genus Viscum; species Viscum album. The sequence goes on from OY728166.1 coordinate 727,153,866, forward strand.
CTTGTGCCAGCCCATGGGGATCGGGAACGCCCTTCGGGACTTGCCACGGGTCAAGTCGGGTGCCGGTTTTTGCGGCGACCAGATTCGGTTCGTGACAAAATGGTATCACAGGAGGTTCTGGTTAACTCTTTGGGTCATGTTATTTAGGGAACAGTCATGATAGATTAGAGTTAGAATTGTTGGGACATTGTAGTTCGGTTATGGGTAGTGTTCCTGATCACCACACATCATGACGGGATTTGAGTCACCAGGGGAAGTCGGGATTTATCTATGTTCTTTGTTTTTCTTGGTTTAATGATGATTAGGGGAAATGAAAAGAGAGTTGGGTTAATGGTCTCAGTGAGATCACAGGGCCTGGAAAGCCATGTGGTGCCAGGGATATTTTCTAGAACACTCTCTGTGACAGTGAAGTGATTAGAATATGGCTGCCAACCATATTTCCAATTCACCCACTGAAACTAGTTTCCTCTCAGATTGTTTTGTACTATAGTTTTGCAGTCTTGGAACTTTGGTTTTAAAAGGACTTGGTTTTAAGAAGTATAAAGTTTTTCTAAAATTATTTTCAAATAAATAAGGAATAGATTTATTTATGAAATGGTGGAACTGAATTTTTAGAATTGTTTTGAAATGAAAAATGGTGTTTTTACACCTCTTTTGAAAGCAAGAACTATATTGAAGTTGGTTTTGAAAAGTGTTTACAATAGAGTTTTCTAAACAATCAAAGAGTGTTTTAATGGGATGAGATGTTTTGAAATTGATGTGAATATATTGAAAGTGATTTATTTTCTAAATGTTTGTGCATTTCTGAAAATTTTTGTAAGATGTGATTTGGAATTTGATCTCGTGGTTAGCGGTTTTGAGAAAAAGGATGTGTTGGTTGACCATTTTGGTTTTGAAAAGTGGAAAGAATTTTTGTTTTAACCTTTGGTATTTTCATGAGCAACCACATGCCTGAGGTTATATGGGAAGACGGATGGTTGATTACATGACTGGATGAGTGTCGGTATGGATATGAGGAGGGTGCCTGGTGTGGCATAGAAACATGCATGTGTAAGGCCCATGGGGTACCATTGGTGGATGCGCTAACCGCTGAACCATTTGTTTTCAAAGAGATGTTTTAAAAAAAACATGATTTCTTGATGATTTTTTTTTGGGATGGTGTATATTATGTGTTTTCAGAAAATGTTGATGTTGTGGGATGTTTTGAGTCCAAGAATCCCTCCTGTTTGAACTGTGTTTTGGGTATGGGTTTGGTCAGTAAGTTGTGTTGTAGGGACGGTTAGTGGTCTCTTTTGAAAAATGTTTCGGGACGCCTTTACGATGGTTCCCTACATGTGTTTGAATCTGGTTTGTGGTATATCTTGACCAATAGACTATCTTGGTTGGGTCCTTGGGTTCAATCATTGGATAAGGTACACCCCCATTAAAGGTTAGTGCACAATTGAAGTGCAACCCGGATTGTTTCACTGTTTGAAGACCCTCCAGTTGATCAATATATGGAATCTTTTTCTTGAGATTTCTAGATTGAGTCTACACCCATTCCTTTCATTGTTTTTTAGATCCTCTTATAATGGGAGAGTTCTCTTGGAAGGTTGAAAGAAACCTTAGTTTCTTATGTTTCTTGATTCGTCGAAGGTGGACATGGTCTAGGGTTGTTAGTGTGGATGATTGTCTCGATGGTGTCTAAGAGGGCCTTTGGGTTCTTCAAAGTTTCTTTGAATCATGAGTTCATGTTAAACCACTGGTGTGGGAAATATGGTCAAGATAGGATATTGTGGCCACTTTCTATAATTGTGTGTTGTTTGGGGATGTTGTATAAGGTCCCTCTCCGTGAATTGTTTATATCAGTTGAAATGGTCATGTTTGGTGATGCCTTATGATGTCATGTACTCGATTGACTGTATAGGTGAAAGTAGTGAAATATTCTGAGAGTCCCTGTTATGTTGGGAAAATGTCTCCCTTGTAAAAACTTCAAAATAATCTATTTTAGAGGAATGTGAGTGTAGGTGTTCTTTACTTCTATTGTTTCTCACCTGAAGAAACAAGTTTTGATGTGTGTGTATCTTCTTAGCCCTTGTTTCAGTGAAATATCGGGATAAGGTAAAGTGAGTTTTGAATGTGTTATGTCTAGAAAAATTATTTGGGACTGCGGTGTAGTTTTTGGTGGCACCAAAAAAAAGAACTCTCATTAAGTGGGTTTCCAAATATTAACTATGAGGCCGATGATGCTTCAATCATTTGAGCTCCAGCCATAGGTCTCGGAGAGAAGCTGGCTCGTAGTCAGGGGAAATCCCAGGGCCATTTAAACCCTTGTACAAAGTCCTATCCTTAGTATGAAAGATGGGAATAGTTCAAACCTCTGGTTTCGTCATGGTTGAGCACATATTTTGTGCACGTTTAGTAGTGTCCGTGTGCTAGGAAGCCATTTAGAAAGAATTATATTCATAGTTAGTGCACAGTTTCCCAAACCATGCGGACTAATCCTACTCCTTTCCTAAATCTTTAATTTCTTTCTGGGTCTTTCTGTGTCGGCCCATGCTGGTCGGTTAAGATGGTCAGTTCTTATGGTGGGGAGACCCACTATTATATTCATGAATGTTCCTTCATAAACATTTAATGGAAGTATATCCCTTGTGCTAGAGAGTATATTTGGACCTCCCACTATTAGTGTCTTGATTCCGTCTCGAGAAAACAATTTAAGTTGTCTCTTATGGTGGGGAGCCCATTTTTGTCTCTTCATACGAGTAACTCATTTTTTTCCTTGGACTTGTCTGGGAAGTAGGTATTATCATTCGAAGATATCTAACTACCTACATATTCATTGGGTAAACATTGATATTGGAGAGTTTCCAATGGTTTAGTTATAGTAGGGAAGTGTAACCTTGTTCAATGTTGTTGTTTTTTTTTTGGGTAAATTGATTGAGTATTGTTCATATTGTGTTTGAGGAGTTTTCATTTGGGATAAAGACTGAATGTACATGATTGTTTCAGGAAAGTGGTGTAAGTTTGGTTTGTGAGAGTATTCCTTCCATCATTGATCACTGGCGGTGTTTTGACCTTTGGGGGTGAAACCTGGAAAGGGTGTACCTATTGGTTTCTCAGTTGGGTTTGGTTGTTTCTTTGACCTTGCTGTGACTTTCCAGGGCGGAAAGTTTTAAGGAGGGGAGAATTGTCACGTACTTAACCTATTTTAGGGTTATTTTAAATTTATTTTCCACTCATGATTTGTTTTGGTGGTTTCCAAAGGTTTTATTGTAATAGGTGAGTTTTCATGAATTGGGCCAAACTGCGAGCCCAATTCCAGATTTAAAAATAAATTTTGTTTCATTTATAACTTTTTAAATTTTTAATATTTTTGATTCATTCCAACTCCTAGTTGTTCTCCCCTAATATAGTAACCCCAAATTTAAATTTGGGGCCTTTATATATCCATAAGCATGGGAGATGTTTGTTTTTATTTGAGAATTGGGCCAACCCGAAGGCCCATTTTCCAGTTTTAAATTGTTTCATTAATTTTTTAATATCTTATTCATTAAAATGGATTTTTCGGTGATTCAACCTCCCTCTCGACCCTATGCAGACCAGGCGCGCTCCCATTTCCTTCCCCCCACTTTGGAGATCTATTTCATCGCGATGTGGTGCTGAAATGCTTGGGGTTTCTAAAATCGGGAAGATTTGAGGAGGTAAGTTCATTCCATCATAACTCTATCAATTATTACTCTATTCCCCACATTACAATTCTTACATTATCTCATAATCCCTGTTCAAACTTCCATTTAATGGTTGGATATTTTTAAATTCATATTCTGGTGGAGTTTAGGTCGTTTTCTTCAAGATTATTTTGGGTAATGTTTCTCTTTTCAATTCTTCTATTCTCCTTAGGGTTTCCACCCTTTCTCAAGAGTTTATAGAATGTCCAGAACATAGGGTTCGAACATATGGTCTTATTTGGTATATTTTGGGTCAATTTTTGGTGGTCTAGGTCTGGATTTATATTCCTTGATGTGCGGAGGTGGTGCGGTTGATGTTTCGCACCATATTTTGAGGGTTTCGGCATAAAAGGTAGGTGATTCCATGTGTAATCATTTCTAGATGAGTTAGTTTACTTGAATTGCTTATTATGCATTTTCTAATTTGTTTTGTGTTGTGCGGGAACTGTTTATTTTGTATTTGGTAAAGCATTTGTTTTTACAGTTTCATTTTAGTTTAAAAAAATTGGGTGTTTTACATGTGCAACCCTTTGGGTATTGTTTGTGTGTGTTTTATAACATATGAAATTGGTTTAATAAATCTTGTTTGGGCTGAAAATTATGATTTGGTAGGGTATTGGTGTGCCATTAGTTTTTAAAGAGGTTTCTTTTAATGGGTTTAATGTGTAAATCCTTATTGCACTTCTTGAACGTAATTTTGAAAACGTGTGCTTTTCATGTGGATATTTTGTGGTATTGTTTGAGGTGTTTTTATAACACATGGGGGTAGTTTAATAAATGTTTTTGGGGATGAAAATTCTGTTTTGAATTTGTATTGGTGTGATTTTTTCCTTGAAATATGGGTTTGAAATGAGTTTTTTTGTGAAAAGATTTGGTACACTCTTTAGAATTGTTTTATGAAAGTTTTGAATGGTTTAATGATTTATGTAAGATGTGAAACCATATTGGAAAACTGTTTTGGATTGTTTATACTTTCAAATGGACCATTTTAAATGTTAATAGTTCTGTTATGTTATGTGTATCCTCTTGGAAATGTTTTATAAAAATGTTTAATAGATTTACTAAAATGTGAAAGAGGTGTGAACGTTATATGGGCTGTTTGTGTGAGTGCGATGTGAAAAGTGGATTTTGTTTATAAAAAGGGTTTTAGGAAACATGTGAGTGGGCTGTTATGTGATGTTTAGTATATTTTTAGGTATTTTATAAAATTGTTAAAGGATGTGTTGGATTGTGAAAGTTATGCAAAAAGTGTTGTGGGCTATTTTGGTGTGGGTTTGATTTCAAAATGCATTTGAATGAAAAGTGGACTTTTGTGACTTGTGTTGTATACATATGGGCTGTTTGGTGAATTTATGATATGGAAATGATATTTTCATGTGAAATTTATATTCATTGACTTGTTGAAATTTTTTGAGCAGAAAGGGAAACCCCGGGTATCTAGGTGGGTGGACGTGTACTAGTATGCTAGTGATCCCGTGGGGTTTGGCCTCAGTTTTACTTAGCAAGATTGACACTTACAACTCTAACTAAACTAAGATGATGATGATTGGGGACCACTAGGTTATGGGTATGTTCCCTACTAGTGTCTCGTGCACGAGAATGGATATTTGTGATGGTTACTCTCACCGAGATACGAGGTACCTTGGACCCACAGCTAGCTAGTGCCTAGGGGTTATTTCCCATTTATTGTGCTCACTGGATATTTTGTGATTACCATCGGCATACGGTACATTTTTCTGGAAAATTAAGTAGCTTTGGTTTTTATTTTAAAAAGTGTTAATCCTTTAAAATAGCCCACTTGAAAACTGTTCTTATTCAATGTTGCAGCTTTTAGAAATTGTAACTAGCTTTTCATGTTTTTGAAAACTTGCATACTTTTCGTCCTTAAATGCTTATTATATGGAATCTCTTAGTGGTGGTATCCTATTGGGATTTGGCTCACACCCTACTTACACCCTTGGGTGTAAGTAGACTTGGTTATTTTGTTGTCGCAGGTTTGGGTATAACTTTTGTGCCAACAGTTCGGGTTTCCACCGGTCATCCATGATGCGGTGTTGTGGAGATGGCTTGAGGAAGATGCCTCTTTCCATGTTGAGGTTATTGGGCTGTCTTTTCATGGGTTTGTACCTTTGTAATGATCTTCAAACATTGTTTAAAATTGGGCAATTCAATTATGAATTTATTAAAAAGATGATTCGGTTTGAAAAATCCAGATTTGGTTTCTTGGATTAATTTGATGTTTCAAGTGTAAAAACTCGGGTAAATCGTTCCCAATTTTCAGTTTTGATACCCGGGCACTTGTGCCAGCCCGTGGGGATCGGGAACGCCCTTTGGGACTTTCCACGGGTCGAGTCGGGTGCCAGTTTTTGCGGCGACCAGATTCGGTTCATGACATCAACCATTTCATATAAATAATTATTTGGACGTGAAATCCTGGGAGGGTCCCTCTATAACCCCTTAATGTGTCAATGAGTCTCATGAGACAAACTACGTCACGATAAACCCAACGAGTGTGTTTCCAAAAATTAGATGGGTTTCTAATAACAGACTTAAACCACCTCGATGGTATAATGGTTCGTGTTCCAAATACATGATGTCCAAATAATAATCATTCTCTTTATTAATTATTTAGTTACTACTATCAAGGAGGTTTTCACTATGAAAAAATATATGCATGCAATCTCATTCTAAATTTATTGATGGTTTGTGTTTTTCAATTACTCACCATTCCATTTTGATTATGCCTAATTGATTTTGATTTAATTATTATTGCTTCATTCTTACACTCTATGTAAATATTACTAATCATTAGAGCTCACCCCTTTTATTTTTTTCCTTACTTAGTTTATGAAGAAGAGACCACTTTATGAATTTTAAAGGATGCAGTTTTTTAGCTTTTGTTATGTATTATATGTTGTTTTCTTCTACCAATGTAAAATGGGTTCCAAGTATATATCCAGCTTTTTCAAGATTACTAAACCGATCATTATTTTATTATTTTATTCCTTCTAATAATTCTGTCGTAACAAATTAATGCATCATAACTAGGCTACTGAGGTCAGGGAATTACAGTTGGATTCAAAGGAAGCTTAGTAGAAACCTTTGGAGATAGATTTAAAAAACGTAGATTAGGTAAAAAAACCATAGTATAGACTTTGAGGATAATCATAGTGTAACATCCTATAATTTTGGTAATGTAGAGACTATGTGGGTATTCCTAGAAAATACATCCCTTTCTAGAAACTACAAGTGGACGTGGTTTTGGCACAGATGTACCTAGGAGCAAAAACATCGATAAGGTGTTTTTGGCTTGAATCGGGGTATCCTGGTACATGAAAACAGGCCTTAATTTTCACCTAGTTTGACAATACTTGAGGATATTCTTAGGATAATTCAAATTTTTCATGCATATAATTACAAAGGATTTATTTCCCCAAAGTAACGAAAGTATATGGTTCGAGGATTTAAAAAGAATAAATTTATGATATGTGTTATACCATGTTTAGAGTTATAGAAATGTCACATTTTTCTGGGATATTCTAGTATATGGAATGGTTTAGAAATTGAACCTATTATAAGGAATGATAACTACACCAACGCATGTGATGAAAATAGTAAGATTTTTTATATCTCTTATGGTCTTATTCCATCATTTCGAAGGAAGATAGTCTCCCATGTATCCTCATTATATGAGGAAATAATATCATGTGTAAACCATATATGAAATGAATTATCTGAGGCTTATGGATTGGAAGGGATGTAAAATAAGAAGATTATGGTGGAGAAAAAGTTGGATAAAGGGATGAAGGGAAAAATGGGTTTTCCACATGTGATAATAATAGAAAGAATCACCCTGGTAAATACTTTAAGGGAATGGGAGTTTGTTTTAAGTGTGGAGAAAAAGGACACCAAGTTCATAATTAAAAGGTTAAGAGAAAGGTTTCCAATCTACAATGCTTCAACTGCATGGAGATGGGACACTGTGTGAATCAATGTCTCAAGAATTAATGGAATACACCCCAAATGATGTTTCTGGATAATGATCAAATTATGAAACAACCCAAGATGAAGTGGAATAAAAAATATTCATATTCAAGAATTATTCTATTTGAATATTTTATCAAGAAATGTACTGGTTATAATAATTAGGGAATATATGGGTATTGTACTATAGTACTTTTTCATTAAGGGTTTGATACCATATGTTGAATAGTACCAAGAAATGATATTTAGTAGAAAGTAATATTTTTTTGGAAAACACATGATTGAGGGAAATTCAACCCTTAATATATTTATTATGATAAGATAATGATGAAGAAATGATTGATTTGGATAAGTACTCACTACATTGGAACTGATTATTGACTTATCGACAAGTGGTCTATGATATCATCAAATGAGTGTACAACACTTTTGGATTTAAGGAATAAATCCAACAACATGTTTCTTACTTAAATAATATAGAAAAATGCATGATAATTTGAGTTATTACAATATTTCAAGAGGATACATGGTAAACTTATTCACATGTTTGCAATGTAAAAATTTTGAGATACTTCATGTTGATTATGGGATAATGAAAATTTCATCTAGGAAATTCAGAGACCTTACTTCTAAAGAGTTGAATCATTATGGAAAGTATAACCATTTATCAATGACTTATGTTGATTATTATAGGAGCTTTTAAGGGTTAAATAATTACTTCACCAGAAGGCACAACATGTGCTAAGTGACGAAGTATAGATAGTTCAAGGTGAAATCAAAGGATAAGTTTGTGTATATTTATACTCTTATAGAGTGGAATAATTCCTAAACTCTAGGAAAAGGGTCATAAAAAAGGGTGTTATATTATCAATTTTTTTAATTATATCAATGAACCTTTTTAATATTATATTTTATGGTTTCATGGTAATCAACTTTCATCTGAACATGTTATCTATCACATTCCATCAGGACATGAGGGATATATTATTCTTCCTTGTCCATATTTTCACTTTTAACTAATGTTATCATTTTAAAATGCGTATACTTATGGTAACCTATGAATTTAACTTTCCCCTTATTAAGAGAATAATTTTTTAACCCTGTTTTTGATGTGGGTTTCCTACAAGAGATGTTTCACGTGTCAAGCTTTAATTTTCAAAGTGAAATTTTGAATTGTGAGGACACACGTTTCTTGAGGTGAATTATGTAACACCCTAGTAATTTTTTTTAAATATTAAATACATTATGTTATGAATAAATAATTTAAATTTATCATTTTAATTAATAATACTTATATTTAAGATTTATATATTTCAAATTAATTTTAAAAGAAAATACTATTTAGAGTATTATTTTGTGTGAAAGAATATTTTAATTTGAATATGTGTACTTGATTATTAAAAAATTCATTTTTATAAATAGATTATAATATATATATTTTACTATTATAATTATTATAATAAATACTAAATTATGATATGAATATATTCACTATAATTATGACACCCCCATATTTTATGGTATTTTTCTTCATAAATAATTTCAATTCATTAAATAGCTTATATGCACACAACACTAAGTCATTACGAAAAAACACTTGGTAATAGTTAGAACCTAGATGTTGAACTTAATTTTTCCACCACTGTGTTTTGAATTTTGATAAATGGACGTACAAAATTGTGTTCTGTAAGATATTTATAGTCTGATAGAATCATCTTAATTTTTGGTGAATATTAATCTACCCTTATGAATATTAACATACACTTATGAATAGTAATTTATCCTTATGAATAGTAACATTACCCTTATGAATAATAATATTACCCTTATGAATGGTAACCTTACCCATGAGTGTATAAATAAAATTTAAGTGCCCTATAAATGAAGGTGAATATTTTAAATAAGTGTTGGTATTTTTTGATTAAAAAATATTTAATTACAGTATTATAATAAATATAATAATTTTAATGATAATTTAGTTTCATAAACTATATTCATAAATAAATATTTTCTTTACCTATGATATTAGGATAATTTAATGAGACCTTAGTTAATTTTCTAAAGTGTCATAAAATTAGTTAAAATTTTAAAATTAGTATTTTTTGTTTAAATGATGATTTTAATTAAAGAAATACATTTCTAATATATAGAAATTTACGTTCAAAAAATGGAGTTTATTTTTTAATTCTACGCATAGAAAATTATTAGGATTAATTTTGGAGATTTTTTTTGAAATATTTGAATTTTTGGTGAATAGTGAAATTCGGTAATTTATGAAAATGCTAAATAAATGAATTTATGCCTCATTCTTGAGTCATGGATGATGTAAATGGATATTGGTTTGGAGTAAAATTCACTTACTACTATTTTTATTCACAATAATTGTGACTATTCACAATCTTGTTCCAAAATAATAAACTAATGTTTAAAATAATACAAAAAACCTCCTCTCCTCCACTATATAAACCAACCTCACCCCCTCTTCCTCTCACACAAATAAATATTTGATATTTTCCTATTTTATTTCAAATAAACTTCCCAAGACCTCCCTAAAATCCAAGACCTTTTTCTCTCACAAATAGGCCAAAAAACAAAGGCCTTAAAGAGATTCTCAAGGAGGAGTACACAAGAGGAAAACCTACCTTCCTTTTCCTTTTAACTTCTTTTAAAAGTTCTATTATTTTATTTCTGTATCCTAACCTCCCATCATCCAAATGATGTGATAATTATATAACCATAAATTTACTATAATTTTGTTGTGATAATTTAATAATTCATTATTATCTCTCTTTCCCCCCTCATCTTATACTAAAAATGAAAACACCATCCGAGATGTGTTAATTTATCACATTCAAGGAAGATGATTTTTCAATTTCTATTACCATATTTAATTCTAGTTATGAAACCATTTTTGTGGAATAAAAAGATCATAATATGTGTAATATATCATATTTAATATTATGGAATCATTTTTCACACATGGTATTAATTATAAAACAACATGATTTTTTGGTGATCAAAAAACCATTTAAATAATCAAATAGTTTATCATTGAAATTTTATATAATGATACATCCTAAAACTATATAACCAAATGATATGTATAGAAATTTTAAATTATGTATGTTCCTTAATAACAGGTAATTATGTTTATGTATAATTATATCAATTCCACATGAACTACATTACTCATAGTCTAGCGAACCGATATTGAAAATCAAGTAAATGAACACTCCATAACGATGGAATTAAATATTATAACTTATCAAAAAGAATATAATTGAACTTAATAAAACAATAATGAATAAAATAAATATATACAATGTTATTAATTAATTAATTAATTAATGGGTTTAATTTGACTATTCAGGATATTAAGATCAAATGAAGAACACATTCAGGCATAAGGTAAGGGGTTTCTCATCTCACTTTTATTTCTGTAAGACTTCCATTATTTCACCACTATTTCTTGTGTATGTTGTGTGTATACTGCCCATTTTATGTCATAACATGAATATATTTATTTTCATTGTATTCAATGTTTTATATGATGGTTATTATTTTATAGAAATATGATTCAATTGGTTATAAAATGGTAAGTGTTTTCTACCCAAACCTCCATTTTCTTTCGGGTTACTCTTATAATCTACTTACCTAAATGTAATTATTAAATAATATTATTTAATCATAATATATTATGTGGGAATTTTCAATAAATATTAACCTTACATAATCATTCTTTTTTATGGGGAGTATTATGTTTTAAAAGGATCTTTCAAAAATTCTCCCCGATAAATAAGCTCGATTCAAGGGAGCCTATCGAATTCATATCTATATTAAAGTGAACTATATAATATATTTGGAGAAATAATTATTTTTTAAAATCAAAATTTTTTCATGAAAATATATCTTTGTTCATCTATGGTTTTATGAAATAAGACATGCCATTCCGCTTTAAAATCTCTTTACCATTTCCTTAAACTACACTAAATCATTTTACTTCTAAAGATTCCTTAAAAACTATTTTTACATGATTTAATTTCAATGGGACATTATTTATGCATCAAATATTCTTTCTATCTCCTTAAATTTTCTTTTCAGGGATATACATATTTGAAATCTGATTTCATGACAAATACAAATGATTTTTCAAAAATAACTCTTCTTTCCAACGTGAAAATTAATTTTCTTGCCACAATTTTACTTTTATGAGATATATGCCTTGTTCACCACTTCTACTTGAATTTGGTTTATGTACTTCCCTCTGGTATTTCATATCATGAGTCCCCTTATTCTAATAATATTTTATGGGATATGATTTCAATGTTTCAAGGTGGTATGAGTCACTTTGGAATGTTTAAGGATTATTTCCTCAAGAATATATCAATGGTCTCTTTTAAAATTATCTTCATATATATCAACATTATTTGTTGAACCATGTAATACATTGAGGTTTATCTCTTATGATATCATCTATAATATATTGTCAAAAGGTTTCTGACTCATTTTACTGTATATGTGATATCTTGATACAATTCACCATATTACTCTGAATGGTTAAAGTTTATGTTTAATGATTGGGGATGTTATTTACATTTCATATGTTAGTTTTAATATTAATGTATATATTTATTATTATAAGCCCTTCCATATAAAGAATTATTTGGACCAGAAGTGATATTAAGGTACCATTATAGCCCCTTAATGAATCAATAGGTCTCACAAGACAAACTAGTTTGTTAAAAACCCTTTGAGTTTGTTTTGAAAAATCAAATGTGTTTTTACCGACAAACATAAACCATCTTGATGGTATGACAGTTCATGTTAAAGATACAAGATGTCCAAATAATAAACATTATCTTTATTCAATATTCAGTTATTACTATCCTTGAGTTTTACATAATGACAAAATCTATGGATGCACTTTCATTCTTAGTTTTTTTGATGGTGTGTGTTTTTTGAATATTTACCATTCCATATTGATTATGTCTATCTGATTATGATTCAATTATTATTTTTTCATGATTACACTATATGAAACCCTTAATGAGAATTTGAGCTCACCCTTTTTATTTGTTTTCATTCCCCATGTTATGAATAAGTGATCGCATTTTGAGATTTCAAGGATAAAACTTATTAGTTTTTATGTATTATATGTTATTTGATTCTCCCAATTTAAAATGGGTTCTGTTCATGTATCCAGTTTCTTCAAGACTATTAAAATAATTAGTTCTTCTAGATTTGATTCCTTCTAATCATTCTAATGTAACAAAGTAATGCACCGACTCTATGATGTTTGGGTCAGGGTGTAATAGTAGGTATCAAAGGAAGAATAGTAGAAACCCTGGGATTTTATTTTGGGAACCTATCTTAGGGAACATAACCCTAGTATAGAATTTGAGGATAATCATCGAGTAACATCCTATAATTTTGTTAATGTAGATACTATGTGGGTATTCATAGAAAATACATCTTTATATGGTTACTAAATGTAGACGTGGTTCTGGAACAAATGTTCATAAGAGTAACAACACTGATAAAAAGTTTTCAGCTTGACGTGAGGTATCCTGGTACACAACAATGGGCCTTGAACCCAACCTTAGTTGACACTTCCAGGGTATATTCTTAGGATAATTCACATTTTTCTTAAATGAAATGATGAATTTTTTGTTCCCCAAAAGTAACCAAAGTATATGGTTCTAGAATTTATAAAGAACAAATTTATGTTATGTGTTATACCATGTTAACAGTCATAAAATTTTCATAATATTATGAGATAGTATATGGAATTTTTTATAAATGGTTTCTAGAAGAAGGAATGAGAACTACACCAATGCATGTGATGAAAAGAGTAAGAGGGATCATATATCTTATGGTCATAATACATTATTCTGAAGAAAGATAGTCTCTCAGGTAACCTCATCATATAAGGAACTAGTATCATGTGATAACACGATATGAAAAGAATTATCTAAGGCCTATGGATTTGAAGGGAAGAAAAAGAAGAAGTGTATGGGAGAAAAAATGTTAGATAAAGATAATAAGGGAAAAATGGTTTTACCATATGTGATAACTATGGATAGAATCACATTGATAAATTCTTGAAGGGAATGCGAGTTTATTATATGTTTGGATAAAAATGAAATAAAGTTCATAATTTTAAGGGTTTGAAAAAGGTTTCCAATGTACAACGATTTGACTGCAAGGATATGAGACACTATGTGAATCAATGTCCCCAGAGTCAAAAGAATACACCCCAAATTATGTTACTGGATAATGATCAAGTTATGATACTAGTACCAATGAAGTGGAATGACTAATATTCATATTCAAGAATCATGTCATTTGAATATTTTATCAAGAAATGTATTGTTTATAAGAATTATGGGATATATAAGGATTTTATTGTAGTAATTTTTCATTAAGGATTTGAGGCCATATGTTGAATGGTACCAAGAAAAGATATTCATTATAAAGTTAATATTTTCTAAAGACACATGATTGAGGGAGAGACAACCCTTAATATATTTATGAAGATAAGTTAGTGATGAATAAATGATTGATTTGGATAAGTACTGACTACCTTGGAAATGATTTTTGACTTTTTAAAAAGTGTCCTATGCTATCATTGAAGGATTTTACAAAAATTTTAGATTTAAGGAATAAATCCAATAAGATGTATCTTACTTAAAGAATACAAAAGAATTATGGGTAATTCGAGTTATTACCATATTTCAAGAGCATACATGATGAAGTTATTAACTTGTTTACAATGTAAAAATATAGAGATACTTCATGTTGATTATTGGCGAATGATAAGTTCATCAAAGAAATTCAGATAACTTCTTTCTAAAGATTTGAATCACTATGGAATGTCTAACCATTTATGAATTGTTTAAGTTTATCATTGTACAATATTTTAGAGGTTAATGTATTACTTCAATATAAGGAACACCCTATAAAAAGTGATGATGTATAGATATTTCAATGTGAAATCAAAGGATAAGTTTGTCTATATTTATACTCTTATAGAGTGGAATAATTCCTCAACTCTAGGAAAATGGTCATAGAAAATGGCGTCACAATATTGAAATTTTTAATGATATCAATGAACCTTTATAAAATTGTATTTTATGGTTTTTTGTTAATCAACTTTCATTAGAACGTGTTATCTATAACATTCCATAAGAACACGATAGTTAGATTATTCTTCAATATCCATATTTCCACTTCGCACTAATGTTCTCCTTTTAGAATGTGTAGATTTGGGGTAACCTTTGCATTTTAGTTTCCCCATTATTAAGTGAATATTTTGTTAACTCGGTTTCTGATGTGGGTTTTCAAAAACATAAGTTTCAAGTATAAACCTTTAATTTTCGAAGTACAATTTCGAATTGTGAGGACACCATTCTCATGGGGGTGGAATAAGGTAACACCCCAATAAATTGTTTTATAATTTTAAATACATTATGATATGAAAAATAATTATTTAAAAATAATTATTTTAATTAATAATACTTATCTTTCATATTTATATCTTTCAAATTAATTTTAAGAGAAAATACTATTTTATAGTATTATTTTGGGTAATAGAATATTTTAATTTGAATATGTGTATATGATTATTACAAAAATCATTTTTATCAACATATTATAATAGATATATTCACTATTATAATTATTATGATAAATACTAAATTATTCCATGAATATATTCACTCTTATTATGACACACCAAGATTTTATGTTATATTTCTTCATAAATAATTTCAATTCATTAAATAGATTATATGCACAAAAAACTAAGTCACTCCAAAACAACACATTTTTATAGTTATAAACTAGATGTTAAACTTAATTTTTCCACTTATGTGTTTTGAATTTTGAAAAATAGACATACACAGTTGCATCATGTAAGATATTAACAGTCTTATAGAATCATCTTAAAATTGGGGGAATATCAACTTACCCTTATAAATAGTAACACACCATTATAAATAGTAACATACCCATATAAATAGTAATATTACTCTTATGAATAGTGATATATCACATATTAATAGTAACTTTAACAATGAGTGTATAATTTTAGGCACCTTATAATTTTAGGTGGATATTTTATTTAAGTGTTGTTATTTTTTAAGTAATAAATAATTAATTACTATATTATAATTAATAAAATGATTTAAAAGATTATTAATTTAAAAAAAATATATTCATAAAAAAATATTTTCTTTCCATATGATTCTAGGATAATTTAATGAGACCATAGTTAATTTTTCAATGTTTTATAAAATCTGTTATAATATTAAAATTGGTCTATTTTAATTTAATTATGATTTTAATTAAAAATTAAATTTCTCATGTATAGAAAATTATTTTCATAATATAAAGTTCATTTTAAAATTTTACACATTTTAAAAATGTTAGGGTGATATTTTGGGTTTTTTGAAATATTTGAATTTTTCTGAATAATGAGACTCTATAATTTACAAAATATGCTAAATAAATGAATTTAAGCATCATGATTGAGTAATAGATGATTTAAATGGACATTGGTTAAAAATCACATTCACTTATTACTGTTTTTTTTTTCACAATAATCAACAGTATTAATAGTCTTGATCCAAAATAATAGACTTTTGATTTAAATAAAAAAAATAATCTCCACCACTATACAAACCACCCCTCACCCACCACATTCTCTTACACCACTCAATATTTGAGCCTTTCCTAAGTTATTAAAAATACACTTCTCAGTACCTCCCCCACATTTAGTACCATTTGGTCTCACCAAAAGGCCAAAAAAGACCATAAGAAGATTCTCAAGGAGGATTACTCAAGAGGTAAACCTCTCTTTCTTTCCCTTTCAACTTCTTTTACAGGTTCCATTATTTTTTTCCTCTCCTCACCTCCCCTCCTCCAAATTCTGTTATAATTATATTACCTTACATGTATTGTAATTTTATTACTCTGATGTAATATTTCATCATCATATCTATTTCCCCCCCTCTTATACTAAAAATGAAAACTCCGTTTGAGATGTGTTAATTTATCACAATCAAGGACATCGAGTTTTCAATTTCTATTTTCATCTTCAATTAGGTTCATGAAACCATTTTTTTTGTTTAAAAAGATCATAATATATATAATATATCATATTTAATATTTGGAATCATTTTTTACAAATAATATTTAATTATAAAATAAAATGAGTTTGTGATGATAGAAAAACCATCAAAATATTCCAAGTGTGTATCATTAAAATTTTATATAATAATTCACCCCTAAAACCCTATAACCAATTAATATGTATAACCATTTACACTTATTGATTTTAATTAATAAAATGTAATTATGATTCTAGGTAATTATATCAATTCCAAATGAACTCCATTACTCATTGTTAAGAGAATCGATCATGAAAATGAAGTAAACGAACACACATGAAAGATGAAATTCAATCTTATAACTTATCAAGAACACTATAAATGAAATTAATAATAATATAATGAATAAAATAAATGTATAGATGGTTTTTAAATAATTAATTAATTTATTTAATTTGACTATCCATGATGTTAAGATCAATGGAAGAACACATTTGGGTATAAGGTAAGGGGTTATTCATCACACTTTTATTTCTGTAAGATTTCCATTATTTCACCACTATCTCTTGTATATGGTTTATGTCTACCGCCAATTGTTGTGTAATATCATTAATATATTTATTTTCATGGTATAAAATGTATCATTTTATGGTTATTATTTTGGGGATTATGATTCGATTGGTTATAATGTGGTAAGAGTTTTTTACCCGAACCTCCATTTTCTTCCGGGTTACACTTATACTCTTCTTACATCAATATAATTCTTAAATATTCCTATTTATTCTTCATATTTTTTTGTTAATGTTATATATATATATATATTGACCAAAAATATTCCTTATTTATTTTATGTGTAGATATATTTTTTAAAAGGATCTTTAAAAGATTCTCCCCGATAAATATGATCGATTCAAGGGAACTTCTCAAATTATTATCTATTTTCAAGGGAACTATATAATATATTTTGAGACATCATTATTTTTGTAAAAGCACTAATTTTATCAAGAAAAATATCTTGGTTAATATTATGTTTTATGAAATCAAACATTCCATTCCTCTTCAAAATCCCTTTACAATTTTTCTTAAACTCCACTAAAATGTTTTACTTTTTAAAGCTTATTTAGAAATTCTTTTTACCATATTTCACTTAAATGGGACATTATTTATGTGTCAAATATGACTTTTATATCCTTATCTTCTATTTATTAGGATATACATATTTAAAATATGATTTAATGAAAAATAAAAATGATTTTCCAAAAATAACACTTCTTTCCAAAGTGAAAAATGGCTTTTCTCGTTAGAATTCAACTTTTATGAGATATATGCATTTTCCTCACTTATTCATTGAATGTGGTGTATATAATAGCCTTTTTTATTTCATATCAAGAGTATCCTTAATCTAATTATATTATAATGGATATTATTTGAATGTTTAAAAGTGGTATGAGACACTTTGGAATGTTTAAGGATTATTTCCTCAAAAAAATTTCAATGGTCTCATTTAAAAGAACTTCATCTATATAATAATATTTTGTTAAAACTTGTTCTAAATTGAGTTTTATCTCTTAAAATATCATCTATAATCTTTTGATAATGGTTTTATGATTAGTTTGACTATATAAATTATATCTTGCTACCATTCACCATATTACTCGAATGGTTAGTGTTTATGTTTAATGATTAGGGATGTTATTTACATTTTATATGCTAGTTTTAATATGAATGTATATTTCTATTATGTTCACCCCTTTTATATAAATAATGATTTGGGATGTAAGTGATTAATGTGGACCACTATAGTCCCTCGAGGCATAAATTTGTATAATGAGACAAACTAGTTAGTGAGAAACCCTTCGAGTTTGTTTCAAAATATAAGACAGGTTTCTACCCATAGATTTAAACCATGTTGATGGTATAATGGTTTACGTTCTAGATACATGACGTCCAAATAATAAGAATTATCTTTTTTCATTATTCATTTATTACTATCCACGAGGTTTTCAATATGATAAAATCTATTGATGCACTTTCCCTCCAATTTATTAATGGTGTGTGTTTTTCAATTATTCACCATGCCATATTGATTATGTCTAACTAATTATGATCCAACTATTATTTATTCATACTTACACTATATGTAACACTTACTATGTTGGGAGGAGAAAAACGGGAAGCATGGCAAGAGGGGGGGTGAATTGCCTTTTAAAAAAAGATAAACAAATTAAAATCAAAGTTGAAAGTGCAGTGGAAAGTAAAGAGGCAAGACACAAGAAATTGATAACGGAGTTCGGCCAAAACCCGGCCTACGTCTCTGCTCCCAACTCAACCATTGAGAGATTCCTACCGCTTGATTTTCAATGGTTTTAGCAAGAAACCCACTAGGATTTGAGGTAGCACTAGGACCTATTACAGCTTGCTTTTGAAATGGTTTAGCAAGAACCCACTTGCTTTTAATGGTTTAGCAAGAACCCACTATCCTTCTTACAGGTGAAGGATAGCTCACCTATGTCTCAAGCTATTTAAAGGAAAGCTTGACAACCTCTTCACACCTTAGTGGTGATGTGAAACCCAAAAGAAAGAGGGATGAAGAAAGTGTTTGGGGTTTGTAGGCACAAACCCAATTTTAAGCTCAAAATAAATAAAACACGCAAAACCGTATTTGAGGAAGTCTTGGGCGCCTTTGATTGATTGGAGATGTTGAAGGCCGCTTCCAAGCTTCTTTGAAGGAGCTCCTTGGATGTGGAAGTTGTTGGAGCACTTGAGGTTCCTTTGAGGGAATTCACCGGAGGTTGGCCAATTGATCCACAATATGTCCGTTGGCTTTGTATATGATCCGGTAACTGTTCGGGGCTTCCTTGGCCTTTATTTATAGGCATGGAACCCTTGGGGAGTCTTCGGAGCCGTTGGAGAGGCTTAAAGAGCCATTGGAGGCCAAATGGGGGTTGACTGGTCATAGCCAACGGCTAGTTTGACAGGGCTACCGGCTGGCCGGTACAGGTCCACCGGCTGGCCGGTGCCTTGGATGTTGAGAAGGCCTTCTGCCCAGGAGCCACCGGCTGGCCGGTGAGAAGGCCACCGGCTGGCCGGTGGTGAGACAGTAGGTCTCACTATTGCATCAGGTTGCCACCGGCTGGCCGGTGACAGAGCCACCGGCGGACCGGTGGAACCTGGCAGTGGGCAATGCCTCTGCCAGGTCCACCGGCTGGCCGGTGCTATCACACCGGTTGGCCGGTGGACTGAATTTC
Source organism: Viscum album (assembly GCA_963277665.1). NCBI lineage: Eukaryota > Viridiplantae > Streptophyta > Magnoliopsida > Santalales > Viscaceae > Viscum > Viscum album. Next base: position 727,173,918 of record OY728166.1, read on the forward strand.
AGTCCACTTCTTGTCCATTCTTGGGCCAACTTCTTGGCAACCTTGTGCCTATCATTCAAAAACACTTCAAACAAAATTAGACAATTAATAAGGTGATTGTGATCATGAAAATCAAACAACGAGGGGAACGAGAGGTACAACAATCTCCCCCTATTTTGATGATCACAATCACCAAAGCAATTAATGTAAAAACAAAAATGAAAGACATGCTTAAAGGATAAAGAAAGTAAATGCTAAGCATGATCAAAAGGATTCTCCCCCAATCAATCAAGAAATTTCTCCCCCTTTGTGATTATCAAAATAGCTTGGGGCATAAAAATTTGATTGAGGGAAAGGGTTTGAAAAACTAGAAATGAGAATTGAAAGATCAATTGAGATTTTTGAAATTAAAATGAAAATTTGAATAACAGTTTGAATTGAAAGTTTTGAATCAAAAAACCAATTGAAATTTGAAATTAAATGAAATTTTTGAAATTGAGAGTTTTGAATCAAAAATGAATTGAAAATTGAAAAATGAATCAAAAGAGATTTTTAAATTTAAGAAAATTTCTCCCCCTAAATAAAACAAAAGTTCATCGGGGAAACGAAACTATTTTTGGCCCGGAGAGACTCTCCAAAAGGGATTTTTCAATCCAAATTTGTTTCATGGCGGGTCTTCTCCTATAAAACTCGTCCGAATAAAAAATAGATTTGGGTTGACCGTACCGGGCATTTTTGCAATCACACTCATAAATGAGGTGCCCGGGTTTTTTACAATAGTTACAAAATTTATAACTAGAGCTCCCCCTTACAAAAACAGTTGGAGCATGGGAGGAGGAAGCTTGCTTGGAATAGCCAAGCCCTTGGGTGGTTCGGGAAACGCGTTGGGAACCAAGTAAATTGTTCAAATTTTGTTCCCCTTGGGTGAACTTGGCTAGAGTTTCTCTAAGATCCTTGATGGTTGATTCCAAAGAATCAACATTGGGGAAATTTTGGATTTTTAGGGAGAGTTCCTCCTTCTCTTTAAGAAGTTGTTCTTTTTCGGAGGAAAGTTTTTTGAAATTATTTTTTAAAGCAACAAATTTAGAAGAGAGTTCATGAAAACCATTTTCAAGTTGGTCTCTAGCGTGTGAGAGTTCTTCATAAGATAGATGATTAAAAGAATTTGAAGAACTAGAGGATGATGAGGAAGAAGAGTCAGAAGATGATGATACCTCATGTTTTGCCATTAGGCATTTTGTACATTGGTCGCTTGAGGAGGAGGAGGAGAAGGATGATGAGGAGGTGTCACTCCATGTCGCCTTGAGGACCTTTTTCTTTCCTTTTTCCTTTTGCGTGGCCCGTTTTTTGTTGAGTGGGAAATCGGGCTTGTAATGGCCCTTTTCGCCGCACCCGTAGCATTTCACCTTGGGCTTGGATTTTTCGGTGGGTTCTTGCTTTCGCGCCTTGCGAGATTTCTTCTTCTTGTGCTTCTTCATAAATTTGTGCATTTGGCGGGCGAGATTCTCCATTTCCGAGTCGCCGCTTGAAGATGAAGTAGATGAGGAAGATGAGGATGAGGAGGAGGAGCTTACTTCTTTTTGTACCTTTAGGGCGATGTTCTTTGGTGTCTTGATTGGTGTGCCCTCCTTTTGAGCTTGCCTCCTCATCGTGATCTCGTACATCATTAGGGATCCGATGAGCTCTTCGACCGGCATGTTCTTTACATCCTTAGCTTCTTGGATAGCTGTCACCTTAGGTGCCCATGAGCTCGGAAGGACCCATAGGATCTTCTTGACCATTGCTTCAGCTGAAACATCATCACCAAGAGATTTTCTACCATTGTAAACGTCAGTGAAGCGTGTAAACATTTCAGAAATAGACTCATTTGGATGCATTGAAAAAGATTCAAAGTCTTGTCTATACATGTCTAATCTAGTATCTTTGACTTTATTAGTGCCTTCATGGGTCACTTCTAAAAGCTTCCAAATTTCATGTGAAGATGTGCAAGTGGATACACGATTAAATTCATTTCTATCTAACCCGCAATGAAGAGCATTCATGGCTTTGCCATCAAGCTCAAAATTCTTAATATCGGCGGGGGTCCATTTGGATTCGTCGGGGGAAGACAAAGAATAACCTTGCATGACAATTTTGTAAATAGGATATCCTATGCTTCTTAAAAAAGTGGTCATGCGGGTTTTCCAATAATTATAGTCGGTCCCATCAAAAAATGGAGCCCGACCCAATGAGTAGCCCTCGGGGGCGAAAGAGGTAGATGCCATCAAAAAGGATCTTTAATTTGAAACCGGTTTAGGGAATTATTCAAATACTCCCTCTGATACTAATTTTTGGGCGGAGAAAAACGGGAAGGATGGCAAGAGGGGGGGTGAATTGCCTTTTAAAAAAAGATAAACAAATTAAAATCAAAGTTGAAAGTGCAGCGGAAAGTAAAGAGGCAAGACACAAGAAATTGATAACGGAGTTCGGCCAAAACCCGGCCTACGTCTCCGCTCCCAAATCAACCGTTGAGAGATTCCTACCGCTTGCTTTTCAATGGTTTTAGCAAGAAACCCACTTGGCTTTGAGGTAGCACTAGGACCTATTACAACTTGCTTTTGAAATGGTTTAGCAAGAACCCACTTGCTTTTAATGGTTTAGCAAGAACCCACTATCCTTCTTACAGGTGAAGGATAGCTCACCTATGTCTCAAGCTATTTAAAGGAAAGCTTGACAACCTCTTCACACCTTAGTGGTTATGTGAAACCCAAAAGAAAGAGGGATGAAGAAAGAGTTTGGGGTTTGTAGGCACAAACCCAATTTTAAGCTCAAAATAAATAAAATACGCAAAACCGTATTTGAGGAAGTCTTGAGCGCCTTTGGTTGATTGGAGATGTTGAAGGCCGCTTCCAAGCTTCTTTGAAGGAGCTCCTTGGATGTTGAAGTTGTTGGAGCACTTGAGGTTCCTTTGAGGGAAGTCGCCGGAGGTTGGCCAATTGATCCACAATATGTCCGTTGGCTTTGTATATGATCCGGTAACTGTCCGGGGCTTCCTTGGCCTTTATTTATAGGCATGGAACCCTTGGGGAGTCTTCGGAGCCGTTGGAGAGGCTTAAAGAGCCGTTGGAGGCCAAATGGGGGTTGACTGGTCAAAGCCAACGGCTAGTTTGACTGGGCTACCGGCTGGCCGGTACAGGTCCACCGGCTAGCCGGTGCCTTGGATGTTGAGAAGGCCTTCTGCCCAGGAGCCACCGGCTGGCCGGTGAGAAGGCCACCGGCTGGCCGGTGGTGAGACAGTAGGTCTCACTATTGCATCAGGTTGCCACCGGCTGGCCGGTGACAGAGCCACCGGCTGACCGGTGGAACCTGGCAGTGGGCAATGCCTCTGCCAGGTCCACCGGCTGGCCGGTGCTATCACACCGGTTGGCCGGTGGACTGAATTTCAGTCCACTTCTTGTCCATTCTTGGGCCAACTTCTTGGCAACCTTTTGCCTATCATTCAAAAACACTTCAAACAAAATTAGACAATTAATAAGGTGATTGTGATCATGAAAATCAAACAATGAGGGGAACGAGAGGTACAACATACTGATCATTTTATCTCACCCAATTTTTTTGTTTTGCTTCCCTAGGTGATGAAGTAGATATCACTTTCTAAGTTTTCAAGGATACAATTTGTTAGCTTCTATTTTTTATTATATGTTGTTTTCTTCTCCCAGTGTAAAATGGGTTCCATATATGTATCTAATTTCTTCAAGACTACTAAAATTATTGGTCCTTTAGAATTTTATTATGTCTAATCATTCTAATGTAACCAAGTAATGCCCCGGTTCTGAGCTACTGAGGTTGGGGCGTTACATTTGATATTAGAGGAAGTTTAGTAAAAACATTGGGAGTTGGATTTTGGAAACATAGCATAGGGAACATAACCCAATTATAGACTTTGAGGATAAGCATAGAATGAAATACTAGAATTTTGGTAATGTTGAGACTATGTGGGTCTTCCAAGAAAATACTTCTCTGTATGGATATTACAAGTGGATGTGGTTATGGCGCAAATGTACGTTGGAGTAACAACTCCGATAAGGAGTGTCATCCTTAACTCATGGTATCATGGTACATGACAACGAGCCTTAATTTGGACCTAGTTTGACACTCCCAGAGGATATTATTAGGATATTTCACATTCTTCTTACATACCATTCTGAATGATGTATTCCACAAAAGTAACCAAAGTATATGGTTATAGGATTTACGATGCATAATTTTTTTTATATGCTATACAATGTTTAGAGGTATAGAAAGTTCATAATTTTATGAGCTAATCTAGTTTATGGAATTGTTTAGAAATGTAACCTAGTAGAAGTAATTATAACTACACCAATTCATGTGATGAATAGAGTAAGAGGGATCATATCTCTTATGGTATTAAGCCATAATTCCTAAGAAAGATAGTCTCCCAAGTATCCTCATCATATGAGGAAATAATATCACGTGTTAACAAGATATGAAATGAATTCTCAAAGGCCTATGACTTTGAATGGAAGAAAAATAAGAAGAGTATTTTGAGAAAATATGGAGAAAGGGAATAAGGGGAAAAAGGGTTTTCCTATATGTGATAACTATAGAAAGAATCACCCTGGTAAATACTTGAAGGGAATGTGAGTTTTGTTATAAGTGTGTAGAAAAAGGACACCAAGTTCACAATTTCAAGGGTAAGAAAAAGTTTTTAATATACAATTATTCGACTGCAAGGTGATGGGATACAATGTGAATCAATGTTCCATGTGTCAAAGGAATACACCCCAAATTATGTAACTGAATAATGATCATGTTATGATACTTACACAAATGAAGTGGAATGACTAATATGCCTATATAAGAATCATTTGATTTTAATATTTTATCAATAAATGTATTGGTTATAATAATTATAGAATATATTAGGATTGTACTGAAATACCTTTTCATTTAGTATTGGTGACTATATGTTGCATGGTACCAAAAAAAAAGATATTCAGTAGAATGTTAATCTTTTTGGAAAACACATTATTGAGGGAAAGAAAACCCTAAATATATTTATGATGATAAGATAATGTTGAAGAAATGATTTATTTGGATATGTACAGACTACCTTGGAACTGATTATAGACTTTTCGACAAGTGGTATATGCTACCATTGAAAGAATTTACTACACTTTTGGATTTATAGAATAAATCAAACAACTTGTATCTTAATTAAGGAATACAGAAGAATGCATGGTAATTCGGGTTATTATCATATTTCAATAGGATACATGATGAATTTATTCACATGTTTTCATTGTGAATATTTAAATCTTATTTATGCCGATTATGGGGTGATGACAAGTTCATTTAAGAAATTAAAAGACCTTATTTCTATAGAGTTGTATCATTATGGAATGTCTAACCATTTATGAATGGTTTAAGTTGATCATTGTACAAGATTGTTGAGGTAATTACTTCATTGTAAGGTGAATCATGTGATAGGTGATGAAGTGTAGATAGTTCAAAGTGCAATTGAAGGATAAGTTTTTGTATATTTATACTCTTATAGAGTGGAAATATTCTTCAACTCTGGGTAAAGGGTCATAAAAAATGGTGTCATATTATCAAAAATTTTAATGATATCAATGGACCTTTTTGAAATTGTAGTTTGTGGTTTTGCGGTAATAAAATTTCATTTGAACATGTTATATATTACATTCCATGAGAAAATAAGGGTTAGATTATTCTTCCATGTCCATATTTTCACTTCACACTAATGTTATCCTTTTTGAAGGTGATGATTTGTGGTAACTTATGAATTTAACATTCCCTGAATTAAGAGAATATTTTGTTAACCTTATTTCTGATGTGGGTTTTCCACAAGAGAATTTTCAAGTATCAACCTTTAACTTTTGAAGTGCAATTTTGATTTGTGAGGACACAATTATCTTCAGGGGGAATAATGTAACACACTAGTATTTTGTTTTATAATTTTAAAAAAATTAAGTTATTAAAATTACTAATTTAAAATTAAGTGTTTTAATTAATAATAATTTTATTTAAAATTTATAGCTTTCAAAATAATTTTAAAAGAAAATACCATTTACAGTATTATTTTGTGTAAAATATTATTTTAAAATGAATATGTGTGTTTGATTATTAAAAATTTCATTTTTATCAATAGATTATACTATATACATTTACTATTATAATTATTTTGATAAATACTAAATTATGCTATAAATACAGTCACTATTATTATAGAACCCCAATATTTTTTGGTATGTTTCTTAATAAATAATTTCAATTTATTTAATAGATTATATGCACACAACACAAAGTCACTGTGAAAGAACACTTTGTTATAGTTATAACATAGATGTTAAACTTAATTTTTCCACTTATGTGTTTTTAATTTCAAAACATGGACATAAACGGTTGCATTCAAAAAGATATTTACAGTATGATAGAATCATCTTAACTTTTAGTGAATAGTAAATTACCCTTATGAATTGTAACTTGCCTATATGAATTGTAACTTACCCTTATGAATAGTAATGTTACCGTTATGAGTAGTAATATGACCCTTATGAATGGTAACCATACCCATGAGTGTATAAATAATATTTAGGATCTTTATAAATGACGGTGAATATTTTAATTAAGTGTTGGTATTTTTTTGAGTAATAAATATTTAAGTCCAATATTATAATTAATAAAATAATTTAAAACATTATTCAGTTTCATAAAATGTATTCATAAATAAATCTTTTATCTCCTTATGATTTTTGGATAATTTAATGATTTCTTTAATTAATTTTTCAATGTGTCATAAAATCAGTAATAATTTTAAAATTTGTATTTTTTGATTAAATGATGATTTTATTTAAAAATTAAATTTATCATATATGGAAAATTATTTTTATAAAATGGATTTTATTTTTGGATTCTAAACATTTAAAAATGGTTAGGGTGACCTTTAGTTATTTTTCTAAAATATATGATTTTTTGGTGAATAGTGAAATTCGATAATTTATGAAATATGGTAAATAAATGAATTTATGCATCATGTTTGAGTCATGGATAATGTAAATGACATTTGGTTCAAACTCAAAGGCACTTATTACTATTTCTTTTACAAAAATAAATAATATTCAGAATATTGAGCTAAAATAATAAACTAATGATTAAAATTATATGAAAGCCCTCTCTCCTCCACTATATAAACCACCCCTCACCCCCTCTTCCTCTCACACCACTCAAGAACTTATCCTTGCCTAAGTTATACCAAATATACTTTACAAGACCTACCCACATGAAAAAGACCTCATGGTCTCACCAAAAGTCCAAAAAACAATGGCCTTAAGGAGATTTTTAAGGAGGAGTACTCAAGTGGAAAACCTTTCTTCCTTTTCCTTTCAACTTATTTTAGATGTTCCATTATTTTGTTTCTCTCTCCCCACATAACCTCATCTAAATTATGTAATAATTATAGTACCTTAAATTCTTCTAGATTTATATTATGCTAATGTAATATTTCATCACCATCTCTCTTTCCCCCCTCCGCTTATACTAAAAATGAAAACATCGTCCGAGATGTGCTAATCTATCACATTCAAGGTCGATGGTTTTCAATTTCTATTACAATCTTAAATTATGGTCATGAAAACATTGTTAGTGTTGGAACAGATCTTAATATATGAAATATATCATATTTAATGTTCTCTAATCATTTTATACACTTGGTATTGAATTATAAAACCAAATGAGTTTTTGGTGATCGAAAAACCATCAAAATAATCCAAGTGTTTATCATTATATTTTTATATAATAATTTATACTCAAAACATATAACCAAATGATATGTATAACCACTTAAACTTCTAGATATTAATTAATAACATGTAATTCTGATTTTGGATAATTATATTAATTTCACATGAACTCCATTACTCATAGTCAAGTGAACTGATCATGACAATCAAGTAAACGAACACTTCAGAACCACAAAATTCAATCTTATAACTTATCAAGAAGACCATAAACGAACTTAATAAAACTATAATGAATAAATAACATATATAATTTTATTTTTTAATAAATTAATGTATTTAATTTTACAATATAGGATTTTAAGATCAAAGGAAGAACACATTAGGGCATAAGGTAAGGGGTTTCTCATCTCACTTTTATTTTTGTATGATTTCCATCATTTCACCAGTATATCTTGTGTATGGTGTGTGTATAATGTCCCTTTTTGTGTAATACCATAAATATATTTATTTTTATGGTATTAAAGTTATCATTTAATGGTTATTATTTTGTGGCATATTATTTGATTGGTTATACAGTGGTAAGGGTTTTCTACCCGAACCTCCATTTTCTATTGGGTTACTCTTATACTCTTCTTACCTCAATGAAATTATTAAATATTCTTATATACTCTTCATAAATTATATGTTAATGTTCTATATATATGTACCAAATATAATCTTTATTTATTTTTTGTGGGGTTATATGTTTTAAAAATATCCTTCCAAAATTCTCCACAATAAATAAGCTCGATTCATGGGAACTTCTGGAATTATTACCTATTTTCAAGTTCACTATATAGTCTGCTTTAAACCATCATTATTTTTTTAAAATATAATTTTTTTATCATCAAATTATATCTTGGTTCATATCATGTTTTATGAAAGAGATCATCCCATTCCCCTTTAAAATTCCTTTTATATTTTCATTCAACTACACTAAATGTTTTACTTCTAAAGGTTCTTTAAAAACTCATCTTTTACATGATTTCACTACAATTAGACATTATTTACACATAAAATACGATTTATATTTCATTAAATTTTCTTTTATAGGATATAAATTTTTAAAATATGATTTCATAACAAATGAAAATGATTTTTGAAAAATAACTCTTCTTTCTAAAGTAAAATATGATTTTCTCATCACACATTCACTTTTATGTGATATAAGACTTTTTCACCACTTATTACTTGCATGTGATGTATGTAATGACCTTTTGTATTTCATATCAAGAGAATACTTATTATCAATATATTCTAAGAGATTATGATTTTCATTTTTCAAAATGGTATGGGACACATTGGAATGTTTAAGGATTATATCCTCAGGAATTTTTTAATGGTCTCATTTAAAAGTATATTCATATATGAAAACATAATTCGTTGAACCTTGTACTACATTGAGGTATATTTATTATGATATCATCTAAAATATTTTGTTATATGGTTTCTGATTAGTTTGATTGTAGATGTTCTATCTTGATACTATTCACCATATTACCCTGAATGGTTTGTGTTTGTGTTTAATGATTGGGGATGTTATTTAAATTTGATATTTTAGTTTTAATATGAATGTATATGTCAATTATGTTCACCCATTTCGTATAATGAATGATTTGGATTGGTATTGATGGTCGGGGCCCGCTATAGCCCCTCCATGCATCGACAGGTCTCATGAGACAAACTAGTTGGCAACAAACCCTTCGAGTTTGTTTGTAAGAATCAGTCGAGATTCTACCCACAGACTTGAAACGTCTTGGTGGTATGAAGGTTCATGTTCTAGATACATGATGACAAAATAATAGAAAATCCCTATATTTATTATTAATTTATTTCTATCCATGAGTTTTTTACTATGAAAAAATATATGAATGCAATTTCATTCTCATTTTATTAATGGTGTGTGTTTCTCAATTATTCACCATGCCATATTGATTATGTATGATTGATTATGATTCAGTTATTACAATTCCTTGATTCCACTATATGTAACCCTTACTGAGAATTTTAGGGCACCCCTTTTATTTGTTTTATATCCCCATGTTATGAAGAGGATATCACTTTCTGAGGTTTCAAGGATGCAGTTTGTTATCTTTTGTTATGTATTATATATTTTTCTTCTCCCAATGTAAAATAGGTTCCATATATGTATCCATTTTCTTCAATACTACTATAATGATCGGCCCATTGGGATTTTATTTATTGTAATCAAGCTAATGTAATATATTAATGTACCAACTCTGGGATACTTAAGTCAGAGCATTACAATGCCCAAAGATCAATATTACTATCCAACAATGGTATAAGGAAACCAATAAAAATATCATAAGGTAAAAATGTCGAGAAGTAAATATGAACACTCAGTGTGTAATATAATCCCTTTTTACAATATATCATCAAGTGATTTTCACATCAGTGTCATCAACCTATATGATCAACACATCTTCCTTTGTCTATCTAAAACAAACAAATCATTACATCATGAACATAGAATTTAATAAGATAGTTCCATTACATTCAAAGGTCCAAGATATCATCTTCCTTAAATATGGAAGGTAAAAATCCTTCCATGACTAATTCATTAATGAAATGTAACTCATGACATACCCAATGTATCAAAATTATCTGTGGATTGTATCATCAAGCATAAAAAAATACATCTAATTGAGTGAGTCATAACATTCATTAATAATAATCATATGTTATAAAGACTATATCAGATGCTTGCATATAAGAATATCCGACGACACCAAAAAATTAAAACTTTTCTACTAAAATGTATTGTTCTTATATTCTCACATCTTGCAGATTTCCAACTATGAACTTCATGAAAATAATCCTCATCCGTTTACGAGTACTCAGAGTCAACATCATACATAATATGTTCCCCATCCTAGTATGTTGTCTTACCATAGAACTATATTTAATAATATCTTCTTATCACTTAAATTTTTTCATCATAAAAGAGAACTATTATGACCTTATCTATGTGATAAATACCCTAGGAGTTTAATATATTATAGTTTTGTAGAACAATAAAAAATATGTACTAATTTTTTATTAATATTCAAATATTTGAATATGCATTTAGAAAATGTAAAAAATTGTTGTTTCTAGAACACCTACTCCAGTACTATACTCATTAAATTGGAACATATGTTGAGGTAGATAACATATACACTCAGTAGATTCACATATATTCTCTCTTATTTTACGTTTACACGTACTCCCTAGAACTTCACACTTTTCCCATATCCAATGATACCTATATATATCCAAATAACACCAAAATTATCCTCATTTTACATTTTTTCCTCTTTCACATAATATCTAGTCTTCTCCAAACTATTTTAAATTATTTAAAATATCTTAACACTCTTAAAAATTTGACGAAAAATAAAAATTCAAGTTAATCCATTCATTTTATTCCAAAAATTTATATCAAACAATTATTTCTATAATTTTGGCTCTTTAAGAAATATTTTCAAAACATCAAAAAATGATTCTTTCATACCAAAGCATCTAAAATTACATTGAATTTCATGTATAGAATAATGGAATGAATTGAATATTGATAAAATATGATGAATTAATTGACTCAATAATAGTTCCTATATTTATGTGTGGGGACCTGTTTAGGGAATCAAATATGATAAGATTGGTTTTTCACAAGGAAAATACCATTAATTACACAAATATACACAAATAATATCTGTAGTCTAGTGTGAAGAAGAATATAACAAGTTTTATTACATGGTTCTCAACCTATACGTAGGTGATGATCAAGAATTAGGGGTCCACTCGAATAGTTCATTCATTACACATCCCTGAGTGAAAGTGGGATGATGTGGCCTTGTATTTTTTGGGGGGTTTTCTAGGAAACCTCGATGAAATGATTTGACTTGGGTTTTCTTTACTAGTTAACTATGTTCAATCATTTTATTCTAATACAAGAGATATTCTATATCAATTATCTAGAAAAAATCTATTTATAAGAGATAATAAATCTGTATGGGGTCAGTTGTGATGGGTTTAGTGGGATCATCTAATAATAGTTGGCAGTGGAAGAATCCCTTTACACATAATGGTATATCATTAAAATAATAAAGGTACAAGGAAATTAAGAGAAAATGGGCATGAAATAACTATAGTGTGGAGTAATCCATCTTTTAATAATTGTTTTTCATTAAATAAAGATCACCTATGTAGAAAACATAAGATTCATTCTATCATAGGTGGTACATCATCCTTTGATTTAATGATCGTATCCTGAAGACTCTAATATACCAATGTGGTATTAGAGTCTTATACATGAGATAAATGGGAAAATGGAAAGGAATAGAGTTACTGAGTCTCAAAAATAGCTTGCATGAAATAGATACTCCATTAAGAGGGATCTCATCCTTTCAATGAACATATAAGATTCTCTTCATTGAATGAATATAATCAACCATGTCATCCATATAACATTCCATATCTAGGAAACCATACAATACTTGATTATGGATTGTTCATTGAACTCATTAAATGAATGAAAAATCCATTAATGAATCCATTTTCATTGATTCTAAACCAAAGAAAATATGTGGGGTGATGGTGAACCAATGAATGAAATCACATCCTATGAAATCATAATGTATACCATATGATGCGATATAGGAAATGGAATCTTCTTATAATTCATTTAAAATATATTTAAATTCTAATATATAGTATTCATCTCAGGAATATTATGACTTATTCTTCATTCCAATTGTAAATAATGATATGAATCACATACAAATCATGTCATATAATTGAAGGAAATCATAAGATAAGAATGATTTTTTAGTACATATCCATCAATATCTCAATCATAATAAAATACTCTAATGAATTTATGAAAAACAACATAACATTTTTTTAATGAATAGAAAAATCTTTTGGATACTATTTATCAAAATCTCTTCATTTGGAAGAAAACATGGTGTACAAAAATTATCCCTTATTCAAAGACCTAAGAGTGTGACATGGAGAGCATTAGTAAAATCAAAAATAAATATGAAATCCCAAATTCATAGTTGTAATAAAAATACATCATATAGAAAACTATTGTTGTAACTCAAGATACTAAGGGTCCTGTGATATTTCTATCACACATACTCATTTCTCATATGAATTTGTCCAAAAACAGATATATCATTTACATCATATGTATGAATTTATAATCATTTTGTTCATGACCTTGAGTGACCAGTAGACGTTGAAAAATTCCAATATAGTATATACCATATCTAATTTTTTGGATACATTAAAGAAGAATAACATGGTTTATGAATACATCACACGTCATTCATCTAGAAGATTACCACATCACATGTCCCTCAACTATGTAATTGAAAAAATCATATGTTTATAAAAAAAAATATGACTGAATTCTCTTGGTCAAAAAGGAAAAACATATTTTATCTTCACAGGAGTGAAAAAACCTATAGTGTTTGATTACCAACTGATGATATGATCAACAACACACCCAACTTCTCCTGATTAGGTAAGACTAATAAGAATGATATCAAAGTATGAATTTTATCATTCTAGGTATCCCACAAACCTTAAGTAAACATGATTAATAATAATAATAAACCCCTAAGTATATTAATGACTGTAAAACATTCCATTGGATAAAATTTACGTATTGTGTTTTATGGTCTAGAATCCCTTATGTATAAATGTTTTAAACCTTATGTATTTCTTCCTGATATAGAAATCATTACGTATTAGGTTTGTATAGACTAATTTATTGGGCACAAAAACCTTTCTGTATCGATTTGTAAACCCTTACATATAGAGTTTACGATCAGTAAACACCTGTATATTAGATCCAGCGACCATTATGTATTGAGTTTGGTAACCCTTACGTATTGAACCCACATATATCACCATAGTAATATTATCTAAGCCTTTGAAAAAAATTTCATGGGGGAAGTATAGTCATGTAAAGACCATTAGAATTATGTTGTGGAGGTTGGTGAAGTATTTCACCATAGTAGAAGGATTATGACATGATGTTAGGCTAGAGAGATAATCCATCCCTATAAGGGGATGTTCACTCTATAGTGGTAACGAGCACATATTTTTGTTTCTGTTAGGAAGAGGTGCACCACACCCTTACCAGAAGGGAAAAACTATTGATGTGACCATGAACGTTCATATAACTCTTCCTAAGAGGGTTCTATTTAGTACTTAATCTTAAAGGACAATCACCCACCAGCTCACCCATTTTTCTTTTATTTTTTATTACATATTTATTATTATTTTAGAGCTTCATCTTGTTCCAATGCTAAAAACCTATCAACCCATATTTATAACCTTCATGATGGTTATTGCATATGGATTAAAATCCTCTTAGGTTGGGCCCTTCAACATAACTTTCGAAACCAATTTGTGGACTATAGCACCACTACATCTCATTTTATAACATTTCAACCCCAATTTATAATATTCATTTCATATAAATATAATAATATATATTATTTATTATGTAAATATATATAATCTATATAATATTTATATAATATATAATATATTTACTACATATACATAAAATATATATTATTTATTATATAAACACGTATTATAAATAATAATATAAATATAAATATTTAAAGTATAATGTATATTTGAAATTTTATTATAATGAAATTATTATATTTTTTAATTATGAAAAGAAAATTATTATATTTATAAATATATATATATATATATAATAATATTTACTATGATATTTAAAATATATGATATTAGTTATATATTTTTATTATGAATATTATAGGAAATTAATTAATAATATAAATATAAACAATAATATAAACATAAACAAACAAATTTATTATATATACAATATTTATTTATTTGAATAATAATATATATTTTAATTTTTATATGTACATGTTTGTATATATTAATACACACACAAATTTTATAAAATGTTTCAATAAAAAGTCAATGTGCAAATTTTCAATTGTCAGTTCAAATTTTAGCAAGAAATTCAACTTTAACAATAGAAATTTTTTAAAAATTTCACACTAAATTTATTTATTTTTCAATAAAAATTTGAACAAGGAATTTTATTTCCAAAAAATTGATAAACAAGAATCAAAATTCCTAATAAGTATTAACCCTAAAAGTTTTCAACTATAAAAGATAATGAAAGCATGAATTTTGCTGTATATGCATATATACAAACATAAATTCCGAAATTTCCTAGGAATCTCTGCATGAAATTTGAAGTTAAAATTCTACACAAAAAAGTTTCATTTTTAATTTATTTATCAAATTATGAAATAAATAATAATTTAGTTTTTTAGTACAAATAAATTTATATATAAATAAATAATGAAATATTTCATTGAAAATTTGGAATGAAAATTTGTAGTATGAATATCTACTGAAAATTTCAAAAGGATATTTTTAGAGAAATTTTCCATGAAAATTTTCAATTTAAACATCCACATAAAATTGTAATATAAACATATTAATACATAAATCATAAATATAAATTTTTCCTAGAAATATTAACTACAATAATTTTGTGGAAATTTCAAATATAAAATTTTAGGTAAAATTATTATTAAAATTTCTATATAAAATATTCATTTAATTATTATAATAATTTTAATGAAATTTTAATTACCAAAATTATAAAATAAATCTCTATTTAAATTTTTAGTGATAATGTATTAACACATTAAAAAAATGTGTTTTTTTTCACAAAAAATTAAACTATAATTTTAAAAGAAAAATTTCCAATGAAAAATTCCAATGGTGATTTTCTCTATAAGTTTCCACTGGAAAATTCTTGTCCATATTTTCACTGAACATTTACAAATCCAAATTCTAGTTAAAATTAAAATGAAAATATTTCAATACTTAAATAAAATCCATAATTTTTCACTAAAAACTTTCATTGAAAATTTTTATAAGAAATATTTAGAGAAAATTCCCACTGAAAAATTTTAGTTTGAATTTCCACTTAATTTTCAATTGAAAATTTCAACTTGAGTTTTATTATAAATATAATGAAAAATGGTACAAATTTTTAATAAAATAAATTTACACTTAAATTTTCATTTAAATTTTATTAATACAGAAATAAACTATATAATTTTCAAATAAAAGTTTAACTATAAATAGGTGTGAGAAAATTGGTGGTTAACCAAATGGGTAACCAAAAACTGAATAACAAAACAATTTGTGTACTTTAATGGGTTTTGGTTTGTAAAAATATTATTTGGTTAAAATGAAAAAAATTAAAAATTTATTAATTTATATATGATATTTTATTGTTGGTTTGTATTTTTTATTATAATAACCATAAACTAAAAAAATAACTGAATATATATATATATATTGTTTTTTTGTTAATCTAATATTTTAAATAACCTATGACTTTTATTATATCCATAAAAAAACGATACAATTTTAATATAATTTTTTCTTTGTTTTAAAATATTTTTGAAATAAAATATAAGGATTTATATATTATATAATGTTATTGTTAGAAATATTTAAGATGTAATTTTTTTCATAATGGTAAACCGAATGGTTAGTCAAAAACCAAAATAGAAATAACTGAATGGTTAAGAAAATTTTATAATTCGAATTTTAAAATAATTTTTTTCCCGGATTTTGGTTATTAATATGACATCAAAAAAATAAAATGGAAATTTATTTTTGATTTAGGTATAACCGAACACAATCTTTTTCCAACCCAAAATCTAATTTTTCTATGGAATTTTCCAGTGCGAACTTATACTAGAAATTTCCAATGAAAATGTACACTAAAATTTATAGTTCATTTTTTAACGTATAAATAAAACATAGATATATTAAAATTAAAATTAAAATTTTTAATTATAAACACTTGAAAATAATATAAAAATATATTGATACTTATATAAATAACATAAATTTTAACTGGAAAGTTTCATTAAAAATTTCCATGAAAAATTTCTAGAATAAAAATACACTGAAATATTTAGTTCAAATTTCCAAAAAAAAATTAGTGAAAAGTTAAAATTGATTTTTATTGTGATTATACCAAACATTTTTTTTGCAGAATTCTAAAATAAAATCATGAAAAAAATTTCATTCCAAATATATGAACAACTGAATTAAAAATGTAATTTTTCATTTAAAATTCTAATTGTACGAGATATAAAAGTTTAGTTTTATAGAGTTGCTGATCGAACACCGCTTGTTAAAGCCACCAACTTCAACCAAATAGAACAGATAACTAACCCTTTCCTCAAATTTTGGAAATTACTCAGACTTCTAGTCATCTCACCTTCACTCTATCTCCCATATCTCTAATGCATACTTAGATCTAATTCAAATGTGGCACTAAGAAGATCACCATAGACATCACAATTTCCCTTAATAACTAAAATATAACTTATATTTCAAGGGTTTTTAAATAATTTGAAGAATTATATTGTGTGAGAAAAACTGGATGAACCACCTTTACTTTATCATGGACGGATCAAATGACTAGTGGTTACAATATTATTACAATTGGTAGAGATTTAAACCCTAAAAAATTTATTTAAAAGTGGTTTTATAAATTTTCATATATTTTATGGTTGAAAATTAATATGTAGTGGTTCTATTTGGATTAGCTAGGTTTTTTAAGTGTCATTTTTGTGAATTTAGCATCATGTTGTTATATTTTTAATTGTTTTTATGAAAATAAATTGATGAAAAATATAATGGCATTCATTATTTAACATTGAAGTGGTTTTATTTTTCAAATGAATAAAATTGTTGAGATTCCACCAAATATTGTAGTGAATGTTCAGTTTAGCTGCAATTATTAGAAACAAACACTAATAATATTAAATAATTTTTTTAAAAAATAAAATAAGAATAATGAAATAAATTATATAATACAATCTACCATAAAAATCCACTGAAGCCAGTCGTATATACCCAACTATTATTCATATATCTATAATTATATATGATCACCCATATATTGACTATAATCTTAGTAATCATATATAGATAAAATATGTCAAACATCCTCCATCAATCATTGAAAACCACATCTGTTTCACCACATCAACTGCATCCATCTACCTCTATAGCCAGAGTGATCATATGTAAAACTAACCACATCATGTCATCAAATTCGAAAAAGAGAAGATATTATTTAATCTTACCATAAAAAATTCAAACCTCATGTTAGTTTCTTGGGTTTCACCCTCAGAAGCAATTTTTAAGATTTTTAATTCTTATATAACTAGTTATTTAGTCATTATAAGTACCATGAACATAAAATGACCATTAAATATACTTTTACATGTCATAAATAATTCTATTATAGTTTTAACATGATTTAAGACTAATAGGAGGTCATATAACTTTTTTTAAATTTTACAGGAAAATTTTAGTGTTTTAAAATATTAAAATTTCATTTATGGGCATCTAAAGAAAACCAAAACTTAGATTGATGTTTCATCGGTAAATACATTTAAAAAATAAATATATGGTTTATTTCATATAATTTCATGGAACCATGAAGTCATTCTCTTGGTTTTGAAACCCAGACACACATTTTTATTGAATTTTATATCTTTTAAAATAACTTATAGAGTCATTAAGAGCACACCACACATTAAATGGATGTGTCGTCTTCTAGTACATTTAAAAATTAATTTATTGATATTTTTATCAGGATTTCACATTAATAATAGTTATTTTTCTATGGTTGTGACCATTACACATATGTTATAGTGTTTTGGAACACTAAATATTCATTTATTATGATAAAGAATATCTTTTATAAGATTTTATTCATTATCTCATAAATAAACACAGAATACTATACCAAAGGATTTAAAGGCCTAGTGACATTGCACAATTAGATATTTATAACCATAACATTAAATAAAGGCCAAAAAAATTATTTAAAAATTCTATAACCCGCCCATAATTCTTTTGATCTTCTAAATCTTCACTGGATGACCTAGGGATTTAGATAATAATGAGGTGAGATATAATGCCCAGTAAGAGAATAATCAATAAATATCCTGGTAAAAGTAATAATTTTGAGTAATGAGGTATAACAAGGTTTCATAAAATAGATGATAATCATAAATTTAAATACCAAAGAATGATATAATTTGATAACATAATAGAATCATATGAATATGGTAACAATATAGAACATGACATCATTTGCAAAAGTCATGGTTAACCACTGAGACATCATAACATAATGTGAATAGGATGACCTATTGGGCACTATAAATGGTATCTCATTATATAAAATCAATACCCAATTTATTTTAGTGTTATATAATCTGATGCCCACCCGTTATATTCATATCTAGTACATTTATTTATGTTCCATATAAAACATACAAAATAAAGACATATTTTTTCACTTTTAATACCACAATTAATTAGTTTGGGTTACATATGTGTATTTTCAGATTAACTAATGTATAATTATATATAGTATAATACCATTGAGTGTAAATGGGGTTGGGTACTCAAAATATAAAAGGTTGTCTTGGAAAATTAAGGAATAATTTCAACAGGACAACTCGTTCAAATAAAGGTTCAAGGGAGGATTATATGTGACTAAAAGGAGGAATTTCATTACATGGACATAATAAGGGAAGTAAATGGTTGCGTAAAAACCAATTGAAATATAAAAAATAAGAATAAAAAAGGCTTAGTATGAATAAAATATTTAAATAAAAATGTAGATAAGGGGATCCCTTACCTTGATAGGGTGCTTTAAAATGCTTGGGGGGAGCTTGTTAATAGATAAGGAACACCTTTAGAGGATGTTATAGATGGAGTAGGATATTAAAATTATGATACATTTATTTTGTGTGAAGTGGAGTGGGATTTTGGTTGGGTATTTATAAAATAGATAGGGGAATTATTTATTAATTTCTATACATATATTTTGAACTCCATAAAAAAATCCAAAAACCTTCTAATGGTTATTTCCCTTGAGATGAGTAGTTTTAAATGTTTTATAACTTATAGATCCAAACATATTAAAATAATACCATTTCTTTTCTAGATGTGTGTTATGTTAATAAATAAATGATTTTAAAATCATAAAATATAATATAGGTTTTGGAGGATTCATTAATGAACTATAAAATTATCCCTATATCTTCAAAAAGACATTATTTTAAAGGGTGAATTGATACTTGTCCTTATATGACTTTATATCATTTATTATGTAACTTTTTTTCAGTTATGATGTCATAATACATACCACATATTTATACAATATTAATGTTTTACCTAGAAACTCGACATCATGAGAAAATTATGAAAAAAATCACCATCATATAATTTCAATATAATGATTTCAAAAATAATTTTTATTTCATCGAAATAATTTTCAAAATATGATAATTTTAACTTTTAAATTAAAATCCTTATTCACAAAGAAATATTACTTTTTACAACACTAATAACTTTCTTAACCATATAAAAATTACATTATACCTCATTAAATTACATTGTGATTTATATTTCAATAAATATTATTTAATAAGAATTTTAAAGTAACATTTAATTAAAAATTTCACGAATTTATTGAAATTTTGACATAATTAGGACTATACATTTTTTTAAAAATAATATTTATTTCTTCATATAAAAATATAATTTTTTTTCAAACTCATTATATAATAAATTATTTATTAATAATAAAAATTTAAAAATATAATTAATATTTTACAAAAAATTAATATATAAATTTATATTACTAGTGTTTAGAAAAAAAACATCTAATTATAATAGCGTATTCCCTACGAAAAATGTGTCCGATTTTTGTTCTTTCTTGGGGTTGTTAGATGGACATAGTATGGGTCGTGATCTAAATAATCTTGAACCTCTTTCATAAATAATTTCCCTCGAGATTCAATTATTGAATCAATTCGTGGTATTAGTCATGGGAAAATCCCTATGATTCCATCTCCCTCATAAACTCTGATAAATTACCTTCATAGTCTACTACATGACTCCATAACTTCTTCTGTGTATGTCAATTAGACTATATCATAACCCTTAATATATAGTAATATTATAATTCTCTATATAATGACTATATTACTAATGTTTAAAATTATTAATTGTCTTTTAAATCTGACAGGGTATATTTTATAATGGTCCAAAATAACCAAAGTAGTACTTATATTTTATATAAATACATTACTTAATAATAATTTTTTATTCAAAACGGGTGTTTCATTTAGAAATGTGTGGATCATTACATTCTTCCCCCATTTATAATTTTCCCACAAAATTTCATCTCATACACGAAAAAAGATGAGGGTACTTCTATTTTATTGCCTCTCTCGGATCCCATGTTACTTCTTCCAACTTGTGGTTCCTCTATAACAATTGGACCATGTGAGTTTTATTTTTTTTGTAAAACTCCTCCTATTTGATCTAGGATTTACATTAGATGCCCCTCGTATGTAATATCATTCACCAAAGTTACCATCCATGGATTCAGTATATATGAGGGGACCAGTATGTACTTTCTCAAGAGGGATACATGGATCTATCATGTACTTAGGATTGGTTTTGTTGTATTTATAGTTGATAGGACACATATATGATGAAATTAATGATCCAAAAAGGGTCTATGTATCTTGGAATATGTTTTACCTTCATCAAAATCCTCATGAAATTCTTTATAAGGACCCAGCCTTAAAACATTACATAATCTTGAATTAAATGGATAATTTACATTAAGGATTTGTTTAGGTTTAGAGTTTTGGATAATTAGGCTATTACTATTCCACTACATCTCAAAAATGAAAGAAAGAGCCATGTAGAGTTCCATGTTTTAGATAGCATGACTTTTACTTGATTCCATCCTTGACCCTATTCAACTTTAAGTCCAGTGAAAAAGATTTGCAAACATTGGATGATCATAAAAAGCTCAGTAAGGGTATTAAAATAAAGAATGAAATTATTAGTCTATCAAAATAGAAGATTCTTAACATACCACATGAAATCATATGATTTATGAATAACAAATAGTAATCACAAATCATAAAGGTAACATGTGGAATCCATATCATACTTACATTGTTGCTATCACAACTACATAGGGAGTTACGTTTCGAACACCATCACATTATATTCCCTAAATATCATAAAAGAAACATTCACATTTACCTCCATCGCATTACCAAATGAATTGGAGAGCTATATCAGGCTCACCCGCCCTAGGTTTATCAAGGAACCACCCGTATACGTAAAACAATTCCCATGAAACAAATCATATTGATAGCACATAAAACAAACATAAAAGAAGGATAGTATTTACACATTTCAATTTTAATATATCATTTAAATATATTGATATAACAAATTCATTATCAAAACCATTTTAATTACTAATATACATTAAAGAGTATATGGTATTTATTTTACTTTTAAAATAATTACTCATTGTTAAGGAACCCATAGATCAAATATTACTCACGGTGGTGGAAAAGGTTGTTGTCACCACATATGTTAACAAGAAAAATTATTTTTTTGTCATTTAGTAAAACACATTGTGGAAAAAATATTCCCTATGAATGAAATTAAGAGTAAAAGGTGTTTATACACAGTATAAAATAAAGTCATGTATAAAAAGAATATTCCTCAATGAACGGATATTGAGACGAAGTCCCTTACCTCTGTCCAACTTGACCTGTTCATTCTTTAATATCCTGAATAATAAACTAAAGTGAATTTACTCCTGATTAATAACCTTTTATAGTTTATTATTCCTTTTATGTCACTTATTACCATGTTATAAACATTATGTAATCATTGAAGTTAATAATGGTCATTTTGTTGATATTTGGTACTTGAGTCAAAAATAAACTCCTTATAATTACATGTTGTCCATGTTGTCAAAAGTGCATTATCTATAGAATGATATTGAGGATTTATATATCACATATATCATATATATCCAATATATATATGTATTTATAATAGTACATATATTTGGAGATACAAAATGAAATGCACCGTTCATGGAGACGGTAAGCCGTACGTACGCATGAACGCTAAATTCATTTATATTTTGTATTTTAATGGATTGAAAAATTAATGATAAATAAGTATATTATAATTATAGTATAATATAATATATAATTTCATTAACTTCATCCTTTATATGTTCCATGTATGGCATGAATGAGTCATAACACTTTGAGGGGGTAGTAGTCCACACTTTCTCAAATGAAATTATCTAATTATCAACTATGGAAACCATAATGGTATTCTATAAATGAAAAATAAAGAATCATATAAACAATATAAATATAATATATATCAAATGTAAGTATAGTTACATATTAATGGACACCATAAGAGGTGATTGATAATATTGAATAATCATCGTTTCGTGAGGGAGTCGTTCGCCATCCACATAAACAATATGTTTTTACCCATTAGATGGAGGTGTGTGTAATTGTATTTCAAATATTTCTCATAAAAACAAAATTTTATATTTATTATACTGGTTTTTTTATAAAATAAAGGAATAAATATAGTTAATGGGGTTGGATAAATAAAACAAAACAAAAGAACTTAAGAGAAGATGTTACCTTAAAATTGGGTATCTTCCTTTGGTTTGAACCACATGGATTAATTGAAGTGCGTTCATCCTAAGGTAAGGCTTCTAGGAGTAATAGAGGAATGTAAGGAGATTAATTGGGTAGAGGTTGGATGAGACAAGGGGCTTTAGAGGTGTGATTAATGGGTTATAGGTGAGGGATTTTATAAGGGGGAGGAGGGGCTCTTTAGGAAATATCGAAAATATTATTTTATTATATAATGATTTTCAGTTTCCAAAGGTCCAAAACATATTAAAGTATAAGAAAAGATAACTAATGTTTGAAATTAAATCATCCAATAACAAATGGATAGTTTTTGGATATTGTTTTAATTGTTTTAATCTTATTTATTTAAATCATTTATTAATGAGGTAAACACCACATCATTATTGTGTCAGAAATAATTTTATTTATCTGATGTCTAAAAATTATAAAAAAATACCATGATGTAGGAAATATTTTTATCTTTAAAAAGAATATTTATAGTATAAGATATAAATTATATAACCCTATGTAAATGTTTATTTACTAAAAGATATATGTTTATGTCATTTTTGTCTTTACTTTAAATTCATAAATATAATGTGTGATTATCCATCTTATGTGGCTCCATGGGGTCCTAAAATTGACCTAAGTATGATAATGGTCTACCATGACTCATCCAATAAGGTTTGGATAAGTGTTAATGTAATGTTTTATTATTATAACATTCTTTTTACCTTGAATTACCCTATTTACCTTTAACTGCGATAAATAAAAGTCAAAATTTACTATTCACTGAAAATTGTGCTCATATTATTGAACCAAATTTTACTTAATAATCACAACCATGCATGAAGGATTTTTTAAATTCAATTCACAGAAGTGATAAAATTTTATTTAAATGAAAAAGTTGGCTTTACCTACTACTTAGTGTTTTCACTATTCATCCAAAATTGAAGGTTTTCAGAAAAATACCAAACATTCAGTCTAAGATATATTTTATATTCCTAATTCAAAAATGGATGTCTATTTTACCAAATTCAAAACATAGAAGTTTCATTAATTAATTTAAAAGTAATTCACGTTGTCAAAATAAAAAGCGCGTTTTTAAGAAATAATAACTATCAAAAGATTGACACTTGTGTACGTCCAATTTCCAAGTGAAATTACTTCTAATGAACAACATTGGATTACATGGTAAAAATATAATCTAATTACACCTTAAAACCAATCTAAAAGATAATCTAACCATATAAATAAATTATATTAAAAGGCTATTTTTAATTAAAATACAGTATTTTTCAGTATTCATTAAATAATGAATTTTATCAGGAATATACCAAATATTTAACCAAAGTAAATTTTGATGTCCAGATTCTAAATAATAATATTATTTTATCAATTATAACATATAAAAGTGACCAAAACTATATTTAATGAGGTTTCACCATCAAGAAGTAGTAAATCGGCCTTTTAATGAATATTAGAGTCTTTATGCTTATAATTAGATTCATTCACATTTTAAGCTTATAAAGTTTATTGGATAAAATTAAACACATTTTAAAAACATATATAATCATATTTTAGTTAGTTATATTCATTCCTTCCAATAAAACAGTTAGGCATTGACAACCATTCAAAATAATAATATTATATTGTTAGTGTGCAACATAATATTTCAATGAAACCCGTTGTTGCGTATCGGGTACGCCATCAAACATATCCTACCCTTTAACGTAAAATTAATATTTAATTCACAAATATTAATAAAAATGAAAATATCATATCCTTTATTTACCTAGGATGTTACATCATTCCCCCCTTTTATAAATTTTTTCCTTGCAATTTTATTCATTTATCATATTAGTTTTGGTATTTATCCCTCAAAGCATTTTTATATTTCCACATTGCCTCTTCGACCATATGGTTTTTCCAGAAAACCTTTACATGATGGATTACCTTATTCTGAAATACTTAGTCTCTTTGGTTAAGAATCTGGACTGGTTGTTCCTCAAAAGAGAGATTCTCTTCCAACCGAACTACCTCAGGGATAAAAACATGAGATGTATCCGGCATATACTTTCTCAACAATGAAAAATGAAAATCCTTGTGTTCCTGGGATAAAATTGGAGGTAAATCCACTCTGTACACAACTAATCCAACATTCTCTAGGATTTCATACGGTCCAATGAACCTCAGACTCAACTTTCACTTCTTAACAAAATGCATCACACTTTTCCATTGAGAAACTTTGAGAAAGACATGATCACCTATCTCAAAAGAAAGATCATTCCTTTGGTTATCTGTAAAACTTTTCTGCCTGCTCTGAGCTGTTCTTATGTCCTTCTAAATCAAATGAACCTTTTCTACCATATCTTCTACCAATTATGGTCCCATCATCATCCTTGAACCTACTTCATCCCAAAAAGCTGGAGTTCGACACCGCTTCACATATAATGCCTCAAATAGAGCCATCTATATACTCGAATGAAAACTGTTATTATATGAAAATTAAACCAAAAATATATATTTATCCCAAATTCCATGGTAATCTATTGAGTAAGAACATAAACTATCCTACAAGGTCTTAATTGTTCGTTCGGACTACCCAACTGATTGAGGATGAAAAGTTGTACTAGAATTTAATTCAGTACCCAACAACTTCTAAAGGCCTTTCCAAAAGTTAGAAGTAAACATGGGATCACGATCAGATACAATTGAGAAGGTTACTCCATGTAACCTAACTATCTCTTTAACATACAAATGAGAATGTTGATCTAGAGGAAAAGTATCATGAATAGGATGGAAATGAGAAGATTTATTCAATCGATCAACTATAACCCAGATTTCATTGTTACCTTGAGATGTCTTCAGCAATCCCACAAAAAAGTCCATGGATATATTTACCCATTTCCACTATGGCACTGGTAAAGGATGAATAATCTCTTTTGGTAACTCTCACTCTTCTTTAACCTGCTGACAAGTCAAACACTTCACAGTAAAATCTGCAATATCTTTAGTCATTCCATCGCACAAGTAATACATCCGAAGATCTCTGTACATCTTACTAAATCCAGGATGAACTGAAAACGGGGAACTATGAACTTTAAATAACAACTCATTCTTCAACTGTGAATCACAAGGCAAACATAATCTCATCCCAAACCTCAAAACACAATCATTATCAATGTTGAAATCAGGAAACTTACCCTTCTGAACCAACTCTACCTTTTTCTAAAACTCACTGTCTTCCTTCTGTGCTTGCTTAATTCTGTCTGAAAGGGATGATCTCACTGAAACCTGAAACAAAATAGAGGAATTTCCTACACCAAAAACTTCTATTCCAAAGTCCATCAAGTATTTAATCAAAGGATCTTGTTCCAAATGTAACATGGATAATGAAGCATTATTTTTTCAATTCAATGTAAAGACCCTAAAATTCCCTGATTTTTTTTAAATATATGGGAATTTTACGAGTCTTCAGTTTCTAATGGGACTTGATTCAGAGGCCCAGTGTTCCCAGAATCAATATCTGAATTTTTTTGGGTACGTTCAGTAAACGTACGAGCGGGATTTTATATATTTTCAACTGGTGATCGAAATTGAAATATGAGGGAAACGTTAAACTCGCAGCGCTGATATTAGCTTAAGGAGACCTTTACCACATTTGCGTTTCAATGTGAATGGATGTTTTTAATTGGGGTTTCTAAAAATATTTATTAAAAATATGTGTGACATATTTTTATTTGAAAGGTAGTTAAAACCTCCAAAGGTAGGTAAAGGTGGGAACCATCACACCCTAACCACCCTTGGGAGGATGTTTTAGGATGGGGCCCACCTGAACCCTTTAACTCCTCTAAACCCCCCTTAAAACCCTTGAGTTATCCATTAATAGGGGAAACTCTTGGTCTTACCATTAATGTGCCAACACACCATTGTAATTAATTAATTGAATCCCTTGGAATTCATGCCAACACCAAGCATTTAATTAATTGAACCAACTTAATTAATTTTAATAATTTTGTAATCATGACAAACATTAAAATAAGGGATGAGTTTATTTTATTTTGGGTTGGAATAATCGTTTGAGAGTTGGGTTGGAAGAACATATTCCTTTCGAAAAAGAATGATCCTTATCTCCGAAGAACGAAAATACCATCTACAATTTTCGACTAAGCCACAAGAGAAGGAGCCGCCTGTGAGGAACGTCGACGACACTTCATCCTCAGACGTTTCCTGACGTCAACGAAATCGACGTCCGCCCTCTTTCCGCGACTTCGACAACGTACTTCGAATCGAGGTAGGGGGAATTTGGATTATTTGTACGTATGAATTATATCCTCGTTATTTGATGTTTACTTTGGTTTGATGGGGGCGAATTGATATCACCTAATGCGAAGGGCGCGGGACGAACAAACACAACCCAACATCCCTCCGTTGAATCTTATTTGGTTGAAATCGGAGGCAGAGCTGAAAGGGCATGGTGTCGTCGTACCGGGCCGAAGAAGAACTGTGGCAGATGAAAGAGGAACCATGGCCGGAGAAGAACCGCAGTGGTGGTGGCGTGGCGCCATCGCGCCGCGCGGAGGGTAGCAAGACTGCGGCGTCGTTGCGCTGCGGTGGAGCTACTGAGGCGTCCGGACGATCCAGACACAATGGTTCCGAACAGAGGGACAATCGATCGGCCGACCGGCCGGCCCGCTGGAAGACTGCGGCGCCCGCAGGCGCCACATGGAGAGAGAACGCGGCCCGCATCTACGGGCCGCTCCACTGGAAGAACCGGATGGCTGCCTGCCGGCCAGGCTGAAGAACCATGGCACCCGTAGGCATCACGTGAAGAGAATCGTGGCCCGTGTCCACGGGCCGTGTGCACCAGGCCGAACTGGCCGGCTACAGTCGGCCAGACAGGGGAGGAGGCACCGCCGCTTAGCACTGACAAGTGAACAGGACCAGCCCGCAGTGCGGGCCGAGTCCCCAGGTGGGCCGCACCCCACCGGGCCGGGCCGAACCCCAGCCTGGTTGGACCTACTGAGCCGGGTCGGGCCGACCTTCCAGCCCACTGGGCATGATGGGCCAGACCCGTCTTCGCTTAAATGGGCCGTCCCGCCAGCCCACTGGGCTTGACAGGCCGGGCCTGTCTTCGCTTAAATTAGAATATCTCCTAGAGCGCGCGTCTGATTGACGCGCCGTCTGCGGCACTGGGACCCTCACGACGAGATGGTACTTTTGTGATAATATAAGTGGGTTTAGGGTAAATTTTGGAAAATGATCATGTTTGGATCGAGCGTAAATCCAACCGGGCCCTTGAAATCGAAAGGCAAATAACACTCAGACTGGGTGTCCGATTGACGCACCATCTGTCATGTTAGGTTTCTTACGATGAGACAGAATTACTTGATACATCAACTCAGGACTTCATGATATTTTATGCATCGACACTTGGCTCGAGGATTGAACCCTCCCGGAATTGAGCGTGCTGTATGTGAGAACCCTAGGGCTGGCTCCGAAGCTATTGTACCAGAATCCTCTGCGGGTTCCACAGCGAAGACTAATATACCGGAATCTTCTGTGGGTTTGATAGTGATGACTGCTATACCGGGATCCTCCATGGGTCTGACAGTTCTCACTTCTGTTCCTGTATCCTGTGTGGGTCCAACAGAATAGCTGGTCCTATATCCTATGTGGGTCTGACAACTTGGTTGGTTCTGTATCATGTGTGGGTCGGACAAGTTAGATAAATCAGTGACTACATCTGATCATCTATTTCACTCTATGA
This sequence comes from Viscum album, assembly GCA_963277665.1. Classification (NCBI taxonomy): domain Eukaryota; kingdom Viridiplantae; phylum Streptophyta; class Magnoliopsida; order Santalales; family Viscaceae; genus Viscum; species Viscum album. The sequence continues at coordinate 727,203,098 of OY728166.1, forward strand.
AATATATATACCTGTGTGAGTTGAGTCTTGTCTTTCAATCATTATCATCGATGTGATTGACTTACTTCTTTCGTGGACTAGGTTGTGTTTGTGCTCGAGACTTGGAGCCAGACTATGACTGGTAACTTAGTTATATGTATGAGAATATACCTATGTTGGTTTGTTTGATACTTTTTGGTTGTATCTTTCTATTTTGGTTTATCATTTTTGGCTTATGGGAGACCTTCGAGGGTCTCGGGGTCCCATACTGAGTATTGTTATGCTCACCCCTGCACGGGCTTCGACCTCACCTTGTTGTGTTCTATGTAGATGACAGACAACAGTGATCGAGGATGAGGGTGACATGCGAGAGACTTCTCAGGGCTGGACTAAATGGGACGTACCACATGGATGAGTTTTTTGATTTTTGTACCTACCCTTTATGTAGGATTCCCGGGTAGACGATCTAGGAGCTGTTTTCCCTTTTTATTTTTTACTTGTACTTGTTGTTCAGTTAGGTTTGTATAGTGGCCCACTTACTTTTAGCACACCTTAATTTTCTATTTTAGTACTTTTTTCCTCTACTACTTGCATCAAGACTATTTGTGTTACAGGTTTAAAGGCAATGCCTTCCCTTTTTATCAGCGATTCGCCTTTGGTGCTAGTCACCAGCCCCTAGCCTATGGAAGGTTGGATTGGGGTAGTCACGGCACGGTCCCCGAGGATGGGTCATGACACTCAAAGCCTCATCCACATTATTTTCCTTTCATGTATTGTAATGAATTGTGCAATCATAATCCATGATTAATTCTATCCATCTTCTTTGTCTCATGTCCAATTCCTTCTGACTGAATATATACTTCAAATTTTTGTGTCTAGTATATATTTCATATTTTACCTCATACAAATGATGCCTCTAAATTTTTAATGAAAAACCAACAAAAACTAATTCCAAATAATTTCTAAGGTAATTTAACTCATGAGGTTTCAACTGACGTGAAGTATAAGAAATTACCTGATCATTCTTCACAAGGACACAACCAAGTCCTTTCAACGAAGAATCATTGTAGATAACAAACTATCCATTTCTAGAAGGAATTTATAAAATAAGAGAATTCACCAATATACTTTTCAATTCCTGAAAATAATCATCACATTCCTTTATCCAAATGAACTTAACACCTTTTCGAGTTAACATAGTCATTGGGCTAGATAACCGTGAAAGTTTTTCAACAAACCTCTAGTAATATCTTTCCAAACCAAGAAAACTACGGATCTCTGTGATATTGGTAGGTATTGTCCGTTCATCAATAACTTTTGTTTTAGAAGGATCAACAGTTATTCCATCCTTATATACAATGTGACCAAGTAAAATAAATTTGTAACCAAAACTCACACTTTCTGAATTTCCCATACAGTTTCATTTCTTTTATGGTATGCAAGACACACCTTAAATGACATTAATTATCCTATTTTATTTTAGAATAAACCAATATATCATTAATAAATACAACCACCATTTATCACCTGAGTCAACTTATGCATCACTGGATCATACTATTCAATTTTGATTCTGACCATCTCAGGATACTGATTTAGAAGTTCATTTCCCTCTAAATTCATTCCCAGTACACCTGCCCTGCTTCCTCTATGAAAAACCATTCTGAACACATAATTATCTTAGGCGAAGCCACAAGATAATCTGTAAATGCTATATAATTTCAATCTTACCATAAATTAATTTATGGACATTGATTTAACAATATCCTAACTTCTAAAGTTATCTAACCTGACCTTTGATACCAACTATAAGGACCCAGTGTTAAAACATTACATAAACTTGAATTAAATGGATAATACACATTGAGTATATTTTCATGTTTAGAGTTTTAGATAATTAGGCCATTACTATGACATTACGTATCAAAAATCATAAAGTAGACACTTCTACTCAGTTTCCATTTTTTTCCATAATATAAAAACTCTCGAAAAAGAGCCATGTCTAGTTCTATGTTTTAGACAACATGACTTTTCCATGATCCCATTCTGGACCCTATTCATCATTACGTCCTGTGAAAAACATTTCAAAACATGGGATGAGCATAAAAACATCTCTAAGGGTGTTTACGTAAAGAAATAAAACATTAGTCTATCAAAATACTAGATTTTTAACATACCTCATGAAATAATATGATTTATGAATAAAAAATAGTAATCAAAAATCATAATGGTAACTTGTGGCATCCATATCATATATACATTGTATCTATCATAGCTATATAGTGAGTTATGTTTAGAATACCCATCATAGTATATTCCTTAAATTTCTTAGGAGAAACATTCATGTTTACCTCCGTCACGTTACCCAATTAATTGGAGAGCTATCTTGGGATTACCTGCCCTAGGTTTGTCATGGAACCACTAGTATACGTAAACAATTCCTAAGAAATATAACATATTCATATCACATAAAAAGAACATAAATGAAAGATAAAATTTCCACATTTCAATCATAATATATCATTTAAATATATTAGCATAACAAATCCATTATCAATACAATTTTCAATACTAAAATACATAAAAGAGTATATGGTATTTATTTTCCTTTTAAAAAAATTACTGCTTGTTAAGGAAGACATATATCAAATAATAATCACAGCGGCGGAAAAGGTCATTGTCACCAGGTATATTAAAAAGAAAAATTCTTTTTTGTAGTTTAGTAAAACACCTTGTGGAAAAAATATTCCCTTGTAATGAAATGAAATGTAAAAGGTGTTTATACACAGTTTAAAAGATAGTCGTGTATAAAACAAAACTTGCCTCAATGAAAGGATATTGAGACGGAGTCCCTTACCTCATGTCCGAATTGACCTATTCGTTCTTTAATTTCATGAATAATAAACTAAAGTTAATTTATACTTTCTTAATAACCTTTTTCAAGTTTATTATTCATTTTATATCACTTATTACCATGTTATAAACATTATGTAATCATTTAAGTTAGTAATGGTCATTTTGTTGATATTTGGTACTTGAGTTAGAAATGAAATTATAATTACAAGTTGTCCATGTGGTCAAAATTAAATTATCTCCAGAATGATATTCCGGATTTAGATATCATATATATCATATATATCCTATATATATATGTATTTATAATTTTACATACATTTGGAGATAAGAAATGAAATGCACCGTTCATGGAGACAGTAAGTCATACGTACGCATAAACGCTACATTAATTTCTATTTTGTATTTTAATGGAATGAAAAAATGATAAATCTGTATATTATAATTCCTGTATAATATCATGTATAATTTCGTTAACTTCATATTTTATAGGTTCCATGTATGGCATGTACAAGTCATATCACTTTGAGGGGGTGGTAGTCTGCACTTCCTCAAATGAAATTATCATTTTTAACATCTATGGAAACCATAAAGGTATCATAAAAATGAAAAATACAGAAGCATAAAAACAATATAAATATAATATATATCACATATAATTATAGTTCCATCTTAATGTCCACCATAATAGGTGGTAGATAAGATTGAATAATCATCGTTTCGTGAGGCAGTAGTTCACCATCCATAGAAACAATATGTTCTTTACCCATTAGATGGAGGTGTGTGTAAGTGTAGTTCTAATAATTCTAAAAAAAATAGTATATTGAGGATACTAGTTTTTTTATAAAATAAAGGAATAAAAATAGTGATAGGGTTTGGAGAAAAAAAAATAAAACAAAAGAACTAAAGAGCAGACGTTACCTTTAAATTGGGTATATTCCATTGGTTGGAACCAAAAGGATTACATAAAGTGCCTTCTGACTAAGGTAAGGATTCTAGGAGGAAGAGAGGGATGTAGGGATCTTAATAGGGTAGAGGCTCAATGAGCCAAGGGTCTTGAGAGGTGTGATTAATGAGTTAGAGGTGAGAGCTTTTATAAGGGGGCAGAGGGGCACTTAAAAAATGACTGAAAATACTATTTTATTATATAATTATTTTCGGGTTCTAATGGTCCAAAACATATTAAAGTCAAAGATAAGATGACTCATATTCGAAATAAATTCATCCAATAATAATTGGATTGGTTTTGGATATTTGTTTTAATTTTTATAATCTTATTTATTTAAATCATTCATTAATGAGGTAAAGACTGCATCATTATTGTGTCATAAATAATTCTATGTATTTGATGTCTAAAATTATAAAAAAATACCATGATGTAGTTAATATTTTTAACTTTAATAATAATATTTATAGTCGAAGAGATAACTTATATAACCCCATGTAAATGTTGATTTACTAAAAGATATATGTTTATGTCATTTTTGTCTTTACTTTAAATTAATTAATATAAAGTGTGACTATCTCTCATAAGTGGATCCATGGGGTCCCCAGATCAACCCGATGATGATGATGGTCATCCATGACTCATCCAATAAGGTTAGGACAAGTGTTAAGGTAATTTTCTATTATTATAATTTTTTTTACATTGAATTACCTTATTTACCTTTAACCGTAGTAAATAAAATTCAAAAGTAACTATTTACCAAAAATTGTTTTCATCTTGTTGAATGAAATTTTACTATCTAATAACAAAAATTTATATAGGATTTTTTAAATTCAATTCACAGAAGCGGTACAATTTCATTTAAATGAAGAAGTCAGTTTCTAGCTACTACTCTGTGTTTTCACCATTCATCAAAAATTGATGGTTTTCAAAAAAATACCAAAAATTCAGTCTAACCTATATTTGATATTTATAAATCAAAAAATTATGTCTATTTTAAAAAATTTAAAACATATAAGTTTCATTAATTAATTTAGAATTAATTCATATTGTCAAAATAAAAAGCATGTTTTTAAGAAATATTAACTATCAAAAGATTGACACTTGTGTATGTCCAATTTCATAGTGAAATTACTTCCAATGAACAACATTGGATTACATGGTAAAAATATAATATAATTAAACCTTAAAAAAAATAAAAATATAATCTGAAAATATGAATAAATTTGAATAAAAGGCGGTTTTGAATTAAAATACAGTATTTTCACTATTCATTAAAAAATGCTTTTATCTGGAAAATAATTTTTTTTACCCAAAGTAAATTTTGAGGCCACAATTATAAATAAGAATTTTATTTTATCAAATATAATATATAAAAGTGACAAAAACTATATTTAAATAGGTTTATCCATCAAAAAGTAGAAAATTGACCTTTTAATGAATATTATAGTATTTATGCTTATAATTAGATTCATTCACATTTTAATATTCTAACTTTTATTGGATAAATTTCAAAACATTTAACAAACATATATAATCATATTTTAATTAGTTTTATTCCTTCCCACCAATACAATGGCTATGCATTAACTACCATTCAAAATAATAATATTATATTGTTATTATGCAACATAAGATTTCAAAGAAACCCTTTGTTGCGTATCGATTACACCGTCCAACGTAGCATCCCCTTTAAAGAAAAATTAATCATTAATTCACAAATATTAATAAATTTGATAATATCATATCCTTTATTTACTTGGGATGTTACATTCTTCTATGATGATATATGAAGGAATACCTTATATCTGATATCAAAAGAAAAATCTCATCGATGATTGTCTGCATATAATTTCTATCATTTTAGGTAATATTTTATATAAAAGTTTATGGTTTTAACCTTCTCTATCACCACTTGAATGAGATCTTTTCATTAATGAGTTAAATATCCAAAATCATCCCAACATTTTGGAGTCTGACACCTCTTCCCTTACAGAGATAAATATGGTTCTATTTGAATGGTAGAATTTAATTGTTTTTATATGAGAACTCCACTAGGGAAAGGAATTTATCCTATTATCCATGGAAATATATATAACATAACCTCAATATATCCTCTATAGTTTGAATATTTATTTCTAACTAACCATCTATTTGAGGGTGATATGAAGTGAAGAAACTCAACTTTGTATTCAGTTCTTTCTGAAGGATTCTCTAGAACATTGGGGAAAACCTAATATATCGATAAAATTTAATGTATATTTTTACTTTTTAATGTATTAGAAATTTCTTTAATTATATATTTTTTTGTTGGTTAATTGAGTAATCTTCAATGATAGTAATGAAGTGCACCAACGTTGTAAGGTGATCGATTAGCACACAGATGGTGTTATTTCCTTTATGTGACTTGTGGAGTCATATGATGAAATCCGTGATTTTTTTCCATTATCATATTGGTATAGGAAATGGGTTCATTATACCCATAGACTTATCTCATTAATCCTTGTTTTTTGGAATAACATGCATCAAGATACAAATTCTACGATCACCATCTTCATTTTATCCTACGTGAAGTCTATATATATATATATATATGAATATTAGTAAATATAGATGAATAAAGAAAGATGCTCTATATGCATCAACCAAAATTTTCCTCTTTAGTTATAGTTTTTATTGGACACATATCTGATTTTTAAACCATATGAATCCATCTTTAGAAAATTTTAACTCTGGAATATGCACTACCTTTTTCTATAACTACTCATCTTCTTTTTTGGATCTTCTAAATCCTCTCAAGAATTGATGGTTGATCAGTTATTTGATATAGATATGATAAAGTTATTTTAAGTATTTTGATATCTATCCTTTTAATTTAAATAAATATTTGATTCATTTCAATCTTGTTCATGGATAAGGTTACAAGATATTTTTTACTTTTTTGCATCTTCGACATTGTTCACCTTCCTAGGATAGCAATGGATTGGAAAATCATAATCCATGATTAGCTCTAACAACCTTCAATAGTTCATATGGATTTCATTTTATTTGAATATGTAATTGAGGATTTTATAATCTATATATATGCAACACTACTCCCCATATATATAATGTTAGAAAATCATTAATTTGAATATCATTATAGCCTATTGTAGATCATGCATTGGGTAATTATACACATGGATCTTTAATTTATAGGAGTAATTGGAAATCACATTGTAATATTTCTTAATTATACAACCATTCCCTTTTAGATGCATCACTATAGATCACAAATACTTCCCCACTAATGGGTAATGTTTGAACAAGTGAATGGATTAATATATTCATTAACTCTTTTAAAGAACTCATGACATTCATTAGTCTATAAAAACATCACTCCATTATCAGTCATATTTGTTATTATTATTGATTAATATGAGAAGTTTCTAAAAAACTGATGATAGTTCCCAACTAATCAATGGAAACGATAGATCTTTGTTAAAAATGTTAGTCTTGGCCATCTTTTTATTTCCTCAGTTTTATAAGGATCCACATATATCCATTTACTAGTGATAATATTCCAAAAAATGTTACTTGATCCATCCAAAACAAAAATTTATTTTACCTTTCACACAAATATTGTCTTCATAGGGTCTTTAATAAATCATTCAAATACTCCGTGTGTTCCTCCTTTGTTTTTAGTAGATAAGAATATCATCTTTTAATTATACCATGAATATTTTAAGTTAATCCCTAAAGCATGTATTTATTATGCTCATAAAGATTTCAGGAGCATTAGTGAGTCCAAATGACATCACTATGAACTTTGATTTCCCATACCTTCTGCAAAAAACAGTCTTAGGTGAATTAGGACCCTTCACCATTAGTTGACAATATATAAACCAATGGCCCACCTTAGAGAATTACTAAGAACCTTATATTTGATCAAACATGTCATCAATCTGTGGAAGAGGATACTTGTTCTTTACCATGACTTTTTTTATAACATCATAATCAATGTAGAGGCACATTGATCGATCATTCTTCTTGGGAAAGACGACCCCCACACGCCAGGGTGAAGCACTTGGGTATATAAACCCATTTTTTAGATTCTCTTATAATTCATTATTCAGCTCATCAAGATCAATAGTGACTATTTAGTATGTAGTCTTAGATATTGAAAAAGGTTATGGGTACGATATGGGTTCAAAACACAACCTCTCACATAGGAGGAAGATCATGAATTTTTTTCAAAAACAATTCAGTATATTCTCTTAGAATGGGAACATCATTAAGGATGATCTTTACCTTTGTCTCAATCACTCGTTCAAGATACACTATAACATAAGATAATAATATCTATTCTTGAGATGATGATTCCCAAGGATATTAATCATCCTCCTTTTACTTGTATAAAATCATTAAGATATTCATGATACTGAGGCTGATTTCATTCTATTTGAAATTTATATTGTCATTATATAAGGAGATATAATGCATACCTTGAATTACATCGAATTCCACTAATGAGAGTATCACGAGATTAATTAGGAAGTTCATCCTACAAATATGGACATGAAATAAGTTATATACTTGGGATGTAATAATTTCCCAAATTTTAATTTTTATAGATAGCTCCAATTACATTTTTTTTGAGGTGGTGTTTAAATATTTATACTAAACATGAGTGATATGAAATAATGCATAGAACTAACATCAAATAGTATTTTTTCTATATTTTAATGAATAACTAGCATACTAGTCACTACATCATTGTCAAGATCATCCTTGGTAGGGGTGATGGAATAAGAACTCCCTTTCTCTCAAGGTATTATTGGTTTTTATTATAGATTATCTTTGACATCCAATGTCTTAGTGCATTGATTTATACTGTTTCCTTGTTCCTTTTAGTTTAAACATTAAGAATGGGATGATTATTTACTTGATAATTGTTTTCTTCCATCACATTGGTCCATTTATGCCATCAAAATTTTCTAGAGAGTTGGCCTTCCTTCCCATACATAAATCTTTTCCAGTCCACATTTAGGAAATTTTTGGGATTCTTCATCCTACACTTCCGATAAGTGTAATGTTTTAATTTCATACCTCTATGAGATGTCTCTATCACCGAAAAAATTAAAATCCATTCTTTTCTTCCTATAAAATGACCCTTGAGACCCTTAAGATTCACAGATATCCATTTTGATAGTGAGGGAATTTCATAAAATTTATTCATAGATTTTATTGTATGGAATCACCAAGTCTTTGCGTGGGTTTGAATTTATCCGTTTGGAGAAGCGGTGAACTTTACATTCAGTGTAGATAAAAATATTAGAGACATATCATTCATGTCTTTTGATGTTTTTCCTCATATTCCCTAATATATTAGTTATTTATTATTAAGGACACATAAATCCCCCTCTATTTTATTTTAGAGAGTGCACGAAAGGCATGTATAAATTTTTCCATAATTATTTCTACTCCATAGATTCAATATCCTCCTCAGGGTTCATATTTTTTATCAACATCCAACATTTATAATGTTCTTTCTCTATATGGTATATATCTAGAATTAACTCCTCTTGATTAAAGCATTTAACTACAAAGATGATCTATTTCATGGAGTTGATTCATTGTTTTGCAATTAAATAATCAAAATATGTACTAAAATATGCAGGTCTTCATCACATAAAGGTATCAATTTGAACTTTCTCATTTTTAGAGGATTTGGGGTTTTCATGAAATTTAATTTTCTATTCAAAACATGAGTTAATTGAAAAATTATTTTAATATAGTTCTCAAATCATACTCCCATTGGGTTGGGAATATCATTTGGGAGGTCATCGTATTTTCCATCACATTGGTTAATGACTAGGTTCCTCTAATTTAAAAACATTAACTAAAATAAATGGAAAATTAGGGATGGGAATAATAAATATATTAAACACATAAAAGGGAAACTATGAACATTTATGAAATAAATCATACATGATATACATTCTATAACCTATGAATTTTTAGGTATCAATCTACTTTTTCAATGATATATTTCCTAATATAACATTTGAAAGGAATTTGTATTATATTCATAATGGTTTATAAAGAATTTTTTAATTTACCAAATCATATACTATAGGAGTTTCAAACTATGTGTTTTGTAAAGTCACTTCTTCCTACAGCAGGTAATAATCGAGTTAATAAACAAATCTTTTTTTGGGTTTATTACCCCTTGGTAAAATTGTGCCATATTCATATCCACTTATATTATCTATATGGATATTTTGTTTCTTGGAATCTACTAAATTTATTCATTACCAAAACCTAGGGAGTTATCTTATGTTTAGTCTTCTTCCTAAGACTTTTTCAATGGTTTTATAATCCTAATCCTTAACCATAACTAGACCTTTCTTTAATTCCAACTATTACAACCCACATCTATTATAAACATTAATTAATGATTTATTACATAAATACACACACTATACAATCCAAAAAGATAAAAAGGCATAATGTACTTGGGAAATTTGATAAACAACACTATAATTTAAAATAGTGATACAAAAACATTCTTTTAAAATCCTGTAACATGCACGTAATTCATTGGATCTTATAAAACTGCACTACCTAACTTGGTGATGTAGGCAAGAAATGGGTGATTTATAAATAATAGTAAAGGAATAATAAAATAAAAACATGATGAAATTAATAAATTTGATTCAATAGGAATATCAATTGATAGAAAATGGGTATGAATCATTAATATAAACATAAAACTCTGATATAATATGATACCATAAATTCAATATAGGAATGTGGTAACAACATTAAACATGAAATCATAAGCATAAGTCAAAGATAACCACTGATACATCATAACATAATTTGATTTTTATAACCTACCATGAACCATTCATGATATCTAAAGAGATCGAAACATTACCAAATGCATTGGAGGGTTATATAATTACGGTCCCGCCTATCACATTCATTTCATGTACATGAATTCATGTTCTAGATTCAACATAGAAGATAAAAACATCATTCATCTTAATTAAAACCATGATTAAGGAGTTTAGGATACATATATGGAAGTAACAAATAAATCAAGGGTATTTAAATCTATTTGAATACCCATGAGTGGAAATGGAAATGGGTATTCACAATACAAAATCTAGTTTTGGAAAATCCTAGAATAATTTCAGTAGTATAGCTTGTGTGAAAAAATGTTCAAGGGAGTGTTTAATGAGAGTGAACGTCAGAATTTAATTAAATATATATCTTATAGAAAATATAGTGATGTCTAAAATCACATTAAAAAATAAATAATTTGAATCCAAAAGGCTTAGTATGAATAAAATACCTAAAATAAAAAGGAAGAGGAGATGATCCATTACCATGATAGGGAACATCTTAAATCATGGGAGGAAGTTCTTAAGAATTTGGGAAAAACATTCTATGTATTTAGAGATTAATAGGGATAGGTAATTTTTTCTTAGGGGGTTTTGAGTTAAGATGAGTGGGATGTTTGGTGGATATTTATTTCAAAAGAGAATGGAATTCATTATTATTTACAAAAAAAATATTTTGGACTCGATAAGATAAAATAATCAAAATCAAAAACATTACCATGGGTTTTCCCATGGTTTCTAATGAAGAAGAGGGGTTTTAAATATTCAATAAGAACAATATCCTAGAATATTAATATAATATATTTTTTATGTGTACATGAGTCATGATCATAATGAAATGATTTTAAAATTTTAAAATATAATATAGGTTTTGGAGAAATCATTAACGGAATATAAAATTAATACTATAACTTGAAAAATACATTATTATAATGGGGAAATTTATATATTTGGTCCCAGAATCCTATTGTATAATATATTAATTTACTTCTAGTCTATTATGTTGTCATAATAAACACCATATATTTATACCCTATTTAATTATTAACAAAAAGTTCAAATGTCTCAGAAATTTATGAAAATTTCTCCATGGGATAATTTTGAAATGAAAATTTCAAAAATGGTACTTATTTTATCAAAGTAATTTTATAATTATATGAATTTTTTATTTTGTATAAAAATACATATTTACCTAAAAAAATATTTTTTACCAAATTAAAAACTTTTTGACCCCAATAAAAATTAAATTTTACTTAATGAAAATATATTGTCATTTATATTTAAATAAATAATATTTTTTCATTCTATTAAAATAAAATTTAACTTAAAAATACCCAATGTTAAAAAAGGAGTGTCTTAATTTAAATTATTTATTTCCCAAATATATAATTTTGATTTATTTATATTAAAATATTATTTTTATCAAAATCATTATATAATAATTTATAAATTAATAAAAATAAGGGATAAATGTGATAATTAATTTATCAAAATGAAAATATAAAAATTAATATTATTGGGTCTTTTATAAATAACCTCTTATTACACTGGAGGACAACCTAAGGGTAAGGTGTGCGATGGTGGTTCTATCCTGAGGTAATTTAGTAGACATTGTTTGGGTCCTGATCTTGATAATATTGAAATTATGTTGTAAATGGTATCATTTAGGCCTCGGTTGTTGAATCTCAGAATTTTCTTAGTCAAAGGAAGATCCCAGTGATGCCATCTCCTACAGTTTTTTTTATAAATTGTCTTAATAGGGTATGATCCTTGTAGTCGAGGACATCACTTCTTCCATATCTGTCAACTGAACTTTATCATAACCCTTAATATATACTAATCATAACAGTCACTGTACAACTACTATATTGTCAATGGTTAAGATACTTAAAGGTATATTAAATATGACCCGCCATATTTTATAACATTCCAAAATAACCTACGTAGTACATGCGTTTTCTATGATAACATTACTAAATAAGGAAATTATTAATTCAAAAATAGTGTTTCATTTAGAAAAGTTTGTGATGTTACATTTATTGTAATACCATGAAAACTAAAAGTAATATTGACATGTTATTAGTTTTTATATTTCACAAATAAAACTATAGTCAATATCTTATGATTTCTTAGAACTTTGAGGTTTTTCTCTCGATTTTGACCCCATGAAACATGTTTTTTAGGAAATTGATATCTTCTAAAACTACTTATTGGGTCATTCTAAGCTCACCACACATTAGATGGATTTTACGTCTTCTCATACACCTGAAAAAATAAGTCAAAAATAATTTTTCCATGATATCACAAAAAAATGAGGTCAATTTCTATGGTTCAAACCATTACACACACACTTTAGTGTTTTAAACACTAAAATTTGTTTACGAGCATACCAAGAAACTACAACATAGGTTTAATGTAATTGAGTTTATATATTTTAAAAATAATTATAGGGTCTATGTACTAGGTTTTCATGATACTCCAAGGTATTATTCTGGGTTTTGACCGCCAAACACATATTATTAATGGATTTTATGTCTTTCAAAAATGCTAAGTGAGTTATTTTGGGCATAACACATATCGGTTTGATGTGTTTTCTATGGGTACACATCCCAAGAAATTAAATAATAATATTATAATAATTTTGATACAATTGAAGGTAATTTTTATCCTTTTGAGAGCTAAACACTTGTTTTATGGATTAAAACCCTAAAAACAAATTTACGGGAATCTTGGTAAAAAACTCAAAGTGACATGGTATCAGTTCCAAAATTTCAAAAATTAATATATGGTTATTTTCCTATGATTTACTATCAATTTTAAATTGGTTTTTATCCCCTTAAACTATTTTCATGACATTCATATCATTTAAAAGGGATTATTGAGTGATTCTAAACAAACCACACATCGAAAGGTCCTTCCATCTCTCATAACACTTAAAAAAATCGAATAAGTTTTTTTAATGATTTAACATCGATATGAGGTAATATTATATGGTTTTGAGCATTATATTCACTTTTTATGGTTTCAAAACACTAAAATGGATTGAGGAGAATCCCGATAAAAATAGATCTTAGATTGACATGGTGTAAATTACAAAATTTCATAAGCTAATCCACATTCATTGTCCTATTATTTCATGGAACTCTAATGATTTTTTGTTGGTTTTGACTCTATGTCGCGCATTTATAAGGAATTATATATATTAAAAAACTTATTATTGATCCATTCTAAGTAAATAATAGGTCAGATAAATGTAAAGTTTACCAGTACACATAAAAAATAATTCAATCATTGTTTTAACATTATTTAATTCCAATCTTAGGATGGTTGCTATTCTATTTACAATTAAACACACATTTTAGAGTTTTAAAACATGAAAAATGTTTTTAGAGGCTCCCCAATCAAACCCCAACTCATATTTATATTGACTCAGTTAAAACATTTCCCAAATAAATCTATAGTCACTATATTATGATTTCAAATCACTTTGTCATTTTTCCCTTGGTTTTGACCCCATGAAACAAGTTTTTAAACACTTTGATATCTTTTAATTTTTTTTATAAGTCAGTTCGATCAAACATCACATCAAATGGACATATCATTTTTTTCACACATTTCATGAATGTTTAAATTATATTCATAAATTGTGTTTATAATTTACCACTATAAAATGATCTATAAGACTCGAAATTACCTCAGGGGTTGTTCCTTTTATCATCTAAAATAAAAAATAGTGTAATTTTTTATTTTTGACAACCAATTATCTTGTGTTTTCCAATAAGATCCATGATTTTTCAATTTTTATTTCTTGATTTAAATTTACCTATATGTTTCTTAAAAAATATATCATCTTGATCCCCACTAGAATTTTTAGCTATAAATTATGGAAGTCACCACTAAATAAAACTAATGGTGGAGTCCTAGAACCCACCCCTCATACATTCCCAGGATGATCCTTCCAAAAAATGATTAGCAACTACATCATTTTATTAAACTGATGATTATTGTGATGGGTTTGAATCTAAGGCTTCCTAAATTTTAACCTATTAATATAATAATTTTAAAAATATTTTTACATTATCTAAACTTTATAGTATTATCAAATTAATTTATCATTATTTAATATTTAATTTTATTTCATTAAATTAAAAACACAATATTGAAAAATAATTTATAATAGAAGAAAAATCATAAACCAAATTAAATTGGTCCATCTACATGGATCAATCATCGCCAAATTTCTTTATTCAATACCATAATTTCAGTCATTCCAATTAAAATTAATTCATTAATCATGATAATTGGATATGTTTGATCTATTGAATTAGGTTTATTGGATTCTTGTTTTTTGGAAATTTATTTTTCATTGTTATTTTTTTCAATAAAATAAAATAAAACAATAATGGAAAGTACTTACTCAAATATACAGGGTAATTTCATTCACGGATGTGCCTTCGGGTTTTCGACGAACATTATGCCACATCTCTGTCTAGAAAATATGGTGAAATAGATACATAGGCTTTATAAAAAAATAAACAGAAGGTATTTTAATATATAATAAAATAATATAAATAATAATAGATAAAATAAAATAAAGATTTTTTTTCTAGAGAAACATTGTCGCCCTATTATACGAAGACTTATTTTTTATTCACCACTAATTTTATTTTAATATAATAACAACATCAAATAAAAAGATTAATAAAAATTATTATTTTCCTACGTTTATGTTACTATGATACAACAAAAATATGAAATTACCTCATCAGATAAATCTATATTAATATTGATAAAAATATCCCACTTCTCATGAGACAAGCCTTCAAGAACATTCTCAAACATTTTTGGAGTTCTTAGAGACGTGTCATCAATATCATACTATAATATCTATTTAAATGTTATATATTTATCGCACATATTTTTCATGGGGCTTGTGTATGAAAGGGTGTTAGGGACATTGAAATAAAAAACAATCTAAAAATAAAATGTCACGACCTGACTTCACCAAAAGGAGGGAAAGGTCATCAAATTGCCAAGCACTTAATTATTTAATTTTAAGGAGAGATAATGACCCCCAAAACCCTCCTTCAATAGGTCTCGGAGTGGCGACTAGCGCCAAGGGTATAAAATCTCAAAAAAAAATGGAAGGCATTATCATTTTTATTTTTATAGGATTGAGAGAAAAGATTGAAACCCCAATAATACCGAAGCTAAAAGTAAAGGTAAAGCCTAAATTAAACCACTCCCATGTGCATGTTCAAAAGAAAAAGATATAAGCCACAATAATCCAAAGGTAAAGTACCAAGAAAAGGGAAACAACAATAGCCACTGCCCCAAGTTCCACGCTAGTACAGTCCCGAATGATCCCTGAAGTCCTCCTGGAAACCTGAAAGCATTTTTATATACGTAGGGTGAGAAAACAAGTACACTCAGTATGGAAAACCAAATTCTC
Organism: Viscum album; assembly: GCA_963277665.1. Classification (NCBI taxonomy): domain Eukaryota; kingdom Viridiplantae; phylum Streptophyta; class Magnoliopsida; order Santalales; family Viscaceae; genus Viscum; species Viscum album. The sequence continues at coordinate 727,219,218 of OY728166.1, forward strand.
TCGTGCATAGGTGGAGAGGCATTCTAATGCCTTGTGAGAAAAGGAAAACCAAAGAACCTAGCAAGGAAATACTATCCACCCAAGTCTCACCAAGGCACACTCCCCAAATAACGCATGGAATGTAAAGTATAGTAATATCACATCGATGTTGGATACCCCACACCACTTTACCACTGGTTATTGAAGACATCCTATGCATCGGACCAATCCCACCATTCTCACCGCAGTCCCACTGCCACACCCGCCCGTACACACATGGGCCACAACCACACATCATTCTCGCAAACACCTGGGCCACAACCGCTATCCCGCCCACAGACACCTGGGCCACAACAACCCCACGTAACCATGCCTGCAAACACCTAGGCCAGAACAACCACTTCCACGCCCAAAGACACATGGTCCAGAAAGCTACAGTCACGCCCGAAGACGCCTGGGAATCATCCCAAAGATACTTGGGAAACAACCTACCCGTAATCACCTGCTATAACCACCACAACTACCCCGCCTGATGATTATTGGGCTAATAATGGACTTCAGGCCATCACAGTCTGCCCGAAAAGTCTTGGGATATTTGGGAAAGGGAGCAGAAAAGGATCTAATAACCATCCACTCATAAGAGTGTTTAAAAAAACACCCTCCCCATGAAATGGGGTGTTCGGCACTAAGTACACAACTTGTGTGGGGTGCGAATAAGAAATATAAAAACTACAGATATATGTATAGGTAACAAACACTTATCCCAACCTAGGGGTCCAAAACCTAAGCACAAAGACCTTGATACTAATTATTCACAAAAGAAGTCACAACACTTGCGGCCAAGCCACAAATCATTCCCAAAACCAATTCACATTTAAACTGTTCCTGTTTTAATGTTCATGTAACCCCATTTAGGTTAATTATTCACTATTGGGAAACTAATAGGCATAACCACAAGCAAAAAAGGAAAGAAACAACCAAACAACAATTTAAGCATTCACACCTGGTTCTCTTGCAAGTCACAACAACAAAGGGATAAGTGAGATCCCTTGATGTACTGGAAGCAGAGAAAACCTCAAGATACAGCCCCATGTTCCCAAAATCTAAGAGCAAACAGTCTCTCAACAATAGAGGATTACACCAAAATTCGTGATATAAGATGAGTAACCACACAACCTCAAATTCACAAATAGCGAAAGTATAACAACAGGGGATCCCATCCCCACCCATATTACCCCAGAAATCGGCCCGTGAATGAAATAACCAAACCGATACCACCAACAAAAGGTAGTCCCATGTAGGTATTTTCAAATTTAAAATATTTAATACACTCCATGGTTTCAATTACACTATACTTTAACCAGGGTTATCACAGTAAAGGGTTGATCCTGGTGCTTTCAATTTATTTAACCGAGTATACGTAATCAACCAATTCCATGTTATGGTTATTTAAACATATGACAGCACTAAGTTTCATTAGTGCATAGAGAAATACCACCAACAAACACGAATTTCAGTGATCATAGGCCCGTACAATTCACAACACATAACAACATAAATAGTACAAAAGAACGTCGATCACACCCCCCATTTAATTCTTTAAAGGTCCATTAATTATCTTCGTTATGTTTGGTTTCATCAATTTCCACAGAGGCAAAAGTATTCTCACCCTGCATGATGCACAGAAAGGATAGATGAAGGATAAAGTCCCTACTTGGTTGATCAAAGATCGAAGGTCTTCTCTATGCACCAAAACAAGAGAAGCGTGGCCTGTAGGGGACGAAATCTGTGGAAGACGTGCAGAAGGTTCTAGTAGAGGAGCACCACAAGCCTCAAGAAGAAGAACTCCAAGCGCGCTAGGAAGAAGAAAGAAATTCAACCGAGAAGAAAAGGAGAAATATAGAGGTAGATATAAAGAGAATATCGGGATATGGAATTTTGAACACCTGGAAAAACGGATCGCGGTTTCCTACATGGTTTGGGCGGTTACGCATGACGATACAAAGCTATTATTTAATATCCCCCATCGGGGATGTTTCTTGGGATTTTTAGGAGTCAATTTTGGGCTTTAAATGATTTGAAAAAGGGTATCAAGATTAATTTAGGTCAAAAGATACGTTACGGGAGCGGAAAAGTTGGGTACTGGAAAAAGAACGAGAGGCTCGGTGAGGGGACACAGTGCCATCGTCACGACGCCACCGTCACGGTGCCACCATGACCGGTGCAACCATCACAGTGCCACCATGACCACCGTGAACAGTGCCACCATCACGGTGCCACCGTCATGGTGGAGCCATGTTTTTGGTAAAGTAATGGCCAAGGGGGGTCCAGGCCATTACATCAGATATCTCTCAAACTATTCTCGCCCTCGATAATTAAAACCATACCCAAAGTAAAGAGGGGGGTCCGAAAAACCACCCCAGAAGATACCTCTCAGGAGTGAACCTCTCTGACACAGGAACTCCTTATCTCTTAAACAATCACAGATGTCCTACCGCTCCTTTCCCCGTGCCACCATGAAAAACAAAATACTAAATCGTCCGGCCATGTGGGAGAGGGGTTTCCCTTCCTCTATGTTTGATACTACCCACTTTGGGCGGCACTGACTCGCCCACATGGGTTTAGGCGCATCCACTTTAATGATTACTAACTAGGAATTAGGTCCTCCCCTCCCCATCCTTTAGGACACTTCACACTCATTCACATAAAAAGGAAACTACACATCCCATAGTCAACAAGGTGAAGCATTACATAGAAAACAAGTACTGACAAAACTCAAAACAACTCTGGGTACTGGGCATGCATCTGCGCTTCCCTCTCCCAGGTACTCTCCTCAAGCCCACCATGCCTCCATAATAAGCGAAGCAACAAGATGGTTCATCCACAAAGAACCTTCTCCTCATGACACTTGATCATCACTGGCCGTTCCATGAAGTTTGTATCTTCTTCGTTATCTTGCTCTCCCTAGTCGAGGACGTGCAAATAGTCATGTAGATACCGACGAAGCTGGGACACATGGAAGACATTGTACACCCTTTGTAGATGTGGTGGAAATGCCAACTAATAAGCCAACTCGCTGACCCGGTGCAACACCTCAAAGGGTCCGACGAACCTGGGAGAGAGTTTACTTCCCCTGCCAAACCTCTGCTTCCCACACCGAGGGGAGACCTTCATGAACATGTGGTACCAGACCTCGAACTCCAAGGGCCTTCTCCTATCATTCTCATATGACTTATTCTGGTCTTGATCCGCCTTCATCCTCTCTCGTATAAGATGCACCTTCTCCGTCGTTCTCTGCACCACCTCCGGGCCAAGAAAACCTGCCTCCCCGACTTTTGTCCAGCACACGGGTGAGCGACATGACCTCTCGTACAAGGCTGCAAATGGAGCCATGAAAATGGTAGAGTGGTAGCTATTGTTGTAGGAGAACTCTACCAGAGGCAAGTGTCATACCCATGATCCCCCGAAGTCAAGGATGTATGCTCGTAGAATATCTTCCAAGGTCTGGATGGTGCGCTCTGTCTTCCCATCTGTCTGGGGGTGGAAGGCAGTGCTAAGGCACAACTAGGTACCAAAATCATGCTGCAAACCCCTCCAGACTCGTGAGGTAAATCGTGCATCCCTATCCGAGACTATGGAACTTGGAACTCCATGCAACTGCACTACCTCGTCCACATACTTCTGTGCTAGAGCATCCACTGCACTCGACTCCTTAATCGCCAGAAAGTGAGCCGATTTCATGAACCAGTCCACTACTACCCAGATGGAATCACACCCTCCATGAAACATGGGTAGCCCCAAGATGAAATCCATCGAGATGTCATCCCACTTCCACTCGAGGACATTTAAAGGTTGGAACAAACCACCTGGAACACGGTGTTCAGCCTTCACCTGCTGACACACTAGGCACTTGGACACAAACTCTGTCACTGTTCGCTATACCCCAGGCCACCAAAACTATCCCCTCAGAAACTGGTACATCTTGGAAAATCCCATATGCACTTCTAAAGGTGAGCTGTGAAACTCTCCAAGGACCCTCTCGCACATCACCTCCAGAACGAACTTTCTCCCCTGAAAAAGCATCTGGTTCGGACCATCCTCTGTCCACCCTTCCGGAGCATCACCATGGCTAACCTGGTCACACATCACTTCTCACTCTGGGTCTCCCCACTGAGATTCCTCCACTTGCTGCAACAGAGAATACTGCACTTTCATATGATATAGGAAACCTCTACCACTATCCATCCTCGCATCCAGGTGCAAGGCAGCCAACTCCTCCATTGCATTCCAAGCATCTGCCGACTCTCGGACCGAATCCTTATGCAACCTCCAACTCAAATCATTGGCCACTACATTCCCTTTTCCTGAAGTGTGGGAAATATCAAAGTCGTAATCCTGGAGGAACTCCATCCACCTTTACTGCCATATGTTTAGGTCCTGCTGGGAGAAGACATACTTCAAGCTCTTGTGATCGGTGAAGACCACGAAGCACTCCCCGACGAGGTAGTGCCTCCACAACATTAGTGCGAACACGACCACCACAAGCTCCAGATCATGGGTGGAATAGTTACGCTCATAGGGACATAACTGCCTAGGCCCATAGGAGATCACCCCTTGCTGCTGCATCCGCACACATCTGAGGCCCTACCCTGAAGCATCACAGAATACTTCATATGCGGCCCCTTATTCTGGAAAACTCAACACTGGGGCACAAACCAACTTCTCCTTCAGATAGCTGAAGGCTTCCTTGCACTACTTGTCCCATACGAAAGCCTGGTGCTTCTTCGTAAAAGCTGTCAAAGGTGCTGCAACTCGAGAGAAGTTGGTCACGAATCTCCAGTAGTAACCTGCCGACCCAATGAAACTACGAACCTCTACCTTGTTCTTGGGTGTTGTCCAAGAAACAACAGGCTCAACCTTCGATGGGTCTACCGGTACTCCCTGCTTGGACACTATGTGCCCAAGGAAGTGCACTTCTCGCATCCAAAACATTCACTTTGACAACCTCACAAAGAGTTGGTGCTGTCGGAGGACCTCTAAAACCGTTATCAGGTGCTCAGCATGATCCTCCTCTGATCTTGAATAGATCAGGATGTCGTCAATAAACACTACTAAGAACCAGTCCAGATACTCTCAGAAGAAATAGTTCATAAGCCCCATGAATACAGCTGGAGCATTTGTAACGCCAAATGGAATGACCACAAACTCGAAGTTCCCATATCTTCACCCGAAGGCCGTCTTCAGGATGTCACCCTCCTTAACCCTCAACTGGTGATATCCACACTGTAGGTCGATCTTGTAGAACCATCTTGCCCCCTTCAGCTGGTCGAAAAGATCGTCTATCCTCAGAAGAGGGCAGTGATTCCTGACTGTCACCTGATTCAGCCTCATGTAGTCTATGCACAACCTTATACCACCATCTACCTCCTTTTCAAACAAGACTGGAGCACCCCACGGTGACACACTTGGTCAAACATAACCCCTCATTATCAGATCGTCAATTTGAATCCCCAACTCCCGTAGCTCCGAAGGTGCCATCCAGTAGGGAGCCATCGAAATCGGACGAGCACCAGGCTGCAAGTCTATCCCAAACTCGACATCACATCAAGGGGGTAGAGTTGTCACCTCCTCTGGGAAGACGTCCATACACTCACTAACAATCCCTGGTACCCCCACCATCTCTACATCCGCTGACTCCACTGATAGCTCCACTAACAAGGAGAGGAGGGGTCTCTCTCGTCTGCTGCCCTTCTGTCCACCCCACTCGCTGGTGAAAGTAACACGTCGGCCGCCTAAGTCTGAAAACACGACCCTTCCTCAGAAGCAGTCGATGAAAGAACATACAGAGAACATCCAGTAAATGCCTAGGATTACATTGTATGGCTATATATGCAATAGTAGGAGGTCCCTGACTGACTGATGTGGCCCTATTGTCAGTATGCATCCTCGACAAACATAAATCAAGTCGGTCTAACCTTCTAATGGTGTGCTCATCACCAGGGGCACTGGAAGTCTCTCAGCATCTAGACCCAAATCATGGGCCAGAATGGGTGTAACAAAGGAGTGCGAAGCTCCTGTATGAAACAAGACGTAATAAAGGGTACCAAAAAAACTGATCGAACCTCGAACGATCTTCGGTCTTGCTGGAACTACTGCCTCCGCGGCGTGCAAATTCCCACGACCGATTCCTCTGCTTCTCGGTTGTTGGCCACCTCCCAGACCACACCATGGTCAAGGTCCCTAAGGAGTGCCCTGGGGGAGGCCTCCTCCTACAACGTCTGACCTCGGAGGAGCGGGAGCTCGCTACCCCTGCTGCTGCTGCTGAAAGGGCCTAGCTGGAAACTGGTTCTGCTGAGGTGGGGGTTGGGCCTGCCCAATACCGCCATACTGCACTCTATCCGGACACTGGTTCCAAAGGTGCCTGTGGATCCCACAGACGATGAATCTCGGCACTGGGCCCAAAGGGAACGGGAGAGGGCTAGGGGATCGGAATTGGAACTGCTGAGGCCTGCTCCCTGCTGGTCGGAACCTAGAGGGTCCCGATGCTGGAGGTCTGGTGCTGACGGCCTTTCCCTTTGACGGGCCTAGCTGAATCCACTCTCGTGATAAAACTCTCAGTGTGTGCATCCTCCCCACCACTTCAACCTTCTTCTCGACCTATAGGTATGTCAGTAGGGTGATGGGGGTAACAATGTACTGGAGGGAAGGTCGGAGCGCCTCCTCTAAACATCTTGCCCGAGACTCCTCATCTGAAAAGAGGTCCGTAGAAAATGGAGGAGATCCTTGAACTTGATCCCCAACTCTCTCACTAACATACCCCCTTGTTGGATGGAGATTAGCTCCTTCCTCTTCTCATATTTCATCATAGAAGAGAGGAATTGCACCCGGAACTCCTTTTCGAAATCAGCCCATGTCACCTCATCCTCCCTTTTCTCCCCTAGATAGAGCGTCCACCAATGACGTGCCTCTTCCCACATCTGGCTTACAGTCAGAGGAACCCAGTACTCCGCTGGAGCTTGGATCAAGCCGAAAGCTATCACCAGCTCCTCTAGCCATCTCTCCTTCTCCATGTCTGAGGTGCTGCCCTCATACTTTCCGAGGATATGCCCCTGGAAAGCACGAAGCATCTTCTGTCACTGATCATCCTCCTCCTCTCGGCCAACCCTCCGTCGGTCAGCCGAGTCAACCTCCTGGGCCTCGACCGCCCGCACTACCCGTGGTCGCCTCCCAGGTGCCATAGAAGCAAATAAACAAGGAACGCCTAAGCCCGGGTAGTGTAGAATAATGTTCCTACATTTTATTTGACTTATTTATTTATTTTTGAATCCCCAAAACACCCAGAAACATGAGAACACAAGTCATTATGATTCATGCAACATTACTAGGGTCTCTAACCTGCAATTAGTGTAGCCTCACTTGGTCGTTCGGTAGGTCCGGAGTCCTTGCATCGGGTTACGGGGGGCCCTAAAATCCCGTGTCCTAGTCGGTCTTCCCTGGCCTATTTCACGCGCCAAGATTAACCAACACTTTTGCCCTACCATCCCATGCAATCCTCACTGTGCCTAACTCCAGACTCCATCCTATCTCTCATCCTCTCTCCTCTGATACCATTCTGTCATGACCCACCTTCACCAAAAGGAGGGAAATGTCCACATATTTCCCAGACCTTCCATATTTAAGTTGAAGGAGAGATAATGACCCATGAAACCCACCTTCAATAGGTCCTGGAGTTGCGACCAGTGCCAAGGGTATAGAATCTCACATAAAATGGAAGGTATTACCATTTTTATTTTTATAGGATTGAGAGATAAGACAACAACCCCAACAATACCGAAGATGAAAGTAAAGGTAGAGACAAAATTAAACCACTCCCATATGCATGTTCAAAAGAAAAAGATACATGACACAAAACTTCAAAGGTATAGTACCAAGAAAAGGAAAACGACAACAACCACTTCTCCAAGGTTCCCGCTAGTACGGTCCCACACGATCCTTGAAGTCCTCATGGGAACCTGAAAACAGTTTTATATACGTAGGGTGAGAATACAAGTAAATTCAGTAGAGAAAACCAAAGACTCTCGTGAACAGGTGGATAGGCATTCTAATGCCCTATGAGAAAAGAAAAACCAAAGCACCTAGCAAGGAAATACTATCCACCCAAGTCTCACCAAGGCACACTCCCCAAATAATGCAAGGCAGGTAAAGTATAGTAATATCACATCGATGTTGGGTACCCCACGTCACTTTCCCAATGGTTATTGAAGACATCCTATGCATCAGACCAATCCCTCCATTCTCACTGCAGTCCCACTGCCACACACACCCACACACACCTGGGCTACAAACACACATCCCGCCTGCAAACACCTAGTCCACAACCGCTATCCCGCCTACAGACACCTGGCCCACAAAAACCCCATGTAACCATGTCTGCAAACACCTAGGCCAGAAAAACCACTGCCACGCCCGAAGACACCTGGGCTAGAAAGCTACCGTCATGCCCGAAGACACCTGGGCCTCATCCCAAAGATAATTAGGAAAAAACCTGCCCGTAAACACCAGGGCTAACTACCACAACTACCCTACCAGAAGATTCTTGGGATAATAATGGGCTTCATGACATCACAGCCTACATGAAGAGTCCTAGGATATTCAGGAAAGGGTGCAGAAAAGGAGCTAATACCCAGCCACTCATATGAGTGTTTGGAAAAACACCCTCCCCATGAAATGGGGTGTTCGACACTAAGTGCTCAACTTGGGTGGGGCACGAATAAGAAACATAAAAACTACAGATATAGTTAACAAACACTCATCCCAACCTAGGGGTTCCAAAACCTAAGCACAAACACCATCGTTACTAATTATTCACAAAAGAAGTCACGGAACTCGCGACCAACCCACAACTCATTCCCAAAAACAATTCCCATTTAAACTATTCCTATTCTCATGTTCAAGTAACCTCGTTTAGGTGACTTCTACACTACAAGGCAACTGACATGCATAACCAAAAGAAAAAAGGAAAGAAATAGACAAATAGAAATTTAAGCATTCACACTCGGTTCAATTGCAAGCCACAACAACAAAGGGATATGTGAGATCCCTCGAATTATTGGAACCAAGGAAAATCACAAGATACAGCCCCATGATCCAAAATTCCAGGAGCCAACAGTCTCTCAACAACAGAGGATACCACCCCAATTCATGATATAAGCAGAGTAACCACACAACCTCAAATTCACAACCAGCGAAAGTATAACAATAGGGGATCCCATCCCCACCCATATTATCCCAGCAATCGGCTCGTGAAAGAAGAAACCAAACCACTACCACCAACAGAAGGCAGGCCCATGCATGTATTTTCAGATTTAAAAGATTTAACACAGTCCATGGTTTCAATTCCACTGTGCTTTAACCGGGGTTATCACAGAAAAAGGGTGATTCTGGTGCTTTCAATTTATTTAACTGAGTATATGTAATCAAACAATTCCATTTTATGGTTTTTTAAACATCAATGAGCACCGAGGTTCCTTAGTGCACAGAGAAAGACCACCAACAACCACGAATTTTAGTGAGCATAGGCCCGTACAATTCACAACACATAACAACATATAGAATACAACAAAACATCGATCACACCCCCCTTTCATTATTTAAAGCTCCGTTCATTATCTTTATTATGTTCGGTTTCATCAATTTACACAGAGGAAAAAGCATGACCACCCTTCCTGATGAAAATAATGGAGAGATAAAGGATAACGTCCCTACATGGATGATCAAAGATTGAAGTTGTTATCCACGCACCAAAACAGGAGAAACGCGACCTGGAGGGGAGGAAATCCGTGGAATAAGTGCAGAAGGTTCCAGTAGAGGCACACTACAAGCCTTGGGAAGAAGTACTACAAGATTTCCAAGAAGAAGAAAGAAATTCAACCAAGAAGAAAAGGATAACTCTAGAAGGAGATATAAAGAGAAGATCGGGATATGGAATTTTGAACGCCTGAAAAAATGGATCGCGGTTTCCTACGTAGTTTGGGAGGTTACGCATGACAATACTAAGTTTTTATTTAATATCCTCCATCAAGGATGTTTCTTAGGATTTTTAGGAGTCAATTCTGGGCTTTAAATGATTTTAAAACGGGTATTAAGATTAATTTACATCTCAAGATATGTTACAGGAGCAGAAAAGTCGGGTACTAGAAAAATAACGAGAGGCTTGGCGAGGGGACACAGTGCCCTCGTCACAGCGCCACCGTTACGGTGCCACTGTCATGGTGGAGCCGTGTTTTTGGTAAAGTAATGGCCAGGGGGTCCGGGCCATTTTATAAAAAACATATCAATTTATAATAATATTAATAATTTTATTTATACCTTTTAAATTATTTATCATTGAATATGAAAACAATATCACCATTAATTGGATGTAAAAATAATAATTTTTCCCAGATATGGGAATATGCTTCCAAAAAATGTAATTTATCATATTTATCACCATCTCACAAGAAATCTACCCATGTATCTACCCATAGATTCCTCCTATGTCACCAATATTCTCCCCAAACTCATCAAATGAAATGATTATTTTTATGCCGATAAGGTCCTGTATGTCTAATTTATTCATATTTATATCAATTTTGTTGTCATAATTATCTATTTAAATAATTCATTAAATAGTTAGTAAAATATTTTGTTGAACAATGAAATACACACCAATTTTGGTTACACACCAAAATCCACAAGATGTAGGAATTACCAACTAATCCATCATCAATGGAGTATCATATGGTTAGCTACTAATAACATCCAAGGAAACTATTTGATCTGTAAATGTATCTGGTATAAAAGACACTCTCAAATCCCCTGAAGCTAAAGGTTTAGGTGGTGTGAACCATGATTATTATCAAACAAGATCTTGAATTTTGTTTGGTATCTATATTCCAAAAATTAAAGTCATTTATAATATATTCAATGTAAAAAATGATAAAGTATTTTTTTTGTAAAAAAGGGATAAATATAAAAATTAATATATATATATATATACAAATTATAAATAAGATATTGTAATACAGTTTCATTATCAATTTATACATTCAATTATCTTCATATTCATTATCTTTATTGTTGTCAGCTTCCATTATAAAAAATACTTCATTTTCAACCCCTATTTCAAGTTATATTTTTTCTATATTCTTATAAAATAAACTATTTAATGTTTTTTGGCTGATGAGTTTCACATTCACAAAGTACCAATTGACCTCAATCACCCATATCATTCAAGTCTCTCCATTTTAAGTGCAAAATGAAACTCTGGCCTCAATGTGCTTCATCATCCATATAATAAACCATCTTTAATTTTGAATCTATGATAAATGGATCATTCTTTTCATGATCACCGGTATAAATTACTTGAGAAAACTTGATATATATAAATTTAAATGAATATTTTATTATTCCACTATCAATGTTGAACCACCTTCATTTTAATAAGACAACTAAAAATTGACTTTGATAGTTTAATTCTGCAAATAAATAAACTTTCCATAGTATCTCACCTCTGTAAGTGTAAATAAAACACTATTTTTATATTTCAATCCTTCTTTTAAATAAATTTTTTGAAATAAAAAGACATAGATATTTCAAGAATCAAATATCTAGTCCTTACTTAGAGGAACATAGTCAAAAAACATCAAGTAATTTGATATTTCAGACTGATTCTTAAGATTCATTACCTATAAAAGGGGATATAAGGAATTATTTTAAACATAAAAGAAATAAATAAACTTTAATAAAATGAATTTGATAATATTCTTACATGATGGGTGAACTATTCGACAGTCTCCTTATTAACAACTTCTTTTGATTCCAGTATATTTTAAAAGGGAACCCTAAGTAGTTTATTTGTTTCAAGTCCTAATTATGTAATAAATGGATCTAAAATAAGAATATTGAGTATCAAATATCTATATGCTCATAGTAAATCAGATTTATTTAGGTTATAATTTGACCCCTTTCTAACTACCCATATAAAAGTTAGAAATACCTATGAATGTTTTTCAGAATGATTACTATTAGATATGTTTTCAATAGATGAAACATAACTAAATATTAAATTAGTTCCATCTAAATAACTATAATAAAATGTAAAAAAACATTTATCTATGTATCATTGAACAATATAGCTTCTTGTTTTGAGCTTTACTCCTCACATATGAATTCAATTGACATAATTACCTGATGAAAGAAATATATGAAACATATTAACATTTATTAGATAATATTTTCATAAAAATGAATCCATCAATAAAAATAAAAAATATATATAAACACATCTCTCAATTGGATATATCCACCTATAGTTTGTCGGTCCACCATTTTTATCTTCCTAAACCAAAAAAAAGGTTAACTGAATCATGAAAGTAAAAAATGGAGTGGGAATAACATCTCTAAATGAAAAAATGTCAACAAAAATATTTCCGGTATTTTTTCAAGCACGGTTGGATGTAATGTTTTTTTATAAATCATTCTTAATAAAGTTCACAACTCAACTAGAAATATATTTACATTACTAAAAAACATATTATGTAGTGCCAATGAAAACAACTATTCTACACGAATATGTGAGTCATGCATTTTCAATCAATTTAACTTTCATTGTTTTATGTAAATGCACCTTGAAATGTTAAATTAGTATAGATATATCAATTTTACATTCATTAACATTTGAAGGAATATATATCTCTCAGGATTTTTGATTTTAAAAATATATTTTGATACATTCCATTCAATTTTTTCCACAAACCATGCATTGTATTCATTGATTAAAAATCCTTACAAACATTAAAGTGATAATTTGATTTACTTGTAACATTAAGAAATGTAAGAATTACATTTTCACCGCCATTCTTCTCAATATGTATTATATCATGATTGTGAAATAGTGAATTAAACTCCCAATAAAAAAGTTTTAATAATATACTAATTTTCCACTAATTTTGTTTTCTAAATGCTTCGTATATTGTACCTCATTCCCTTTCCCCATCCTTCAAATGATTTCACTTACAAAATTCAATAATGACATTAATTAATTATCCTATAATTTTTGATAAGATAAAACCCTTGATGACTTTCTAAATTCAATATCTCTCTCGAATCATGTGTTATTTAAACTAAATTTTTACAAAGCATCATGAAATTAGTGATGAAAAATAAAACATCATTTTATAACATTCAGTATCCATTGAGGTTCAAAATCAAAATCATAAAATACACATGTCAAAACTACATGAGTCTTAAAACTATTAGAGTTTCCCTTTCCAATATAATAAATTATTTTCTACATTAAATATGTGGGAGTTTTGAATATTTTTCTCAATGAATCATCATATGCTTCAAAACCATGATCCCATAATTCCCACAATTATTTTATTCGATATTAAAATTATACATCAATATCACTCCCATGCATTTTATTTTTTGTAATAATCATTAAAATAATAAATTTTGTCTTTTATATGCACTTAATTGTAGGTATATTATATAATGAAAATAAATATCCATATGTTATAATTAGTACATAAAGTACCTAATGGTTTATAACCATTAGAAGGTAATAAAAACTGTATATTCCTAAGAACTAAAGAAAATATTTGATATAATGAATCAAATAACTTTCACGATTTTGAATAATTTGGATGTCTCATAAATAAATAATTTTTACTATCCAAATAATGCCACTTTATTTTATGTGAAGAGTTATAAAACATGAATAAACTATATTGTAATGGTTTCAGATGAAATTATTTCAATACCATCACATGATTTTTCTTCTTATACTTATTATTAATTTTTTATTCAATTGTATTGAAACCATTTCTCATTTATATCCATATACACGTATAATATATTATGAATTATTATTTTTAGAGACTTATCTTGAATAAATAATGCAATAATTAAGGATTGTATGTATCTTTGTATTGTCATTTTGATGTTTTTATGATTCTTTTCATCTCATAGAATGATGCATAGATCTTAGTATCAATAAAATGAATCATAAAAAAATCCATAATATCAAAACATACATTGTTAGAAATTTTATATTGACACTTGAAATGATACATCATAAGTCGAAAAGATAGTTTTTAATACATGGCACACCCTTCATATAGGTATTATTTTAAATATTTAACTAATTCTTAAATTTTTTTTCTGGTCACTAATGTTTTGAGAAGGATTAAAATAGATAGGATAAAAAAAGTTTCTATTGATCTATTATCCAATATATCATGGAAAGAAAAATACATAATTTATAATTATTCAAAATGAATTCTCCTATAGAGGGTAACATTGTTTCATATAATAGGATATTTCTTTTTTCACTTCCCATAACATTTTATTTTCCATGAAAAATCAAACAAAATATCACACATGAAATGGTTTTAATATAAATTGCACATTTACTTATTTTTATTCAAAAATTTCATGAATATATAACCTAGACACACACATTTTTTCTACCATCAACTAATATTTTTGTAACTGATTAAACTAATTTTTTTCCACACCCTAATCATATATAGGGGTGTTTTGAGGTAAATAATCAATATTTTATTCATACATATTTGTTACCAATCCTATCCATATTCATTAATATATAATGTAATAAAAGTTTAGTAAAAGAAGTAAAATATATTTTTAATGACACCCATATTTGTTATTTATCATGGTATCAAATTGATCCAACAATAAAAAACTTTGAAATGAAAATGATCTAACCCAACAGATAAAATGTGAAAGACATAAGAAATATTACCCCACATAATAATAGAGTCATATGTCATAGAAGAAGGTATTTGAGGTGAGGAAATGGAAATGGATAATGTGTATTTTGGGGAGGTGAGGTCATCGATGTCTGACTAGGGTTAGTGCTTCCATCAGGGTCATATTTTCTTGGAAGAGTGGAAGAGGGGCATCCATTGGGGGTCACCATCATCGGTAGAGGGGCCATCGATAGGGGGTCAACATGGTCATTAGTAGACATCAATTAGATTGGGGGGTGGTTCATGGGGATCGATTGTACCAAAAGACCACTATATTTGAAATAATAATTAATAATATTTTTTTAGAGGTAGTCCAAGAGACCTCCACTAATTAACTATATATAAGACCACTTTTCTAATAGTGTGTTCAAAACGATCACAGCCTAAAATAAATTATAAAATTATAGTTGTTATTAATTTATAAAACTATTTATTTTAATGAGAATAAAATATTATAATTATTTATTTAAATTAAAATATATAACAAGTGTGAAAATAATAATTGATCCTACCTTATGGTCTTTATTATCTAATCATTACTCCTTGAATCTCATGCCAAAATGGGGAGGTGAGGTATAAATTAACTATTTTGAGATGAAAATGGTCTCTTAGAACTAGCTTGGGTTAGACCCAAAACCCCAAATAAACTAATATCAGTATTTGATTAAATAGTAAATTTAAACAATAACAATTTTAATTTAATTCCATTCTAATTTATGATTGGTGAGAAGGTTAACTAAATATGATACATTTCAATTTAATTAATTATATAAAAAATTATCAATAAATTAAGGTGATGTAATTAAAAAAAATCATATACACTATGGTAATAAACACTTTCATGGATTAAATATGTGGTTAAAAAATTTTATGATCTCATCATCCAAGTTAATTTAACAATTTCAAACTAAAAAACTAAAAACAACACATTAAAATAATTATTTATTTATTTTATGAATTTTTTCACTAGTAAACATTCCTAATAAACACCAAAAATTTAACATAGGGTAAATATATCATTTCTAGAATAAATAAACCACAATATTTTTAGATGGTTACTTGTTTAAATTATTATTTTACCCCTTAGGTGTGAAATTAATACAAATCCCTCTTGAACTTCATAAACATGGAAAAAAATTCAAGACCTTTATAATAATTACAACATATGAATTTTTCATCCTAGAAAAGCCTAATCTAATCCATATAATCTAAAGACCTTTGGTTTGTTTAATTTCATAAGTTCTAACACATTACATTCTATAGAAGAAAAACATTAAAAGGGTAAATTTATAATTAAATATCGAAATTGACCTAAAATATACACATTTAAAATGTGAAATCCATTATTCCAAAAGGAAAAAAACAATTAAAAAAACAATTCATAATTCCCAATTATTTAATTTATACGTAAATTCAACTTTATATCATGGCATTGAAGCCTAATATAAAATTTACACTACTATATTATTTCTTTGATACCATTATGAATTCATCATATAATAATTAATTGAATCATTCTCCCCCCTGACATAAACTATGGCTTATGAGATCATAAGTTTCTATTTTAATATAATTGAGCCTTATAGAAATCATAAAGAACATAAAAGGAACCAATAATAAAATAACTACCTTATTAAACCTATGCTACACTAAGGAGTAAGGAAAATCCTCCCTGATACTTGATTATAAAGGCTATTTTATACATCCTCATTTCCACTACAGTAATTATTCATTAAACACTAAAATATTTAAAATAATAACAATTCCCTAGACCCATACTCTTGGATCTGGTTCTAAATACATACTCTTTGTAAAATATATTTGAAACAACCCTCCCCCATTAAATTGAGGAATTTGTATGTTCATTTTCACCACTATATGTTATGAAGAGATGAGTATAGGTCTATAAATTTTGTGAAGCATTTAGGAGGATTTGGAAGGACTTGGGGGGGTGCATGGTTCATAAATGTTTAGGGGAAATTGTGTGGGTTTTCCAGGTAACTATGTGAGAAAAAAGGGATCCTAGAATAATTTTCATTATTGGAACAAATTTTAGGTAAACCTTGATGTAAATGTTTTATTTTAGGATTTTTTTTATAGAGAAAACTCACATGGTCGACGCATGGTTTTCCAAACCATGTAGGCCAACCGTGAGACATAATTAACAAGTTATGAATATTTTATTCTTAAATTGTGTTTCCCCCCAGAATAACTCAATTTTCATCTTATGGATATGGATATATAACAATAGGGTTACTATTGATGATTTTTTGTGATGTTATTTGATTCGGAGGCTGATTCCATCAAATCCTATAACATTGAACCTAGAAAATCAAAGGTAAGAACATTGATTCTCTTACCCATTAATTCGTTCTGAATTATACCTAAAAAGGAACCTCATAATGTTTATTATATACATGTATATATGGGTTTTGATGATTTTTATAGTATATTCATGTTATCTATTAATGTATAGGTGAAGAGAGCCTAGATCTTTGAGATCATATAAATATTATTCAGAATGGATCGATTGGAGGGAGGTGTCTTATCCCCCACTCCACTTTTTCTAAAACATGAATGCCTTTTTTAAAAAAATTAACTCATTAGGGTTTCCTAAAAAGGAATGTACAATGATATTTATTTTCTTAATGACTTTGAGACTATGGGTTATCTGATTTTTGCATAATGTGTTTGACGAAATGCTTTGCTGGGGAATTTATTTAAAAGAATGTGTTGGGTTTGAGAACATGGAATGGGTAGTGTATATTTATAATGTATATTGGTGACTTTTTGTATCATTATTGGTGGTAATGTTGATTTTCGGGCACTCTAGATTATATCACCATGTGATGACTTGGAATGAGAGGGATGAGTTCCTCTCTTGACTCAGGATTATTTAATGGACATATGGGACGTGATCCCATCAGTTCCAAAATTTAATGGTTATGTGTAGTCATGAAATGAATGCCTTTATGTAATGAGTTACATTCATAGATATAATATTTTTATCTTATTCTCACATCCTCAAAACTATTTCTACATTATAATTGTATTTAATATTATGAGATAACTATTTCTTAATACAGTTGAGTGTTTTTGAAGTCATGAGGATTGAAAAATGTGTTGAAAACTCACCGCTACATATAAATATTTCTATGTATACAATTGTTATTAATCATTATAAAGGGAAAAAAAGATTTCATATGCTTCTAAAAGAGAATCTTGAGGCTGAAATTGTGTCCTACGGGAGTTGGATCTTGGATATTCTCTATTAATAGAGTCGTCATGGTACGACATTGGCTCCGAAGATTATGTTGTGTCTTTTTATTTTTTACACTTTCTATCATCTCTTTAATACTATGACAGTAAATCTAGTTTTTTTCATTGTTGGATTTGTTTTATTTTATTCCATGAATCAAGATTATGTTATATTGTTGTGGTTTTTGTAGTTGTGGATGATGTTATGTTTAGGGTACATCATACTCCATTTATTACATATACCCTTGAATTGTTTTATCACCATTTGGGGTTTTGGAGATGTAATATAGGGTTAGTGGATTCTCGATCCTTTCCAATCCAATGGGTGGGGTCAAGGTGTTAAAATATTTGATACCAACTATAACACCATATAAGTAAAATAACCCCTAATTATGAGTTTATTATTAATAAATTCGAGTTCATAATTTTTTAGGATATTTTAGGTTTAAAATTTAAGTGAATTTACAAAACTATCACGTAAAAAATATTACATTTACACATAGTGTACAATTTTTTTCATAGAAATAGGTTCCTATATATAAAATCTTGTTTCAATCAAGGCACATTTTTTTGGTTGAGGACATTTAACAAATGTGGAGGGGTTGAAATTTCTCTATTTTATACACATCCTTACTTAATGTGATTTTTTTAGAAATTATGGGATGAGGGAAAAGAGTATTTTTATGGGATATAAAAATAAATTAATTTTGTTACTTACTATAAAAACATAAAATACATACAAATTTTTTCCTTTCCACCAAATAAAAATTGCCACTGATTATTCATTTATTGACCCATGAAATCAATTAAATTTATAAATTTATTGTATAATTTATTTTAAAAACCATAAAGGGAAAATCAAAACCATGAAAATTTCTTGAGAAAACATGAGAACTCAGGAATGATTTCCCTTGAAAAATAAACCATTCACCTTTAAAATATAAAAAACATTACCTGGTTCAAAAAATCATTTTATTTCCTCATAAAATCAAAATATTTACCTTAAAACTCATATAAATCATTGAAAACTCAAATAATAGCCTTGATACATTATCTTAGCAAATAACCCTTAAAATAATCCTTATATGGAATGTCCTACCTGGTTAATTTCAGTATTGCTCCTATGAAGAAAATATAATTATCTAGTGTATTGAAGTGCAATATAAGAACCACCCATTATAATATGAAATTTATAAGTACCATATAATTAAAAAAACATAAAAAATATTCCACATTCATTATAAAACTCATAAGAATATCCATTAGATATCATAAGAAAAATCACTTTAAATTATCACCTAAAAATGAAAATAAATATTCTTCGGTTTTGAAAAAATTATTTTAAATAATTTTGTAGAATGATATGAATATGATATTATTAGAAAAATGATAAAAGAAATTATAGAAGAATATTTATAACGATAATGGTTTTGATGGGGGTAATAGGTAGTCATGTGATAAACATTAGAAGAATATTATTTTTTCACATTTCTAATGATATTATGAAATGAACCATACAAAAAATGTTAAAAAGATTCAATTTTAATCTATTTTAAATAATGTAAATAATATTCATATATGAACTTTAGCAATTATTTATATATAAATTATAATATATATTATTTTTTGGAAAATAGAAATATTGAGGAAATTAGATGGAAGGAAAAATTTAAAATAATGTTTTAAAGTAAAAAGTAATACCTCAGACTTGAAGTTAGGTGAGTGAACTATGAAATCTATTTATAATAAATTTATATTTATTATTAACCTATATCAGGCCCATATTTATATTTACCATAATATATATAATTCAATTTTAATTTCTAATTACCCAATTATTAACATTTCTTTGATAAAATCAATGTTTATGTGATAAATATTCTATTTCCAATACATGAATTGATTTAGTGGTTTTGGTCAATACATAATTTCCCTTAATCATTCATGACATGAATATTATAATAATGTACATATAGGTGGAAAAACTGACCAAAACAATAACATGTTATAATTGCTGAAAGAGTAAGAATATGTCATTATACGGTGATAATATAATTTTTTATCTATTCATAATAATATTATAAATATCATATTTTTTAATTAAATACACTTTTCAAACAAACCAAGTAAGTAGGTGATGCAAAATGATAAATGTTATCCAAGGAGGCGGTAGTCCACGTGTATACATGATGAAAGTTTCCATTTTCCCACGGATGAGAGGGAAATAAATTAGATAATAGTTTCTCTTTAAAATAATAATAATGAAATAATACATATTATATATATTCATTAAAATTCTCTAAATAACTGTCCATGAGTGGAGGTGATTAAAAAGAAGATACCCCACTTCACAGATCAGGTGGTCCACATATATGCATGAGTGATGCTTTCAGTTTCCATTAGATGGATATAATGTAGAGAATAGTTGTTACATCAAAATATTAATTTTTTATATAGTAGTGATACTAATTTAATTATATTAATATGATTATATAATATTTGGATATGTTTTATAAAGAATGAAACATAAAATTTTCAAGTTATAACATATTCCTCTTCTTGGGATAATATACTTTTAAAACACCTTAAGGATACTTGGAATGGTGTTTTGGAAGACCAAAATATTTAGAAAATGGATATGTTATTTGGGATATATGTTTAAATTCATTACTCTAGATATTGTTCTCAAAATTTTGTTGTTAAAGGTGAATAGTATGGGTCCTTTTGTAAGTGAGGGTAGTGATACTCTTACAAATACTCTTACCAATAAAATAATATATATTCATTTTCATGTAAAAGTTGAACCAAATGAAAAAATATGAAATATATTATAATTTTTGGTAAAAATAAACTTATCCAATCAAATTTAGATAAGTTATAGAGGTATTTGAATCACTATGTCTTAATTTAACCCCCTCTTTAACCCTTTTTACCATTAGCACAGTGACTAATATTTACTATGAAAACTTTTTTATGTGAAAAATAACTGGAAATAATAACCAAAATTAAACCAAATGAATACATATAAGAAATAAATTTAGGAGTATTCAATTTTTATAAGAGATAAAAATAAATTTTTATTTAAATATTAAAAACTAAGTAAAAGACAGTTTTAGGAAAAAATAACTTTTAAGAATAAAACTGAATTTGAAATAAATAGTTTACACTATATATTTATATACCATTTATTGGTTTATGATTCGAAAAATTATAATTAGGTTACATAAAAACCAATCTAAAATATAATGAAACCATGTGAGTACTTATTTAAATAAAAGAATCATAAATAAATATTTCATTAGAATAAAACATTACTTTGGTAAAAAAATGTATGATATAAATTATATAAGTGAACATAGTATTTTTAATTGAATTATTTTACTTCTAATATATATATTTTATATTTAAAAAGTTTCACATAAACTTTCATGTCATTATTCTATCTTTATTATGTTAGAAAAGTGACTATATTTGTAAAAACTAAATTTTTAATTATTCATAAAAAAATTATCCAATTAAAAAAAACACAAAAATTAAAACTAAGATAAATTTGACATGATTAATTCCAAAAATGAAGTTATTTTTATCAGATAAAATTTTTATAATTCATAATTTTATCTTTAAATTAAAAATTAAAAATATAATGAAAAAAATACTCTTATGAGAAAATAACCCTTTCATATATCAAGTGATCATATTCTTACTTCATATTAGTTTCTAATTAATTTAGTTTTATTATATTATTTTATACATTAAAATATTTTATATTATATTTTAATGGTGAGAAATTTAATTTATTAATAAGATACGACACTTTAATAATTTTTTTTTAAAAAAATAACACTTTTATAATTGAATAAATTTAATCATATGATATTAATTGTTTATCCTATAATAAGTAAATTTAATTACTAAATAATAATAATAAGTAATGAATAAAGTAATTATAATATTTTTATTTAGTTTGAGTTTTTACATTTCTTGTAATTTTATAATGATGTTTGACATTGTATTCCCATAATGTTTTGTAATAAAATATGAAGTAATTCATTTTAGTTTAATGTTTTTCGTAACATAGGAAATCAAACATAGTTTAATTTAAATGATAATTACACATTGAAAAATCGAGGGGGGGGGGGTTACATTCTCCCCACTTAAATCAATTTGTTCCTTATAATTTTAATTGTTTATTTCTAAAAAGTCTATATCAAGACATTGTAATAAAAGTTTATATAATTTTTATCATGATAATTAATTTATAAGTAAATATAAAAAACGTAGTATTATTTAATTGAATATTTATAAAATCATGTGTTTATCACTATAAGAATCATAATTATGAATGATTTTTCCAAAAAATACCTTGATACATGAGTGATATTTTCTATATAGGATTCAATATATTTATCATCCTCTTAGTTTATTTGAGTAATTCTTCTACCATCAAGATACACTACTACAAAATTTTGTTATTTCCATTGGGGTTTTGAACTATTGCTAGAGAGTAAAAACCCATTACTATAACCTATATTAAAGGTTTTTCCAATCATGTATGGAAGATTTTTTCCAGAAGGCCTAAAGTAACTATTTTTTAAACCGTGACTACAGTACACTATAAGTATCTCTTTTCATAGGATATTTTTTTTCTACACTGTAACACTGAAATCCTATAGGCACGATTTATGTAAACCATAGATATAGATCATTACTATAACCACAATAATATAATATTTATGGCTATAGGAATTATCCAAGATGTATAAAAAGAGTTTTACAGAACTATGGCTATAGGTATTCTTTATTTCTATTTTTTTGGAAAAACCTAGATATATGATTGCTTCCTAGTATTGATGGATAATATGTGAAAATATACTTAACTGAATTCTTTCCATTCCATAAGAACATTTTTATCATTTAGTTATGTTTCAAGCAGTTTTTTTATCTCTCATAAATCTCTTATTGAAAATGATTAACAACCATGATGAAATGTTCATGATCAAACCACTAAAATTAACATTTAATGAATCATAAGATCTACAAAAAGGGGGGAAAATTACTCCTTCTATCTCTAGAATTTTACTAAAATCAATTCGAACAAGTACTGATATAAGCTAAAATAAACAAAAATAATCCTTAACATGAAGAAATAATAAATTAATTTTTAAATAATCAATAATAAAAATTAAAGACTAAATTAAATAATTTTACAAATAATTACCCCTAAACCCTTCAAATTATGAATAACTAATTTTTAAATCAAAACATTAAAACGATTTGATCACATATTCTAGGAAATTAACTTCAAAATTACCTCTAAGAAAAATTCATTACTCATAATTTTTCATACTTAAAATGTATATAGTCTAATTACATATTCTCCAAAAAATGCCATTCGTTCCCCAAAAAATGTTGAACCCCCATAACAAAATCATATATGGTTCAAAAATTAAATTAGTTCTTTATTACCCAAAAAATATCATCATATTTAACATAAAATACAATAATTTTATGATTCAACTTAATATGATAAAATTTTATCCCAATTTTATAAAATTACCTCATTATCAAATAACATATTAACCCTAAATGTTATCTACACCTTTCAGTTTATGTATGAAAAATTGAATTACATTATTCGAAAAGTAAACTTTACACTCAATCACATGTCAAACCTAAGGGTGACATATACAAGTTCATCTATTAAAACCTAATAAAGATAGCCCCTAATATTCATTAATCACCTTTCTATACAATCAATTATGGCTTCAAAAAGGGCATGTATACTTTTGAACTTATGATCATCCTTAAATTTCTCATAACTTAAATAAAATAACAGTACACCATAACTCTTTAAATCCTATATGAATAAATTTAAATCATTCAAATTCCTTTATAAATATTTAACCATTATTTTTATCTTATTCTATAATACTTACTTTATATAATAAAAAACGAATCATGACTTAAGATTCATCATTCTCAATTTAAAAATGTTTCCTACAATAAACATGAAAAACTATTAAAATAATTTGTAAATCTTATATGATATTCTAGTTTTATTTATCTTTAGTATATGAAAATTCTAAACCTCTATTTGTATGATGAAGATAATATCCTTCATGATATTTCCTCATAGGTAATTAAATTTTATAATTCCTATTACCCATATATATATATATAACTATTTATTGTTAATGATACCTTAGGAATAACATTATTCCCCTCAATCAGGTTAGACAAACTCATTATTTTTCCTCAGTAATTAATTTCTTTTGTACCCTAATATTCCACACATAAAACATATGCATGGTCCTTTGATATATTTACAAGGTTAATTCATACGACATTATTGACATTTAAGAATTTGTAACTTTACTCCCATGGGATTTATCACCTGAACATACGTGAAAATCCATTTTTATCTAATATGGTTATTTAATTAATTCATCTAGGACCATGTTATTAGTTATATCTCATGATATATAGTTAGAAATAACCATAGTATTTTTCACTCCACATCCTATCCCATTTGTTTTCTCTTTCAAACTACCACCAAATTATCCATAAAGATCATTATTAACTTGGTTCCTATTATTTAAAAAATTTAATAAAAAAATAGTTATCATGAGTATATAAAATAAAATACTATAAAATATTATAAATACTAATATATCTATACCTATGTCGCCTCTATTCAACTCCATCAAATTATCCAGAAATAATATTAATTTTCCTCAATATATTAACCTTTTTGGTTATATAATAGTTTAAACTCATGATACTAAACAAACATATTAACCCTTTAGGTTTTATAGATATTTAAAATTATGCACATAAAATAATCTACCTACCTCTAATTTTATCTAAATCCTTTCCTTGATACTAAATATAATTCCCCAAATATGCACTCATGAATCTAGTGCGTAAAATATATTTATCACATACTGGTTTTGATACCAACTAAAACAACTTATATCTTATGAAATCAATAATTGTGAGTTTAAAAGAAAGCATTTAATATTATAAATATGTTAGGATCTAGTAGATTAATAATTTTATTGAATCTGGAAAACAATTAAATAAAAAAGTAGTCATTTCCACAAAGTGTATATTTTTTTTCAACAAATAAAATTCTTATGTTTAATCTATTTTTTAATTTGTGACACTTATTATTCTTTCAAGACTTATAAAAAATACAGAAGGACTGAAAATTCAATAGTTCTATAAGACATTCAGATCCTATTGAAAAAATATGAAAACCTGGGATGTAAATAACATACCTGATTAAAGGATACAAAAGAAATGTTAATCCCTTTGAAACATGAAAATACAAAAAGAAGTTGGAATTTTCCAAAAAATATAAATTGAGAAAAAGTAATAATTTAATTAATCATGAAATAGAATTTATGGCCCAATGTTTTCCCTAAAACATTTTTATTAGAATAATGGTAAAATCGTAATCATGGTATTGTCTTGAGAAAACACAATAAATCATGAATTCTTTTCCTTGAATACCTAACCTTTCACCATTAAAAGTAAAAAAAAATTCCATTCTTAATAAAATAAATTTATTACCTCATGATATAAAAATATTTACATTAAAACTCATATTATAATATAAAATCTATGCATTCATATTAGTACATTATCCTCATAATCACCCTAACAATAACCCTTACAATGGAATAACATACCTGGTTAATTCAAGTATGTATCCTAAAGAGAACATGGTATATATCAGATCCACCTATTATTATTTATAATTTATAAATAACAAAACATTAATATGTCACATAAATCCTTTCATTTTCACCATAAAACTCAAAAGAATTTTTATTTTATCCCATAAGGAAAATAACTTTCAGTTATCTCTTAAAAATGAGAAGAAATAATATTTTCCTATGAATTTGTTTTTAAAACTAAAAATTATACAAAAAATGGTAATATGTTATTATTTCAAAAATCTATAAAAATTTATAGAGTTTTATTTATAATAAATAAAAACTATGATTTTTTGAAAAGTTTTTCAATCATTAATCATTAAAAAAATACTTTGATACATTAAAAAAAATTAAAAAATGGAAAAAATAGAAAAAGTAAAAATATTACTTTTTAAAAATTTGTATAGAAAGTAAAAAATATTTGAAATAAATTTATAAATATTTAACTATAGATAATAAAATTATATAATATTTTCAAATAAAATGAATATGGATGAAAAAATTTGGCTGGAAAACATTGAAATATGGTTTATATGGAAAACCCATTACATCAGACTTCTACTCAGTCAAACAGGATCTAAATTCCATATTTAATAAATTTAGTTTTATTATAAACCTATATCATAACTGTATTTATATTTATCTTACTAGACACCAATAACTTATAATTTACTATTACCTATTGATTAATAATTCTTGGTTAAGAATCAATGTTTACATGTTAATAGTTCATTTTCCCATGTATGTTTTGACTCTTTGGTTTCAAGCCTTGCACATTTATCAAGTTATAATCACATAAATTTTTTTAAGATGAATTTATTTGTTTATTTGATATTATTCTAGATTTAAATTTATATTTCATAGAACTTATCATGATGATTAACAAGGACTACATAAAAATATCATTTTCATAACTTGCTAATATCAGACAAAGAATTATGATTGTTAACAAATATATATATACATATATTTCCATTAAATAATTTTATAAAAATGGTAAATTAATCATTATTACATAATATTACTAGTAAATAAAATTCATTAGTCATCCATCACAAACACACTATGACAATGTTCATGTAGGTGGTAAAACCAACCAAAACAAGGATGTGTTTTAACTGTTTAAAGAGTAAGAAAAATAATTTTTTATTAATAATATAAATTTTAAAAAATAAAAATAAATTTCATAAAAATAATATTTATTTATTAAATGGAATTTAATAACCATCCTTTTAATTTAGTGATGAATAATGAAACAATTCATTCATCAAGGTGGTGGTCCGCACAAACACACAAGAGACGTTTTCATTTTACAAAGGATGGGAGGGAAATAATGTCTATAATAGATTATCATTAGGGAATAAAAATTTTATAATATATATAATATATATGAACTAAATCCATATGTATAACCATCTTTGTGATCTCGTGAAGAAAAATGAGATACACAACTTCATGGAGCCGATAGTCCCCACGTACGCACGAGCACCAGTTTCATTTTCCATTAGACAGAAAGAAAGTAGAGAATGGATATTACATAAACATACTAAAATTTTGGTATATTATTGATAATTATTTATTTATTTTAATATTTTTATATAATTGTAACTTCCCAAGTTTATAAAAATAGGAAATATTATATTTTATAGTGCACATGATACGCCACATAATGCATAAATGAACAATTAATTATTATTTTTAATATTACTATTATAATCTAGCCATTATAATGGAGGGAATGAACAATATTAACTGAATTATGAAAATATAGGTTAAAAATGTATATATAATTAAGTCCTCCAAGAATAATTAATTATATATCATGTATTTTCTAAAAAATTAAAGGATACGTTTTTAAAAAAAAATTTAAATGCGCACAAGTGAGTTTTATACCAATAAGTAAATACATCATTGTTTTTGGATTATATTAATGAAATATATATTAGAAATATATTTAATTTAATTTTTTACAGTCATTTAATTTATTCTATAGACATGACATAAGAAAGAATTCAATTTTATGCATAAAATGAGTATTTTTCAAAAAATAAATTTTACCGCATTTTGATGGTGAACCCATTCTAAATCTAGTTTTTTTTTCAATTTTATAACTATTATTTGAATAAAAAAAATTCTTGGGAATCGAGACCAAATTTTTATTTTGGTTAAATTTGAGGGTTTTTTTGAGAACTTTCATATTTGAATGGATAGTGAAAAATATTGAATTTTAATTGAAGACTAATTTTTCATCTAATTTATTTATATAGAAATATTATCATTTTATATAGTTTTAATATATAATTATATTTAGTTTTTTTCATTTAAACTAATGAATGTAATTGGAATCAATTTCACATTGAAATTAGATGTAAAAACATTGTGAACTTTTGAACATTTTTACCTTAAAACCCCATTTTCTCATTTTGTTACGAAGATTAATTTTCAATTAATTTCATCCAATTTTGTGTTATTATTTTGGAAATTTGGATTCAATATTTTCAATCATAAGATAAGAATTATGTAAATATAACCCTTTCATTTTTAGGGATTATGAATAGTTACTTTAGTTATAATGTTTAATACCATGGTTAAGGGTAAATTGGGTAATTAAATGTACACATTTTATTATAAATATTTCTAAATTACCTTAACACATGTCCTAATTTAATTATTTTTATTTATTTCCTTCCATGATCATTCTTAGTTATATTTTTGGACCTCATGGAGCCACTTGGATTACCTTAATGCATTTAGAATATTATATTCAAAGAGAAGAATGTTTTTTTCACACCATTTTTTTAACAAGTAAAGTTTTTTTAAATATGGTGTTATAATAAAATTTATTCAAATATAAATATTATTCAGAAATATAA
Source organism: Viscum album (assembly GCA_963277665.1). Classification (NCBI taxonomy): domain Eukaryota; kingdom Viridiplantae; phylum Streptophyta; class Magnoliopsida; order Santalales; family Viscaceae; genus Viscum; species Viscum album. The sequence goes on from OY728166.1 coordinate 727,247,865, forward strand.
TATTATTACCCACATCATGGTAATTTATATATAATTTTTAAGAAATAAATAATTAAATTAAATGGTTACACAATGATGATGTAGTTATTGCTTCAGTAATGGATGAATCAAATAAATAATATTAAAATTTGTTGAAATAAAAATAATTTGATGTAATTTAGGCCATAAAATAATTTTATGGATGACCATAAAATTTTAGGGATGCTTTAATGGATTTTGTTTCTAATATATCATGTTTGTATGATATTTTTATAAAGTCAAATATTGAATAGTTTCAAAATTAACACTAATGATAATTTTAAAATATAAAATATTTTAATAAATGATATAGAATTTATGAAAATATAATATTACTCCAAATTTCTTTTATAAGTATTATAATTTCATAAATGAAAAATTTATTGGTCGTTTGGAATGCTATAGTAATGATGTTAACCCTGAAAGTGAAAATTTCAAGATATCACGGTAAGAATTATTAAGGGTTTAAACATAAAGATAAGTATTAAAAAATAGTCAAAAAATATATAATTTTAATTGGATGAAAGGTATTTGAACCAATGTCATCCTATATTCTTAATAAATGATGATGGTACCATTTTTATTGGAAATTTAGTTTATATTAATTTAATGATTTGAAAAATTCCAAGAGTTCCCCTCCTATCTCTTATAAAAGGGAACCCATTATTCCCTATTATTAACACCTAAAAAACTATTTTTATCATTAAATATCTACCCCAATACCTTAATTTAATCTATACCCACTCTTTAGAGTTTTTATTTTATGTAAAAAACTCACCATAGAGCAGTCAAGGTGATAATCAAAGGTGATTATTTAAAGAAGAGGTATCAGTTTTAATGAAATGTTTATGTGTTATTTCTTCTTCCTCTTCCTTAAAATATTATATAACCATGATGATATAATTAATTCAATATAATAAATATAATGAGATTTTATTAGTTTAATATAATCACCTAAATCCATATAGGATTCCATCAAATGTGGAATGTATTAATTGTTTATGTGTACGTGTGAACTATCACCTCCAACAAGGGAAGTGATTAATTTTTAAGAACCACATCACATGGATGACATATATAAGTATATATAAATGATTAATATTATATATTATCCCTATTTAATTATAATATAATACTTACATATTATCCAAAATTATCATTGAAAAAATGGAAACGTTACTCATGCATAGGTACGACCTACCGTCTCCATGATTATAACTTTGTTAATTTTTCATAACCATAAATAAATATTTTGATTTAAAATTATAATTTATTTATAAAATTTATTTCTATGTCATGAATATTACTCTATATTTCACTGAATTATTACCATTTAAACCTTTTACATCATACAAAGTTTATTTTTAACTAAAGTACCAAATATCGATAAAACTTCTAACATGAACATAAATAATTAAGTAATTATTTTAATAAAGAAACAAGCTATATAAAAAGGAAAAATAAACATGAACAATGTTTAAAAATGTAAATAATTATCTTATGATTTTTATTTAGTAATATAAAGGCATACATAATGATTCAGACTCAAGGTAATAGACTTTGTCTCAATCTCCTTTCATTGAGACATTTTTTTATGATATTCAGCTTCGTTATTTTATGAAGTGTATATACATCCCAATTTATTTTTCCAATAAATATTTTATCTATACTCATTTTATTTACTATTTTTTCAAATTTTATTCATCAATGTGGATTATTATTTAAATGTTCAATGTGGTATGAGATTTTTTAAATGTTTAATTATTTAATTGTCGAATCTTTTTCTCCATGTCAATATTTTTTGATATTAATTTACATATTTATTATATGTATATAAAATGATTTTAAATGAGATTTAATCTATATTTTTTAATTTTATTCAAATGTTTTTTAAAATAACGTTTCTTACATGTTCTGTACATAATGTTTTGAAAAATAACAAAAGGAATTTTCTTTTTTAACGTTTACGTTGACAAAAACATCCTTGCCACCATAACCATTATTTAATATATAGCTTCCTCTATAAGACTTAATGTTTTTATAGGAAAATTAAACCCTTTATCCACTTTTATTTATATTTCTATATTGAAAATGGTTTTGAAAATGGATTGATTATTTAACTATCTTGAAATTATTTCTTGTTATTATAAATAAAATTTTATAAGTGAAATGCTAAGAATTTCAATCCTTTAAATATTTTTGTTTTATAATAGTACTTGGATATTTGGATGGTGTTTATATGATAAACCATGCATGGGAGGTTATGGGATAAAGCAATACTGGGTGGTTATGTTATAACCTACAATGCATTGGGTATGGAAGTTGGCCGTATGGATATTTCATTAAAAAGAGTGATATGAATTGAAGTCGACTGCATGGTTATTCCGCTTAAGTATAATTATGTACCAAGTTAAATTAACGTATTATAAATTATTTCTATGGGTTTTATGGTAATATTGAGATTAAAAAAATGTATGAAATAATCTTATTTTCAAAATAAAGTATTTACTATTTATTAATTGTAAAAAGTATTACTTTTTGTTAAAGTTTTAATGGGTTTTAATGTTTTTTTGTTGACTAACGATTTACCTTATTTATGTCCCCTACTAACATATTTATGACCATCCCAAGATTTAAAATGTTTTTCATAGGTTTAAGGAATATTTGAATCAAGTATTTGGTCAATGTAAAATTGTGAAGATGTTTTATGAAAAGACACCATGTTTTATTTTAAATGGGTTTACATTAGTGGAAAAGTGGATACTAGGTATAAGTGTCTATATATAATTTATGGGTCTAATTTTCAAGAGTTTTTCCAAATTCCCTAATACTATAAATTTAAAATATCCTCAAATTTTAATTCTCGTTTAAAACATTAGAATAAGTTATATTAATGGTTGGGTCTTTATAGATGGTATCAAAAGAAATGATTCTATGAATTTAGTGATTAGAACGTTGTTCAAAGAGATATTGATATCACCAAGAGTTTATAATTTTGATATTAATCATATGTTCAATGTCTTAGAAACCTATTCTGAGGATTTACTGACTAAAAATTAGAATTTTTATTGATTAAAAACACAATACACAAAAGGACATCACGGTGGTCTAAAGTACTGCAAACCCAGAGCATCATTGACAACGAACTTCATCCCTTCACCAGGAAAGGACCCTAAATTAGAGAAATAAAACATACTACAATCAGGGGTTTCCAGAGAGGCCATGAAATCAGCCACCATATTTCCCTCCCGCGATGTGTGAGAGACCTCCATGTGAGGTCTAATGAGAATTTTGCATCTCCTAACCGTGTAAGCAATAATCCAAGGAACCTTGCCTTTGACCAGCAACGCATTTCACAAAAGCATGGAGTCAGTCTCTACCACTGTCAGACAGATCCTCCTCTGGGAACACATTTCCAGACCTGCAGCCAAGGCTTGAGCCTCCTCCAGTAGTGAATCGCCTCTCCCAGGCGCGCCAGTGAACGCATCAGACACAGACCCCATTGGGTCTCCCACGGCACCCCCCGCACATCTCTCCCATGATCATAGATCTTTCCATGTTAAGTTTAAATCTATGGATTGGAGGTCTCTTGTGAACCCATCTTCCCTTCCTAGAGGAGACGACCTGTTGACCGGATAAAATGTTAGAGGTGATGGAGCTTACCGATGGTGCAAAATGGAAATCTGGGCATGGCCTGACCAGGTCCATAAATGAGTTCTTCATTCTAAAAATGAAACCAACCTGGGTTCTAGAGAATTTATTATGAAGACTATCATTCCTTGCCTTCCAAATTTTCCAACATCCAGAAATTAGAATGATTGTCCGGGCCTTTCTTTCGGCCCCCTGATTCCCAGCGCCTCTAAACCATGAATGGAAGAAATTACATTGCGCCCCGTCATACCCATCCCAACCAAAGAAGGCTCCAAAAGTCTTCCATATATTTCTGGCCCATTCATTTTCATAGAATAGATGCCCCACTATTTTTTGGTTGAAAGACCTACAACACCAACATCTAGAATCCATGTTAACTCCCATACATTGCAAGCTGTTGTCTGTCGGAAGTGCCCTATTCCCCATACGCCACAACAAAAAATTAAATTTGGATGGAATATACGTGAACCAGAAGGCCTCCCCCCCACATATCATTATTCGAAAACTTCATCATCACCCGAGAATAATCCTTGATGGAAAAGGAACATGACTTTGAACCAGTGAAAATTAGCATATCCTTATCATCACTAGCAACTGTGTTGTTAAAAAATTCCATTTGGATTTCATCAAGGATGGCCTGAAGAAACCGGGGGTGACTACTTGCCTCTTTGAAGGATAAATATGGGATGGGGAAGCTCGGAAACCACAGCCTTCCCACCCCCCAATCAGGCTTCCAGAAGCTGATATTTCCTCTTCCCACTATCTATCAAGAATGATGATGTAAGACCTCCATGTTTGGATGAATCAGACTCTATATCATAGAAGAACGTGTTATATGAACATTTTTATTCGAGCCATATATGTCATGAATTGTTCTACCCCAAAGAGATCATCCTTCCAAGGTCTCCCATGAAATCCTAGCATGAAGCCCTTGCATGTTTGTAGAAACACTTCTCAGACTGATTCCCCCTTCAGATAGAGGTTTAGCTAACCATTTCCCTGACGCCCAATGATATCTTCCTTCCATATGCCCATCCCATATGAATGATACCATAATTATTTCCAAATTTAAGACCACACTATTAGGAACCTTAAGAGTGGAAAGGATGTGCATGGTAATGGATACAAGGACACTGCTCACCAGAGTAATGTAGCCTCCAAAGGATAGAAATATGTTCTTCCAATTATAGATGCACCCAATAATTTTGATAATAAGTTTATCAAAATAATTCACCCAAAGGGAAGAGGGAATGACCGGTGCCCTAAGGTATTCCATTGGAAAAGAACCCTTTCCCATATTTAGACTGGCCCCCAAGACCCACTCCCTCTTCACAGGGGTCTTCTTAGAAGTAAAAAAGAGGCTTTTCTCTTTGTTCACCACCTACCCACTCCACTTGCAATATTCACCTAGAATTCCATTTATCCCCTGAACTGACCTTCTGCTACCATTGATAAAAAGGATTGTATCATCAGCAAACATCAAGTGACTGATACCACTAGTGGCATTCCTAAGACTGTGAAAAGACTTAAAAAAGCCAAATTGTTTACCCATGAATGAAGTAGAGATCCATGCCAACATGAAGTAATGGAAATTTAAATCACTGGTCTAATTTGAGAACCCCATGCAAGACAGGACTCCGAGGAAAAACCCCCATTCTAATCTATCATAGGCCTTACTCATATCTAATTTAACCACTAAATTACCCCCAAATAACTTATTGTTGATGCCACTAACCATTTCTTGGACCACTCCAATCAGATCTTGGATTGATCTCCCATTAATGAATCCATGCTACTCAGGGTTCAACCACGGATATAAGTGAACGACTAGTCTCTTATTGAGTATGCTAGCCAAGACCTTGTACGAAAAATTGCACATGCTGATGGGCCGGGATTTATCAATGTACTGAGGATTGCTCACCTTAGGAATAAGAACCATTTTGGTTGCACTTGCAATTAGAGGCAGATCCCCTCCCTGAAATAAATCTTGGACAGCATGTACTAGATCCACTTTTATAATTTCCCAAGTCACCCTGTAAAAAGAAGCGGGGAACCCATCAGGACCTGGTGCACTATCCGGGTTCAAAGACTACACCGCCTCATGCACCTCATCCTCATCCGGAGATTTCCTGATGCCCTCATCAATGCTTTCTAAAATAGTGTTTGAAATAATGTCAAAAATCTCATCCCCACCGCTCGGGTATCACCCTACCCTACCAGGATTTGGAGTAGTCAATAACGACTGTAAAGCTCTATTATCCATGAGCCCTACCTCCTCTAAGTCATTGGAAAAAGGATCCATCATCCCTATTAATGTTGGGCCTCTAAACAAGACGATGTTCTTTGATGAAAGCATGAAAGTATCTCAAATTCTGATCCCCCTCAAGAATTCATTTAACCCATGATCCTTCTCTGGAAATCCTCTCCTGCCTTAGAAGAATATCAGATAACTTGTCCTTTTAAGTTCTCAACTCAAAAAACATAGAATCATCCCAAACCTATTCCAAACAATTCTCCAGGTGTTCAACCTCTACACTAATCTCGGAAAAATCCTGATCACGAGCCGGGATCAACCTTCTCCAGACACGAAGAAGTATCTTTAAACACCTTAGCTTATTGTGAAAAGAAATCCATAGATTCCCCTGGTGTTGTAGGTCCCATGCTTCCCTGACCACCAAGAAGAAACCAATTTCCTTCATCCATGATTTTTAGAAATGAGCATGCTCCTCCCTCATCGACCCTTCACTAAGAGAAATATGGAGTGGAGAGTGATCAGACAGAAATCTTGGCAAATGAACTAATTTGGAATCCGGGAACATGTAAAAGGCAGCACTATTCACGAGGCACCGGTCGAGCCGGCTGTATGAACGTCTCCCCCGCACTGATTATTGCACCAAGTAAAGGTACTGCCCTCATAACCAATATCTAAAAAGACATTCCTTGCCATGAAAGAAAAAAAATGTGGCTAGCATTCCTGGGAAAAGACCTACCCCCTTTATTCTCCTCAAGACTAGTAACGATGTGGAAATCACCTCCAACAAGCCACATATCTTTATATGGATTAAAGCCCTCTAAATAACTCCACTGGCCTATGTGATGTCCTGGTCAGTATGACTTTTTATTTTTAATTAAAAGAGCTAATGAATTAATAATATGTTTATTTTTGGAATATATGTTTTATCAAATATATTTCCATGTAATTGGAAAAATATTATGTAATTAGGTGAATAATGTAATTTCGGGTGATGTTCCCTATTTTGGGAATCTTGTATGATCAAGGTAAAAAGAATAATATGGGATTTTATATTAGGTGTAATGGTTTAATTATAATTTTTAAGAATATAAGATTTTATTGTGCACATAGGGTGATTCACATTATTTATGGAAGTACTTAGTATAACATTATGATTATGTGAATAAGGAAATGACATTTTTTTGTACGTGACATTAACAGTGATTGATCTTATTTGGATATAAATATTAAGATTTATATTGGATGACTATGTTATCAAATTCTTATAAATTTTTGGATTCAATATTATTTTTTATTATTTTTATGAAATTTAAGGAAAATTATTTATCAAATGGTTTATGTTGAAAATTTGGTATTTCTATTTAATTTTAGAGATTAAGGTAGTTTTTCATCATTTAAGTTTTATTATGTTTGGGGTATTCTATTATCTTATCCTAACTATATTTTTAGTTAATATCAATATAGAGGAGGATTAGATATTTAATCTTTTGTGGATTATATGATTCTCAATAAGTTGATTCTAGTTCTATAGGCATGCCAAATTCATCGTACATACCAACCGTTTTAAAGAAAAGACGTGTTTTTGGTGGAAATTTATTAATGGATGAAACCATACTTATCAAGTATGTATATTTATTTATGTTCTTAGTATAAGTAGTAAAATAATTCCTAAAATCTATGAAACTGATTAAAAAAAATTTCTGTTTAATTTTCTTCCTAAGAAATCAATGACCTTTTAACCCATCATAGTTTTACAATTTTGGGAATATTAGATTTCTCATGACCATGTTCTCTATCACTATCCCTTATAACATGAAATTTAGTTTGTCAGAAGTATCCATGTTTTTCTACATGAAAAACTAGTATGTGTTTTCTCAGAAAACCTTCATAATTTCCTTTCATTTTTAAAAATTGGATGTCCCATTAATCCTTTTTCTGATGTGGGATTAATTTTTTTTGATAAGTCAAACCCATAGTTTTTATATAGGGATCAAATTACAATGAAACAATTTATTTGGGAAGGCATAATTTTACATCCCTTATTTTTATAAAAACAAATACTATGTTTGATAGTGTATATGATATACCACATCGAGCATAAACGAACAACTAAATATTATTATTTTAATGTTACCTTTATAAACTATCCATTAGAATAAAGGGATTTAAAATTATGAACTGAATTATTGAAAAATGGTTTTAAAATGTATATATAATTAATTCTATAGGAAAAAATTAATTATAAATGAATGTAAACCTTTTTTAAAATAAAAATAAATGTTTTTCTAGAAAGATATTTAAATATGAACAAGTGTGTTTTATAACATTACTTTAATAAATCACCCTTGTTGTATTATATTAAAAAAATATATATAAATTAAATATTTTTAATTTAATTTTTGGGACTAATATTATGTATTTTATAGGCATGATACAGTAATACATTCAATTGTATGCATAAAATTAGTGTTTTCCAAAAAATAATAATTTTTACTTACTTTTGATGGAGAATCCATTTTAAATATAGTTTATGTCACATTTATAAATTATATGTGACAAATTAAACTTTTTATTGGGAATAGGGGTGTAATTTGTTTTTACTTTTTTGTTATTTTTCTGTAAACTTTCATATTTTAATGAATAGTAAAAAATGATGCATTTAAACTCAAAACTACTTTTTCATATAATTTTTTTATATAGTTATATTATCCTTTTAATTGGGTTTAATTTATAATTATATATATTTTGTATCATATAACCCAATTAATAGAATTGTAATCAATTTCACATTGAAGTTGGATATAAAAATAATACGAGCTTTTGAAAATTTTTACTTTAAAAACTCATTTTCAAATTTCAACAATGAGATTAATTTTTAATAAATTTTATACAACTATGTATTTTATTTTTGAATAATGGTTTCCATATTTTGAATCATATGGAACAAATTATGTAAATATATCCCTTTAATTTTTAAAAATTATAAATAGTAACAATAGTAATAATATTTATTAGAAACGTATAGCGTAAATTGGGTTATGAAAGGTTAAAATTATATTATAAATATTATAAAGTTACCTTTAATCTGGTCCTAATTTAATTGTATGAGTTTTTCTGACTAATAGAATCCCTGGGTCTATTTTAGGACCACTTGGAGCCACCTGAATGATCATAATGCATTTATAATATTATATTCAAGGAGAAGACAAATATTCTCACACCCTTGTTTTTAACAAGTAAAATAGTTTTATTATGAAGTTATAAATGGTATCTCTTCAAATATAAATATTATTTATAAATTATAATTTCTTAATCTATGTCACGGTAATTTATTTATAATTTTTCATAAATGAATAATTAAATCAAATAGTGACACAATGATGATGTAGTAATTTCATCATTAATGGTAGAATAAAATAAATGATATTAAAAATGTTAAAATAAATATAATGTGATAAAATTTATGCCATAAAATATTTTTATGGATGAATTTGACATGTTAAAGATATTTTAATGTAGTTTTTTAGAGGATATCATGTTCTTTTGATATTTTTAAAAAGACAAATATTGAATTGTTTTGAAATTGACACTAATGACTTTTTAATATATAAACCATTATAATAAATGATATAGAATTTATAAAAATTTATGATTTGTAAAAATATATAGGATAAGTACTATAATCTCACAAATGACTCAATTATTTGGTCTTTTAGTGTGTTATGGTAATTAAATTATATATCCTCATATCATTTAATGTTTTGTTAAATGTTATTATTTCATGTGGATTATGATTTAAATGTTCAATGTGGAATGAGATTCTTTAAATGTATAATTTTTTAATGGTAAAATACTTTCTCTATTTAAATAATTTGTGATATTATTTTACATATTTATTACATGGATATAAAATTATCTTAAATAACGTTTAATCTATATTTTTAATTTCATTAAATGGGGTTTAAAAAGGAATATTTTTAGGTGTTTCATATTTAATGTTTTCAAAAGAAAAAAAATGTTTTTTTAACATTTACAGTGAAAAAAACATCTACTCCATCATTACCATTGTTTAATATATGGCTTCCCCTATAAGCCTTTCTATTTTTTTAAAATGAAAAAACACCTTTATTATATTTTATGTGTATTTTGATGTCGAAAATGTTTTTGAAAATGTACTTATTTTTTCAATATCATGAAATGATTTCTGGTGAATAGAAGTTAACTTTTATGAGTGAAATGATGAGAATTTAAATCCTTTATGTGTTATGACTACATAATGGTACTTGGAAATTTGGTGAGTGGTTACGTGATAAACCAAGGATATGTGGTTACGTGATAAACCAAGGATGGGTGATTACATTATAACCTTCAATGCATTGGGTATCAAAGTTGGCCATATGGCTATTCCATTTTTAATAGTGACATGTGTGGAAGTTTATGACATGGTTATTCCATTTGAGTATAATTTTGCCCTATGTTACCTTTATTAATTCCTTATAATTTCAATGTGTTTTATAATAATACTGTGAATAAAAAGAGTTATGAAATGTGAATATTTTCAAAGGAAAGTATTTAATACTTTTTAAGCGTGAAAATTATTTGTTTTATGATAACGTTTTCATGGGTTTTAATGTTTTATTTGGACAATGATTTAACTTTTCTAAGTCCGTTATTGAGATTATAGTGACCATTCAAAGTTCTTAATTATTTTTCATAGGTTTTGAGGAAGATCTTGTTCAAGGATGATATCAACATAAAATTTTGAAGAAGCTTCCTGAAAAGAAACCACATTTTATTTTAAAAGGGTTTCCTTTGGTGTAAAAAGTGGATAATGAGTATAAAAGTCCACATGTAATATATGCATCTACTTTCTAAGAGTTATTCCTAATTCTATAATAATAAAAACTAAAAAGATAACCAAATTTTAATTATGGTTAAAAAAACTAGAATAAGTTATGTTTATGGCTGGGTCCTCAAAATAATATTGGGATAAGTTTTAAAAATAAATAAACATGAAATATTTTTCTTAGATTATTTACCACTTCCTTGGATGTTATCCTTTGAATAAACCATAATTCTTATTGGATTTGACTTTTGGGATGATTAAAAGATCCAGGACATGGAAAAGGTTTTTGGTGAGGCATTTTGTTAGGACATGGAAGGGATAGGGTTCTAGAAAGTGTGTAGAGAAATGATAAGGGGATGGATCCTTTAATAAGAGATCAGAGCGACACTTTGGTAAATACTCCGAAATTTATAAAAATATAAAGTCATTTTTCATGGATAAGTGTGAAAAAATTAACAAAAATTTAATGTTATTATTTGAGAGGGTATAATATCCAGTCATAAAAAAAACATTTTTTTGAGATATTTGAATCCTTATCTCTTAGTTTCATCCCCTCATTAAATATTTTAACCTTACATAGGTGCATAATTTTTTCTATAGTAACTTAATTATATGAGCCAAAATAAATTCGACTACATTAACTAATTTTAAATTCCAAATTACAAATATAAAATACATTTTATATGATTTAAATTCCTAAATTGGTAAATATTACTTTAAATATTAATGTGCAAAAAGAAATTAAAATTAGTTTCTTAGAAAAAATACCTTTTTAAGAATAAAAATATATTTAAACAAAAATATGTATAGTATTTATTCCCATTAAATTCATTGGTTTCTTATTATAAAAAATATATTTACTTGACTAAAAACTAATCTAAAACTAGATATTACCATAAAAATACTTATTTAGATTAAATAATCCAAAAAAATTAATTCATTAGAATAAAACATTACTTTAGTTCCAAAATCTAAAAATTAGATTTCATAAATTGAAAAATAATATTTTTGGTTACTTTTTTTCCATATAAACTATATATTTTGTCTATAAAAATGGTTAAAAAAATTTAATTAATTCTTATATCCTGATTATATCATAAAAGTAACAACATTTGTAAAAACTATATTTTTCACTATTCACCAAAAAACCCATTTTAAAACAATAGAAAAACATCACCCCAAGATAATTTTGACACAATGAAGTATAAGATAAGGTTTTTTGGTCAAATTAAATTTCTGAAATTCAAAAATTTAACTTTTAAATGAAAATAAAAAATATAATAAAAGTCAACTTTTATAGAAAAACCCATTTAAAACATCAAGTGTGCTTAATATTATTTCATATCAATTTATAATCAATAAATTTATAAAACATTATCTTTTATAGTGAAATATTATATATATATTTTTAATAGTGATAAATTAAATTTATCAAGATAAATTACACAACACTTTAAAAACAATTCTTTGAATAGATACCCCATTTTAACTATAAATAAATTTAATCATATATAATTAATTAATTTTTCTATAATAATAAGATATATAAAAAAATAATAGTAATAAGTACTAAATTAATTTTCATGCTATTATTTAAATTTAGGTTATACACTTCTTGTACTATCATAAGGATGATTCTTATTACTGATTGTAATTTTTTTTATTTCAAAAGAACTTTTGAGAAAAAAGTGGGAAACCATAACAGGTCCTTAACAAAAGTGTTAACCACCAAATGAGCTAAACAATTCATTAAAAATAACTAAGGAAATTAGAACCAACTACCCTATATATTCACAAGTTAATAGTGGTTACCTGTGCATCCGAATAATTCTTTAGAAGGTCTTAAAAGTGATATACCATCTTGCCTATTTCCTATATGTATTCCTCCATGTTGATCTTACTTTCATTGAAACCTCACGCCAAAATAAAATCTTGTTTGTTGATCCACAACATTTTGAATTCATTAAGGGAAACACTAATCCTTCTCTCATATATTCAATTAAGAGTCTCCATAGAATCATTGATATCAAAGGATTCCTCTAACATTTTATCATTGAAGCTTAAAATAAGTTCAATACATTCCCCATTCCTCTCTTCGACTATTCTTACCATCCTATTTGATACTTTAACCATTATTGAATCCAAATTCTACACATTTACCTCAGACAACAATGAATCCTGTACTTGGTCTTTAGTTCCACATCCACGTACATTGTTTTTAGTATTTGGAGTCATTATGTGGGTGAACTGCTTCCAACTATAAACAAATATTGGATTCCCATATTTTACTTCCATCGTGTTACTCCTATCCTTCCTTGAATATCTCATTACTATTGTTTTTGGAGTGTTTGAATGATCTTTGTGAGCTCTGTATTCCCCGAATTCCACCTTGTCGACAGGGAAATTCCTATAAATAATGATTCCATGGCTCCCCATAATTAATCTAGACCCAACAAAAGAGTTTCCCGGGTAGTCTTACTCATAATCTGTTACTGTTTAAGAATACACTTACTTGTCTCATAGCTCATCATATTCTGAAGACATTAGTATAACCTACTTCTTTTTCTATCTAGGAATATAAGTATTGTATCCTTCAATATAAACATTCTTCATTCCATCTCCATTGAAGGTAGAGAATCAATTTTGAGTTATATTTGGAATTGATTCTTCACATTGACCTCACAGCCCCTGACCTAGGTACACTACCACATTCATGTTAGAAGATATTTGAATCTCTGATGTTTCATATTGTATTCTTAAAATTTATTATAATGAAATATATACTGATTAATTTTATTTTTGAATTGTATGTAACATAATCTATATAACATAGTATTATTTGAAGGATAATTACATATTGGAATATCTTGATGTTAAAAAATAAAACATAGAAAAAATTAGTCTTCTATTTCAATAAATTGATCACTAATTTAAATCCCATGAGAATACAAAAAATGGGATTGTATTTCATATTTTATCCATTAAATCACCACTAGAAACTCTAATCCAATCTTAATGAATGAAATTAATATATTTTATAGTGAAACCAACAAATAGGGATGAGTATAATGGTCGGTAGTGCACTTCAGCATATATACAATTTTGTAAGGAAAGGTTGTAGAATATCTTATATCCATATAATGATGATCAATAAAATAATTATAAATAGTCACTTTGATTGTTTCATTATTACTGCTTCACCCCATGGTCTCAAATTTTTTTATTACATGGATTGTCATGCAATATCTTAATATCACATTGAAAATCAATAATATTAAGAGTTTGTTTATCCTTTGAAAAACCAACTACGACATTGCTAAAAATCATGGTATAACTTGTACAATCTACTAACATCATCATCAATTATCCTCATATATTATGTAATAGAAGGTATAAATAGAACCATAGTTCAATAATTTTCATCACTATTTTGGAAATAATTAAATAGAATAAAATAAATCATATAATGATAGATTTTCATAACAACACCATATACATGTACCCAAATATATATAAACATGCAATCTTAATGATGACATATACAACAAAAATCAGAGAAAAAATGGTGCAGATCACCCAATGACCCCAAATCGTCTATCTCAAGTATTTCAAAGAATATATAGTCAAAAAAGAAGTTATAATCGAGAATGGAAATAATAGTAACTATGGTACATCCCATATGATTGAAATAATTATTTGGTTTTCATCAATATGAACATCCTGATAAATGATAATTTATTAATAAGGGAAATAAGAAGATAATTCTTAAGAGATTAATTGAGTGCCTATCAAAATAAATTGTGAAATCTATGTTTTTATTCTCAACTTCAATGATGGCATGTTATGAACAAAATTTGAATAGATCATAAATATTTTTCACATTCAAGGTATTTATTTATTAAAATAAGTATAAATTAAATATGAATGATCACCTATTAGAATATTCAATACTAGAATTTGAGGCTATACCAATGCCTCTATACAAAGGTTTTTATAGAAGTATTGGTTTATAGTCAAAGGAAATAGCTTAAACAAACAATTTTTTAAACACTGTTGGAATCAGAATGTGACAGTAGGTGCATGTACTCCCATCCTACCCTCCCCACCCATAATCCACAATCATATCTATCCTGTGTGGTGCCCCCACTATTATCCACCAGAGGTCTTCCCTCATTCATTCGTATTTATTCAGTTCTTATTCAACATCAAATTAGTGAGTTTCAAATCTATCATCTCTACTAGTGAGCATCATTTTTATTTCTATATATGTATTTAAACATAAATTAGATCATGTTAGGACATAGTTCTTCCCAATTCATTAAACAATGATTCATTTAGATTATTTTTTAGTGTTGCATAATAATTTTCATTATAGGATATTTTTTTAATTTTGTTATTCTATACATTTATATAAATACAATATTATTTTTTGGTGTGTGTGATATATTTTAAATTATTATTAAATTAATTATTTTAATTTTTTTATATTGTTAATGTATTTATGGGTTATGATGTTATTCATTTAGTTGTTTTATTTTTATAATTTGATGATCAATTTTTTTGATAATTTATTTCAATCTAGTAAAATTAATTATTTGTTTCATATTCCATGTATTATAATTTTTTTGGGTCATTTGTAGTATGCATCGATTATAAAATATGTTATATAATATTCATTATAATAATACCTACTAGTATGGTTTGATGAATTTCATTTTAAATTTGTTACTTGGATTATTTTATTATTAATTATTTGTATATATGTCCTTCTAAATCATGTCTTGATTATATTATGAATGTTTCTCCAATAAAAACATACATATAAAAGATAAGTTCATTGATTTTGGGTACAAAATTATTGTTATTATTGAGTAAATGTTTTCCATGATAATGATATATATATTTAATTGGATTTATATCGAATTCAAAAAAGGATGATGTCTTATAAAAATTATTTCATAAAGACATATGTATTTAATTGGATTATATAATATTTTTTTCCATTCCACGCATTATACTTTGTTTGGTTCATTGATTGTATGCACATGTTATAGAATATTTCATTTCTCTTACTCTTTGATTGGATAGGTATAAGTATGCTATATTGAATTTCATATTAAAATTGGTATTTAAATTATATTATTGTAAATACTATATAAACATGTGATAATATATTATGTATTTATTATATTATAATTTTTTTCATAAAAAAATATTTTTCAATGACAAGAGGTTTCATGTCCGGTGGGACATTGTTTTCTGATTTCATTTGTGATGATAAAATTGATAGACTGAACAAGTGTGTAAATGTATTTATTTCATAAAAATGGTTTTATTTAATATAAATCTATTATTTTGTTTCATATTCATTCGAAATGTATTAAATAATTATTCTAGTACTTTTTTTGAATGTATTAAGGGGGAATAAAAATATTAATTTTATTGTTTTATTTTAATATTTTAATATTAGGAATTTCCATATAATGAATTTTAATTTAATATGGTGTGAACTATTTGAATATTCATTTTTCTATTTAATAAAAGTTCATTAAAAGTAACTCACTACCTCTACCTTATTTGATAGTGTGTACTAGTTATTTGTTTTTCCATGTATTCAAAAGAATATTGGTCGTAATGAATATTGTAATTTTTATTTAGTATAATGATATTAATATAGCTTATTTAATAATAATATAATTAATATTATATGGATTTTTAATATTGATCATTTCATAAGAGAGCCTCAAATGAATTTTTATTTTTTAGACTTTTCTTTTAACAGTACATCATATTGAGGTCTCATACATAGCCTATTTTACAATTGTGTTAGAATACCATTGAATTTTTTGGAAGAAGTTATCTACCATATAAAAAATATTTGAATTTAAATAAATTATTATGTTTGGTATCATAATTTATAAATGATATAATCTTTTATCGTTCATGAATAGAATGAATTAAGTGGTATGGATAATTTTATATTTGATTAGTTTCCATTTGTTCACCATCATGAGAAAGACAGTAAGCCAATGGATGAAGATAGTGATATCAATTCAAATAAAAAAATATTAAAAATTATGATGTTTAGAGAGTTGAATAGTTAATGGATGAATCTTGGACTCTTTTATATCAGTAATATAATAAAAGGGAAAAAATAAATTTCTAATGGGATATATCTTGGAGAACCCATGTATGAAATTTCTAAAAGTGTTATTGATTATATTATTACAATTTAAATGAAATAATTTTAGATTATTCATATATTCCCCAAATAATTATATGGAATTTAGTTTAATTAAACAATACTTATTTTATACTAATAATTTTTATGCTTTCCATAATGATTACTACTTATTCTAAGAGAAAACAATAGACCTAAATGACTGTAAGGAAATTTGTATATATTGATAAAAGATAGTTGTAGAAGTAATGCCATCTTGTGTGCCA
This sequence comes from Viscum album, assembly GCA_963277665.1. Taxonomy (NCBI): domain Eukaryota; kingdom Viridiplantae; phylum Streptophyta; class Magnoliopsida; order Santalales; family Viscaceae; genus Viscum; species Viscum album. The sequence continues at coordinate 727,265,081 of OY728166.1, forward strand.
TAGAATGTCATTTGAAACTATACATTGATTCATAGGATTCAAAATATATTTAATTTTATTTAAATCTCAATAATTATGTGATTAAATGATATCGGGAGAATTAAAGACAATAATGAGTTGGTACATTCTGTATATGGATTAGTATGTTAGAAAAGTGATATACATAATCTTAATTTTTTGGTTTAGGTTCCTCATATTATGTTTGTTCTATCCTATAATGGTTTTAATCCATTTGGAAAAAAAATTCTCCACATATAATGTGGATATTTTCTATTCATGTTTATAATCTCCCTCCATGGATGTTTTTTAAAAACCCATTAATTTTCTTGATTATACTAAAATTTATTTCTTATATCCTTGAAATGATTTAAAATTTTAATTTATACCTTTAATACATTGGAGGAAACGTTTTTGAGATGTGGGTGTACACACATTCACTGGTTCTTCAAAGAATATATTATAGATTTGTGTTTTTCTTCTGTGGTCTATAAATGATTTCCCTAATTATGAAATGATGTAGGTTTTAAGCATGAATGGAAAAATATATTGTACTATTATTAAGAAGAATAAATGATATAGAAGACTTAAATATAGTCTTAGTTTCAGTTTGATCATAAATAAATGACTATTTTCATTATATTATCTATATAGGAAGAATCACTGAAGGATTGATTATACCATTGACACTAAAAGGCTACCTCAAAATTTTTCTAGAACTGATGCACATAATGTATTGGAATATATAAGTTTTTTATTTGGGAATGTTTATATGAAATTTAAAAATATATATAGTGTTCAAATTGTATCCACTTACAATTGTAAAAATAAAAGTTTTTTTGACTTCACATATTGTTCAATAAATTTGTTGCATCATTGTTTACATGTAATGAACATTCAGAAAAAATATGGGAAATTATTCTTCCAATTATTCTAAATATCAAGTGGAAAAGAATGATGACTTATGATACTGGTGTGTCTTGTTATATTGGGGTATTAGACAAGAAATACAACCTGTGTGTATTGGTGAACATAAATGGAAAGTTTCCTATGTTTTTATGTGATGAAACCCAAAGAGAGAAATAAATTTATTAAGATGTAGGAGAATACGAAGTTTCTAATGGCTATAAAAGAATAATATCTAACATATTCAATAGAATATAGTTGAAAATAAAGTACGTAAAACACCATTATTATCATATACTTATTCATGAATTTATTACAATAGAAATACATCATTTACTATACAATAATTTAAGGTTGACAATGATTCTATAATGCCATTTTTTTAAATAACTTTCTGCTAAAATGTTATTAATTTATTTTGTGATAAAAATTCTGGAAGGGTCTATATTAATATTTTATGAGTTATAGAAACATTTTCCTCCATCATTTTTTACACGCCAACTACATCCAATAGTACATAATCCTACTAAAACACTAATTGAGGGACTTGTTTCTCTTTGGTGGATGAAACCTACTAAAAGATATATTTTGACAATAATTCCTTATTCCCAGAACAATAATCATCTAGGAGGTTCCACTATGATAAGTTATTTTATTAAATAATGCATGAATTTTTGTTGAATATATTTATTAGATGTGATTACAAGACATAAACGACCAATGATAAATGAATATGGGAAGTACAGAGAAATTGAGCCCTCATTTCTATAACTTTCCCCAAATTGGAATAATTTCTGGGTCATATACATTGGAAACATCGAGCCTCAAAGAGTTTGATAAGGAACATCACATAGACTTATTTAACAATGGTTTTTTTGATGATTGTATCAAATAAGTAATTTTCATATGTATATATTATCTCATACTAGATAATTTTACAAATATGTTACAAATTTATTATCAAATAATATGGGTAATAAAAAAATTATAATTAGAGTACATCATTCTTTTCCTTTGAGAAAGAGGGAGACTTTTCCTAGCTAAGAGTTTCCTACATGTCTGAAATCAAAGGTATGAACATTATATTAATCAACATAACATATAAATATAAATTAAATTATATTATTCATATATATTTTTGTTATTAAGTTTACCTGTTGAATTTGTTTCTCAATAATTATGAATCTTGGATTTCGGTGGAAATTCATGGGTTCAAGAATGGAAATCTTTAAAAAAAAAAGGGTAATTGTTTTTTTTTCAACTATTCGATCAATGACCATGAGAACACCACACAATGGTTTTATGTTAACCATAAAGACGAAATTTTGTGCATGTGGATCAGATATTAGGCCTCAATATGAAAATATTTCTTACTATATAGTTCTTGATAAAATACTATTATAATATCACTATTGTCATGGTCAAGTCACTATGATGAAATTAAATTGAGTTTATTCAATGTTGTGACATAGTGCATTTATTGATGACATTGTATTTAGATTTATTTTCACGAATCTCTTACAAAATAATGATAAACTATATATTTGGGAACTAATGGGAAAAATGATTTATTTGTAAGATCAACAAAGAACTTATTACAGTGTCATCATCCACGTAATCCTGAGAATTTTTTTTGATGACGGGGGGGATGAAATGGACACCAATGATATCCCCATTAGCATTGACCAAAATATTGTATTTGATGAATCAAAAATTTCAATTATTAGAATTAATGTTGAGCCTAATATAGTGGTGGGTAATATATTTAAGAAACTATATATGTTCACAATTCATTCAGTTTGTATTTATGTGGGTTTCTCGAGTTGGTACAATTTTAATTACTTTAATTTGGTTTCATTTCGAAATGGTATGTTTGTTTTATTTTTTTTCTTTCATTTAATTTAATTAGATTTATTTTAATTTAGTATATAATGTTTAATATTTTTTAAAACATGTATAACATGGTTTTAAATTACAGTTCATAAAACTTGTTCTTAAATGAACACATTTTAAAAACACTTTTAAAACTATTTTAAAGTAGTTTTTTCTATAAATCATTGAACCAAGTTCATAAAACTATTTTAAACCAGGGGAATACAATGATATTCCACGATATTTTTTATGGGTTGTTTGATATCTAATTTTCATGAAGAATATTTAAAAACTATTTCTAAAAAATGAATATTTCATTATTTTTCATATTATGAAATATATTATATAAAATCAAAGCAATACATTGCTTTCTAATTTTTATGGCTACAAAAACATGGGCGACATCCTCTCGGTCCCTTAGTGAGTATAAAAATTATAATTTTTTCTGTATTACATTTAATGCAATGTTATTATTATTTATAATTTTTTATGGAAATTCATATAATCCATATTTTTCCTCTACCCTGCATATTACTATGGGTTAGTAGCATGTCCCATCGATCTGGGGTGCTACTGGAGATACATTGAGTACATATCAAACCCATGCACACCTAGTCCCACCCATAGGCATCCCATCCACCACACTCTTTCCTCCTCCACTTGAGACTCCGGGGATGTTCTCAACCATTCTTCCACTATCATTCTTCTTCTATTCTAATTATCACATACCATTTACATATCCTAATATGTATCCTCATACCTTCTATCATTATCCTATAATGCATATTCCATCACTATTTCCTACTCTTATTCATACAAGATATGATGACTATTATCATTCAAATTTTACTCCAAAACATATAGATGACCCATATTGGGCATTTGAATAATTACACTCATCATTAGATATTGATTCAAAATACCCCATAGGTTAGTTATAGGATGATTATTATCCTTGATTAGATTTTTTTATCAGTGTTTTAAATTTTATAACATTTTTTTTCAGTTGTAATGTGATTTAATTATACTTTATTATATTTTATCTTATTTAGTGATATCTTTTAATAGGTGACATGGGCACACCCTTTTTCAAGAATCATGGAACTATCATGAAAAAATCACAATAGATTACAATGAATATAACAATTGATATTTAATAATTCTATAGAATGTAGAAAATATATGGTGATGTAATCCTAGTATAGCGATATAATTTCAGTTCATCATATGTCACTAAGGCATATCAGTGATGAATTAAAATAGAATTTATTGGATGTGATATGGGTAAGAAAATTTGTAAAATTGAAATATCTATTTTTATTTGATTTATATCTGTTAACATAATTTTCATAGTGTCAATTTATGATTCTCGATAGCCAAGATATAAAGGTGACATGGTTGATAAAACACGGGGAATTGTCAGGATCATATAAACATGAGATATATATTGATTGGATGTGTAAAGAGAACCCCAAATTAGAGGTTGTACCAATATTTAATGAATTTAAAACTATAAAATACTAATAAATTGTCATTTATTAGAACAGTAATGTGTTTAAGGTATTCTATAAATTTCTTGGTCGGTATTGAAAAATTAGTAATTATTAATTTTAATGTTTTTTTGGATTCGTCAAAAAAGAAAAAAAACACAAGTGTTATTAAGTACATACAGAATTTGGGGTACACTACAATATAGAGTAATGAGAGGCACCAAGTACTTTTTATAACCAATTTATTTTTATTAGAAACTAACAAAACTAAGGAAAACAAAATATTTATTGATGTAAAAAATATATGTTCATCGAATTAAATGGAATAGAATAAAAACGTATATAAACAACTAAACGATCTCCTTCCTAATAGAATAATATGCACTAAAACCAAATTTAAGAAATCATAATAAAAAAAAAATAAACCTTATATAATAAAAAATGAAACAACCCTTTCAAATTAAACCCACCCTAAAATGAATTGGACTAGTCTAAACCAAATATACCAAAACAATATTACACCAAGAAAATAAATCTTAATAAAATTAATTGGAATAAAAATAAATCCGCAATAAAAACTCTATTATAATTTACCTAATATAATAATACTCACATAACCCAAATGTAAAAAGTAAACATGACTACAACAAAACTAAACATTTTCATACCAATCCAAAAAAACTAGCCAACCATAAACCAAATCAAACTGAATAAACCTATATTTATGAAAATTTAATGAAAGTAAAATAATGTAAAATTTATAAATTATAAATAATAAAATTAAAAAATATCTGAATTAAATCATCATGAAATAAATGAAAGGTAAATGACTCAATTAGTATTAAGAAAAATTCAGGAAAAAATAATTGAATAGATCTGATCAATACAAACCACGATGAAGAAAAATGGAAAATAACTAACTCAAAACCATAAGTACTTTACTAATATTGGTTAATTAGGATCACACTAAATGAAATTAATTAAAATAAAATTCAAATTAATTTAATGGATGTGAACCCAACTAACACATATAAAACTTAACCAAAGAATTCAAAACAAATTGAGTTGAATTGAATTGAGATGATAAAAACCTGAAATGAGATATATTGAACCAAACTAACTATATTTGAACAACACATAATTAATCTAGATACAAAAATTCTAAATAATCATAAAAAATTATTCTTTAAACTAAACAAACTCAAAAAAATTATTTTATTTCAAAATGAATTAAAATTATTAAAACTAAATTGAAGACCCAATCCAACATGACTCAACAAAAAATGTTGTGAAACTTATTTGAATATTCCATACACAATGGAATAAATATTGATGGAAATTAATTTTTCTAATAAATATAGTATTGGTTAGAATGAAATAGTTTTTTATTAATTTCAAATTATTGAACACTATAGTCTTATAGTAATCAAGGTTATTTTCAATAAGAAACATTGAAAATTGTAGGTATTTTTCATTAGAATGTTTTTTAACATCCAGGAGTAAAAATGATCGAAGAGATGTAAATTATCAAACACAAGAAATGATTTTAATGATTTTTATTATTATTTAAAATTTTGATCGCTAATTTATAATTAAATATCTTATTTATATTTTTATCAATTTTCCCTAGAGTGCCTCATTGATAAAAAAAGGTTACGACACCAGTCCAAATGATCATTTGAGATAGGTATTAGGTGAGGATCACTATGGGAGAGTTTGAAGTTGGCCTAAGAAGGGTATCATCCCCACATGGTATTGGCTCTATTGGAGTGCCTCTAAAATATATAGAATAATTGAACTTCAAAAAAATCATATAGATGGAGTTGAGGCCAAACAAATAGTTATACATGAGCATGAAGGTGGTAAAATAGTAACATATCAATTCCTAAAATCTATGAAAACTTTATGACCATCACTTTCATCAGTGGAAGAAACAATTTTTTATTCATATATGTTAAAAATGCACTTTTTATGTGATGCACTAAGTGATGGAAATGATGGTCCTAGTGGGGTTTTAGGTGATGAAATATGTGGTGGTGAGGATAAAATAGAATATGACAATGCTGGTGATGATATTTATGAAGTGAGTGACGATTATTATTACAATGGTGGTGATTGGGGGGATATTTAACCCCCTATATTTAGTAGTTGACTATGAAAAGAAAATTGTGTAGATGATGTTTAATGACTAAAACTATTAGATTTTGTAGATTTTTTATGTATGTTATTGAATTGTGAATGTTTGTAATACTATTGATATATCTCTCATTTTGTTAAATGCTAAATATAAAATATATGCGTTTCATGGAATATGTACTTTGATTTTTATTTTGATTAGAAGTTGTGATATTGATTGTGTAGATCTTCTTGAAGGTATTTTTGTGCTATATAGGGATGAAAAACTATACCAATTGTTCAAATAAACGATTGGTATACATCTATAACAATAATTAATCCATTTCTATTTGAAATATCACATGGTATATACCAATGGTTTTAATGAAAATTGTTGTTATTGACCATATACCAATGGATAATGACCCCAATGTTCATAGTACATGCGGAATACCTTATAACAATGGTTTAAAAGTGTTGGTATATGATTATTTTCTAGTAGTGATTTGAGGGATTATTTCCTGTAGTTCCTTAGGTGTTATTCATTGAAACCAACAAAAAACCTTCATTGGGAATCAGCCTAAAACTTTATCTACATCTCATGACCTTCAGTAGCTAGGGCCTTTATACTATCATGATGAAACCTAATACTTATATTGATTTTTACCTAGATTACCTAGAAATACTAAAAAATCATTTTATGAACAAAAAACACAAACAAAGATATCAACCATTTACTCTAATACAAAATTTTTATGACATAATTCTCCTATAGAACCACCTGAGATAATATCAGAACCAAGTGTGACCCACAGAATCCCACCTTGTATGAGATAAAGATTAGCAACTAGCATTGGGTGTGGTAATATTGGTTTTAGTTCCATATAGACTACTTATATTTACATTATTATTACATGTATTCATGGTTATGATTATTTGTAAAATTATTATCACATCATGATTCTTCTTCTATATGACATAATATTATGATAATGTCATAAGGGTTCCCTCACACTAATAGGTCATAGAAGTTACCCATTATTATGAGAACCTAGAAGTGAAATAAAAATATTCTTAAATATGTTCTCTATGGGTGGATGATATCATTTTATGGGACCAAAATAATATATGCTATCAGGTATTGGGAGATCATAATATAATGAAACTTCTTATAATGAAGTTTTATCTTTGTAAAATCCAATAGGATGTTATGAGAACATGAACCACCACTAGGAAATACACATTTATATATGTAATTGAATGTTCTTATATATGGTTGTTTGTAATATTATTTATGATTTAATTATATCATTAAAGAATATTATGTGTTTCATTCTTTGATATATTGATGAAAATCATTTGGACATATTATTTCGATGAGGTAGGATATGTAGGATGTGTCATGAATGATACTTTATTAAAAAATAATAAACTGAAGGATTCCCCCATATAATATTTAATTTATTTTGATATATCAGGCCCTTTGATGAAAATATAATTGGCTTCTCAAGTACATTGTTTTCAGTATTTGGAGTCACTATGCGGGTGAACTGCATCCCACCTTCAAACAATGTTGTCTTCCCATATTTTACATCTATCGTGTTACTCCTAGAATTCCTTGAAGATCTCATTTCTACTGTTTTTGGAGTGTTTTAATGATCTTTAGTTCTACCTCCATTTACATTGTTTTCAATATTTGGAGTCATTATACTGTTGAACTTCTTCCCACCTTCAACCAATGTTAGCTTCCCATATTTTACTTCCATCGTGTTACTCCTAGAATTCATTTAAGATCTCATTACTATTGTTTTTGGAGTGTTTGAATGATCTTTATGAGGTCTATATTCCCCGAAATCCACCTTGTGTATAGGGAAATTCTGGGAAATAGTGATTCCATGGTTCCCCTTCTTCAATCCAGACCCAACTAAAGAGTTTCCTTGGTAGTCTTACTCATAATCTGTTACTGTTTGAGAATACACCTCCATGTCTCTTAGCTCATCACATTCTGAATAGCTTAGTCCGAACAACTTCTATTTCTATATAGAAATATATGGTTTGTATCCTTGATTATACACATTCTTCATTCCCTCTCCATTCAAGGTAGAGAATCAATTTTGAGTTATAATTGGAATTGATGCTTCACATTGACCTCATAGCCCATGACCTAGGGACACTACCATATTCATGTTAGAAGCTATTTGAATCTCTAACATTTCATATTTTATTCTTAAAATTTATTATAATGTAATATATACTAATTAATTTTATTTTTGAGTTGTATGTAACATAATCTATATAACATAGTATTATTTGAAGGATAATTACATATCGGAATATCATGGTGTTAAAAAATAAAACTTAGAAAAACTTATTCTTCTATTTCAATAAACTAATCACTAATTTATATCCCATGAGAATAAAAAAATGGGCCTGTATTTCATATGTTATACATTGAATCATCACTTGAAACTCCAATCCTATCTTAATGAATGAAATTAATATATTTTAAAGTGAAACCAACAAATAGGGATGAGTATAATGGTATTTAGTGCACTTCATCATAAATAAAATTTTGTAAGGAAAGGATGTAGAATATATTATATCCATATAATGATGATTAATAAAATAATTATAAATGGTCACTTGGATTGTTTCATTATTACTGCATTAACCCATCATCTCTAATTTTTTTATTACATGGATTTTCATGTAACCTATTAATATCACATTGAAAATCATTAGTTTTAAGAGTTTTTTTATCCTTTGAAAAATCAACTATGACATTGCTAAAAATCATGGTACTTCTTGTACCACCGACTAACATCATCATCAATTTTCCTCATATCTTATATTATAGAAGGTATAAATAAAACCATAGTTCAATAATTGTCATCACTATATTGGAAATAATTCAATAGAATACAATAAATCAGAAAATGATAGATTTTCATAACAACACCATATACATGTACCCAAATATATATAAACATGTTGTCTTAATGAGGACACATACAACAAATTCAGAGAAAAAATTGTACAGATCACACAATGAACCCAAATCGTCTATCTCAAGTATTTCAAAGAATACATAGTAAAAAAAGAAGTTCTAATCGAGAATAGAAATAATCTCAACAATGTTACATCCCATTATATTGAAATAACTATTGGGTTTTCATCAAGATGAACATCCTTATAAATGATAATTAATTTAAAATTTAAATTGCAAGATAATTCTTAAGAGATTAATGAAGCACCTATCAAAATGAATTGTGAAATATATGTTTTTTTCTCAACATCAATGATGAGATGAAAGGAACAAAATTAGAATAGATCATAAGTATTTACCACATTTAATGTAATTAATTTTTTATAATAAGTATAAATTAAATATGAATGATCACCTATTAGAATATTCAATACTAGAATTTGAGGTTATAAAAACGCCTCTATGATAATGGTTTTATAGAAGCATTGGTATAAAGTCAAAGGAAATAGCTTAAACCAACAATTTTTAAAAACTATTGGCATCAGGATGATAAATTAGGTGAATGTACTCCCATCCTACCCTCCCCACCCATAATCCATAATCATCTCTACCCTATGTGGTTCTCCCACTCTTATCCACCCGAGATCTACACGCATTCATTAGTATTTATTTAGTTATTTATCAAAATCAAATTAGTGTGTTTTAAATATATCATCTCTACTATTGAACTTCATTGTTATTTCTATATATGTATTAAAATATAAATTATATCGTGTTAGGCCATAATGCTTCCCAATTAATTGAACAATGATTCGTTTAGATTATTATTTTTAGTGTTGCATAATAATTTTCATTATAGGATATTTTTTTAATTTCTTTATTATATACTTTTATATAAATCCTATATTAATTTTTTGGTGTGTGTAATATAATTTAAATTATTATTTAGTTAATTATTTTAATTTTTTTGGTTTTGTTAATGTATTTATGGGTTATGATGTTATTCATTTACTTGTTTTATTTTTATAATTGACTGATCAATTTATTGATAATTTATTTCAATCTAGTAATATTAATTATTTTTTTTATATTCCATGTATTATAATTTTTTGGGTAATTTGTAGTATGTATCAATTATAAATTATGTCATATAATATTCATTTTAATAATACCTACTTGTATGGTTTGATGAATTTCATTTTAAATTTGTTATTTGGATTATTTTATTATAAATTATTTGTAGATATGTCCTACTAAATCATGTAATGATTATATTATGAATGTTTCTACAATAAAAACATACGTATAAAAGATATGTTCATTAATGTTGGGTAGAACATTATTGTTATTATTCAGTAAATGTTTTCCATGATAATGATATATGTATTTAATTGGATTTATATCGTATTCAAAAAAGGATATATTCTTATAAACAATTATTTCATAAAGACATATGTATTTAGTTGGATTATATAATAGTTTTTTCCCATTCCATGCATTATACATTGTTTGGTTCATTGATTGTATGCACAAGTTATAGAATATGTCATTTCTCTTACTCGTTGTTTGGATAGGTACTAGTATGCTATATTGAATTTCATATTAAAATTTGTATTTATATTATATTATTGTAAATACTCCATAAACATGTGATAGTATATTATGTCTTTATTATATTATAAATTTTTTTCTTGAAACAAATATGTTTCGAAGAAAACAATTTTCATGTTGGCTGGGACATTGTTTTCTGATTTCATTAGTGATGATAAAATTGATAGGCTGAACAAGTTAGTAAATGTTATTCATTTCATAAACATGGTTTGATTTAATATAAATATATTATTTTGTTCCATATTCATTGGAAATTTTTTAAATAATTATTCTAGTACTATTTGTGAATGTATTAAGGGGAAAGGAAACTTTTCATTTTATTGTTTTATTTTAATATTTGAATATTAGAAACTTCCATATAATAAATTTTAATTTAATATGGTGTGAAATGTTTGAATATTCATTTTTCTATTGAATAAAAGTTTTTTAAAAGTAACTCACTAACTCTACCTTATTAGAGAGTGCATACTAGTTGTTTGTTATTCCTTGTATTCCAACAAATATTGGTTGTAATGAATATTGTAATTATTATTTACTATAATAATATTAATATAGATTCTTTAATAATAATATAATTTATATTATATGGATGTTTAATATTGATCAGATCATAAGAGAGCCTCAAATCAATTTTCATTTTCCAGACTTTTAATTTAACAGTACATTAGGTTGAGGTCTTATACATTTCCTATTTTACAATTGTGTTGGAATACCATTGAATTTTTGGGAAGACATTTTCTACCAAATAAAAAATATTTTTATTTAAAAAATTCTTATGTTTGGTATCATAATTGATAGATGATACAATCTTCTATTTTTCATGAATAGAATGAATTAAGTGGTATGGAAAATTTTATATTTGATTAGTTTCCATTTGTTCACCATCATGAGAAAGACAGTATGCCAATGGATAAAGATAGTGATATCAATTCAAATAAAAAAATATAAAAAATTATGATGTTTAGAGAGTGGAATAGTTAATGGATGAATCTTGGACTCTTTTATATCATTAATATAATAAAATGAAAAAAAGTAATTTCTAATAGGATATATCTTAGAGAAACCATGTATGAAATTTCTAAAAATACTATTGATTATATTATTACAATTTAAATGAAATACTTTAAGATAATGCATATATTCCTCAATTAATTATATGGAATGTAATTTAATTAAACAACATTTATTTTCTAGTAATAATTTTTATGATTTCCATAATGATTACAACTTATTCTAAGAGGAAACAATCTACCTAAATAACTGTAAATAATTTTTTATATATTATTAAAATCTATATGTAGACTTAACACCATCCTGTGTGCCATATAATGTCAATTGAATCTATACATTGATTCATAGGATTCAAAATCTGTTTAATTTCATTTAAATATCAATAATTATGTTATTACATGATATCAGGAGAATTAAAGACAATAATGAGTTGGTTCATTCTATATATGGATTAGTTTATCAAAAAAGTGATGCACGTAATCTTAATTTTTTAATTGAGGTTCCTCATATTATAATTGATCTATCTTATAATGGTTTTAATCCATTTGGCCAGATAATTTCTTCACATAGTATATTGACATTTTCTATTCATGTTTATAATCTCCCCCAATGGATGTTTTTGAAAAAACCATTAATTTTCTTGTTTATACTCATATTTCATCCTTAGACCCTATAAATGATTTAAATTTTAATTTATACCTTTAATACATGGGAGGAAACTTTTTTGAGATGTGGGTGTGCACAGATTCACTGGTTCTTCAAAGAATATATTTTAGATGTGTTTTTTCTTCTTTGGTCTATATATGATTTCCCTAATTAGGAAATGATGTCGGTTTGAAGCCTGAAGAGAAAACTATATTGTATAATTTGTATGAAGAATAACTTATATAGAAGACTTAAATATATTATTAGTTCCAGTTTGATCAGAAATAAATGACTACTTCTATTAGGTTATATATATAGGAAGAATCACCGAAGGCTTGATTATACTATTCAAACTGAAAGGTTACCTCCAAATTTTCCTTGAACTGATTCACTTAATGAATTTTAATATATCATTTTTGTATTTGAAAATGTTTAGATGAAATTTAAAATTATATATAATGTTCAAATTGTATCCACTTACAATTTTAAAAATAAATGTTTTTTTGACTTCACATATTATTCAATAATATTTTTGGCATCATTTTTTACATGTAATGAAAATTGAGAAAAAAATATGTGAAATTATGCTTCCAATTATTCTAACTATCAAGTATAAGACCAATGATGACTTACGATATTTGTGTGTCTTGTTAAATTGGGGTATTATACTAGAAATACATCCTGTGTTTATTAGTGAAAATAAATAGAAAGTTGCCAATGTTTTTTATGTGATGAAACCCACAGAGAGAAATAAATTTATTAAGATATAAGAGAATATGAAGTTTATAATGCATAATCAAGAATAATATTTATCTTATTCAATAGAATATAGTTGAAAATAATGTCCCTATAACCCCATTATTATCATATCTTTATTCAAGAATTTATTATTATAGAAATACATCATTTACTATACAATAATTTAAGGGAGACAATGTTTCGATAACACCATTTTTTAAAGAACTTTATAATAAAATTTTATCAATATATTTTTTGATAAAAAATCTAGAAGGGTCTATATTAATATTGTATGAGTTATATAAACTTTTTCCTCTATCATTTTTTAAATGCCAGCGACATACAATTTTATATATTCCAACTAAAACACTAATTTAGGGACTTTTTTCTCTTTGGTGGATGTAACCACTGAAAGAAATATATTTAAAATAATTCCTTATTCCCAGAACAATAATCATCTAGAAGGTTCCATTATGATCAGTTATATTATTAAAAAATGTCTGAATTTTTGTTCAATATATTTATTAGATGTGATCACAAGACATAAACAACCAATGATAAATTAATATGGAATGTACATAAAAATTGGGCCCTCATTTCTATAACTTTCCCCAAATAAGAATAATTATTATGTCATATACATTAGAAACATTGGGCCTCAAAGAGTTTGATATGGAACATCACATAGTCTTATTTAGCAATGGTTTGTTTGATGACTATATCAAGTAAGTAATTTTAATATGTATATATTATCTCATACTAGTTAATTCCATATATACATTAAAAATTTATTATCATTTTATATGGGGAATATAAAAAAATTATAATTAGAGTACATCATTCTTTTCCATTGAGAAAGACGGAGACTTTTCATAGCAAAGAGTTTCCTACATGTCTAAAATCAATGGTATGACCATTATATTAATCAATATAAAATATAATAATAAATTAAATTATATTATTCATATATATTTTTGTTATTAAGTTTACCTATTGAATCTGTTTCTCAAGAATTATAAATCTTAGATTTCGGTGGAAATTCTTGTGTTCAAGAATAGAAATCTTTAATAAAAAACGGGTAAAAATTTGTTTCAACTAATCAATCGGTGAATATGAGAACACCACACCATGGTTTTATGTTAACCATAAAAATGAAATATTATGCCTGTGTATCAGATTGTAGGCCTGAATATGAAAATATTTATGACAATAATGTTCTTGAGAAAATACTATTATAATATTACTATTGTCATGGTCAAGTAACTATGATGAAATGAAAATGGGTTTATTCAATGATATGACATAGTGCATTTATCGATGACGGTGTATTTAGATTTATTTACATGAATTGCTTCCCAGATACTGTTGAACTATATATTTTGGAACTAACGGGAAAAGGATTTATTTTAAAGATCATCAAAGAACTTATTATAGTGTCGTCATCAAAGTAATCCTGAGAATTTTTTTATGATGGTGTGGATGAAATGGAAACCAATGATACCCCCATTAGCATTGAACAAAATATTGTATTTGATGAATGAAAATTTTCAAGTATTAGAATTAATTTGGAGCCTAATGTAGTAGTGGGTAATATATTTAAGCAACTATATATGTTCACAGTTCATTCAGTTTGTCTTTATGTGGGTTTCTCTAGTTGGTAATATTTTAATTACATTAATTTGGCTTCATTTGAGAATGGAATGTTTGTTTTATTTTTTTCTTTCATATCATTTAATTATATTTATTTCAATTTAGGATATAATGTTTAATTTTTTTAAAACACGTAAAACAAGGTTTTAGATTAAGGTTCATAAAACCTACTATTAAATGAAAACACTTAAAAATCAGTTTTAAAACTATTTTAAAATAGTTTTTTCAAGAAATCATTGAACCAAGTTCATAAAACTATTTTAAACCAGGTTAATACAATAGTATTAAATGATATTTTTTATGGATACTTTGATATCTAATTTTCATGAAGAATATTTAAAAACACTTTCTAAAAAATAAATATTTCATTTTTATTCATATAATGTAACATATTATAGAAAATCAAAGAAATATATTGTTTTTAAATTTTTGATGGCTAAAAAAACATGGTCGGCCTCCTCTAGTTCCCTTAGTGTGTATAATAATTGTAATGTTTTCTGTATTAAATTTAATGTAACTTTCTTATTATTTATAAAATTTATTTTATGGAAATTCATATAATCTATATTTTTCCTCTAAACTGCATATTACTACGGGTTAGTATCATATCCCATAAATATGGGGTGCTACTGAAGATACATTGAGTAGATATCAAACCCATTCACACCTAGACCCACCCATAGGCATCCCATCCACCACAGTCTTTCCTCCTCCACTTAAGACTCAAGGGATATTCTCAACCATTCTTACACTATCATTCTTCTTATGTTCTAATTATCATATACCATTTCTATATCCTAATATGTATCCTGATACTTTATATAACTATCCAACAATGTATATTCCACCTCTATTTCCTACTCTTATTTATACAGGATATGAGGTCTATTATCATTCAACTTTTACTCCAAAACATATAGATGACCCATATTGGGTATTAGAATAATCACACCCATAATTTGATATTGATTTAGAATACCCCATAGGTTAGTTAGAGCCTGATGAGTATCCTGAATTATGTTTTTTTATCAATGTGTTAAATTATATATTATTTTTTTCAGTTTTAGTGTGCATTAATTATACTTTATTTTATTTTATCTTATCTAATGATATATTTTAATATGTGACATGGGCACACCCTTTTTCATTGTTCAGGGAACTATCAAACAAAAATCACAATATATTACAATTAAGATAATAACTAATATGTAATAATTCTATAGAATGTTGAAGATCTATGGTGATGTTATACAAGTATAGCGATATCATTTCTATTCATCATAGGTCATAGAGGTGTATTAGCAATGAATTAAAAGAGAATTCATTGGATGTGATATGGGTAAGAAAATTTGTTAAATTAAAATCCGTATTTTTAATTTATTTATATCTATTAACATAATTTTCATAGTGTCAATATATGATTCTCGATGGCCAAGATATAAAGGTGACATGGTTGATAAAACTTGGGGAATTATCAGAATCATATAAACATGAGCTATATATTGATTGGAAGTGTAGAGAGAACACCAAATTAGATGTTGTACCAATATTTAATGACTTTAAAACTATAAAATACTTATAAATTGTCATTTTTTAGAAGAGTAATGTGTTTAAGGTATTATATAACTTTCTTGGTTTGTATTTAAAAATTAGTAATTATTATTTTTAATGTTCTTTTGGATTCTTCAAAAAACAAAAAAAACAAATGTGTTATTCAGTACATAGAGACTTTGGGGCACACTGTAATATAGAATCATGAGAGTCACCAAGTACTTTTTATGACCGATTTATTTTTATTAGAAACTAACATAACTGAGGAAAAAAATATATTTATATAAGTAAAAAATATATAAATTCGTCAAATTAAATGTAACGGAATAAAAACATATATAAACAACTAAACCATCACATTACTAATTGAATAATATGCACTAAAACCAAATTGAATAAAACATAATCAAACTAAATAAAACTTATATAATAAAAAATGAAACAACCCTTTCAAATTATACCCACCATAAAATGAATTGGACTAGTCTAAACCAAATATACCAAAACAATATTCCACCAAAAAAATAAATCTTAATAAAATTAATTGGAATAAAAATAAATCCGCAATAAAAACTCTATTATAATTTACCTAATATAAAAATACTCACATATATCAAGTGGAACAATTTAACATGACTAAAACATAACGAAAAATTGTCATACCCATCCAAAAAATATTATCCAACCACAAACAAAATCAAACTGAATAAACCTATATTTATGAAAATTTAATGAACGAAAAATAATGTAAAATATATCAAATATAAATAATAAAATAAAAAATATCTGAATTAAATCATCATGAAATAAATTAAAGGTAAATGAATCAACTAGTACTGAGCAAAATTCAGGAAAAAACCATTGAATAGATCTGATCAATACCAAATAAGATGAAGCTAAATGGAAAATAACTAACTCAAAACCAAAAGTACTATACTAATATTGCTCAATTAGGATCACACTAAATTAAATTGATTGAAATAAAATATAATTTAATTTAATCTAATTGAACCCAACTAACACATATAAAATTCAACCAAAGAATTCAAATCATGTTGAGGTGAATTGAATTAAGATGTTAAAAACCTGAAATGAGAAATATTGAACCAAACTAACTATATTTGAACAATAATTAACTAATCTATATACACACATTTTAAATAATCATAAAAAATGTTTCTTGAGACTAAACTAACTCAAAACAATTTAATTTATTTCAAAATGAATGAAAATTATTAAAACTAAATTGAAGAACCAATCCAACACGACTCAATGCAAAATATAGTGAATCTATTCTGAATATACCAAAAACAATGGAATAAAGTATCATAGAATTTTTTTTAATAAATATAGTATTGGTTAGAATGAATCAGTTTATTATTAATTTCATATTATTGAACATTGTAGTATTATAGTAATCATGGTTTTTTTCAATAAGAAACATTGAAAATTGAAGGTATTTTTCATTAGAATTTTTTATCATGAATGAGTAAAAATGATCGAAGCGATGTAAATGATCAAAGATAAGAAATGATTTTAATGATTTTTATTAATATTTATAATTTTGATATCTAATTCATAATTAAATATCTTATTTATATTTTTATTAATTTTCCCTAGAGTCCCTCATTGAGAAAGAAGGTTACGACTTCAATCCAAATGATCATTTGAGATAGGTTTCAGGTGAGGATCACTATGGGAGAGTTTTAAGCTGGCCCGAGAAGGGAATCATGCCCACATGGTATTGGCCCTAATAAAGTGCCTCTAAAATCTATAATATAATTGATCTTCAAAAAAATATTGCAGATGCAGTTGAGGCCAAAAAAATAGTTATACATGAGCATGAACAAGGTAAAATAGTAACATATCAATTCCCAAAATCTATGAAAACTTTATGACCATCACTTTCATCAGTGGATGCTACGATTTTTTATTTATATATGTTAACAATTCTCTCTTTATATGATGCAACAGGTGATGGAAATGATGGTCCTAGTGGGGGTTTAGGTGATGAAACAAGTTATGTTGATGATGAAATAGAATATGAAAATACTGGTGATGATGTCTATAATGTGAGTGATGATTATGATTACAATGGTGGTGGTTTGGGAGATATTTAACCCCCTATATTTAGTAGTTGAATATGAAGATAAAATAGTGTAAATGATGTTTAATGACTAAAACTGTTAGATTTTGTGGATTTTTTATGTATGTTAATGAATTGAGAATTTTATGAATACTATTGATATATCTATCATTTGGTTAAATGCTGAATATAAAATATATGTTTTTCAGGGAATATGTACTTTGATTTTTATTTTGTTTAGAAGTTGTGATATTGATTGTGTAGATATTCTTGAAGGTATTTTTGTGCTAGATGGGGAGGAAAAACTACACCAATGGTTCATATAAACCATTGGTATACATCAATGCCAATAATTAAGCCATTTTTATTTGAAATATCACATGGTTTATACCAATGGTTTTAATGAAAATTGTTGTTATAGACCCAATACCAATGGATAATGATCCCATTGTTCATAGTACATTTGGTATACCTTATACCAACGGTTTAAAAGTGTTGTTATATGATACTTTTTTAGTAGTGATTTGAGGGATTATTTCATGAATTTCCTTAGGTGTTATTCATTGAAAAAAACAAAAAACCTTCATCGGGAATCGACCTGAAACTTTTTCTACACTCCAAGACCTTCAGTAGCTTGGGCCTTTATACTATCATGATAAACCCTAATACTTGTATTAATTTTTACCTACAGTTCCCAAACATACTAAAAACCTCATTTTGTGAACAAAAAACTCAAACCAAGATATCAACCATTTACTCTTATACCAAATTTTTATGACATAATTCTCCTATAACACCACCTGAGATAATATCAAAACCAAGTGTAACCCCCATAATCCCACATTCTATGAGATAATGATTAGAAAATATCTTTGGGTGTGGTAATATTGGAGTTAGTTCCATATAGACTACTTATATTTACTTTATTATTACATTTATTCATGGTTTTGATTATTAGTAAACTTATTATCACGTCATGATTTTTCTTCTATATGTCATAATATTGTGATAATGTCATAAGGGTTCCCTCACACTAAAAGTTCATAGAAGTTACCCATTATTATGAGATCCTAGAAGTGCTATAAAAATATTCTTAAATATGTTCTCTATGGGTGGAGGATTTCATTTCATGGGACAAAAATAATATATGCTATTTGGTGTAGGGGGTTTATAATATAATGATACTTCTTATAATGAAGTTCTATCTTTGTAAAACATAAGAGGATGTTATGAGAACATGAACCGCCACTAGAAAATCCACATTTTTATGTGTAATTGAATGTTCTTATATATTGTTTTGTGTAATATTCCTTATAATTTAGTTATATCATTAAAGAATATTATGAGTTGCTTACATTGATATATTGATGAAAATTGTGAAGACATATGATTTCGATGAGGTAGGATATGTTGGATGTGTCATGATTGATACTTCATTAACTAATAATAAATGAATGGATTCCCCCCAAATATTATTTAATCTATTTTGATATCTTAGCCCCTTTGATGAAAATATAATTGACTTCCCAAGTACATTGTTTTCAGTTTTTGGAGTCATTATGAGGGTGAAATTCTCCCCACCTTCAACCAATGTTGGATTCCTATATTTTACTTCCACTGTGTTACACCTAGACTTCCTTGAAGATCACATTACTATTGTTTTTGGAGTGTTTGAATGATATTTATTTTTACCTCCAAGTACATTGTTTTCAGTATTTGTAGTCATTATGCGGGTGAACTGCTTCCCACCATCAACCAATGTTGGATTTCCACATTTTTCATCCATCATGTTACTCCTAGCCTTTCTAGAAGATCTCATTACTATTTTTTGGAGTGTTTGAATGGTCTTTATGAGGTCTTTATTCCCCAACTTCCACCTTGTGGACTGGGAAATTCCTACAAATAGTGATTCCACAATTCCCCTTCTTCAATCCAAACCCAACCAAAGAGTTTCCTTGGTAGTCTTACTCATAATCTGTTACTGTTTGAGAATATTCCTCCTTCTCTCTTAGCTCATCATATTCTGAAGACCTCATTCTAACCTACTTCTATTTGTCTCTAAGAATATTTGTTTGGTATCCTTGAGTATACACATTCTTTATTCCATCTCCATTAAATGTACAGAATAAATTTTGAGTTATAATTGGAATTGATGCTTCACATTGACCTCGCAGCCCATGACCTAGGGACACTACCACATTCATGTTATAAGATATTTGAATCTCTGATGTTTCGTATAGTTTTATGAAAATTTATTATAATGAAATATATACTGATTGATTTTATTTTTGCGTTTTATGTAACATAATCTATAGAACATAGTATTATTTGAAGGATAATTACATATTGGAATATCTTGGTGTTAAAAAATAAAACATAGAAAAACTTATTCATCTATTTCAACAAACTAATCACTAATTTAAATCCCATGAGAATAAAAAATGGGCCTGTATTTCATATGTTATACATTGAATCATCACTTGAAACTCCAATCCTATCTTAATGAATGAAATTAATATATTTTAAAGTGAAACCAAAAAATAGGGATGAGTATAATGGTATGTAGTGCACTTCATCATACATAAAATTTTGTAAGGATAGTTTGTATATTATCTTATATCCATGTAATGATGATTAATAAGATAATTATAAATAATCACTTTTATTTTTTCAATATTACTGCTTCACCCCATAGTCTCAAATTTTTTTATTACATGGATTATCATGTAATATATTAATATCACATTGAAAATCAATAATATTAAGAGTTTGTTTGTCCTTTGAAAAAACAACTATTACATTGATAAAAATCATGGAACTACTTGTACCACCGACTAACATCATTATCAATTATCCTCATATCTTATATTATAGAATGTTTATATAGAACCATAGTTCAATAATTGTCATCAGTATATTGGAAATTATTTAATAGAATACAATAAAGCAGATAATGATATATTTTCATAACAACACCATATACATGTACCCAAATTTATATAAACATTGCCTCTTAATGGGGAAATATACAAAAAACCATAGAAAAAATGGTGCAGATCACGCAATGACCCCAAATCGTCTACCTCAAGTATTTCAAAGAATACATAGTGGAAAAATAAGTTTTAATCGAGAATAGAAATAATCGTAACTACTGTAAATCCAATGTGATTGAAATAACTATTTGGTTTTCATCATGATGAACATCATCTTAAATTATAATTTATTAAAAATAGAAATACGTAGATAATTCTTAAGATATTAATGGATCACATATCAAAATAAATTTTGAAATATATGTTTTTATTATCAACTTCAATGATGACATGATAAGAAATAAATTAGAATAGATCATAAATATTTATCACATTCAAGGTAATTATTTTTTACAATAAGTAAAAATTAAATCTGAATGATCACCTATTAGAATATTCAATACTAGAATTTGAGGCTATACCAATGCCTCTATACTAATGGTTTTATAGAAGAATTGGTATAGAGTCAATGGAAATAGCTTAAACCAACAATTTTTTAAAAACTGTTGGCATCAGGATGAGACCTTAGGTGCATGTACTCCCATTCTGCCCTCCCCACCCATAATCCATAATCATCTCTACCCTATGTGGTAGCCCCCACTCTTATCCACCACAGATCTCACTCATTCATTAGTATTTATTCTGTTCTTCATCAACATAAAATTAGTGAGTTTCAAATCTAGCATCTCTACTATCAAGCATCATTTTTATTTCTATATATGTATTAAAACATAAATTATATCATTTTATGCCATATTTCTTCCCAATTAATTAATCAATGATTCATTTAGATTATTTTTTAGTGTTGCATAATAATTTTCATTATATGATATTTTTTTAATTTTTTTATTCTATACTGTTATATAAATCCAATATTATTTTTTAGTGTGTGTGATATATTTTAAATTATTATTAAATTAATTGTTTTAATTGTTTTGTTTTATTAATGTATTTATGGGTTATGATGATATTCATTTAGTTGCTTTATTTTTATAATTGAATTATGAATTTTTTTATAATTTCTTTGAATCTAGTAATATTAATTATTTGTTTAATATTCCATGTATTATAATTTTTTTGATCATTTTTAGTATGTATCAATTATAAAATATGTTATATAATATTCATTGGAATAACACGTACTAGTATGGTTTTATGAATTTCATTTTAAATTTGTTACTTGGATTATTTTATTATAAATTATTTATAGATATTTCTTACTAAATGATGTCTTGATTATATTATGAATGTTTCTCCAATAAAAACATACGTATAAAAGATAAGTTCATTGATGTTGGGTACACCATTATTGTTATTTTTGAGTAATGTTTTCCATGATAATGATATATGTATTTAATTGGATTTATATTGTATTCAAAAAACAAATTAGTCTTATAAACAATTATTTCATAAATATATATGTATTTAATTGGTTTATATAATAGTTTTTCCCAGTCCATGCATTATACATTGTTTGGTTCATTTTTTGTATACAGAGGTTATAAAATATGTCATTTCTCTTACTCTTTGTTTGGATAGGTACTAGTATGCTATATTAAATTTCATATTAAAATTGGTATTTATATTATATTATTGTAAGTACTCCTTAAACATGTGATAGTATATTACGTCTTTATTATATTATAATTTTTTTTCTTAAAAAATATATGTTTCAAGACAATAGTTTTCATGTCAGGTGGGACATTGTTTTCTAATTTGATTAGTGATGATAAAATTGATAGGCTGAACAATTGGGTAAATGTTATTCATTTCATAAACATGTTTTGATTTAATATAAATCTATTTTTTTGTTTCATATACATTGGAATTTTTTTAAATATTTATTCTATTATTTTTTTGAATGTATTAAGGGAAAATGTAAATTTTTATTTTATTGTTTTATTTTAATATTTTAATATTAGAAGTTTCCATATAATGAATTTTAATATTATATGGTGTGAAATTTTGAATATTCATTTTTCTAATGAATAAAAGTTCATTAAAAGTAACTCACTACCTCTACCTTATTAGACAGTGCATACTAGTTGTTTATTATTCCATGTATTCAAAGGAATATTGGTTGTAATGAATATTTTAATTTTTATTTACTATGATGATATTAATATAGCTTCTTTAATAATAATATAATTAATATTATATGGATGTGTAATATTGATCAGATCGTAAGAGAGCCTCAAATGAATTTTCATTTTTTAGACTTTTTATTTAACAATACATTATAATGAGGTCTTATACATTGCCTATTTTACAATTCTGTTGGAATACCATTGAATTTTTTGGAAGAAGTTATTACCAAATAAAAAATATTTGAATTTTAAAAAATTATTATGTTTGTTATCATAATTGATAGGTGATACAATCTTCCATTTTTCATGAATATAATGAATTAAGTGGTATGGGGAATTTTATATATGATTAGTTTACATTTTTTCACTATCATGAGAAAGATAGTATGCAAATGGATGAATATAGTGATATAAATTCAAATAAAAAAAATATTAAAAATTATGATTTTTAGAGAGTGGAATAGTTAATGGATGAATATTGGATTCTTTTATATCCGTAATATAATAAAATCAAAAAATGTAATTTCTAATAGAATATATATTTGATAAACCATGTATGAAATTTCTAAAAATAATATTGATTATATTATTACAATTTAAATGAATTAATTTTAGATAATGCATATATTCCTCAAATAATTATATTGAATGTAATTTAATTAAACAAAATTTATTTTCGACTAATAATTTTTATGCTTTCCATAATGATTACAGCTTATTCTAGGAAGAAACAATAGACCTAAATGACTGTGATGTGTTTTTTATATATTGATAAAAGATAAATGTAAATGTAACACCATCCTGTGTTCCATAAAATGTCATTTGAAACTATACATTGATTCATAGGATTCAAAATGTGTTTAATTTTATTTAAATCTCAATAATTATGCGATTACATGATATCAGGTTAATTAAAGACAATAATGAGTTGGTTCATTCTGTATATGGATTAGTATGTCAGAAAAGTGATGCACATAATCTTAATTTTTTAGTTGAGTTTCTCCATATTATGTTTGTTCTATCCTATAATGGTTTTAATCCATTTGGTGAGATAATTACTTCACATAGTATGTGGAAATTTTCTATTCATGTATATAATCTCCCTCCATGGTTGTTTTTGAAAAAACCGTCAATTTTATTTATTATACTAATATTTCATCCTTAGATCCTAGAAATGATTTAAAATTTTAATTTATACCTTTAATACATGGGAGGAAACTTGTTTGAGATGTGGGTGTGCACACATTCACCGGTCCTTCAATGAATATATTTTAGATGTGTGTTTTTCTTCTGTGGTGTATAAATGATTTCCCTAATTAAGAAACGATGTCGGTTTGAAGCATGAAGGGAAAACTATATTCTACAATTGGTATGAAGAATAAATAATATATAAGACTTAAATATATTCTTAGTTCCAGTTTGATCATAAATAAATGACTATTTACATTAGATTATCTATATAGGAAGAATAAATTATGGCTTGATTATACTATTGACACTAAAAGGCTACGTCAAAATGTTTCTAGAACTAATGCGCATAATGAATTGAAATACATCAGTTTTTTATTTGGGAATGTTTAGATGAAATTTAAAAAATATATAATGTTCAAATTATATCCACTAACAATTTTAAAAATATAAGTTTTTTTTGACTTCACATATTGCTGAATAAATTTGTTGCATCATTGTTTACATGTAATGAACAATGAGAAAAAATATTTGAAATGATGCTTCCAATTATTCTAATTATCAAGTGGAAGAGGAAGGATGACATACGATATTGGTGTGTCCTGTTATTTTGGGGTATTAGAAAAGAAATACTTCCTTTGTGTATTGGTGAAAATAAATGGAAAGTTCCCTATGTATTTTATGTGATGAAACTCACAGAGAGAAATAAATTTATTAAGATATAAGAGAATATGATGTTTCTAATGCCTATTAAAGAATAATATCAAACTTATTCAATATAATATTGGTGAAAATAAAGTCCCTAAAACCCCATTATTATCATATCCTTATTCATCAATTTATTATAATCGAAATAAATCATTTACTATAAAATAATTTATGTGAGACAATGAATCGATAATGCTATTTTTTTAAAGAACTTTCTGCTAAAATGTTATCAATGTATTTTTTGATAAAAATTCTGGAAGGGTCTATATTAATATTGTATGAGTTATAGAAAGTTTATTCTCCATCATTTTTACATGCCTGCTACAACCAATAGTGCATATTCCAACTAAAACACTAATTGAGGGACTTTTTTCTCTTTGGTGGATGTAACCTACTGAAAGAAATATGTTGACAATAATTATTTTCTCCGCGAACAAAAATCATCTAGAAGATTCCATTATGAGAGGTTTTTTTATTAAAGAAGGTATGAATTTTTGTTCAATATTTTTATTAGATGTCATCACAAGACATAAGAAACCAATGGTAAATGAATATGGAAAGTACATGGAAATTGATACCTCATTTTTATAACTTTCCCCAGATAGGAATAATTCTTGAGTCATATACATTGGAAACTTTGAGTCTCAAAGAGTTTGATATGGAACATCACATAGTCTTGTTTAACAATGGTTTGTTTGATGACTGTATAAAGTAATTAATTTTCATGTGTATATATTATCTTGTACTATATAATTTCACATATACATTAAAAATTTATTATCATTTTATATGGGGAATATAAAAAATTATAATTAGAGTACATCATTATTTTCCTTTGAGAAATAGGGATACTTTTCGAAGAAAAGAGTTTCCTACATGTCTAATATCAAAGGTATAACCATTATATTAATCAACATAAAATATAAATATAAATTAAATTGTATTATTAAAATATATTTTTGTTATTAAGTTTACCTGTTGAATATATTTCTCAATAATTATGAATCTTGGATTTCGGTGGCAATTCTTGGGTTCAAGAATGGAAATTTTTAATAAAAAAGGGGTAAATATTTGTTTCAACTAATTGATCAGTGAACATGAGAACACCACACAACGGTTTTATGTTAACCATAAAAATGAAATCTTGTGCCTATGTGTCAGATAGTAGGCCTCAATATGAAATTTTTTCTTACTATATAGTTCTTGAGAAAATACTATTATAATATTATTACTGTCATGGTCTAGTCACTATGATGAAATAAAAATGTGTTTATTCAATGTTGTGACATAGTGCATTTATTGATGGTTGTGTATTTATATTTATTTACATGACTCACTTACAAAATACTAATGAACTATATATTTGGGAACTGATGGGAAAAATGGTTTATTTGAAAGATCATCAAAGAACTTATTAGAGTGTCATCATCCAAGTAATCCTAAGAATTTTTTTTGATGGCGGTGGGGATGAAATAGACACCAATGATACCCCATTAGCATTGAACAAAATATTGTATTTGATGAATCAAAATTTTAAATTATTAGAATTAATTTTGAGCCTAATGTAGTGATGGGTAATATATTTAAGTAACTATATACCAGAAAAGTCTGAACCAGGAGAAAGCCCGATCCCACATAAGTAACTATATGTGTTCACAATTCATCCAGTTTGTCTTTATGTGGGTTTCTCGAGTTGGTACAATTTTAATTACATTAATTTGGTTTCATTTGTAATGGTATGTTTGTTTTAGTTTTTGGATTTAATTTCATTTAATTATATTTATTTCAATTTAACATATATTGTTTAATTGTTTTTAAAACATGTATAACAGGGTTTTAAATTACAGTTTATAAAACCTGTTCTTAATTAAAAATATTTAAAAAACAGTTTTAAAACTATTTTGAAACATTTTTTTCAAGAAATCGTTGAACCAAGTTCAAAAAACTATTTTAAACCAGGTGAATACAATATTATTCCATTATATTTTTTATGGGATATTTGATATCTAATATTCATGAAGAATATTTAACAACTTTTTCAAAAAAATAAATATTTCATTATTATTCATATTATGAAATATATTATAGAAAATAAATGAAATATATTGTTTTCTAATTTTTGATGGGTATAAAAACATGGGGAGCCTCCTCTAGTTCCCTTAGTGAGTATAATAAATATAATGTTTTATGTATTAAATTTAATGTAATGTTCTTATTATTTATAAAATTTATTTTATAGAAATTCATATAATCTATATTTTTCCTATAAAATGCATATTACAATGGGTTATTAGCATGTCCCATCAATCTGGGGTGCTACTGGAGATACATTGAGTACATATCAAACCCATTCACACATAGACCCACCCATAGGCATACCATCCACCACACACTTTCCTCCTCCACTTGAGACTCCAGGGATGTTCTCAACCATTCTTCCACTATCATTCTTCTTATGTTATAATTATCATATACCATTTCCATATACTAATATGTATCCTCATACCTTTTATCATTATCCTACAATGTATATTCCACCTATTTTTCCTACTCTTATTCCAACAGGATTTGATTACTATTATCATTCAACTTTTACTACAAAACATATAGAAACCCATATTGGGGATTTGAATAATCATACCCAACATTAGATATTGATTTAGAATATACCATAGGTTAGTTAGAGCCTGATGATTATCCTATATTAGGTTTTTTAATTATCGTTTTAAATTATATAACATTTTTTTCAGTTTTAATGTGCATTAATTATACTTCATTTTATTTTATCTTATATAGTGATATCTTTTAATAGGTGACATGGGAACACCATTTTTCATGTATTAGGGAACTATCAAACAAAAATCACAATAGATTAAAATGAAGATAACAATTGATATTTAGTAATTCAATAGAATGTAGAAGATCTATGGTGATGTTATCCAAGTATAGTGATATCATTTCAGTTCATCAAATGTCATAGAGGCATATTAGTAATGAATTAAAAGAGAATCCATTGGATGTGATATGGGTAAGAAAATTTGTTAAATTGAAATCTATATTTTTTTTATATTTATATCTATTAAAATAATTTTCATAATGTCAATTTATGATTCTCTATGGCCATGATATAAAGGTGACATTTTTTATAAAACTTGGGGAATTGTTAGGATCATATAAACATGATCTATATATTTATTAGAAGTGTAGAGAGAACACCAAATCAGAGGTTGTACCAATATTTAATTACTTTAAAACTATAAAATACTAATAAATTATCATTTATTAGAATAGTAATGTGTTTAAGGTATTCTATAAATTTCTTGGTTTGTATTGAAAAATTAGTAATCATTATTTTTAAAGTTTTTTTGGATTCGTGAAAAAAGAAAAAAAAACAAATGTGTTATTAAGTACATAGAAACATTGGGGTACACTGCAATATAGAATCATGAGAGGCACCATGAAATTTTTATGACCAATTTATTTTTATTAGAAACTAACAGAACTGAGGAAAACAAAATATTTATAGAAGTAAACAAAATATAAGTTCATCGAATTAAATGGAATGAAATAAAAATGTATATAAAAAACTAAACCATCACATTACTACAACAATAATATCCACTGAAACCAAATTGAATAAATCATAATAAAACTAAATAAAATTTATATAATAAAAAATTAGACAACCCTTTCAAATTAAACCCACCCTAAAATGAATAGGACTAGTCTAAACCAAATATACCAAAACAATGTTCCACCGAAAAAATAAATCTTAATAATATTAATTGGAATAAAAATAAATTTTCAATTAAAACTCTATTATACTTTACCTAATATAACAATACTCACATAACCAAAATGGAACAAGTTGATAGGACTAAAGCATAACTAAACTTTTTCATACTAATACCCAAAAACTATCCAACCATAAACAAAATCAAACTGAATAAACCTATAGTTATGAAAATTTAATGAAAGTAAAATAATGTAAAATATATCAAAAATAAATAATAAAATTAAAAATATCTGAATTAAATTTTTATGAAATAAATAAAAGGTAAATAACTAAATTAGTACTGAGAAAAGTTTAGGAAAAAACCATTGAATAGATCTGATCAATACCAAACAAGATGAAGCTATATTGGAAATAACTAACTAGAAACCAAAATCACTATACTAATATTTCTCAATTAGGATCACAATAAATGAAATTGATTAAAATAAAATTGAACTGAATTTAATGGAAGTGAACCCAACTAACAAATAAAAATTTAATCAAAGAATTCAAATTAAATTGTGTTGAATTTAATTGAGATGATAAAAACCTAAAATATAATATACTGAACCAAACTAACTATATTTGAACAATAATTAATTATCCTAGATACAAAAATTTTAAATTATCATAAAAAATGTTTCTTTAGACTAAACTAACTCAAATAAATTTAATTTATTTCAAAATGAATGGAAATTACTAAAACTAAATTGAAGACCCAATTCAACATGACTCAACACCAAATGTAGTGAAACTAATATTACTATACCATAAACAATGGAATAAAGGTTCATGGAAATTAATTTTTTTTGAAAATATAGTATTTATTAGAATGAATTAGTTTTTTATTATTTTCATATTATTTAACACTATAGTCTTATAGTAATCAAGGTTATTCTAGACAAGAAACATTAAAAATTGAAGGTATTTTTCATTAGATATTTTTTTATCATGCCAGAGTAAAAAAAAATCGAAGCGATGTAAATGATCAAAAATAAGAAATTATTTTTATTATTTTTATTATTATTTAAAATTTTGATATCGAATTAATAATTAAATATCATATTTATATTTTTATCAATGTTCCTTAGAGTCCATCATTGAGAAAGAAGGTTATTAATTCAATCCAAAAGATCATTTGAGATGTTTGTCAGGTGAGGAGCACTATGGGAGAGTTTGAATTTGGCCCGAGAAGGGTATCATCCCCACATGGTATTGGCCATAATGGAGTGCCTCTAAAATCTATAGTATAATTGAGCTTCAAAAAAATCATGTAGATGCAGTTGAGGACAAACAAATAGTTATACATGAGCATGAAGGAGGTAAAATAGTGACATATCAATTACTAAAATCTATAAAAACATTATAACCATCACATTAATCCATGGATACTATGATTTTTTATTTAAATATGTTAAAAATTCTCTCTTCAAATAACGCACAATGTGACGGTAATGATGGTCCTAGTGGGGGTTTATGTGATGAAACACGTGGTGATGATGATGAAATAGAAGATGACAATACTGGTGATGATGTTTATGATGTGAGTGACAATTATTATTACAATGGTGGCGATTGGGGAGATATTTAACACCTTATATTTAGTAGTTCACTATGAAGAGAAAATTGGGTAGATTATGTTTAATGACTAAAACTGTTAGATTTTGTGGATTTTTTATGTATGATATTGAATTGTGAATGTTTTGAATACTAGTGAAATATCTATCATTTGGTTAAATTCTTAATATAAAATATATGTGTTTCATGAAATATGTAATTTGATTTTTATTTTGTTTAGAAGTTGTGATTTTGGTTGTGTAGATCTTATTGAAGGTATTTTTTTGTTGTATGGGGAGGAAAAACTATACCAATGGTTCATATAAACCATTGTTATACATCAATACCAATAATTAATCCATTTGTATTTGAAATATCTCATGGTATAGAAAAATGGTTTTAATGAAAATTGTTGTTATAGACCCAATACCAATGGATAATGACCCCATTGTTCATAGTACATCTGGTATACCTTATACCAATGGTTTAAAATTGTTGGTATATGATACTTTCCCAGTAGTGATTTGAGGGATTATTTCATGAAGTTCCTTAGGTGTTATTCATTGAAACCAACAAAAACCTTCATTGGGAATCGGCCAGAAACATTCATTACACCCCAAGACCTTCAATAGCTAGGGCCTTTATACAATCATGATGAAACCCAATAGTTATATTAATTTTTACCTAGAGTTCCCAAACATACTAAAAACATCATTTTGTGAACAAAAAAGTCAAACCAAAATATCAACAATTTATTCTAATACCAAATTTTCAAGACATAATTCTCTTATAACACCAGCTGAGATAATATCAAAACCAAGTGTGACCCCCAGAATCCCACCTTCTATGACCTAATGATTAGAAACTAGCATTGGGTGTGGTAATATTGGAGTCAGTTCCATATAGACTACTTATATTTACTTTATAATTACTTGTATCCATGGATTTGATTATTAGTAAACTTATTATCACATCATGATTTTTCTTCTATATGACATAATATTGTGATAATGTCATAAGGGTTCCCTCACACTAAAAGGTAATAGCAGTTACCCATTATTATGAGAACATAAAAGTGGTATAAAAATATTCTTAAATATGTTTTCTATGGGTGGATGATATCATTTTATGGGACAAACATAATATATGCTATCCGGTGTAGGGGGTCATAATATAACGAGACTTCTTAAAATGATGTTCTATCTTTGTAAAATCTAAGAGGATGTTATGAGAACATGAACTGACACTAGGAAGTCCACATTTATATGTGTAATTGAATGTTATTATATATGGTTGTTTGCAATATTCCTTATAATTTATTTATATCATTATAGAATATTATGAGTTTCATACTTTGATATGTTGATGAAAATCGTGAGGACATATGATTTCGATGAGGTAGGATATGTTTGATGTTTCATGACTGACACTTCATTAAAGAATAATATATGGAAGGATTCCCAACATATATTATTTAATATATTTTGATATCTCAGGCCCTTTGATGAAAATATAATTGATTAATTTAGTCTGTGAACATGGTGTTCTATTAGTGAGTTCATTACCAAAATGTTAAATAAAAATAGAACTATTGATATGATGACACTAGAATGAAACATAATTTATTAGAGATATGTAGTCAAATGAATTATATCACCTAGTGTACCTTTTTATAAGGATGTTCTTCATTTAAAAAATTAATCCTTTCTCTTTGGGTGCTTAAACATGTTGTTAGATATTAACTGTGGAATTTGGGTAATTATACCTAATGTCACTAAGAAAGAGACCTAGAGGGTAACACACTAAGTGTATGAAGAACCTCAATAAAAATCTAAATAGATTTAAAATGGTGAAAAATTGTTATTCTAGTTTTTTGTTTAATAATTATTCATGTTTGGTTAGTTACAAGTATAATTTCAATAGTTATTCAAGAGAATATATTTTTGCTTATTATTATTTAAACATTAATTCATTGTTTTATTGAATATAATATATATTTATTTATCCAAGAATAATGATATAATTTTTCTATGTTTGATAAATAAAAAGGAGGAAAAAGACACATAATTGTATGTGCGATAAGAAATGGTATATTGAAAATAATTTAAAATAATTTTAATTAATTCATTTAAATAAATGATACTTATTTTATCAGTGATTCTAGCGCATTTTTTTTAAATAATAATAATATAAAATGTTTTTAGAATGTTGGTTCAATTGTGATTTTGTCACTTTTCAAGGGAATATTTTCAATCAAAAACTGTATCCCAGATTTATAAATAACATATTATATAATTCTCCATGTTTAATTGAAAGATGATCAATCTTTTGAAAACAAGTCTAGAGAAAATCCTCGCATGCCTTAGAAAACTATTTCTATAGAACTCTGTAAATAATAGAGAGTTATTACTCTCCTAAATTATCTCAACTATGTAGAGAACAAGAAGAATATTTTCTACTTGAAGATATTATTGTGTGATCATTGATGAATAATGATACTTTTAAAATCATATATGCTAGCACCTAAAGGTTTCTGCGGTAATGTTCGAGAGTCCATGGAGCACGTTTTGACCATAAATAGAGGGATTCTTCTATTTAATCTTATAGATTTAATGATGATACACCAGTATGTGATCAATAAAATCAGCAATGATGAATGAATTTCTACATGATGTAGTTGTTTATATTTATAAACTAATTATAAATTGAATGTGGTGATATTGACACATGGTTCATGGGGTTTTTTAAATGTAGTTATGTGGGGAAATATAATGAATTTTATGAAAAATAATTACTGGGATCTAGCCCAATCACTTCTACTACCCCCCTTTACATTCAAATTATATTAAAGTGGTAACACGTCCTTTTATAAATATTTTTCAATTATGGATCGATTATATGCATTTACTGATAGTTTTCCTTTCTAAATTTTTCATTCATTGTTATGAAAGATATTATTATTAAAAACATTAGTTTCATATGATATAATTTTTTTTCAGAATATATGAATAATGATTGTAGATTCCACGGGGAGGTGTAATAAATTATTTACCACTGTGTGTGACATGCCAACTGTAATAATAAAATTAAATTCATAAAAAAAATAAATTATAACATTAAACATAATTATATAATGGTTTTTGGTGGAAACACCATGTGACTTGGTTGGAAGAATAAAAAATTGGTAATTATCTTCTACATTAATGTAATATGAAACTAAACCCTTTCTGGATGCTGTACATGTCGTACATTTATTACTCGCAATTAAAGATATATATGCCACATATTTTCCTTTTAACTCTATTATATAAATATGAAAAGATGTTATTCAGCATGTCTGTTAAGATTTTTTTGATGGGGTTAGAAATTTTATATGGAGAATACCTAAAATATTAATATGGTGATGATCACCAATGATGATCAAAGAGTTTGACTAGGTCAACCTGCATACACCCTTCTTACGCGCAAAGAGGGGAGAACAAGCCTAGACTGTGTATCCCAGAAGGAGTAGTCCAACCTACGCGTGACATCTACACATAAAAAATTAATAATGGAAATCTTCTAACAACATCATTTTCCTAGGGTCCCAATGATTCTTATAAATAGGACATCATGGCTTCCAATTAGAAATTATTAAATAAAACCTAAGAAGCCTTGAAGTATTGCTCACTCAAGTCCTTCTCCCTGTCCATAAAAACTATCTAGGTAGCTCTCCAAAAGACTATAGAAGATGGAATTAATGGTGGTATTGGAATTAAAGTCCCTCTATGGTGTGAAATATAAAGCACTAGTGTGAATAACAACTCACCCATGATTGAAAAGAACTGGAAATAAGGTATCCTCCCAAACCCATGACCTGTGTGAGGCCCTTCTATAGACACCTGAGGAAACACTTCAAGCCTAAAGTATGGTCATTACGAAGTGTTTTTTACTAGGATGTCTTCCATCCAAAAGTAACTTCTAACTGACATAGATCCACCCCATGTGAATCATTAATCATTCACCAAGGTCCACCTAATGTGATGCTTCTTTATTCCACCCAAGACTTACCCTGTATGAGACCTCTTCAATTTTCCAAAGACTTATTCTATGCCATATAATCTTAGATATCCTAGGCCTTACCTACACAATCCTCCTTTGATTCCAATTTTACAGCACTAATGGTAGGGAGTATCTTCCCTTGGACCCATTTTCTAAGAGGGACCAATCCGAGAAATATCTCAACGCCTATGAATATATGTTGTTAGTGCATAGGGAAAACCAATGCGCCCTCTCGATTATACATTACCTTGGTTATAGAGGTCTATTATTTAGCCTCCCCTATTGTAGGGATCATAGAAGTGTTTTAAATTATAAATTATCATGGAAATGAGGGTCCCAACCATGTGTTCAGTGCCAAGTGCCTCCTGGTTTTAGACCCAAGGGATAAAGCCATGTCCTTCCCTTATCATCCCTAAGACCAAGGACCTCCTATTTCTGAATGGGATGTGGGTGAGAAGCTTTATA
Organism: Viscum album; assembly: GCA_963277665.1. Taxonomy (NCBI): domain Eukaryota; kingdom Viridiplantae; phylum Streptophyta; class Magnoliopsida; order Santalales; family Viscaceae; genus Viscum; species Viscum album. The sequence continues at coordinate 727,300,592 of OY728166.1, forward strand.
TTCCATTTGAGGAGGGTTATTGACTACTACCCCTCTCTTATTTGGAACTAGGAGAAGGGAATCCCTCATTGAGTAATCCCTAAGCTTTTCTTACCGAAGGACACACCCCTACTATCATCCATAGTCCATGGTTACCAAAATAAGAGTGAATACTAGAACATTAACACCCTTTGTATCTCCCATATATCCATTCCCACATCCACTAGAAGATGAAGGATATTTTTTTATCCAATATTCACCTAATAATTATTTATCACATCGATCATGAATCATGTGGGATTGCAGTGTAGTAATTATCATGACATCCACACGATTAGATGCATGTCTCAGTGGAAAATCCTTTTATAGGTCTTCCTCTTTCCTTAATTATGATGGATTCAATAGGAATGGGTCTTCAAATCAATGTATCCATATCAATGTTCCACATACCCAGGGAGAGAGATGGCCCCCTATTTATTATAATTCTCAGAACCATGTGAAAATCCTCTCAAAGGGTGACATCATTTATAAGGAAGATCTTTATAGGACCTCCATAGGCATCGGTTTTCAATCCTTCCAAACTTTGTGGTCTTTGATTCCTATACAAATGGGATACATAGGAAGCCTCATTTAGGTCTAATCCCAAAACCCTAAAATCAAGTCTAATTATCTTTGCACCATGTTCTCATTAGGTTCATGTCAAATTTGGGAGCCTACATCCCTTCACGGTCCACTAGGATACATCAACATAAGTCCAACACCAAACCTTGGCTAGGTGTCCTTCACCTGGTCATTCTTAATGCCTGATGTCATGCTGTACAGTCTGGTCCTTGTCATATGGCCTTAAAAGGAATTATGTGTCCCATTAAGTGGAATTGAACAATATGAGTTTTGATTCATTTAACAAGGATATATAGGAAGACCAATTAAGGGTCCAATTGATACATCGAAAGAACTCTCATATACCTAGATGGTGATAAATTACAAAGATCCCCACTATATGGATTAAAAATAGCATCGTGACAAAGAACAACAAAAGAATCTATAATTTATTCAATAAAGGGTACCATCGATTGAGACCTTAGATACATATATATGTCTCTATTGATAAAGAACCTTAGATATATGCAAATGATTCAAAATTTCATACATTCTAATAATTGATTTTTAGTTTTTTAGAGACTCATGTCAAACTTAGGAATCACAAAAATATTTCAAAACATCAATTAAATCAATAATAGTGTCCAACAGTGTGCAATAATTCCCCCAAAAATGTGTGATGATCCCAACCTCCCATCCCCATGACCAATGTGATTCTCTAAGAATCATTAGAGTAATTCTTAAATTACCACCTTCATTTGGAAATAATGTTTGTGAAGCATCTCGAATAAGGGGACCATTGGGTGTTTCCGGCTCTATGAAAAAAAACCTATTGGAAGACATTTAAAAATGGTTAACCTAACATGAATGATTGTACAACCATTCAAAATCACATACTAAACCATCAGGTTCAAAATATGAAACTCCCATTTTCATCAAAAATAATAAAACAATATAGGCTATGTAATGCATTAAATGTCATGTATGATGTATATGTCTTGAAAATGAACAAGACATGAATAGAATGGTTACTTGTAGTTTTTGTTTTTTTGTGGTGTGGCCCCTCATAGCACACTCCATGGGAATAATTATTTTTAAATAATATTAAATTGTTTATTTTTTTTTGTAATTATGATGTATGATTATCTCTAAGATTTTTTAGATGACCAATTAAGATTAAATGAATTAAACAAGTTAATTTAATTAACAAGATAATTAACTTATTAATTTTGGAATTCTATATTAACAAAATGGTTCTGGAAGCATGATAAACATCTCCTAAATAAAGATATTGGAAAATTAAAGTAAAAAAATATGAATTATAAATTGAATTTACAAATGTGTGCATATAAATATCTACAAGAATCTGCATAAAGAAAACCAGAAAAAAAATATGGCTATATATAAAGGACCAACTCGAAATGGGATATACAATTTTCCTCTTAGAAAGTTAATCAACAACCTGACTTTACACACTGTAGACATGAGTAACATCAAGATAAACAATGTCTTCATGATGAATGAAATCAATCTAAGATGTCAATATTATCCATGAGACATTCCTAGAGTGGGATTTGAGAATTTTCATAACAACAATTGAATCTGATTATAGATATTGAACACAATAACCAAAATGGACAACATACTTGACCTCTTTGATCATAACCCACAACTCATCTTCAGTTACATAACCACTCCTAATGATGTGGTAGAAGCATATTTTAATGAGGCCCTGATGAGTACGAAAGATACCACCAAAACCCGAGGGCCTCGGTGCTCCTAAATGCACCCCATCGACATTAACTATTATGCACCCCGAGATCAGGGGTATCCATCTAATGGTTTTGGCCAATAATGGATTCATAACCCTGCCAAAGACACCACGTGATCTCAAAATAACCATTTTATTAAAATAATTATTCATTTCCCCAGTTTAGCTTTTGGATTCACATATAACCCCGATAAATTGTAAAAACTTCATCATGAAAAGAAGGTTAATGATTATTAAAGGCCAAATCATTTATTTCCCTCCATATGTTGGAAAGGAAACTAGCTGATGCATCCAACATGAGGGAGTGAATCTAATCACTAATGGACATGTTTTATATAGATGAAAGTATCACCTCAGGGCTCTAAAAATGAAAAACCATAGAAAAACAAATCTTACACATATATACATAATTTTTAAGTGAAGTATCAATGAGAAAACAAATGGAAAAGAGACTCATCACCATGATTATAAATATGTGGGGTAGGGAAAGATGGAGTCTTGTATGCTGAATGAGACAATTAATAGGAAGCCTCTTCATCCATATTTTATAGAATAAAAGAAGGCCATCATGAGAAATAAATTTCTTTTTAAAGCCTAAAACCCATACGACATACTAATAGAGGCACCACACTGACACTTATATAAATCCTTGGTACTGAATCTACCATCTAGATTATGTTTCTATATCATAATATGTAGACCACTATACCCATACCTGGAGAAATCTATAATGAGATGATGGGGAAATAAAACATTCATACCAAAATTAACCTGTATCTCAAAAATTGTACCATTACTTATAGGGATATTAATGGTAACAACATTAATGATCTTAGACCAACATATGTATGAAATTTTTTATTTTTTATTACTATTATTAAATTAAAATTATTTCATGTGTGTCATCCCATCCTCTATACTATATAGGACTTTCATGTCCATGAATTATATTAGATAATACCCCTACTCCGTTGGTTCCCCTAACCCGCATCTGATTAAAATAATATTTATATGATAGGTCTCCATGGATAGAAGAGGTAGTAAAAATTTAAAGAAGAGGTGAGACTGGCCTCAAAGATATAAATAAGTATAGGCGTAATATTATAACACGAACAATAGATGGTTCTAAGAGTTATTCTCCTCAGGGAAGGGCTGGTTTAGAATGCACTTGACAAACTAACCATTAGAAAATATCATGATCATGCCACTTTATTATATTATTTCTATTAGTTTAATAAACAATTATTTATTGATTCTTTAGCATGATCCCTAAATAATTGAATTAAAAATCATGTAATATGGAATTAAAAAAGCCTTGATTATGCATAAATTTGACTATACATTTAATTTAACATAAGTAAAATCAAATTAATATTAAAAATCATGTAATAATATAAAATGGTAAATTTACACCTAATGATTAAAAATAACTCAGTTCAAATATTATATCAAAAAATCCTATTATTTTCTAGGTTAATATGAAACCATAGTTCAACATATTTGATTGTCCCAAGTCAAAGTTATTTCAATTATTTGGGAGTTTTAACTTATGTTTTTGATTAACATTACCTCATAGACATACAGTGTTTACTATACAAGAAGGACAAGTTGTAACTAGGCTCAAAGTATTTGGAAAATTAAAATATAGGTTTTTTGTGTTGGTGAGTCCAATACATGGTTAAAGGAGTTTCAAGTTAATGTTTTTGGAAATAAATGTCTATGTAAATATATTTTAATGGATTTTCAGACCCAACTATGGGTTATGAGAAGGGATATATGGATTTATTCCACTATGATATCCACACAACATGATATTCTATAATCAATGGTGAGGGATATTGTAATGTCCCAATTTTTTCCATGTACTTTTTAATATTATATGGGTATTATTTCGAGACTGGGCTTTATGAAGGCGTGCAGTTCCGAGGTCAGGTGAGCCCGGAACAAATGTTTGAATTTAATTTAATAATTAAATTACGCCCGCGTGTGGTTTTCCTGAAATACTGTAATAAATCCTAAAAGGGTGCTCAGATCAAAAATCCGAGGGTACCGTTGCATTCAGAACAATTATTTTACCCTAATAGAGGCCAAACATTGGCTGGCGCAGGTCGGTGGTGAAATCTGGTTTTTGGACGTAACCGTAATAAAATATTTAATTAAAATGTTTTACTAAAGCTTGTTACGAATAAATCTATTATATTTTTAAATAGAGTTTTTGCAGGGGATCAGGGTTACAATTTCTCATAACCTTGAATATCCATGGAGGCTCAGGAATGCCCTAGAGAAAACCTCCCAACGCAACGATGGTGTTCTTGATGAGCTACGCCGGCGACGACGACGCGACAACTGGATCTTCACCAACGAACTCCACAGATAAAGGTAGGATGTTTGTTTTTAATTTCCTTGCCCGTTTTTTATTTCCACGATGAACGTGGACTAATCCATGAACAGATTATCCCATGGATCAATCATTCTTAAAGGATGGGTTTTGTGGGGATTTTGAGGTTATTTAGGTTTTGATCTAATGACAACAAACCCAGATCATCATGAACAACGATCGAGGTTCATCCCTCTTGTTTGATTTTTGTGATTCCTTCACCGCATTCTTCGCGTGCGTTCTTCATTCTTCGTGGGATAAAAACAATGATCGATTACGCATCCGATCTATGGAGTAACGATATGAGATTATAGATCTGACACCAGGGTGAACTAATGGAGCTGCGATTGCGATGAAAGTGGATGAATCTAAGAGATTATGGAGAAATCTCTCTTCGATCATATTTCCATCGGAAGATCATATGTTGTTTGTCGAGCCGATTCAAGGCCCAAAACCCTCGGATTCGGCATCACGACATCGAGACGACCCTTGATCATGAGTTTCACGGAAAACGGACCAGAGAAACGTGATCCGGAAGATTGGCCGAAGCGCGAGGAAGAAGACAACGTTTCTGGAAATTTCCCGACTACACATCATGTAGTATGGGCTACACGACATGTGTTCATCGGCGGACCACATGGCATGTACTCCGGGAGTACACTGACACGGGAAGGGTACACAGCCAAGGACTTGCCATGTATACCCCTCCCTAGCCATACCTGGCCAGATACACGGGATACCCCGTGTACTGGCACAGGGGCAGGCGACATGGGCAGAGACCATGTACGAGCACATGGCCAGCGTATACTGAGCGAGCTCGATGTGCTCGGACAGGGCGTGTGTCTATTCTACATGCCATGTAGTTACATTCTATCTGAATAGACGAATGACACAGTCCGTTTACACGGGCAGTACTCGGAGTCAGGAACACGGCGTGTACTTTTTCTACATGGCGTGTAGTTGAGTTTTACACAGCTTGGATGGATGAAACAGGCCATTTACAGGGGTAGTACCCGGGGTCAAGGAACATGACGTGTAACCATACTACACACTGTGTAACCAATCATTCATGGCTTGATCCAGTTGCCTTATGTGACTTGGGCTAGTTTCCTTAGAGTTCGCCCCCTTTGTCTTTCTCCTGAAGGTTTTTCGATATCATTTACTACATACAAGAGTATGATCCCTTCATCAAGACTTCCTGAGTAGTGTTTTTGGAACCCCCTATGTGAGACTAGAGCCAGATCCTCTATTCATTCCTGGAACCCTAGGTAGAGTTCTTGGTATCGACGTGACCAACTTTACCCAGGCAATGATCCTCTACTTAGCGGATTAGCTCAGACTAAGTTGTCAGATACACCCCATGATTTGGTTGTGATCCTCATCTGAGCATCATGTTCTCAAAGTACTTGTGGAGTGTGTTCTCCTGGAATGACTACTTCGTATCTCTCTCTTAATAACTATGAGTGTTTTCTCCCAGTTGCATGCTTAGAGGAATCTGCGAGCTGGATCTTAGTGGTGGTTTCGCGATAGTCGATCATATAAGAGTATATCTGGATGTTCTTGTTATATGTTATGTATACATATACTTCATAGAGCCGATTTTATCTTTCCCTTGTGGTATTTCCCTTGTTGTATTTCCTTTGTGGTTTCGACTGGGTATTATTATACTCACCCCTACATGGGCTTTTCCCAAACGTGTCGTGTCTTGTGCAGATGAGTGAGCCTTTGACCGAATTCTAGGTGGACCAGGACCGAATGGTGTTCAGTGAGTTCAGGCAGGCCGAGGTGTGTTGTTACGGCTATAGATTGCAGTCCCAGTACCTTTCCTTGTAGGTTGGACTTGTTTTCATACTTTCTTTTATTGGGATTGTACATTTGGCCCAGGGGTTTACACTTACTATACTTTACTTTCCGGTCATACTCTATTGGTTGGGATTTTTAGTGTATGCATGCATTTCCATTTTTAGTAGTTTTTACTTTTCATATTTGTGGGATTAGAGATGTGTGTGCGTGTGTACAGGTTTATAGGCAATGCCTCCCACGTAATTAACATGCCTACTCAGTGCTAGTCACCAGCCCCTGGCCTATTGGAGGTGGGCTTGGGGAGTTGCGGCTCGGGCCCCACTGGGACGGGTCGTGACAGAGTGGTATCAGAGGTTGTTGGTTCCACCTTAGGACCGAGAGTCTGTGAGTTGGTTTGGGGAAATAGTGTTAAGTGTTTCGAGTTCGGCTTTCAGGCCAGGGACCCCAGTGTTGGTGCGGGCGGCCGACGTATCCATACACCAGGACTCTGATAACTTTCTTTTCGACTTGAAACATGAGAAAACTAGTTGAAGAGTAAAAAATGGTACATGCATCATATAGGAATGGGTTGTGGTTTCCATGTACTTTTTGAGTCAACTCTCAAGATATACTCACTGACGGAGATACATCTTGTTTCTTTATAGGATGCCTCCGCGATGCGTACCCGCTAGGATCCAACAGCTCGATCATGAGGATGACCCCCCTCAGTGATGACGCTTCGATAAAGGGACCAGATCCCCCAATTTTACCATCAGGTGGTGTTCCAGTTATCCCACCACCTATGGAGCAGTGTTTAGTGCCTGCTGTACCAGTGGAGGAGGAGCGCAGGCGGAGCGCACTCCACGAGTTTCAGAGACAGAGACACCTTCGGTTTTAAAGCGAGCCTGACCCTTAGGAAGTAGTGGACTAGTTTGAGGTAGTGACGAGATTCTTCCATTTAGTCAGGACACTAGCAGACCAGATGGTGATCTTGGAAGCGATCCTTCTACAGGGCTCGGAAGGGAGATGGTGGAGTTTGGTTATTCAGACTCACGACGAGGTGACTCTTTCATGATATGAGTTTTAGAATCTCTTCAGAGAAGAGTTTTCACCGGTTACCCTGAGAGAAGTACGTATACAAGAGCTTCTTCAGCTCTAGCAGGGAACCATGATGGTGGCTGACTATTCATCAAGGTTTATCGACCTCTCGCAGTACTCGATGGATATGGTCAGAGATCAGTACTTCAGAGCTCGGACTTTTGAGCAGGGCTTGCGTAGAGATATCCGAGCTAGCATCATCCCTATGAGTATTCCTACTTATGATGGGGTGCTCGAGCAGGCTTTGGTGGTCGAGAGCTTCTTGGAAGAGCAGGGATAGCCGACAATTGTTAGCAGTGGGCGATCATCGGAAACAGGGAGCCGACGCCAGGGACCCAGGCATTAGAGAAGTTTTCAGAGGAGATCCCATGACAGGGGATCTTCCATACATGGTTCACAGGGTGCATCCAGCCAGCCTCGAGAGAGGCGATGCTACTCATGTGATGGCATGAGACATCTCACTTGAGATTGTCCAACCCACCGTACTACTGACACGAGAGTAGTTGATGGACCACCTAGGAAGAGGTAACGCGTGGAGCAGACAGATCTGTGAGGCGGCAGATGTGGTACGGGAGTTGGGAGAGAAACTAGAGGTGGTCGACGTTTTTACCCTTTACCACCCCCACCCCAAGGAGGTCCACCCCAGGCTCAGGGAGCTGGTGGACAGAGGCAGGGACAGCTACAGGCGGCAGAGGCGTATGACCTAGGTACTCCCAGAATGATTAGAGGTACAATCTATGTCTTTTCTACTTTGTATGCTGTACTGATAGACACAGGTGCTAGTCATTACATTTTGGATGCTTATCTTGTTCAAGACAGTAAGATTCCAGTTGAGCCGTTGACTTGACCCTTACGCTTAGAAACGCCGACTGGGGATGATTCAGAGATCAAACACCATTGCAGACAGTGTGACCTGACCTTGGAGGTGAGAGTTTCAGTTGGAACCTCTTGGTGGTAGCGTCTAGGCCTTACGATTTCATTATTGGTATGGATTCACTATCCACAATTCATGCCCAGATCGACTGTTTTAGGCGAAGGGTGTGGTGTGTCCGTAGTGGTGGAACAAGGTTCTATTTTGTCAGTAAAAGAGAGACCCAAACAGCACAGGATGGACTCGTGTGTAGGAAGGTGCAACTGATTTCACATCTGTTGGATAGCCTAGCCCTTGGCGTAACAGACGTTACAAGTTTCCATTTTTCCAGTAGAAGTGCCTGAGTATGAGGACGTCTTTCCAAAGGATTTCCCCGGACTACCTTTCTGTAGGGAGATAGACTACTGTATTGAGTTGCAACCCGGGACAACATTGATATCAGCATCATCATATCAGATGGCTCCTGTAGAGATTCGTGAGCTGAGAGTGCATCTGGACGACTTGTAGAAGAAGTGAATTGTGAGACCCAGTGTTTCACCCAGGGCGGCCCCAGTTCTTTTTTCCAAGAAGGCAGATGGGTGCTTAAGGCTATGTGTGGATTACCGGCGCTTGAATCAGGTGACCGTGAAGAACCGTTATCCAGTACTGAGGATCGATGACCTCTTCGACCAGTTGAGAGGGGAACGATGGTTATAGAAGGTTGATCTACGATCAGGCTATCAACAGTTGCGATTACGGGATGAGGATATACCGAAGACGACTTTCAGATGTCCCTATGGTCACTATGAGTACTTGGTGATTCCCTCCAGCTTGACGAACGTGATGACTATGTTAATGGGACTCATGAATCAGATCTTTCAGCCCTATCTAGATCAGTTCGTAGTGGTCTTCATCGATGATATCCTTGTGTGCTCTGCGTCCGAGGAGGAGCACGCGAGACACCTAAGGATGGTTTTGGACACACTTTGAGAGCACAAGTTGTACGGGAAACTCTCGAAGTGTTAGTTTGGATATGGGAGGTCCACTTTCTGGGACATATTATCTTAGTAGATGGTATAGCAGTGGACCCAGCCAAGGTAGAGGCAGTGGTAGCATGGGAGCCACCCCGGAGTGTGATGGAGGTGCAGAGTTTCCTTGGGTTAGCATGAAACTATCGGATATTAATTCATGATTTCTCCAGGATTTCAGCACCCATGACAGCTTTGACCCGAAAGGGGAAGCATTTTGTGTGGACCGAGAGATGCCAACAGGCTTTCCAGCAGTTGAGACAGAGTTTGACGAGTGCCCCGATCTTGAGATTACCGGAGGAGGGTGTCGAGTATGTAGTGTTCTGCGAAGCATCAGGAACTGGGCTTTGTTGTGTCCTGATGCAGAGGCAAGAACTGATTGCCCATGTCTCACGGCAGTTGAGACCTCACGAGGAGAACTATGAGACCCATAATCTTGAGTTGGCATCAGTTGTCTTCCCGTTAAAGATGTGGCGGCACAACCTGATGGGACAGAAATTTATCGTCTACTCTGATCACAAGAGTCTCAGATATATCTTTTCTCAGAAATATATAAATTTGCGACTGAGGCAGTGGCTTGAGTTCCTCCAGGATTATGACTTTGAGATCATTTACACACCTAGTAAGGGGAATGTTGTGGCAGATGCTCTCAGTAGGAAATCCATTTCATTGTTTCTAAATGAGGCGACGAGGCAGTTGGTCTCTTTATAGCTATCCTTCATGGATAGAGATGAAGGATCTTACCTTAAATCGATGGTCGTTACCCCTCCACTCTTATAGTGAGTCAGGGAAGCACATCACGGGGATGCTAGCTGTGAGAATCTACATGCTCAGATATCCATGGGCGATGCTTCTAATGGATATTCAGAAGGTGGGGAGCACATTGTTCTTTTTAAAGGGTGCACAGTAGTAGCAGTGACGTTGTGAGAGGAGGATCTGAGGGAGTTCCATACATCTCCTTTGGCGGTGCATCCAGGTGTGGTAAAGATGTATCAGGACCTCCGACGTCAATTATGGTGGCCAGGAATGAAGACGAGTGTGGCTGAGTTTGTTTCTTGGGGCCTTACTTGTTAGCAAGTAAAGGTTTAGCACCATGTGCCAGCAGGTTTGACTCAGCCCCTTGAGGTACCAGATTGGAAGTGGGATGGGATATCCATGGACTTCGTGACGGGTTTACCACGTACATCCAGGGGACATGATGCCATTTGGGTGATCGTTGATCGACTCACCAAGTCAGACCACTTCGTAGCCATACGGGAGAAAAGTTCAGTATAGATATTGGGATGCCTCTACGTGCAAGAGATAGTTCAAATTCATGGAGTGACATCCATGATCATCTCAGATCATGATGCTTGTTTAACATCCCGGTTGTGGAAGGGATTACAGGAAGCTTTTGGGACTCAGTTGCTCTTGAGCATAGCATTTCATCCCCAGACTGATTGTCAGATAGAGCGGACTATGCAGGTCCTCAAGGATATGCTACAAGCTTCCATACTTGACTTCGGTCATAGCTGGGAGGATCACCTACCACTGGTGGAATTTTCTTTTAACAACAGTTGTCATTCCACTATTGGTATGGCACCATTCGAGGCTCTGTACAGGCGACCTTTCAGGTCACCGCTTTGTTGGACTGACCCAGGATAGTCGGCACTCATGGACCCAGAGATGGTGAGAGCTACTACAAAGAAGGTACATGTCATGCAGGAATGGATGAAGACTACACAGAGTAGGAAAAAGTCTTATGCTGACATGATACAGAGGCCCTTAGAGTTTGAGGAGGGGGCCATGTGTTCCTTTGGGTCTCACCTCGACAGGGATTGTGGAGATTTGGCTGAGGCGGCAAGCTATCTCCAAGGTTCATTGGCCCTTTTCAAATTTTGAGTAGAGTTGGAGAGGTGGCGTATCTCTTGGCTCCACCTCCTCAGATGGACCAGGTACACATCTTCTTCCATGTGTCGTATCTATGTAGGTATGTGCAAGATCCATCACACGTCATCGACTAGGGTGAGCTGGACATCGATGATGGAGAGACCTTTGCTGAGTACCCAGTGGAGATCGAGGATCTGCAGGAGAAGATCCTTTGTGGGTGAGCTATTAACTTAGTGTGTGTCTGGTGGCAGCATGAGAATCTCTAGGAGAGCACATGGGAGTGGGAGGCTCAGATTCATGTGCAGTACCCACATCTTTTTGAGTAGCCTTTATTTTGGCTTTTCAGGGACGTAAAATCCTTAAGGTAGGTGTGATGTAAAGTCTCGGATTTTCCATGTATTATTTTAATATTATATGGGAATTATTTCGAGACCAGGATCTATGACGGCGTGCAGTTCCGAGGCTCGGTGAGCCCGGAACAAATGTTTGAATTTAATTTAATAATTAAATTACCCCCGCATGCTGTTTTTAGGAAAAAGTGGAATAACATCTGAATGGGCACTCGAATCAGAAATCTGAGGGCACCGTTACGTTTAGAACATTGATTTTACCCTAGGAGAGGCCTGACATCAGCCAACGCAGGTCGGCGGTGAAATATGGTTTTTGGACGTAATAGTAATAAAATATTTAATTAAAATGTTTTATTAAAGCTTGTTACAACAAAATCTCTTATCTTTTTAAATAGAGTTTTCACAGGGGATCAGGGTTACAATTTCCCATAACCCTGAATTTCCCCGGAGGCTCTAGAAAGCTATAGAGAAAACCTCCCAATGCGGTGACAATGTTCTTGACGAGATTCGCCGGTGACGACGATGCGACGACCAGATCTTCGCCAACGAATTCCGCAGATCCAGGTAGGATGTTTGTTTTTGATTTCCTTCCCTGTTTTTGATTTCCAGGATTAATGGAGACTAATCCACGAACAGATTATCCCATGGATTTATCGTTCTTGCAGGATGAATTTTGCGGGGATTTGAGGTTGTTTTGGTTTTGATCTAACGGCGACGAACCGAGATCATCACGAACACCGATCGAGGTTCGTCCCTCTTGTTCGATTTTTGTGATTCCTTCCTCGCGTTCTTCACGCGTGTTCTTATTTCTTTAGGGGATAAAAACAATGATCGATTATGCCTCATATCTACAGCGTAACGATATGAGATTATAGATCCGACACCGGGGTGAACCAATAGAGCTGCGATTGCGACAACAACGGATGAATCTAAGCGATTCAGGAGAAATCTCTCTTCGAGCGTATTTCCTTCGGAAGATAATATGTTATTCGTCAAGACGATTCAAGGCCCAAAACCCTTAGATTCAGCATCCCGACGTCAAGTCGACCCTTGATCATGAGTTTCGCAGCCAACGGACTAGAGAAACGCGATCTGGAAGATCGGTCGAAGCACGAGGAAGAAGACGACATTTCTGGAAATTTCCCGACTACACGCCGTGTAGTATGGGCTACACGATGTGTGTTTGTAGGTGGACCATAGGGCGTTTACTTTGGGAGTACACGGACACGGGTAGGGTACACAGCCAAGGACACGCCGTGTATACCCCTCCCCGGCCAGACCCGGCCAGATACACGGGATACCCCGTGTACTGGCACATGGGCATGCAACACGGGCAGAGACCGTGTACGGGCCCATGGCTAGCGTACACTAAGCGAGCCCCATGTGCTCAGACACGACGTGTGTTTCTTCTACATTCAATGTAGTTACTTTCTATCTGACAAGCTGAACGACACTGTCTGCTTACATAGGCAGTACCTGGAGTCAGGAACACTGCGTGTACTTTTTCTACACGCAGTGTATTTGAGTTTTACATATCTTGGACGGATGACACGGGACATTTACATGGGGAGTACCCTGGGTCAAGGAACATGGCGTGTAACCATACTACACGCCGTGTAACCAATCTTTCATGGATTGAACCAGTTGCCTTCTGTGACTTGGGATTGTTTCCTTAGGGTACGTCCCCTTAGTCTTTCTCTTGATGGTTTTTCAGTATAATTTCCTACATACCAGAGTATGATCCCTTCAGCAAGACTTTTTGAATAGAGTTTTTGGAATCCCCTCTGTGAGACTAGAGTCGGATCCTCTATTCAGTCCTACAACCCTAGGTAGAGTTCTTGGTATCGATGTGACCAACTTTACCCAGGCACTGATCCTCTGCTTAGCGGATTATCTCAGACTGAGTTGTCGGAATCACCCCATAACTTGGTTGTGATCATCATCTGAGCATCATGTTGTCAAAGTACTTGTGGTGTTTTTTCTCCCGAAACAAGTACTTCATATCTCGCTCTTCAGACCTAGGAGTGTGTTCTCTCGGTTACATTCTTAGTGGAATCTGCGAGGTGGATCTTAGTGGTGGTTTCGCGATAGTCGATCATATATGAGTATATCTGGATGTTCTTGTTATATGTTCTATAGACATATACTATGTGGATCTGACTATATCTTTCCCTTGTGGTATTTCCCTTGTTGTATTTCCTTTGTGGTTTCGAGGTGTCCTTTTGGGTATTGTTATACTAACCCCTACACGGTATTTGCCCGCACGTTTCGTGTCCTGTGTAGACGAGCGAACCTTTGACAAGATTCTAGGTGGACCAGGACCAGATGGTGCTCAGTGAGATCAGGCAGGCCGAGGTGTGTTCCTACGACTATAGATTGTAGTCCAAGTACCTTTCCTTACAGGTTGGACTTGTTTTCATACTTTCTTTTGTTGCGATTGTACTTTTGGACCAGGGTTTTACACTTACTATACTTTACATTCCTATCGTACTCTGTTGGTTGGGATTTTTAGTGTATGGATGCATTTCCATTTTTAGTAGTTTTTACTTTTCAGCTTTGTGGGCTTGGAGATGTGGGTTCGTGTGTACAGGTTTATAGGAAATGCATCCCATGTAAGTAACATGCCTACTCGGTGCTAGTCACAAGCCCCTGCCCTATTGGAGGTAGGCTTGGGGAGTTGCAGCTCAGGCCCCACTGAGATGGGTCATGACAGATATTGGGTTTTCATTACATAGTGTGAGCTTAATAAATTAAAATTTATCATCTAATTTTTTAATCTAAATAATATGAAAAAATGTTATTTTAGATGATGTAGATATGGAAATCCATAAGTATTTGAATTTTTCACTGTGAAATTTATTAGAGGAGGATAAAATTCTCATAGCATTGAATTTTAATTAATGGTATAGGAACATTGGAATTATAATACACTAGGATCATAAATTATACATGACGGAAACTTTCATTTCAAAGTGTTTGGTAAAGTGGATAGTTAGGAGGAACTCTCTCTCTACCTGACACTCTTGGATGATGTAGTAGATATCAACTGTTTCATTTTATCATCTATGTCCGTTGATATCATAAAGAAACTTGAATAAATGGATGTGTATAAGATATTGTCTCACCTCCATGATCTTTATCAAGGGAAGATGAAACAAGGGAGATATGTGACCTTCAAGGGACTATTCTTATGAAATCTTGGAGAGACAGTTCTAACTAATCCACATGTATGTAATATGAATGGATAAATGGAACCCTTGGACATCTTGGCCTTTAATATTCCATATGAGGTGAAAAAATATCTCATTTATTCATCTCTACCTCATGGATTCTCTAATATCATTAAGAATTATAATATGGTAAATGGTGAGAAGTATCTCATGAAACTCATTACCTTGATTCAAAAAGTGGGTACATATGTGAGGAAGAAAAACCTTATAGTCCTTATGGTGAATAAAAATAAAAAAAATGGAATGTGTTCAAAGAATCACTCTATGTATAATTCTGTCACGCCCCACACTTTCCAAAAGTTGAAGATCCAAAGAAAGGTGAAGGAAAAGAGACACATTGTGTTTTATATGTGGAAATCAAGGCTACTATAAGAACTACATACAATTAAAGAATAAAGGGGAATCTATAGGTGTTTTCATTATAATGTGATATCTTAACATATCTACAAATTGGGTATTCGATATATATTTTGGCACCACATTGTTGTTCAAATACACGAACCAAGTAATTTCTGAATGATTATTATAGGAGAGGCGGAACATTAAGAAACTAATAGAGTTGGAGTAGTTTTCCTTTATATTATATAATACCACCTTAATGTTTCAATAAAATATGATCTTGGTTCTAAATACATATTAATATATACCATATGTTACCGAAAACATAATTTATTTATCATTCCTAGATAGAAATGTTTTTATTTTTTAATTTAGAAAAAAAAGATTCTTCTTTTACAAATAAAACACATGTTAGGGTATATAAAATTTAAATAATGGTATTTATTTTTTAAATTATGAAAACCAATATTGGAAATTGATAAAAACCCAATTTCACATGAATCATATCATACCCACCAGTGGAGTGACTATCTTGGATATATAAACAAGAAATGGTCAAAAAAGATCTATCAATATGGCTATTTAGATTTTTTGAACTGAATCCACTAAACTGATGTATCACTTGTTTATAAGGAAATATGACCAAACCACCTTCTGTGAAAAAGGTAAAATAGCCACATAGATTCTAGAATTGGTATATACTAATGTGTGTAGCAATTTTTTAGTAGAATATAGAGGTTGGTATTTTTACTTAATTTCCATTAAAGTCGAATGAGCCACATAGAATCTAGATTTGGTATATACTAATGTTCGTGGAAATTGTCTAGTAGAATATTGAGGTGGGTATTTTTACTTAATTACCATTAAATGGGGATTTTATTAGATATATAAATTTTTAATTATTGGGTCATAACCTCGATTAGCTTTATAAATTAATTGAATTCATGACTAATGTAAAGAATCTATTTTTTAATAAGATAATTTAACTGTGATATGATTGAGGTGGTGAGTACCTTAAACAAGAATTCATTAATTATTTACTAGTTTTTTGGATTATATTTTATCTTACTCCCCCAAATTCACTGAAATGTAATGGGATTAGTGAAAATTGGAATGATTCCTTTTCATAACATTGTAATGTTGATGATGAGTCATAAAGGTCATCCATTATCATTTTTTGGATTTTAATAAGAAATTATGGTGTACACACTAAACCCTGATCTAGATAAGGCATCTAAAAACATTCCACTAGGATTATGGAGTGTAATGAAACCAGTTTTGTCACATACTCATGTTTATCTTTGTAAGACATGTATTATGGAAAATTTTGGAAACAAATATAACTATGGTGATGAATGTGTATCCTTATAGGATACCATAATGATACATGGGGATATTACTTATATGACCCCTCAAACGTGAAAATTATAGTGGAAAGAAAATATATATTTCTTGATAGGAAGCACATTTCTAAAATAGTGACTGGGTGAAAGATTGTATTCAATTAATTTGATGATTAAGATATACAAGAGTTTCTTTAGGAAAAATTTTTTATAGTACCTATGGATGGTGTTGTTCTTGATCTCTAGTACTCCATATGATACCCAAGAGGTTAGAGAAGTAGACATATATGGTTTTTTAGTTATCGAGGATGGTTAATCATTATTGGTTGAAAATAATGATCCACTTTCCAACAAGAGGTAGTAGAGAACTCATAAGATAATAGATGAAATGAATCTATGAATTCTGAGATGAATTCCATATTTCAAAACCATTTATGGGTTTCGGTAGATCCATTAAATGATGTAATGAAAATTCAGTGAAAATGGTTATTCAAGATAAAAGTGAAAATGGATGGTTAAATGAGTACTTATAAAAAAAACTAAGGGAAAAAGGGGTTAAATGTATTTAAGGAATAGACCATGGTGAACACTTTTCTCTAGTTTCCATATTAAATCCATAAAAATTAAAATTTATATAATAGATTTCAATGAATATGAGTTTTGGAAGATGGATGTGAAAATTTATTTTTTTAATGGAAACCTTATAGAAGATTTCTACAAGACACAACAAAATGGTTTTCAGACCCTTAGTAATGCTACTAAGGTAGGAAATCTATAGAGATATTTTATGGATTAAATATTATATCTTATTAATGGAACATTATATTAAATGAATCCATTTTATAATTTAGTTTCCTAAAGAATTAATTTCATAAATGTGACAATAATGGGTATATTGGAATTATATTAATTTTTCTAGTAGTATATGTCAATGACTTATTACTGATTATAAATTAAATACTAGTCTAATAACAAGATAAATATTCGCTAAATAAGTTCTTCTCCATAAATGATTTAGGGGAAACAAATTACATCCTTTGAATCAAGAGAATTTTTGATAGATCAATATAACACTTTGGATAATTCATGGTACATATTCTGACCAAATAATAAAGATATTCAGTATAGAACAATCCAATAGGGGATTAGTTCCAATGTCACATGATATATATCACTCCAAGAAAATGTCTCCTCAAACACAATAGGAGAGAGAGGGAGAGAGGATGAGTAGGATCCCCTTAAAATTTCTGACTGGATTGATCTTGATTTATATGTCATATACCTGGATTGATGATCAATATGCTTTGATCATGGTAGAAAGATATCAAGCTGATATAGGTGAAAAAAATTAGAATATATTAAGTTTATAATTATGTATATGAGGTGAGCCATGGCCTCATTCTATCTTGGAGCATTGTCCCGAGCATGCTCCTCTTGTCCTTCCTCGTCTTACCTCCCCAACGGTAGAGTGCTATTCCAACCTCTTATCTCCCAGCGATCTCATAGGAGTGATCTCCTCCTTTATTCATAGGGTTTCATCCCCTAATGTTCTCTCGGGAGCGGGTTCCCAGGTTCTATCTTCTTTCTTCCGTTTTCCTATGGTTTCATTCCCTCGCTCTTGATGGATTTTTGTTTAGGGTTCATCCCTTGCTCTTTGTTCGGTTTTCCCTTTCACATTTTATTCCTTGGATTCCAGTTCTGGGTTCATCTAGGGTTTTAATACCATTTTATTATTTAGCCTTTGATTATGATTTTGAGTTGTGGATCTATTTCTGTTGGGGTTTTTGGTTGGTGCGGTGTGGGTAAAGGCTCATTGATGCTGATTTTTGGTGATTTTGTTGGTGATTGCTTGGTCGTGGTGCGGGTGAAGGCTCATTGTGTGGTCACAGTTTTCGGCGATGCACTTTACTCCCTGTAAGATCCTTTCCCCTCTTACTCTACCCTGGCTTCATGTACCGTCTCTCTTCCCTGGGTCATTCTGGGGAGATGGTTTCCACATGAGCTTTGGGAGGTGCTATTAAAGCGGATTTCGGAGTTCCGGGAGTCTTGATCCTCTCTCGATGGCATTGATAGTGTTTGGTGCTATTGTTTCTGGTGGATACAACGGACTTTTTCAGTCTCCAGTGATTGTTTGGTCAGTGATGACGACAATGGTGTTGGTTTTATAGGTGAAAATTGTGTTCTACAGCGGTTCGATGGTTCTCGATGGTCTCCGGTGCTGTTTGGAAAAGTCGACGGTGTTGTTTGGATGGTGATGTTGTCTGTGCTGGTGATGATGTTGGTTAAAGACGGCATGGTTTCGGATAATGGCCAGGTTATCCATGGAAGCCATTTTATTCAGGTTATGATGATTCGGTCTATTGTTGTGGATTGGTTTCTCTGTTTTATTTTTTTGGTTGTTGTTGGCTTCTGGTGATGCTGCTCTCGCCGACGTTGTAGCAGTGATGGCTTCACTATAGAAGTCGATAGGCTGTAGGTGGGTGGCTCAAGGCTGACACTGGCAGGTCAGGGTAATGGCCCTAGGATCGATGTGTTTGTCACATCCTTTTGATTTTTGAATTGTTTTGGCTAATGTGGATTAAGGTTATGAGTGGTTTTGTTGTTTACTATTTCGAATTTTGAACTGTGAAATCAGGGATGCCAGCTGTTTTTGAATTTTTAATGTATGGTTATCGCTAACCCTTAAAGCATATTTTAGAAAATGAAAAAATGATTTGGACAAAAAAATAAAAAAAAATATGTATATGAGGTGTACTAAGGATAAATTCTTGTTATATGGAGGAGACAAGAAACTATTAAAAACGTGATATACATAAGATTATTTCTAATAATATCACAATCATTTGAATTTACATTCCAAATATGCCTTTATTCTTATCAGAGAAGTTCTAAGATGTATGTCTTATAAAAATAACACTATCTCAAATTCTATAGTGTAATATGAGTATATTATATATTTTAATACAGAAAAGAAAGCATCATGGATACACAAATTCATCCAGGATCTTGAAAAGGTTCCTATTAGTAGAGATGCTAACACATTCCACTGTGATAATACTAGAATTTTGACTATTGTAAAAGAGATAAGGTCACATCAACTAGTGAAACACATACTTTAGAAGTATCTACTATAGAGGGATATTTCTCGGAGGGGTGAGGTCATGGGGAATAGTGTTTCCATAAAGGATTATTTGGTGAACCCTTGAACTAAATACTTATCTCAACAGAATCATGAAAATAATGTGAGATCCAATGGATTGAGAGTTGTTAGCATTTAAGAATAGTGCCAGTGGTAGTCTATTAGAGTTGATACCCTAGAACCATCTTTCTATGTACTTCATTATTACCTTTATTTGTGGGATTTAATATAAATAAACTTCCTATCACATATTTATTATTATTATGTGAGAAATTGTATGTGATAATGTTATAAGGGTACTTATCACACTAAAAGGTTTGAGTAGTTCCCCACTACGACGCAAACCAAGAAGTGAAATGGAAATATTCTTAAATATAGGTTAAATGGTCAGATGATATCATTTGATGATACAATAATGATATAGAATATTAGGTGTCGGGGTACTATAAGACATTTATAATTATTCTAATAAAGTTACCCATGTTGGAGATGGTTCCCTAGAACCAACTTTTCCTGACCCAAGCCACTAGGGATCACCTAACTGGTTATAATCTGAGTATGAAAACCACAACCCACCTATAATAGGCTTATAGATGGTGACCAATTATGAGTAGTCATATCCCATACATAAGACTCATTATCCCAATATAAATGTACACACAGATGTCTCCAAGAAAATATAAGTTTGAAAGTAATTTAAAAATGATTCAAATGCTTGTATATATATATATATATATAATCCCAAAATCAGAGTATGGAGAGTACTAGAAAGCATAAGGTCTAAATTCAGACCCACTAAAAGTCAAAATAAATCCTAACCTACTCAAAAAAGGGGAATGATGTCAAATGAAACATTGATGTACAACTTGTCCTGTTAGTCCCTATACTGAGATCCACCTGCTTTCAATCCTCTTAGGACTCTCTCAAATGGCCTCAAGTCTGTATGAGACAAGATATGTGTAGGAAAAGCCCATTCATGGGATTAGTATGACAATACACAGTAGGAAACCCAAAAAAAATACATAAGAATAAAGAGTAGTCATCTCATAAATACCGAGACATGTCAATCAAGATGTGAGATATATTGGTAGTCCAAGATAACCGAAATATACTCATAGAATACACCAAGTTTCAGGTAGGATTCAAATACTTATTTCCACAAGATACTAATTGATTCCTCAAGGTAACAATCTTAAGGTGTTGAAAAGATGTAATTTATGGATATGTGAAGATCATGATACTCAGATGGGGGATCTCACCAAGGATGTTTGGGAGATGACACTAACCATACCGGATAATCTTCTTAGATAGGGGATCGATGCCTAGTGAAATATGGTCTTGCTTATACAATAAACCCAACCTAAAAATAGTTGTAATGATATAAGGTCACCCCGAAAACCACCTAGTGACACCATAAACTCTACCTGCAAACACATAATGAATAGGGGATCACAATCATATTCTGAGGACATAATTTCCCATTTCACCCTCAAAGGGATAGATGTAGGGAATGAAATCAACCAATACTGTTCAATAATAAACAAAATAAGTGTTCCAAACATTCATTGATGAAGTACAATACATGTATATTAGGTACATGATGTGTACTGATAAACATAGATTATCCATTTTGTGCCTGTGTTTCTCCACCTATGCTCTTGTATGCCTGGTTGTGCCCATGTAAACATGGTCATGTTTATGTACTAGGTCATTCCCATACACTATAACCATAGTCATGTATCCTCCATGATACATGTTTTGACACTAATATTGGGCCACCCAATGTGTGGTATTTACCAAATTGTGTGTGATATTTTATTTTACATGTAAACCCTAAAAGCCAAAGAAAGTGGCACATAGATAGTGTTCTTTTGGAGAACATGTCATATAATGCATAATTTTTTAGAAAATCAAAAATTACCTATGTGTTATCCCATGACACTATGTCAAATAGATCCTATTATGATCTCACCCAATGATTATTGATCTAGGTTTGAAGAGTTTTGTTTTCTCCTCTCACAAAAATATGATCATCAAATCTAATTGACAATCCGCCACTATTTCATCACACTATCATCACATACCAGAAATATGATCTAGGGAGAAACTGATTGAATTTTGATATCGATCATCCACCATTGGAGTCACACCTCAATAACATGCTTAACCATAATCCAAACCCATGATATTGTTCTATTTCACTAAATAATGGTCTCACATTAATCGAATACATGGCATTTATTGAGATATTGGTCAAATAAATTAACATTAATGAACATGTGAATAAATGAGAGAAAAAAATAAAAAATAGAACAAGGAACAAACCATAGACATGTTTTAGTTGGCCTTGATTCTATTCCCTTTGAAGGATGAATTGGGAGTATTATTAAAAACAAATCAATTTCACTAAATCCCTTGAAGAATTAATGTGAACACACAATAACGATCACAAAAAAAATCAAACTGTTTGGGGAATTAATCAAAATTTATTATGGAATAAATAAACTAGGATAAATCTATATAAAACAATTTCCAACGTTGATTTTGGATAAATCAGTGATGAATAAATAATATTTTCCTATTCATTGGAGATATCCACAAACTCTAATGTCATTAGCGATCATTGAGGTAATTCAGCTATTGATACATGGTCCTATCCCCCACCAACACTCACCTAGATATCCTCTAAACTCATAAGGATATATAGATAACCCTATTAATTTGGAATAAGTGTTCTTAGATAGATGATCCTATGCCACCATGCCAAAAAATTAACAAATTAAAAAAAATAAGTTTCTTTTATTATTTATTCCTTTAACTACTTTTTAAAAATATTCTAACAAAGATAATTATTATGTCACATTTAGGTTAAAGACCACATTCAAAACACAACAACGGTCATGAAATTCCCATTTGTGCCCCCATTTTGGATTTAATACAATAATTTTATGAAAAATCTATGCACATGATAACAATATATTTAATATTTTTTTACATTGCCACCATGATTAATAGGACTCAAAATATCATGTAATCTTAGCTCCAAGTTCTGATAATATTATTAGTTATATTTCAAATATTTAAACTGAAAAAATATGGATGTTTCTTTCTACCACCTTAGGTATTTCCATCCTGAAAAGAAAAAAATAATACTAAAAAATATATTCATACTAAGCTCACATCTGGGTGTCCCATTCCTAGGTTTTCTTCTAAATATTTTCATGTCTCCACCAAACATGCACTAAGGGAATTTCGTTCCCATAGAAGAACTGCCCCGACTAATCCTAAATCTCTACTAGGTAATTCATAAAGTCATCTCCATCCTCGATGTATAGCTTTCACCAATAAATAAAATGGTATGGGTCATGAACATACATACTCAACTATGACATGTGGAAGAAATCATATACATAGTATACCTATGGTGGCAGGTCCACGCAATATGAATCCACACCGAACCCATTTAGTATCTATTAAGGGACAATAACTATTAAATTTAACTTCACTCTTTGGAAAAATATCCACATCAAGGAAAGACCCTAATTAAAAACATGGTCTCCCTCCTCTAACTCCATACGTCGTTTTCCTTGGTCCACACGATAATTCTGATGTCTCTATACAATATTCATCCTCTCTGGTATGATCAACACCTAATCTATCATAACTCACACCAACAATGTCCCCATGAGTGCTGAATCATGTGGATAAGTCCAAAAAAGGGTGAACTTCTGGGTATCCCACAAAAATATGATAATGGTTACATTAAAATTGTGTAATGGTATCTATATTTATATTAAAACTCCACCATGGGTAGGTGATCCTACGAATTATGGAAAAAGTCAAACATGTAGGCCCACAACATGTCCTATCGAACCTGAATTGTACCCTTAGTCTGGCCATCATTTTGGGGGTGACATTCCATGCTCAAATCAAAATGATTCCTAAAGGATTCCAAAAATCATCCCGATAACCATGAAATGAGAAGAGCGTTAAATTTATAAATGATAATTAATTGAACTTTGTGTTTCTTGATTATCTCATTAACATAAGGGGGTTCTATGTTCCTGAATAAAATCTTCTCTCAAATTTGTATGTTGTGGGATGACTTGGTGAGTTGGTCTATGTTCAACCAGATTGTATTGTGTCCTCCTAAAAATCATGGTAACCCTATCACGAAGTCGAAAAATATACCATCTAACTTATATAATATCACCTATAGGGTTTGAGATAAACCCATAGGAACCTAGTACCCAGCCTTCACCTAGTTACTAGTGACGCACTGAGAGACAAACTCTTCTACACACTTCTTTATATATGACCAATAGAACTGGTGTTAAAGTCTCCATAACTCCATTTCCACACCTAGATGTACCACCAAGAGGGATATATGAAATTACCTCATAACCTCTTCATGATACATCACAATCACCATCATCCTTCATATGAGAAAATTATGTAATCCCCACCTTCAAAAAATCCTCCAGGTGAATGACTAGTGGATATCTAAACCTATAAGGTCTCAAAGTTGGTATCTTCATGATGAGACTCTATGTCATGTTATAAATGTAATAGGATAACAACAATCAACTAAAGGTAAGTTTCACCTCCCTTATACACTGTGTACAACTGTAATGATGCTAACTACTATAATGCATCAATCAATAAATTGAGAAAGAGATCTTTTACTAAGAAAATATTCTTGAAAATGACCCTTATAAAGAGTAGAATATCTCAAAGTCATAATCTTGGAGTACTTGAGAATATCATGGCTGGAATAGAAGATAAAACACTCACACATAAGGTAGTTTCTCCACATATTTAGGGTGAACACAACTACAACTAATTCTAGATCGTTGGTTGCATTGTTTTTTCTTATGTGGTCTCATCTTTTGAGACCCATAGGAAATATTTTCCCACTTTTGCATCATAAAACAACTATGTATAGTCTCTGAGGCATCAAAAATCACTGCATACATGACACCTAACTCTAGAAATATCAAGATAGGGGTGAAAGTCAACACTTTAATAAAATCTTCAAAATCCAACTATCACATCTCTTCCAACACAAAAGGCTACCCATTTCAGGTCAATATAGTAAAAGGTGTTGATATCCTAGAGATATGATACATGAGCCTCCTATAATAGCCTTACAACCCAAGTAATATTCACACCTCTATCAAACTATTAGGTGGATCCCAAGCAAACATTCCCACAACATTCATTGGGTCAAATGATACACCCTCTTCTAAGATGACATGTCCAAGAAAGTGGACCTCCTGAATCCATAAATGATTCTTTTATATAGTCCTATAAATATGGTGATGTTGAAGAAATTCTAGGACCATCCTAAATTGTATAATGCATCTCATATTATGCTAAGTACACTAGGATATCATCTATGAAGACCACAAAAAACCAGTGTATGAATGATTTAAATATTCAGTTTTTGAGTCCCATGAATAATCCTAGTGAATTCATCACACCTGAAGGGATCTTCAATAACTCATATCAACTATAAGGATATATGAATTTCATCTTCTATATATCCCCACCCCATTCTCACAGCTACTGATAGCCTGATCTAACGTCAATATTTGAGAACCATTGCACCCCTATCTACTGATTGAAGAGTTAGGAAATCATCAGTAGTGGATACTTATTCTTTATGGTGACCATACTCAGGTGGAGGTTGTCCACATACAATTTCAATCTCATGTCCGCATTATTAGAGAAAAAAACTAGTGATTTTGAGGGTGACACACATGGTCTAACAAATTTCTTCCTCTCAAATTCATCCAAATTAACTTTCAGATCATGAATCTCCATAAGATCCATCCAACATACTAAAAAAATATAGGGATAATTCAAGGTGTATGTCTATAAGGATGTCTAACTCTTGGTTGGGAGGTAACCCTAACCCATCATCATGAAATAAATCCTTATAATCTCTTACCAATTTGGGAAACTAAAAGACCCTAGAATAAAATACTCCATAATTCATTCTAAACTATTATTGAGTAACTGATTGAACTGTCATATGTATGATCCCATGAAACTCTACCTAGGATTCCATCTCACCCTCAAATTAAAACCTTGACCCATCGCTATGGACAGACCAAATCCCCTTCTTGAAACATTTTATCTGGGCATGAACTATAGATAGACATTCCATACCTAAGATAATATTTTTAGGCCTCATCACTAAAAAAATAGATCCCACAAGAATATCTTACCTCTAAGAGTCATGTCACACTATCAGCAGAAGTGTGAGATCATTGAGTCACCTCAAGCTAGATTCTCGATGTGCAAAGGTTGAGCCAAGGGCTCGACCTAGATCTCTAAGAATCTATATATATAAAGGATAGAATATTTTGTCTCCCACACATGTTGATCAGTACTATATATAATTTAATGAAGAAATATATCATACTTATAATAATTCTTAGAGCCTTTGGGTCATAGGAATTTATTTCCTACAACTATCCTCATCCCTGAACACTATAACCCCGAGCCTACCTTGGGCCACCTGAAGGTGGTTGTAGAAATAGGTCAAACTTAATACCACCTCTAGATACTCTACCCTCTCATTTCCATGTTATCCACCCTTTAAAACACATTACTACTACAATCATATTTTTCGAAGTTGTAATTCAACCATATCTCTTTCAGCTGTACAATGGGTTGAACAATACTGAGTGTGATGTCCCCAATCATCACAAGAGAAGCACTTACTATCCCTAGGATTCATTGAGATATCATGAGATCCTTGAACTACTAATCCTCTATCCATGTATTTTCTCCTAAAGTATATTTTATTTATATATCCTTTTGACCACCACCATCTACCTACTCCTAAAGTGTCAACACTCGTATTCCAACTAGCATGTCCCACTATCTTTGGAACCTCTTATAGGAATATATCCAACACTACGGATCACTCAAGAAATCCAACATAGGTGGGAATGCAGAGAGATATCACTTATATATTGATGTCATTGCAGGATACATGTTAAAATTTCCTTGATCTAAATAACATATATTAAACAAAATTCATAGAGTAAAATGAGTTGTTGGTGAATATCTTCAAATACTATTCCACATTCATAATATCCTTCTAATAAATGCATAATATTATTTATGAACTCTTATTAAAATGTGTCTGGATAAAACTCCTCCCTGAAGAGACACTAAATTTTTTATTAGGATAGAGTTTCCTCATCATGTGACTGAGTCACGTGACTCCACCGTCGCCCAAAAAACACCAAAATAAAACTCACTTTGACTAACAAAATATGATATTTAGGTTCCCTTATATGGTAAAAAACTATGGTGGCTTCTTCTAGAGAGTACTCTACTTCCTGTAGGTCTAGATCACCCTAAAAACTTGTAGGTGAATGCCTTTGTAATTCATGGAGTGCACTTAGCCTATGCACATCCTCAGATGGTGCTACCAACACTAATTTATACTCAATGGATGGTGTAATAAATGGAAAAGAACACAAATATACCACATCCTATACATGAACATGTACTAAAGCATCATCAATCAGTAGATCTACCTTATAATCTCATAGTGGAATCCTGGATGCCTATCTTCATGGAGGAATCTAGAAATAAGACGAAGGCATAACACCTTTAAATTGAATATTTGTGGAGATGACTCAAGAAGGACATGGAACAAAAACAAATTCTTATATGATGAATCATCCAATTATTTCACTACAACTAGTGACTAAAAATTCAAATACAATAAACAGGTTTTCATAGTCATGGTGTATGGATATGTCGGCTACCACACCAACACTTGAAATATTGTATGTCGAGTTAACCTCAAAACACATTAAAACTATTTACATAACACAGAAACAAACCTCAATGTTATACAAAAATCCATACACGAGTCCTAGGATAAACACTTCTATAATACTTCACTATCATGACCTGACCCACCCCCACGTTCCGCATGGCTGCTGAACAGATGAGTATGACAACCCATAGCCTGCATCCTATAGGCTAGGGGATGGAAAATATTTCCAATTAGAAACCTATGACACATGGGATGTATTAGCATAAGGTAATACACACACACAAAAATCTCCAAGTATACACAATGTTGAAAGTAAAGTTAAAATAAAATCAATGAATGTGTACATCTATTATCCCACAATAAGACTATGAATTGAACTACAAAGAATAGGGGCCAAATGTAGTCCCACCAAAACTTGAAATAAAATATAACATTATCTGAAGGAGGGGAATTGTTTCAAATGAATCATGAATATACACCTCTGTTTGTCTAACATAATAGTAAACTCCACCTACTATAGGTCCTACCAGTACTACATCAAATTTCATGTTGTCTGCATAAGATATGACATGTGTTGGTAAAGGAAATGCATGGGTGAGTGTAACAACACCCGACTGGACACCCTGAAATAACCAAACATTAGATTCAATATTAGTCAGATCATTAATGCACAAATATTTCAATCAAGATAAAACACATACTGATAATCAAAGATATCCCAGATATACTCATTAAAGACTCCATGTCTCAAGTAGGTCTCAATTAATATCATACATAGGATATAACACAAGGATTAAAGGTAAATCACATTGGGTAATGCAAAGAAGTTCTTACTAGATCTCAGATGATAAGGCTTCTCAAATTTGGGATCTCACCCATGACCGTTGTGGGATGCCACCAAAATTCATGGAACTTTCTTATAGACAGTGGATCGATACTTAGTTATTGGTTGTCATGAAAATACCGTGAAACATACATAGGAATTGAAGGAATGATAGAGGATCACACCCAAAACCTTTGGGAGACACCATGAACTCTATCTACAACACATACTGTATAAGAGGTCACAATCCTACACTGAATACATAATGCCTCATTATACACTCATAGTGATAGAATATAGAAATTCATGCACCTGATAGTAGTCTATACAGATGAAATCAAGGGATCCAATATGGATCTGAGGAAGTACACAACGTTTATATAGGGTATATGACTTGTACTGTTAAACTAGGATTTACCCATGTTCGTTCTAGTGTTCCTCTACCTATGCATGTGTACACCTTCCCATTCACGTGTAGACATAGCCATGCCATAGTACTAGGCCATACCCATGTACTCTACTGTTCACCTTGTATTCCCAAGGATATGTTTAGATCTAGAAGAACTGGGTCATAGGGAATGTGGTAGGGACTACACAATGTGTGATCTTTTATTTCACTCATAAAAAATAGCCATCAAACTATGGTGAACACATAGTATGTACTTATATATTATATTTCATGTAATGTGAAATTTTATATAAATTCATAAATTCTTTACACATTCTCCCATGCCACTATCACCACTGAATGCACTGACGACCTCCCTTAAAGATTGGAGATCTAGTTTGGTTGAGTTTTTCCATCAACTTTGACAATAATTTATCCATTAAATGTGACCGGGAAGCCACCACTGTCAAATTTCACTAACACTGAATAAAAAAACCACGAAACGAGAAAATATTGATCTGACCATGATCTGGATCATCCAATATCATTTTATCACCTCGACCACACCCTATATCAGAAACATCACTAGTGGTATAGATCAATAGCACAAAATAACGGTTTCTTAATGATCAAATATTGAGTATTCATTGAACGACCTTACAAGAAATTTCCAATGATAAACATGGAAGGAAATTGGTTAGAAAACCATAAAACATAAAATAAAGAATGAACCTTCGACGTGATTTTTTTAATCAATTTATATTCATTATAATGATGAACCAATATTATTATAAAAAAATAATTACCGTAAATCCCAGTAAGAATAAACCCAAACCTATAAGCATGGTTGACCTGTGAATCTTACTATTAGAATAATTGATCTTCCGTCATCATGGGAAAAATAAATGGAAAAAAATCCTTATAAAACAATATCCTACCTCGAGTTAGGATCAATAACTAATGAATAATGAATTTTTGTTATCATCACTGGTGATATCCTCAAACTCTAATATCCTTGGATATCCTTAGGGTAATTCAATTTTCAATAGATGATCCCATCACCCATTGAAACTCATGAAGATCTCATATAATATCCCTGTTTTATATTTCCAACCCTAAGGATTTTGAGTAAGAATTCTTATAGAGGTAAGTATAGGTATCTTTGTAAAAACATAATATAATAAATAGATAAATTTATTTAGTTTATTAATTATGTTCAATTTTTTTTAATAATTGTCTGATGCCGATAAATATGATGTCATTCCAAGGTAAATTACCACATTCCAGACTCAATAGAGGTCTCATATTTTAAATTTGAGTCCCCATTAAGAATCCATTACATTATTTTATGAAGAATCCATGCATGTTCTATTTTTATATTTAATATATTTATTATATTAGTAATAATATCACTAGGCCTCAAAATATCATGCGTTCATAATTCATGACTTTGTAAATATTATTAGATATATATTTCAAATAATTACATGAAAAAATATGTTACCAAACTTCTATGTACTTTATGATTATTTATATTCATGGTTATTGAATTTTAATAATATTATTATCATATCATTATATTTATTTTATGTAACATTATATGGTATAATTTTTTAAACGGTAAATGCCATATAATGACTTGTACCATATTCAACCCACAAGTACATGATTTATAACAAGGGTATTACTTTATTACATTTTATGGATCCTTTTGGTTTATATTTTTAGTGAATTATGAAAAATATTCCTCAAAAGTGTACATTTTTCTTAGAGTGTACATTATTTCTCCAAAAAAATTTCTTAATAAATTCACACTTTCTTCATTAAAGGAAAATACCATAATAAGAACTCTAAATTTATTAACATTTCTACTCAAAATTAATCCCTATTAAAAATTATTTGAAAAAATCATTTGAGAAAAAATCCTAGTTAGGGAGATAAAAGAAAATAATCAATTTACACTATTTTTAAACAAGAATTTAAATAATAAATTATTTCTTTTTCATAATAAACATATAACTTAAAATATTTGTTTACTTTTCAATGAAGAAAATAAATTTATTTATAGATTTAATATAAAATTTCACATTTAATCATAAATTATAAATCATAAACATACAGATTTCTTAAAAATAATGAAAAATCATGAATATATTTCCTTGAAAAACAATCATTTCACCTTTATTTTGGAAAAAAGTAGTAAACTTTTCCCTAAAACATACGCTCAATTTCATACCTTTTGAAATAAAAACATTTCCAATATAAAACATTGAATGAATATCATATATGTAATGTGAGATTTTCTCCTAACATTAAACTTTATAAGAACCCATATATTTGAATCATTTGGCCATATAGTTCCTATATCATTTTGTAGTAACCTATCAACGGTAAAGTCCAACACATTTCCCAATGTGTTGAAGAGCGGTATAAGGATCACCTATCATTAATATAAAATTATAAATAACCATAGAATGAATGAAAATTTATAAAATACAATTTAACCGTAAAACACATTTGAAATATACTTCAATCCCATGAGCAATAAAACTTTTAAATATATTATGAAAATGTGAATAAATTTTCATTTCCCTAGAATTTTATTTAAGATAAAAATTTATAAGATATTGGGATAACATTTTTCTTTAAAAAAATACATGGAAAATTTTATAGGAATCATGATAATGAATAATTGATATTATGGTTTGTAAAATTGGTCAAGTTGTATACATAAAACCAAATTGTTTTTTACTTTTGAAAAAAAATTAAAATCACTCATACTGTAAATTCTTAAAAGAATCGTTTTTTAACCTTTAAAAATAAATACAAATGTAGTTTAAATTTAATTTTAACAATAATTAATTTATAAGTAATAACATTATTGTAACATTTTATGTACAAGGATATGTATGATAAATTTTAGGAAGGAATAATTTAAAATAATGTTTTAAATAAAAAACCCTTACATTTAGTCATTTTTAGTTTTATATATTTTCCAAATGTTGAATAATTTTTTTATTTTTTTTATTTATTAATAACTTTTTTCTTGTCCATTTTATTAAATTATTATTTTTATTTTATTTATTACCACAACTTATTTATTTACTAAAATGGTTAAGTTCACATTGGATATTTTGGGGTTGTTCACTTTATAATATCAAAAAATGGTGTGTTGACCATGATAAATGGGGTTATAGTTACATTACCTAAAGAATAACAAAAATTTTATAAATACAATACTTTTACATTAAATAAAATTTCAAAATATCAATTAATGATGTCATGAAAGGATAATTAGATCATTTCATTGAGATGGTGGTCAGTATGTACATATGAACGACATTTGAGTTTTTAAAAAGTGTGGAATAGAAATACAATAGATAATATTTTAATTTTAAAAATTAGTAAATTTTTCAAAATTCCATATTTATCAATTATTTATATCTTAATGGAAAAACATGTGTGTTGGTATTCCACACATAAACACAAGCAATGTTATTAATTTTCAATGGATAGGAAGGTTAAAAGGAAATGTAATATATTATCAATAAATAATCAAAATAATTTCTTATAAATAGTATATATTAATTAAGTATATCTTTATAACCAATTTTTTGAGGGGGTGACAGAAAAAAACACATCACTTTGTGGATGTGGTAGTCCACATATATGCACGGAAAATGTTATCATTTCCCATAAGATTCAAAAGAGATAAAAAAGAGTTATTACAAAAAAATAATAACATTAAAGGATAGATAAGGTACTTATCTCATTATGGTATTTATTTTAGAATATATTTTAATGAGGCTTAAGAATAAATCATCTTAACATTGGTCAGTTGGAACATATACCGCATCCCTAGATATTTCTCTTTGACAGTATCTTAAAGCCTTATAGGAGAGGTCTTTTGAGAAGACCTTGATCTATAACGTGTGGGGATGTATGTTATTAAATTATTTTTATAGTTTTTAGTGGAGATGAATGGATAAATATATTTATTTTGGAGAGTATGTTGTTTTTTATAAGTTATAGGAGTGGAACACTTGTAATTTTTCAATGTTTGCAAGTAATATTAAAGTCTTAATCAATGAAAAGTGGCTCCAAAACATTCTATTTATGAAGCTAACATGAAAATTATAGAAATTAAAAAAATAATTAATAATTAGTAAAATATTATTTGTCCTTATCACATATTTTTTATCTTTTTTATTCTATTTTACCCCTTTTCACATTTATTAGGGTTATATAGTTTTCTCAAGGATATTATTCATACTGACAAAAAATAAAGCTGAAAATTTTAAAAAAATTTAACTTCATTGTTAAATTTATTAAATAAAGTTTTCAATATTATTTTTTATGATTTAAAAATTAATTTTTATATAAAAATGAAAACAACAATGAAAGTGGTTTTTAGAAAATGTCCATTTTAAGAATAAAAATAAATTTAAATCCAAATAAAATATAATTATAATTAAAATTTAATTAATTGTATTATTTTAAATAAAATTGGAATAATTTTACTTTCAATAAAATAAATAAAAATTAGTAATTTTTGAGTAATTGAAATAAATGGCTATTTTTATAAAAATCAACAATTTTCACTCTTCACCTAAAAATGATGTTTTCAAAAAAATTCCAAACAATTAAACCTAAGATAAATTTTACTATATGATTTCATGAATAAAACCCATAATATAAAGTTCAATTTATAAAATCATGATTTTTAACTTTTAGATAAACCATGTCATACATGGAAAAGACTTTAGAAAAATAAAATTCTTCCTCTTTTGATAGATAAATTATATAAATCCACTTATAAAAGTATTTTGAATATGAATCCATATAATGAATACATTTGAATCATAAGATTTATATATTTCTACTATTTACTAGGTTTTTACATTATCCCCCCTTTAAGAAACTACATCCTTGAAATTTCATTTTTATTTATACAATTATGGTATTATTTCCTCAGAGATTTTTCCGATTCATATGCTACTTACTCAATCATATTATTATTTTATAAAATGAAAACCAATTGAATCACCTTATTTAATTGTACCTAATATCTATGATCCAAAATATGAACAAAATATTCTTCATAAGATATATTCTCTAATAACTTTACCACTATAGGTATAAAAACAAGAAATGGATTAGGTACATACTTCCATAGAAAAGAAACATGAAAAATATAATGTAACTAAGATAAAAATAGATCCAAGAATATGTGAAATTAAATTAATCTCATTTTCCCCAAAATTTCATAGGGTCCATGAATTGTGGGATCAAGTTTAAATTTTTGCCAAAATTCATTACACCCTTCAGTGTGATGTTTTAATCAATACGTGATCATTTACCACAAAATAAATGGTTTTCATCAAGTTATATGAATAGCTCATTTTCTTACTTGGTTTGTCCCTCAGGTGGTTTTGAATCATCTTTAACTTCTCAACCGTATCTTCTACCATATCTAATATTAATAATTTACTCTCAATGAATTTGTCCCTACATGATGGAGTCCATAACCGTTTTTATATAATACATCAAGAGGTTCCTTCTGTATACCAAGATAACAACTATTTTTATAAGAATATTAATTAAATATATATTTTGATCCAAAATTCTCTAATAATATAATGATAAAGATTTAATTGTATCCACTAAATTATGAATTGTTTAATTTGATTATCCTTGAGATTATGGATGAAACGTTTTTCTAAAAATTCAATTCAGTACTTATCATCTTATAAATTACATTCCAAAAATTTGATGTAATCCTAGGATCATGATCATATATAATGGTGTGGGGGGTTCTATGTTACTTAACTATCTCCATAATATAAATTATTGAAAACTGATACAAACAAATAATATATAAAATATGTTAAAGATGAATTGATTTAAAAAAATGATCAGAATTATCCTAAATAGTATTAATAACTCA
This sequence comes from Viscum album, assembly GCA_963277665.1. Taxonomy (NCBI): domain Eukaryota; kingdom Viridiplantae; phylum Streptophyta; class Magnoliopsida; order Santalales; family Viscaceae; genus Viscum; species Viscum album. Next base: position 727,335,312 of record OY728166.1, read on the forward strand.
ATATGTCTTTGGAAAACCAATTATGAAATCCATGGATATGTTCTCCCATTCCCATTATAGCATTGAAAAAGGTTGAATCATCCCTTTCAATAAATATCATTCAGAGATAACATGATGAATATTTAATGATTTCATGTTAAAATAAACTATATAATTCTTTATAACACCCCAAAAAAATATTACCAAAAGTATCTATACATCATAGTACTACTATGATGAATATGAAATGAATAGTTGTGATATTCACTTAACTATTCATTATTTAACTAGGAATAACTCAGAACACATAATCTTTTTCCACATTATATAACACCTTAATTATAAACATTAAAATTAGGAAATATACAATTTTTTTTATCAATTCAACTATTTCTGGAAAACCATGATCTTTCATTCAGATGGATTAATTTTGTCTGAAAAAGACGACCACTATGATACCTGAGTGGAAAGAGAAGAAGATTCTGTATAGAAAATTTCCCAAAAAATATTTATAAAATCATTAATTAAAGGTACATGTTCTGGACTTAACATATTTAATGATGAATTATCATTCAAACATAAGGAATCAGATACCTTGTTTTTTATTCTTGGATGATATTGAATTGTGAAATCATAACCCTTAATTAGTTCTATCCATATTCTCTCCCCCATGTTCAACTATTTTTGAGTGAATATATACTTTACACTTTTATGATAAATACATATTTCTCAATTATGTACATATAGATGATTCCTTTCTAATTTTAAATCAATAATAACTATAGACATATCAACATCATGTGTATGATAATTATTCTATGGGGGAATCAATTGATGAGATTTATATGTGACAAATTAGTCATTCTGTATCACAGAGAAACAATGGCTCGTCAAAGAAGCATCACTGGAAATAAAAAATTAACAATTACTTGTTAGAAAATCTAAAAATACATTATAAAAAATATTTTATTTATATCTAGGAAATTTTTTTCATATACCTTTTTCTAGATAAATTTTACTCCTTTTCAAGTTAATGTAGTTATTGGTTAAGACAAATGATAAACTTTTTCAATAAACCATCTGTAGTAACCCTATTATCATAAAATATTAGTAAAATTTATAGGACCTGGACACTCTTAAATCACCATAGTTTTTTAATGATAAAATATTATGCTATATTTTGAAATATTAATCCTAAGGAATAAAATTATTTATACCAAAAATTATCATTCACTAAATATTCCATAAAATATCTTTTCTTTCAAAGTATGAAAAAATATCCTTTGATGTTTCTTGTGATCTTTATATATACTAGTGTATATAAGAATATCATTTATTAACACAAAAAATAATTATATAAATAATTATAGAACAATGTATTCATTAGATCTATAAATATATATGGTTCGTTTGTTAACAGAAAATTAATAACCAATAACTCATAATGGTTATACCATTTTTGGAATGCCATTTTAAGATTTTACTCTTCCTTTTCATTTTGATGAGGGTACCCAAACCTGAGATCAATCTTCTAAAAATATTATTCTCCATAGCATTGATAAAAGAAGTCATTTAAATGAGGAAACATATAAATGTTCTTAAAAAACATGTCATTGAGTTCTCTATATTCAATGCATGGTCAAGTGGAAACATCATTATTTTTAATAATTAGAATAGAGGAACACCATGGTAAAGTTATAGAGATTGTTAAACCCAAATTAAGTAATTCTTGTAACTAACTTTTCAATTCTTACACCTCAAATAAATCCATTTTATAGAAAGGTATTTAAAATGGTTTAGCATTAGATATTAATTCAACAATAAACTTATCTTCTCAATCAAGAATTACACCAGGGTAATAATTAAGAAGTTCATCTAGATATTCGGTTACTATATTCGAATCATCAATTTGAACAATTCCTTTATTTTTAAAATTATGTTCAAGATAACATTCACATACATCTATTGTTTATTTCTAAACTTATTTTTATATTATTAAAGTCATGAATTCATTATTATATATAGATGTGAACTCATTATGAAAAATAAAATTTTTAGCAGTGCGATTTATCTTAGCTTGATAATCTAAAATCTAATATATACCCAAAATAAAATCATACATTACAATTATAAAGAAAAATGGTTTTTAGCAAAAACCCATTCCAAATGTGATAATATGAATATTTCTAAAAATTATTGTTTCCTTTATACTACCACAAATAGTTTTTACCAATGGTTTTAGCTTCATTTATTAGGTTGATATTTTCATTTTAATTTCAATTGAACCAGATATAAAATAACATGTGGATACAAAATCAAATAATTCATTAGAATAATCCTAATAAAAAAGTATGTTAGCTATTGACACATAATTTGAGGGTCCCACATCTACCATAGTAGTAATAAATTACTTTAATATACCATTTAATTATTGATCATTATGATTATCAAATTAAGTAACCAACTTTATAAATCCATTAGAATAACGTCCTAACTCATTAAAATTAAAAACATTTACTACCTTCTTTTAATTACCGGTTTGTCTATTCACTTCTATCTTTTCTTTATATTATTGAGCCATGTTTCCATGCTTTTCACATCGGTAACACTTCATTGATCTCATAATACATTATCAAGAATTATTTTTTCCAAAATTATCACAAGAGGGTAATTGAATTTTCATAGAATAAAATTTCATTTATGAACACATCCCCAATTATTTTAAATTAGATATCTTCTTATCCATATTGTTGTAAATTTCCAAAAATTCCATCTCAACATAATCAGAGCACCAAAAAATTAACTTATAACTTATTGAACTCATGAGTCACAAGATCCCTTTATAAACATGGATTAAAAATTAGTAATATTGATAAATTTTGTTATAATAGTCTAGAAAAACATTTGTTACATGACTATAAAATATTGTAAAATTATATTTATAGGTTGAAAATAGTCCTCCTCCTTCTACATCAACTCTAGGAATTTCATCTTTATTATAATTAGAAAAAAAAATTAGGAATATAATTTTAATTTAAGGTATCACCAAATAATAACCATTCTCTAGAATCTATTTTATCCTTTTCATTAGTGTTATTAATCAAACACCACCATTTTCCAAATTCTTCTTAAAACTAATTAATAGAAAGCTTAACCTATAATTTTTAAAAAATTCTATAACTCCAAAAATATTATGTAAAACATTAACACATACTTTATAATTCATTGGGTTTGATGATCCACCAAAATATGAATGGTTATATTTCAAAAAATACTCTACTGAATACATGTTCATTTATAGATAATTTAATCACTATATTGTTTGGGTTACACCGTTAATAGCTACGTTGACTAAGATAACAATTCGATACATTTTTTTCTTCAATCAATTACGTGTTAGTGGATCAGAGATATATTTTCAGACCCATGTACATATAACCAGTTACCAATCTATCATTTTTTTATTTTTTATTTCTAAGTCATTTTAAATTTGGAAGATAATTTTTCACTTATTGGTTGAAGCATGAGGCCATTAGATTACTGGTATATAAAATCAACTATGTAGAAATAGTTGTAAAAACCAATGAACCATTGTAGGTCCCACTAGCTAGTAGGTGGTAATCCGTCAACCCTCTGTTGGAGGTTTTGTAGGTGTATTAATTCTATTTACACTCATTGGATCATCAATGAGGCCTAGTGGATAGTCGGTGACACCACTAAGAATTTGTTTTAGCAAGGCATGAATCTCATATTTTCATTATTTATGTGCTCTAAAGTGATTTTCTTATATCTCTCATTCTCCATGATGGGGTATATTTATTCCGGTTGATGTGTGGGTCTCTATTGATTTTAATTTGGGGAGTTAGACCCATTTAATTTTGTTTATTCTCTCTTTCCCAAAGAATTTTATGACTCATGAATCTAGATCACTAGATCTATAATGAACATAGATATTTTACTTTGTTTTCTTCAAATATAGGTTTTTTCAAAATTGATATCTTTCTATCCCATTAATGGGCTAAAAGGACATATTATTTTCATTAATCTTAAGGTAGGTGTGTCTATCATATGGTCAAACCCTTGGCATGAATTTTTTATGATGTTTTCACTTTGTATAAATTATGAAATTAACTATCAAAAAAGGATTTTTGGGAAATAGAAATATTTTCAATATTTTTTTTATGGAAATCCATCGATACATACAATATGTTTTCTAAATTTAATCAAAGATTATTTATATAAGGAAAATGGGTATTTAAGAGGAAGAGTAGTTTGGATCGCAATATAGATTTTTTTGGAAATGTGGTATTAGATTTGAAATATATATTCTATAGAAATTGTATTATAAAACATTTTTTTTCATTCATATAATGATAAAATCAATAACATTGAGTATAATATAGTGTGTGGGAAAAACAAGGATGAGAACTGATGAAGTAATCTATCACTAGTGGAGGGGAACCTAATTTTATGAACAATGGGGGTGATCCATTCCTAGTAGCTGAGGTTCCAATATAGTAATATTAACTTATGTAATCTAGTTTTCCATTTTTGTCTTAGTGGATTTATTATGTACACCATTACATCATGGATTTACCTATTTAAATGATTTATGTTTAAATTACATGTATGATCATTCCTTATGATTTATCCCAACATGATTTTCATATGGATATTGATTCTTGAAAACATTTTTGTTTATATTTATATTAAATTTGATATGTGATATTTCATATTTCAATATTTATTTGATTATGATTTTTTAAAAAGGAATGGAATGATTTTGAAAGGAAAACCAAAGGATTATTTTTGAATTTATTGTGATTTATTTTTAAATATTATCAAAATCTATTTTATTCAAGAACTAATGAATACACATGGTGAAGAATTATATTTATTATAGGTGGTATATTATGAGGATCATTAGATAAAATCCTATATTTTTATTTTTCGTTTTTATATCCTTGGTTTTGTAAGATTCTTTTTAAGGGAAGGGAGGCATATAGTGGTGAAGTATTCAAGTTAATATTTCTATTATGTTGGGTTGGGGAAGATGTGACATATAATCATGTGGTTACAGACCGATGGGTTGTTTTGGGATCTGTTCTTTTAATAGTATTCATATTGTTCATTGATACTGTGTTATGTAGATGTTTGATATCACCTTTTTGAAATTTTTTTGATTTACGATATATTATTTTTATTTTTTATGTTTCTATTACTAAATCAATCATATCATTTTTATGTTGAGAGTGAAATTGTTCCCATATTCCATTTGTATGATACCCAGGTTCTTATCACCAAGCCATGGTGATTGAGAATGCATTTTAGGCCTCATGGAAGGCTGATTTAGGTAATGATATTGGTTGAACTAGGATGTTCTGTTACAAATTGGTATCAAATTTTATGTTATTATAAATCATATACTCATACTTGTGTATCACCAACTTATTCTTAGGGTGTTATTAATAGAAAGAATATAGGACAATCAGAGATCGAGGGATATCATGGTTGTGTACATAGATAGCTCAATTTCATGAAAATCCATAAGTTACCATGGAACATTCAAGGTGGACCATAAACATTATTTTGGTTATAGTAATTTTATTATTAGATCCATAAATTTATATTTTGATAATGTAATCAAATCCAATAATAAATGGTTTCCAATATTTTATTTTATGTTTTACACACCCTCTAAGTATAATAATCCAGAATTATATAGAGAATACTGCAGAGTAAGCACCATTGGTAAATCCTCTAGCTTCCCAATTTATAATGGAAAATATATTATAAATGATCCAATATATGGGCTAATTCACTAATATTGAACCCAAACAAATGGTGGAACATTATTCATAATTTACTATGGGACATCCATAAATCTTTCATGGGGATAAGAGTCCATAGTATGAAGTGGATTTGATCAATATATTTAAATGATTATCCATTTTTTTAGAACTCTATAAGTCTTCATGGTATTATTAGGCACATATATACTTGAAGGGATAGAATGGATGTGGTTGGAATATATTTTACAATCCATGTTTCATGATGACCTCATCTAGAATGACTTCAAGAATGACTTCTATCTTATATCATATCCTTAGACACAAGGTGTATAAAATTCATGGGAATTCATTATTTTGGAGTGGGGGATCATGTTTTCATGAATTATTATACTCGGTTTGATGAGATAATGAACTTGTATCTGGAGATTATTTCTAACAACCATCATAAGGCACAAAGGTTTGAAATGGGTTTAATGGAAATTATTATATCGATGATTTTCATTACATCCCAACCCTCCATTGTGGATGTTATCGACAAGTATTATATGTCTAATGAGGATATATATAGGTATAAATGAATTTATGAAGTAATAGTGATAGTGGGAGTTAGCTAGATTTTTCATTATAGTATGAAAAGGAATTGAGATAATTAGTTCAGTGGTGGTGTAAAGTTTGAGAAATGAACATTAGTGTAGAGTTAGGTGGTATGTTACCAATGTGTAAAAAAGCGTCACCTCGAATATAACAATAATGGAGAAAATAGGGTGTGTTACACATGTGGAAAATGTATAAATATTCATAATTTGATTGAGAGATAATACCAGGGTAGTAAAGTTGGATCTACGTTCACTAAGTTATATCGATTTATACATGACACACAAAAGGGGTGGGATTTCCAAGTTACTCCAAGTGTAATGTTTAGGTTGAGAAGAAAGGGTAGGACAAGGTTGGGAATCTGTATATAGACGGGTGTGTACCTATGGAGATAGAAGTATTACCAACTACTGTGAAAGGTATAACATTTTTTAAATATTCAATGGTTATGTATTTCATTAATACAAGTAAAAATAATTCCTTTATATTGACCAACGTTATTGGTATGTTGGTATTGCATTTAGAGATTATTATTTTCATGATGACTTATTCCACACCATTAGAAATGAAAATGGACCATGGTTTTAAATGATCTAAGTATTGGGATATTATTTATGATTATAAAACCATATGGGATATTTTAGTTCTTTATAATCATATATTTGATCCTATTGTTGGAATGTATTGGGTGATTAGATATAAAACCTATATTGATATATATAATCACTAGGTATAGTTAATTTCTCTAGATAGATTTAGTCACATCTTCTCGGGTGAGTGGAATCTAAGGATATGGAGGTCTAGTCCTATTGTTCATAGATATAAGGTGATCTCTATATAGTTGTGATATTTGTTAATTGATTTCATTGTACCATGTTTGTGTGCCTCTATTCTTATGGTATTGTGTGAATATATGGATGTTTTTAAGATGATTTATCTAGGTTTCCGCATCAGAGGTGTTTAGTTCTCTATAGACTTTATTCTAGGGATAATACCCATTTCTATACCTTCATAACACATGAACCCATCTAGATTTAAATAATTAAACAATAAAACTAACGATCATGAGTTTATTTTTTTATTCATCACAGTATTTCACTCTAGGAATCTCCATTGATCTATGAAAATAATCCAGTTATGAGGCATTGATTTTTTTATTATTGGCAAAAAAACTAGGTGACAACGAATAATGAATATCCCTTTCTTTGGATTGAAATTTTTTTGAACACCTCAACGATGATAAATGGTTTTAGAAAATTAACCTAGGTTTGGGTACCACTAAGTAATTGTTATAGAGGATGATATACCTAAGATGATATTCAATGAGAGGTTTTGAAATTATGAGTATTTTATTATTTTTTTGGAATTAATAATGCTCATGTGGTGTTTATTAAATTTATGAGCTAATCATGTCATTTGTTATTGGATTATTTTGAAGTTGTTTTCATGGATGATATTTTAGTTTACTATAGATTATAAGAAGATTAAAATGATAATATTAAAATCATCTATGGATATCTAAGATAAAATCATCCATATAGAAATTTATTTAAATGTTAGTTCAGTATTTATTAATTGAAATGTTTTGGCCCCCTGGCTTCTAAGAAGGGTGTCTTAGTGGATCATTATAAGATTCATGTTGTGAGTTATTGGGACTATCCTAGAAATGTTCTTCAAATATGAAGTTTCTTTTCTTTGTCAGATTAGATGACTCAATAGGGGGGGGGGGTGAATTAGGTATCTATAAAAATTTCTGTTAAAAAGGATCTTTACAAAATTATATCCCCTAATGATAATAATAAACAAAGTTAGTTTGTAGTGGATTAATAAAAGTCTTGACAGGTCAATTTGGTTCTTAGAAGATTGATTAGTTCTCAGCTTTACAAATCTAAATATTAGAAAAACTTTAAAAAAACCCTACTGATTCAAAATAGATGTAAAGACTTGCTAAACTAACTGTCAATGATTAGTTTATCTTAATGCCAGAAATACCAAATAGATAAAAATATAAGATAAACATCATAGTAGACAAAACAAGAGGTTCAGTCTCAAGTAGTGACTTAGTCTTTTCTACTTGATGATCACCTACCACCAAGCAGTCTATATTAATGAACTTTTGATCCACACCCTAAATCGAGGTTCACAATAGCACACATGATTTTCAGGCCACACTTGACCTCTACCATAGTTATATGTGGGTAAAAACAAATAAACAGATCACACAGGATCTCTTCCACAGTTCTACGTGGGATACAAGTGTATTAAGGGATTGAGAGTGTAGATATTTTGTTGTCCTCTGGTTTAGTTCAGGAGACAACGTGTAAGATTCAAACAGATATACACACTGCTCAAATAGCAATGATAATAACACAACAGAGTTATGAAAGAGAATATGGTTTATAAGTCCTTGTGTCATTTGTAGTAACGCTCTGGATTCGATGTATGTTATGGAAATGATATTCGAGTCATCTTATGAATGTAGGAATCAGAACAGAGTGTCATAGTTTCTTGTGAAAGTGTTCAACTCTTCTTTTTGAGTATTTTCAGCAAGATCCAGTAGATAGTTTCTAGGTGAGCCCAAGATTTTAGTTTCTCTCTTTTCAATATTATGAGTTTTCCCAGTCTATGTTTCAACGTGTTCTTAAATCTCTATGTGCTTCTGTATATCTTGGTGTAATCATTCTTTTTTGAGGTCTGGTTGATGTACTTTTATACTTTAAGGTCTACTAGGCATGAAGATCTATGAACGTGCATGTACCTCATACTCTCTAGGGATAGTCATACAGACAACATTAAATAATGTTATAAACATTAATTTTTCTAAATATGACCATTGGAAATAAATTTGAATTATTAAAATTGAAACAGTTATTTATGACCATTAGTGAGTCATGTTTGGTCTATTGTCTTCGGTTTGGTAACATCGGTGTGTCATATTCGGTGTGTTGACTTCGGTTTGTTGACTTCATTCTTTCATCTTCGGTGTGTCATATTTGGTGTGTTGACTTCAGTCTGTCATATTCGGTGTGTCATCTTCGGTGTGTCAACTTTGGTGTATCGACTTTGGTCTGTCATCTTCAGTGTTTCTTCTTCGGTGTGTTGACTTCAGTGTGTTGTATTCGGTCTGTCATCTTCGGTTTGTCATGTTCGGTGTGTCGAATTTGGTGTGTCGACTTCGGTGTGTCGAACATTGGTGTGTCAAACAAAACATCAGTTCCTAGGAATCTAAAAAGGTTATGAAGTGTCTGTCTTACAAAAATCATTACAAGACTAAGTTTTATCCAAAAATACATGTATAAATAATATTTTAAACATATTTATTCATGAATATAGGTTATTGATTTATTTAAGTATATTTTTCTATATGACATAATTGATTTAGAGAGAGATATTAAAAAGGAATGAAAGTGTATAATTTGTATATTGACATTATTTTTTATTATAAAAACTACATTAATATTGAGGGTCCAAAAAACTCCACCTTTTTGATAACCACAAATTATGGCATACATGAAAAAATAGAATAAAGATAGATTCACATAGAATACCACACTAAATGGAAATATCCAATATAACTCATGTCTTCCCTTGTTTGAATTTATAAAACAAATCACCCCCTTAATAAATGGATTAAGGTGAGTACATGCCGAGAGTCCTAAACCAGAAAACTCCCCCTTAGATAAATAATGTATGCCTTATTTTCTCACCCCTTTGGGATTAGAAAAAAAAATAAATAATTATGGTGAAATAACAAAAAATAAGGAAAGCATAAAGTGTTTCATTAAGAGTCATAAGAGTACAAGACAAACAAAAAGACCAAATCACTATAAAAAACCCCTCACTAAGGTTTTGGATGTTGAAGAGTGTTTCCTTTGTCTGAAGGATCCAAGGGACAAGGAGAGGGTTTGGTAGAGGCAGAGGAAAGAGGTGGTTTGAAGATAACACCTGGAAGGGAAACACCTGTAGGAACATTAGCTACAAGGGTAGGCCGCCTTTTTGAAAATACGTGACTGGGAGGTTTCTCTGTGATAATCGGTCGAATCGTGAAAAGATCCTAAGACACCAACATTGGAGTAGGAGGTCAAGAGGCAGTACCAATTGAAGCAGCTGGAGGGAACACAATAGCCTCGACCTGAACATGCAAATAAGGTTTGAGCAGGTTGATGAAGTCACTAATGATTTCACCACCATATTGCATGGATTTCTCAAATTCATCCTTATTTTCTATAAATTTACTCCGCCAAGAGGGAAAACTCTTTCAGTTGAAGGACTATCTTCTTGAATACTTCGGTTACTGGAGGAATTCTAAAATTTTCTGCGAGAAACATGAAGTTATTGATGAGATCATTATTGGAATAAATATTAGTGAAATACTTATCCACCTATTCCTGAATCACTTTATGAGCTGCAGATGATTCATTTCTCCACTGCCTGACCATATTTTAGACATGGTATATATTTCGATGTACTTTTTCAAGGGTTTCTTTGTTTGGAAAAATCCAATGTTTTTGAAGATCCTCTTTCATCACAACCTTGAGAGACTCCAAATCAGCAATAGCACTTTTCCCATGCCTGGAACTGGATGGGCTAGTCAACATTTTTCCAAGCCCTTCTTTCATCTTCTTTAGGTCCATACTGAGTAGATGAGTTACCATGTGCCAAAGAACATCCATAACACCACTAAAGGAGATCTTCAAGTCAGAGGTTAAATATTTTAACTCATTTCTCATCTTTCTAACTTCTTCTCTCAGCAAGGTATTGTTTCAAATAATAGTTTATGCTATAGTAATGTGATTTTGTTGAATCTATGAGATCACCATTATTACAATATTTGTTTCATCAACATCTGAGATACCTATGAAGGTGTAGGCTTCACTTCTGGATCCAACTGAGGCTATAATAGACTCACATATCTCATTTTTTGATTTTTTCCAAATCAGCCTTAGTGAAATAGTCACTGGGCACTGTATGAGATACTTTTTCTACTACTGGAGGACCAACTAGAAGAACAGATGCAACAGGTTCTGGTTCAACTTGAAATTGTGGAGCAGGAGGAGAATGCATCCTCTCTTCATCTAAGACATACTCTAAATCAAAAATAATGTATCCCAGATCATTATTCCATTCTCTTGTACATGTCCAGTATCATGGAACAACAATATCAAATCTGATCCTTCATCACAGAGGCTTAGGAACCACATCATCAACATCAAATTCTTCATCCTAGTCTTTGACCATAACAACTTGTCTGGGAACAGGACCCAACTGAATTTTAGGTTCTGCTTGTGCTCCAGCTACATCCAATTTACCAGGCACTTCCTCAATTTGAGGCACTGAAACCTCATGTTATTATTTTTTGTTCATTATCAATAAGATCATTAAATTTATGAATGATTTCATGTTTTTTAGCATTAGGAATGGGTGATCTTTCCTCATGTTCATCATCTCTATGACTAACAACCAGTGGATCAACATGCTCAACACCCTGACCAGCTCCATGTACAGATTCCTCACTAGATCTGTCAATCACTTGTTGTCCCATTTTTAAAGACTCACTCACATTCTCAACATTTACTCCATCATTACCATCATCATCATCATAATCATCATCATCATCAACATCATCTGATTCCTCATCTGATTTTATAACATAGTCTTCAATTACAGTAACTTCAGTTTCTTCCTCATCCTTATCACATAATAAAGGTTCTCTTGAGGGTAAGTCCAAAGGTGGACTAGCAGGTCCATAAGACATATCTTTGGGACATTTAGAAATATTAGGATCACTCCTATCATAAAAATAAGATCCTTCTTCCCTTGGCACTTTAGGCTCATCTTCCTCAACAGAATATACTAAAACCTCTCATGGTTTGAGACCTAGATCAACTTGTTCCTTTGTTCTAAAAGGGTGGTCAACTGGATTGAAATACTCATATATCCTCTTCTCATCTCCTACGCAACATCTCTTCCAAAGGTTCCTGAATATTTTCATCCTCTTAAAAATTAATTTTTGAAGACCAAAGTCACTACAATAATTTATCACTTCATCCCCATCTTCCACACAACCTACCCTTTTCAACGTGTTAGAAATCATCCTTGGATAGTACATGAAGGTTTCCTTCATGGATGGATTAATTAGATCAGAGATATACAACATTAGATACATACATAGGTTCACTTTTATCCTATGTTTCAACAAAAATATCAAGAAAGCATCATGATACTTCAAAGTAGAGAAATCTCCCTTCCTTGGGAATATTTGATGTTGTATGAACTTAAAAGGCAGTCTTACTTATCCTTTGAAATAATTTTCAACAGTCCTCCTGAATTCTCCATTTCTAGCCACCTCATTTAGAGAATCTTTATAAGAGAAAAAATTAGTGGAATGTGTAATATTATAGGGATAGTCAACATAGACATCTTCATGAGGAATTTCTAAGTATTCATCCCATTCCTTAGATGAGAAATCTATATCCTTTCCTTTTACTGTAGACATCATCTCTCTACCTCAACATCATCCATTAATATCTTCAAATATTGATAGAACTCATGCACTAGATGGGGATAATAAGGTCTTTCATTATTGGTGAACCAACTCATCCATCCTTGATATTCTAGCACTTTTTTAAAAAAATATTTTCCTGATAGAATCCGCTCACCAGACACCTCCTTTTTATCCATAACCACTTGGATTTCCAAGATTTGTTTCAAAGTCCCACTAGAATAACATTTCTGACACTTAGTAGAGTGAGATTTTCTAGGTTCTTCCATTGCACTCTAGGTTGTTTCCATGACACGGCTTCTAATTCCAACAGTGTTGAGAGGTCGAAAGTCGAGTGGAAGAGTGACAAAAGCTAGAAGTCTTTATGGCAGAGGAGAAGGTGAAATGTTAGGATAGTTTGAACTAAATATATCATATAGGGATTTTAAATCGTAAAACATAAAATTCAAATGCAGCAAAATGAGAGTATAACAGAGTCATTTTATTTAAAACAGAAAGAATTTACAAAAGAAATGAAAAACTCCATAAATATATCGGTGATAATAAATCAGTTTCAGGGATTTATTTTAAGAATACTGGTTTCAAGAAGATTAGTTTCAAGAAAATTGGTTTCAATGAGATCAGTTTCAAGGATCGGTTTTAAGAGATCTTTTTCAAGGGATCTGTTTCAAGGATCAGTTTCAAGAGACCGATTTCATGAGATCAGTTTCAAGAGATCAGTTTCAAGAGATCTATTTCAAGGATCGGTTTCAAGAGATTGGTTTCAAGGATCGGTTTCAAGAGATCAGTTTCATGAGATCAGTTTCAAGATATCGGTTTCATTAGATCACTTTCAAGGGATCAGTTTCATGAGATCAGTTTCGAGAGATCGGTTTCAGGAGATCAATTTCAAGGATTTCGTTTCAAGTGATCGGTTTAAAGGGATCAGTTTCATCAGATTAGTTTCAAGGGATGGGCTTCATCAAATTGGTTTCAAGGGATCGGTTTCATGAGATAGGTTTCAAGAGATCAGTTTCAAGAGATCGGTTTCAAGAGATCGGTTTCAAGAGATCAGTTTCATGAGATCAGTTTCAAGAGATTAGTTTCAAGAGATTGGCCTCAAGAGATTGGTTTCAAGGATCAGTTTTTTAATTTATCATTCCTAGTTCATGTCTGATGTAATTCATTCTCTCATAATTTAAGGTTTTAGTGAATATATCAGCAAGATGATGTTCAGTCCCAATAAACTCATGAGTTATATCACTTTATTGATAATGATCTATCCAAAATTGTTGTCTTACATCAATATGATTTGTTCTATAATGAGAAATTTGATTTTTAGAAATGTTAATAGCACTTGTGTTCTCACAATTTATGAGGATATGTCTGAATTGAAATCCATTTTCGAATAAGGTATGTTTCATCCAAAACATTTGGGCACAACAACTACCAGTAGCAATGTACTCTACTTCAGCAGTTGATAATGCAACTGAATTTTTCTTTTTACTGCACCAAGATATCAATGAAATTACCAAAAAGTGACATGTTCTAGAGGTACTTTTCTGTCTAACTTACATCCACCAAAATCAGCATCATAATAGCTAACTAAATCAAAAGGTTTTCCTTTTGGATAGAACAATCCTATGTTTGTTGTATACTTGAGGTATTTGAAAATTATTCTAACACTATTTAGGTGTGACTCCTTTGGGATTACTTGAAATCTCACACACATACACACACTGAACATAATATCTGGCCTACTAGTTTTTAAGTATAGAAAACTCCCTATCATTCCTCTGTAAGCAGTTTGATCAACTGATTTTCCATTTTCATCAAGATCTAACTTACATGTAGAACTCATAGGAGTTTTACTGCTATTAATGCTGTCAAAGCCATATCTTTTCAAAAGATCTTCAGTGTACCTATGTTGATTTAAGACAATACCCTCTTTATTTTGATATTTAGAAATCCATGAAAAATATTTGAGTTCACCCATTAAATTCATTTCAAACTCTCTTTGCATTATGTTTGAAAAATCATTACCTAAATAATTTTTTGAATATCCAAAATAATATCATCTATGTATATTTGGCCTATTAAAACTTATTTTGAAACTATTTTTATAAATAAAGTAGGATCTGTGAGTCATTTTGTAAAACCTTTAGAAATAATAAAATTACTTAACCTTTCATACCATGATCCTGGGGCTTGTTTCAAACTATATAAATATTTCGATAATTTGAAAATATGATTTAGAAAAAGTGTATTTGAAAAACCTAGGGGTTGTTCAACAAAAACATCATCAATTATATAACTGTTCAAGAATTCAATTATGAAATCCATTTGATAATTTTTAAAATCTAAGTGTGATGCATAGGCAAGTAAGATCCTAATTTCCTCAAGTCTAGCTACTGGTGAAAATGTCTCTTCATAATCAATTCCCTCTTCTTGATTATATCCATGTGCAACTAGTCTATATTTATTTATAACTATATTTTCAACATCATATACCTTATTTCAAAATACCCATTTGGTTCCTATGGTCAAAGAATCCTTAAGTCTATCCAAACGTTTCCAAAAATTATTTCTTTCAAACTGGTTATGTCCTTCGTGCATATCCATTACCAAAAATTCCTCATTGATTGCATCATTGATATTTTTAAGTTCAGGTTGTGACAAGAAAGCTTGATGTTCATCTTGGTTTTTCAAGGATGCTCTTATTTGTGTTCCTCTATCAAAATCTCCAACAAAAACATCTAAGGGATGATTTTTAAGCGTTCTAGTGGGTGTAGATAAAGTAAGACTTGATATTTCTTGTTTCTCGGGTTGATCTGGTTCACTATAGTTAGGATGTGTAGAATTTATAGAACTGGATGTTTTCACAGACTCCTTCAGATGATGATTTTATGATTTATCATTAATGTTCAGATTGGACATATCATATTCAATACTTTCTAGTGAGGTCTTGGGATCATGTGGACCTGCTTCATCAAACATGATGTGTACAGATTCCTCCACACATTTGGATTTTTTATTCAAGACTCTATATGCTTTGCTTGATATAGAATATCAAATAAATATTCCTTCATCACTGTTGGATGTAAAATTATCTAAATTATCTTTCATATTTTGGATATAAAATTTACATCCAAACACTTTAAAATAACCTACTTTGTGTTTCCTATTATTCTATAACTCATAAAGAGTTTTCTTACCATGGGTCTAATTCAGACTCTTTTTATTATATAGCAAGCTGTTTTAACAGATTCATCCTAGAAATAAATGGGTAAATCATATTCCTTGAGCATAGTCCGAGAAATTTACTGTAAGGTTCTATTTCTTCTTCCTACCACACCATTCTGTTGAGGTTTTATAGGTGCAGAAAAGTTCTGATTATGACAATTTTGTGAGAAAAAAGATTTCAAATCTTGATTCTCAAACTCAAGACTATGATCACTTCTTAAGGATTCAATCTTAAATCCACTGAGATTTTCTTCAGTCGTAGCATACTTAGTAAAGTGGGAACATTCTTTACTTTTATGATCCAGGGAAAAGGTAAATGTATACCTTGAGAAATCATCTACAAGAACATAAATATAGTGATTCCCATTGAGGCCTGATACAGTATATGGTCCAAACAAGTCCTTGTGAACCAAATCGAGAGGTTGAGAAGTAGTTACTTCATTCTTTGTTTTGAAAGGGATTTTCTGTTGATTTCATTTTTGACAAGGATTACATACTTTGTTGTATGGAAACTCTAATCTGGGTAAGTCTCTAACTAAGACTTTTATAGTTAACTTCTTAAGAGAGATTATGTTACAATGTCCTAGCCTTCTATTCCAGAGCCATGACTCTTTGTGAAAGGCATTTAGACAAGAGACATTCTTTGATTCTAGTGTGTCTAGATTTATAGCATATGCATTATCATTTTTAAAAGCAGTAAATACTATATCATTTTTGGCATATAAAACATGGCATGAATATTTTTTTAATTTAACATTAAATCCATCATCAATCATTTGAGATATGCTGAGAAAGTTATACTTCAGTCTATCAACATAAAATACTTTGGAAATTGAAATAGAGTTAGGGTTACAAATCTGTCCTAGGATGATGATTTTTTCTTTACCATTGTCACCAATTGTGACATGTCCTCCATCAATCTTGATAAGACTTTTAAATCTTGAATAATCCCCTGTCATATGTCTTGAACAACCACTAGCCAAGTACCACAACTTTTTATAGAACATCTTTCGGTAGTTTACCTAAAAAAATAGTTTAACCAAGAAATTACTTTGGTACCCATATTTGTTTGGGTCCACATACATTAGTAATATAATAATTAGGAACCCACAACTATCTTATGGGTTTCCAATATGAAGAATCTAGAGTTTTTGAAAAAATAAACTCTATTTAGTCCTAAAAATTTGGATATAGTAAATGAATTTGTGGAATTGGAACTTACAGTACAATTCTGTTGTTTGAAAAAGGTTGCAGTTTTTCCAGATTTGGGTACAAAATGTGATTTAGATAAATTCTTTTGACCTAGTTGATATCCTTTCGCAAAAGTATACTTTGAAGATATTTTTTACCATGAATTTGAGTAAGAGTTTTTTTTACATTTGTAAAATTTTCTAATTCTTTCTTCAATTGTTCATTATACATTTTTAACTCATTGATCTTTTTGAGAAGTTGATAATTTTTCATCTTTTTTGTTGTAAGTTCAGATTTAGAAGTTACATTAAGAGCCTGTTTTTTCCTCAAAGATTTATATTTATCTTTAAACTTATTACACATTTCTTCTAACATGTTTCAATATTCGAATAATTCATCATTTTTCTTATTTTCAGACTCAAATTCAGAATAATAAAATTTATGTGTAGGAGAGTCTAAGGATACCTCAATTTTGTTTATCATGAAAAAATATTAGCCATATCATATTTCTCATTCTGAGAAGAGCATAATTTACTTCAGTTATCCTTGGAGGCACTCTAGGTGGCCTTCGTTGCTTTCTTATACCTTTTATACATGTTTTCATACTTTTTCTTGTATTTCATCTATGGGAATTCATCCTTGACATGTCATTTCCTTTTACATTCATAGCAAAATACCTCTTCATATTTATCATTTCTATTCCAATCCTTTTTACAATTTCCCTTGTTATCATACTTTCCTTTGTAGCTGGGATTTTTGAAAAACATATATTTCCTATAGAATTTCTTGAATTGTCTAGCCAACTAGGCCATTTCTTCATCACTCTCTGAAGTGACTTCATCACTGCTTGATCTTTCGACAGAAGCTTGGACTATCTCTTTGTCTTTACTTTTGGATGCAATTATCTTGAAAGCTATGGAATTTGTCTGTGATTCACCCTCCTCTTGATTTAAATTCAATTCTTATTCATATGTCATTAATTTTCAAATCAATTTATTTACTATAATCTTATCAATATCACACTATTCTCTGATAGAAATACATGTTCCACGCCATCTTTTTGGTAAGAATCACAGAATCCACATGATCCTCTCTTTGGCAGTTACTTCTGTTCCTAATTAAATCATGGTATTCAAAATTTCATTGAACCTGAGAAACATATCAGAAATTTACTCGTTAGGATTCATTCTAAAGTTATCGTATTTGATAGTATAAGTATTCAATCACATTTCTTTAACATTAGATGTTTATTCATGAGAAACAGAGAGAGTATCCCAAATTTCATGGGCAGTTTTACAAGAAGAAATATGGTTAAACTATTCATATATTAGTGCACAGAACAAAGTATTCATTGATTTACAATTATTGTTATAGTAAGTTTTGGTAGGTTCATCCCAAGTGTTTCTATAAGTTTCAAGTATTGAATATTTACTTTCAATAGTAGTCAATATTTTAAATCCCATACTTCCAAGATGTATTTTCACTTTTTATCCTCCACTGAGCATAGTTAGTTCCATTAAATAAATTTGGTATATCTTTTACAACCCCTTCTAATCTATTTTCCATGATAATAGTTGTAAAACAATTTCAAAGAGATAAAAATTAAGAAATAACAGAAATTTTATGATCTTTGAAACACAGCTATAATTACAGTTGATACAATTTGAAAAACTAATAATAACTTTCAATTCTCATCTGATTCCAAATGTTGGTCAAATTATATGACTCAAGACGGGGGGGAATTGAGTATCTATAAAATTTTTTGTTAAAAAGGATCTTTACAAAATAATATCTTCCTAGGAAAATAATAAACTAAGTTAGTTTGTAGTGTATTTATAAATTTCTTAAAGGTTCAATTTGGTTATCAGAAAATTGATTAGTTCTCAGCTTTACCAATCTAAAAATTAGTAAAATTTTTGAAACGTACCTATTAATTAAAAACAGATGTAAACACATTATAAACTATCTATCAAATTTTAGTTTATCATAATGCAAAGAATACAAAATAGATAAAAATATAAGATAAACAACACAGTGAATAAAACAAGAGGTTCAGTATCAAGCCAAGATATAGTCCTCTCAACATGATGATTACCTGCCACTAAGTAGTCTATATTAATTAAATAATGATCCACAAACTGGATGGGGGTTCACAATAGCACACAGGCTATCTAGGTCACAGTTTTGCAACAAATAAGATGGAGTGGACCGATGCGCCTGACTATCGATCTCACGGAGGGCAGAGCTCTGCTAAATCACTAAGGTTAGTTATATCGGTCTTCATTTAGAAATGCCCAATGGTTCCATATCCAATAATATGTGGACCTGCTATCCAAAGTCAGGCGTTCGCTGGGTTATTTGGCCATCGATGCTTAAGAACTCACATTGGTCGAGAGGATGGGAAGTCGAGATCATCACACCCTTTTAGGGGGGGATAATGGCCTATTCTGAGACTCTCTTATAGATTTAATACATATTCATATGTTCACAAATATTTGGTTTATACCCAAGCATAATATCCATGGATTACTCCTGGTGGGAAATGGTCAGCTAAACGCAGGGATTCAGAATCATTTAGCCCCGAGGTTTACCATCCCTCATAGAGTTAATGACTTCGAGGAGTTTGGAATCATTGAGACGACACTAATTTGAAGCCTCATAACTGGGCATCCTAGAATTTATTTTCATCCAGGGGGAAAAATAATGACTTGAGTGTTTGGATCGAACCCGTGATATAGGATTCATATGTATCCTCGTGAGAGGAATCAGAATCCACGTAGTTTGGTAGCATAGTTTAATGTCATATGAGATGAAGGATCAAAGCTTACACTCTGAGGCATCCCATAGAGTTGGTGAACCGATGTGAAGGGGTCGGAACGACCGGGTGGTGGGCATGAACCTCGGGTAGGATTCCTACGTACCATGCCTCGACATGGATGAAAGTCCTCATAGTTCACAGGAGGTTGGGGTTAGGGTCGGTGCTTACTCTAAGCCCACGTGAGTCATGCTCAGTGTGAGAAACAAGAGGCAGTAGAGGCCTGACTATCACGTCGTGAAAGGTGCGTCCGTGGGAAGTGGAGTGGGGTTTACGCATGGAGCGTCCCAGAGAAATGGAGATTGGGATTTACTCTAGGATGGAGGCCCGTTGGTGAAAAATCCCACTGGGAGAGGGAAAGGGTAACAAAAACCCTTGTGTCCATCTCACCTCTTGGTTCTTGGCACCTTGGAAGTAAAGAGGTGCATGGGTGCTACCTCCTGTAAGAAAGGCTAGGGGATTATACCAAGTAGGTTTCCATGTCACTCTCAGAAGAAGGGATAATTACTCACCATTGGATCCGAAATGAAATGCAAGAGGGGTCCCCCACTCTTGGAATGTGGAGAGGAAAAAAGGGGACTCCCGGGCTCGGACCCTGCTCTACCGTGGGTATGTGAACCCAGGAGCGTTTTGGGAACCCTCTCAAGGGCCGGAGCAACCCATTTCCACTCGCCTACTGTGGGTATATTAACTCAAAGTAGTTTTCTGATGCGCCTGGAGATTGCATCATATGGATCCGGTGGCTTCGGTAGAGGCCTTGGCTCAGGACCGATGAATAGACCACTAAAGGGATTACGAAGGATCAGGCCGGATTGGAAGGATTTTATCTGAATCTGGGAATGGGAACACTGAAGGAGTTGGCAGGCCACATGGGTGTGTGAGGAGTGTCCCCCTTCATGTAGGGGGGTGCTACATGGCTGGAGAAGCCATCCGCGTACCAGGGTGGTGTGCAGAATAATAGGCATCCCGCATACCGTGGTGGTACGCGGATTCGGGTTCGGCCCATGTACCAGGTTGGTACGCAGCGGAGTCTACGTGAGCAATGAAGGCTAGGGGCAACACCTGTCAGGGGTTCATCGGTCCGGGCTTCACCCATGTAGGAGGGTGCTACACGGTGCGTCAGATCGAAAAAGGGGCATAGACTCCCTGGTCCGTGGGAAGTACATCTGCGAAGGGGCCATGTCTCATGGTCATCTTTTTCATTTTATTTTATGTTTGATGTTTATGGGTTTTCGGTTCCTTATTAATTCATTTCCAGTTTCATACCTATTCTTGTTCGCGAATTGGAACTCTGCTATTTACGAAATCCCAAGCTCCATCCTTCAAAATCCTTCCACCCGAATCTGATCGATCCCTCTCTTCTCCCCCTCGATCTCCTATTATAGAGTGGGAAAAGAGATGTATCTGTGGTCATGTGGCACCATTTATAAAGGCCCATGACTGGAAACCAGGTTTAAGGATGACTTGGTCAATTCACAACTCACGGGGGGCATTGAATGCACCCTCCCCGCGAACCAAACTTGTTCGGGGAGTAATTCGAAGCTGTGCTGGGCTCTACCTCTGTTCCGTGAACGACGACATATGCAGTTCGGGCCAGTTGACGTGGTTCGAAGCTGGGGTGGCTTGTGAAGGTGGACCGGCCTAATGCCCGTCCTTCTTCGCACCCGCGGAGGGTCCCCGCCTTTGTTCCGCGATCGACGTCGGTCCGCGGAGGGGTCAGCTTGATAATCCAGCCACATACTATCAACATTAAACCAGTATGAGGACCGGTTCGTCTTTTTACAACTATTGAGTATTCTCCACATTTTTCACAATTAATTTAGGGAAATTTGGTAGAATCCTCTCTTGAATTAAGGCGATTCTCATTCTCCTTTTTAGATTTTTCAGGATCCTACAAATGCCCCCTATCAGAATAGGGTCCGATCAGAATGAAGAGGTGGGTATTCCGATGTAGAGTGATCCAGAAATGTGGATAGTTTGTGTTAGAGGGGAGGACCCAGTAGGGGACCATGCCTATATATATGGGTGACCCTTCCATTGTCTTTTACCAGATTCCTCATGAACACAGAGATCTTTCCTTTCATCTCCATGTGATCGTCCCTTTGAGAAACTCCTCGTCCGTGAACCAGCTTCTATTTCTGCGAACCATTCCTCGTTCGCAGCTACCTTCACCCGCGGACCAATCTCCTAGCCGCGAACTAACACTTTTAATCAATTAAAATTTTGTTACAATGGGCCGTGTAAGAACTCATTACGAGGTTTTGATGGTCCGCGAACTGAAATCTTCTAGACTTTGAAAATTTATTAAGTCTTCCGAACATAAACATTAAAATCCAGGATTGAGATTCCGTGGAGTATCCTGGTTTGTGTTTTTCTGGCCAATGCTCCGTGGGCCAGTGTACCCCGGATCCGCATAGGGTTGGTTCATGCGATGTAGCCATCAAGAACCCCCTTTTGAGGCCTTCTCACGTACCTCGTCATGAAGGCTCATTGATGAAGTCATTTTCCATATACTTGGTATTTTTGTCAAGATTTTATTATTCCGAACTAACCATTTTCCTGGTTTTTATAATGAAGGAAGAAAATATGGTTCCTCCTCGACCTGCACCCTGGCCTACTTCCAAGCCTCTTCCAATTGGTGATCAACGCTTAAAGGATGTGGCCAGATCTGTTCAGGATGGAATCTGCCACTCCCCACTATACCCCTTCCTTGCCAACTTTCTCTCCGAGTCATAGCGGGAGTACCCTTTTTCCAATAGCCTTCCTTCCTACGGGTTTGGTTTAATGTCTGATACACCGATTCCAATACTATCTCGTGACAATAATCTTGAATCATGGATATTTACTAGTACTATCCCCCGAGTTGTGATATCTACTAGAGGGTGTCCTACCCTAAGGGATACAGATACCGGGTCTATGCTGAATCACCTTCCTGTGTCCCCAACAAGAGAAAAATGTCAGTAGGATGGGGCAATTCACTGTTACCAGAGCATTTCCCGTAATGCTATAGTAAACAACCAACATGGATGGTCAGCGGACCGGGACCTCCGACCCGAAGGGGCATTTAAGTCATTGGATTGGGGGTGTCCCTTTCGGTTTCGCCAGAGCTGTGCAGAGTTTGAAGTGGAATTGTGAGCCATAGGCTTATATGATACTGCCTCAGTGTCCCAGACCTATACCCATAGACCCCACGCCCTTGCCAAGAAGCTTATGAGCCGTTGGAGTCCGGATACCAATACATTTTATCTGGTCCATGGGGAGGTGGGTATCAGTCTTTGGGACGTCTTCTAGATTTCAGGGGTCCCCATTGTTGGAGGCATGTATGATGAATTCATGAATCCCCCTTCTATGTGGGGAGATAAAGAGAGGACTCCTCCTTTAGTGAAGCATCTTATTGATCAGGCCCAGGATAATTCGAAAGATATATCTTCGAAACATCTTGTCCCATATCATGAATGGTTCAAGGCTTTTTCAAGAGAGAGAAAGTCCATGGCTCTTCTGCGTAGGCCCTAGACCTGTCCTACGATGGAGTCCCGAAGGAAGAGGGGAAACTATTGGATGATCCTGGAGGAAGGCAAGTTCAACAACTGGGGCTGGGAACTTGTTCCAGACATTTATCGGTTTCTCTATCTAGCGGCGTTTCTGTCCATGTTCTTGAGTGGTTGGCTATTTCCTATATGTGAGACTGGCGGCATGCGGGTCTCTACTTTTGATATGGAGGCATAGCTGTCCACCGACAATGTCATCAACATGGTCATCCCAGTATTGGCTAGTATTTATTCATTTCTTGTAAATATCACCGAGGGGAGTCGGCCAAACCGGGTAGCCGTCCCTTTTCAAATTCACTGGGGATGGTTGGGAGTGCATATTATGAACTACTATACATTCATCAATCCTTTTCAGATTCTGGGTACCGTATTCTGGCAGTATTTACAACTGACTAGTGGGTTTATTCCTGAGGAGTGGGTGGACCAAGAGAAAGATGGAAAATAGACGGTTCAGAATATGCATCTACTGTCGAGCCCGATCTCGAGTTACGATCATTTCAATTTCCGACCATATCGCTCCCCGACTGGTGTAATCACAAACACCATATCAGAGGAATTTAACAAGTGGGAATACCTATTTTCCCTCCGAGAAGGTATTCTGGTGGCTTGTATCAGTGGGGAAATGATCTGCGAGGGGTATGTGCCTTGACGATTTGGACGTCAATTTGGCGGCGTCCAGGAGCTGTGTCCTCCTGCACTTAATGGTGCCCGCGGGAACCGCCATCTAATATTGGATAGAAAATTGTGGTTAATGTTAACCTAGTAGGATACTGGCTGTAAGGTTATGACCCCCATTCTTGCAGACTCCATGCCTTTCTTATCTAAAAGCTATGCCGACTCTGGGGTGCAATCATACCCAAATGGTCAGTTAGGGCTTTGGGTGCCCACTATCTCGAGTCCTAATCCATCGAAGAGAAAGAGGAAGCGGAAGGGGGATAGTTCCCCAACCAGGCTGGGAAAGGTCCTCCGCAACCCTGCTGGTCTCATGCATCCGAGGAAGGTTTTAACGGACAAAGGTGTCTCCTCACATGCCCTCGATGCTTCCCGGAGAGAGTTGGCCATTCCTGCTGATGCTGCCTTCCCAACAGCCTGGGGCCAATGGGATGAATTAAAAGGACAATCATCCTTTCACATCTAGTACCCCTGTTCTTTGTGTAAATATCTCCAGGAATCAGAAATGGCGTTCGATGGACTGGGCTACATATCTTCTCCTACTGACATCCTTTATGATGTGAACTGTTTCCCTCGGAATCCGGGGATGACCGCCTTGATGGGAGGTTCAAACATTCTGATCGGTTTCTAACGGGTTTGTTCATAGAACCAGAAACATCCAATGATTCCACATCCATTCGGACCTACTTTCCAAAGGTAGGTGCTCATTAGTTTGTGGACTGATGAGGCTTAGGAATTTTCATTGGTCGAGAGGATGGGATGTCGGACTCATCACACCTTTTTGAGGGGAATTATTATCTACTTCGGGACTCTCTTTATAGATCTAAGATAAGTTCGTGAATCCTTATTACATTACCAATTATAAAATGAGTTTTCCTTTAGATCTGACAATCAATGATTAAGTGTGTATGAAATTTTGAGAATCTTTTATATGTATGTGAGGTTCTTCGTCGATAGAGAATAATCTGTATTTATTAGATATTCTTGGTCAATGGTACCCTTCGACACATTTATATAGAAGTCTCTTGGTCATTATGATGACCATGCTGGTTTTAAATCCACTCAGTGGGGCACTTGAAGTTTATTTTCATTCAGAAGGACATGAATTATTTCAAAGTTGGGATCGAACCCACAGATGGGCTACCTGCGTATCCTCTATTTATAAAAGGAATCATAACCCACGTAGTTCGAGTAAGGGAGTATGATGTTTGTGATTTATGGCTCAAAGAAGGATTTCATAATTACCTTTACACTCTATGCTCACGTGAGTCATGCTCGATGTGAGAAACAAGAGGTATTGGTAAAAATCTGACAATTGTTCCATGAAAGATGCAATCATAAGAAATAATGTGGGGATTATGTATGTATGAATGCCCAGATAAATGAAGGTTAGGATTTACTCTAGGTAAGAAATCCAGGAACAGGGTCCATAAAGGTATATGTGCTTCATGGAGATTTTGAATACTCTAACTTTGGGCTTACTCCTAAAAAGGAGGCCCAAATTAGGAGAAGACTTATGATTGGGTTTTACTCCTGAAAATTAATCCCAGATCAAAGGTAAATTAAGACTGGTTAAGAGAAATTAAGACTGGGGCTTACTTCTGAAAAGGATGCCCAGGTCAATGATTAAGGTTTGGGGCTTACTCCTGAGGAGGATTCACAAATTAGGGGACTTTAAAAATTGGGGCTTACTCCTAAGGAGGATTCCCAAGTTAGGAATTATGACTGGGACTTACTCCTAAAAAAGAGGCACATATTTGAGACTGGGGTTTACTCCTGAAAAGGAAGCCCATGTTAAGAGAATTATGGTTGGGGATTACTCCTAAAGAGGATGCCCATATTTGAGACTGGGGTTTATTCCTGGAAAGGAAACCCAGGTTAGAGGATCTGGGGCTTAGTCCTAAGAGGATGCCAAAATTAGAGGACTTATGACTGGGGATTATTCCAAAAAAGGAGACCCAGGTTAAGGATTCTCTCATCTTAAAGGATGAGGTTGAATAAATGAAATCTCAATCTTTAGTGACATAAAGATGTGTAAATCACTAGGTTTTGAGAAATATTCCACAGAATTCCTTTCAGTTAAGGAAGTCAAATCAAGAAATCATGCCAGAAATGGCTTTGAAGAGTGTCTTGAAGACTGAATCTTGAATAGGAAAGGTGGAATGGATTAAGAGGGATGAAATGGGCAAGAAAGGAACCCAAAAAGGCAGGGGCACACAAGTCCTGGCAGGCGCGCATGTACTGTGTGGGCGCGCAAGTCCTAGTCACGCAGGTATGCCTACGCGACACATGTTTTACTTGCGCGATGGTTAACCAGCTGGGTAATACTTGAGCAACTCATGATTAAAGCCTATATAATCCTCTTGAGGTTCTTCCAGAAGAGGGGAGCGCAATTTCTATTGAAGGAGAAAGGCGTCGCGCAAGTGTGGCCTTTTTTCCTTAAGGGCTGGCCACTCAGGCGCGCAAGTGTTGATGAGTTTCAACACTTAGGCCTTCCTCCCTCTCTTTAGATCTTCTGTTCTAGTTAAAAAATTACCTTAGAAGTGCTTCAGAAGATTTAAGAAGAGGCCAGGGCGCCGGGAGCTCAAATCTGAGTTTCTGAAAAAAAATCCTCCTCGAATGGGGGGCCCACAGGGTATATTTATAGGCAGGAGAAGACCCCGGGTGGTTATTACTTAGGTCGCGCAAGTCACTTGCACGACCACCATGTGTCGCACAAGTGGACTTGCGTGACAGTGATAGAACTTGCGTGACACATGTTCTCTTGACCCCTTGTTCATGCCTTTGTTGATTTTTTATGTTTTCTTCAAAGGATGAATCAATTTTTGCTATGTCATTTCCCTTTACATTCCTTTGGACTCTGTGACGAAAAGGAGCATAAAAAAAAGTCCCCCCCCCCTCAGATTTGGATCCGAAAGAAATGAGGATGTGACTATGAGAAAAAGAAGACATCCAAAGGAATGGTGGCGTGCAAGTCTTGATGGCGCAGAGGGCAGCGCGCAAGTTCACATCGCGTAGGTCCTTGCAGGCAGGGGTTTGGCGCATAGGGTTCTAGCCACGTCTATAAATAGAGGGCCTCACTTCCGTACCAAGCATCCGGATTTCCAGATTTCAAACCTTCGAGCTCTCGCCGCGCATGTCACTTTAGCCGCGCAGATTGCTCTGTTTTCTGATGTTTCTTTGCTCTCGCGCTGCTTTATAGGTATTTTTACTTTTGCGGTTTATACATGCGCGTCAAAAACTAGCGCGACACATGAACACTTGCACGCCAAATTGAGACTTGCACGCCTTAATGCCTTTTCCATTTTCTCGAATTCTTTCACAAATGTTATGAAAAATAAACCCATTTAGTTTATTCAACTTTTGTGCAGATTCAATAGCTCTCAAGGGAATTGGAATGGCTGATGAACTGGATAGAAAGCAGATTGATGACATGATGAACATCATTGGCCATGATTACTATGATAGCTGTGACATCACTCTCCCAGATTTGGCTAAGTACTTGAAGAAATATCGTCTTAATTTCCCACAGAGCATCTATCTGCCTCTATATGGTCATGGTCATTTGCAAGGAGTCAATGTTCCAGATGCAAAGAACTATACGCTTGAAATGCAGCTGCACTACTACTCCTCTATTTCGGTTATGTTGTGCATTAAGAGAAACAACAATGGTGTGAACTTTCAAATTCTTCCTCCATGTCATTTCCTTGCAGATATGAAAATGGAAAACCCATGGGCTGAATTTTTTTTGTTGTCGATTGGTGGAGAGAAGACAAACATGGCATTAGAGAAATATCTGAAAAGAGTACTCTCTCAATATGACTCTTTACTTACAATGCTCCATTCTTAAATCCATGTATCCATCTTCCAAGTCTCTTGGACAGAAACAGAGTCACTATTTGATCAGCAAAATTTTTTCTCAAACCGCACTCAACAACATCATTTTACAATTGTTCCAAGAAGAGCTAGTATCACTGCATCTCTTATTGTATCCAGTTGAATGAATGACTTCCAGTTGGTTGTTGATGAAGCTCGGGATTCCGTAAATCAAATGAAGAGTTATGTTGAAAGCCTCTTGTAATTCTTGAAAAAGATAAGAGACTCCAGTCTATGGATGTCCTTGTTTCTCCTATGTATGAATGAAAAACACTTTCATCTTCAATCATTTTTACCTGCATTCTCTTTTGCTACATGCTTTATATTTTACCTAAGCCAATGGGCCTAGTAAGCATAGATTGATTTTTAATAGGATTAATGGAAATAACCCTACAAACTTCGAACCTTTTAATTGCTCAATTTTACCTAAATCATACAAAATGTATGTTTAGTGAGCTGAGAACTTGACTTTTATTTAGAGTTCCACTGTCTTTTGTGGGAAGTTTGAATTCATTCACATTGGACATAAAAAGGGTAATGTTTAAGGTCAAAATATCTTTGACAAAAAAGGATTATAATTGACTCAATTCCTCGAAAATTCATCTGAAAACATATTACCATACTCAAGTATGAGGGAATAAATGTAAGCTGTAACTTAAGAATATTTGAATCTGAGGAATGATATGAAAAAGAGCTAAAAGGCAATAGAAGAAGTAGTTTCCATGAATGAAGTTACCATTATTTAACAAACTCATTAGGGGGTTGAATTATGCAGGTCCACCTAAGGGAATTGGATGAATAGTTAAATAAAATAGCATCTTTTGGCTAAAAATTCTGTTATGTAGACTGTTTATGCAAGGCCTCTTATGGGCACATGCTGCATAGTCAGGCAAAAGAACTCTCAGAAATTTACTTTCCTAGTGCTAAAATCCAGTGAATGTTTATGGAGATTTAAATATTCCAAAGTATAGAGTTTTCTATATGGAAAGAGGTACTTGAATATGTATAAGATATTTCCAAACAATATTATCAAAGAACTGGATGAGTATCACTCCTACAAAGGTCTAACCCAAATGTAGGGAAGGATAATATAAACCATAGACTTGAATACTTTCAGATCATGAAAGAGGATATGGGACAAATATGTTAAGGATGGATATTTTTACGGATCCCTACATAATGTCGTTTAAGGCAAATAAGGACCAAAGAGGCATTATTCCCAAGAATGAAGTTACCACTATCCGAAAAACTAGTTAGAGGGTTGAATTATGCAGGGCCACCTAAGGGAATTGACTGCATAGTCAAATAATAGTATCTTTTGGCTAACAAGTCTGTTATGTAGACTATTTATGCAAGGCTGCCTATGGTCACGTGCTGCATAGTCAGACAAAAGAACTCTCAGAAGTTTGACATTTTTGTGACTAGAAGTCATGAAAAGGGTTATGAGGATCTGAAAATATTTAAGGTTAGGATTATGACACATAAAGATGGGTATTGTTCAATTTATACAGAGATACATAGATCAATGCTAAACATAATCATGTTATGGCTGGGTCTTGAATTGAAATGTTGGACTTCACTACGTATCCCATAAGGATGAGAATCAAGCCATACATATTTCTCAAACTATAGTTTAACTTCGTGTGGGACAAAAGGATTAGGGATCTAAGTTTAGGGTCATAGAGCTTGGACCATTGTAAGAAATACACAGTGTGTGTTTTCATGGGGACTCTTCAGCCAAGGGACTGAAAATCGAATTTGGGGTTAGGCCCAAAGACTTGGGGCTGGATTCGAGGGACATTCAAACGTTCCTACGTATCCCATAAGGATGGGAATCAAGGCCACGTAGTAATAGAAATACCCACTGTACAAATTTAGTTCATACATGTGAAGGGTGGAAGGGGACTTTAGTGCAATGATGGTTTAACCCAAGATAAATGGTTCGGGAATTTCCATGTATGCACGTAGTCTTTGAAATGAAACATGATTGAAAAATCAATGAAAATAATGGTTCCCTATCAGGTGAGGGTATCAAACAAATTTGTAGTTTATTGTCATACTAGACAAAAGTGTTGTATAGTTTAACGTCGTATAACAAGGACAAAAGTGAACCAATGTAAAGATATTGATTCTAAGGGTGGTTTCCCGAATTAACATCGTATGAGATGAAGATGAACCAAAGTGAAGAGATTGGTTTTGGGCTTGAACCTTGGGAGGTTGCCTACATACCCAGCCTAGAAGGAATGGATCAAAGTCCGTGTAGTTCAATTAAAGAATGAATTAATGATCAAGTTGTTCTTGGGGACAATGACCTATAAAATGATGTTAGGACTTACACATGGTTAGCGGCCCAGAGAGAGTGTTATGGTTGAGGTTTTCTCTAAGCTCATGTGATTCATACTCGTTGTGAGAAACAAGAGGTAACAACAAACTTAACGATGGATAGTTTAATGTCATGTAGGACATATAAAGGGACTATGCAGTTTAAAGTCTTGCAGTTAAGACTATTGGTGATGCACAGTTTAGTGTCATGTAGCAGGAAAAAATACAGTTTAATGTCATGTAAGACATATCACGGACTTTCTGTACAGTTTAGCGTCATGTAGTTAGGATGATGGGGACAATAGAGTTTAACGTCATGTTGGACGAAAAGGGGACTATGCAGTTTAATGTCATGCAGGGAGGACAAAAGAGTAAAACATTTTAACGTCATGTTGGACACATTAGGGATTTTTTTCCCACATTTTAACGTCATGTTGGACGAAAGTGTGAATAGTTTAAGGTCATACATGACCTTTGATGATTATGTAGTTTAACGTCTTTCTGGACGTAAGGTACTTTTATACAGTTTAGCGTCATGTAGTTAGGACGTCACAGTTTAACGTCTTGCTGGACGTAAGGGACTTTCAAATAGTTTAGGGTCATATGCATGGACCGTTGATAATGAAGTTTAAGGTCATACAAGACCTAGTTGAAATTTAAGGTCATACTGGACCATTTAGGGAACTTTTTCACAGTTTAACATCGTGTGGGATGAAAGTACAAATAGTTTAAGGTCATATGTATGGACCGTTTCTATATAGTTTAACGTCATATAACAATGACGAGAAAGGTACTTTGTAGTTTATAAAAAATACTTCTTCAAAAATCTGGAATTGGTTGGAGTAGTGATGAGTTCTCCATCTATTGAGATTAATGAATAAGCTCCATTAGAGTAGACCCTATGTATTGAATAAGGTCCTTCCCATTTTGGCTCAAGCTTGGGAGGTTTCTTTCCTGGTATCATTGGAGCTCTGAGAACTAATACCAATTCTCCCTGAGTGAATGAATGATGAAGAACATTTTTTTAAAAGCTCGTGCAATTCGATTCTGATAGACTTCAAAGTGGTGCAAAGTGCAAAATCTTTTCTCATCTAACCATTCCAATTCATTCAATCGCTTTTGATATTATTCATCTGTAGATGATTGATCACAAATGGCAACTCTGAGCGAGGGTAGTTGAACTTCAATGGGCAAGACAGCTTCTGTTCCATATACTAATGAATATGGAGTTGACCGAGTTGCAGTGCGGGTGGTAGTCCGATAAGCCCATAAAGCATGAAAGAGTTTATCAGGCCATGAATTCTTATCTTTATTTTCCATATTTTGCAGTATATTTGAAAGAGTCTTGTTAAAGCATTCTATCTGGTCATTGTCTGTTGCATGATATCAAGATGAATGGTTGGATTTGATGTTGTATTCTTGATACAACTTCTTCATCTCAGATGAACAGAAATTGGTGCCATTGTCCGTCAATATGGTATGAGGGACACCAAATATGGTAATGATGTTAGACTTTATGAAGATAACAACACATTTTGAACTGAATTCCATGAGAGTTATTGCCTCTTCCCATTTGGAAAAGAAGTCATTAGCAGTAAGAATGTACTTAAACTGCTTGGCAATAGCCAAAGGGTAAGGTCCCACCACATCCATTCCCCATGTGGAAAATGGCCATGAGTATTTAGCTGTATGAAACAACTCTGGAGGTTGATGAATGAATTTGGCATGTACATGGCATGAATGACACTTCTTTGTAAAATCTACACAATCTCGTATCATTGAAGGCCAAAAGTATCCAAGCCTTCGAATCTGGTCAGACAGTCTATGTCCAGACTGGTGGGCACCACAGACTCCTCCATGAACTTCTTTCATGACAGCCACTGTATCTTCACCATCAATGCATCTGAAGAGAACTCCATCAAAACCACATTTGTAGAGAATTTTCTCTAGGTGATCTGGGCTATCATAAAGAGTAAAATTAACCACACGTCACCAGATTTTTTTTCATCTTTATCAGGTGGAAGTGTTCCATTTTGAAGGTATTCCATGATAGGTGACATCCATCCTGTAGTATGACCATACTGTTCAGGAATGGGACAAATATCATTAATTTCCTCTATTCTGATCCAAACATAAGGTGAAATTGCACGATGGTGGGAAATACTGATGGTTGTCTCGTCCCGATTTGGATCTGCTAGAGCTGTGGCTATATTAGCCAATGCATCAGCTTGATCATTTTGTGATCTTGGGACATAAGAGAATGTCGGTTCCTAAGGGAATTCCACCACTAATTCTCTGATGTAATCATTCAAAGGGATTATTTCTTCTTTCTGATGGCATAATCCCCATTGACTTGTTCAATTACCAGGTCTAAATCACCATTCACCTTTAAGTGTTTCACTTGTGCTTGAAGTGCTAATTCCAAACCTATGATGAGAGCTTGGTATTCTGCTTCATTATTGGTACCACCTTCCCACAGTAAGAAGTAATAAGGTAACACTTCCTTTTCTGGAGAAATGAGCACAATTCCTAATCCAACTTTGTTGAATTTAGGATTTTCCATTTTCCTCCCTGTTGGACTTCTAGAAGCACCATCAAAATACATGTCCCATGCCTGAGGACTTTCTTGAATAGGGAAGACTTCCTCATTAGGGAGTTCAATATCTAAAGATGTGTCTTCCACTAAAGGGTGTTCAACTAGGAAATCAGCCAGAGCTTGGCCCTTTATCACCTTTTGAGAGACATACTGAATGTCGAATTGCTGCAAAATAACTGCCCACCTTGCTAGACGTCCTGTAAGAATTGGATGACTTATGATAAATTTGAGTGGGTTATTGCGAGATACCAATTGGACCTCTGGATGTTGCAAGTAGTGTCTCAACTTCTGAACTACAAAGATTAATGTCAGGCAGCACTTCTCAATACTTGAATACCGGGTTTCTGCTTCAAGCATGGTTCGACTGAGATTGTAGAGGCTGTTTTCATTCCCAACATCATTATTTTGAGAAAGGAAGGCACCCAATGATAGCTCTAGAGCTTTCAGGTAGAGAATAAGTGGTCTTCCTTCAACAGGTGGCATGAGTACCGATGGACTCAAGAGGTATTTCTTGAGAACATCGAATGCTTCTTGACATTATTCAGTCCCCTGATAAGTGACTCCCTTCTTCATCAATTTGGTGAAGGGTAAACTTTTTCCTGCTAAATTGGCAATGAAACACTGAATATAGGCTAAGTTTCCTTGAAGTCCTCTTAATTATTTCAAATTTTGAGGAGGTGACATACCAAGGATTGACTTGGTCTTCTCATGATCGACTTCAATACCACGATGGCGTACAACAAAGCCGAGAAAGTTTCCTGAGGTTACCCCAAAAGCACATTTTAAGGGGTTCACCTTCAAATTATTTTGTCGAAGCTTGCAGAATATGACTTCCAAATCAGCGAAGTGATTAGAACGTTGTTTGGATTTAACTACCAAATCATCTACATATCATTCAACAAAGTTCCCTAAGAAGGGTTTGAAGATACGATGCATGGCACGCGGAAAAGTTGCACCTGCATTCTTTAATCCAAAGGGCATTACCCGGTAGCAAAACACACCCTGAGGGGATTTGAAGGCTGTAGATTCCTCGTCTTCTGGGGCCATTCGGATCTGATTATATCTGGAATATCCATCCATGAAGGAAAGTGCTTCAGAGCTAGCTGTTGCATCAATTAAAAGTTATGTAATCGGAACTGGGAAATAATCCTTAGGACAATGCCGATTAAGATCTCTGAAATCGATGAAAACTCTAATTTGTCCGTTATTTTTATTTACAGGGACAATATTGGCCAACCGTTTGGGATATTGAACTTCTCTGACGAAGTTATCTTTGATAAGCTTATCCACTTCAGCTTCAGTTTTGGAAGCATAAGTTGGGTGTGTTCTTCTCGCGGATTGCTTAAATCTTCGATGTTCTTCAGGTAAACCCAAATGATGAGTAGCAACATGAGGATCAAGCCCGGGCATTTCTGTGTAGTTCCAAGAAAATATATCTCTATTTTTCTTTAGAAAATAAATATACATATCTTTCTCTTCAATATTAATGGCCGCACTGATTAAAGTGGGGCGTGGATGTCCTTTTGTACCTAGATTTATTTCTATGAGTTCATCCATAGTGGTAGAGATACCCTCTTCAAATGCTGGAGGAGCATCTCTGAGATCTTCCTCTTCTTCTTCATCATGTGTTATTTCTTCCATTTCTACTTTCATAGTAGATGATAAAGTATAATTCTCATGATCCGAAGAGATGACGAAATTTTCATATCTTGAAGAAGAAGCTTCCATTTCTGACCTGATTGATGATGAAGGGTCTTCTTTGGGTAATAAATAAGAGATAATGGATTGAGAATCGACATCATTGTTCACCTACGATGTTTCTATAACTTCTTCTGGCCTAATTGGCGAAGCATAGACTTGTTGGATTTCTGCAGATGAAATGAAGACGTCACCATTTGTGCTTTCATCACTGCTTGGTAGATTACCAATTTCTCCCATATTGTCTGGCTCGATTACCGTAATTGACATTATGGATCTTTCCATAAGAGTATTTTTATTTGGGTCTATCTTGTCAATTTGACTAATAGGAAACACATAATCTGTACTCACATGTGTAAATGGATTTACTGGAATTTTTTCCAAACCATATGGAGCATTAACTTTGGTAATCTCCTTTTTTATGGATTTCTCCCTTTGCTACATGTGATAGAATTCCGCCTCAATGTATTGAGACTCACATGTATTGAACGGGGCCTTATCACCATACAATGTCCCAACTTGACCATTGAAACAATATTTGAGACATTGATGGTATGATGAAGGGATATCCACATGTTGATGTTTCCAGGGTCTTCCAAGCAAGATGTTGAAGGCTAAGTCTTGATCAACAACCATAAAA
Source organism: Viscum album (assembly GCA_963277665.1). Classification (NCBI taxonomy): domain Eukaryota; kingdom Viridiplantae; phylum Streptophyta; class Magnoliopsida; order Santalales; family Viscaceae; genus Viscum; species Viscum album. The sequence goes on from OY728166.1 coordinate 727,370,759, forward strand.
TCTGAATTGGATACAAGATCTACAAACCGAGTTCTGAGTATAACTTCACCCAGTGGTTCTTGTTCATTTTTATCATATCCATGTAGCATCATGGTGTAAGGAGATAAATGAGATTTCGTGAGGCCCAATCGATGAAGTGTACGAATGGGCATGAGGTTGACTCCCGAACCATTGTCAATGAAATCCATTAGAACATCCACGACATTGACCTTTCCAGACAAGTACAATGGTCTAATATGTCCATGCACAACATTATCTTCATCTTCATCAATAAAAGATATTATTTTGTGGCATTCTGCAGGATTATTCTCTATGTGATAGACTTCAGCTGCAGCAATTCCAGTTTCAAACTCCGGAGGATTTGACAAAGCCTCGATGAGTGCTTCTTGAAGATCTTTTGACAGATTCAGAGCATCTAGAATTGATAACTTGGCTGGTACTTGGGCTAAGTGTTTCAATATATCATACTTTTGATCCAGAGGTTTGTGTTTCCTAATAGAAATATATGGTTTAGCAGATACCTTGGAAGCAGATTCTTTGGAAGTTGATGCATCTTGTATTGGGAAAGGAGTTGTCAATATTCATGGTTTTGGAAAATTAGACCGATTAGACCCATTTACTTACTGAGAGGAAGAAGATGGATCCTTCAACAGGTCTTCCAAAATAACTATGCCAGGACTGAATTTTCTATTGGTAGAAGAACTTGCTTGTTCTTGCTGAGCTCGTTGAAGGGCTCTACCATGAGTTTCTACTGCGTATACAGTTCTTGCAGGGGTAGAATTGGAATAGTGGCTTCTGAAAGATCCACGTCTTCCCCTGTGTCCTGAGCCTATGGAACTTCCTTTGATTCCTCTATTTGATACAGGGAATTCAGGCTCATTGAAATCGAAACTGTGACTGGCATATGGATCTGTTAATTGAATCATATTAACAGAACCAATGATTAACTCTTCATCTGATGAAGACTCTACCTGGTTAGCCTGTTCAGGCTGTACCGTTTGGTGGGGCGGTGCCCATGGCATTAAAGTAGATGGCATGAAGTCCGCCAAAGTCAAATACAACTTATGCTTTGACGCATACTCATCTTCTTCTGATTCTTTTTCTTTCTTTGAATCATGTCGTTTCTTTTAGGAATTTACCTCTAACGAAGAGGGGTTTTCCGCAACATTCATGGAAGAAGACACAATTGGTTTATTTAATTGTGTTCACAAAATACCATGATTTCGATTGATTGTCTTTCTGACCATCCAATCATCATAATTCTGTGCATTTTTTCTTTTGACTTCTTGCTATTCACCTTCCTCCTCTCGAACAGTAGTAGTGACACATGCTACCTGGGATGAGGATCCTTTCAATGTGACTTGTCATGAGTCGACCATCTTTTGCAGGAGGTCTTTAAAGACAAAACACTCCTCGATGGGATGCCCTAACATTTGATGAAAAGGGAAATAATTGGGACGGACTTCATCTCCTTTCTTGTTTGGCCTCTTGGGCATTGGAAAATGACCCAAATTGTTTTCCAGAGCCGAAATGAAATAACCAGGAACTTGTTAATTTCGGAAAGAGTATGTTTTTCTCTTCAGATCCTCAAATTGTTTTCTCCTTTAATCTTTTTTATCGTCTGGACGAAAAGGCCTTTTTTGTTTGTGTTCAGAAGGTGGAACCCTTCGAGAAGATGAAGGTTTTGAGGTAGAAATAGGTATAGGTTCTTGTTTAATCAAAACTATAGCAGTTTATTCTTTACCCATTCTACTTCCTAGAGTTGATGGAATTACACGAGATTTAGCCTTAGCCTGTATAAGGGAATCTTCAATCTTCTGAGCGATTGAAGTAAGGTCTTGAAACCCTCCTGTGTATTTCATAGGGATTAACGGCGTGCGTAATTCCTCACGCAGATTTTCCACACAGATTGGAAACAATTCTTCTTGAGGTAGTGCTAAACTCAAGGAATATGTTAATCCCGTCCATCAGGAAATGAAATCAGAAACCCTTTCATTATCCCTTTTCTTACAGTTTGTAAGATCGAAAACTGTTGTCTTAGGCAAAGTTGAGCTGAACTGAAGGAGGAATTTTTGGCGAAGATCCTCCCATCCGGTAATTGACCAGGATTGAAAACTTGTATACCAAATAAAAGCTGGTCCTTGCAAGGTTCACACGAAGCATCTGAGTTTCACTAATTCAAGCTACTATGGAGATCCCATCATAGTATCGTAACAAGACACGTAATGCGTCAAATGCTGTTCAGAATCACCTGATCCATTGAAAATAGGGAATACAGGGTTCCTTAAAATGGATGGAGGAGAGATTGCATCTACCCATTCAGGGTAAACTTTCTTTTCTGGTTGAACTTGCACATTCTTCCCTTGCATAGTTTCTAACCGAGCTGTTAATGAATCAATAGTAGTTATTAACTTTTGAGAAAAATCCAGTTGAACTTGGACTTGGGTAGGTGCAATGACTGGAGCTTGGATAGATATGGCGATTGGTGCTGCAACTGATGGTAGTACTGCCAACTATTGTTGCACTTGACCCGTAGGATTAGACCTGTGATGGTGTACTGATAGAGGAGGATATTCTTGATCTATCTCTGTAGCTGCAACAAATTCCTTTAGCTGACTGACTCCAGCATTCTTAAGAAGAAGACTACTCTGAAGTAGTTCTACATTCAACCCTCTTAATTCCTTCAGTTCTTCCTCCTGTTGTGAAAACCTCTGCTCTAGTGAGAGAGATTGACCTTCTCCAGAGGAAGGATATGTAACCTGGTTCTTTCCCTTCCATTTTTTAGATCCTTTTCGAAGAGGGGGAAGTGGGTTACTCGAAGAATTACCTAGGTTCTGAGTAATCCTTTGACTTTGTGTATGCACACCTTCTTCATTTGTGTCGATGCGTACATCTTCTTGAGCAGGAACCTCTTCATCTGAGTCCCCTGAGTGATCCTCATCTAGTGGATCAGCAATAATGGCATTGATGAAATTGATTGATGCATAAATCATTACATCCCTTATATCAGCATTTCTGTGATATTTTCTTCTTCCATGTCTTTGATGAGACATTGACTTTTGTTGATTCGATCCCTCATGAACTTCTTGACGAACCGTAATTTGGAGGGAATCTCCTGATAATTTGGCTCTTCATTCCTCTTGAGGTTTCTTCCCCAATCAAGCAAAGACCGACTTTCTCTAAGGAGGGGATTGATGATTTGAAAAAGTCCCCAGTCCAGTGGACTGGGGCTATTCCTGCTATTCTCGCTCAACTACCTGAATCCTTTTTGTTTATTCTGAGGGTTAGTTTAAAAGAGCCCCCAGTCTGGTGAGCTGGGGTGGTTCTTGACATGATATGTCTGAGACTTTCTTGAAATTCCTCCTGATCTTGCGAACCTTAGTCTGGAAATTAGCTGGATGAATTAACCTGTATCTACTTTTATCACCCGGTTCAAAAGACTGTTGGATGATTTCCGACACTTCTGTCACTTGGTGATGTGCTTGCTCCAAATGAGAGGCCTGTTCAATATTCTCGTTTGCTTGATGCAAGAGTAATTCGACAACTTGTTCTCTGTATTCTTGATTTTTAGAGGAACTAGTTGAATCCTATTCTTGGGAAAGCTTTTGATTACAAACAAATCCCATTGACTGTGTCGGCCATGGGCAATAACATTGCATGAGACCATTTTCAGCGGGTTTTGCTGACTGGAGAGCACCGTGAAATACAGTGCTCCATGAACACCCCATCCTCTGACACGAATACCAGATGGGGCATTGGTAATTAACTAACAAAATATTCTTAGTGCGCCAAGGCATGAACGTTTAAGGGATCTCTGCTACTTTTCAGCCTTCGGATATTGAGAGACTGATAGAGACGCCAAATCAATATGACATTGTAACCCTTCTATTATCTTAAGATGATTTTCATATTCATCATTAGATAATACTTTATTTTTCAACTGACATAGAGTTTTCCATATATTGAGATGAATATCATGAACTTCATCTTCCGTCAACACTTCTGGAATATTATAATGAGAGTCAGCCAGAGGCCAAAACATGACTGGCACTTCACCTTTCTCCAGTTGTTTTCTCATGTTCAGAATTTCCTCTTTATCATTTGATGAAGATTATTCTACCTGATTTGAACAATGTTGGTGTTTCCTGGTTGCTTCATTGGATTCAATAGGATTGGTATAGAAATCATTGATCAAACTAGAAGATTCATGACTTAGGGGTGGTTCGGGGAATGACCTACACCCTGGGCTATCTTCTGATTGAGAAAGTATTTCACCTACTAGCGATGAAGCTTCATACATGACTAGTTTTTCATTTTCAAGTGCCTCAAGATAAGAGGGATTTCTTTGCACTACATTTTCCACTGGAGCATTTTCCGGGCAATGTGCATCACTACTGTGGAGAGGACTTTCGTAGCAAAATTCATCATCATGGGGAGGACCACCATAACGGGTTACAACAAAAGATGAGATCTCTTTCCCCTTGGTCTTCTGACCACACAGAGGGTTCCTGTGGCTCTCATTTGAAGATGAAACTTCAAGATCGACCGAATTGTCATGAAGAAAGCCTTCACGAGGAAGTGTCTGTTGAAGACATTCGGAATTAATGTTACCACTATTGGGAAATGAGGGAGTAGAATCTTGAATTTCAATAGATAATTGTCTGAGGGATTCAAGAACTCCAGCATCGAGTAAGGCCTTGTTACAGATTGTCTCTTGATCTCCTGACTGTGCTAGGCGGGTCTTTTTCTTAGACGCCTTCTTACTCGCCTTGGAAACCACTTGTTGATGAATGTGGCTGCTCTGAGCAGGTGTATATGCCTGATCAGGAAATTTTTCCAGGTTAGAATGATGATCTCTACTCAAATCAGGTGTATGTGCCTGACTTGGTTGTCCGTATGCTATGGGGGAGTATTCCCCACAACCCTCTTGGACTGGAACAGATGTGTGTGTCTGTTCCGGAGTGAATTGTTTATGTATCACTCCACTGGTAGGGATAGATTTATGTGTATTTCCCTGAGATGCCACTGAAGTTGTTATAATATCCTGGCAGGAGTCCAAAATATGAACATGTATTTTCTTCTTCTCTTTCACCATTGATAGAATATTCTTGGTGACTTCAGCTGCCGGAATGGGAATATACGTCCATTTTAGGCTTGGAGAAGGTGTATTTGCCTGCTCGTGTCCTCCTTTTCGTGTTAGTGAATCCTGACAGTACTCAAGTGTGGGGCCATAGAGTTGAGTTTGCCTCCTATTTGTTGTCGGGGCTTTCCGACTAACTTCTCCGAATGGTACCAAGCAAGATTATTGGTAGGCTTGATTAATACTAGAAGGTGTATGTGCCTGCTGATTGCACTTCGCCAAACGTGGTTGACAAGATCCATCATATGTAGTCAGAAGATCCTGCTGACTAGCTGATGATGTAAAAACAGGTGTATGTTCCTGCCCATAATACTCTGCTGGAATTGTCTGTCGGGATTGGTGTGATGCTGCCAGACGAGTCTGCTGGACAGCGGAATTAAAACGGGCAGGTGTGTGTGCCTGCTCGTTTCTTGCCACCATGTTAGGTTGGTGGACTTCTCCGGAGATGGCAGAGATGAGAACCTGCTCACTGTTAACCGTATTCCACCTCTGGTGGTTCGTCTTGTTTGCTCGGGTTCGGGGAACCTGAGCCAAACGCCTGGAGTCGGTACCCTCATCATGTTGAGGGCAGACTATCGCACGTGTCTGGTGGTGATTTTTGTTGGGATCCCTCATGAAAGACTCCTGTCTGTTTGAATTAAGGTCCCGAGGGACCTTCTCATTCACCTCCCCATAATAAGGGAGCGAATGGTGATTGCGTTCCGGGGATAATGACCAGACACGGTTGGAGACGGTAGTCATCACCGCCTACTTCTTGATCACTGGTCATCGTTGTCTGGATGACCGATGTGAGTTGTTTACTTGGAGGGCTTGTCGGGTAGCCTCCAGAGTTGGTATGGTACCTTGTTGACGGTACTCCTTAACCAGTGTGTTTGATACCCAGCTTTGAAGATGCTGAGTAGGTGATATCGTTCTAAAAGCGGATGACAATCTAGTAGGAGTAGCAGTAGTGGCATTTGCAGCAACAGTATTCACATGTGTGAACTTGAGAGCATCCATTCTAGAAATGCAGAAGATCTTGGGAAAAGAGTGCATGTTTGATATAACAGACGTAATCAAGATAAATTCAGCCACTAAATCCTTTGTATGAGCACATATGTCAATGATTGTTTTTTTGGCCCTCTCATTGAGTTTAAAATAGGGGGCTAACAAATATGTAAAACATCATTTTAACTTGGTTAAAGATTCACGTCGGGTTCACCATTTTTGATTCCCTCAGAATACGGGGATGACCGCCTTGATGGGAGGTTCAAACATTCCGGTCAGTTTCTAACGGGTTTGTTCGTAGAACCGGAAACATCCAATGATTCCACATCTATTCGGATCTACTTTCCAATGGTAGGTGCTCATTAGTTTGTGGACTGATGAGTCTTAGAAATTAGCATTGGTCGAGAGGATGGGAGGTCGGACTCATCACACCTTTTTATGGGGAATTATTGTCTACTCCGGGACTCTCTTTATAGATCTAAGTTATGTTCGTGAATCCTTATTACATTACCAAGTATAAAATGAGTTTTCCTTTAGATCTGACAATCAATGATTAAATATGTAGGAAATTTAGAGAATCTTTTATATGTATTCGAGGTTCTTCATCGATAGAGAATCATCTGTATTTATTAGAGATTCTTGGTCAATGGTACCCTTTGACACATTTATATAGAATTCTCTTGGTCATTATGATGACCATGATGGTTTTAAAGCCACTTAGTGGGAGCACTTGAAGTTTATTATCATTCAGAAGGACATGAATGATTTCAAAGTTGGGATCGAACCCGCAGATGGGATACCTACGTATCCTCTGTTTATAAAAGGAATCAGAACCCACGTAGTTCGAGTGAGGGAGTATGATCTTTATGATCGATGTCTCAAAGAAGGATTTCATAATTACCTTTACACTCTATGATCACGTGAGTCATGCCCGATGTGAGAAACAAGAGGTATTGGTAAAAAACAGACAATTGTTCCATGAAAGATGCAATCATAAGAAATAATGTGGGGATTATGTATGTATGACTGCCCAGATAAATGAAGGTTAGGATTTACTTTAGGGAAGAAATCCAGAAACAAGGTCCATAAAGGTATATGTGCTTCATGGATATTTTGAATACTATAACTTGGGGATTACTCCTGAAAAGGAGGCCCAAATTAGGAGAAGACTTATGATTGGGTTTTACTCCTGAAAAGGAATCCCATATCAAAGGTAAATTAGGACTGATTTAGAGAAAATAATACTGGGGATTACTCCTAAAAAGGAGGCCCGTGTCAAGGATTAAGGTTTGGGGATTACTCCTGAGGAGGATGCCCAAATTAAGGGACTTTAAGAATTGGGTATTACTCCTAAGGAGGATGCCCATGTTATGAAATATGATTGGGACATACTCCTAAAAAGGAGGCCCATATTTGAGACTGGGGCTTACTCCTGAAAAGGAAGCCCAGGTTAAGAGAATTATGGTTGGGGCTTACTCCTAAAGAGGATGCCCATATTTGAGACTGGGGTTTATTTCTAGAAAGGAAACCCAGGTTAGGGGATCTGGGGCTTACTCCTAAGATGATGCCCAAATTAGAGGACTTATTACTGGGGATTATTCCTGAAAAGGAGACCCAGGTAAAGGACTCTCTCATATTAAAGGATGAGGTTGAAAGAATTAAATCTCAATATTTAGTGACATAAAGATGTGTAAATCACTAGGTTTTGAGAAATATTCCACAGAATTCCTTTCAGATAAGGAAGTCAAATCAAGAAATCATGCCATAAATGACTTTGAAGAGTGTCTTGAAGACAGAATCTTGAATAGGAAATGTGGAATGGCTTAAGAAGGGGTGAAATGGGAAAGAAAGGTACCCAAAAAAGCAGGGGAGCGCAAGTCCTGGTAGGCGCGTAGGTACTGCGTGGGCGCGCAAGTCCTGGCCACGTAGGTATGCCTGTGCAACACATGTTGGACTTGCGCGATGGTTAACCAGCAGGGTAATACTTGAGCGACTCTTGATTAAAGCCTTTATAATCCTCTTGAGGTTCTTCCAAAAGAGGGGAGTGCAAGTTCTATTGAAGGAGCAAGGCGCCGCGCAAGTGTGGCCTTTTCCCTTAAGGGTTGGCCACTCAGGCATGCAAGTGTTGATGAGTTTCAACACTTAGGCCTTCCTCCCCCTCTTTAGATCTTCTGTTCTAGGTAAGAAATTGCCTTAGAAGTGCTTCGGAAGCTTTAAGAAGAGACTAGGGAACCGGGAGCTCAAATCTGAGTTTCTGGAAAAAATCCTCCTCGAATGGGGGGCCCACAGGGTCTATTTATAGGTAGGAGAAGACCCCGGACAGTTATTACATAGGTCGCGCAAGTCACTTACGCTACCACCATGCGTCGCGCAAGTGGACTTGCGCGACTATGATAGAACTTAGGCGGCACATGTGCTCTTGATCCCTTGTTCATGCCTTTTTTGATTTTTGATGTTTTCTTCAAAGGATGAATCAATTTGTGCTAAGTAATTTCCCTTTACATTCCATTAGACTCTGTGACGAAAAAGGAGCGTCAACATGGACCCAGAGAGAGTCAATTGGTATCTCCAGGACCTCGAGGCCTACATTCATGCACGCCAGGGTTATGTGGTGTTAACTCTCCATGTCCAGGCCCTGATGCGATTGGTGACAGATGAGGAGGAGAAAGAGAGTGATCACTCTTCAGGGGGTGATGATTCTGTTGGTTCCCCTACTGTGGCTGAGGTAAGGGAATCCCCCTACCCATGAGGTCCTTCCCACAAGTAGCTTCCAAGAGTTCTTGGGTGGCGGCGAGATCTAGAAAACAGAAATGGCTATCGGCGCCCCCACCATCCCCTACTGTTGCCCGACCTTCTCAGGTTGATCCCCCCACCCAGGTAGTTGTTCCTGTTACAGCCGCATTTCCTGATGCGTGGAGGATTTGGGATGAACTGAGTGTTAGTGGATTATATGAAGAGGTTTGGGCGTTACTCTAAACAAGATTTCTTTAGATTCTAGGTATTGGGACTATCTTCACTCCGCCAAACTTGCTGTTAGAAGAGGATCTTGACCAAATAGTCGCCTCCTTAAAGGAGATGGATTCATATGTTCATTCACTCTGAAACCGGCATTATGGTTCTAATTGGGTGTCCATGATGATAAAACATCCCGAATCGTTCGATCCTGAGGAATAGGTTGCCCTGCTCATCCGTTCCGGATTTCTTCCTCCTTTACTGTGAAGGTCCTAAAGTTTCCTCCCTTTATGTAGGGTGCCGAGGAATCCGAGGGGGAAATTCCTTCCCCTGAGTATATTCCCTATGGTACCGCAGTAGGAGAACACTCACATTCAACTATGGGGGTCATCGAGGAGGGGTCTCCTGGTGAAAATGAGAACATGGAAGCGATCATCACGAATCCAACTAGGGTATTTCCTCCTCCAGCTCTTCCCAGCATTTTGAGTAGAGAATTGTCCCCTTGGAAGATCCAGAGACATCGAAAATCATCCCAATTATCGGAATGGCTTAGACAGGGGACTTCGGGTAATCATGATTCCCGTTTCCTCGATTACCAACTCATATGTTCTGATTCTGCCAGTTATTAATAGTTTTGGCGCTATGGGGAAGGGACAATCAGAGACCTGGCCATGGCTGCCCAAGCAGTTGTACCTTATTCCCCATTATTATCTAAGGGACCACCTACAGCCATAACTGAGCGTGAAAAGATGGCAGGTCCTACTGAAGGGGCTAGTGATATGGATGCTTTCCTTCCGTCTTCATCAATCAGAGATATGTTAGAGGAGGAACAACTGGAAGTCGAGACTCTGGTTGATCATACATCCTCTATAATTGCGGGGGAGGATGGGGATCCCATGATTACCGAGGAGGCCCTAGATCCGACGGGGTCACCTACCTCAGACCCGATGGATCCCATGGCGATGAAGGAAGAGCATGTCATCAGACCAGTTTTCAGAAATCCATAGCGGGCCATCATTTTGTTTACCGGGTGAGTAATTTCCCCAATCTTGATCTCCATAAAGGACCACTTTGGGACAGCTTTGGTAGCTACTATCCTTGGGTGTGTCCTTGGTCCGGGACACCTCTGGGGGTTCTCAGGACTCCCTTGCCACTCGAAGATGTAGCGTCTTCCTTGAGCGATAGCAGTGGGGTAGAGCTTGAGGGCACTGATGCCTTGATAATCGGGGGTAATCTTCTCAATCTCTTGACATTGCCTGCTTTCTCCTCCCTTTTCTGATTAGTGATACTTATCTATCTTATCAAATTTTGGGCTATGGGACCAAGACCTTCGGCATAGAAGTTTGTGCTGTCGGATCCAATCGTGCCCGTGACAACAACCGCCAGAGGAGAAGTTTCTGCGGCGTCATAGTTTGCTGGTGAGGCCGCATCGGGTCCCTCCTTTGGGAAGTTCATCCCATAGTATGTATCTTCATTCGGGAGTGACTCTGAGACTAATCAATAAGTCCTTTCTAGTCTTTTACCTGCTCACCAAAGGGCATGGGAGAAAATTTGTAGGCTGATTTCTCAAACACCCTTGGCCGAGATGCCGACTAAATTGCCGAAGCTGCGTAATCTGTTTATGCTTCTGTGATTAAACACCTTTGACTACCATGGTATTTATGATATATTCAATTAGGTGGTTTTTGATCGGGAGAGGCTTGGTGGTTTCGAATCTCACCTTTCTTTTTCCCAATCTAAAGCTTACCTTTCTGCGACTCGATAGCTTTTCCTAATGGAAGCTCATGATCATGCTAGGGTGGTCGTGAGACTTCAGGGAGAATTAATTAAGCAAAATTCTCAACTGGAGGTGCTAAAGAGTGACATACAATGGCTGCAACAAGAGGAGACTAATGTCACAACCATAATTGAAGAAGGGGAGCGGCAGATGGAAGAGGAGATGAGGGCGAGCTCAAAGGCGGCATAAGAGGCGGAAGCATTGCGGGCTGGTGCAGAAGCTAAGACAGCCTTGATGAAGAATATTTATCAATCAATCAAGTATTCTAATCATCTCCTGATACAACTTTGTGAATCTGCTGAAAATATCTTGTAATAACATTTCATGCCGGAGGAGGCTCAGGATTGTGGATGCCCTTCTCATCGACTTTATTATAGAAAAAATAGATGTTTCTCCTTAGCTCTTTTGTTGTCTTCTCCTATTATAGAAATTATTTGACATGATTCTTGTATATGGTAATTAAATAAACTTAGAATAATCAGCATTCAGGACAATTGATAAAATATAAACGAGCTCTAACGTTTTCCTAGACGATGGGATCCAATGAGCATAGTTTGACTATTGATAGTGTATTGTTGAAAAAAACCCCAATTTGTTTTGTATTTTATATTAATACCCTAATTTTTCCTTGTCCCATTTGGTGTGGACCCAACGAGTACATCTCGACTTTCGCTTAGGTCGCCCTTTTTGGGTTTTCGGCCTAACAGGCTTTGCGCCTCTTTTTGTGAGAAGTTTAACGTCCCGTGGACAGGACTATCATTACTGATGTTTTAGGTCGAACATATTTGACCAGATATGGTGGGGGTGAGGGCCCCAATGAGTTTTGGTTGATTAAAATATGTCTCAATACCCTTCAGACACATGTGGGGGGAACATGATTAGATTTGAATGACATTCAGGGCATGTCTCAAGGCATGGGAGCCGTATCAGCGTGAAGAGGTAGGAAAAGCATCACCTAAGGAAGACTTACCTTGGTTAGACGGGCCAATGGTGATCAATATGAAGAGCCGCTGAGGGAATGGTATGCATAGTCGTGGAAAGGTGTCCTTAAGTCAATGACTTTCCATTTTTGATGGCCTGAGGACTTCATGGAAGTCCGGCTTATAGAAACCACCATGGGTGGCTTGGAGAATATGAAAACCACTAGGGGTGGCTCAGAAAGGGTGTGTGACATCTGAAATGGTTTTGGAACATCTGTATTAATCAAGAGTGTGGACGCATGGTCTCTATACTATGCATTTAGTTAGCGTAGAGGATGGTTGGAGCTTTGTGTAGTTTAATTTCATGCACCTGGGACATTCTTTAAAATGGAACGGCTCCTCCTAGTTCTCGGTAATCTTGTTGGAGACCTTCCAGCGTATTCAGGAAGGGTTGTGAAATATGTTGGTAAACATTCGCTCAGAGGGTTTCCGAATCCCGGGGTGGATATGGGGGCTCAGAGGCCAAGAGACGTATGGAGAGAAGCATTTCCTAAAGAAATCATTCCTTTGGTAGATGAGCCATGGGTGATCAATATACAGTGCCACTGAGGGCATGATACGCATAGTAATTCAAAGGTGTCCTTTGGGCAATGGTTGTGTTCTCTTGATAGCCATGCTTCTTCGGTGAAGTTGAGATTCAGGACCACCAGGGGTGGCTTACAAGGGTTCGGCTCCTTCTCAGTACAGAGTGTGATTTATGAGGAGATGGTTCCTGGATATGAGAGAAAAATCTGTGCTAAATTTCCCAAGAATGGGTTAAGTTATCCCTTTTCATACTGGTGTGAGACGGTGGTTTCTTCAGGTCTAGACCGTGCATTGAGGGACAAACAAAAACCGCCATTCTTGACTGAACCCATGACATGTTCGACCATGCAGTTTAACGTCATGCGGAAAGAACAAAAGGAATTTTAAATTATGTGCAGTTTAACGTCATGCGATGAGGACAAGGAGAATTTTTGAAGATTTTGTGCAGTTTAATGTTATGCAGCAAGGACAGGGGGCATTTTTAAAACTGTGAAAATTCTTGTTGTTGGAGGCATTTCCCTGGATATTTAATGCTTAGTCTTTACAGTTCAAGCCAAGCGGACAAGACATGTTCTGTGCAGTTTTAATCGTCATGCGATAAGGAAATAGTTTCAAAGGCCACTCTGGATGAGAATGTAACTACTCTCAAACATCTCAGCATGTTCATGATGTGGAGAGGGATTGATGGTGTAAATTATGATCCCAAGGATTCTTGGATCAAGAGAAATGATATGGGGGTCTGAGGCCGGTAAGAGTATGGGGCTAGGAAGAGTATCTCCCCAGAAAATCATTCCTTTGGTAGACAGGATAGGGGCCATCAATATGGAGAGCTACTGAGGTCATGGTATTCATAGTCGTGCAAAGGTGTCCACGGGTCGATAACTTTCGACATCCGATGGCCATGAATGATTATGAGGATCTGTGATTTTCCAGGCCACGAAGTCTGTCATTTGGTAAGGAAATATCTAGACATGTTGGGGATACTCATCCCTAGTTGCTGTTAAAACTAAAAGAGTTCACCGTGATGGTTTATCTTGCACATGAGGTACACCTTTACTCTATGCAGTTTAATGTCATGCGGTAATAATTAAGTACTCTAAGTTTAATGGTCTTAGAGTTCGGACCATTGGGTGACTATCGCTACAATTACCCAGAAGGGAACAGAGTTAAGAGGCTCCGGTATACGTTGAACAAGTGTGAGGGGATGAGGGTGTAAACTATAACTCTGGGGTTTCTCGGATCCGGAGGTATGGTATGGGGGATCTGAGGCCAGTAAGCGTACGAGGCTAGGAAGAGTACCGCTTGATGAAATCATTCCTTTGGTAGACTAGCCAGGGGCTATCAATATGCAGAGCTGCTGAGGGCATGGTATGCATAGTCATGCAAAGGTGTCTACAGGTCGATAAATTTCTACTTCCAATAGACATGGATGATTATGAAAATCTGAGATTTCTCACAGTACAGAGTTCAACATATGAGGATAATGGTGTTCAAGCATACAAGAAAAATCTTCACCATAATTGCCTATCGAGTCAATGTAGCCTAGCCCAGACTTGATGTCTTTAGATGCAGATCATCATGTTAACCACGGGTAGATACATAGGATAACTAGGTAGGGATACCCTGGAAACGTTCGGATGTGATAGGGGGTGAACTTGTAAACCACTGCTCCATAAATTTTTGGATTAATAGATTATGATATGGGGGCCCTAAGGCCGGTAAGCGTACAAAGATCGAAAGAGTACTGCCTGAGGAAATATTGCATTTGGTAGACAAGCTAAGGGATATCAATACGCAGAGCCGCAGAGGGCATGGTATGCATAGTCATACAAAGGTGTCTACAGGTTGATAAATTTCCTCTTCAGATGTCCATGAATGGTTATGAAGATCCGAAATTATCCAGGTCGTGGAGTCTGATGTATGGAGAGGATGCATCCAAATGCACAAGGAGTATTCCCATCTCGTTTCTCCATATATCTTGGGTGGGTCGTGACGATGACTGTGTAGTTTAACATCATTCGGTGAGGAAGAAGTTCATGTAGTTTTAATGTCGTGCGGTGAGGACGAAGGTGAACTAACGTGAAAAGGGGATTCCGTGTAGTTTAATGTCATGCGGTAAAGACGAGGGGTATATATACCTTTGTTTTCTTTTATTGGTAGCTGGAAAGGGAGGTAAGATCCCAGCGTCACTACGTATCCTGTGAGGGTAGGAATTAAGCCTCACATAGTTCTTTTTGGGGAATAAACCCTGTGGGGGTCTGGTATGTACGGGGGAAATTGGGTATTTTTATCTTATTTTTGGGTGGCTGTGTAACGCCCCGACCCCAGCTACCCAGAGTCGGTGCATTACTTTGTAACATTGGCATGATCACAAAAGATCAAGTCTCGAAAGACCGATTAGTTTAGTAGCCTTGGAAACACTAGATACACTCGTAAACGTTACATTACATCATAAAGTGAAAAACTACAATAACAAAGTCTCCATAGTCCACACTCATATCCTCTTCTGACTATCCCTGCAAGTAATTCATAAAATACTTCTTCACATCTTGGAAAATATTAAAACATTGAAAGGGGTGAGCTCAGATGCTCAGTAAGGGTAACAATAATGCAGAAGCATTCATAAATAAACATTAGCATTTAAGGCAATGTATAACTAAAACAAAAGCCTTTTAAACATGAACTTCAACATAATATGGCAAAAGTAAAATGAGATAATGCCATTTACTTATTCACATGGATATTCTACTGGTCGAATAATCACATGCAATATCAATAACCACTTTCATAATGATGGAACGCATAATGCCAGACTATCATAACCACGTAGCCAAGGCCTCGTGCCAAGACCACAAATAAGATTTTGTCAAGGCCTCGTGCCAAGACACTAGTTTGTCTCATGAGACCTGCCAATGCATTGAGGAGCTTTAGCGGGCTCCACCCGTCACTTATTAAGTCCAATGCATTCCTCATATGAATAGGTTTAAACATATCATAAACCATAACATAATCGTATCACATAAAACATGCATAAAGGAAACATAACATTTCCACATTTCAATCACAAGATGTCAATACAAAACATTGATATAATAAAAACGCTTTCAAAACCATTTTCAATACCAAAATAAAAGAAAAGTATAACATGGTATTTATTTTTCATTAAAAAAAAGGTATATCTTGTAGAGGAAGCCGAAAATCAAATAGTGGTCATGGCGGAAGAGAAATCGTTGTCGCCACATACGTACGACAAAAACATTCCCTTTTTTCGTTTAGTAAATGCTTCTTATAAAAAAGATTCCTTTTGAATAAACGTAAAAGTCAAAGGGGTTTATACACCGTATAAAAGAAAGTTGTGTATAAAACCAAATATGCCCCAATGAAAGGAGATTGAGAAGAAGTCCTTACAAAGATCATTTTTAAAATAGAATAGACATATTATGTGTATTCACTATTGGTACACATAAAGAAAGTAAAAATACAAAATAAGATATAATAATATCATGACATAATTTGAAAGTAGGAGATTAACCCAAAGAATGGAAATTGAGTTAAGAAATTCCCTTACCTCGTGTCTGACTTGACTCAACCGTTCTTTAACCTCATGAATAATAAACTAGAGTTAATATATACCTTATTAAGAACCATTTTTAATTTCATTATCCTTTTTATATCACTTATTACAATGTTATGAACATTATGTAATTATTTAAGTTAATAACGGTCGTTTTGTCGATCTTTGGTACTTGAGTCAACAATAAAATTCTTATAATTACAAGTTATTTATGTGGTAGAATATCCATTATCTCCAGAATTATATTCATGATTTAGATGTCATATATATCATATATATCCAGTATATACATTCATTTATAATATTACGTAACATTTAGAGGTAAGAAATGAAATGCACCGTTCAAGGAGACGGTAAGTCGTACGTACGCATGAACGCTACTTTCATTTCTATTTAGTATTTAATGGAATTAAATCATAATGATATAAATGTATAATATAATTCCAGTATAATATAGTGTATAATACCATTTACTCCATCCTTTACACATCCCACATATGGCATTAACGATTCAAATCACTTTTAGGGGGCGGTAGTCCGCACTTCCTAAAATGAAATTATCGCATTTTACCCATAATGGAAATCATAAAGTATGCCATAAATGATAAATAAAGAAGCATAATTAAAACTTAAAAATATTATATATCATATATAAATATAGTGACATCTTAATGGCCACCTTTGAAGGTGTTATATGATTGTTGAACAATCATCGTTTCGTGAGGCAGAAATTCGCCATCCACAGAAACTGTATGTTCTTTAACCATTAGATGTAGGTGTGTGTAAGTGTAGCCCAAATCCTTCTTATAAAAATATCCTAGTATATTTAGGATACTGGTTCTGTTACAAAATAAATTAATAAAAAGAGTTTAGGGGGTTGGAGAAGAAAAATAATACAAAACAACATTAGAGAAGACATTACCTCAAAATCGGGTAACTCTTTTTGATTTGAGCCAAAGGCTTCCTTGGGAAGAGTTCTTCCCAAAGTGAGGCTTCTAGGAGTAATAGGGGGATGTTGGGAGAGTATTTGGGCAGAGGTTGGCCGAGCCAAATGGCTTGAAAGTGTAAATGAGGTGGGAGAGGTGGGGGCCTTTTATAAGTGGATAGGAGGGGCACTCTTGGAAAGTAAAGAAAAGTCACTTTATTATAAAATGCGTTTCGGATTTTAGAGGTCCCACACTAATATAATTCGAGGATAAGGTGATAAGGGTTCGAAATCTTCTCATCCAATAGGCATTGGACAAGTGTAAGCCTTGGATTTTGCATTATCTTCCCATTTTATTTAAATCGTTAAATAATGAGGTCATCGCTGCACCATCATGATGTCATAAATAATTTAATTTATTTAATGTCTAAAAATTATAAAACAAAATACTATGATGTAGGAAATCTTTTTATCTTTCTAATGAATATTTATAATAAAAAGTTGGACTTGTGTAACCCCATTTAAAAACTGTTTTAGTAAAACAAGTCATGTTTGTGTCAATTTAATTTTTAACATTAAATAATATATATTTATGTCATTTTCCAACCAAAGTGGTTCCATGGGGTCCCCAAGTTGACCCATGGGTTTTCTGGGTCGTACATGACTCATCCAATAGGAGTAGGACAAGTGTCAAGCTCATCTCATATTATTAAAACATTATTTTTACCTTAAACTACACTAATTACCTCTAATCGCGATTAAGAACTTAAAAGTTACTATTCACCAAAAAATTATTTTAATCTCATCGAACAAATTTTTTTTTCTTAATGACAACCATGTATGTCGGATTTTTGAAAATCAAATCACAGAAGTGGTAATATTTCATTTAAACGAAAAATCAGTTATTTAACTACCACTTAGTGGTTTCACTATTCATCAAAAATTGAAATTCTTCAGAACAATTCCAAAATTTCACCCTAAGCTATAATTGATATTCCGAATTCAAAAATGATGTCTATTTTACAAAATTCCAAACATATAAGTTTCATTAATTAATTTTATAATTAATTCCCGCTGTCACAACAAATAGCGTGTTTTTAAGAAATAATTTATATCAAAAGATTGGCAATTGTTTATGTCCAATTTCAATGTTAAATTATTTAGAATGACCACCATTGGATAAAATTGTAAAAATATATTCTAATTATACTTTAAAACCACTATATAGTATAATTTAACACTATAAATTATTTCGATTAAAAAAGTTGTTTTTAAGTATTTTTCACTATTGATAAAAAAATTTGAAGTTCTCAGAAAGTTACAAAAAATTCAACTTAGGATAATTTTGATATTACGAATTCAAAAATGAAGTCCATTTTTAAATATAAAATTTCTATAATTTTAAAAAGTGGTTATTACTATTCATAACGGCTACTTTGATTAGTCGCGGTGTTTTAGAACTCGAAGTTGCGTACAATGCAAGCTATTGCATTATTGAATGAGAAGAGTATCGTGGAAGCTCGGGGTGTTACATTCTCCCTTCCTTCAATAAATTGCGTCCTCGCAATTTGAAATTTTTCTTTGAAAATAAAAGGTTGAAAAGAGAAAATACCTTTGAGGAAAACCCACATCGGAAATAAGGTTAATAAATATATAACATTAAAAGAAAGCAAGATAAGTACAAAGGTCACCCGATATAGCCCATTCTAGGATTCTATGAAAATATGGATATGGAGGAGAAACAAACCATCAAGGTCTGATGGAGAGTTATAGAAAACAGGATTAGGAGAAAGTTTAACTACAAGAAAATCACAAACTTGTGATTGGTTAAACGATCATTGATTCTCCAGTAGGAAAAGTTAACCGACAACATTTTTGTTTTGAGTTAACTTTTATAATGTTGAGGAATTTATTTAGGATATTTACTAAGAACGTAAGGGAATATACATACTTGTTATGTATACTTTCATTCGTTAATAAATTTTTACCACAAACCCAACTTTTACTCCAAATGGTAACGGAACTCAAAAATATTCTATTTATCCTAATTGTATAAGGTTCTAAATGTTAACACATACCATTTAGATTAGTAAAATAATTTTGTAATAACCAGGGACTTCCTGTAGGCTAGTGGTAGGAAATAAAGGCTTATCGCACTATGGTTGTGGGTTCGATTCCTACAGCTTTTTCCGACGCGACGGGTTATTCCCCACCCTGCAGGTTGTCCTTTTACTAAAACTATAGTATTATAATATTCCAAAAATAATCTTCAGAAATGATTTAACCTTAAACAATACTATCCAAAGATCAACTTAATCCACTCCAACCTTTATAGTTATCCAAAATACCTCTGTCCAGACTTTCTCTAAAAGGTCTCTTAATTCCAAAATCAATTGTAACATCAGATTCCCCAAACAAAGAAAAGTTTCTCTTATTGTCACATACTAAAAATATGATTACCTTAATCATATTAAAACCTTACTGAAATCAAAAAGTACTGCAGTACAATCCATATATATATATCACATTATTCTTATTACCAGAATATAATCCTTGAGTCCAAAAGAACCAATACATTAATTATTCCACTTCAACTGTAGTCACAACATAAGATTGGCCTTGATCCCTTGGCCTTTTCTGAGGTAAGTTTCCTTGACGCTTAGGACATTCATTTTCATAATGCCCCATTTCCCTACAATTGTAGCATTCAACTTTGACAGCCTCTTTCTTTCCCTTGCAATCACGAGCCTGGTGACCCTTTTCTCCACATTTATAACAAACTCCCATTTCTTTTAGGCACGTACCAGGGTGATTCTTCCCACAATTATCACATAATGGAAAATCCTTCTTTCCCTTTTTCCCTTTATCTGTCTCTTGTTCCACCGTTCTCTTCTTATCTTGCTTTACTTTGTTGTCATAAGACTTAGAGAATTCCTTTTCTGTCTTGATAGAACATGAGACAATGTCTTCGTATGATGAAAAGGATTGTGAGACTAATGCTCGACGAAGAAATGGTTTTAACCCATCAAAGAAACGATCAATCTTACTTCCTGGGTTACGTATATAATCTCCAGCATACCTTGATAACCTTGTAAAGTTAGCCTCATACTTTGTGACATTCTCATCCTCCTTTTGTCTCAGACTCAGAAATTGCCTTTCCATATCTTCTTGATGGTCGCGAGGAAAGTATTTTTCTAAAAACAGATCTTTGAACTCCCTCCATTCCATATTTGATACTTCATCATCTTCCTTCATTTTTTGAATCAATGACCACCATTGATCAGCATCTCCAGTGAGGTGGTAAACTGCCATGATAACTTTTTCTCTTTCACTGTTCCCCAAAGCCTGAAATATTTTCTCTAGGGAATTTATCCATTGCTCAGCTACTATAGGATTTTTACTCCCATTGAAGGTTGGTGGTTGTTGCCTCATGAAATGGTCTAGCATTGATCCTCCAAGTTGCGGATCAGGGTGCTCCATACGAGTAAGGTTATTATTCATAACCTGCGTGAGTTGTCCCAGTACGGTGATTAGCTGATCGGCACCAGTTGCATCACCATCCCCACTATAATTATCTTGAGCAGGAGGGAAATCCCTACATGGAGTGCGTGCATTGATACAGTTCCCATTTCTTCCACTAGGCGCCATTTCTAAACAATGGAATAAACTAGATCAGTTTATGAATCAAAATACATAATCCCATACTTATAAAACACTTAACATAAATTGAACTATTTATGGATATAATCCATAATCATAAAAATGTTTTCTTTGAGGAAGTATATACTCATAAACCCTTCATAATTATTTGTAAAGAAAATGAGAGTAATCCTAAGCATATCCCCCGGGAGTGTCGTAACCAAGAGTGCAGCAAGCCCCGTTGTCGTGCACCTGTTCCCGTTCGAGTCAAGCTCAAAGCGGTGTTTTCGGGTTTTACCCCTTGGAACATCTGTGCCAGAGCCGCCTCTACCTGCTCGTATCCAGACAGGGATGTATTGCTCGGAAAACTCACAAAATCTCTACAATACCATAATTATAGGAAGTTCTTCTATACTAATCCTTAAAGTTAATCTTAGGTCTATGTGCTCTAATCAGAGTTTACCTAAATCTAGCTTCCAATGATTGTACTAAACATCCTCGGATACCAACTGTAACGCCCCGACCCCAGCTACCCAGATTCGGTGCATTACTTCATAACATTGGCATGATCACAAAAGATCAAATCTCGAAAGACCGATTAGTTTAGTAGCCTTGGAAACACTAGATACACTCGTAAACGTTACATTACATCATAAAATGAAAAACTACAATAAAAAAGTCTCCATAGTCCACACGCATATCCTCTTCTGACTATCCCTACAGGTCATTCATAAAATACTTCTTCACATCCTGGAAAATATTAAAACATTGAAAGGGGTGAGATCAGATGCTCAGTAACGATAACAATAATTCGGAAGCTTTCATAAATAAACATTAGCATTTAAGGAAATGTATAACTAAAACAAAAGCCTTTTAAACATGAACTTCAACATAATATGGAAAAAGTAAAATGAGATAATGCCATTTACTTATTCACATTGATATTATACTGGTCGAATAATCACATGAAATATCAATAACCACTTTCATAATGATGGAATGCATAATGCCAGACTATCATAACCACGTAGCCAAGGCCTCGTGCCAAGACCACAAATAAGATTTTGTCAAGGCCTCGTGCCAAGACACTAGTTTGTCTCATGAGACCTATCGACGCATCGAGGAGCTGTAGCAGGCTCCACCCGTCACTTATTAAGTCCAATGCATTCCTCATATGAATAGGTTTAAACATATCATAAACCATAACATAATCGTATCACATAAAACATGCATAAAGGAAACATAACATTTCCACATTTAAATCACAAGATATAAATACAACACATTGATATAATAAAAACGCTTTCAAAACTATTTTCAATACCAAAATAAAAGAAAAGTATAACATGGTATTTATTTTTCATTAAAAAAAAGGTATGTCTTGTAGAGGAAGCCGAAAATCAAATAGTGGTCACAGCGGCAGAGAAGTCGTTGTCGCCACATACGTACGACAAAAACATTCCCTTTTTTCGTTTACTAAATGCTTCGTATAAAAAAGATTCCTTTTGAATAAACGTAAAAGTCAAAGGGGTTTATACACCGTATAAAAGAAAGTTGTGTATAAAACCAAATATGCCTCAATGAAAGGAGATTGAGAAGAAGTCCTTACAAAGATCATTTTTAAAATAGAATAGACATATTATGTGTATTCAATATAGGTACACATAAAGAAAGTAAAAATATAAAATAAGATATAATAATATCATGACATAATTTGAAAGTAGGAGATTAACCCAAAGAATGGAAATTGGGTTAAGAAATTCCCTTACCTCGTGTCTGAATTGACTCAACCGTTCTTTAACCTCCTGAATAATAAAATAGAGTTAATATATACCTTATTAAGAACCATTTTTAATTTCATTATCCTTTTTATATCACTTATTACAATGTTATGAACATTATGTAATTATTTAAGTTAATAACGGTCGTTTTGTCGATCTTTGGTACTTGAGTCAATAATAAAATTCTTATAATTACATGTTGTTTATGTGGTAGAATATCCATTATCTCCAGAATTATATTCATGATTTAGATGTCATATATATCATATATATCCATTATATACATTCATTTATAATATTACGTAACATTTAGAGGTAAGAAATGAAATGCACCGTTCATGGAGACGGTAAGTCGTACGTACGCATGAACGCTACTTTCATTTCTATTTCGTATTTAATGGAATGAAATCATAATGATATAAATGTATAATATAATTCCAGTATAATATAGGGTATAAAACCATTTACTCCATCCTTTATACATCCCACATATGGCATTAACGATTCAAATCACTTTGAGGGGG
The DNA here is from genome assembly GCA_963277665.1 of Viscum album. Lineage (NCBI taxonomy): Eukaryota > Viridiplantae > Streptophyta > Magnoliopsida > Santalales > Viscaceae > Viscum > Viscum album. The sequence continues at coordinate 727,393,563 of OY728166.1, forward strand.
CGGTAGTCCGCACTTCCTAAAATGAAATTATCGCGTTTTACCCATAATGGAAATCATAAAGTATGCCATAAATGATAAATACAGAAGAATAAGTAAAACATAAACATATTATATATCATATATAAATATAGTGACATCTTAATGGCCACCTTTGAAGGTGTTATATGAGTGTTGAACAATCATCGTTTCGTGAGGCAGAAATTCGCCATCCACAGAAACCGTATCTTCTTTAACCATTAGATGTAGGTGTGTGTAAGTGTATCCCAGATCCTTCTTATAAAAATATCCTAGTATATTGAGGATACTGGTGTTGTTACAAAAGAAATGAATAAAAAGAGTTTAGGGGGTTGGAGAAGAAAAATAAAACAAAACAACATTAGAGAAGACATTACCTCAAAATCGGGTAACTCTTTTTGATTTGTGCCAAAGGCTTCCTTGGGAAGAGTTCTGCCCAAAGTGAGGCTTCTATGAGTAATAGGGGGAATTTGGGAGAGTATTTGGGCAGAGTTTGGCCGATTCAAATGGCTTTAAAGTGTAAATGAGGTGGGAGAGGTGGGGGCCTTTTATAAGTGGAGAGGAGGGGCACTCTTGGAAAGTAAAGAAAAGTTACTTTATTATAAAATGAGTTTCGGATTTTAGAGGTCCCAAACTTTTATAATTCGAGGCTAAGGTGATAAGGGTTCGAAATCGCCTCATCCAATAGGATTTGGACAAGTTTAAGCCTTGGATTTTGCATTATCTTCCCATTTTATTTAAATCGTTAAATAATGAGGTCATCGTTGCATCATCATGATGTCATAAATAATTTAATTTATTTAATGTCTAAAAATTATAAAAAAAATACTATGATGTAGTAAATCTTTTTATCTTTATAATGAATATTTATAATCAAAATGTGGACTTTTGTATCCCCACTTAAAAACTGTTTTAGTAAAACAACTCATGTTTGTGTCAATTTAATTTTAACATTAAATAAATATATATTAATGTCATTTTCCAACCAAAGTGGTTCCATGGGGTCCCCAAGTTGACCCATGGGTTGTCTTGGTCGGCCATGACTCATCCAATAGGAGTAGGACAAGTGTCAAGCCCATCTCATATTATTAAAACATTATTTTTACCTTAAACTACACTAATTACCTCTAATCGCGATTAAGCACTTAAAAGTTACTATTCACCAAAAAACTATTTTAATCTCATCGAACCACATTTTTCTTCTTAATGACAACCATGTATGTCGGATTTTTGAAAATCAAATCACAGAAGTGGTAATATTTCATTTAAACGAAAAATCAGTTATTTAACTACCACTTAGTGGTTTCACTATTCATCAAAAATTGAAGTTTTTCAGAACAATGCCAAAATTTCACCCTAAGCTATAATTGATCTTCCGAATTCAAAAATGATGTCTATTTTACAAAATTCCAAACATATAAGTTGCATTAATTAATTTTATAATTAATTCCCACTGTCACAACAAATAGCGTGTTTTTAAGAAACAATTTATATCAAAAGATTGGCAATTGTTTATGTCCAATTTCAATGTTAAATTAATTCTAATGACCACAATTGGATAAAATTGTAAAAATATATTCTAATTATACTTTAAAACCACTAAATAGTATAATTTATCACTATAAATTATTTCGATTAAAAAAGTTGTTTTTAAGTATTTTTCACTATTCATAAAAAAATTGGAAGTTCTCAGAAAGTTACAAAAAATTCAACTTAGGATAATTTCGATATTACGAATTCAAAAATGAAGTCCATTTTGAAATATAAAATTTCTATAATTTTAAAAAGTGGTTATTACTATTCATAACGGCTACTTTGATTATTCGCGGTGTTTTAGAACTCGAAGTTGCGTACAATGCAAGCTATTGCATTATTGAATGAGAAGCGTATCATGGAAGATCGGGGTGTTATAGGCTGGTCCAGGATGTGGAATTCTGGCATCACTACGTATCCCGTGAGGGTAGGAATCAATCCGTACATAGTTCTTTAGAAGATAATACACCCTGTGCATGTCTAGTCCGTACATGGGGGAAAGGGCATTTTCAATTCTTCTTATCTGTGTAGTTTAATGTCATACAATAAGGACGAGGAATACACCCCATGAAGGGTTGGTCCGTACATGGGGGAAAATGGCATTTTTGACTTTATTTGGGGATGGTTGGGCCAGGATATAGAATCCTGGAATCACTACGTATCCTGTGAGTGCAGGAATCAAGCCGTACACAGTTCTATGAAAGGGATACACCCCGTGCAGGGCTAGTCCGTACATGGGGGAATAGGGTATATATATATATATTATTTGAGGGTGGATGGGCTAGGATGGGGGACCCTGACGTCTCTACGTATCCTGCAAAGGCAGGAATCAAGTCGTACGTATTTCTCTGAAATCCATGTAGTTTAATGTCATGCAGTGTGGATGAAATACTCATAGTTTAGGGTCATAGAGTATGGACCGTTGGCGCTTGGTAGTTTAACGTCCTATAGCTCAGACTATAACTGCTTTGGATTATGTGAAATACCTCTTCAGAAATCTCACATTTATAGGAGCGGTAGTGAATTTCCAGTCCATGGAGATCAGGGCATATGCTCCATTGGAGTATACCTTTTGTATAACATATGGTCCCTCCCACTTGGGCTCTAGCTTTGGAGGCTTCTTTCTTGGAATCATTGTGGTCTGAAGGACCAATACCAATTCTCCTTCCAAGAAAGACCAAAGATGAACCTTTTTATTGAAGCCTCATGTGATCCGATTCTAATATACCTCAATATGGTGAAAAGTGTGCAACCGCTTCTCATCTAGATGTTCCAATTCACATAGCCATTTTTATGATTTCTCATAGTTGGATAACTCATCAAAAATGGAAACACAGAGCGAGGGAAAATGGAGATCAATGGGCAGGACCACTTCTATTCCGTACACTAGTGAGTATGGAGTAGCCCGAGTAGCGGTGCGTGTTGAGGTTCGATAAGCCCAAAATGCATGAAAAAGATTATCTGTCCATGATTTCTTGTCTTTATCCACCATTTTCTGGATAATGTCAGACATGGTCTTTTTGAAAGCCACTATCTGTCTGTTGGCCGCTGCATGGTAGTGGGATGAGTGGTTAACCTTGATACCATATTCTTGGTACAATTTCTCTAATTTAGCAGAGCGGAAGTTGGTGTCGTTATCCATCAATATGGTATGAGGGACGCCAAATCTGGTGATGATATTGGTTTTCACAAAGCTGACAATTTTTCTTACCCCAAATTCGTTGAGGGGTACAACTTCTTCCGATTTGGAAAGGAAGTCAGTTGCTGTGAGGATATACATCAGTTGTTTGGCCGTGGCAGGAGGATATGGTCCCATGACGTCCATTCCACAGATGGAAAATGTCCAAGAGTACTTAGCCTGATGAATTAACTCCGGGGGTTGGTGTATGAAGTTTGCATGAATTTGACATGAGTGGCATTTTGCGTTAAAGTGATTGCAATATCGTGCCATAGTGGGCCAATAATACCCAAGCCTTCGAACCTGATGGGAAAGCTTAGACCTTGACTGGTGTGCTCCACATACTCCGACATGCACTTTAGTCATGACAGGAGCAGTTTCTTCTCTATCAATGCATCTGAGGAGTGATCCATTGAGGCCTTGTTTGTAGAGGACCTCTTGCTGACCTGTGCCACTGTATATGACAAAGTTAATTGCCCTTCACCGTATTTTCTCTCGTTCAACCCTATCTGACAGAATTCCTCCCCTTTGAAGGCAGTTTGCAATGGAGGTCATCCAGCCAGTGGTAGGAGCATTTGGCTTAGGGACAGGACTAACTTTTTCGATATCTTTTATCTTAGTCTGAACAAACGGCAAGACCATTCGACGATGAGAAATACTAATAATTGTTTTATCCTGGTCTAGGTTGGCTAGGGCTGTGTCCACATTAGCTAATGCATCGACCTGGGGATTCTGGGACCAGGGAATATAGGTCAATGTTGGTTCTGTGGAGAATTCCACTATTAACCCTCGGACATGGTCAAATAGTGGGAATCTGCTACTCTTTTTTAATATCATAGTCACCATTGACTTGCTTGATGGCCAGTTCTGAGTAACCTTTTACCTTAAGGTGCTATACTTGTGTCTGGAGTGAGAGCTCCAGGCCTACAATGAGGGCTTGATACTCCGCCTCATTTTTCTTATATCCTTATGACAGGAGGAAGGAATATGGCAATACTTCCTTTTACGGGGACATGAGTATTTTCCCCAAACCCACCTTGTTAAATCTAGGATCCTCCATTATTTTCCTTGTTTGGCTTCAGGATGCGTCGTCGAAGAACATTTCCCATGTTGGGAGCTCCTCTTGAACCCAGAATGTGTCTTCATCAGGGAACTCAATGTTTGGTGCGGTGGTCCCTGTCGAGGGGTGTTCTGCCAGAAAATCTGCTAGTTCCTGGCCTTTGATGGTTTTTAAGGCACAAACAGGATGTCAAACTGTTGCAGGATGACTGCCCATCGGGATAGGCGCCCGGTCAACATTGGGTGGCTGAGGATGTACTTGAGCATGTTACTACGCAAGACCAAATGGACTTCATGATGTTGCAGATAATGTCATAATATTTGAACTGTGAAGAAAAAGGCCAAACAACTCTTCTTGATGTTGGAGTATCGAGTTTCAGCATCGATCATGGTTCAGCTGAGGTAATAGAGACTGTTTTCACTACCAGTGTCATTTTTCTATGTGAGAAAGGTTCCCAGTGACCGCTCTAGGGCTGTCACATATAGGATAAGAGGTCTCCCTTCAACTGGGGTCATGAGCACTAGCGGGTTTAAGAGGTACTTATTTAGGATGTCGAATGCCTCTTGGCACACATCTGTCCATTGGTACATAACACCCCTTTTCATTAACGTGGTAAAGGAAAAGCATTTTCCTGCCAAGTTGGTTATGAACTGCCTAATATAGGCCATGTGTCCTTGGAATCCTATCAACTCATTGAGATTTTGGAGAAGTGGCATGACAAGGATAGCCTTTGTCTTTTCAGGGTGGACTTTGATGCCACGATGGCGTACGACAAAGCCAAGGAATTTCCATGAGGTAACCCCAAAGGCGCATTTCAAGGGATTCATCTTCAAGCTATGTTGTCGATGTTTGTTGAAGGTGGTTTCAAGGTCTGACAGGTGATTTGAGCGCTGTCTTGATTTGACCACCAAGTCATCCACGTAGCATTTGATGAATCTCCCCAGGAATGGTTTAAATATACGATTCTTGGTGCATTGATATGTGGCGCCCGAGTTCTTGAGACCAAAGGGAATGACCCTGTAGCAGAATATTCTTTGATGGGATCTAAAGGATGTGGCTTCTTCTTCTTCTCGAGCCATCCAGATTTGATTATACCTAGAATAACCATCCATGATGGAGAGAGCCTCATACCTGACCGTTGCGTCGATTAATAACTCGGTAATCGGGACCGGGAAATCATCTTTCGGACAATGCTGATTGAGATCTCTAAAATCGATGCAAACACATATTTGTCCATTATTTTTCTTGATGGGGACAATGTTGGCCAACCAGATGGGGTATTGGACCTCCCGAATGAAGTCCGCTTTAATCAACTTATCTACTTTAGCATCTATTTTTGCATCATGTGAGGGGTGCGTTCTTCTGGCGGCTTGTTTATAGCCCCGGTGGTCTTCTAGCAGACCTAAGTGATGCGTTTCCACTTTGGGATCGAGTCTTGGAATTTTCGTGTAATTCCATTAAAAAATATCCCGATGTTGCCTCGGGAAAGTGATATATACCTCGTGCTCCTCTGGATACATTGTTGTACTAATGAGAGTGGGCCTCAGATCTTCCTCAGTACCCAGGTTTATATCTCTGAGCTTATCCATGGTAGTGGAGATACCTTACTCAAATGTCGGGGGTGCATCCCTGAGATCTTCCTCCTTTTCCCCCCCACATTCACACCTTATTGATCTGGTGGGGGGAGTGTTCCCGATAGAGGCACTTGGGGGTCCGGAGGTGAGGCATCGTGGGAAACCCTGCTCAAATATTCATTTCCAAATTGAGGTTTAGCGATCGTTTCCACATTGTCATGCTCGACCGTTGTAGTTGAAGTCATGAGAAAAGTTGAGTGTGTGTTTGGGCTTGAATTCCTGCTTTCAACATGGTTGATGGGCAGTACGTAGTCTCCGCCGAGCTGCTTGAGGTGGTCATCCGGAACCATTTCCAGACCATTTGGAGCAGGGATACTGTCAATACCATCGAGAGAAGGATTATTTTTCTTTTTATCATAAAACGCGACGTCAATGTTGTGTGACTCAGAGGGCTCGAAATGGGACTTGTCAGCGTGCAATGTCCCACTTTTCCCACTGACTCAGTACTTGATACACTTGTGTTAGGATGAAGAAATGGACATGTGATTTTGGAGCCACGACCTTCCAAGAAGGGCATTGAATGCTTTGTTCTGCCGGAGCACCAGGAATTCCAAGTAGGCCACAAGGTCGCCAAATTTTTTTTTTAGATTGATTTTTCCCATTGGCTTCTTTTTTACTCTTGTCGTAACCCAACAGGGTTTTGGCTGAGGGTACTAGGTCATCGTCATTGTAGCTCAACTTGCGGAGTGTCTGTAGGGTAAGGATATTAAATCCAGAGTCGTTGTCAATAAAGACTCTGCGGATATCAACATTATTTAGTGTGCCAGACACATATAGTGTTTTGATATATCCTTGCATGATGGAATCTTCATCCTGATTGGTGAATGAAATCACTGCATTTCATTCACCCTGGCTAGTCTCCATCCGGTAAATCTCGATGGTAGCTACCTTGGCTTGAAACTCTTGGTGGATGAGAAAGGATTCTATCAGCGCCTCCTGGATATCTGATGACAAACTAAGGGAATCCAAGATTGACAGTTTGGCTGGTACTGATACCAACTACTTAAGGATATCATATTTATTCTCCAATGGCCGATGCATCCCCGTTGGAGGGATATTTTTAGCAGGAATCTTGGGAACTGGATTACGTGACTAGGAGGGACCGACCACGGGGTCAGATGTCGACGGTGTTCCCACGTTCTGGGGAATTGGCCCGTTCGGTCTGTTGTGCGCACCAGGAGGCTAGAAATTTTTTCCTCCTCTGATTGGTACTGCAGAATGACAGGGCCAGAGTGGCCGCTTGTGGAGGTGGAGGGATATTCTTTCTCCTGTTGAGTCTGTTGAAGGGGTCTCCCAAAAGTTTCTGCGATATTAATGGTCTGGGCCGGGGTAAAACTATAGGCTTGGTTTCGGCCACGGCTGCGCCTCCCCTGGTATCCCCTGCTTCTGCAGTTTCCCCTCCCGGCCCCTTGCATTGGGAACTTGGGTTCATAGCCATACCCTTCATCAGTGAATGATTCCATTAGATGGATGATGTTTATGGAACCAAATATTAGATCATCATCCTGTGACAGGTCAACCTGGTCAGTTGTCCCTGATGGTGCCGTTTGGTGGGTCGGTGACCGTGGCGCCAAGTTTGGGGGAATAAAATCCGACAGTGTCGGGGCTAACTTTGGCCTCATTGCAGACTTCTCCTCTCGTGCTTGTCTCCTACCTTCTCGATTATGCCTAGCTGACTGGATCGTGGATGGTTGTGAGGCCGGTATTGTTGGATGTGTGGAATTAGGGGCTGTTGGTGGCAACACCGGCTGCCGTAGTTGATCTCAGAGTATGCCCTGAGCTCGATTAACAGTCTTCCAAGTCATCCAGTCAACAAATTTTTTCCCCTTATTTCTGGTGAATTCTTTACATCTCTCCCTTTTGTCAGATTCAGTGGTAGAAATGTACGTCACATGTGCTGGGGGTGGTCCAAGCTCGACCTTCATGGAGTCTACCATTCTTTTTCAGGAGGTCTTTGAATGTGAAGAATTCTTGGATATTGTGCCCCAACATTTGATGGTTGGGGCAGTAATCTGGCCTATCATTATGGCCAACTTCTTCGGGTTTCCTTGGCTCTGGGAGGTGGAGCATGTGGCAATTCATGGTGGAGATGATGTAGATATGGACTTGGTCCTCTCGGAACGAGTATACTTTCTGTCTTCGCTCCTCGAACTAGTTCCTCTTTGATCTTCTCTGATCGTCCTACTTGGTTGGAGGTTGTTGCTTATATACAGGGGGCCCTTGATGATTTGGTGGAGGCCTAGGCAGTGGAGCAGGCTCATGGGTTGGCTTGAGCGTGAAATAGGACGCTTAAGCTCTTAATGTTCGCTTTGAAGGAGCCTATGAGGCTATTCGTGACTTCATATTGGTCCGCTGCAGGGAGCCTTGAATTCTATGGGCAATGGAAGAGAGATTGCGGAAGCCAGTGGTGCACTCTACTAGTATGAGCAGTGTTCACAGCTCATCTGGAAGGTTATCAATGCATATGGCCAACATCTCATCTTAAGGCATTGGACTATTCAGATAGTAGGTCAGACCATTCCATCTAGCGATGAAATCTGAGACTCTCTCATTCTCCCTCTGTTTTCTATTCATGAGGTCGCTGACAGTTGTTTTCGGTAGCGTTGAGCTGGAGAGGAATAAAAACTTCTTCCATAGGTATTTCCAGCTTTTTATAGACTGAGCTGGTAGATTCGTATACCAGATGAAGGTAGATCCTTACAAGGTCTGCACGAAGAAAATGAGTTTCACGGCTTCTTGTTGTTCTAGAGTTCCCATCATAGTGTCGCAATAAGACATGTAGTGCATCAAGTTTTGTTCTGGATCACCTGATCCATTTAAAATAGGGAATACAGGGCTCCCAAAATTGGGTGGAGGAGGCGTGTTGCTCACCAAATCTGGGTAGGGATTTCTCTATGGCTGTATCAGAGCGTGTCGACCTTCTATTTCTTCCAACCGAGCTGTCAGTTCCTCGATGGTGTTGGAGAGTCTCTGGTTTACATCCTGTTGGGCCTGGTCTTGGGAAGGTGTAGCCCGAGGCATTTCTTGAGGATCTGGATCGACCGACACCAAGGGTGCTTATGCCATTTGTGACACCTTTGAAGGGTTCAGATGTACTCGCTCCGATTGCATCCTGAGTGGAGGGAAGTCTTGGTATTCACCTTAATCCATGTTCATGTAGTTGGATGGACCGGGTGCCTCATTGGGTGGGGCAAACCTGGGTCTTTGAGATGCTATTGCTGGGAGTGCAAGGTGTGGCTCCTCTTGGGAAGCACTTTCAAAAATATGATTCCTCTGGAGTAGCTCAGCATTAATCCACCTCAATTCTTTCATTTCCTCTTCATGTCAAGTGAATCTCTCTTCGAGCGTAAGTGGCTCATTTTTATAGAGAGGGGGATACGGGTTCAGGGTAACCAATATTTTGTTCTTATCATTGTTGGAAGCTCACAAGATTAATGGAGGAGGGATAGGTGGAAGTTCTTCCATATTTAGGGTGGAACTATGGTTCTGAGTGTGCACACCTGGTGGTTCGTTGGGAGTCAGAGCCTGACTAAAACCATTGTCTACTGATCGATCCTGATTTTCATCATCTCTGGTGTCACCCGTGGGGTTAGCCTCTATGGCGTTGATGGATGCATATCACGGGGAGGAGGAGATGTCATATAACGACCCATACATTACATAAATTGTTATTACATCAGAATTGAAGCATACTTATTACAAAATATAACAAAACCATTAAAGGACCGTATAGGTATAGTGTCTTTAGAAACTGGGAAACATAAACAACTGGTTTATAAAGCGTCTACACTGTCTCCCATTTATTTCATCATATCTATAGTCCCTTTTGGAATATCTTACTTAATAACCTTATTCCATACCCGGGGAAATAAAACATTCAAAAGGGTGAGCTCAAATTCTCAGTAAGGGTAAAAAAAAGAAATATCAATCACATCAAAATAAAAACATAACATTTTGGAAATCCTACCCTGCAAAAGAGATAAAAATTTCATAACATGGGATAAATCATGGTAGTGAAATGTAATCCCAATAATCATAACATAAAACATGAAACTTTGTGGCATGCACACATAATCATAAAGAATCATTTCTTATTAGTCAAGACTCATTTCCAAGAATATCTTAGTGGACAAAGTCCAATTCTGAACCGAGTTCATTCCTCATTTTAGTCCTGTTTTACTGAACCGGTTTAACCTACCGTTCCAGCCATGTCTATCTAATGAGATATAAAATCTTTACCCAATGCATTGGAGGTAGATATAGGTCCCACCCATCTAATAATGATACCATTCTTATGTGTGCCACAAAATCATAAACCATACATCATAGCATAACCCATGTAATAAAAATGGGATTCTTGAACATCATGAAATCATAAAACAATTCATATAAGATATATGAATTCATAAAAATAATTCCATCACAACAGAATAAAATAAATTTAATAATAGGGATATAAATAGAACCCTTTATAATCTTAGATGGAAAATAATTTTGATAAAACACTTGAACTCCATTCTCGAGGAAAATATCCTTTCTACTTCAAAAACACTTTTCATTTCTTAACATGTCATAAAATTCTAAACTAAAAGAAGTTGATTAAAAATAAAGTTGAAAACTTGTAGAGGAAGCTTCTTGGAAATAATGTTTTAAAAATCCATTCATGCCGTATAAGTAAAAAAAACATTCTTTTCGTACTTTTGTCGGAAAAGTCAAAAAGTACCTCGAACGAAAAACGACAAAAGATTCCTTTTATATCTTTTACTAAAAACTCACCGAATGGTAAAATTGGATTTAAACAATTTTAGGTGGATGGAAACAATATTACATATTAAGGGAACATGGATGTGGATGATAAAATACACCCTAGTAAATACGAAAGTATAAACAATCTCAGATAAAATGAGATTGTGATATTTTCCCTTACCTTAGGTCCAATTTGCTTTGTAAGTGTCCGAACCTCCTGTATAATTATTTAAATAATGTTTTTGACTTATTCCAGAATCATACTTATTTTTATGATATCATATATGGTCATATTATTAGATTCTTATTAGTAATATTTCATTACTACTTGTTATTCGGGTGTTTATTACTTTTTGTTCTTATGCGTATTTTGTCGAATAAATTCTTATTTTTATTTTTAGGTTATAGATACCTAATTTAAAGAATGGTATTAGTGTAATATATATCAAATTCATTCATTCAATTCATTTATATAATCATTATGCAATGAAGATCATGTAGAACGAGTCGCATCACATCGTGGAGATGGTATTCCATACGTACGCACGAGCGATGATATCATTCCTATGATTGTGGAATTGTATTGGAGTGTATATATACTATTGAAGAATCGATATCACTTTACAATAATCATATAGAGTCATTATTTACACTATTATACCCATCCAAGTAAGGTGGTGGTGGAAAATAGATTTCACCACGACGTGGAGACGGTATTTCGTACGTACGCACGTGCGGTGATTTCGTTTTCCGTAGGATGGATAGATGGTGAAATAGGGTTGTTTCATACTTATAATAACATATCAGTATATGAGTGATACTGATGTTATTACTTCATAATGAAACAACTAAAGAAGAATAAGTGTAAGAAGAAATAAAGATGAAAGAATCGGTAACAGACATTACCTCTTCTTTGAAGCGCTTCTTTGAGACCTCCTTTTAGGGCACTAAAATTGGTCTTCGAAGAAGACCAGGACCTCTAGGATGTCTCTAGGGAAGTGGAGAGAAGAAATTGGCAGGGGTTTGCCGAGCTTGAAGGCTCAATGTGGTGTGAGGAAGAGAGGGAGGAGGTGCCCTTTTATAAGGGAGGAGAGGGGCACCTTTGGAATAACAAAAAATAATATTTTATAATAAAGTCAAATTCGGTTTTTAATAGATCCAAATTGACATATTTCGAAGATAAGGTAGGTATGGGTCTAAATCATCTCATCTAATAGAATTTAGACAAGTTTAGGTATCAATTTTAACCTTATCACTTAGATTTAACTTTAAGTTAGATAATTTATCTTTTACCGTGTCTTCTTGTTTTCTTACACTATAAGGTTAATAAACTTACTATAACAAGCCAAAAGAACCCCAAGTTTTTTATTATTAATATATATAACCTTATCTAAGTCATTTTGACGAACCTTATAATTTTAAGAATAAAATAACAATTAATAATATAATATTTGTTTTAAAAACTATTTTATGTCAATTTTGACACTATTTAGTAATTGATTTTTTGTGAAAATCATAACAGAATGATTAGTTCCAAAAAAGTCAATTAAATCAGTAATAACATGTCATAGTAACCTATAAAATTAGTTTAATTCAGAAAAAGTATCAAATTACATTTATTTGGGTATTTATAACATCAATTATGTCAATATTTCATTAATAAGATAATTACTGCATCATCATTGTGTCATAAATAAATTAAATTATTTAATGTCTAAAAATTACAAATAAAATACCATTATGTAGGAAAGTTTTTTATCTTTCTAATGAATATTTATAGTCGAATTTATCTTATGTATAATCCCATATTAAAAATGATTTACTTATTAAACATTGATTTTAACTATTTTAACCCTTCTTTAAATAAATTAATAATAAATGTCCTAACTAATCCAAGTGGGTCTAAATGATCATATTTTATTCCTAAGGTTGTTTTTGGTCAAATTACACTTATCCAATAGAATTAGGACATGTGTTAGGGTAATAATAATATCATTTTTACCCTTAATTGCCCTATTTACTTTTAACCGTGGTAAAAAAAGTAAAAAGTTACTATTAACCAAAAATTATTTTCATCCCATTGAACCACATTTTAGTACTTGATATTAACTGTGTCTCTCGGATTTTATAAATTCCACTCACAGAAGCAGTAAAATTATGTTTTATGAAAAATTCAGTTTTTTTAACTACCATTTAGTGGTTTCACTATTCATCAAAAATTGAAAGTTTTCAGAAAAATACCAAAATTTCACTCTAGGATAATTTCGATATTCCGAATCCAAAAATGAAGTCCATTTTGAAAAATAAAATTTATAAAATTTAAAAAAGTGGTTATTACTATTCATAACAGCTAGTTTTATTAATATTTTAATTGCATATCGTTGTTTAGTGAAACTCAGTATTGCTTATGACGCAAGCTATTGAGGAAGGCCATGGTTGCATGTAAATCAAGACAAGCTAGTGTTGTGTGTAGTGAATGATTCCATTGATAAAAAAAATATTTCTCATAAAAGTCTTGGGCGTTACATTCTACCCCCCTTAAAATGAATTTTGCCTTCGAAATTCGTCACTTTGTAACAAGAAGATGAGGATACCTCTCCCTCATCATATCCTCAAGATCTCATGTAGCTTATTCTAATTGGTGGTTCCTCAATAAAACGTTCACCAATCGAGTGGTCTTGTTTCTTTGGACTTTTTCACTACGATCCAGAATCTCTATCGGCTGTTCTTCATAAGAAAGATCTTGCTCCAGCGGTACAAATTCTGAGTTGAGTACATGTGAAGGATCAGGTATGTACTTTCTCAGGAGAGATACATGGAACACATAGTGAACTTGAGAGAGATTCGGTGGAAGCGCCAATCGGTAAGCTACCTTTCCAACACGATCCAGTATTTCGAAAGGACAGATATATCTAGGGCTCAACTTCCCCTTCTTTCCAAATCTCATGACCCTCTTCTAGGGAGATATTCGTAAGAACACTTTATCACCCACGTGAAACTCTAGGTCTTTTCTTCGGTTGTCGGCATAACTTTTCTATCGACTCTGAGCTGCTCTTATGTGTTGTTGAATAGATTGGACCTTTTCAGCCATCTCATCAACATGATCAGGTCCTAATAGCTTTCTTTCCCCAACTTCATCCCAGCAAGTTGGAGTCCTGCATTTCTTTCCATAGAGAGATTCATAAGGAGCCATCTGAATACTGGAGTGAAAGCTATTATTATAAGAAAATTCAACCAAAGGTAGGTGTTGATCCCAACCTCCTTTGAAATCCATAGAGAAAGCTCTAAACATATCATCTAGAGTTTGAATTGTTCTCTCAGACTGACCGTCTGTCTGAGGATGATAAGAAGTGCTGAAACTCAACTCTGTATCCAGAGTATGCTGAAGAATTTTCCAGAACTTCGAGGTAAATCTTGGGTCCCGATCAGATATAATAGAAAGTGGTACTCCATGCAATCTTACCACTTCCTTTACATATATCCGGGCAAGCTGATCTAGAGAGAAATCTTCTCTAATAGCAATGAAGTGTGTAGACTTTGTAAGATGATCAACTATGACCCAGATAGAATTATTGCCTTTGGATGTTTTAGGAAGTCCTGTGACAAAGTCCATAGTGATGTTTTCTTATTTCCATTCGGGTATGGGTAATGGTTGTAACATCCCCTTAGACTTCTGTCTCTCAGCTTTAACTTGCTGACAAACCAAGCATCGAGAGACATATTCAACAACATCTCTTTTCATGCCATCCCACCAGAAGTACTCTTTCAGGTCCCTATACATCTTCGTGCTTCCAGGATGAATAAATAATGAAGAACTATGAGCCTCATCCAGCAACTCCTAATTTAATTTGGGGATGGGAGGAACAAAAACCTGATTCCAGAACATTATTATCCCATCACAATCAAGGTTTAATTCAGGAATATTTCTCACCTTCTTTTGTAACTCTACATCTTATTTCTGCGCCTCTTTAATCTTCACATGTATAGATGGTTGACCATTCATTTTAGAAATATATGATTTCCCCCTTCCATTATAATTCCAAGATCCATCCTTTTTAAATACATAAATAATGGATATTTTGTGATCCTCATCATGGATAACTGGCATGGTCTTGTCGACTTAATGCATCTACCACCTTGTTTGTTTTCCTAGGGTGGTAATGAATTGAGCAGTTGTAATCCTTAATCAGCTCCAACCATCTTCTTTGGTGCATATTCATCTCCTTTTGTGTGAAAATATACTTTAAACTTTAATGATCAGTATAAATATCACACCTTTCTCCATTAAGATAATTCCTCTAAATCTTTAATGAAAAGATTACCGCAGCTAACTCCAAATCATGTGTTGGGTAATTTTGCTCATGTATTTTCAACTGTCGTGAGGCATAATCTATAACCATATCATTTTTCATAAGAACACACCCCAACCCCTTCTTGTATTCATCACTGTAGATCACAAACCTTTCTCCACTACAAGGAAGTGTGAGCATAGGTGCACTGGATAACCTTCTTTTCAACTCCTTGAAATTCTCTTCACATTCCTTCATCCAAACAAACTTAACTCCTTTTTTAGTCAACCTGATGAGTGGATTAGATAATCGTGAAAAATCATTCACAAAACGTCGATAATATCCAGCCAAACCAAGAAAACATCGGATCTCAGTTACTGTTGTTGGTCTCAACCATCTTTCGATAACCTCTGTTTTTGCTGGATCCATAGATATCCCCTCTTTTGAGATTATGTGACCCAAAAATGATACTCTTTAAAGCCAAAATTCACACTTGGTAAATTTGGAATAAAGCTTCTCCTTTCTCAGGGTCTTAAATAAAATTCTCAAGTGATCTTCATGTTCTTCCTTTCTCTTTGAATAGACAATAATACCGTCTCTAAGACTACCACAAATTGATCAAGATAGTCTCTAATGACTCTATTCATCTGATCCATGAAGATAGCAGGGGAATTAGTAAGACCAAATGGCATCACTATAAATTCACAGTGTCCATTCCTTGTACGGAAAGCCGTATTTGGTATATCCTCCCTTTTGACCCTTAATTGGTGATACCCTGAACGAAGATCAATCTTGGAAAAGTATTTAGCTCCGCGTAGTTGGTCAAATAAGTCATCAATGTGTGGGAGAGGATTTTTGTTCTTGATAGTGATCTTGTTAAGTTCTCGATAATCAATGCAGAGTCTCATTGATCCATCTTTCTTCTTACCAAATGGAACATGTGTTCCCCAAGGTAACGCACTAGGGTGTATGAATCGCTTTTCAAGATTCTCTTGGAGTTTCTTCTTCAATTCCTGCAACTCAATTGGGGCCATTCTATAAGGTGTCTTTGAAATAGGCAAAGCACCCGGTACGAGTTCTATTGAAAACTCAACTTCACAATTTGGTGGAAGACCCGGAAATTCCTCCGGAAAGACATCATCAAACTCTCGTACAATGGGAATATTATTAATCCTGAGTTTCTCACCAACCATTTGAGATAAATAACCCTCATTTAGTGGAATCAAGACCCATAAGATGGAAGAAATTTCCACTGGAAGGTTATGTTCATCCTTGCATCGATAGACGGTCATAGATTGATCTGGAATATGAAATGTGACTTCCCTTCTTTGGAAATTGATATGAGCTCCATATAAAGAAATCCAATCCATGCGAATAATCACATCAAATTCCACTACAGGATGGATTGCAATATTTGTAGGAAGCACTTTCCCACAAACTTCAATCGGGGAAGAATTATAAACTTTTGATGCGACTGTTGTTCCATTAGGTGTTGTCACAGCTAACTAAACATCTAATTGTTGAGGTGATACGGTGATACCCTTAGAAAAATCTTCAGAAATAAAAGAGTGGGTGGATCTAGAATCAAATAAAAACATTTTCTACTTTTGAGTGGATGGTAAGTGTACCTTTCACCACTTCGTTATCATACTCCACATTGCTGATAGAAATTGCATGTGACTTTTCTTTGTCTTTAGCCTTAAGAGTTTGTTGATGTCGACCATCATCATCAACCATTGGATTAGGGCATTTATTGTCATAATGCCCCATCTCGTTGCACTTGAAACATTGAAGTGTAGTAGGTTCATTCTGTGTGTCCCTTCCTCTGTTTGCATCATTAGACATCTTCTTCCCATCATTGCAGCATTCAAATGCCTGATGACCTTCCTTTACACATTTGAAACATTTACTTTTCACTTTAAGACAACTCCCTCCAGGTTTCTTTCCACACTTTGAGCATAAGGGAAAGCTCATCTTCTTTTCAGTGTGCTCTTTAGATTTTCCTTCGAATTCCATTTTCCTCTTCATATCAAACCCATATGACTGATGGGTTACTCCAATCTCCATCTCAACTTTGAGAGCACATCGAACGATTTCCTCATAGCTATTGAAGTCCCTTATGGCTAAGGCCCTTCGAAGACTTGGTTTTAAGCCACTAAAGAATCGATCGATCTTACTCTCAGGTTGGATAATAATACCAGAAGCGTACCTTGCAAGTATTGTAAAATTTTCTTCATAGGTACCAACAGATTCATCATCCTTTTTATTTAGTTCAAGAAACTCTTTCTCTATATTTGTTCGGAGAATACGAGGGAAGTACTTATTGAAAAATAAGTTCTTGAACTCGTCCCATTCCATGGACTCAATTTCATCCCTTTGCCTCGTATTCTTAATAAGATTACACCATTGATCAGCATCTCCTTCCAAACGATACACTGCTAGGATGACTTTATCATGTTCAGAACATTGAAGAACTGAAAATATCTTTTCAGTTGTACTAATCCATCGTTCAGTAACTAATGGATCAGTAGACCCGCTGAATGAAGGAGGACGCTTCCTTATAAAGGATTCAACAGAATGTTTCTCCTTCCTTTGCTCGTTTGGAAGTCCTACATGATTCATCGATTGAGAAAGTTGTGTGATCATGTCTACAAGATTTTGCATTCCATCTCCCATAACGTTTGGTTGCTCAGGGAGACAATCATTGCATTGCCCATCGCATTCCGCATTAACACAGTTCCTTCGGGTTCCAGCCATTGACTGAAACCAAGAAGAATAGTGTGAGAAACACTAATTATAATAGGAAAACCACATAATCAAGAATAAAATTTCACACTTAAGGTCTTATCCTAGGTTATTCATGGCCATTTATAAAACATTAAGATTGTGTTCTATGCTTAGACTTATCCTTAGGGTTCTTACTAAGGCTTTCACATCCTAATTTCCAAAGGTTGACTATACCTTTCCTCTGATACCAACTATAATGGTCTAGAATTACTTCCAGTGGACTATAGTTGATACCTATCAGGGAACTCCATGGGCGGCTACACCCCCTGGGTGGGACACACCACCATCCCCAATGGCAGCCATTTCCTCATGAAGGCCTTGGGCGGAGAGCCATGCTTCGTCCAACGCTCACATGTGAGAGTTCCCAAGGATCGGATACATTCCTACCTCATTTCCCTCTGATACCAACTATAACGACCCATACTTTACATACATTGTTATTACATCAGAATTGAAGCATACTTATTACAACATATAACAAAACCATTAAAGGACCGTATAGGTATAGTGTCTTTAGAAACTGGGAATCATAAACAACTGGTTCATTAAGCGTCTACACTGTCTCCCATTTATTTCATCATATCTATAGTCCCTTTTGGCATATCTTACTTAATAAACTTCTTCCAGACATGGAGAAAGAAAACATTCAAAAGGGTGAGCTCAAATGCTTAGTAAGGGTAAACAAAAGAAATATCAATCACATTAAAATAAAAACATAACATTTTGGAAATCTTACCCTGCAAAAGAGATCATAATTTCATAACATGGGATAAATCATGGTCGTGAAATGTAATCCCAATAATCATAACATAAAACATTAAAATTTGTGGAATGCACACATAATCATAGAGAATCATTTCTTATTTTTCAAGACTCATTGTCGAGACTATCTTAGTGGACAAAGTCCAATTCTGAACCGAGTTCATTCCTTGTTTCAGTCCTGTTTTACTGAACCGGTTTAACTTACCATTCCAGCCATGTCTATCTGATGAGATATAAAATCTTTACCCAATGCATTGGAGGGAGATATAGGTCCCACCCATCTCATAATGATACCATTATTATGTGTGCCACAAAATCATAAACCATACATCATAGTATAACCCAAGTAATAAAAATGGGATTCTTAAACATCATGAAATCATAAAAAAATTCATATAAGATAAAGTAATTCATAAAAATAATTCCATCACAACATAATAAAATATATTTAATAATAGGTATAGAAATAGAACCCTTTATTATCTTAGATGGAAAATAATTTTGATAAAACACTTGAACTCCATTCTTGAGGAAAATATCCTATCTACTTCAAAAACACTTTTCATTTCTTAACATGTCATACAATTATAAACTAAAAGAAGTTGATTAAAAATAAACTTGAAAACGTGTAAAGGAAGCCTCTTGGAAATAATGTCTTAAAAATCCATTCATGTCGTATAAGTAAAAAAAATTCTTTCAGTACTTTTGTCAGAAAAGTCAAAAAGTACCTCGTACGAAAAACGACAAAATATTCCTTTTATATCTTTTACTAAAAACTCACCGAAGGGTAAAATTGGATTTAAAAAATTGTAGGTGTATGGAAACAATATTACATATTTAAGGAACATGGATGTGGATGATAAAATACACCCCAGTAAATACCAAAGTATAAACAATCTCAAATAAAATGAGATTGTTATATTTTCCCTTACCTTAGGTCCAATTTTCTTCGTAAGTGTCCGAACCTCCTGTATAATGATTTAAATAATGTTATTGAATTATTCCATAATCATAATTATTTTTATGATATCATATATGGTCATATTATTAGCTTCTTATTAGCAATATTTCATTACTACATGTTATTCGGGTGTTTATTACTTTTTGTTCTTATGCGCGTTTTGTAGAATAAATTCTTATTTTTATTTTTAAGTTATAGATACCTCATTTACAGAATGTTATTAGTGTAATATATATCATATTCATTAATTAAATTCATTTATATAATCATTATTAAATGAAGATCATGTAGAACGAGTCGCATCACATCGTGGAGACAATATTCTGTACGTACGCACGAGCGATGATATCGTTCCCATGATTGTGGAATTGTATTGGAGTGTATATATACTATTGAAAAATCAATATCAATTTATAATAATAATATATAGTCATTATTTACACCATTATACCCATCCAAGTACGGTGGTGGTGGAAAATAGATTACACCACGGTGTGGAGACGGTATTCCATACGTAAGCACGCGCAGTGATTTCGTTTTCCGTAGGATGGATAGATGGTGAAATAGGGTTGTTTCATACTTATAATAACATATCAATATATGAGTGATACTTATGTTATTACTTCATAATGAAACAACTGAAGAATAAGAAGTGGAAGAAGAAATAAAGATGAAAGAATTTGTAATGGACATTACCTCTTCTTTGAAGCGCTTCTTTGAGACCTCCTTTTAGGGCACTAAAATTGGTCTTTGAAGAAGTCCAGGACCTCTAGGATGTCTCTATGGAAGTGGAGAGAATAAATTGTCATGGGTTGGCCGAGCTTGAAGGCTCAAAGTGGTGTGAGGAAGAGAGGGAGGAGGTGCCCTTTTATAAGGGAGGAGAGGGGCACCTCTGGAATAACTAAAAATATTATTTTATTATAAAGTCAAATTCAGTTTTTAATAGCTCCGAATTGATATATTTCGAATCTAAGGTGGGTATGGGTCGAAATCCTCTCATATAATAGAATTTAGACAAGTTTAGGTATCAATTTTAACCTTATCATTTAGATTTAACGTTAAGTTAGATAATTTAACTTTTACCGTGTATTCTTGTTTTCTTACACTATAAAGTTAATAAACATACTATAACAAGCCAAACTTACCCCAAGTTGTTTATTATTAATATATATAACTTATATAAGTCATTGTGCCGAACCTTAGATTTTTAGGAATAAAAGAACAATTAATAATATAATATTTCTTTTAAAAACTATTTTATGTCAATTTTGATACTATTTATTTATTGATTTTTTGTAAAAATCATAACAGAATGATTAGTTCAAACCAAGTCAATTAAATCAATACTAACATGTCATATTAACTTATAAAATTAGTTTAATTCATAAAAAGTCTCAAATTACATTTATTTGGGTATTTATAACATCAATTATGTCAATATTTCATTAATAAAATAATTACTGCATCATCATTGTGTCATAAATAAATTATATTATTTAATGTCTAAAAATTAAAAATAAAATACAATTATGTAGGAAATTGTTTTATCTTTCTAATGAATATTTATAGTCGAATTTATCTTATGTATAACCCCATATTAAAAATGATTTACTTATTAAACTTTGATTTTAACTATTTTAACCCTTCTTTAAATAAATTAATAATAAATGTCCTAATCTAATCCAAGTGGGCCTAAATGGTCATATTTTATTCCTAAGGTTCTTTTGGTCGAATCATACTTATCCAATATAATTAGGACATGTGTTAGGGTAATAATAATATCATTTTTACCCTTAATTACCCTATTTACTTTTAACCGAGGTAAAAAAAAAGTAAAAAGTTACTATTCACCAAAAATTATTTTCATCACATTGAACCACATTTTAGTCCTTGATATTAACCATGTCTCTTGGATTTTCGAAATTCCACTCACAGAAGCGGTAAAATTAAGTTTTATAAAAAATTCAGTTTTTTTAACTACCACTAAGTGGTTTCACTATTCATCAAAAATTGAATGTTTCCAGAAAAATATCAAAATTTCACCGTAGGCTAATTTCAATATTCCGATTCCAAAAATGAAGTCCATTTTGAAAAATAAAATTTATAAAATTTCAAAAAGTGGTTATTACTATTGATAACGGCTAGTTTTATTAATATTTTAATATCATATCGTTGTTTAGTGAAACTTGGTATTGCGTACGACGCAAGCTATTGAGGAAGGTCGTGGTTGCGTGTAAAGCAATCCAAGCTAGTGTTGTGTGTAGGGAAAGATTCTTTTGATAAAAACAAAATATTTCTCATAAAAGTCTCGGGCGTTACATGTCATCTTACAAATAGGAATAGGATCTCCCATGCCTTTTACTGGCCCTCCCCTTCTTATCGGGAGATAACTTTCAGACTCCTTGACGAAGGGTGACGCGAAGAGTTCCTTGATGCGACCTCACAGTACGCCTACCTCTTGAAGGGGAATTTGATTCAAAATATGGGATAGGGCAGGAACCTCCTCTTCTGACTGTCCTCCCTAGACGAGAAACTACTTATTCTCATGGGGGAGGTTGTGGTTGAGGTGGTAAAAATGCACCCAGCCCTGAGGGATGGGGCTGGATCCATTCCTTGGATGTTGAGTCTTTTCCCATTTTTAATGGTCTTACAGGGGCATTTGTTATTAAAAATTCCCCCAGCCATATAGGCTGGGGCTGACCCTGGATTGCAGCAACGGCTTCTCCTATAGCTACCTGCCTGATCTTGTGCGCCCCCATTCGGGGGTGAACTGGATCTGATTCTGAGTTCACCTTTGAATCAATACCCTCTGGGGAGGCATGAAATGATTGTTGATTGGCCTCTCTTAGGCGAGAGGCCTATTGTATGCTTTCAGTGGCCTGATTCAGGATTTCGTGAATGGCTTGTTCTCATTGGGCCTGATGCTTCTTAGACATAAGGCCTGTCTCTGCTGGGTGTGTCGCCTTTCCCGAACAGGGAGACCACTCGATCGCTGTGTTGGCGTGATGGCGTTGTAGGATATTACGCAGAATAGGTTTTTCTGGGCGGGGAGCAAATTGAAGTGCAGAGCTCCATGTTCTCCTCATCCTCTGATATGGACCCCCTTCAGAGCATCACCAATGAGGTGGTGAAACTGGTGCAGTGCACAGAGGCAGGATGACTCAATGTTTCCTTTACGCCTCTCAGGTCGCGGTTGCCGCGCTGAAGGAAGAGCATCCAGGTCAATGTGATGCAGGAGGTCTCCTATTGTCTTGACATGGTATACATACCCATATTAGGGCAAGAATCTTGATTTTAGCCGGTGGAGGGTTGTCCATATATTGGAGCGGATGTCGTGCGCACATACTTCTGACAACTTTCTGGGTATGTCGAATTGAGAGGTGGTCGTGGGCCAAAACATAATTGGTATATCATCTCTGGACAATCATTTCCTCATGTGAAACATGACGGCATACTCCTCCGCTAGTGATTACTCTACCTGGTCAGTCCAACTGAGGTGCTCACTGATATTGTGGTCGGAGGCAGTGGGGCCTGTTGGTGTTGAATTTTCATGTGGGTAATTCCGAGGTGGTTCAGAAGATGGACGTGGCCCCAGACCGTCTCTTGATTGAAGAAGGGTGTCGTTGGCAACTAGCTGGGAATCTGACATACTTGATCCCGTACATGTGAGTGCCTCAACATATGAGGGCTTTTCTGTGCTTGATTTGGCAGGGGGAGGACCTTCTTGTTGATATGATTTGTCACTACAGGGAGGAACTTCACAATAACTGCCATCATGGCGAGGATGACCATCATGGTTTGACGTTCGATGTGTCTCCTGGGGAGGACCTTCAAGACAAACTGCGACAAGGGGATGACCTTCTTGTTGCTTGGGGCCATTGCAGGGAGGACCTTCGCAATGGCAGTTGTGGTGGCGAGGACTACCATCACAGTTGCCACAATGGTGAGGAATACCATCCCAGCTGCCGTCGGGAGAATGTCTACGGGGCACACCCTGGGGAGGGCCTTCAGAATGTACCACAGCAAGGGGAGGGCCTTCCTGTTGCTTGACGTCTCTACGGGGAGGACCTACATTATCACGGTGGTGAGGACTACCACCGTGATCTGATGCCTGGATGCGCGGAGTGTCATTGCAACGTAACCCCTGGGGAGGAACTTTAGGGTAGGCCACAACAAGGGGAGGGTGTTCTTGTCGTGATGAGACATCACTGTGGGGATGGCCTCCACAGTTGAGATTACGATAGCGAGGACTACTATCATAATCTATGGTCCAACTGCATAGAGAGTGTTTGAAGTTTATACTCCAGGGAGGACCTTCAGGGTGGACCGCAGTAAGGGGAGGGCCTTCTTGCTGCTCAATCTTCTGGTCGCGCGGAGGGCTACCGTGACTCGCATCAAAAGGGAATCCCTATTGATCAATAGTTATATGTCCGGGTGGGAGGCCCCCGTGGGTGCTCTGGGGAGAACCTTCAGAGCTGATGATAGAGATATTACAGGGAGGACCTTCGCAACTTCTACTCCCACTCCCATAATATGGTAATGGGTGGGTAGGGTTATGAGCTTTCGATATGTGCTTAACAGTATTTTGAACCCCAACTTCCAGCAGAACGGAGTCATGAACCCACTCTTTATTTTACAGCTACCTTCGGCGCGTTCGGGGCTCTTTCTTGCGGGCAGCGGGGACCGTCTGCAGTTGATAATGACCTTCACCTTTAGTTACCTTTCTAATTGGGTCCTATGATGCTGTCGGGACATGCCGACGAACATCTTGACTTTAAGCAGGGATATGTTCCTTCTCTAAAGCATCCCCCGTGATGGACGGGTGTCCCCCATTTGGAACGAGTGAAGATTCTCGATTCGGTTTCCCTTGTATCGTGGAATATGGACGACAACCGTCCTGGGTGGAAGCAGGGATGTGGATCTTCTCTAAGGCGGCTATCTCGTCTCTTAGATGAGTCACCTCAATTGGGGATATGGGATCATGATCCCAAGTCCATACTGTTTCCGCTGATGCAATTACATTCTGGAAAGTCTACAAGATATTATCTGGGATCGATACCTGCTCCTCCATCATTACCAGGATATGCAGAGAGACATCTTTGGTTGGAACGGGTATGAAGGCCCATTTTGGTATCGGAGTAGGAATATCTTGATCTGGTTATCCGGTGGTCAGTGGGTACTAACAATTCTCTTGTGTCGGGGCAGGTGAACAAGTCTGCCCCTGTGTCGGGATATGCTGGTTTATCTCTCCATTTTCCGCCACATCGGGATGGTGTACTTTACTTGAATCTACAGCGATCTGTCCCTTCATATATTGGTTTCCCACCATATTGAGTCGGTGTCCTTTGTAGGCAGGGAGACAATCCTTCCTATTAATGTCTGCCACATTTAGATAGCGGACTTTGTTGATCGCCACTATATCGGGATGGTAGGCGTCAGGAGAATCTACCAGGAGCTGGTCTTTCAGGCGCTGTGTTACCACCATGTCTGGTTGGTGGGATTCATGACCCTGGGGAGGAAGAGGTGTCTGTCAGGTAGGCGACGTCTAGTGTGAGTGTAGGGATTGATGGAACTCGGCGGGGATGCGCGCCTGCTCGTATGATGCAACCATGTCTGGATGGAAGACGTTGGAGGAGAAGACAGGTGTATGTGCCTGCTCATGATACATCTCCGTGACTGGGCATCAAAGATCCTCCTCAGGTACAGGGGTGATGACCGGTCCCTAGTTGTACGATTTCCGCCCTCGTCGGGCGGTCCGAGGTGCCAGAGCTCGGGGAGCGTGCACCTGGATCCTCGGGGCAACGTCCTCCTTAGCGTAAGGATATTGAGTCGCAGCGTAACCGCGACGATGTCTTCCGGCGGAGGCCTTAGAGCGGAACCCCCGTTCAGCGGGGATGAAGTCCTCAGTGTCGACGTCATCCTCCTCCCTAAGATTAGGGAGGTACACGTTGTCTCATTTCGGGGATAGACTTCTGAAACGGTTTGAGATGACAACAGGAGCTTCTTGGATCTGCTTTCGTAGCCACTAATGGGCATGCAACCAGTGGTTCTTGGCGGATTGGAGGGCGTGCATGACCGCCTCCACCATTGGGAGAGTACCGTTTAAGTGGTACTCTCGGATCAACGCATCTGAGACCCAGTGTTGAAGTCGCTGAGTAGGTGACAGGTTCCTTCATTGGTGAGTAAGTCTGATCATTGCGTATCTTGAATCACACACCTGTGAGTTCCTCTGTGATGCCATTGGATCGAAGGTATTTCTGAGTGATACTTGTAAAATATTTTAACAAATAAAAACAAAAAACCTGTCAAAGCATCATCTCATGATCCCATGCGTAATTAATGACCTTGGTTGGCCCTCTGTGTGAGTATAAGGAGGCACATAGTGAGATTAGGTTAAATCCGTCATGCTTGGTTAAAGATTCACATCGGGTTCACCATTATTTTGTTTCGCAACGAATCAGATGGAGTGGACTGACACGCCCGACTATCGATCTCATGGAGGGCTGAGCTCTGCTCAATCGCTAAGGTCAGGCATATCGGTTTTCATTTCGAAATGCCCAACGGTTTGATATCCAACGATACGTGGACCTGCATTCCAAGGGCAGGCGTTCGCTGGGTGATTTGGCCAGCGATGCTTAAGAACTCACATTAGTCGAAAGGAGGGGAAGTCGGGCTCATCGCACCCTTTTAGGGAGGGGGGGTTATTGCCTATTCTGGGACTCTCTTATAAATTTAAGATGTATTCATATGTTCGCGAATCTTTGGTTTATACCCAAGCATAGTATCCTTGAATTACTCCTGGTTGGAAATGGTTAGCTAAACGCAGGGATTCAGAATCATTTAGGCCCGAGGTTTACCTCCCTCATTGGATTAATGACTTCGAGGAGTTTGGACTCATTGAGAAGGCATTGATTTGAAGCCTCATAACTGGGCGCCCTAGAATTTATTGTCATACAGGGGGGACAGATAACGACTTGAGCATTTGGATCGAACCCATGAAACGGGATTTCTACGTATCCTTGTGAGAGGAATTAGAATCCACGTAGTTCGGTAGTGCAGTTTAACGTCATATGAGATGAAGGATCGGGTCTTACACTCTGAGACAGCCTATAGAGTTATTGAACCAATGTGAAGGGGTCGGAACGACCGGGTGGTGGGCTTGAACCTCATGTAGGCTTTCTATGTACCATGCATTTACATGGATCAAAGTCCTCATAGTTCACAAAAGGTTGGGTTCAGGGTCGGTGCTTACTCTAATCCCACATGAGTCATGCTCTGTGTGAGAAACAAGAGGTAGAAAAGACCTGACTATCATGTCGCGAAAGGTGCGTCCGTGGGAAGCAGAGTGGGGATTACGCATGGAGAGACAGAGATAAATGGAGATTGGGACTTACTCCAATATGGAGGCCCGATGGTGACAAAGCCTAGTGAGAGAGGGAAAGGGTAACGAAAACCCCTGTGTCCATCTCCCCTCTTGGTTCTTAGCACCAGGGAAGTACGGAGGTGCATGGGTGAAACCTCCTGCAAGAAAGGCTATGGGCTTACACCAAGGAGGCTGCCCTGTCACTCTCATAAGAGGGGAGAATTACTCACCGCTAGCGCCGAAAGGAAATGCAAGCAGGGTCCCCCACTCCTGAAAAGTGGAGAGGCAGAAAGGGGACTCCCAGGCTCAAACCCTACACTACCGTGTGTATGTGAACCCAAGAGTGGTTTGGGAACGCACTCAAGGGACAGAGAAAACACTTTATTCTTGCCTATCGGGGGTATGTGAACTCAAAGTAGCATGCTAATGTGCCTGGAGATTGCATCATACAGATTTGGTGGCTTCGGTAGAGGCCTTGGCTCGGGGCTGATGAACAGACCAATGAAGGGGTTATGAAGGATCAGGCTGGATTGGAATGATTTTATCTGAATCGAGGAATGGGAACCCCAAAGAAGTTGGTGGGCCACATGGGTATGTGAGGAGTGGCGCCCTTCACGTACGGGGTGCTACGTGGCTGGAGAAGCCATCTGCGTACCAGGGTGGTGTGCAGACTGATAGGCATCCCGCATACTAGGGTGGTTTGTGGCTTCGTGTTTGGCCCGCATACTAGGTTGGTACGTGGCAGAGTTCGTGCGAGCAATAGTGGCCAGGGGCGATGTCGGTTGGGGGTTCGTCAGTCTGGGCTTCGCCCATGTAGGAGGGTGCTACATGGTGTGTCAGATCAGACAAGGGGCATAGACTACCTGGTCTGCAGGAAGTACATTCGCGGAGGGGCCATGGCTCATGATCTTTTTTTTTCTTTTTATTTTTAGTTCACAGTTTATGATTTTTTTAGTTCCTTATTAATTCTTTTCCAGTTTCATACCTGTTATGGTTCGCGAATTGGAACTTCGCTATTTATGAAATCCTAAGCTCCTTCATTTTAAATCCTTCCACACGAATCTGATCGATCCATCTATTCTCCCCGTTGATCTCCTTTTATGGAGTGGAGAAAGATATGTATTTGTGGTCATGCATCACCTTTTTCAGAGGCCCATGACCAGAAACCCAGTTTATAGATGACTTGGTCAATTCGCAACTCACGGGGAGAATTGAATGCACCTTCCTCGCGAACGAAACTAGTTTGGGGAGTGCTTTGTGGTCGCGCAGGGCTATGCCTCTATTCTGCGAACAACGATGTACATGGTCCGGGCCAGTTGACGCGGTTCATGGATGGGGTGGCTCGTGATGGTGGATCGGCCTAGCGTATGTCCTGTTTCTCACCCACGGAGGGTCCCTACCTTTGTTTCCTGAATGACAGCAGTCTACGGAGGGGGAGGCTTGCTGATCCGGCCGCGTACCCTCAACATTGGACCAGTACGCAGACCGGTTCATCTTTTTCCAACATTTTAGTATTGTCCACATTTTTTCCCAATTCCTTGAGGTAAATTGGATATAATCCTCTCTTTAATTAAGGGCATTCTCATTCTCCTTTGCGGATTTTCAGGACCCTACAATCACACATGAACTCTGCCATAGTTATACATGGGGAAAAACAAATAAAAAGATCACACATGATCTCTCCCACAATTCTATGTGGGATACAAGTGTAAGAAGGGATTGAGTGTGAGGATATTTTGTTATCCTCCAATTTAGCTCATCAGACAGTGTGTGAGATTCAAACATATATACACACTGCTCAAATAGTAATGATTAGTACACAACAGAGTTATAAAAGGGAATCAGGTTTAGAAATCTCGATGTATTGTGTAGTAACACTATGGATTCAATGAATGTTGAGGAAATGATATTCGAGTCCTCTTATGAAAGTTGGCTTCATAATAGAGTGTCTTAATTTCTTGTGAAAGTGTTCAGCTCTTCTTTGTGAGGAAGTTTTACAAGCTCCAGTATGAAGTTTCTAGGTGAGCCCAAGCTTCGAGTTTCTCTCTTTTCAATATTATGAGTTTGCATAGTCTATGTTTCCATGTGTTCTTCAATCTCTTTGTGTATATGTATATCTTTGTGTATCCATTCTTTTTTGAGCTCTGATTGATGTCCTTTTATACTTCAAGGTCTACTAGGAATGAAGATCGCCGCATGTGCATGTACCTCGTACTATCTATGGATAGACCTACAAACAACATTAAATAATGTTCGAAACATTAATTTGTCAAAATATGACCGTTAGAAATAAATTTGAATTAATAAAATTGAAATAGTTATTTATGAGTATCAGTGAGTCATCTTCGGTATGTTGTCTTCAGTTTGGTAACATCGGTCTATCATCTTCGGTGTGTCATCTTCAGTGTGTGGACTTTGGTGTGTCATCTTCGGCCTGTCATCTTTGGTGTGTCATCTTCGGTGTGTAGACTTCGGTCTGTCATCTTCACTGTGTCATCTTCGATGTGCTAACTTAGGTGTTTCGAATTCGTTTTTCGATCATCGGAGTGTCATATTCGGTGTTTTGATTTCGGTGTGCCGACTTCAGACTGTCATCTTTGGTGTCTCATCTTCGGTGTGTCGACTTCAGTGTGTCGAATTTGGTGTGTCGAACATCAGTGTGCCGAACATTGGTGTGTTGAACATCGTTGTGTCGAACAAACCATCAGTGCTAGGAAATATAAAAATGTTATGTAGTGTCTGTCTTACACAAATCATTAAAAGAGTATGTGTTATCCAAAAATACATGTATAAATACACTTATAAACATATCTATTCATGAATATTGGTTATTGACTTATTTAAGTATATTCTACTGTATGAAATAATTGATTAAATTAGAGATATTAAAAATGCATGAAACATTAGAATCTGTATATGGAAATTATTTGTGATTATGGGAACTACATTATCAAAAAGGGTCTAATATCTTGGGATTGGATACTTATTACAGGATATTTGTTTATTACTTCTTTAATATTCTATCCCAAAAGAAATAATTGACCTATGTGGTTGTAATGTTTGTTTGGAATGATCGGTTATTTGAATATTTTGAGAATTTTAATTTGATATTGAAATTAGTTCATGTTTTTATTCAACCTAATATTGTTTTTAGTTTTTATTTATACTGTGATTCCTCAAATATGGGTTTGGGTTGTGGTATCATGTTGGGGAGACAAGTGGTAGATTATGGAGCTCGTCTGTTAATCCATCATGATAATATCTACCCCAATCACATTCATGAGTTTGATATAGTTATGCTTACACATAAGGGCTAGAACCACTACCTCTTTTGTGAGTTGATTATAGTGTATTCAGACCATAAAAGTTTGAGGTATATCATCACTCATTGGGATACCAATATAAGAAAACAACATGGGGTGGAGTACATTCTAATTTTTTTTTTGATATTTCTTACACCCTCAGTAATGGGAATATGTTTGTAGATTCATTGATCCTAATATTACCAACTTAAGAAGTGAAGGAATTAATGGATTAGTGGTGACTAGTGAGATTTTTTTTCTAAGATGCACATAGATAAAGGGAGGTCTAAAGGATTGGTATACCTCTATTTTACTCAAGGTATTTTACTTATGTATGATTTTATTTGACTAATATAGAAAAATTATGTATAGTTATATTATTTTAGTAGTAATATTATTTTATGGGGTGACCTCATGTGAGTAGTCTTAGTCTCCTGATAGGGTTTCTCACATTTGGGTTAGGATGATTCTTTTAACAGACTTGAGGTTGGGTCTTTTAGATAAAGGATAGATATAGAGTTTTTCAATGAACTATTAAATTACTAATATGAAAAATTATATTATATTTCAATACTTGTGTTCTTGAATGAGATGATGAATTGTAGGTAATGTGTCTCAGTGTCTCATATGTTTGAGAATTAAGGGAGAAAATCATATTCATGCTATTTTTTATAACCATTACCCATTCCAGTGTGTAAACGGGATGGGATAAAAATAGTCTTTGTGATTGGGATGTCTCCAGATCCATGTTTTACTGATGTGATATGGGTGATTAATGATCAACTCATGCAATCATCATATTTTATACCTATCAAGGAGAAAACAAAGGTAGATGATATTGGGAACATGTGTGTGGGGAGATTGTAATATTTCATGGTATACACTGAAATATTAGATACCCTCACTGTGCATCATAATTTGGGAGTGTATTATATACATAAATGGGTTCTTAGTTGAAGTTGATCAGAACTTTTCATCCACATAAGGATGGACAGACATAGTGATCCATCTAGATCCTTGAGGAAATTATTTGAGTATGTGTTCTTGACTTAATTGGATGTTGGGATAAAAATAAGACCTTAGTATATAGTTCTTATAAAAAAATTTATTAGAATTTGATCTAGATGGATCCATTTGAGGTGTTTTATGGGGGTCCATTCAGGTAACCTCTCTATAAGGCAGAGGTTAGAGAACAATTATTGGAGGGACTATGTAATTTTCCGAAGATGACATATATAATGTAATTTAATAGGAAGAGGTTATAAACATATCATAGACTCTAAAAATTTTATTCCATATATAATCATCATATGTAGGACTTTGAATTTAGTAATTGGGTATTTCTCAATGTTTCACCATCGTTGGGACTTAGACTCTTTGAGAATTGGATCAAGTTAAAACCCTGATACATCATCTTGTTTGAGATATTGTTGTCACTAGGGATAGTGGAATATTTTTTAACTTAACTAATCATTTGACGTATATCCATGATTTTTTTATGTTTCCTATCTAAAGAAGTATCATCCCAATCCATCCTGTAATATTGAGTTGGAGGATATTGAGACATATCCAGACACCGCAGTGGTTGAGAGAATTGTTCAAATAGTGGAATGATAGGATAAAGTGCTTTATTGAAATATGATCACATTGGTTTGAGTGAGATGGATGTGTGGTAGGTCCATGTATGAGACATGGGAGTTCAAGGCCTTGATGATGTCATAATTAACTTATCTTTTCTTGGATTCAAGATCTTACGCCTTTCTTGGGAAAATAGGCTTTTATGGTTAGGGTAATTATGACACTTAGGTATGTTGAACAAGTTACACAGATGTACTTTAATTATTTTCATTTTCATAGTAATATTTATGTTGGGTGATATTTTTTTAGGATTTTTTGGTAGTAGGAGGTCACTATATTTCTGGTGGAGGGAATCTTCAAGTCGGTGCTAGTTGGAACAACCGGTACACCTTTTTGGGTGCCACTAGCTAGCTGATGAAGGTCTTGTAAGTGCATACATTATGCTCCCAAAAAATATAGAACTGAAAAGGCCCTTCGATTAACTAGTGACAATAGTAGGCATCAAAGTTGTTAAGGGTAAAATTTTCATTTTCACTTAAAATGTAACTTAATCTCCCCTAATACGACCACTATTGTCCTAACTATGTTTTCATAGTTTAGAGGATCCAAATATATATTATTTGAAATCTCTACTACTTACTGATAAAAAATATTCATGCCATTTGAATATTAAGTCACATTTGATATTAATATGTTCATTTAGAACCATTTAGTTATTTTTCTTCTCTTGTATCTATGATTTTGATGTATTATAATAGTAGATGATTGGATCTACCATCAAAAATTATATATGAACATATTATCATTAGATATAGATTCTTGAGAAACTAATATCTTATTCTCCTATCACTATCCTAAAAGGTGATATCATTACCATCGATATTGAGGTAGTATTTTCTATATTATAGTCTAGACCTTAGTATGTCGTATGTTCTTTTGAGGTATTCCATTAGTTTTAATAATGAAATTGATTGTTGGAAACATATTTGTTATTTGAGGGATATGTTAATGTTTTTAAAAATAGGGTTTTTGATTGAAACCAACTGGGGAATATAATAATACCGTTAAATTTACTTAAGTAATATTTATAAATGGAAAATAGTTTCTTAAGATATAAAGTGGTGCGGGTCACTATAGAAAAAATTTTATGAAATAAATGCTTGGATATGAAATGGATTTCCCTTGAAAAAAAAATTTTAATTGGGTTTTTGGTTTCATTAATTTAATTATGTAATTAATTTTTTTTATAAACCTTGAGTTATAGAGGGAAACTAAAAAATTATAGGAGCTAGTGGAGTTATCTATCACTAGGGGAGGTTCTATAACACGTCATGATTTTGTGATTTTTTAAAAAATAAATTTTATTTTTTTAATATTTTACATTACACACAACAATAAGGATAAATATTGTTACATTAAAAACTGAGATTATATTAAGCTACACAGGACAAATATTTTATTTTGTGATACAAACAACACCGAGTTTAAACGAAACGTGACACACTATTAAAATATTATTATTTAATATGAAACTTATCACCTAGCTGTTGGAATGGAGGGTATGTATAAGAATAAAAAATTATAAAAATAATGGTTGTATTAATTTATATAATATGGATTATTTTGTTACAAATTAAATAGAAATTAAAACAGTTAATAATGGAAAATAAGGTAAATCCTTTTTCAGAAAATATATTTTTATGCAGAAAAGTGTGTTTTACAAAAATTATTTTTAATTTTTTTGAATGATTTTAAATAAATAAATAAATATATTATATTCAATCATAACTTTAAAATTCATATTTTTCATTTTCATGAAAGGAGATTATAATTTATCAATATTTATAATTTAAAACTAAATTTTTACTAAAAAGCTATTTGTCTCCTTCTATGCTGTTATTTTAAAATTAATTTTTAACACTTTTATATTTTTTTAAAAAATAAATATCATTTTTTATATCATGTCAATAATATCTGGGTATGAGTTTTAGAATACTTTTAATAGATTAATTCATTAATGAATAGAAAAAAATACTATGTTTTTTTAAGAATTTCCATTTCGTTTAATGAATTTTAAAAAATAATTTATTTTAATATTTTTTTTCAAGTATTTTTTATCAATAATAAATATATTAATACATATTAGATATTTTTTTATCAATTTTACATTTAATTTTTATATGAAACGTTTTTTAACTTTTGAAAAAAAAAATCTTTGAAAATATGCTTTTTTATCGCTTCTATGGGATTAATTTAAATTAACAATTTCCAATTCTATTAATATAATTTAAAAAATAGATTAAATATTTGGAATAATAATTATTTATATTATATAATAATTTTAGATTAAATTGATTCCATAATTAATAGTAAAAATATAAAATTATTTACCACTGTTAAGGTAAAAATGGGTTTACTGGAAGATTAAACTAAAATTAAACGTGTCAAACATGAACCAAAAAAAATTCAGAAACCATTTTCTAGAAATATTTCGACCTTAAATATAATAATATCTATAATCATCCATTTTAGATCCTTTTGGAATCTAAAAAATATGGGTACACCCTTTTCTTTTTAAAAATTACAAATGTGCCACTCACCACACTTTTAATAGGCCACCCCTCTCCTCTCTATTTAGGCCGAATCGTTTTTTTGATTTTAATAAAGGCCGGTTTAGGGGTGTCTGGTACCTAACATACAACGCCAAACAAATTCAAAATAACCAGAACAATAAAAAACACAAAACAAAACCAATCTAAGCATCTTAATAACTACAGTCGTCCCCGTATCCCATGTAGGATTTTTCTTCTCCCGTAGCTGATTCCCATTCCGGATTTCTCCAAAAATTTGTACTTTGAACTTGATTGCTAAGCTTGTCTAGATAATTCATAATTGTTGCTACTTTCTTAACCCCACTGCCCTTTCTGACTGCGAGGAACACCTGATTAGTCTCCTCTCTATTTATCACTTCAAAAGTCCATTGATTTAGAAAATAAACTCCTTAGTACCCTATTACGATTCTAGAGTCCATAGTTTGGTCAGAAATCCAAATTATGTAGTCTTTTTGTTCAAACCAAAATATGTTGTCTAAAAATGAGGTAAAACCCCAAACCGAGCATTTTATTTTATTTCTTCCCCCAACTCCTTTAATTATTATTAAACCATGCGAATGTAATAAAAAAATGGTAATATTTATAATATATTTTCCTGGCCACAAAATCTATTTTCCTTCAAACTAATTATTTATGGTATAAACAAATATCCATCAAGATAGATATTTTTCATTGGCGGTTTTTAAAAAAAGGACTTCCTACTGATGATAATATCTAGAATAAGGATATTACTCTTGCATTAAAATATTTTTATTGATGTTACTCTATTACCAAGTCTATATTTAACCAATTTGTATTTGAGGATTGGTTCTATTACATCTAGAACATTCATCATGGAAATAAAGGGTAAAAGTCAATGGAAATATTTTTTCTCACTATTTTTCATCTCAGGTAGGTGGTTCTTTAAATGGTATTAGGAATGGAATTCTATTTATGTATGGATGTTCGGTTATATGGAATGTTCAGAATGGTTCATGACATTAGAAAATCCTAAGAAACCTTGGTTACTTGAAGGATAGATTATTATATGATATTCAAGCTTTAATACATTATTACAAAGTCTGTAATGCCACAATATTTTTTGAATTGTTTTTAAAATTAATTTATTCTTTTTAACATTTTTTCATTTAACGCAACACTGAATATTGTTTTTTATATAAAAAAACTAAATTTGGATTAAATTATTTGTAAAAAATATGATATTGTACTAAACACAACACGTATACTATCTTTTGATACACACAACACTATGTTTGTCTTGTATTACACACAATATTGAGTCCCTTAATTATATTTTGTTACACTTAAGGATGTGTTTTTACTCTAACTAAAATATACTATTAATATGATTATTAAATTGTTATTATATCTAACACCTATTCATTGGAATGTAGGTTACAAATAATATTTATTAAATTATGAAAATATTATTTTCACATGTATATAAAATGAATCCAAGGGGTATGAGTTAGTATAAGTTAATGAATGAACTATTTGAAACTAAAAAAATATTAATTTTCTAAGAAAACTATTTTTCAATATAAAAACACAATTTTATCTCAATAAAATTTAAAAACCACTTTTGGTTAATATTTTAAATAAATTTTATATATTATATATTCAATGGATATTTTATACACTCATACAATAGATTTTATAGGTATAAGACAATAATAAATCTAATTTTATGAATAAAAAGAGGTATATCTCTAAAACGTAATTTTACTGCCTTTTTAAAGAGAACCCATTTTAAATATTTTTTTGAAACATTAATAATTTTAATCTGAAAAATAATCAACATTTTAAAAAATTTAAATATTTTGACTAACAATAGGTTAATTTTTTGTATTTTTCTGAGAAGTTTCATTTTTGGACGAATAGTGAAAAACACTACTTTTTATTTCAAAAATGATTTCATCTAATTTATTTATCTACATAAATTATGACTTATTTGGTTTTAAAGTATAACTAGATAAATTATACATCACTTAATAAAATTTATGGAATTTTAAGAATTTCACTGGGAAATTTTATATAAAAACATTTCCATATTTTGGATATTTTTTGCTTTAAAAATCTAAATTGTCATCCCATATGTGTGAATGATTCTAAATTAATTTCTTCCACTCTATGATTTGAATTTGGAATGATAAATTCCAATTCTGGAATCTTAATAATTTATAATTTCTTACAAATTTAAATTATATTATGACCCATAATATTAGTGAATGTTATTAAAACTAATTACAATTATTAAGAGAAAAATTAGATTAATAAGGGACTAATACTTAATCATAAGTTCAAAAATGACTAATAAAAGCATCCAAAATTCATTTAAAATTCACATTTAAACCATATCCCCCATTTTTTATAATTATCACTATATTAATTGATTAAACATTGGTGTAATTACATTTTCAAAATGTTACAATAATGCCACTCTTCCTCCTTTATAAAAAGGCAGTCACCCCTCCCACATATTCATACCTCTAAAGAACGTTGTCTTAACAAAAAATATTCTACATAAGGTCCCAAAATCTATCCCTTAATTCTATAACAATCCATATGGTGATAAATCTAACCAAAGAACCTCTTTGATGCATGCTAAGAGGAGTTACAAAAAGAATGGGTAACATCCGTCTTCCGGCTCCTTTGTTTTATTTTCATTCTACACCCCTCAGATATTCTTATTAAATTATTTTATAATAACCTCAGTATACTAAATATAGAGATACAATGTTATTATATTGTATCTACCAACACTTATACACACTTCTATCTAATTTTTAAAGAATATACCGTTCTTATGTATGATAAACTACTGCCTCATGAAACGTTGTTGTTCATTTTTCATTTACCAGATCTCATTGTTGGGAATTATGGTAGAAATTTTTTATATGATATATATGATATATATGATGTATTTATATTTATTTTATTTTTTTTATAACACATACATTCATTATTTTCATTTTTTGTAAATACAACAACTTCTTTGTGGATGTCTGGACTACCACCTCCTTAAAGTGATGCAATTTGTTCACAATTTACATGGAATGTATTAACAATGGGATTAGTATAATTTTATGATATATAAGACATAATAATTATATTATAGTGATAATATATATATACATATATCAAATTTAATTTTTTTATTTCTATATGATAGTAAAAAAGAAACAGTGTTCATGCGCACGTACGACCTACCGTCTCCATTAATGGTGTATTCCATTTCATATTTCAATATTTTATAAAGTATTATAAATACAAATATACTGACTATATATGATATTTATTTCATTTTTTACAATATTAAAATTATTATATCCTGATCTAAGTAATATTATTAAGAATTACATGCCAAAACATATACGAAAAAACACAACAGATATTACCCAAAACGTAACATTGACAAGGAGTTGGTAATAACCAGGTAATATAATGTAATAAAAAAATATATGGTATAATATATAAAAATATGGATACATTTTAGATTTATAATAAAATAAATTTATTAAACTCTAGGTTTAAATTTGTATTATGACAGTAATGACTTATGGTAAACATTTTATCATCTCATTTTTTTATTATCCCTCAGATACATGCCATGTTCACCGGTTGTTTTTTTGTAGTATATATACTTCCCTGGAATATATTATTTGATAATTATAATTAAACATATTTTTATTTATATATCCATTTTATGACATCTATTTCATGGGGTTTATCTTTCAAAAGTTAACAAATCGGTAAATCAATTTTGTCTCAATTTGTCTTCTTTGAGTCACATGTCATGTTATACGCCTATAATTTTTCTATGATGAATATTTACTGTCATTTACACATGATATCATGAATTTTATTATTTTCATGATATTTTATAATTTTTTTAATGTGATTATTCTATTGGAAACATGGTTTTATGTTACCAAAGTGGTAATAGTTTATTGCTACAATCTCATCGTTTATCAGGATTATTTATTATTATGCTTACATTGATGAAATATTAAAATAATTATCTCAAGTAAACTCATTATGTTTATTATCCCTTAGATATTCATGATATATTCATTTATTGATAATATTTTTACACTCTTTTCTACTTAATATAATTAAGAAAATGTTTGTAGAAAAATAATATATTATCTCTATCTTCAGTCGGAATTTTGTGTTCTTTCAAAACAATGTTTTCTAAAAACGTTTTCAAATACTTTTTATGTTTACAATGTATTTTAAATGTTTTCATTATTCTTCACAAGTTTTCAATTTATATTCGAGGAAAAATGTTTTCAAAATGATTTATGTTTTAAAGTGTGTTTTCAAAGAAGAAAATATATCTTTCTCCAAAAATGTTTCAAATGATTTATCATGATTTTTTATATGTTTTGAAAGTGTTTTCAAAGAAAAGGATTTTGAAAATATTATATCTTTTAAAATATGATCTTACAAGTGATATTTCAAAATCATTTTTCTTTCTAAGATGACTTCCTTGGTTATAGTATATACTTTACTAGGGAAATTATCTAAGGAAATTATTCATATTATTTCTATGAATGGTTTATTTTTGGATGGATTGGTGTTTATGAAACACATTTCTCATCAACATGTTATACCATGATAAATTATTATGAAAATTGAATCCTTTCAAGGGTTATTTTATGTTGAACTGATTATGAAACCTATATATTTTCCATAGGTTTTGATATTATTAAATGTTTATGATACCCATTTGAATACATGTGTTATGATATGATTTTTATAAAACCCATCTCCTTTTATGGGTCAGGATAAGATGAAACTTTTATAGCACATGTATGTTTTATTTAATTATAATATGGTTGAGACCTATATCTCACTCCATTTCATTGGGTAAGGATTTATATCTAATTTTATAAAAATGGATGGAAAGAGGAGTGAAATCATTTTAGTAATACAAGGATTAAATGATAAGTGAACCGGATTAAGTAATACAAGGATGGAATGAGGAGTGAAATCAGTTTAGTAATACTATGATGAAATAAGAAGTGAACCTCATTCAAGAATATATAGTTGGAATAGGCAGTGAAACCGGTTCAATAAATCACCTTATTCGAAACGATGATTTTGGGAGTGACCCTTGACTACTAAGTTGGTTTTGGGAGTCAGACCAATCCCTTAAGATGGACATGGAATTATGACTTGACTACCATGGAAATAATCATTATATTCTTATGTGTCTGTAAAAAATTATATGTACTATTATTACTTTTTTATCTCATGGATAATTGAATTTATTACATTATGATTCATGACTTATGTACTACCAATCATGAATCCATGATTTCTTTTTATGTTATATGATATATAGGGTATTATATTTTCTATGTTTTTAATATGTTCTCACACCACTATGATTATGTTATGATTATTTATATCCATTTTTACACTTATTTTTCATCTGAGTTCACCCCTTTCTTGTGTTTCCTTTCCCCAGGGTATAATGAAAGGTTATAAGTAGGATTTATAAAGTGGAATATATTTAATGGTTCTGTTTAAGATCTTTCACCATGTTAGAATATTATGTTTCAAATTTTCTAATGAAACTAAACTATTGTTGTCCCCAATCATGTATTTTTGCAATGTGCTAATATTAATCTAAAATGATGTAATATTCATATATGTTAAGCCTTAGTCTCTATAGTTGATGTAAAATTAATGGTTCAATAATCCTTTGTAATCTAGGATGAGGCAAGGTTATTTAGATCCCTTGGGATATTTATAAAGATGTGTTTATGGATGTATATAAGGATAGGAATAAGGTGTCATTGGAAGGTGTCATAATTTTTACATCCAAGAAGTTATTTTTTATTATTATGTTATTTTTCTCCATGGTAAGTGATGATCACACTATGATTTATAGTTTTATTCAATGTAGATTACCATAAGAAACTAGGTTAATACTGAATGTGATGGAAAATTTGATGATGATTGGTCAAATGGGATGATCACTAGAGTAAAGGATGTTGTGATCATGTCTAATCTGTTTTCATAGATCATGATAAAAAACATGTAGCATAACCAAATCTTAGACACATCAAATAATAGAAGCAAAGAGTTTGATTTGTGTTCAAATAATTAAGAACATTGATGAATGAATATTAGGTTTCTTTTATTTCAAGAATGTGAAAAGACTCACCTTCATGAATGTCATGTAACAATAAAAATATGTTTAGTCTATGGAATGGAAGGACACAATGAAAGTATCCTAAAAGGAAAAATGAAGAGATTTATTAATTCAATAGATGTAAATATTGGCATTTATAAGAAATCATTAAAATTTAAATTCATCAAGTGTGGAATGAATGGTTCTTATGAAAATTGAAATCCCAAGAGGAAAGATCTAGAAGAGAATCATCGAGGTGGTATGTGTAAGGGTTATATTCATGATTATTGTGAGACTACATGTGAAATATGAACAGAAAGAGGTATTAAGTAATATGATGAGGTATCATTATTAATGGATTGAGAATGAAGTGTAATAATCAATGTTTTTATGTATTTGGATTCATAAATTCTGTTATATGAATTGTGAAATATATAAGGATTGGGTTGTTTTTTTTTCAGTTAGTATTTTCAAGAATATTTTGAATGGTTCTGATGGACTAATATTGGGATTTAATAGAAAAGTCATCTTCATGGGAAACACATGATTAAGGGAAATACACCACTTAATATGTTCCCTATGTTGACAAAATGATGTTTCAATAAAGATATTTTGTATATGAATAACTAAATTGGATAGTTTTGATTACCTTGGAACAAATTAAGGATTTATTTATACGCTCTTTATGGTACCATTGATGAAGTTTACAATATTTTTGAATTTATGGAATATATCCAATAAATTTAAAAATAAGGAAACATGAATGTTTTCAATTATTATTTCTGATAATTTAGTTTATTACCATGTTTTAAGAAAATACATGATGAAGGTATTCACATATTTGGCATGTGACAAACAAGAGGCACTTTAAGATACAAGGGGGGGTCAATGGTAAGTTGTTTTTTAGAAATGTAGTGACCTTATTTTTAATATTTTTTTACATCCATATTTTAGAAGCGTTATAAGTTTAATTATTTATCGAATGGTTTAAGATGAAGTTAGGATGAGGTTTTTGAGATTAAATTATTATCTCTCCATATGAGGATTTATTCATGCTGGAATAATTGTACTAGAAATTTTAGTATGAGGTCAAATAAATAAATATGGATTGAGTTATCATTGTATTTATGGAACTCATGATTTTCTAATGCTTCTGGAATGAAAAATTCACCGTCATTTATTGTAATAAGATATGAAGTGTCAGATGATGAAGGCACACCAAAGGGTAAGGTTGTCCTAAAAACATGTAAGTGTTTTTTTAGAAAAGTCATTCAACTTTGGGAATAAAGGTATTTAAATAAAATATTATCAAGTTATCATCATTTTTTTAATTTCAATGACCTTTTTATAGACTCTTTGGGTTTTGACATTGTGATTATTCACATTATCCAAACCATGTTTTATATCACTCTTCATGTGAACATAATAGTTATATTTCTATTCCATTTTCATGTTTATACTATCCAAATATGTTTACCCATTTTAAACCAATTTATTAGCTACTTTTTGTAAGAATATTGTGTCCAACATTCCCATTTAACATAGTTTTTTGAATTTATTTTAATAATATGGGTTTCTATTAATTTAAATTTCAAGTAGTAGAACTATAATAACCCAAATAAATTTAGAGAGAGAAATTTATTTTATGCGGGTATAATATAACACCCTACGATTTTGTGAAATATTTTTTCAAAATAATTAAATATTTTTTATATTTTTCATTTCACACAACATTGAATGTAGTTTTTTTCTATAAAATAACTAAGTTTGGATTGTGTTATACACAACACCAAGTTAATATTTCACTACATAAAACACATAGATTATCTTTCATTACACACAAAACTATGTTTTTCTATTATTACACATAATACTGAGTCCCTTAGATAGCTTACATTACACACACGCCCTAGTTTTTACCAAACTAAAATATACTACAAATATGATTATTCAATATTATTATTTCTAACAACTAACCATTGTAATAGAAGTTATGAATAATATTAACTGAAAGGTGAAAATATAATTTACATATAAATATGAAATTAAACCTTTTTTTTAAATTATAATAAGTTAATGAAATTACTATTTGAAAATAAAGAAATTACTTTTTTTTTAAAACCTTTTTTATTGTACAAACACAATTTTATCTCAATAAATGAAATAAACCACTTTGGTTTAATGTTTTAAATAAA
This sequence comes from Viscum album, assembly GCA_963277665.1. Lineage (NCBI taxonomy): Eukaryota > Viridiplantae > Streptophyta > Magnoliopsida > Santalales > Viscaceae > Viscum > Viscum album. The sequence continues at coordinate 727,436,223 of OY728166.1, forward strand.
AATTCTATATTATATACTAAATAAATATTTTTTATACTCATCTAATTGATTTTACAGGTATAAGATATGAATAAATATGATTTTATGAATAAAAAGTTGAGTTTTTCTAAAAGGTAATATTACCACCATTTAATAGAGAATCCCATTAAAATTTTATCTTTGATTTTGTATAAGTTATATTTGAAAAAATAATCTTCATTTTTGAGATCTTGACATCAAAATTTATTTTTGGTAAATTTTTGGTATTTTTCTGAGAGGTTTCATTTTTTGATGAAAAATGAAAAACACAGAATTTTAATTCTAAACAGTTTTATCATATAATTTATTTATATTGTTAAATTATTTTTTAAATTTGTTTTAAAGTATAAATATATCAATTATACTTTAATTTATATAATTTAGGGAATTTTAACCAATTTAACTATGAAATTAGATATCAAATTATTTCAATATATTGGATCATTTCGTTTTTAAAACTTACATTTTTGTCCCATCGATGGGATTAATTTTAAATTAATTTATTCAGATTTTGTGATAAGAATATAGAAAAATGTATTCCATATATTTAATAATAATAATTTTTAATTTATGATAATGTGAAATTATTATTTGGCCTAAAATATAAGTTATAGTGATTAAAATTAATTAAAGTGAATATGAGAAAAATTATGTTAACAAAGGACTAAACCTTAATATGAAGGGCTAACATGAACTAGAAACTTGTCTGAATTCAATTTTATACTTATATTTAGAAATTACACAATATTATCTCTAATTTTTATCATCATTGAAACCATAAGTCCTGGTAAAAATATTAGTGGAATTCCCTATTGAAAACGTTACAAGAATGTCACTCCTCGTCCACAATAAAAAGGCCCTCATCCCTCCCAATTATTTACAATGATAAATCCAATTTTATCACAAAATAAATTATCAAATTATCTCCCAAAACCCCTCATTCATCCATGAAGTATCACTTTTTGTATAATATCAACCAAGGAATCTCTTTCTACCAAACCTGGAGGAGTTACCCAAAGAAGAGGTAACATCCTTCCTCAAGCTCATTTGTTGTATTTTAATTCTCTACCACTTAAAATCTTATAAACCATTATAGTATAAACAAATTATCATAAATATATCTATATTATTTTATTCTATGTTTTCAACCTCAACTTTCAAACACTTCCTTCTAATGGGTAACAAACAAACCATTCTTGTGTACGGCGAACTACCACCTGATGAAACGATGTTTGTTTTTTTACTTTACCACCTATCATGGGTTGGAATTATGATGTAAACTAGGTTTTTATAATATATATATTTATATATTATATTTTTTTTATTTTTTCTTATATAATTATTATATAACACAGAACATCATTTTTCTTCGATTTTTGTAACTATTATAGTGTCATTAGTGGACGTGTAGACTATCGCCTCCTCAAAGCGATATGATAAATTCACACTTTATGTTGATTGTATTATGAATTTGTTTTGTGAAATAATATTCTATATAATACATAATAATTCAAATTTTAATTATATTACACACATATATATATATATTTATATATATATATTTAATTCACATTATTTCTTTCAATATGACGATAGAAAAGAAACAAAATGCATGCATACAATGACCTATCATTTCCAGGAATGGTGTATTCCATTTAATATTTCAGTATTTTATAGATTATTATAAATAAATATATAATGAATATATATAACATTGGTATGATTTTTTTACATTCATAAAATAATTAAATTGTGATCTAAGTAAGAGGATCAAGAATATCAAGCCATATCATATTTGAAAAACAAAGCAGATATTGACAGAAACGTAATATTATCAATGAGTTGTTAATAAATAGGTAATATAAAGTCAAAAACAAATCATATATTGTATTATATATAATATTATGGTTCTTTTGTATATTTATAATAAAATTATCTTTATTAAAAAGTAATTTTGTATATGAAATATGAAATTCATGACTTAAGTTATGGGCTTTCACATCTCACTTTTTATTATCTATGAGATACATTCCATGTTAACCACTCATTTGTTCTGTGTGATGTATACACTTCCCATGAGTGTATTATATTATACTTATTATGAATGTTATGGGTATTTACATATAAATTTTAAGATCTCTTTTTAATGGGGTTTATGTTTCAAATGTTGTCAAATTGGTAATGTGGTTTTGTCTTAATTTTCCTTCTTTGAGGCACATGTCGTGTTGTGAACATATATTTTTTTATGAGCTATATATACTAACATTGAGATTTTATATAATTAATATTATTATTTTAATGATATTATAATATTCATTTAATGTTATTATCTTATGTGTATCATGATTTAATGTTACCAATGTGGTGATAGTTTATTTCTACAATCTCATCATTTATTCGAAATTATTATGATTCTACTTGCCTTGAAGAAATCATATGATGAATATCCCAGGAAAACTCATGAATTTTATTATACTATATATACTCAAGATATCGTATTTTATTCGTACCATTTTTACACTCTTTGGTACTTAAAATTGTTATGAATGTTTTTTTAGGAAAATCATACTTTATCTCTATCTTCGATCAGAAATCTGTGTTCTTTTAAAAATCATGTTTCATATAACGGTTTTAAAAAATGTTTTCTATTTATAATGTTTTGTGAGTTTTTTAAAACATTCTTTATATGTTTTAAAATTATTTTTAATTTAAAATGTGTCCAAAAAAATTTATGATTTAATGATATTTCTACAAAGAAGAAATGATATTTCTTCAAGAAAAGTTTTTCAAGATTTTTAATCATTCCATTATATGTTTTCAATGTCAGTTGAAAGAAAAGTATTCTAAAAAAGTTATATGTTTTAAAAATTATTGTTCCAAGTGATATTTCCAAATTATTCTCTATCTATGATGACATACTTGGTTATAGTTTTTGATTTTCTAGGGATATGATCAAAGGACAAGATTCATATTATTTCTCTGAATGGTTTATATTTTGAGGAGTTGATGTTTATGCAACACATTTCTCTTCAATGGGTGATAAAAAGATAAATTCTATTGAAATCCACTTCCTTTCATGAGATTTTATAGAATGAAATTATTATGAAATATATCTATTTTATATAGGTTATGATAAGTTTAAATGTTTATGATAACCATTTTAATTTATCAATAATGGTTTGATGTTTATGAAAACTATCTATTTTTATGGGTCGTGACAAGATGAATGTTTTTTGGAACACATTTTTATGATTTCATTATGAGATGGGTATTCCCTATATCTCTTTCCTATGATTTGGGTAATTATTTATAGATCATTAGTTATAAAGGATGGAACAAGAATTAAACATTATTTAATAATAGAGGGATAGAATGAGAAGTGAACCCAATTCAATAATGCATGATTGGAACAAGAAGTGAACTCAGTTCAATGATAAAGTTCATATATGGGGATTGAGCCCAGTTTAGTTATATAGGGAGGAAACGAGGAGTGAACCCAGTTTAGAAAAGGAAAATTTTCTCTATGATAGTCTTTAGAGGGAACATTAACAACTAAGATGTTTTGGGGGTGAACCCATTCCACTAATATGGTCTTCTAATTAAGACTTAACTACCATGTAACTAATTATTATATTATTATGTTTCTATAAGAAACTCTATTTATTACTCCTATGTTATGCTCTCAAGGAAAATTCTCTTGATTGCATTATGATTGATGTCTTACGAACTGCCAATATTTTCTCCCTGATTTACTTTTATGTTCTTTGATATTCAGGGTATGATTTTTCAATGATATGAAAATATTACCTTACACATATGCTTATTTAATTCTTATATATCTCCTTTTTTACCATTAATTATCATCTGAGCTCACCCCTTTCTTAGTTTTTCTTCCACTTGGTTATGAAGAAAGGTTAAATGTACGAGTAATAAATGGAAATATCTTTAAGGATGATTTTGAAGATCACTCACCAAGAAATAATATTATATTTCTATGTTTCTGAAGTCAATAAACTATTACATTCCTTGAGAATGTATTTTTTTAATGTGATGAATAGTCGTCTAAAATTATGTGATATCCTTGTATGTTAATACTAGGTCTCTGTAAAGGTACTGACTCTACTTTTCATCTTTTTCCTCAGGTCAGGGACATGGGGAAACTCAGTGCAAGTGACTATAGTTTATGGGTCTATTAGAAACCCTGTAGAGTCATTACTAAACTCAACACTGATAGATCCTATGTCCAAGGGGTCAGACGTTGAGGTGGGATTATTATTGACGATGGTGGGTCACTCTTCCTTGGATTATAATATTTTTATAGTGAGGGTACATCTCTTCAATGAAGGTTGATGCCATGCTCACCGACCCTTCAAATTTTAGGCATCATAATACCACTTTGTCTTTTGTTGAATCTGATTCATTTATTCTAGTTAATTCTCTCATGGGTATCAACCTGAGCCAGTGGATTTTTTTTACTCCATTAAGCGATTTTGGAGAATACTACTTGTAGACATTGATATACTGCATGTATAGTGGGTGGAAAATAAATATTCTAATTTACCCACTACAAATGATAAACCAGAGGTTAATGTAAACATTTTTTAATCTTAGGTTCTATTCATTTGGATTGAAATAATTTCATACAAGTGTATTTTATTCGTCTCCATAACATTATATCACCATGAATTTTACCCTTTTTTATTTTTTTATTTCATTTATCATAATAAAAAATTCAATTTTTAGTCATGGATGGTAATAATGAATCTTTAAAAACAATATTTGATAAATATGATATAAATATTACTCTATAATGGTAACTTGTTATTTACATTTATTTATTTTAATCCATTTAGAAAATAGATACAATGTTCATGTATACATACGACCTACCATCTCCATAAACAATGTATTTAATGTTATTTTCTCTAAATCATTTGGATTAATCTAAAAATATATAAACTGAATATAAATCTATTTTATATCATGATTAAAATTATGGATATGATTGAACCATGATCAATGTAATTGAAAAAAACCAAAAATAAAAATATACAAGAATAAAAAAGTAGTTATTTCTCAAAACATGACTTTAACATGAAATTATTAATTAATGGGTAATAAAAGGAAATAATAAAATCAAGTATGTTAAGATTTTTATAATTGTTTTTCAATATATTTATAATAAAATTATATTTATTTTATAGAAGTTTTGAACATGTATGATGGATGTTGAGGCATTTGGAAAGGGATATCAGTCTCACTTTTTTACTTCTATGAGACACAATCAATATTCACCACCTATTAGTTTTATATAGTGTTTGTACTTCCCATTAATATAAATTATGATTATTTAATTATATATAATTTGTATCAACATATTATTTTTAGTATCTCTCTTTCATGGGGTCTATGGTTCAAATAATACCAAAGTGGAAGGGGATTTTTGTCTTAATATGCCTTCTTAGAGACATATGTTATGCTATGCAGCTATATTATTTTATGAGGATTATATAAATACCCATTTTCATGAAATATCATTATTTTATTTATTATCATATTTTTAGTTTAATTTATTTTTATTTATTCATTGGGGCTTATGATTCAATTTTATTAATATTGTAATGGTTTTTTTTGATACAATCTCACTGTTTATTTTAATTTCTTCTAATTATGTTTCTAATGATGAAATATTTTGATCCATCTCTAATTAACATATTTAATTTTATTCTACAATATTCATTTTATGATAGTAAACATTTTTACTTCATTTTACTCCCTTTATGGAGGAAATATTTTAAAATATTATTTTAAGGAAGACCGACTTTATTTATTTATACAGTTGAAATCACTTTCTTTTATATGTCCATATCTTCTCCAAAAAGTTTCAAAAAATGTTGTAAGTAAAATTTAACCATCATTATATTTTTATAATTGTTTTAAAAGGAATATTCCTGTCATTTTCCAAACATGGTTCATTTTTATTTTTCTATAAATGTGAAAGGAATAATTTTATTAACTAGTATGGTATGAACAGAAATTTTCGGATGTCAGGACCATTTTTTTTGTTAGAGGTTTCCTTTTTATGATTTGAATTATATTTTCAAAGAAATAGATTTCAATTATATTTCCTGAATTTTTAATTTTTTTAAAAAAAAGTTTTTTTAATGAAAATATATTTACCCAATGAAACGCCTGATGTTATTTTTCCTTCAAAATCAATTTCCATCTATGTTGACATGATTTGATGTTTCATTTACATTATTAAGGATATGGACCAATGATACCTTGTTTTATTATTTTTATGTATGGTTTACATCTATAATTATATTATTTTTATGAAACTCGTTTCTCTTCCAGTGGTTATACCATGATAAAATTATTAAGAAACCCCTTCTTTAACTATGGTTACACTTTAAGAAAATGATGAAATGATAATGAAACCCATTTATTTTCATTATTTCTGATATGATAATTTTTTTACGATCATGTAGCATAAATATGTATATTTTCACCATATTATGGGTGAGACCTATATCTCCCATGAATGAATTGAGTAATAATTAATGTTATATGAGATCAACAGTAACAAGGTAGGTTATCCCAGACCCTATGGAGGGTACACATGAGGTTATCCCAAGCCTGAAAGAGGGTTTAAGGGAGGTTATCCCAAGTCCATAGTAGGTATACATGTGGTTATCCAAAGACGAATATGTTAGGAATGGAATAATGGGTATCAATGATATAATATTTTCTATAAATATGCTTATTCTAAAAGTTTATGTCTTTTTCCATGTTTATTCTCTCATGGATCACATTATTTGATTCCATTATGATTTATGTCTTATGAACTACCAATATTTATAAAATGACACATGTTTATGATCTATGATATGTAGGGTATTATTATCATATGTTATTCTTAGGTTCTTATACCTATATACTCATGTTATATAAATATTTACCTTCATTACCCTTACTTGGCATTTGAGCCGACCCTTTCTTATGGAACCTTCCCCAAGGATTTGAAGAATGGTAATATGTAAGATATGTATAAGAAGTATAATAGTTATGCATAACATGGTTGGAAATAATGTATCTTACTCAATTACCAACTATTTATGAATTAGTGTTTCCAAAGTCGATATACCTTATATGATCCTCAGGTGTGAGTTTGTGTAATGCAATGAATATTCATATAAAAAAATGCAATATCTATGTATGAAAATTTGGTGTCATTATAGTTGGTATGATATGATATGTTTAGTTAATATTTAAAAACTAGGATGAGAAAAATATAGTATGATCCCTTAGGAAATATCTATTGATAAGTATAAGTATGAGTCAAAGTATATAAAAATGTCCGCCAAATTTGGTTTAGGATATACGAAGTGGTTTACATGAAATTACACCCCTTTCTAGATTCAACAATTCGATGTGGCTCTGGAACATAGGTACATATAGTTAATAACTCCAAAGGTGGAGCATTGATATAGAATTTTTTATCACCTAGTGCATGAGAATGGGCCTTACTACCCACCAAGTTTGACACTCTCAGGGGATATGCTTTTGAAATTCACAAACTATTTACGAACCATCATGAAGGATTTAAATAGATGATGACAATGAATGATCTAATAAAAAACAAATGATTTATATAATAAAAATAAGGATTTATCATTGAGAGATCCAATATGTAATTTTTTATCATTATGTGGTTCCCCACTATGATTACTATTTCTTACACTATGAGTTTTCATTTTAGTATATAATAATAACAAGAAGGATATAGATTAACTTTCAGTGTGATAGATAATGTTTTCATGAGAAAGAAAATCGTATGATGACTGGAGTGAAAGATATCATGACTATACCCAATCAATTATTAAGATATATAATTAAACACATACACGAGGACCATCTCTTAGATTCCGTAAATAATAGGGGGATAATTTTTTGAATGTTTGTGTGGTGGAGACTATGGAGGAATAAAGATTCAATTTATTATATGTTAATAATATTGGAAGAAGCACTCCATGTAATTTCTCAAAGGAATCAAAGTTTTTTGTGGAGAATCAAGAGGCAAAGTGAGTGGCTTACAAAGAAATATGTTCAGTTAACACAATAGAGGGGAATAATTTTCTCCATAATGTTTTGTAAATGGATGCACATTTTAACTATTGAATGTATGATAATTATAAAAATTGATTCCCTAGGAGGAAATCCAATAATACGAATGAAGAATTTGGTACCAATAATGGTTATACTACTGATTATAAAGAAACCATGAATGATATATAAAAGGTATGATCTATTCTTACTGTATTTTTTATGTTAAACATAAAAACAAAAATTAAGTTGATATTGATGAATCTCAATACATGATTAATATTTCATGTTGTATGAATGAATTACTAATGAATAAGATGATGAATCTTGGAAAATTATTTATGAATGAAGTGAAATAATTAGAGTTCCAATTTAATAGAATTTAAGAAATATGTTTTATTAATCAAGAAATATTTAAGGGTTATTCGATAAAATTTTATCATTATGGATTTTCAATAATATGTCAAATGGTATTGATGACATAGAAAATTTTTTATTGAAAAGTTTAAATTTTATCGAAAACACATTATTATAGGAAGATAACTCTTAGTATGTTCATGATTTTGAGATAATGATGTAGGGACAAAGAGATAATGGATATGAATAAAGTAAATTGGATTGAATCGATGACCTTCAAATGGATTATTGATTTGTTGAAAATGATGTTTATGTTATCATTGATGACGCTTAAAAAATTATTGGATTTATGGGATATATACAATAATATGTTGTTTTATATATGTAATAATGGAGTATGTATATTTTCATTAAGGATTTAGGGAAATTATGGTTATTAGCATGTTTTATGAAAATTTATGGCAATGGTATTGAAATATTTGGTATGTGGTAATTAAGGGATAAATTATGAAATTTTAGGGATTAATGTTTAGATGGAATTATTTTTAATTTTTGAATTTTTTCAATGGAATAGGGTTACCCATTTATGGATTGGTTTTATGTTGAACTTTGGATGATGTTTTAGAGTATTATTTCACCATATGATGATTTATGCATATTGGATAACTTGTACCAACCATTTATTTAATATATACCTTTAGATGGAATGAATTTTCATTATTTTATGGATATTATTATCTTTTTGTACTTAAAACATGAACAATTCACCTCTTAGAGTAAGAGATGAAGTGGAAATTGAAAAAAACACAACATAAGGATGATATTGTTCTTATGGAATGGAATGAAATTAATAAAGTATACCATCTCATGAAAATTCATCAAATTTATGAAAAGGATCTTGAAATAAAATGGTATACATTTAACATTATTTTTTATGAATGAATGGTATTTTCACATATCATGTATTTATGAATTTTTTGTTATTAACATTCTTCGTACCATGTTTTCTATCACTCTTTATCGGTATATGGGTTTTATTTTTCTCTTTTATGTCCATGTTTTTACTTATCACCAATTTTCTCCTATTTCGAAACCTAGTATGAGTCATTCTAGATAACCTACACACATAAATTTATCTCTTTTCAAGAGGAAGTTTTACTAACCCATTTTATGATTCAGGTTTACCCCAATAGTATTTTCAAATGTTAAACCATTTTTCCAATCACAAGTTTGAATTGTGGTGGAATAGTTTATTTAAGGACTGTAGTATATAACATTGTGATTTTTTTTAAAACAAAATCAAATTAATGTTATGTTGTATATATTTATCATTACAGACAACCCAAATATTATCTTATGTTACCAACAAAATTGATTTTATCTTGAATTATAGAACATTGAGTTTAGCTTGTGTTACACACTACACTAATTTTTAATAAAATTTGAAAAATTATTAATGTATTATTATTTAATGTGAACATTATAATACAACCATTGTATTGGTGGGTGTGAATAAGATTAACTAAATTAGTAATATATATGATTCACATATGTATATAAAATTAATTATTAGGTTTGTAATTAATTAGAAATAAAAATAAGAACCATTTTAAAATAAAGAACATATTTCTATGAAAAAATATCTTTGTGCACAGAAATGTGTTTCACGTAAATAAATTAAATAAATCACCTTTGATGTATTATTTCAATTAAATTAATATATTATATATTCAGTCTTATTTTCACTGATTATCTTACGAGTTTCAAGACAAGAGATAATAAGTGATGCTATGTTTTTCTTAAAAAAATTTTTATAAAAAAACTATTTTCCACCTTTTCACACATAATTTAGAATTTTTTACACATTTAGATAATAATTTTAAAAATTTTATTTTATTATTGGTATCATAATGTTAAAATTATCTTGTATTTTATTTTTTATAATTTTTGGAAAACATAAATTATTCGATGAATAGTGAAAAATACTATTTTATTAAGAATTGGTATTACTTTTCACGAAATTAAAAATGTAAAAAAGTAAGATTTTTTTAAGGGTAATAACTTTTCAACTATATATCTATTAATAAAATACAGGTCATTGAAATAAATTTTATATTTAATTTTGATATAAAATCATTTTAAAGGTTTTGACATTTTTCTCATTGAAAACTTTTTTTCTCGTCAATTCCATAGGATTAATTTTAAATTAATATTTTCTACATATTTTAATTTAATTTAAAAAAAGGGATTAAAAATATTTAACAACAATATTTTATATTATTTAATAACTTTTACTAAATGTTTTACCACAATAAATAGTAATTGTTTTTACTACAATTAAGGTAAAAACGGTTTTACCAAGGGGATAAAACTAAAAAGATAAGGATTAAAAATGATCCAAAACATTTAAATTTTTTTATTGGAATATTTAGATTATATATATTATATTATATAATATTTTTTATTTTTTATCCTTCTGTGATGTGAAAAATGTTGGTACACCTTTTTCATTTCATAAATTACAAGTGTGCCGCTCACATCACTTATAAAAGGCCACCCACTCTCCACTCCACTTGAAAATTTTAATAAAAATCAGATTGAAAACTAAATAAAAAAATAAAATCTTTAATTCCATCATAATATACTAGAAGCTTTATTTTGGTCATTAATCCAACAAAAAATCCATTTTTTCCAAACCAAAAATGTCGTCTGAAGAAGAGGTAACTCTCATAATCGAGCATTTTATTTTACCTATTCTTCAAACTTCTTAAATTATTATTAAAACATAATGATATAATTAAATAAGTACCTTAAATATACTAAGACATTTTTATGTTATGTTAATGACTTATATCCATATCCACTTCCATCAAATGGGATATGAAATTATCGTTCTTGTGCATGGAAGACTACCACCTCGTGAGATGATGCTATTAATTTTCCATAAACACCTCTCACGGATGGATATAATTATGGATTTAATGTATATATGTATATATTATATTTATGATATTATTATACCTCAATAATTAAAATAACACATATACCTAGTTACCTACAAACCCATTGGGAAAACAATAACGTCGCATGTGAGTACAGCAGAGTACCATCTCAAAAACCGATGTGATTTGTTTTTCATTTATAATTTACATAGATTGTAAAAAAGGTAGATTAAATATATAAATATGAAACTTTTATGATAATTATATTTATTTAATTATGATATCACATATACCATCTTACTTTACATTCTGTGGGGATACCATAACGTCGGTCGCATGTACAACAGACTACCACCTCACCAAGTGATGTGACCCATTATTCACATACATTTTATTTGTAAGTTAATAGGGATAGGTTTAATAAAAATATGTGATATATTTATATTAAATAAAATTTTATCTGTATTGGTAATATGTTATTTTCCTTTCATTTATAAAATCTTTTGAGAAAATGGAAATTTTGTTTATGCGTACATATGACCTTTCATCTCCATGAATAGTGTATTTCATTTTATATCACTAAATATTATTTATTAAGGTAAAAATATATATTATGAATATATATTATATATTTAATGGTTAAAATTTTAGATATTATGTAATGATGATCAAAGTAAGAGGACAAAAAAATAAATATCGAAACAACTTTAAAAACAATGCATATTTTTCCTGAATCTTTAATTTAACATGGATTTGTTAATAAATTCGAAATTAATTATCATAAGATAATAATATGTGATATTATATATATACGTATGATAATTTAATATATTTATAATAAACATATATTTATTATATAGGAGGTTCGAACATGTATGAAGGATGTCGAGACTTAAGGTAATGGATTTCGGTATCACTTTTTTAGTATTATGAGACATATTCCATTTTGACCACATTATTTTTTGTGGTGTATATAATTCACATTAATATATTTTATGATTATTCAATAAATAATTATTGTAATTTATATATTCATTTTATTATCTGTGTTTCATGGTGTCTATGGTTCACAAGTTACCAAATCGTTAATGGATTTTTCTCTCAATTTTCTTTCTTGGAGACATATTTTATATTATGAACCTATATTCTTGTATGAGGTGTATATATAGTATAATTTATGTGTAATTTCCTAAATTGTTTTCATGATATTTTATGTTTTATTTATTTTTATTCTACCATTATAGCTTACGATTCAATTTTACCAAAGTGGTAATAGTTTTATGATAAAATATCATCATTTATCACAATTGTTTATGACTATGTTTCTCTTAATGAAATATTATAATTCATATATTAATCAACAAAATAATTTTATTCTCCCAATTTTATATAATGAAAATACATTTTACCTTCATTTTTCTCTCTTTATTTGATCAAAAATTTAAAATAATTTTTCAAATAAAATTGACATTATTTCTGTCTTCTGTCGAAAACCATTTCACTTATATGTCTGTGTTTTCTAAAAATTATTTAAAAAATGTCTTAATTGATTTATACCCTTTTAATAATTTTTAATTTTTTTAAAAATAAATATTTATTTCATTTTATAAACATGATAAATTTTTATTTCAATGAAAATGTGAGAGGAATCTTTTATTACTATGTATGGAAAGAATAGAAATTTCTGGATGTCATGAAAATTATTTTCTTTGGTGGTTCTTTTATAATATTTCATGATTATATTCACAAAAAAAGTATTTCCATGATGTTTCATTATTTTTTAAATGAATTATTTTCAAATAAATATATTTACCTCAAGAAACATTCAATGTTTTTATATTTAAAATAATTTTTCACATATGATAAAATAATTTGTTGTTACTTATAATTTACTTGGGATATGAAGCAAGGGTAAAATTAGTATTCTTTATATGGATGGTTTATGTTTATTATTACATGATGTTTATGAAAACGGTTACTCTTTGACATGTTATTCCTTAATAAAATTCTTATGAAATATAATTGTTTTCACATGGGTTATGCTTTTAAGAAACTTTTAAATAAATAAACCCAATTTTATTTCATGGGTTCTGATATTATTAATTTTTTTGATATATTGACACACATATGTATTATTTTCAACACATGGAAGGATGTACCTATATCTCCCTACAAGTAAATGGAAAATGATTAATGATATATGAGTTAAAACTATTCACAAACGGTTATCCTAAGCCCGAAAGAGGGTACAAAGGAGGTTATATGAAAACTAAAGCTGCTTTTTGGGTGGTTAGAGCATGACTAACATCTTAATAATGTACTTTTAGGTTTCCAAGACAAAATATTTTCAATGATTATGTATATTCCTCAAATCTATATGTTATGAAAATGTTATTTTTTTATGGATCATGTTATTTTATTTCATTTTGATTCATGGATTATGAACTAATAATATTTATTTCATGATTAATGTCTATGATCTATGATATGAAAGGAATAATTTTCATATGTCATTATCCTATTCCCATACATATATTACCTTTTTATATTGATATATCCCTTTATTACCCTTAAAATACATCTGAGATGACCTATTATTATGTTTTATCTAACAATGATACGAAGAAAGGTATTATGTATGATATGTCCAAGAAGGGTTCTTTTTATGGAGAACATATTTTAATATGGCATAACTCACTTATAGAAAAATTGTTTTTGGGTTATATTTTCCAATGGCACTATACGTTTATAATACTCTAGCAGGTGATTTTGTTATGTAATTAATATTAATCTAAAAAGTTTTAATATATATATATATAAACATAGGGTTACTATAGGTTCTCTTGATTTCATGAAGTCTAGGGGTATCAATTACTGGGTAACAAGGTTCCTTGACATTATTAGTCGCTTATTTCAGATAGTGATCTTTTGTGTGTCTTAGTGGTATGATTATTCACACCCTTACATCATGGATTTCCTAATATTAATAATTCTTTATTATATTAAATGCATGATATTTCATATGAAAACTCAACCAGTACCAAGTGGAAATCCAAAGTTACACAAAAGTAAAGAATTCAAGCAAAAATAATGTATTCAAGAATAAGAATTGTTCGTTTTGTCTATCCATCCTTCCATGTATGTTATGACATGATGAAATAAACATGTGATCCCATCAACACATTGAAAAATATTTAAAAATAATAAGTGTATCGGGGATTCCATTACCTCTTGAATTTTTTATTTTCCCTTACAAGTGTTTTCACGCTTTTATCTTACTAACCTTTATAATCTACTAGTTTCTTATTCTATCTTACAAAAACCTTATTTTCCTTAGTTATCATGGTTTTTTGATAACTACATTCCCTAATTTCATATTTTATCATGTATTCAAAAAATTTGGGTACTAAATCATCTTCAACAATACTTAGTGAATCATTGGTTTTTTGACCATGAGGTATAAAATTTATATCTTTTTATTCTATATTCACCAGAATCATTGCACGAGATATGATTAGTTTCATTTTATTTTCTCATCAAATTCCTTGTTTTGGTTTTTTGAAATTGCCTCTTTATCCATCCAACCCTTACATCTTCATTAAAATTAATTCTATAAATAATTCCTTGAGTTATTTCTTCAATTTTATAATAAAAATCTACTCCTTTGTTCTTTCTTTTTTCAATTAGTAAAAATTGAATAGACTATTCTTCCACAACTTGTAATTTTAATGAGAATATATTTTTAATGGATTATACTTAATTACCATGATCACAATATAGGATGACACTAAAGAAGTTATGTTTTAACCCTTCAACATAAAGAACATCATCTGATATGAAATTATCATTCTCAATTAATGCTATTCCAATAACATTTATTTTCATAGAAGAGTCATTACCAAATAAAAGAGCCACACCTTCATATTATAATGATTTATATGTGGCATAGTTTTCTTTATCTGAAGAAATTTTTGAATTAAAAAATTTGGCCTTTGAAGCCAAGGGTAGGACTTCAAAACTCAATAAACTAATGTTAATGAGTTGTATAAATTTTACACTATATAGAAAAATTATTTCCACCATCCTCAATAGCATGTATTGTATGATTAGCACTTTTAGATTTACTGATACTACCACATCTTCTTTATCATTTGACCATCCCAAATGAGTTTTTTGAACAAATCAAAAACGATAAAATAATGTGACAATATACACAAGCTTTATTTAATTACCATTAGGACCTATCATTAGTATCAATATGAATACCAAGTCATCTATTCATATTAAGTAGCATTAATATTTCCTAGAATCAATTTGGTCTCTCATCCATTTTGTATATTATTCCTATTCCTTCCCACCCTTGAAATATCATTGATAAAATAAAAAAAATGAACCATATAACAAGAAATTATTCTCACACTCTACTATTTTATTCTAGGATTTTTTATCCTTAGTTTTAGGGATACAGTTAAATGGAAGTGCATCATGTAGAGGACTGATCTCCTTGCTCATGCATCATTTACAGTTGGTTGGGACAATATTGATATATGGTAATATGGAGAGCGACTAATGGATTTTTTTAGGTTCATCTATTTTTATGGTATTACATTTTTTCATTAATACCATGTTATTTATATGATGGATCTAGCCTTTTAGTGTTATTGTTCTAACATATAATATATTCTGTTCATTTTTTGTGCTTCTCATATTCTTTCAATCTTATCATTTATATTTTGAGCATTAATTCATTCCAATATTATTATTATATGATACACAAATTCTTTTCACTATCCCATGTATATTATGAATGTGATTAATTCCTTATGGTATACAGATTTAGGTATTGTTATTGGTAGACCCAGGTTGTTCTATTACATATATTATCCTCCCGATGAATTTCTATCTTAGCTTCCATGATCCCTCAGTGAAAAAAAAATTATAAATAGACATATATTGTATAGTGTAACCAAAATATTTCAAAATATATCTCATGATAATATAACCATAAGTTAAAATCCCATAATAGAGTCACTCAATATCATCATAGCCTTTAAATATATTTAAACCTTTCATCTGATACCAACTATAATGACTCATACAATATTCAACCCATGAATACATGATTTATAAAAAAGTTCCCACATTATTACATTTATTAGATATTTTTGTTATAATCTCACAGAATTAGGTTAAAAATTATTTCATAAACTAGGCATTTCCACACAGTGATCATCTTTCCACAAAAATAGTTCTTTATAAGGACACACTTGCTTCGTTGATGGTAACTCCTATGTCTAGAAATGTGACATTATTAATTTTTATGATCAGATTAAATTACTTTGTAAAGTAATTTGAAAATGTGTGATGAGAAAAAAAATTAATTGTGGTACATAAAAAAACCACATTAATAAATTTATAAACCTGAAAAATTCATAAAAATGTTTTCCTTTTTCTTAATAAACATTTGACCTCAAATATGCGTTTACTTTTATATGAAAACAACTTCATTTATTAACATTTTTTTAAAACCCTTATATAAGTAATCATAAAGTAAGATATATAATCACAATGGTTTCCTAGGAAACATGAAAACTCATGAATATATTTTACTTCAAAAGAAATCCTTTCACATTTATTTTTAAAAAATAAATATAAATCCTTAAAAACATTAACTCATTTTATTACCTTCAATAATTAAAATATTTACTTTATAAACCATGATAATAATATCATATAGGTACCTTGGAGTATTTTTCTTATATCCACCCTTAAAATAAACATTATAATGGGATTATCTAATAAAATAATCCACATATCTCACAGAAGGGTCCTATCAGTAGTAAACTATGTCACATTACAAGATGCATTGGACAGAAATATCAGGCTTACCCATTATTAAATATATATCCAGCAGTTCCATTTTTCATATAAAATTTCCAAGAAACATATAAAATGTTAGACATATAAATTTCACTTTACCACAAAACTCATTTGAATTGGAATTTGATCCCGTAAGAAAAATAAATTTATGATATCACATATGAATGATAATAAATTTATATTTCCTAAGTTATTTTTTAAATCTAAAAAATCCAATAATAATGAGAAAAATATTTTATTTAAAAGTAACCATGAAAAAATATATAATAATATCTATAATGATTAATGAAAATAGTTATGAGAATAACTGGTCAATTCTTATATGTATGTAAATAATCATTTTTCACTTTAGTTAAAAGATATCAAAATAATCCATGAGTTAAATATTTAAATAATCCCTTTTTAATTAAATAGAAAGTAAAAGGTAGTTTAAATTTAAATTTAACAAATTTTTTCTTATAAAGAATAAAATTATTTGATCATTTTGATGAACATGGATATTGAGGTGAAATATTTAAAATTTATTCTTTAATAAAAGGTTTTAAAGAAAAAATTGTTATCATAAGTCCCCTCTAACATTGTATTTTCACTAACTCTAGAATAATAAAATTATATTAGTTTTTTACAATCTTAATATCCTTTTTTATGTTTAGTTCATTTTTATTATTACTTTTATTTCATTTATTATGATGACTTATTTGGTTAACAACATTTAAAGTTCAATTTAGATTTTTAGGGGTCATTCGGTTTATAACCTCAAAACAACATTTTTACATTGATCTTGGTCAACAGGGTTATGGTGGCATTAGCCAAAAAATCAACAAAAATAATAATTTTAATTTATATAAATTGAATACACTATTTATATCAACCATATAAGGTGTTAAGGAAAAATAAATCACAACATTTTAGGGGGTGGGTAGTTAGTATATATGCATGAAGAAAGTTTTAATTTTTTAAATAACTAAAAAAGAATCAAATTAGATAATATTTTAATTTTCCATAAAACAAATACGTTGTTGTTATGATATTTATTCTTTTTTTCAATCCATATGACTACCCATGTGTGGGGGTAATGAAAAATGTGTTCACATTACTTTTTAGAGTGGGTATTCCACATGTATGCATGAGGGACGTTATCCATTTCCAATGGAAGATAATGGTAATAAGGTCATTCATATCATATCATTCCATAATCATACTTGGAAATTTAAGATATATGACATTAATTAATTCCATCTTCATATCCAGATGTGTAAGGCAGTTATGGTAAATGAAACACATCACTTCATGGAGGTGGTAATCCATATGTACGCATGAGCGATGTTTTCATTTCCCATTGGAAATAAAGGGGGTATAAAAGAGTTACTCAACAAAGATAATACAATTAAAAAATAAATAATATAAAGATTTCAATATTTTAAAGTGATTATAATCAATTTAAAGGTGGTATAAGTAGAATAAAACATGAATTTGGTTTGTTAGGACTTATACCTCCTCCATTAATACCTCCCTCTTTCATTAAAAATAAGCCTTCTTTGATTGGGATTTTGTGATTAAGAGGGTATGTAAGAAATTTATCGGGATTTTGGGAAGTTATTTTGACTATGATTGGTTATGATAAATGGCTAAAAATATATAAATAAGTGAGTAGAGTATGTTTCATTTTATAAGTGAGGGGAGTTGCACCTTAGTAATTATTCAATGTTTTAAAACAATATAAACTCATTATCAAGGTAATGTGGCACCAAAACTTCCCAATTTTGAATGTATAGTGATGACTGTTCAAATAATATCATCCAATATGAATTAATATTATATTTTTTAGTCTTATCATTTATTTTATACATTAATTTACATGTTTACACCTTTTAAACTTGTCAAAAGTGATAAATTATAATAAGATATATATTCATAATGAGGTAAAATAAAATTAGGAAAATTACCAAATTTAAAACTCATTATTAAATTTTTTTGAAATAATTTTCATGAATCTATGTATATAAGTGGATGAAATTAATTTTAATATAAATATTACAACCATAATGCAATATTGTATTTGAATTTTTTTTATCCCTATAATGATTTTAAAAAAAATATATTTTTTAACATTACAGAATTATTTTGTTTAATTTTATTCAATGGGGACTATTTTAGATTCAAAACCAATCCAAAAATTGTGTCTTTTTAAATACTTGAAATGAAATGACAATTTTAATATAAATCAATATTTTCACTATTTTCTCAAAAATAAATATTTTAAGAGAAATCCCAAATATTAACATTAAGATAAATTTCATATCAGGATATAAAAAATGATCTCTATCTTATCAAATTATATTTTTTAAATAAATAAGTTTACCTTTTAAATGAAACCCTGTAATACATAGAAAAATAATTTAGATATATAAATATTTTCCTTCATTGATTAATAAATTATATAAAGTAATTTATAAATATATAATCAATTTAAATCTATAAAATTAATTCTTATAAATTGTAAGATTGATTTATTTATAGGATTACCTAGGTTATAACTTTTCTTACTGAAACACTAATGCAGTTTCTTGATATGATGATAAACTAAATGTTCCAGTACTAAATTCTTATGTACATTATCTACGCTTGAATGACATATTTTTATGGGGAAAATATTACAAAACATTATGGGTGGTAGATCAGAAGACATGAATACTTTGTATCACGATGTCCATCCTTTGAGATCTTAAGAATTAAGTTTATGATAACTTCACCAATCATTATGAAATCCTCATTTATATGTGTCATTGGATGTTCCTATTTTTATATGTGTGTAATTTTTCTTATATTTTAATGATATTATTCATATATATATATTAATTCATGTTCTTTTTTATTTTTTTAAACCCTTATGAAATATGTTTGGGGAGAAATTGGTTTCGTTGAGTGTGTCAAAACTAAAATGAATTTAATGAATAATGTGAGAGAGAATTTATTATTTCAATTATTTTATCAATGTTAATATATCAAGAAAATTGATTAAAATGTATCAACCTAAATAAATATATGGATATGTTGTTTTATTGGTAGGTTAATTTATTTAATTTCAATGAAAAGACATCGACCACATAGGTTGATAACACCGATATGTAACATTCTTGATTATAGACATATTGATAAAGGGATGAAATTATAATGTGAGCATTATTAGGAGGTTTTATATAATTTTGAGAATAAAAACTTTATTTTTTTGTTGCCTTTTATTATTTCTAGATGATACATTGGATTTTAGGTGGTTCTTCCAAAAATGACTGAGAAAGAGTCCTAGAGAGTCACAAACTAAGTATATCCAAAACCACCATTAGTTCAATTTTAATTGAGCATGTTAAATAAATATAGTTCCCTTATATTGTTTAATATTTATTCATTTTTTATCACATGTATATCCAGTATGAAATTATTCAAGATAATTTTTGAGAGTTTAATAGTAAATAAATATTTATTTTATTTTTTAGTGAATATAATATTTATTTAATTATTGACGTATAATGTAGTGATGTTTTTAAATTAAATAAATACTCATTATTGAAGGCCTAATAAATAATTGAGGAGGATACGTGGAATGAGTTTAATGGTTTGGTGAGAAATGAAATGTGAAATGTTATTTGAATAAATATTAATTTATTTTTTCATGTAAAATAATTTATTTTAAACTTGAGTTTAGTGTCTATAAAGTAAATAATAATAAAACTATTTTTATTTGGACATGGTATTCTCTATGGATTAAAAGAGTCAAAAGTTCTTATGTTCCATTATTATTCTCTAACGATTTCTCTTTTTAAACGAACTTATGAATTCTATAAATCCCTATCCATTCTAATTGTTTTGGAAAATTTATTCTAGAGAATCTTATCAATACCTAGAGAGATATTCTCTTTTAATTCCCGTAAGAATGTAGAGAGATCCTTCACCCACACCCACATGATTTTATATAAAATAAAGAGCATCCTTACAAGCGAAGAAATTCTCATTCAGATCAATGATGAATTAAGTGTGCCTTAAAATCATCTCCATAGAACCCATAAATATCTAGTTGATGTTCATAGGTTTTTTTGTTTATACATGGATCACTATAAGTGGAAATATACACTTTATTCCTAGGACTGAATGACAGTATGATGTAAATATATTTTAAAAATCATCATCGAAAAAAATCAATAAACTGAAACTCTTTATCTAAAAATATTTCCTTATGAAGTATATGTGATTCTCATTCCTTATTGATATGTATATTATTTGAAATAAATATTTTATTTATTTACAATGATCATGAATTTTTTTCTTGTATATCTTAGAATATTCATTGACTATTATAAAAATTCTAGTGAGATATGACTAAAAATGAGATTTCATTATTCCTAAAGCCTTCTCTCCCTTTGTAATATCCAAAATAAGGTCATGGGAACATGGATCACCAGTAGGAATCCCACATTTTTACATTTCATTAAATATTTCTATCTACATAAATATATAATGGTACTTAGACATTATGATTAGTATTAATGCATTTTATGAGTCATAAAATTTGATGTATTTATTAACACAATGACAACATATTATTTTAGGGAGGTAGGATTTCTTGGGTGAATCATTACTGATTTTTCATTAAACAATAATTAAATTATGTTTTTCCCCTCAATTCATTAAAGGATTTCAATATCTCAGGCTCTTTAATGAAAATAGAATTGCTTTATTAAGTCCATGACCATGGTGTTTTGTTGGAAAATTCATTTCTAAAAAGTTAATAAAGATGCATCCAACACACAGGTTGATGATAGTAGTATTCAACACACATTTTTAGATATATTGAGATAAAACAATTATATTACATAATGTAAATTGATAAGAGATATTTTTTTCATTAGGATAATAACATATTTCTATATGGGTTCTTTATCATGTTGTTAAAAGCTAAACTTATACATTAATAAAAAATTTATTTGCTTTATTAATAATGGGTATGATAGAGAAACACACTATGTGAATTGAGAACCTCGATTAAATTCTATATTAATTTAAATTATTTAATTATTATTATTCTCACACCCAGTTTTGTAAGAAATAATATATTTTTTATTATTCAAGTATCATGAATTATCAAAAATATGTTTTTAATGTTTAATTACTATTCTTGATTGGTTGGTTAAAATTAATTAATCACCAGTTATTCAAGATATTATATATAAGTTAAACATTAATTAAAAAGAAATTAATAGTTTTTGCGAATATAAAATTTATTTATATATCACTGAATAATGAAGCCATATTTCTGGTTTAATAAATACCAAGGAGGAAATATGGGCTGAGATAGAGTTATAGCCAGAGATTATATATTTAATATAATTTAAATGAATATTAATGTATTTAATTAAATAAAATATATTTATTTTACTCATGTGTAAAACGCATGTCTGGTAAATAATAATATATTATTATTATTATTATTTAGACAAGGGGTTCTCTAGTGATTAGCTCATTGGTTAAGGGAATATGTACAATTAAAAATTATATCCTAGTTCCATAATTACCTAATTATATCATTCTACTAGGTTAATAAAAAATAGCCAATCTTGTGCAGAAAAAATTTGAGAGGGAGTCCTATTAGGCTCTGGAGAGATCCTACTTAATAATTCTCTCAATTATAGAGAGAAATTCTTTGTCTACACCCTCTCGACAATATAAATATCAAGAATAATCCTTCATCCTATAATGGATTCATAATGATAAATTAATATCAATAAAAGTGTAAGAATCATCCATTCTAGAAACTAGGGGGTCTGGAAAAAAAAATTTGATGTTTTTTAGAGCACATGTGGATAACTACTAGAGAGATTATACCATTGAATCCTCTATCTGTAAATTTGATAGACCAAAAAGTGATCAATAAAACCATCAATGGATAAATAATTTAAGTGAGATATAATTAAATATATATATTAATTATTTATAAATTGAATATGTTGATTATATATCATGGATTTTGAGGTTTATTTCATCTAGTTAGAGGGAGAAATCCAATTATGTTGATGAAAAACCATTTTTAGGATCTGGCCTAATCGATTTCACTATGCCAAAAACCTTTAGTTAATCACTAAAATCGGAGGAATTTCCATTCAGTGGTTAGAGTGGAATAATATAAAATTAAATCAAAACTACCAAAACATGAAAAGTAAGGAATCCATGATCAACAGGTTATATAAATAATGTAAAATTAGTGAATGTCATACAACATAATAAAAAGGATGATAAATAATAATATTGAAAAATAATAACAAAATCCCAATGATGAGATTAAAAATAAAAAACCCATATACCTTAGTTGTATACAAAATAATCCTAAAATACTAGAATGGAATATTCCCTAAATTCATATGATATCATATATTATGATACTAAAGATCATACTATACAAAATATATATAAAATATGAATAATATTTAAACCACGAGGAATATCATCTTTTATTATATAGGTTTATTTGGGTTTTTGGGATAAAATAACCCTTATTAGTGGCTATATAATTAATAGAATGTCAAAACAAGTGAAAACCACGATAGAAAACATGATATCACACACATATATGGAAAACGATGAAGTGAAGATAACAGTGCATGTACAATACACCAATAACACCACATGATGTTGTTTGTATCATATTTTATTATTGATGATGATCAATAAGGATTTATTGAAAGATTATTTCCTTTTTGGTGTATCTAGAGGGTGTTAAATCACTCATTATAGGGGTGGGATCCACCACCCTCTATAGTGTAATAACACATCATGGTATAAAAAATCTAGATATAGGGAACATTAGATACTAGGGAATTTCATCCAATTATATATAATAGTTACATGTTTACCATATAATGGTAAACCCCTCTAATAAATCCCTTGAGGATTATCTTATAGTGATCTTTCATTTACTCATGTGTTATGACACATGGTTAAATTCTACAATTGGTTCATGTAACTCTTTCTTGAATAAATATCCCATCTGTTACATATTACGTGGAAGTACATGAATGATAGTTGATGTTAAAGTCTATCTTGAATTCTTACTCGTAATGCTCATCCTCCATTTTTAATCAATGGTAGTGGCATGTTTTTGAATTCAAGTATTGAATAAATATCCAAATCGTGTGCATCATGTTTTCCAAAAAATGAAGGAAGGAGGAGCATGGATACATGGAGACCATGTGGCTAGGTTTTAAGGATTGTGTGATCCCCAATAAGACACACGATCACTTGAACTTAGTAAGGCCATATGGATGAGTATTGTGCTTATGCTGATCTAGGGATGATAATGAAAACCCCTCTAACAAGCCCACATGATCATGAAAAAGCTTCTATGTGATTCCATCAAATCAAATGGAAACCATCTGACATGTCACCTTTATCATGTGAATCACCTTGGACATATCCACCCAATCATGTGATGCTCCTCCAAATCCATCGACACATGGAATGACTATATTTGAAAATGATCTCTAATAATTGAAAGATATGTCACTAATCATGTAACGTACCACAGACAACTGGAATGGCCATCCATGAAAATTATTGAATGTAATCATAATATCTAGTATTGATCATGCGATGTCTATATGGAAACTTGATGGGTGGGTCTTGGAAAATAGTGGATAGAAGGATAAAATGGATGAAGCCTTATGTGATAAGATTTTATGATCCTTTTCATTCTAATAGGTTATGTGTCTCATGTGATCACCACTAATAACACAAAGACCATTATACATTCCATCTCTATCAAGTGAAGGCCATTGGACATGTCCATTTGATTGGGATATGTAACACAAAAAAGTTTTATGATATCTTGTGAATATACTTGTATTTCATCACAAGATTCATCACTAGTCATGAGATGAATTAATGGAAAATCAATTAGAAAAGGATTTAGGTATTGTAAAATAAATAATAAAAGCTAAAAAAGGTGTAATATAATTTCCAAAGAAAGTTCTAATTATTTTCATGAAAAGTAGTTATATGCCTTGTGTGATCACTATTGGTCACATGAAGGACCTTAAATAGGCTTTCTTAAACTCACGAATGGACTACGACAAGACAAATTGATCTCATGAGGGGCCCCATACATGTCTCCATCGATCATGTGAAAACCTTTTCAATAGGTTACCTAATCTCATAAGGACTCCATGAAATGTACTAACAACCTTGAAAAATACCTTTGATAAGGTGTGGTTACAATTAATATGGTGATGATGGAGTGTTCTTATGTTCATTGTTTATCATGCGACTCCATGGATGTCCCGCAAAAGGATCAAATGAAATGAATGGACAAATAATCCATCCACTGACTCAATAAAAAATCATTGATATACATGTCATGAAAGGTATTGTAGATCTTGGGATATGAGGCCTATATATTCCTCCCACTCATAAAAAACGCACACACAAGAGATGGATGAGACACATTAAACTGCCAAAGAATGAGAAGACTTATCAAAGCGGAGAGCCATACAATTTCAGGAGTCTTTCACTAGGTAAAACCTAGGGATGGGAAAAAGGGATTATGGGACATGTAAATAAACTTCATGTGATCACCTTATAGATCATGTTAAGGACTTCTAATGCACCAACCTGATTATATGAAAGAGTTTCTATGTGTCAACATGGTCACATGAGATCTTAATAAGACAATTCCTAACAAATATTTAATCAATTAAACATTAAAATATGATAAAAGTATGAAATCCTTAAATGAATATTATTATGATGTTTTTCATGTGAAGGAATCATGTTCTTTGAATGACCTATCTAGATCATGCGACTTCACCAATACATACTATCCAAATCATGTGATAACACCATGACATGTCATCCAGATCATGCAACCACACTTCGGCATGTCAAGTAGAAGATGATAAAATATCTGGACATGTCATAAATTACATGTGAAGGCCCATATATATATGTATTCCATTTCATGTGAAGGACCCCATACATTTCATCTCAGTCATGCAATTTTTTTGAATATGTCATCTGTGTCACATGGACCCTCTGAGCCTACCGCCCAGATCAGGTGGTAGTCCTCCAACATGTCAAACCTAATCATGTGACACTATTGTAAATATCTCTATTGATCACATGAAGGTTCTATGGATAAGTAATCCGAGTCATGAGACATCCCTCTTACATGTCTGCTTCGATCATGTGATGTTCCTTGGACATGTCATCCTTGTCATGTAGCGGCCCTATGAAAAGTCTGATTCATCCTGTGGCGGACACCTCAATCATGTCTACCTGTCATACTCAGAAATGTATATAAATCAACCAATACTTGTCGCATTGAAATCCATGGAATTTCAACCATGTTAGGCATGTACCCCCTAACATGTAAAGCATGTCCGTAAGATTCTCTCGGGCATTCCCACTTTACTCGACAAAAATACTCGGACTCTAAACCAATTTAAATATGAGTAATCTGATTCCTATTCAAACTAGATATATATGACGACTTCCTAATGACTGAAATCCAACTAGGAATCCACCTTACTATAAGTCCCCCCATATTTTATACACTCTAATCCATGGGAGCCAAATTATGCAGTTTTTTTCTTGTTCTTCCATATCTATCAGTGTATCGAGAAACAAATTTAACTATGATGAATTTGATTCATTCTATAAGAATGGTACATAATATATCTTCTTAAGGATCAATATCCATATAAAATACCATGTTAGGGATTCCCAGTGCATGAACATGTTATACATATGTTGTGAGTCTGGTTACATGATATCCCTTTATTCTCACACCAAGCATGACTCAAATGGGCTTAGGTATTTTCAATGACCATATCACTGACATTAAAAATTTTCCTAGTTAGGGAAACATCATTTCGTAATCCTTGTTCAGTTTTATGATACAATTTTCTCCATATAATGGAATCAACCTTAGTATAATACTCAAAAGCATTCCTATATTGTTAAACCCTTGGGTAATAACCCCCATGGGTACTAATTATCTTTCTCCTCTAATCAATGAGTTGAGAGATGGTGGAACTATGATGACATTGATTCTTGTCACAAACTCGATTCTAAGGACACCTTAAAAAGGCACAATCTCCATACCCAAATCCTATGTTCCCTCATATATGTACTTTAATCATTCCCATAAATTTTACATCTCATGATTAAATGAACTACATAGGTTTTGATTCCTATTATACACAAGATATAAAGGACTCCTCATGAAGTTTCAATCACACCCTCAAGACACTAATCGCATCCATGGATGGTAGAAACCTCCAATGTCCCTAGATATATAAATTCAAAATATTAATATATTCCCATTTCTATGGAAAAGGGGAAACTAATGGAGAACCTTAGACACAAATATATAGTCTCATTAATATAACCCCCATTACATACAAAATGATTCAACACCTAGTCCTTTTAATATGGTAGACGGTCTCATATTGGAAATTGGAATATATTTTCAAACATATCATATATATATATATATGTATATATATATGAGAGCTACATATTTGGTGATGCCCCCCTCCAAAGGGTGAAATGAGACCAAACAATCATCCTCTTAAACTATGTGAGTTATTAAGTGTCTTTGGGTTTGAAACCCCAAATGACCACCTGCCTTTGGAAAGTAATTCTATACCTTCTTATGGTTGTCAAATTTTTTGAAACCTTCTATGAAATTTAAATGATGAAATGAGTGTGAATGATTTTACAACCATACTTGAACCTACCACCTCAAATTGGAATAAAAAAATTGAGAACCCATTGTGAAGGAATGTAATGAAAAAATAACTGAATCATTATATGTTTGAAGACCTTGTCTCCCAAACATGGTACACCACACATTACTGAGTAGAAAAAATAGTGAACCCAACATGAATTATTGTGAAACCATACTTTACCCTCCCACAATATATCTTAATATGAGAAAAAAAGTAAATCTAGTGTGAATTCATGTAATTAAAAAATATCTAAATCATTATAGGTGTTGTGAACCTCATATACCAAACTTAGGACACCCCACATTTTTTAATGATAAAAAAATGGTGAACCTAATGTGAATCCCTCAAATAATAAAAATGATTATTTTACAATCTATAGGGACATTTTGATATGTGTACCCTATAAAAATGTAAATTTTACACCTTACATAAAACCCATTATAAACCATGTTCCCATGAAATATGTCCATTCTCAACATGAAATTCCCATATGTGAAAGACAACCAAACCGACAACAAGAATGGACAATTGTGTTTTCTGTGTATAGCTGATTAAGCATGTATTATACTTATGACGGTGCACTAATCAATTAACTTGTTCCTTATTGTCTTTTTGGTTATCAAAACTACACTCACAAATATATAGACCCAATATCATGTCTTCATTAGGATTATGTTATGTTACCTCATATGTGGTATTAACCTCTTCGGGTCAAAAAACAACCTCACCCATGATGCCTTAGGTGTCGGGTGGAATACATGATTGTTTGGTAATACAACTTACATGGTATGATCCCAACCCTTGAGGATTCATATAAGGTTCTCAGATGTTTAATCTAGAATTTTCAAATCATTCAGGGTAATCTATAATGAAACAAAGTTCATTTTTCACCACCTTCAATCCC
This sequence comes from Viscum album, assembly GCA_963277665.1. Lineage (NCBI taxonomy): Eukaryota > Viridiplantae > Streptophyta > Magnoliopsida > Santalales > Viscaceae > Viscum > Viscum album. Next base: position 727,465,205 of record OY728166.1, read on the forward strand.
CCAGAGTCTGAAAATTTCCACCTACTATATCATAGGTTGGTGGATTAAGGATTCGACTATGTCTCTATCCTAGTTTAGGAATTACCTATGTGGGATTCAATGAACTACTTTCACCAACGACATCTTGCCAGTTCCCCTTAGTCACCTTCTAAGGGAAATAACTGATAGATTTCTATCATTGAAACACATTCATGGGTACTAAGTAGGTATCACCATGCAAAATAAGTTATGGATATGTTGGAGTGGGCTCATTTACCCTATTCTATATATTAATCCTTTTAATATATTTTGGAGGTAGCCAGTGGTTAGGCTTATATCCATGATCACTCAGATCAATTATTCATGAATATTCATATAGCAATCTTGGGGTAGGCACATATCCCTTCAACCACGCATAAATCCCATCCGAATACTTTGATGAAATAAGGTGGTCATGAGTGGGATTATATCCACGATTCAATCGATGATATCAACTAATATATATTGGATACCAAAAATGTGCAGGCCTATATTCCTACAAAAACGTTTCTAAATTCTCACTATAGTCTATCAATAAAATAAGAGCCCTCTCATCATATCCTAGCACTGGTATAGATACAGGGATAGAAACATATTCCTATAATGAATGCAAGAGTAGCATATCCCCATCATCATTATGAGTAGGGGGATACTCCAGAGAAAGAAAAAGTTTATGCTCCCATACTAGAGGATTATTATAATATTCTAGAAAAGGATGAGGAATAGGACCAGTCTTATATCTTCATTCCCACCCAAGCTCACATACTATGTTTGGCACATTCCTCAGGAAAGGCACACAATACTATAAAAAATGATCGATGGTATATTGCAAAAGGTATATTACTGGGATAATATCCCCATCTCGAAACTCAGTTTGGAACATGTGTCAGGATAGGTTCATATTCCAATAGTGAAAGACCAGCAACATACTCTAAAGTCAAATTACGACGTACGTTTCCCTAGTAATGAAGATACTCGGTATATTATAGAAATTCAAAGAAGATAGACTCATATACATACTTCTAATGATGAATGAATATACGAACACCATTTAGAGGCTATAAAAAAGGAGGATCATCTCTCTTATCTCATTATTTACATTCATGTGAAAACTTTGATAGGGCCTTAATAGTTGAATCAGGCTCATATCCCAAAATTATCCATGACAGACTAACATATTCTGACAACTATCCATATATAGACCCACATTACTACTGATAATATAAAATATCACTAGTATATTCTAGAAGGTTCTGAGTAGTAGGATCATATCCCTACAACACCTGAAAATTAGGAAAATATTCCTACAACTATCTCACAAAATGCTCAAACCATTGCTCAACTAGAAAATGTAGTTTGAAATATTCTAGACACGATGCAAAATGTGGACCATATCCCTGATCTTCTCAATTATATATTCTTTGATGATATTGGATTCATTTATGAAACAACTAAAGGTTCCATCAACTCTTCAACCATAATAGAAGGTGATCATTACCATGATATCACTCCACGAGGTTGTAAAAATATTAATCATAGGGATTTTACTCCTAACATCTGCCATGGTCAACCTCCCCATGGTGATATCTCACTCAGAAAAGGAGACCCTACCCTTTCCCAAAAACGTTTTTATATATAGTTGATCAAAAGTGAAACACCTTCATAAATATAGTTTATCAAAACACCAGGGTTAACCATATATAGTTCCCCATCGATTATTAGCAGTACTTCACTATGGTCATGAAGCGATCCAGAGAAGAAACCATTGTGATATGAACTGGTGGAGGCATATAAATATGATGAAGATGAGGACCACATTGATATATAGTATGGTTTAACTAGAAAAAACCTCCCAAATATCTTCTATCCCATCACTAAATCTGAATATGAGAACACAGGTGATCTAGAGATGGAGTGCATCCCTTAAATATGCCATATCATGAGGGAAACTTATCTGAGATTAATGGATAAAAATACCCCCTATCTAGGATAGGAAGGTCACCATAAACCCATACACATATACTATAGTCAAATATACATGGATAATATCTCTATGGACCATGACCCAAAATCAAAAAACCACATCGTAAATATAAAAAACAATTTCTTAAATTGTATCACAAATCTTCAGCAACTGATCACTAATTCCTTGATAGATATCCATATATGATGATGGGGAATGTATGGAGAATTTAAATTCAATGAAACCCTAGAGTAGTAGCACTCCCAAGATATGGAATCCTATATTTTCATACCTATAAGATAATTAATGGGATTGGGTAACGAATGATCAAGTCTTTCAGTATAAGGAAATTAATCCATTTGAAACTCAAAAATATGTCATGAATAAAGGGATAAGGATACTAAAAAACATTACATCACGCCCCTTGTACAAATTGAAACACATTTGAATCATGGGATCCACGGTTGTGTACTACCTTCCAGCTTCCTATTGGAGAGGTCTCTCATCAAAAGAAATCATTTCACCCATCTCATACATGAGAAAAATTATGAATAATTAAATACATTATAATATAATCCTCCATAGAAACTGTCTTGGAGAGAACCAATTCTAGATGGATGAGGAAATTTTTTACCACTACCTCCACCCCTTAGGTCATCAAACCAAGAGAGAATATATAAAATATCATCAACAATTACAAACAAACCCAATACCATAGTTATGAAGGAATTTATTTCGTAATATACTTTAAAAGGTTCATGAAATCCTTATATGGTACTTGGAAAATATCTTTAGGTTTCAAATCAACCCCATACCTTAGTGTTGGGGAAATTTATGACTCAATTTTAATCTCAAGAGCCATCATATCCTTGTCTGGAATCATTAAATCCTTAACAAGTTCAAAATGATCCAATAATGACCCTAAATCATCCCCAACCCGCAAGTATGGGGGAATTTTCCCCAATATCATTACCCTATATGGAATAGTTCTTCTCTATTATGGGAGGTAAAAATAAAATGCGAACATCACATTCATTTCTCCTATTGTGAGACATACCTTTATATTTGGGGCCGATCGTAAAACACACCCAAAAACTCCCTTACGGTTTCTATTCATGAAATAATATGGGAGGAAAATATTGTAGAGACCCGAAGCTTATCGTACATGGACATTACATTACATTTGCGGAATACTTAGTACATAACAAAAACACACACTAAAGGATCGTAATAGTTTAGTGTCTTTGGAAACTCGGAACGTAATCTTCTAATCGTGGTGAAAGTTCTTCAACATCTCCCATAAAGGTCATCCCTTTTTTTCTACCTAAAACCTTTCTTTATATCCTGGGGAAAAGAAAACATAAAAGGGTGAGCTCAAATGCTCAGTAAGGGTAAACAAAAGAAAAAAAATCAATCACATCATATACATAGCTTTTGGAAATCTTAACCTGCAAAAGAGCTCATAATATCAAAACATGGAATATATCATAGAAGTGAAAATGAGATCCCCAAAATCATAACATAAAACTTGAAACTTTGTGGCATGCACACATAATCATGGAAAATCATTTCCTGTTAGTCATGACTCATCGCCAAGACTATCTTAGTGGACAAAGTCCCTTTCTGAACCGAGTTCACTCCTCGTTTCAGTCCTGTATCACTGAACCGAAATAACCTTCCGTTCCAGCCATGTCTATCTCATGAGATATAAAATCTTTACCCAATGCATTGGAGGGAGATATAGGTCCCACCCATCTTATAATGAATCCTTTCTTATGTGTGCCACATAATCATAAAACATGCATCATCGCATAACACATGTAACAAAAATGGGATTCTTGAAACATCATGACATCATAAATCAATTCTTATATGATAAAGGAATTCATAAACATAATTCCATCACAACATAGTCAAACCAATGTAAAAATATGGATAGAAACAGAACCCTTTATTATCTTAGATGGAAAATAATTTTGATAAAACACTTGAATTGAATTCTTGAGGAAAATATCCTTTCTTCTTCAAAAACATTTTTCCTTTCATAACATGTCATACAACTTTAAAATAAAAGAAGTTGATTAAAAATAAACTTGAAAACTTGTAAAGGAAGCTTCTTTGAAGTAATGTTTTAAAAATCCATTCATGCCGTATAAGTTAAAAAAAACATTCTTCGTACTTTTGTCGGAAAATTCAAAAAGTACCTCGTACGGAAAAACGACAAAAGATTCCTTTCATATTCTTTACTAAAAACTCACCTAAGGGTAAAATTCGATTTAAACTATTTCAAGTGGATGGAAACAATATTACATATTGAGGGAACATGGATGTGGATGATAAAATACACCCCAGTAAATACTTACGAATAAACAATCTCGGATAAAAATGAGATTGTGATATTTCCCTTACCTTATGTCCGACTTGCTTTGTAAGTGTCCGAAACTCCTGTATAATGATTTAAATAATGTTATTGACTTATTCCAGAATCATATTCATTGTTATGATATCATATATGGTTCACTTATGACATTATATTACCCGTTCTTTTGTAAATTCCATGTTAAAGAAGCGTTTTGGGTAAAATCGTTTCATTTATCGTAGGTGTTTTGACTTGTTGTTCTTGACATCATTATTACTTATATCATGATCTACTTACTTACAGAATATAAAATATGATTTATATATCATATATATTCAGTATATATATATATATATATAATAGATAGATAAATAAAATGAAAAACACCGTTCATGGAGACGGTAGTCCGTACGTACGCATGAACGCTGTTTTACTTTCCTTATTGTCTTGAAATGGAAGTAAGTAGATGACATACATATATATATATATACATAAATCCAGTAACTTTATAATGTCATATATTTCATTATTATTTCTTATATATACTTTATAATCATTCTTAAATGGTTAACATGGAGAATGAATCTCATCGCGTCGTGGAGACGGTATTCCGTACGTACGCACGAGCGATGATATCATTTCTATAAATATTGAATTGAATTGGAGTGGATTATACAATATATCAGAATCAATATGATGTTGTAATAACTATGTATAGTTATTCTTTACACCATTATACCCATCCATGTAAGGTGGTGGTGGAAAATAGATTACACCACGGCGTGGAGACGGTATTCCGTACGTACGCACGCGTGGTGATTTCTTTTTCCGTATGATGGATAGATGGTGAAATAGGGTTGTTTCATACTTATAATAACATATCAGTATATGAGTGATACTGATGTTATTACTTCATAATGAAACAACCTAAGAAGAAGAAGTGGAAGAAGAAATAAAGATGAAAGAATTGGTAACGGTAATTACCACTTCTTTGAAGTGCCTCTTTGAGACCTCCTCTTAGGGCACTAGAATTGGTCTTTGAGGAAGACCAGAACCTCTAGGATGTTGCTAGGGAAGTGGAGAAGGGATTTTGGCAGGGGTTGGACGAGCTTGAGTGCTCAAATTGGTGTGAGGAGGAGGGGGAGGAGGTGTCCTTTTATAGGGGAGGAGAGGGGCACCTTAGGAATATCTCAAAATATTATTTTATATTAAAGTCAAAATCGGTTTATAATGGTTCCAAAGGGTCTTATTTCGAAGCTAAAGTGGGGATGGGTCGAAATCCTATCAACCAATAAAATTTAGACAAGTTTAGGTTCTTATTTTAACCTTATCAATTAGATTTAACTCTAAGTTAAATAATTTAACTTTTACCGTGTCTTTTTGTTTTCTTTCACTATATGGTTAATACACTTACTATAACATGCCAAACGAACCCCAAATTGTATATTATTAATACATATATCCTTATCTAAGTCATGTGGCCGAACCTTAGATTTTTAGGAATAAAATAACAATTAATAATATAATATTTGATTTAAAAACTCTTTTGTGTCAATTTTGACACTATTTGATATATGATTTTTTTGAAAGTCATAACAGAATTATATGTTCGAACCAAGTTGATTAAATCAACAATAATATATCATAGTAACCTAGAAAATTAGTGGAATTCATAAAAAGTCTTAAATTACATTTATTTTGGTATTTATATTATCAATTATGTCAATATTTCATAAATAAGATAATTACTGCATCATCTTTGTGTCATAAATAAATTATATTATATGATGTCTAAAAATTACAAATAAAATACCATCATGTAGGAAATCTTTTTAGCTTTCTAATGAATATTTATAGTCTAATTTATCTTATGTATAACCCCATATTAAAAATGATTTACTTATTAAACTTTGATTTTAACTATTTTATCCCTTCTTTAAATAAATTAATAATAAATGTCTTAATCTAATCCAAGTGGGCCTAAATGGTCATATTTTATTCCTAAGTTTGTTTTTGGTCGAATTACACTTGTCCAATAGAATTAGGACATGTGTTAGGGTAATATTAATATCATATTTACCCTTAGTTACCCTATTTACTATTTACCGTGGTAAAAAAAGTAAAAAGTTACTATTCACCAAAAAATTATTTTCATCTCATTGAATCACATTTTAGTCCTTGATATTAACCGTGTCTCTCGGATTTTCGAAATTCCATTCACAGAAGCGGTAAAATTAAGTTTTATGCAAAATTCAGTTTTTAACCTACCACTTAGTAGTTTCACTATTCATCAAAAATTGATGTTTTCAGAACAATGCCAAAATTTCATCCCAAGCTATATTTCATAGTCCGAATTCAAAAATGAAGTCTATTTTACCAAATTCATAACATAAAAGTTGCATTAATTAATTTTATAATTAAATCCCGCTGTTAAAACAAATAGCGTGTTTTTAAGAAACAATATCTATCAAAAGATTGACACTTGTTTATGTCTAGTTTAAATGTGAAATTACATCCAATGACCAACATTGTATTAAATTGTAAAAATATATTCTAAATATACTTTAAAACTACTCAAATTAATAATTTATCACTATTAATTATTTCGATTAAAAAAGTTGTTTTTTAATTATAATTTAGTAATTTTCACTATTCATCAGAATATGAAAGTTATCCGAAATGTACCAAAATTTCACCTTAGGCTAAATTCGATACTCCGAATCCAAAAATGAAGTTCATTTTGAAATATAAGATTTACAGAATTTTAAAAAGTGGTTATTACTATTCATAACGGCTAGTTTTAATAATATTTTAATAGCATATCATTGTTTCGTGAAACTCAGGATTACGTACCACACACGCTATCGAAGAAGGTTGTGATTGCGTGTAATGCAAGGCAAGTCAAGTATGCGTGTTATGCAAGCTCCTTTTGGTGTAGCGTATAACACAAGACATTAGTAAAATAAAAAAGAATATTTTTCATAAAATCTTGGGCTGTTACATTCTACACCCCTTAAAATGAATTTCGCCCTCGAAATTCGTCGGGGTTATAAATGTTTTACTATTCGAAAGTTTCTTTAATAGAAACCCACATCGTAAAAGGGAATACCAAAACTTGGCTTTAAAAACTAAAGTATGAAATGTAACGATTACCCAAATAAACTAATCACTGGGTTTCCACATAGGTGAAAATATGGATATGGAAGAGAAATCTAACCATCATGTTCTGATGGAGAGTGGTAGAGAACATGGCTATGGAAAAGCCAGTAATCACAAATCCATAGATTTGTGATGATATAAGGTACCATCTGATTCATCAGGTATAAGATCACTAGGACAACATTTTTTTTGGTTTTCAAGATCATTTCCCTAAAGTTGAAAATTTGCTTAGAATAAATACTTACTTTATTTTGGTACAATCTCACTTTTGTTCGTGCCTTGAACAATTTCTACTTCATCTCTTAAATAAATGAAGTTGAATTTGTTATTCGTGAAGTGTTAGCAGATCATGTGATAGAATGACGAGTCATTCCATCTGTCTCAAACAAAAGGTTAGTAAAAATTATATACATAAGTCGATCTATAGTGAGATTAATCACATATGGTTTCTAAAATGGACTTATACTTCATATATCATACTGCTTAATATAATAAAACTAGTTTCTACTAAACAGGGACTTCCTGTAGGCCAGTGGTAGGCGATAAAGGCCAGTCGCACTTCGGTTGTGGGTTCGATTCCTACAGCCTTGTCCGAAGCGATGGGCTGTCGCCCGTCCTGCAGGTTGTCCTTTTTCTAAAACTACGTTACTATAACATCCCATCAATAATATCGAAAATCTTCTATCCTTAAACAATACTAACTTATGTCCAACATAATCCAGTCTAATCTTTAGGCTTATACATAATACTGCAGTCCACTCTCATAATATAGTGACATTGATTACCAGAGATTTAATACTGTCATTGATCCCCACATATCATAAGATATGTCTTGTTGGTCACATTCCAAACATTCAAAGTCCTTAATCGTGTATTCTCTTGAATACCTTAGTGAAAACATGAGTGAAGTTAAAAGTTAACACTTTCCACATACCAAAATCCTCAAAATTCTATATACTCAAACCATGATATCACTTAGTCCTTATATCAATCATGAGCTCATGAATACTATTAAACATTTCATTTTCTCGTCTTCATTATGCGCATATCATCTTATTTCCAAAAAATATCTCAATCACTTTGAATACCACATCAATAAATATTGCAATACTCAATGATACAACATTATCCCATTACATAAACACTTAATTATTCCACCACATCGTTGTCATATTCAACATTGCCAATAGTGATCGCATGTGATTTCCCTTTGTCCTTTGCCTTAAGTGGTTGCTCATGTTGATCATCACTAACCCTTGGATTAGGGCAATTATTAGCATAATGCCCCATTTCCTTGCACTTGAAGCATTGAAGTGTTGGCGGTGCGTTCTCTACAGTGTTTGCATTATTCACATCATTAGAAACCCTTTTTCCATTACTTCGACACTCAGCTGCTCGATGACCTTCTTTTCCACACTTAAAACATTTTCTAGTCCCTTTAAGACAATCTCCACCATGCTTCTTTCCACACTTTGTGCATAAGGAAACATTCATCTTCTTTTCACCATTATTCTGAGATTTCTCCTTGAACTCCATCTTTCGTTTCTTGTCAAAACCATGAGATGGATATGTAACACCAACTTCCATTTCTACCTTGATAGCACAACGCACAATTTCTTCATAGCTACTGAAGTCTCTTATAGCTAATGCCCTTCGAAGACTTGGTTTTAAGCCACTGAAAAATCGATCAACTTTACTTTCAGGTTGGATGATAATTCCAGAAGCATACCTTGCAAGTCTTGTAAAATTTGCTTCATAGGTACCAACAGATTCATCGTCCCTTTGCTTCAGTTCAAGAAACTCTTTCTCCATCTTTGTTCGAAGAATACGAGGGAAGTACTTACTGAAAAACAAGTTCTTGAACTCGTCCCATTCCATGGACTCAATTTCATCTCTTGGCCTCGTATTCTTGATAAGATTCCACCATTGATCAGCTTCACCTTCCAAACGATATACTGCTAAGATGACTTTATCATGATCAGAACAATGAGGAACTGAAAATATCTTTTCAGTAGTACTGATCCATTGTTCAGCCACAAGTGGATCAGAAGACCCACTGAAAGAAGGTGGACGTTGCCTCATGAAGGACTCAATAGAATATTGTTCCCTTCTCTGCTCATTTGGAAGTCCAGAATGATTCATAGCTTGTGTAAGTATAGCAATAATATTTTGCACTCCATCTCCCATAACATTTGTTTGTTCAGGAGGGCAATCATTGCATTGTCCATTGCATTGATCAACACGGTTCCTTCGGGTTCCAGCCATCGTCTAAAACCCAAAAAGAATAGTGTGAGAGGAAAAAATCATGATAGGGAAAACAACATAATAAAGGGGGAGTACCTTCAATATCCAACATCTTAAGTTTAATTCTATGATCGTTAGCGTAATTCTATTACTATAACCTATACGTATACTTATCCCTAGGGACATCCCTAGACATACCTTAGAAATATCTCTAGGGATCTCACTAACGTTTTCGCATCCTAGTTTCCAAAGGTTGACTAAACCTTTCCTCTGATACCAACTGTAGAGACCCGAAGCTTATCGTACATGGACATTACATTACATTTGCGGAATACTTAGTACATAACAAAAACACACACTAAAGGATCGTAATAGTTTAGTGTCTTTGGAAACTCGGAACGTAATCTTCTAATCGTGGTGAAAGTTCTTCAACATCTCCCATAAAGGTCATCCCTTTTTTTTCTACCTAAAACCTTTCTTTATATCCTGGGGAAAAGAAAACATAAAAGGGTGAGCTCAAATGCTCAGTAAGGGTAAACAAAAGAAAAAAAAATCAATCACATCATATACATAGCTTTTGGAAATCTTAACCTGCAAAAGAGCTCATAATATCAGAACATGGAATATATCATAGAAGTGAAAATGAGATCCCCAAAATCATAACATAAAACTTGAAACTTTGTGGCATGCACACATAATCATGGAAAATCATTTCCTGTTAGTCATGACTCATCGCCAAGACTATCTTAGTGGACAAAGTCCCTTTCTGAACCGAGTTCACTCCTCGTTTCAGTCCTGTATCACTGAACCGAAATAACCTTCCGTTCCAGCCATGTCTATCTCATGAGATATAAAATCTTTACCCAATTCATTGGAGGGAGATATAGGTCCCACCCATCTTATAATGAATCCTTTCTTATGTGTGCCACATAATCATAAAACATGCATCATCGCATAACACATGTAACAAAAATGGGATTCTTGAAACATCATGACATCATAAATCAATTCATATATGATAAAGGAATTCATAAACATAATTCCATCACAACATAGTCAAACCAATGTAAAAATATGGATAGAAACAGAACCCTTTATTATCTTAGATGGAAAATAATTTTGATAAAACACTTGAATTGAATTCTTGAGGAAAATATCCTTTCTTCTTCAAAAACATTTTTCCTTTCATAACATGTCATACAACTTTAAAATAAAATAAGTTGATTAAAAAAAAACTTGAAAACTTGTAAAGGAAGCTTCTTTGAAGTAATGTTTTAAAAATCCATTCATGCCGTATAAGTTAAAAAAAACATTCTTCGTACTTTTGTCGGAAAATTCAAAAAGTACCTCGTACGGAAAAACGACAAAAGATTCCTTTCATATTCTTTACTAAAAACTCACCTAAGGGTAAAATTCGATTTAAACTATTTCAAGTGGATGGAAACAATATTACATATTGAGGGAACATGGATGTGGATGATAAAATACACCCCAGTAAATACTTACGAATAAACAATCTCGGATAAAAATGAGATTGTGATATTTCCCTTACCTTATGTCCGACTTGCTTTGTAAGTGTCCGAAACTCCTGTATAATGATTTAAATAATGTTATTGACTTATTCCATAATCATATTCATTGTTATGATATCATATATGGTTCACTTATGACATTATATTACCCGTTCTTTTGTAAATTCCATGTTAAAGAAGCGTTTTGGGTAAAATCGTTTCATTTATCGTAGGTGTTTTGACTTGTTGTTCTTGACATCATTATTACTTATATCATGATCTACTTACTTACAGAATATAAAATATGATTTATATATCATATATATTCAGTATATATATATATATATATAATAGATAGATAAATAAAATGAAAAACACCGTTCATGGAGACGGTAGTCCGTACGTACGCATGAACGCTGTTTTACTTTCCTTATTGTCTTGAAATGGAAGTAAGTAGATGACATACATATATATATATATACATAAATCCAGTAACTTTATAATGTCATATATTTCATTATTATTTCTTATATATACTTTATAATCATTCTTAAATGGTTAACATGGAGAATGAATCTCATCGCGTCGTGGAGACGGTATTCCGTACGTACGCACGAGCGATGATATCATTTCTATAAATATTGAATTGAATTGGAGTGGATTATACAATATATCAGAATCAATATGATGTTGTAATAACTATGTATAGTTATTCTTTACACCATTATACCCATCCATGTAAGGTGGTGGTGGAAAATAGATTACACCACGGCGTGGAGACGGTATTCTGTACGTACGCACGCGTGGTGATTTCTTTTTCCGTATGATGGATAGATGGTGAAATAGGGTTGTTTCATACTTATAATAACATATCAGTATATGAGTGATACTGATGTTATTACTTCATAATGAAACAACCTAAGAATAAGAAGTGGAAGAAGAAATAAAGATGAAAGAATTGGTAACGGTAATTACCTCTTCTTTGAAGTGCCTCTTTGAGACCTCCTCTTAGGGCACTAGAATTGGTCTTTGAGGAAGACCAGAACCTCTAGGATGTTGCTAGGGAAGTGGAGAAGGGATTATGGCAGGGGTTGGACGAGCTTGAGTGCTCAAATTGGTGTGAGGAGGAGGGGGAGGAGGTGTCCTTTTATAGGGGAGGAGAGGGGCACCTTAGGAATATCTCAAAATATTATTTTATATTAAAGTCAAAATCGGTTTATAATGGTTCCAAAGGGTCTTATTTCGAAGCTAAAGTGGGGATGGGTCGAAATCCTATCAACCAATAAAATTTAGACAAGTTTAGGTTCTTATTTTAACCTTATCAATTAGATTTAACTCTAAGTTAAATAATTTAACTTTTACCGTGTCTTTTTGTTTTCTTTCACTATATGGTTAATACACTTACTATAACATGCCAAACGAACCCCAAATTGTATATTATTAATACATATATCCCTATCTAAGTCATTTGGCCGAACCTTAGATTTTTAGGAATAAAATAACAATTAATAATATAATATTTGATTTAAAAACTCTTTTGTGTCAATTTTGACACTATTTGATATATGATTTTTTTGAAAGTCATAACAGAATTATATGTTCGAACCAAGTTGATTAAATCAACAATAATATATCATAGTAACCTAGAAAATTAGTGGAATTCATAAAAAGTCTTAAATTACATTTATTTTGGTATTTATATTATCAATTATGTCAATATTTCATAAATAAGATAATTACTGCATCATCTTTGTGTCATAAATAAATTATATTATATGATGTCTAAAAATTACAAATAAAATACCATCATGTAGGAAATCTTTTTAGCTTTCTAATGAATATTTATAGTCGAATTTATCTTATGTATAACCCCATATTAAAAATGATTTACTTATTAAACTTTGATTTTAACTATTTTATCCCTTCTTTAAATAAATTAATAATAAATGTCTTAATCTAATCCAAGTGGGCCTAAATGGTCATATTTTATTCCTAAGTTTGTTTTTGGTCGAATTACACTTGTCCAATAGAATTAGGACATGTGTTAGGGTAATATTAATATCATATTTACCCTTAGTTACCCTATTTACTATTTACCGTGGTAAAAAAAGTAAAAAGTTACTATTCACCAAAAAATTATTTTCATCTCATTGAATCACATTTTAGTCCTTGATATTAACCGTGTCTCTCGGATTTTCGAAATTCCATTCACAGAAGCGGTAAAATTAAGTTTTATGCAAAATTCAGTTTTTAACCTACCACTTAGTAGTTTCACTATTCATCAAAAATTGATGTTTTCAGAACAATGCCAAAATTTCATCCCAAGCTATATTTCATAGTCCGAATTCAAAAATGAAGTCTATTTTACCAAATTCATAACATAAAAGTTGCATTAATTAATTTTATAATTAAATCCCGCTGTTAAAACAAATAGCGTGTTTTTAAGAAACAATATCTATCAAAAGATTGACACTTGTTTATGTCTAGTTTAAATGTGAAATTACATCCAATGACCAACATTGTATTAAATTGAAAAAATATATTCTAAATATACTTTAAAACTACTCAAATTAATAATTTATCACTATTAATTATTTCGATTAAAAAAGTTGTTTTTTAATTATAATTTAGTAATTTTCACTATTCATCAGAATATGAAAGTTATCCGAAATGTACCAAAATTTCACCTTAGGCTAAATTCGATACTCCGAATCCAAAAATGAAGTTCATTTTGAAATATAAGATTTACAGAATTTTAAAAAGTGGTTATTACTATTCATAACGGCTAGTTTTAATAATATTTTAATAGCATATCATTGTTTCGTGAAACTCAGGATTACGTACCACACACGCTATCGAAGAAGGATGCGATTGCGTGTAATGCAAGGCAAGTCAAGTATGCGTGTTATGCAAGCTCCTTTTGGTGTAGCGTATAACACAAGACATTAGTAAAATAAAAAAGAATATTTTTCATAAAATCTTGGGTTGTTACAAATATGGTGAAGGAAATAAAAAACCCACAAGTTTTGTAAGCCAAAATGGTCCAATAAGGTCATAGATTAGAGAAATGACCTATATTTAACCCTAAAATGAGGAGTAAGTGATACAAAATCACTATATTTCATTTAGAGTAATATGATAGCTACCATTTTACGATATACCTCATTGAATGTCATATCTATCAATACAAAGGATTTGTGGAGCAAGATGAAAACGAAAAGGGATACATTATGGAAACTATAAATCAAGAGAAAGGTGATCTATATGCACTAATTGTGGTTGTACGTACATGAAATTAGAGAAAGATCATGAACCTAAAACCTACCAATAAATAATTTCAACCACTAGAGAAGAAAATAACCTAGGATAAAGGGAAATGTGTAGATACATATCACTGGAAACACAGAGGAGCTAAAATTATATCCATGGTCGATTCTATAGAATAGTTTGAGGATGGGATACAAAATCTTAGAGAGATCAATGAATATTGAGTCTGGGGAAACATTTCTACTGAGTATATTCTTCAATTACAGGAGAATATTCCTCCTCCCATACATCACAAGTGATCCAATCCATCAAAAGTGTCACTTGAACATTAGTCTCTATCTAGATCAAGGAAATCACTCTATAAAAATTAGGAAGTCAAGTATGATCACGACATACCTATTTTATAATGGAATCCTCTCCTCTGTTAAGAAAATTATTCAGTCCTAGAAAAGATTGATAATTTGCAAAATATAAAAATGAGTCCACCTGTTCAATGATCTACTTCTCCCTATAGAAAAGATGTGGTCTAGAAAATATTACCTCTAAAACTTTTCAACCCCATTGAATCACTTGATACTTGAATGGAATTCATGGAAGGGTAGTGTGCACCTGTATAGCATGATAAATTCCTTATATAGAATGGGTGGATGAAACATTATCCCCACCAAACATCAACAGTCCAATCTTATCAACCATTTATGATGGAGGAGATACATAATATCATATCACACACAATGTGTCCCTATGCGGCCTAATGATTCCCCTTTAAGATCAGTATGAGGTGATTAAGATGATAATTTTTGTATATACTTTGATAGTTATAGCCTTCATTTAGTATAAAATCCACACAACGTGATCCATTTTAGGATTGGAAGAACTTTTTGTCAATTAATTTATCAGTTCATCTCTATGCTAAGGAAAATGAAATTTTTGACCTCACAATCTAAAAAAACATGAAAATAAGAGGGTTCATGACTTCATCACTAGATTTAATAGTTTAACATATTCACTCATTGTCTATACCTTTCAAGAGAAACTACTAGAAGTCAAAACAGAAAATATTTGGGTTTATTAATAAACATTGTTAATCCCAATTAAGTATCTTTGCAGATTCTATAAATTTATAGAAATTTCACAATGCCAAAAATATTCCATTCAATGGGCATGAAAAAAATCACATCCCATGCACTCAACATAGGGGAAAAGTATGGTCATGATATATAATACTGTATTTACTATCAAATTATTATAAGATTCTATTAAATCATCCAAACATGCCACAAATCTTCTATCACCCCCCATCAAGTGGAAACGATAACATAATCTCCCATTATCCTGAAGGAAAAAGATTTAAGGGCCTCCCATTATTTGAGTAATGGATGAATAAATCATATTCATTACAAAATGATTAGGCCCTTGGTTTTTTCCATTCACCCATTGAAAATAACCTACTCAAGATACTAGAGCATAGGAAGCCCAATGAGGTCAACCTCGCAGATTGTCCGGACTAATCCAATTTTTATAGGAGGATAGGTAAGACCATCCATGACTTAGTTTTTCAAAGATTTACTCAAATTAATGGTTGATTATAGATAGGATATATTGGATAAGTCTTTGGTATATGTGACCCATGTAACCATCACCCCACATGAAGAAGTGTCTGACAAGAATGTGGTTTTGGCCAGGCGTAGAAATATTTTTGATAACTGGATGACTGAAAAGAGAGTTGATCTAGCTCATTTCACCCTAAGAGAACAAATTCACAAACTTGAAATGATTTTGGTAGCTAGGGAGACATAATTCTAAACCCCTATAGGAGGAATATTTAATCATCACACAGAAAAAATGACATAATTGAAAGGGTTATATCTTTATCTTTCACAAGATTTTCCTGTTAAATACTTCATTGATTCAATGGCCTAAGAATGGGAATTGTCCCTGAAAATAGGCCCCTCATTGAATGAAGTGATCATTTTTTGTTCTATTAATTTAGATCACTTAATAGAAATCTTTTATATTTATTAATGTTCATTTGAATATGAGTTCTCGGTATCTGTACAAGGATCTTGAGGCCAATGGAACAAACGCTGATAATACAGGGGATTATGATGGAATGGTCAAACACAATATTTCAATTAAATCCCTATAAAATTAATATATTCATCCTATAACTATAGGATAGTACTCTATAAAACCCAATAGAATAATGGAGATTCTACAAATCCCTCTAATGACCCTTCGAGTCCAATGATTTTCCACGAACGATTGGAATGCATGTGATTGTTTGATCATCCATAAAAAATAGAAGGTCAGTGTAAACTACCCCACTTGTAGAAGATAATCTTTCAACCTCTTCACAAGTTCCATATATATACACCTCAAACACATCATACCCTAATCAATTTAATAGTGAAAAAACTCACCTTGAAAAGCATAGAACTCTGGCTCAAAATTATGCCAATAGTTAGCGATTTTTTGATAAAAACATTCAATTCCATATTCTATCCACAATTCAAAGGAATGTCGAGAGGCACTAAATGAGGACATATAGATCCCATAATATTTTGATACATGTATTTCTGAATTCATGGTTTAACAAGTGTATTATATTCCATTAGATTTCATAGTGACCATCTATTTCATATTACAAGATTATGAAGAAGTGATCCTTGGATATATCAGACCCTTATATGTTTTAGGGATAATAAAAAAAATGTCTACATATGAAGGAATCTGGTCAAAAATGTTTCTAGGATTAACCTCATATGGATTCTAACCCTATTATTCTTGGGATATAGCATGGGAGACTTATCTCTGAAAAAGCTTACTATTCAAGGGAATGATAAGAACGAGAAAAGTTCAATCGGTAAGATAAATGTCAAGGCTTAGTTTGAGGATCTCACATATAATTCTAATTTCATGGTTATTTAGAAATGAATAAAATATAATTTCCTTCCTGTAAGACCATTGATTCATAGCCATGTAACATTTCCTTCACTATTTTCTCAATACTTTAAACACCCCATCAATGAGAAGGTCGACATATTACATGGTGACAATGCCCCCTTAGAGTCTTGTGAATCCATATATGATGAGGTTGGTTTCTATAAGTAGGAAGGAAAATAACCAATGGTGTATGATGATATGCATGTTTTTGGCTCCAATTTCTTGTGGAATATCCATGGGAATCCCTGTAGAATGCTCGACAATGATTATGCACTACCCATTAACCTAATTGAGGTAGCATATTTAATCCTATGTTTTTAGGCTCTTACTTCCCCTAGTGGTAGTGTAAAAGGATATGAGAATCCCAAGATTCTCTCTGTAATGGAACTAGAGGTTTAATATGATGATGTCTCTTTCCAAGGCCACACTTTCTTTGATAGTGAATGAAAATCCCTCAGATTACCCACCATGATTGAAAATTTCTATAGAGGCTCAGAGATAGAATAAGAAGAGAATTACCTTAGGAACTCCCATACCACAATTAAGAAGGTATTCCCACCATCACTTATGTGCTAAGGAAATTTAATCATGGGATTGAAGAAAACCTATAGCCTATTTTGATCAGTACCACCATGCTTCTCAAGAAGGAACATATGTATATTGAATTACTAAAGAATCATCAATATATGTTTTTGTTTTAGAATTATATGAAATTATTTGGATCGAAATTGATGTGGCTTCACATAAACAAGGATCATCCAATGACTATGGAGGTTTTAAGAAGGCATCCATGAGGATTCACCCATCCCAGGCTACTATTGTAGAATTGGATGTTGAAAAATTTATCAATGTGAATTTTTTATGGAAGGTAAGAAACCCAAAATGGATCTCCAACACCATCCCCTTCATGAAAAAGAATTGGTAGATCAGGGTTTCATTTATTTTAGGGAACTTAATTGACCATACTCAAAGGAAATTCTCTTATTGCAGATCAAAAAAAATTTATTGATGCAACTATTGAATTCCATGCCCTTTCCTTGATGGATGGGTATTCAGGGCATAATCAGATAAAGATGACCCCTGAAGATGAGGAATCTACCACCATCAAAGAACCTCAAGGTATATTTTTCTATAAGGTCATGCCCTTTTGTTTAAATAATGGTTAAAAAAGATACCAACATGCCATGCATATATTTATCCCATTACGGGGATGAATAATAGAACATTACATCAATGACATGGTAGTCCAATATCGATAGTGATGTGAATCCTCATGAATAATTAAACATTATTCAAAAATTTGTTGTATCATATATTGAAGATAAATCCACTAAAGAGTAATTTCAGAGTGAAATAAAGAAAATATTGTAGCTATGAGGAACTTCACCATGGAATCAAGGTCAATCCATTAAGGAATAGTGAAATACTATTAATATCACCCCATTAGAATCTGAAAGAAATAAGGAGGATCCAAGGGTACCGTACATAAATTTGGGTATTTTATATCTAACATATATTGAAAATAACTCATACTCATTAAGTTGCTAGATTGGGTTATACCCAATATACAAAAGAGGGGGGGGGGTGAATTGTGTATTTTACAATTTCTTCGTGAGATCGTGATATGTCCTTTTAATTATATAAAAATGATTATGTAGTGGAAAATAAATCGAAAAGGATGCACGATGTATAGTGGTTTGGGGAACAAAAGGCCCCTAGTCCACTCCATTAACGCTCTACTCCACGATCTTGCTGATTTTTACTATCTTGTCCTCTTATCAACAAATTGTTCCAGAAATTAATGTAGGCAGTTGACACCTTTACATGTTTAAGGCTAAACAGATCCTTCTGGTTTATACACAAATTCAAATACACAACTTAGTATGAAAAGTCAGTCACTCAAAATAAAAGAGTATTTTTTCTTTAAATACTTTCCATTTGTTCTTCACAATTGCAAAAGCGAGCAACTAATAGTCGATGAATCATAGTCCTTAGAAAGAATGATCTTCAGGTAGAATTAGATCTAAGTCGATCCGGTTTCATTAGATCTTGAAATATAATTCACAACTTTAGAAATAGTCGATTCACCAATGATATTCTATGTAGAATGGGTGAATCTTCAATCTTGTTTCTTATTCTTCAGAAAACAGAGCTTTGTCGCTCTTTGTAATAACAGGTCTATAAGTCTCAATTGTCTCTTTAAATTGTAGCCGGGAGAAACTCAAGAGCTTGATATATATTTTTTCCTTCTTTTTGATGATTCACATATATATATGTAATACAAAATAATACAGGTATATATAATAAAGATGAGTTCTCTCCTTTTGAATTTACATCCTCAAAAGTTTTCATTAGAATCATGTTATTCAAATATTTGAATAACAGAGCAATTGTAACTCCCCTGAAAATTCATCATGAAAAGATACACTTAAATTGATCATTTGAATCACAAATAAACGGATTTGAATCTGTCAAAGATGTGCTTTAAATTCGGGAATTCAATTTTTCTTGAAATCAGCCTAATAATCTACATAAATAACATTACTTTAATAAAGTAATAATTTAAACATCTGATGTCAAACATAGGGTTGAACTACATAGCATACATTCTCTGAATGTAAGGTTCACAATGTAAGGTTGATCTAAAATGTAAGGTTTATCTCAAATGTATGGTTGATCTCAAACGTAAGGTTGATCTCTAATGTAAGGTGGATCTCAAACATAAGGTTGATCTCAAATATAAGGTTGATCTTCCATGATTTTCTCTTTAACTCTCAAACATAAGGTATATAATCCATTCTTTTCTCTTAAACTCTCAAACATTCGGTATATAATCAGTACTTTTCTCAGCTTTAGAATGTAAAATTCATGATCCATACATTTCAATCAAACGTACGGTTGTTCATGAAAGAAAGTTTGGTGAACCATATGTTTGAGAAACAAACATATGATACTGTTCTGATAATCCAAAACTATGGTTCTGAGAATGTATGGTTGCCTAACCATAATTTGTTGATAACCCGATAGTGACAGTTTTCATCCTTACACTACTATCCTCAATGTAGGGTATGAACAATGTTTCCAGAACACCATAAAGTGATTTCTGAATATGTAGCGGATGAACAATGTTTCCTGAAAATGCTAAAATGGTTTCCGAACGCTTTGTTGAATATGCCACACAGATTAAATGCTTTAATATTTCTTCAGATATAAAAATATAAACAATATAAATTTCCAGAAATAAAATTAATGTAAAATCATGAGAATAAAAAATAAGGGTATTTGTGAGCATAAAAATCATCATAAAGAGATATAGTATTGTTCCCAACAATCTACCCTTAATAATAAAAGAAAGTATTATTGAAAACAATACTTTCTCAACAATATCCCTCTTTTTGATGATCACAAAACCCATTAAATTACCAATGAAATTAATCAACCAAATTAATTGCATAACGTTTAGAATTTTGAAAAAATAAAAAAATATTTAATTTTAAAACATATTTCCTAATTTTTTATAAAGTAAAATGATATCTCCTCCTTTATAAATAATGAATTTTTTGTTTATCCACATTTCTCTAAATATTTCTCCCCCAATAAAAGATTTAAAAGCTTAAAAAATGTTGTGTTATTCCATATTTATCCCCATTTTTGTGATATCAAAAAAATATAGAATAAGGAATATAACACATTTTAATGTAACATTGAACTTCATTAAATTTTGTGATAAAATATTTATCAATATATGAATCCAGATTACCTGAATTCTAGCAGAGAAAGAATAGTAATACTTATTAATAACAGAAACACATGGGATGAAAATATATTTTACTGAAAATATAATTACAAGTATAGTAAAGACAACATGAATCAAGGATGTGCTAAAATGGTTTTGGGAAACTAGTTTTAGTGCCACTGAATGACATCCTTGATCTGTGACAACTGCAGTCTCAACCTTTTCATTAATCCATCACCTCACTGGATTACTAAATCTCGGCCTTCCTGAGTCAGATGAGTGTATTCAATAAAGTTGACTTTGAATAACTCGTGTAGCCTCTCCTCCTAATCCATAAGAATAGCTAACTTATCTGTGAACTGATTCAGCAATGTTTAAAATACAGGTTCATTAGAAGTCAACTGGTCAAAAATAATCTTATGATTGTCCAAAAACACAGATAAAGGAGTACTATTGAATTGAAGGTCTTACAATCTATCATTCATATTGCTCATAGCTGTTGTAATGTCCTGTAATTGTCTAATCAGATCAGGTGAAGTACCTGATGTACTAGCTTCACTATTTCTAACAGTTGTGAATAGTTTCTCCATGAAAGATTTAAACTCTAGTAAATCTGAATTTATCACCATTTCAAATTTTATATTTTTAAATTTAGTCAACATTTCCTTCTTGAAATTTTCAACTTCATGCTTAGAAACAGAACTGGCATTCAGGTTCTGAAACTTTTACCTCTCCTTTTCTAATACAATTTGCAAAGATACATTTTCAACTTGAACTTTTTTAAACTTTTTGATCAAATCCTCCACGTGATCATTACCAGAATTAGAGGCACCATGACATTGATTCTTAGTTTGAGTTTCCACTGGATTTATCAGATCTTGAGGTAGGGATTCAGCATCTGAATTCTCTTCAGCATTCCTCTATATTGGAGTTTCTACTAATTTTTCCTCAAAGTCATGAAGGGACTCATCCATGGAAAAATTATCATTAATTACTTTAGTGTGAATCTCAGCAGGGTTATCTTCTTGATCCATATAAATTTTTTCTTCCTCCTTCTGAGCATCTTCTTCATTGACCTCTTCTAGGACCGGTTCTACTAAAGATGGTTCCTCTTGATCAAATTCCTTTTGAAGATTAGTAATAGGTGAAACCTCTGCCTCTACTTCTGCCTGAGGCATAATTTCCTAGTCTACATGAGGAGTCACCTCAATCTGAGAAACTTTTGGGCTTTTAATGCCTTATACTGCATATTCTGGATGAAAAATATAGCTTAGAATAGGTTTAGTCAAATCTACATTTTTCTGAGTAGGTTTATCTTTAGATTGAGCCACTCTATAATTTTTTCCTTTGAAGTCCTTCTTGAATTTCCACATCTTCAGGTAGATCAAATGCTTCAAACCATATCCTCCTTGATACTCTAGTGGTTCTAGATTTAGCTACTCCTTCCTTTGATTTTGTAGGTATCTCCTGAGCACTCTCTTGCTCTTCTTTTTCTCTAATAGACATGAGTTTTCCTTTTATTGTGCCCCAAAAGAATCCAATTTTCTTAGGATTCTAGCATTGATGATTTTTTTGTGGTGTAATTTCACTCGACCATCCACTAGCCTTATCATATCTTTCTTAAAAAAAATCTTTTAAATGAATCTTCCCAAGCGTTAAAAATTCATTCTGGATTCTGGATGGAAGTATTAATTGAGATATCTAACCATATATCTCATAATGTTTAACATTACACCACTCTTAAATAGAAACATGATATACATGTCAGGATTTAAAATTTTCTCCATTTCTGACATATGAGGTGTAATCCCTGTTTTCACAAACTCAACCAAATTCTTTTGGTCCAACTTCAGATCATTCAATAGAATCTTCCATACATTAGTTGATCCAAACAAAAAGGACATAATATCCTCTGACTTATGCAAAATATCACCTATATACTTCAAATCAAAGTGAAACACTCCCTCATGAGGGCAGTTAAGAATTTGATCAATTTCCACAGAGGAAATCGAAATGTCTCTATCGTCGATCTTTTCTATCACTGCATCTTTCTCATTTCACAAGCTAAACTAAACATATTGAAATAAGTAACAAAGTTCTACCTCAAATAGAAAACTCTTTTTTCTCTCCATTAAATGTTTTTTATAGATTCTAAAAATCTAGGTCTAGTCATAGCATCAGATCTGCCTGATATAACAATTCTAAATTGATTACCTTTCCTTACAGAATCGTTTTTCTTGTCGTGTGCAGATACTTACCAGTGGTAGTCTTTGGATCATTAGTCCTCTTCGTATTTTCCACTTCTTATGTAGATATCAAAAGATTCGAAATGTTATGGTATTGAAGGTTCAGGTGCAGGTAGAGAAGATCTATTGATGTTTTTGAGGTTTCAATGTGTATTGAGAAAATGAACGGGTTTGGAAGTGGAATCAGTTTCTAAAATCCTTGATTTCTGTGTCATTACACATATAGTAATTATTACATTATTTAAAAGTAAAAACTTACATGGAAAAAATTTAAAATTTTTCCAACAAAAATTTTAAATTATTAAAAACAAATATTCAATAAAAAAATATATAAAAATTATTTAAAAATAAATAAACCTAGATACCCCTTAATAAAATTAAACCTTATAGAGGGAAGTGGTTTAGTAAAAATATCAACTTATTGAATTTCAGTGCTTAAAAACTCTAAGAATATATTAGTTTTAAGAAAATGATATCTTAGAAAATGATGTCTACTATCAATATTCTTAGACCTAGAATGATTAATAGGGTTTTTTGAAATATTTATAGCACTTGTATTATCACATAAAATAGGTGTATTATTAAATTTTTGTCCAAAATCCATAAGAGTGTTTTTCATCCACAAAACATGTCAACAACAATTGCCTGAAGATACATATTCTGCTTCAGCTGTTGATTGGGAAACTAAGTGTTGTTTCTTACTAGATCATGGTACTAAATATTTTCCCAAAAAGTGAGAAGTCCCTGAGGTGGATTTTATATCTAATCTACAACTTCCAAATTCTTCTTCTGAATATGAAATTAAATTAAAATCAAAAGTTTTTCGATAGATAAGAGATTGAATAATAGTTCCCTTTAAATATCTAAAAATTCTTTTGACAGCACTTAGGTGAGATTCCTTAGGATCAGATTGAAATCTAGCACAAATACATACTGAGTACATTATATCTGGCCTACTAGCAGTAAGATATAATAAAATACTAATAATACCTCTATATAACTTGTTGTCAACTGATTTGGCAGTTTCTGCTAAATCATGTTTTATATTAGTACACACAAGAGTTGAATATGTCTTTCTGTTTTCAAGTCAAATTTTATTTAGTAAATTAGTAATGTATTTTCATTTATTTAAAACATTTCCAAAATCTCTTTGATAAATTTGAAGTCCTAAAAAGAAATTTAATTCTCCCATCATACTCATTTTACACTCTTTTTGCATTAAATTTGAAAACTCGTGACTGCATTTTTTGTTTTTTGAACCAAAAATTACCTCATCAACATAAATTTGAACTAATAAAATATTAGAGTTGACAGTTTTTTTAAATAGTGTTGGATCTACCATTCCAAGAGTAAAATCAATTTTTTGAATGAAAAGAACTTAATCATTCATACCAAGCCATAGGTGCTTGTTTAAGGGCATAAAGATATTTAGTATGTTTAACAAAAGAATCCAGTTTTTGTGAATATTTAAAACCATGAGGTTGCTCAACATAAACTTCCTTCAATAAGTAACCATTGAAAAGGTAGATTTAAAATTAATCTGAAATAATTTAATGTTCATATGATATGGATGTGCTAAAAGGATCTTAAGGTCTTCTAATCTTTCTACTGGTGCAAAGGTCTCATCATAATTAATACCTTCTTCATGTTTATAACATTTAGCTAAAAGTCTTTATTTATTTCTAGTAATTATTCCTTGATCATCTTGTTTATTTCTAAAGACCTATTTGTTTCCTAGTACAAGACAGTTTTTAGGTCATTCAACTAAAGAACAAACTTCACATCTCTTGAATTGGTTTAGTTCTTATTGCATTTATATCATCCAAATTTCATAGAATAAGGCTTATTCTAATGTATTAGGTTCTAATGGTGATAGAAATGCTGAGAATTAAACAAAATCCTACATTTCTTCTTTTTTTTATTCTAGTGTCTAGGTATACTATAACAGTTTCAAAATGGTGATTCTTCAGGGTTTGTGACTATCAAGGTAGTAAACTATTAGGTTCTCTATTTTCATTTTCTCCTAAACTAGACTGAATTTCATTTATATCGTTTTCAAAATCAACTTTGAAGTTTACAATTATCACGTTATCATTAGAGTCAGATTCATCAATTTTGTCTTTCATTTTATCAAAGGGATCAGATTCATCAAATTTCACATGAACTGATTCTTCAACAATCCTTGAATTTTTATTAAAAAATCTATAAGATTTGGATGTAGCAGAATATCCTAAGAAAATGCCTTCATTAGATTTTGGATCAAACTTACCAAGATTGTCCTAGGTGTTTAAGATGTAAACCTTACATCCATAAACTTTAAAGTAATTTAGTTTTGGTTTTCTGTTATTCCAGAGTTCATAGGGTGTATTTTTTGAAAATAGGTCTGATTAAAACTCTATTCATTATATAACAAGCTGTATATACTACTTCTTCCCAGAAATAGGTAGGAAGAATGTATTCATTTAGCATTTTTCTAGCCATTTCTTGAATAATCCTATTTCTTATTTCAACAATTACAATTTGTTGAGGTATTCTTAGTGTAGAGAAGGTGCGTTTAATACCCATATTTGAGAAAAATGTAATTAACTTCTCGATTCTCAAATTCTTTACCATAATCACTTCTTAATGAAGTTATTTTAGAATATTTTTCATTTTGAACAGATTTGTAAAAACATTCAAATATAGTAAATGTTTCATTTTTATATATTAGAAAATAAATCCAAGTAAATCTAGAATAGTCATTAACTAAAACATACACATATAATTTACCAGCCAAGCTATCTACCGTTGAAGGTCCAAACAGATCCATATGGATAATTTCTAGAGGTTTAGTTGTAGCAATTTTGTTAATAGATATGAGGGATGACTTATTCTTCTTGCCAAGTTGAAACGCATCACCTAATCTATCACTTTTAAATATGAGACTAGGAAAATCAGAAACTAATTGTTTCTTAGATAAATTACATAAAGCATATTCATTGAAATGTCCAAGTCTCCTATGCCAAATCCATGATTCATTTATCTTAGCAGTTAAGCATTTTAATTTTTTTTACACAATGAATTTAAGTCTATGGTATAAACATTATCAATTCTGGGTGCTCTAAATGTAAGATATTTATCTTTGATAACAAAAAAAAAATTGATTGAAAAATAAACAATATAACCATCCTCACAAAGATTAGAGATACATATCAGGTTGTGTTTTAATCCTTATACATAGAGTACTTTATTGATTGAGATAGATTCTGTATCTTCAATAGTTCCAATTCTAATAATGATTCGTTTGGCATTGTCACAAAATGTGACTAGACCACCATCCTTTGAGTTATAGCTCTGAAATTTGATGAATTTCCACTCATATTCATGTAGAATCCACTATGTATGTACCATATTTCAATTTGGCTTCTTTGACCTTCTTCCTTATTAGTTTCTGCCATAAAGCACATATTGGCTTACAAATTTGATTCCTCATTATTGGCGTTAGACATTGATGAGCTGTTGGAGTCTTCAGATACACGCCAAGAAGCTTCCATTTCATTCTTTTATTTCTACTCAGAATCATTTCTCTTGAATTTTTTTTTTCTTTTCTTCCTTTAATTGAGGACATTCAGCTCTTATATGACCCATCTTCTTTCATTCATACCATCTGACTTCCTTTTCATTATTTTTGAATGAGTTTATAAAAAATTTCTTTTTTTCGATAAAACTTACCGAATTTACTGGCCAGTTGAGCCTGTTTAATATCTGAATTGGATGAACAAATAATTCCTGATTTAACTTTTATTTCCTTCTTCGTCAGCTTTCTACTTTTATTTTGAGATGTTACTTTTAAAGTACTGTATTTTTTCTTGATCAAAATATTATTCTTATTTGATTCATCCTTCATCTCAGCCTCATACATCATAAGAGTTCCAATTAACTCCCTCATTGTTAAATCTTTGATAGGATATGATAGTTTGATAGTAGTAGAAATTCCATTCCATCTAGGTGGTAGTACTCTTAGTACATTCAGGGTTTGATCAGCCTGTTGGAATGGATCTCCCAAGGCAGAGATATTTTTGACAATATCTGTCAACCTTCCATTCATTTAGGTGATGATTTATCCTTAAAACATCCTAAATGTATCGAATTAAAGTAAAGCAGTAGCATACATCATCTATCTGACATTTTCAGTTCCTTCATAAGCAACTACAATTGCCTCCCACATTTCACAGGCCTTCGAGCACTGAGATACTCCCTTGAATTCATCTGTTCCATGAACATAGATGATATCATTCATAGCTTTCGAGATTATGTCGTACTCTGCCTCTGTATCAAGACTCCTAGTTTCAGCTTTCTCTAGAATCAAAAAGGGAGTTAGGAATTTCGAGTAGACTCTGTATCCAAGATTTTTTAAATAAATGATCATTCTGGATTTCCAACACCCATAATTTTCACTGTTGAAGTTAGGAGCTCGAACCATTGACATACCATCTCGTGTATCAGCCTTTGTGCTCTATATAATCCAAATACTTTCTACTTGTTATTTCTTTGACAAAAGCTCCCCATTGATACCAATAGTTGGATCGAGCTATACCAAATATACACAAGAGGGGGGGGGGGTTAATTGTGTCTTTAACAATTTCTTCACAAGATCATGATCTATACTTCTAATTTTATTAGAATGATTAAGTAGTAGATAATAAATAGCAAAGGATGCACGAGGTATAGTGGTTCAGGGAACAGAAGGCCCCTAGTCCACTCCACCAATGCTCTACTCCATGAGCTTGGTAAATTTCATTATATAGTCCTCTTATCAATAGACCATTCGACAAATGAATGCCGGAAGTTGACACCATTACAAGATTAAGGATAAACAGAGCCTTCTGGTTCATACACAGAACCAAATACATAGAAAAGCATGAGAATTCAGTCACTTAAAATAAAAATTATTTGTTCTTTAAATACTTTCTATTTGTTCTTCAGAATTTCAACATCAAACAACTAACACTTGATGAATCGTTGTGTTCAGAAAGAATTATCTTCAGGTATAAGTAGATCTGAGTCAGTCTAGTTGTAGTAAATATTGAAATATAGTAAAAAACTTTAACAATTTTCGATTCCCAAAAGATATTCGATGTAGAATTGGTGAATCTTTAATTGTGTTTCTTCTTCTTCAGAAAGAAGATATTTGTCACTCTTTGTAATAGCAGATCTATAATTCTCGATTGTCTCTTTTAATTGTAGCAGTGAAAAACTCAAGAGATTGATATATATTTTTTCATTCTTTTCAATGAATCACATCTATATCTGTAATAAAATATAAGTATATATAATAAATACAAGAATTCACCTTTTAAATTTAGAACCACTAAAGATTCCTTTATAATCACATTATTGAAAAGTTTGAGTAATAGAGCAATCGTAACTCCCCTAAAAATTCAGCTTGAAATGATCCTCTTAAACTGATCATTTGAATAAAAAATAAATGGAATTGAATTAGTCAAAGATGTGCTTTACATTCTGGCTGTTAATCTAGCATGAAATCAACCTAATAAACTCCATAAATACCATTTCTTTAATAAAGAAGTAATTTAATCATTTGACGTCAAACATAGGGTTGAACTGCATAGCATTCATTCTATGAATGTATGGTTCACAACGTAAGGTTG
Source organism: Viscum album (assembly GCA_963277665.1). NCBI lineage: Eukaryota > Viridiplantae > Streptophyta > Magnoliopsida > Santalales > Viscaceae > Viscum > Viscum album. The sequence continues at coordinate 727,494,305 of OY728166.1, forward strand.
ATCTGAAATGTAAGGATGATATGAAAGGTAAGGTTGATCTCAAACGTAAGGTTGATCTCAAACGTAAGGTTCATCTCAAACGTAAGGTTGATCTTCCATACTTTTCTATTCAACTCTGAATCATATGGTATATAATCCATACTTTTCTCTTCAACTCTCAAACGCATGGTATAAAATCTATACTTTTATCAACTTTAGAACATAACATTCATGATCCATAAATTTAAATCAAACATATGGTTGTTCATAAAAGTAAGGTTAGTGAACCATAGTTTGGAGAAACAAACATAATATACTGTTCATAAAATCCACATGTAAGGTTATGATAACTAATGGTTGCATAACCATAATTTGTTGATAACCCTAAAGTGACCGTTTTGATCCTTACACTACGGTTCTCAACGTAGGGTATGAACAATGTCTCTAGAACACGCTAAAGTGATTTCTAAAAACATAGTGTATGAATAGTGTTTTTAGAAAATTCTAAAACAATTTCCAAACGCTTTATCGAATATGCCACAAGGATTAAACACTTTAATATTTCTCTAGAAATAAAAATATAAAGAATATAAATTTCCTAAAATATACATAAAGTAAAATCTTTATAATAATCAATAAGGGTATTTTTGACCATCAAAATCATCAAAAAGATATAGAGTATTGTTCTCAACAATATACTCTTAATAAAAAAATAAAGTATTATTGAAAACAATAATTTCTCAACAGAAGTTAATGAGGAAAAGATTCACTTAAAAAAGTGGTATGGAATTCCAATAAACCTTTTAGAATATCAATTAGTACATACTATACCAATCGGTCTTGATGCTTCTAGTATATGGAAAATATCTTATATTATATGTGGACACCACGGAACAATCACTCAGTGATCTCCTCACATAGAAAAATTATTCATGGAATGAAAATAGTCCCACAATCTTAGTATAATGATTCTCAGTACAGTGACCCAGTCATCCAATATCGATAAGAACTACCTTGCATTCATTATTTTCAAAAAAGTTTGAGGCATTACTTGCAGCATCATGAATTCCACTTATTCTCTCATATTAAATCTCTCAAGTACAAACTTTTCCAATTCATTTTGAATGGGAATTTATCCTGATGGTATATTATTTTTCAGCAATATGACACACATTTCGTGTCACATAAGGCAGTTAAAAGGAAGTCCTTGGTTAATTTCTTTGTGGAAAACTACATCATGTAAAACACACCAGTGGATGAATAACTTCCAAATAAATAGGCTTTCTATTCCCATAAAATTCCCTAAATTATGGGGATGTATTTTGTCATTTCCTCATAATTTATTACTTGTAAATGGATGGAAATCCAAAATCTCAACGGGGTTGGTCTAGGGATTGTATTTTTTTATCTGGGAAAATAAAATTTTCCATTCTCTTTTTCACTTTTTGAAGGCTCCACTAATAATAAGGGAAAATACCATGGAATTATTTCTTGGATGGAACTATCCCTACATTTTTAGATAGACACCTAAACATCAAAGGGGATTCAGAGCTAGTGATCAAACAGATCAATGGAGAGTATTCTATAAAGAAGAAATAATTGAACCCTATAATTGGTTAAAAATTAGAATTGATGGAATAATCCCCTTTTAAACCAACATTAAATAATTTCAATCAATAAAAAATGACCATATTGATTCAATTTTTAATACTGACATTGTCCTAGTCGAACTTGATCAGGATGAGGTGGTTTTATGCAACACACACTAATGGATGGTCTCATTAGTCATAATTTATGAAAATGAGGAAATAAATTATGTCAAAACGACCCTAGAGAATGATGAACTGATATACACACCTGGATTGATGGAACCCATCGTATATTACCTTGAAAAATGGGACCCTTTAGTCAGATTTATCCAAAATAGAATAGACACAATAACGAGGAGGGAACTTTACCCTTCAAGATTAGACAATTGAGGAAACATCCCTCTATAAAAAATGTTTCAATGGAATCCTCCATAGATGAATGGAATATGGATAGGTTCTCTCTATAATATATAAATTACATGTAGATTCCAGTGGCCCTCATAAATCATGGACTAGACTCCCCCGCTAAATTTAGATTCTTGGTTACTACTATAAAACAATGACACATTACTATGCCGAGTTCACCATAAAAACTCATGTTTTCTAGATTCATACAAACACCATTTATCAACCCCTAGAGTTTCAACATAAAACTAAATATTCATAGACATCGATTTTATGGGGAATTAACATTATGAGACCATATCCCCAACCACATCTAAGAAGTATAAGAACATACTTACTACTACACACTTATTTTACAAAATGGATGAGGCAATACCCCTCACAGAATTTTGGACAAAGAATATCATCAACTTCATGAAATCCGATATAATCACAATATTTTAAGTCCGTTACATGATATTTATGGACAACTCCATCAAATTTTGTTCAACAAAGTTGAATAATTTTGTACCATGAGTATAACATCGAAATCCAACCATTAATCACACTATTATTTTAAAAAATTAAAAATAAAGGACTTTAATAAGAAAATGTAAAATATAATTCATATGATGGTTGATAAGAACAATAATTTATATCTAGAAAATCTCATTCATGCTTTATGGGCCTAATATACAACCAAGAAAGCTGCCACAACTGTGATTCTATATTCCTTGGTGTTCAAAACCAAAGCAGTATTTCCCATTGAATTCCATTATCCCTCTCTCTAAATAGATATTTTTGGGAATCTCTTAGTTGATGATAAATAAAAAAATCTAGGAGAATATGAACTACATAATGATAAAAGGATACATAAACTACACAACCATGATGTTCCTTAGAATTGGATTGCATGATACTTTAATAAAAATATTCACCTCCACTCATTTCTATAAGTAGAATTTCAATTGGATCTCAAAACCCCAATGATACCAACAAAGAGACATCCAAATATGTTAGAATAACCTCACATTATATACAAGGTTTATATTAATGGAACATACTCATTGTTCATAATGGATGGGGGAAAAATACACCCCAGTAATGAATGGTTTCTCAAGAAATACTTTTCATATCGCCCACCAAGCATCTTCCATCATTATCCCATTAAATTAAACTACATGGAAGAAGTTTTGGAAGTAAGACATTAAACTAAAAAACATAAATCATCCTTACCATATTATGTTAAAGTTCATGGAATTCATCCTTACTGAATGATATTAAACTATATAAAAGTCATTATTACCTCATTAAATTAAAATACATGAAAATCATCCCTACTGTATGATGTTAAACTAAATGGAAGTTATCCTTACCATGTGACATTAAATTGAACATAGAACGAAACTTCAAAGATTGTTAACAACACCTGAGTTATACCTATGTGAAATAAAAATGAATTACTTCCATCTTTGTGCATGATTCATATACACATAGGTAATATTTTCATTAAGGAATTACATGTGTATTTATTCCTATTATTAAATGACATGTAGTTCCACACAAATATCCTATCATGTTTCTAACCACAATATCAATGGAAGAAAGCTCCCAATGTGTATGGATCAGACATGTATAGATATTTTTCCATTTAATAACTACATGTTGATTTATTCCTATTAACATAAGATATATATCTATTACAAGATCCCTAATCTTAGGTCCAATAACAATATCAATGGAAAAATATTACCCCCTATACATATGACTAAGACTTTAATGGGGATTTTCCCTATAAAGAACCATTTATGGATTGATTCATATTAGAATAGGATATGTAGTGATTCAAATATATCCAATTCTAGGAGAATCCACAATATCAAAGGAAACAAATGCCCCTTATTCATTCGGTTCAGACTTCCATGGGGAGTTTTCAATGCAAGAACTACATTCGGCCTGATTCCTATTACTATGGGATACGTAGCGATGCCCAGATCTCCAATCCTCAGTCCTTCCACAATATTAGTGAAAAACATACTCCCTATACATATGGTTAATATTTTCATTGGGAGTTTTTTATTCAAGAACTACGTGTGTCTTGATTCCTATTACAATAGGATATGTAGTAATGCCAAGATCTCCAGTCATGGGTCCAACCATATTATCAATAGAAAATATATCCCCCTATGTGTATAGATCAAACCTATATAGGTAGTTCTCCAATAAATAACTATGATTTTCCTTATTCATATTACTATGGTATATATTGTGACACTTTGAATTCTAATACAAGTTTTATCCACAAAATTAATAGAAAACAATTCCAATCCCTTGCATATGGGTTAAACTTCCATTTAGAATTTTCTATTCAATAACTATGTGTGTCTTGATTCCTTCCATCACCAGAAATGTAGTAATTCACATATCTCCAATCTTAGGTCTAGATGTAATATGTTTGGAAAAAAACCCCTGTGCATATGGGTAAAACCTACCAAGAGTGTTATCTATTCATAAATAACACATGGATTGAATCATCCTACCACTAGATATGTATTCATACCTAGTTCTCCAATATTGGGTCCATCTGTAATATCCATAGAAAAATCCCTTCTCATTATAGGGTTTAGACCTTTATGGAGAGTATTCCAATCAACAATTATGTGTGTCTTGATTCCCATTACCACATGATATTCAGTGACATCCAAATCTCTAATCAAGGGTCCAACCAATATATCAATGGAAACATTTCCCCCTATTCATTTGGGTCAAACTGGCATGGTGAGTTTTCCATTCATGAACTACATGTGTATTTATTCCATATATCATTGGATACATAGTGATTCCATGATCTCAAATAATGTGTCCTACCACGATATCAATGAAAAACATTACCTTGTTCTTTTTCCGAATCACCAATGTGTGGTTAAAGAAAACAATACCATTCTTTATTTCTCACACCGAGTATAGATCATGTGAAATTTTTAATTTTATTAATCACTTCCTCACATGATCGAGACATACAAGTTCACATTGTGGATATCATGGTCATATATGAAAAAAATTAAAAGTCAAACCAAAATTATTTACCACATGATGCTAAAAAGAATGGTTAACATTTATTGCATGATATAATGGTTTTCATTGTTATGGGCTCCACCTTAAAGGACCACTATCATTTATTCTGGTCTCCCACCACACCTCCATCCAGTAACTATGTGTGACATGATTCCTGCTACACAAGATACGCAGTGATACCCAGATCTCTTATCCTAGGTCTAGCTAAAAGATCAATAGTAATAATATCCCCTATGAGTATGATTCAGAATTATGTCAGTATATTTCTATTAATTTCCTAAAAGTAGATTGATTCTTATTACCATATGATACATAATGATGTTTGGGACATTAATCATAGGTCTTCCAATAAAATAAAATGTACCCCCTCCTTGCATATGGGTTATGCCATTACATGGAATATTCATTCAAGAACTATTTATTGATTGATTCCTTCCACTACAAGATACGTAGTGATTCCTAGATCAGCAAAAGTAGGTTTATCTATAATATAAACAAAAAAATATTCCCCCTCTATGTATGGTACAGAAATACATTTATAGTTTTCCATTCAAAAACTAATTGTGGCTTGATTCATGCTACCACATGATACGTAGGGATGCATGGATCTCCAATAATGGGTCCAAATGCAACATATATAATGATTAAAATTCACCCCACCCCCCATATATGGGATGGACCTATGCAAGGGAACATCTGAGAAATATGTGTCGAAAGATTCATATAATCATAGGATACATAGTTATGCATGGATCCTCCATTCCAGGACCAATCGAGTTATCGTATCTCCCAATAAAATCTATATATAAGATTAATATTCTTATAGTGGTCATAATCTAAAAAAATCATAAACATCTTGAAAAATTTCTCATAATGTGCTCACACAAGACTTAATCGAATACCTATTTACCCCTTGTTTTTTACACTGATCATAGATCATGTGGGATTATGGAACCAAGAAAGCCACTCTAGACTATGCGACAAAGACATATCATGGATAGGAACCCACATCATAGTCACATGATGTTAAACTGCATGATCACATAATAGATTCATGATGTTGAACAACATGAAAATTTCCTAGTTTCATGACATTAAACTTCATGGCACATGGTCCATCATGAAAGACCAAAAATTTCTTATAGCATGCCATCCTATACATGGATCAATTATAGGAATAGATTTTTTTCCTTCATAAAAAATTTAAATATGGAAATTCCCTATCCCTACGTATGTGCATGATCTACGTATATGACCCCTTAGCTAACCATGGCATCGAAACTCCCAAATGTAAGAAAATTTAATGCTCCTCTCTACTGTATTTGAGTCATATATATAGAGAGAGATCCCATTTAAGGAGTTGATTATGGAATGATTACTACCCTTAGACAATGAATAGGGAATACAAGGAAATCCTATCCCTAAAAGTAATATATACCCCTTTCGAAATAGGGATATTTCATTCATACTCTCTATTCCCACATACAAGTCTTATCTATATATGACTTGCTTGTCCATGAGATAAAACCATATATTAAGGGATCTGGCATATAGATACCCATCAGTAATCCTATGTATGGATACAAGGTGTTTCCTACATCTAAATACCCCAAATAGTGAAATCCTCACCCATGGATACCTTACACTATTTCATGTCCATTCGTAAGTCCTTACAACATGATGTAAAATATCATTGTCGCATGATGTTAAAATTCATTACATATATCTCCCCACTAAATGACATTAAAATGTGAATACCATCACCCATAATCATTCCTTATCAAAGGGATATATGAACATGACCCTGATCAACCAGAGGATGTGATGTTTTCATCGTCTTTTAAGCACCTCAATCCATAATTGACAGTTCTGATCTTGAGACCCTCTAGTTTCCAAAAAACATTCATGTACCTTATAAAGAATAAAAGATCTATATGTTTGACCATGCTAGAGGTGGATCTATATAAGGTCCTTAGACCCACAAAACCAAGTCATATTGTTCCTATAGTAATAGATTTATAATCCTTGTGATTCTTATATTCACCACATTTGAGCTTGTCACCTTAAAGTGATTCATTATCATTTTCAGTGTGATTTCACCATACCATTACTCATTACATGAGAAACATGATCCATGATTTAAAAATTTCACTCCTTCCACTCCAAATGATGATGGAGTACTCTTATTCCTAGGTATCCCAATTAGGTTTTTGTGTAACACCCCATCATACCATGTCTACATTTATAAATACCTTCAACCACATGTACTTAAATCAAAGATATATGACCACAAACAATAGAATTTAATAATAAAAATTGAAAAAACATAAACTACAAGTGAAAGAGATGTAATGTTTTTAGATTTAAAACACATAAAGGGTGGACTGAGAAATATTCTAATCTAAGTTCACAATAAACTTCGTCAATAGAATTTAAGAAAAATCATGATCATAAATAAAAATGTTATAAATCCTATTTTTCCAACCATGTGGCCCCATTAAAAGTTGTTCAATGCTCACTAGACCCCTATATTTCAAAAAATTAGAGTAATGATTTTTCTCATAATCTCACCATGATAACGTGTTCACGAGGATCTGACATAGTAATTAGGGTTCTCAAAACCTAATTAAATATTACATATTCTATAAACAACATTCATGTCTTTGAAAACTGAGATGGCCCAACCAATTCCCCTGAGTTGATATTATAGTATTAGAACCACATAGACCTTGGGATCCCTTGATCCTAGTTATTACATGTGGAAAACAAGTAATAGGGGCTCTATGATTCAAAAGGACCATTATTTGATTCATTAGAGAATTGATAACCTACAAAAGAGCTTATTCATAAATGAAAATATGTACTAGAGAGACCCACCTCAAATCCATGATTTATTTCCCTTATCATGTAATGTATGGGATACTTCCATTACCAATATTTAACCAGTACCCACCATTTTACTCCTATAATTAACTCATATATTCTTATACAATGATTTATAATCCCATTACAAGACTATTCAAGTGGATTCAACATCATTGACATTACATCAATGTGTATTGTACCATTGCTCACAAAATTCATGAGATATTCAATTCCCAATTTTTTTGTCCAATGACACATGTCTCAAAACCACATAGCATACGGATAGATCATATCGATTAAATACTAAACACCCTAGTGTACAAGAACTAATATTGAATAGACTTCACCCCAATTCCAATTTCATCCTCCAGACATTTCAGTCATCCCAAATATTTCATGGCCCTTGGAAAATAGTGGGGATACATTTTCATGACCACACATTTAATACATAAGTGTTAATTCATAAGGGCCTTTGACCCACTAATTAGAGGCATCTACACATTGTAGTAATGGTGTCCAATCCTCATTATCCATTACAACTCCACGAAAGAACTCAGGTCCATAGGCTGTTTTTTCACACTTAGAATGACTTCACTATTCCATATTCACTAGATTAAACTCTTGAGTCATGATTTACAAAACCAATATTCCAACTATCCATGTGGTCTTGACATACCTTTCATTCCATTAATACATAATATTATGAATTTAAAATGTATGGCACCATAATTATTAGAGAAAATACTATAAACTACACAATATGTAAATTATTGGTTGAAAGATATTCATTTTATGTCCTTTCTTCATGAAATTAAATGGTATAGAAGATATTATCACCATATGTTCTAAAAATGAATTGAATAAATCAATATTGCATGATTCTAAACAACATAATATATATTTGTACCACATGTCATTTAACATCGTAGAAAATGTTACTTCTCCAATAGTTCACTATATATGATCTAGATAGTCTGTGAAGGAAGACCCTAAACCACAATACAACAATAGTCTAGTTATCAAGGCCATAAAAAATAAAATGAAATAGAAAATGGTCTCCTTAGTTTGATTACCCAAAAGGGACTGCTGAGAAAAAATATATTTTCTACTTGCTGGACATGGACCTTCTTTGATCAAGGAAATATATAGTATTTAAAATATTAAAAATTCACCAAACTTTGAAGCATGAGAACCCATAAAGGGAAGACTAAGAAAAATACAAGCCATCCCCCTATAATATTTCCACATATAAATCTTACACAAAATTTAGGGATGGAATGAAGAAGTTTCAAATATTTCAGGGATCAATATTTTTCACTAGAAAAAAATATAGCTACACTCTCTAGGTAAATGTATCTATGAAATTAGTAGATAAAATCTCTATTTCATAGGACCTTTATAAGGGTACCTAGTTCTCTTGTTTGTTTAATAAACTCGAGACATGGTCCATCCTACAAGACCTTAACCTTCTTAGAGTGGCCTAATTTGTGTGGCCTGAAATGTTTAATGTGAGCTAGAACATTGTAATATATCCCCTAAAACATAGATCCCTACCCATGATTTCATCCCAAAGTGATACAATTCCCCTTCTTATATATAGGAAGTATCTACGTAAGAAAATTCATCACAGAGTTATTCATTCATGAACCTATGTCCCATATAGATGAGATTAATCTTCACAAGATTTTACCTCAGAACTAAGTACGAATTGATTCATATTCCCATGGAATACATAACAACACCCATGCATCTTATCTTGGATCTAGTTACAAATCCCTTTTCAAACCAATCCTAGAATGTGTACCTACTCTCCAGTTTAGTATATCCATGAATCAGGTTATGTTTTTCCTATAGGAAACCCAATTCCTTGAAAAGATCACCCATCTTGGAAATCCATAGTATATAAATTTTAGAAACTCAAAAATCATTAGTCAATAATCTCATCTTATTAGGAATCATATTCCTTTTATATGTTTAATTACATGGAAATGTGATTAATATTTACCTTAGATTCGAATTAATTTCATTCCAAATGAATCCCATTCTAGGGGGGGATTTGTTTACACACATAATTGTGCATTAAAAACATTGCTGTTAGATATTCAAGAAGTATTATGTCCATGAAAAACATACTGGCATGAAATTCATTAGGGAATTGGAAGTTGATTTTCACTCGCTTCATTTTATAAGGGTTTATATTTTAGCCTTTATTAAACTTATTTTAATTAGATACTTAATCTAAATACTTTGTAATACACTTGAAAAAAATTCCATCCAGGATAACTAGTTGGATAATAAAGCATGGGAACATATGGGATTCACCTAAAACATGCCCCTAGATCCATACATCTAGAAATCTAAGCAGTAGGGTGTTTTCGTGACTATATCACCCATAATGGGCATGCATAGTGCCTACAGGTGTGACTAGGTGGGTTATGAAAATGGAGGGAGTATTTGGTGAGGGGGTGGATATTTGTGTTTCCACTTTTGAAAAAATTATTGGATTGATTAATGGATGATTCAATTAATGATATGAAGCAATTTCCAGCTAAGAATAAAGTCGGTGTGGGATGAGAGGTATTGTAAGCACCATTCATGCATAAAAACAGACACATAGAAGATGGGCCGCATGAGGTGATAATCCTAGTACTGAAATCAACTGTTCTATCCATCTATGACCTCACCAACACTTTCTTACTCAACATCTACACTATAGAACTAATCATTCTCCATGGCCTATAATATCTAGTGGTCAAGCCCAAGACAATCGAATCTTCCTTAAAATCCCAAATCCCTACATGAAACTTCATTTCACATGAATTTCATTACCTCTAATAACAAAACTTATCATGTCAGTCTGATCAATACATTGCATGAAGCCATTGAAAAATGATCAATGGATTATGTGATCGAATAGATACAATCACTGAGCCATCATGGGAATATGAATCATTTTATAGAGACATGTCCACAATCACCAGTATGATCCTATGTACACTATGTGCTATCACTTGAAGCATTCACACGATGTAATATGGACCAAAGTAATCACACATCCACAATTATGATCATGTGAAATTGATTATGTGAATCTAGCCAAGCTCCACTACCTCAACACAAACAATTCTTCTATTGTTGGTACTAAGAATACAATATCTATTCTAAAGAAACTGTTAATGTGAAGTCAATCAAATGATCTATTGGAATCCATCATGAGAAGTTTCATAGACTGTGTTATCAAGTTGATTATGATCATGTTATCCAAGATGAAATCAATGAGGTCACATTAAAAACATCACATCCTTCCAATATAGTGAGGCTCCTTCCTTTTATATTTTTATTATTTTCTCATGTCAATCATCTGGTAGTTGTCCAATTATTTTTATGGACATGTCGAACTATCATTCCATTCCCTTTAGGAAATCATGTGAGTCTATCATCATTATTATTCAACCCCATCTCATAGAGGATAAGAAGTTCAGTTCAATTCTATCATTTCATAAATGCAATGTTCAAAATAAATTGTCGTTGCATGGAATTATATCACATGATCATGTGAAACCATGTCAATAGTTTATGAAGACTATGTGATCAAACAATTATGCTCATGTGAATCCATTTATACATTATGGTGGATTCACCTAAAAAGTATTTTAAATCTCCGTAATGAGAGCCTCACATCTTTTTTCATGTGAAGCTCTGCATCACCTTATGCTAGTTCAAACGACATGTGCACCATGTATAGAATCCATAATCATGGCTAATATATTTCCATATTAATCCATGCACCCCTTTGAAAACATAAGATAATGTAGTGGTAAAAAAATGGAAAATAATAGTGGATAATAGAGGAGGAATGGTGTGTCACCTTCTGAGGACATCCCTAGTTAATCATTAACTCTTGTATGTGATACCATTCACACGATCACATTATGATTTGAATGTAATGAAATAATACCATGAAATGTCCTGGGATTGGATATCATAATTTAAACCCCCTATTTCATGAAGCATTATAATAAACCCCCTATTATGTGAAATGTCACCACTATTATGAGAAGCAAGGATACATATCCATGAATTAATCTCGTCAATATATTTGATGCCTCCTTTACTCCTTATATATGAAAACCTTGATATAAAACCCCCCTTGAAATAATCCTATTTGTTATGCGATATCATCATAGGGACTGACTATAGTTGATATTGCACTGTTAGTCCAAACTGCTTGGACATGCACTTATTTTTTCATGTAGGACATAGGAGGTGCAACCTCAACATGGACCCTTATTAATGCACTCCTCCTAAAATGTACACTGTATAAAGTTAATTAATGTCATGATCCCTTGAAACTTTTGATTTTATCACTTTTACATGCATGTAATCAGGTACATGTCTGAAAGGCCCCAATGGGTTTCTCTATTAATATCAAACAATCACATTAATCACAAAAGGTTTTTCTATTCCATAATATGGCCTTGGATGCGTTAGTTTGGTCAAATGATAGGCCTGAACAATTCAGGCTGATCATGAAAATTTGACTGGGCGAGTCAGGTTGATTATGAAAATAAGAATGTGGATGTATCAGTTTGTTCACATGAAATGCCTTGGAAAATTCTGTTTGATCATGCGAAGGCATCCAAGACTTGTCAGGTTGATCATGTGAAGACATCTTGGACAAGTCAGGTTGATCATGGGAAGATTTCATGGACATGTCAGTTTGATCATGCGATGATTTCCTGGAAAGGTGAGTTTGATCATGAGACAATTTCCTAGATGATTATGTTTGATCATGTGAAGAAATCTTGAACAATTAATTGGATAATGGGAAAGGACATCGACATGTATACATTGATCATATGAATGAACTTGGACATGTCGACCTAGATCACGTGAAATTCCATGGACATGTCATCATTGATCATGCGATGTACATTGTACATGTCCGCTTTGATCATGTGAGTCACCAAGTACATGTCATCTTGGATTACATGAACGACCTTGGACATGTCATATTTGATAATGAAAATATCTAGGGACATGTCAAGAAGACACTATTGGATGTGTCTTCCATGTTAGAAAGAAAATTATTACATGTCACATAGACAACCTAGACAAGTCATATGGACACCCTATGATATTTCAACTATGTCTGATAGAGACACATTGATATACAGCATGTAAACCATAGTCTATGAGCCTTAGACCACATACCCATTTTTAGGGGAGTTTTCATAATGGTTTAGTATTATGAGGTCATGAATCCATATTTTTCTCATCCTCTTAGATGGACGTACCATGTCATACCAAACATATTCGATAGACCATTCATGGTTATCATCTTCTTTATCATACAGAGGATTGACAATGAATATGTAACATGGTCATCCATCCGAATATAAGACCTTATTTTTCTTAAACCTCAAGGATGATAATAATTCCTTTGACTATATTCACCTATCCTGACACATCAGTGGGATATGGGTAACTAAACTAAGAGGACATTGATTCGTCTGTAATCAGAATATATAATATGCCTTCCTAAGGTCCAATATCTAATCGGAATCGAATATCGTATAAGTCCCTCCATACGCAAAATATTTATAACTCATGTTACTGAATTATCCCATAAGTCAACCATCCTTCCTAATTCAAGATATGATGATATGTGGGATGATACATGGGAATTCTTTTAATTGAAATCCCTGACAATTCCTTCTTGTGCCACAAAACTATCAGTAGGTTATGGATGGACTGAACCATGAGAGCTCTGATTCTTGTTATAAATGGGATACGTAGGATTCCTTCCTAAGGCATGATCTCCATACAATATTCTCCATGAGAGTGGTAGTCATACCCCTCAAAGGAAAACATTAATGTTTAACATCTGTAAAACTTTTCTCACATGTGATATGTACAATCATGTACTATTTCTTGTTTCTCACACCGAGTACGACTCACTTGGGATTATAGTATGGAAATGATTGTAACAATAATATGATGAGAATTCCCCAAGTGTGTACCCTTAATTAGGATGTAATCCTGATTACTTATCATAGTTACTCAATGGGTCATACTCCCAATGAGGTAATTCAAGGTAGCCCAAAATTCATATGTCCCGTTCATGGCCTTTGTTGTTGCAATTTTATAAAACAGACACCACAAACATGAACAATGTGGATTCAAATTCCTATCTTAACATGATATGTCAGAAACCACCTCATGTCCTGATGTAAATATTTGTGTCTTTACGACATCATTATATACTTCATGGTATAGTCTTGTTATATGACATTAAAATATTTTAAACAAACTATGTGGGTTTCGATTCCTCATCTCACAGTATACGTAGGATGCCTCGTAGAAGGTTAATCACATATCTAGGACAACAAACTCTTACTTGGATGCTAATAAACTCCATAGTTTCGAAACATGGATATAAAATAAAGCATCATAAATAAATAATATAATAATATAGAACTTGTCACACACACATTTGTTCTTTTGAACTTATGGTCTTGGTCAAATTAGTAGCATAGGCATATCAATCCCTATATTAATGATTGGGATGGTTTAGATTAACATATCTTTATTCATATAATACATTTCTATCAGAAGAAATATTTCCCCCAAAATGGTAATATGATCCGGATTTCCCATTTTCTTGACCAATGTGTTTTCCCAAGCATCATTGGGCGTGAAACCCTAATTGAACACTTTCATTTGGAAAGTAGGTCTATGTCTAGTTATGGATATAGAAATTGTTGGGTGTTTCTATGGATAAATTCTACTAATATAATTGATTGTGAAACTATATTGATCACCTCAAAATAAACTATCAAACTAGAATATCTGGATGAACCAAAATAGTGAACCCAACCAGAATGAATATAGAATAATAATTGAACCTCCAAAAATCAATACTCAAACAGGAAAAAATGGTGAACAAGTTGCAAAGTCATGTAGTGATGGAATAACTAAATCACTATAGGTGTCACACACCTTGTCTCCAAAACCTGGGACACCATATGATATGGATAATCATATGTTAAAATGGTTATGGGTTGTTCCATACAATATTCTTACCTTTAATTTAAACATGAAATATGTAGTGGTAGAAATATTATTTCATATAATGTGATATATCCTTACAATATAATAGGATATATCTAGATTAATAACATGAATAAATGGATTTAGGGATCTCCAACATGAACTAAATACTTATATACATTATTACATTTTCATATATGATAACTTTTGAAATAATATTCAAAGATATTTTAGATATCTTCCAATACACTATTTTAACAGTATCTCTAATTTCAATATATATAATATAATATGAAATACCATGTGAATAACCATTTAAATCTTGTTTGGATTCACTCTAAATTAATCTAGGAGTGTCTCTCTGAGAAAAAATCAATCTCTATTCAATGAACAACAAACTGTTGTCCCATGGGCCTTTTTAGCATAAAAAAATAAGAATAATATAATACATAAATTCATGCAAAGTGAACCCTATAGGTAATAATTAGTGATACTCAAGCTACAAATGGATCCACTATGTTCTACATGAAACATATGTATCTGTATAAACATGTCCAATAGTCTTATCACATATTGACCTGAACTCTCTTACATTCCCATTTCTAAAAACAATTAATAAACATAAGACATGGATTGTGTTAATACCTTACAGAAAAATCACACATTCTAAATATCCATGTATAGACTGTCTAATTCATTAAATGAAGGACCCCGGAACACCCTAAGAGGGTATAGGTGAATCAAGTGGGAATATTTTTCTTCAAAAAAGATAGATCTTATTATCAGATTGGTAAAAACATGTTAAACCTATCAAACCATTACACAAGGTAAGACAATATAATAATTTTTCTTGGTTCCCAACTAAGGGCTAGTCATAGAAGAATACATTGATAGTGTTCCAGTCATACCAAATCCACTAATATTTACTTGTTGTGGAGTAAAAAAATTTATACATAGTCTCTATATTCCTGGAACACTTCCTTTACAATATTTTAGGGATAGTTCAATGTGTACATCATAACACTTCCATCAACTACCCCTAGCTCACTATATTGAGAAAATTCTAAATAATTTTATCGACATGAAGTTTGATTCCATAAATTGACATTAATTTATTTTTCCTTGTGTAGCATGAGACCATTCTTGCACTAAAAACCTAAATTGATGCACTATAAAATCATTGTTCACTTAATAACTAATGTTCGACACTGCTTTACATGAAGCCCCTTCATGAAGCTCACTACCTTCACGAAGCTCCCAACCTCTATGGAGAAACCAGCCTTCAAAAAGCACCCCTCCCTTCATGGACCAAACTCCACCATGAATCCCATTGATTAAATGTGAAATACCATATCATCATGAAGCACCTTTTAATAAAAATCATTGGCATCAGTCAAGACTTTTAGTCTTTTTCTATTTCTTAAGCTTGCATATAAATCCATATTTTATAATCTCCCTTAGCTTCACTAAATCAGATCATTTCCCATATCATACATGTGAGGATTAACCATAATCACAAACCATAGTCAATTTTCAGCAATAATATTCGTTGGTTCAAAAAATCTCTCCTTTGGATTTGTTGGAAATATGAAAATAAATACAATGAATCGCCAATTTCATTCAAAACCTGAAACATGTGAAAAAACACCCAACACTCTAAGTGTACTTGAGGAATGCTCAGTGTGGAAAATAGGTGGAGTAGTAATAAATTTCTCATCCCGTTGAATTCTTATATATATCCAAGATAAGCTCTGATCCTATCATAGAAGTTGTTCATGACGTGAATTGTTTCCTCATAACACATGATTCTCATTGTGTCATAGAAGCATTGTTCGCTTTGGTTCAAAAAATCGGCAACTACTTTCTCCATCCTCCCTTATCCTGAAACCAGAATACCAAAAATATTTCATTCTCACCAAACATTTAACCACTGAAAAACATTTAATTTATCCATTATCTCACTTTGTAAATAAAACCGATGTTAGGTCCAAAATGTCGAATACCCTGGGGGGTGAATCAGGGTATGATATATTAAAACATTCTCCATTTTTAATATTGTTTCGTTGTTAGAAAAAAATCAATTCTATCTTCCTCCTGTAGTAATATATGAACTGATTTGAAATCATGCACATTACACAATGATTTTTAATTGGTTCACCCCACTAGGATACATCCAAGGAGCATAAAATGACAATTTGCCAATGTACCATATTTACTAAGGATCACTGCCAATAATGAGTACAATGTTTAGGATATATCTTCTATGCCCAGGCTCACTACATTTACAATGTTTAGGGACTTCTCATAGCATTCGCAAAGTTCAATCCCTATACCTCTTTCTCTGGCTCAATATTGGTGGAAAGGTTCATCGTCTTCCTCTTCCTTTTCTCACTGCTCTTTGAATGGAATCCACTCACAGTTTATCGACTTTTAGGTCAAACATACTTTTTGGACACATTGGTCCCTTTATTTTCATGAATTTTGCATCCTCAACTATTAGTTGATTGTCTGTTGAAGTCTTGATTTTATGTGTAGATGAATTCCACCTTCCTAAGTACTGTTTGGTAGTGGAAAATACTTTTGTAAACTGAATTGAAGATTTCAAAAGCTTCATGTTCAAATCGCAAACTACCTCGTCTCTCCCATGTACTGAGTACTAGGTTTGGTACGCAAACCTCTTACTCAGCGTACTATTGCCTCTTCGGTGAAACTCCTCTGTCCGTGGACTACCTCTTCCTTCACTATCGCATATAGCTACCATGTACCGGCTCCACAAACCTCCTCTATGAAACCCCTCTTTTCCATGAATTCTTCTTTTTTATCGGACTTCCTTCGCTTCCATGTATAGGAACCCCCCTCCACTTACAACTTGTGGAACACTCCCTCTCTCATAACAGTGATTCCTCCTCTGTATACTAAGCCGAATCCTTCCACGTACCAGAATTCTTTACGGATTAAGAATTCCTGCAAACACCTTCTGTAGAATCACTTTTGTGTGAACCACTTCATCCTTCACGAACCACTTCAGCCTTCAAGAACCACTTCAACCTTTGATAACAACATCAACCCTTGTGAACTTACTTTGGCCTTTGATGAAATCTCGGAGCAAAATATTTTCTCTAATGAAGTTCATTATCCAAAGAAATCGGTAGTATTATATTTCTTATAGAGGAAATGATACCTTCTTAATATGCTAAATCTATATTTACCAAATCTTGATATGATACATACACCACCACTTACCGATTCTTCAGACACCCTGAACCACAAGCCATCTGTGAACCATTTTCCTATGCGCTACATGTATCACCTTTGCTCTTATGCGGTCGACATCCTCCACTGACTTTATCCCATCCATGTTCCGCACTTCCGCTCAGCCACGAACCATTTTTGATTCTGTGAACCACATTTGAATATCATTCTAGCTGTTTGGTACGTGTCCACGTACCATCACCGTACATGGTACGTGGTCCCTAGGAAACTATGCCACCTTAAAAACTTGTCTTCAGAAAACACCAACCATACTCATTTGCGGTCATCTGGATTTGTCAAAAAATACAATCACACCCCAAACATTCTGAGGGGACTCGTTGAGGGATTTTTTTTCCAACAACTAAAGATTAGTTTTGTACATAATAGGGATCAAAACACACTCCCCATAGATCGTATCTCTCCTATAAACCTACATTACTTCCAAAAACATATTAAAAATTTTAATACAACTATAAAGATGGGAACACTAGTAACCTCCCCATACACTAGTATGTGGATGAACACTGAGGTTCATCCAATGTCTCTGAAACAAATGTTCTGACAAAAGCATGGTCAGAATACCAACCACTTGATTATCATTTCCAAAATGATCCACTTTAATAATGCCTTGTTCAAATTATTCCATGATGAAGTGTTATCTGATTTCAAGATGTTTCGTATGATATTACTAAAAATTATTCATCATATGATCAATTTCACTCTTGTTATCATAGTGATTTTCCATGGGATCTTTCACATCATCATAAATATCATTTAGTTCTTACTTAATCTAACGTAACTGAGTGAAAGCCTTTGTAGTAGAGATACATTAATCCTTATCAATACTAATAGAAGTATTATCCTATTTTTTACCCAACCATCGCACACATTTATTGATAATAAAAAAATCATCATGACTTGTGGAATTTCAATCAATAACATCTCCATACTAGTTAGCATGAGAAAACGCTGATATTTCATTACTTCATCCAGTAGGGAATCATATGCCATAATTGTGAGTACCTTGAATGTAACTCGTAATTTTTTTTACTTCTATGAAGTGTTATACCATCATATTACTTTTAGGGAAGGCCACAAATCATGTTTAAAATCCAATATCTGGTTGTGTCACTTTTAGTTACAATAAACTTCAAATGATCCTTTTGTACATTGTGTGATCGAGAAGATGTCGCATCCTCGTGATTTCCTAGTTTTGTCCCAATCACAATCGAAGTGGACATTGGTTTTGAATCATTCATATTGAATTTATTTAGTAACTCACTTTTATAATTTCCCTGAGAAATAAAAGTGTGGTGTTTCCTCTGAATCACTTGCATCCCTAAGAAGTATGGAAGTTAACCAATCATAAGAAACTCAAATTATGATTTCATGTGATTGGAAAATTCATCCACTGATCTCTTCCTGATTTCACGAAAAATAATATCATACACATACTGAAAAACCATAAATTGATCTTCCTTCGAGTTCATCACATAGATATTATGATCTACTCCTCCTCTTAAATTCGAGCTTCTTTAAATAAGAATATTTTTAGAAATACCATGAGCATAGAGCCTGTTTCAGAACAAATAATGGATTCCTTAATCATCAAACCTTCATTTCATCTATACCAATTTGAAAATACACTGGTTGTTAAAAATAGACTTCTTTTTCATGAAAACCATTCAAGAAATCTATTTTGACATCTATTTGATGCACTTTGTGTCATATTTGAATTAACATGGAAAGGAAAAGCCTGATCAACTCAAGTCATGCCACTAGAGAAAATGTTTATTTAACATCAACACCTTAAATATGTCAATATCATTTTCACACCAATAAAATATTATTTATGATCACATTACATTTCTAATCAAATTTATTCTTAAAGATCCACTTTGTACTAATAAAATTGTGACTTTTGGGTCTGGTAACAAGATCTCATGTCTAGTTGTTATTAATATGATCTAACTATACATTAATAGTTTTAACCCATGATTCATCCTTTGAAAATTATTCCAATGAGGATGGTTCCACAACTGATTGAAAGAAAGATCATGAATTACTCATCATTCTTCTTGTTTGTGTTGGTACTGTCCAATCCCCAATGATGTTAGATTAATAAATCAATGATCTTCGATTTATCCACTAAGGTTCCAAATAATTTTCTTCAACCATGGTTTCTGCTTCAAATTATTCTTCTAAATGAACATCATGTTGTGTCCCCTAAATTTTTTGAATGCCTTACTCTACTTCTGTATTTGGATATGTTCCATGTCCATATTCTTCCTCATATTCCATCATATCAGTGTAATAATTCCTTGAGGCATTTGTGTTCTTATCATCACTGTTCTTCACATCACTGATTTCCTAAATCATTTCAAGATGATTATGAAAAAAAATGTAGGGTTTTATCTTCATTTAATATATTTGAAATATTCCTTATTCTATAGAATAACCATACTTCCCTCCATTTCCATCTTTGTTTTTGATGAAGCATTTACTTCAAAAAACACAAAAATGCTTCAAAGATGGATTCCTTCTTTGACACAACTCATATGGAATATTAAATTCTCCCAGAAAAATCTCTATTTTATTTGGGTATACATTGTATCCTAAATAATATATTTCCAGTAATAGAGAGGGATAAAACTTTGAATTATCATAGTTCTGAACATAATGTTCACCTATCGATTCCTATGCTCAACAACTCCATTTTATGATTGAGTTCTCACAGAAACCACTGCATGTTTTATTCAATGTTTCTCCAGGTAATATTTAAATTCAATGGTTGCATATTCACCTACATTATAAGACAACAAAAATTTCGTTGTCTTTATAGTATCATTCTCATCCTTTCGGCGATATGTTTTCATGCAATCAAGCACATTTATTCTTCTATGTCTAACCATCAAACAAGACATTCTACTAAAATAATCAATAAAAATGAAGTACCTCTATTCATATGTTCTAGAAACATTTATAGGTCCACAAAAATCTATGTGGATGAGATGAAGGATATTTGATTCCCTCTTATTCTATAGGAGAAATGAACTACATACCAACTATCCTCATATGAAAAAATAAAAACTATTCTCCCATTCACATTTCAGAGGAGGGATATCCATGATGGTATTCAGTTTAGATATCTTTTCCAAGCACTATCGATTAATTTAACGCAAAAATCAGTGAAAAAAGATATTTTATTCTTCAACTGTCATGTAACAAATGTTCTCTTTACTATCAACCTGATATAAATTTCCATCTTCTCTGCATCCTTTCATGGGGGAATTCCATGTCCTTTCTTTTATAGTGAACCCATTTTAATTTCTTGTTAGTATAAGTCCTGAGTCACATATTTGGCTCATAATGAATATATTATGGCTCAAAACATCCACAAGAATAACTTTGGTTTTCTTAAGCTCATTACGTTCTAGTTCAGTAATCGCACTACCTTTGATCTTAAAAGCACCATCATTACTAAACCTGATTGTTCCATAAACCTTTTTCATTACATTCTTCAATAAATATGCATTTTCCATCACATAGGATGAGTATCTACTATCAAGAATCTAGGTGATACTATTATTTTTAGCTATGAATGTGACATCAGTAAGATTGGATTTCTTAGCATTGTTCTATTCCTCCCATGAGAATAAGTTCATCATAATCACACTCATCTTCCACATGAGAAAATATTTTTGTGAGAGAAACACTATATAGTTGTAAATTATTGGTTTTTCTCTGATTTCTATATGAATTGTTCAAGCATTTCATCTTCCTGAAATAAACAGTATTATGGTGAAAGTTACAAAAATGAAATAAATATCCATAAAAATTATTTATTGTATAAGAAGTATAATATGAATTCATACATTTTTATTTTCTTCCAATATCTTATCCTTTCAAATATCTAATTTCATCTTCATAGTATGACATTGTATGGTCCAGATAGCCACAAAATTGACATTTCATAAGAGGAAATGTTTTCTCACTTATGTTTCTCCCCATGTCACCTTTATTAGGAAAAAGGAGTGACTGACAATGATTTATAGAAATTTGTGGATAGTTTTTATTTCTATTATCATTTTAATTCTGGGAATCCTTTGTTAAGAATTCATGCGACTATACGATATGTCCAACTTTCATATTCCCTTTATTTTGGTTCATCTTGTTTCTATCCTTCAATGTTTCAGCATTAAACCCAATTACACTTTTTCTCGTTCATGTGGATATATGATCATACAATCCCTTCAATACTCTTCCATAACCATGATTGAATCTCTTTTTTAGGTTATAATTTGGGAATATTTCAATCTATATTTTCTTATTTTTTTCCTTTGAATTTTATTCACTTTTAATTTTACTCCTAAGAGTAAATATTTCTTCATAAACACCCTCAAAAGTATTGTATTTCACCTCCAATATGGATGTATGGTCATTTATGAACTTTTATAGTTATTCAATTATGAAAATTCGTTCTACTACATCATCTAAAATTTCAACATTTGTTGACTAATTTTCAATACTTCTTCTTGTTGCTTAATTTTTGCTTCAAGCCGATCAAAATATTTTGATGATTCTCCCGAAACAAATTTCTACTTTTTTCATTAGTTACATTGATTATGTTGATTTAAAAGAGAATACTTAAGTTGAAACATGTGATCATTATCATTAATCAACTGATTATCTATATGTTTATCTTTTGGTGATTCTGAATTTTCAACTATAGCCATCATAGATGTGTGAGTTGTAGATTTAAACACTGGTTCTTCTTCCTCAATGAATTCATAATCATCGTCTTGATTTTTACAAAAAACTCTTCCTCAGTACTTTTGTTCCATATTTGATGTCCCCCTTTTAGAAAAACCTTTTATGGGGCTTTTTTGAATTTCCTAATTTACTTTCATCGTCATCGATCTTCCTTGAGCACCGAGAGGCAATGTTCCTAACTCTACCAAAATGAAAACTGGCCAATGTAATATTTCTTTTAAATATCCCTTTTCCTCTCATGAATATCTTTAAAATAAGGGAAACAATTTTATCTTCCTCATTATCTTTATAAACTTTATCTCTAGGAAACTCAACGTTTTCAATGGAATTAATAGCCATTTACATTCTTACTCGAGTCATTGTATCTTCAGTTTTAACTCTCATTCAATATTCCACCGGACTGCTTAGCAGAACATCCAAGGAATGTTTTGAAATATTCCTTTCCTCAAGGGTTGAAAATTCTATATTGATGAGAGGTGGAAGATTTCTAAAAATTTTATTCCTAATGTCAATGTATTTAATTTCTTTACCAAGCCCTTAAATTTATCCTAGAACTTCACTAATTCAATTATAAAATATATCTTATTTTTTAGTAGGATTCATTTTCAGATAATCAAACCTCTTGTGAAGGACTTGTTATTTTTCCTCATTAACTTTGTTGTAGCCTTCATATATATTCACCTATTTTTCCCACAATTATTTTGCAGATGTACAACTCATCACCATTAGATATATTTTACCAAAAAGATCTATGTTGATGGAATTATATGCATTAGTATCTACATCAAGCAGTTTATTATCTCTATCAGTCATAGAAAGCCCTGTTGGATCAATTACCTATATTACTTTTGTAGTGGAAAAGAGTACTTCTATTCTAAGAGATCTTGGAAGAGACCTCATCCCATTCTTCCATATCTAAATGTTACTTCCATGAAAGAGGGGTACCCCTTGAATTTAACTAAATTATCCATGACAACAAAGAAGGACTGATTTGAAACCTAAAACATTTATTCTCTAATACCACTTGAAGGACATCAGAACACCATGAGAGGGGAGGGGTGAATTAGGGTGTCAATGTTTTATTAAAAAGAGACATGTCTTGTTCCCACATTATTAGGAACCTGTTAAACCTACCAAACAATCACACACAAGGAGAGAACAAAACAAATTTACTTAGTTAACCACTAAGGACTAGACCAAGGAGCATACACTGATAGTGTTTTGATCATACCAAAATCCAAAAATCATAACTATTTGTAGATCATATAAGTTTACACATAGTCACTATATTTTAGGAACACTTCCTTTACAATATTTTAGGGATAGATCACTGCGTTCCTCATAACACATGCATTGAATCCCACTAGCTCATTACATTGAGAAAAGTTTAATATAGTTTATCGAAATGACGGCCGCATCAATGAATTAACATTAAATTAATTTTACATGTCAATAATGAGACACTTATTTCCCCACAAAGTCGAATTGATTCACTATGGAAGAATTATTCACATAATAACTGTTGTTCAATAGTAATTTTCCTAAAGATCAATCACAAATACCACTACCGTCTTGAAGATTCATTCCTTCATGGAGAAAACTACCTTCTTGAAGAACCCAAGCCTAAACAAACCAAACTCCTTCCTGAAGCACACTGGTTCAATGTGGAATATGCTATCATCTCGAAGCACCATTTAATAAAAATAATTGGCATCAGTCAAGACATAAATTCTTTTCATTTTCTCAAGCTTGCGTAGAAATGAATATTTTTGAAGCTCCCTTATCTTTGTTAAATCATATCATTTCTATATTTTCCATGAAAAACTAGTCCCATGTGAATGGAATTAGCCTCATGTCTATTGGATCATCCATTTTCAATACTCCACCACCTATTTGTGGATTTTATATATCTGTCAAAATCATCTTCACATATATCCTTATATCGTGATGCTCCTTATAAATTCATTATTTGTGATGCTCGTTGTAACAGCCCAAGATTTTATGAAAAATATTCTTTTTTATTTTACTAATGTCTTGTGTTATACGCTACACCAAAAGGAGCTTGCATAACACGCATCCTTGACTTGCCTTGCATTACACGCAATCGCAACCTTCCTCGATAGCGTGTGTGGTACGTAATCCTGAGTTTCACGAAACAATGATATGCTATTAAAATATTATTAAAACAAGCCGTTATGAATAGTAATAACCACTTTTTAAAATTCTGTAAATCTTATATTTCAAAATGAACTTCATTTTTGGATTCGGAGTATCGAATTTAGCCTAAGGTGAAATTTTGGTACATTTCGGATAACTTTCATATTCTGATGAATAGTAAAAATTACTAAATTATAATTAAAAAACAACTTTTTTAATCGAAATAATTAATAGTGATAAATTATTAATTTGAGTAGTTTTAAAGTATATTTAGAATATATTTTTACAATTTAATACAATGTTGGTCATTGGATGTAATTTCACATTTAAACTAGACATAAACAAGTGTCAATCTTTTGATAGATATTGTTTCTTAAAAACACGCTATTTGTTTTAACAGCGGGATTTAATTATAAAATTAATTAATTCAACTTTTATGTTATGAATTTGGTAAAATAGACTTCATTTTTGAATTCGGAATATGAAATATAGCTTCGGATGAAATTTTGGCATTGTTCTGAAAAACATCAATTTTTGATGAATAGTGAAACTACTAAGTGGTAGGTTAAAAACTGAATTTTGCATAAAACTTAATTTTACCGCTTCTGTGAATGGAATTTCGAAAATCCGAGACACACGGTTAATATCAAGGACTAAAATGTGATTCAATGAGATGAAAATAATTTTTTGGTGAATAGTAACTTTTTACTTTTTTTTACCACGGTAAATAGTAAATAGGGTAACTAAGGGTAAATATGATAATAATATTACCCTAACACATGTCCTAATTCTATTGGACAAGTGTAATGCGACCAAAAACAAACTTAGGAATAAAATATGACCATTTAGGCCCACTTGGATTAGATTAGGACATTTATTATTAATTTATTTAAAGAAGGGTTAAAATAGTTAAAATCAAAGTTTAATAAGTAAACCATTTTTAATATGGGGTTATACATAAGATAAATTCGACTATAAATATTCATTAAAAAGCTAAAAAGATTTCCTACATTATGGTATTTTATTTGTAATTTTTAGACATCAAATAATATAATTTATTTATGACACCAAGATGATGCAGTAATTATCTTATTTATGAAATATTGACATAATTGATAATATAAATACCAAAATAAATGTAATTTAAGACTTTTTATGAATTCCACTAATTTTCTAGGTTACTAAGATATATTATTGTTGATTTAATCAACTTGGTTCGAACATATAATTCTGTTATGACTTTCAAAAAAATCATATATCAAATAGTGTCAAAATTGACACAAAAGAGTTTTTAAATAAAATATTATATTATTAATTGTTATTTTATTCCTAAAAATCTAAGGTTCGGCCAAATGACTTAGATAAGGATATATGTATTAATAATATACAATTTGGGGTTCGTTTGGCATGTTATAGTAAGTGTATTAACCATATAGTGAAAGAAAACAAAAAGACACGGTAAAAGTTAAATTATTTAACTTAGAGTTAAATCTAATTGATAAGGTTAAAATAAGAACCTAAACTTGTATAAATCTTATTGGTTGATAGTATTTCGACCCATCCCCACTTTATCTTCGAAATAAGACCCTTTGGAACCATTATAAACCGATTTTGACTTTAATATAAAATAATATTTTGAGATATTCCTAAGGTGCCCCTCTCCTCCCCTATAAAAGGACACCTCCTCCCCCTCCTCCTCACACCAATTTGAGCACTCAAGCTCGGCCAACCCCTGACAATTTCTCCTTTCCACTTCCCTAGCAACATCCTAGAGGTTCTGGTCTTCCTCAAAGTCCAATTTTAGTGCCCTAAGAGGAGGTCTCAAAGAGGCACTTCAAAGAAGAGGTAATTACCGTTACCAATTCTTTCATCTTTATTTCTTCTTCCACTTCTTCTTCTTAGGTTTTTTCATTATGAAGTAATAACATAAGTATCACTCATATACTGATATGTTATTATAAGTATGAAACAACCCTATTTCACCATCTATCCATCCTACGGAAAAAGAAATCACCGCGCGTGCGTACGTACAGAATACCGTCTCCACGCCGTGGTGTAATCTATTTTCCACCACCACCTTACATGGATGGGTATAATGGTGTAAAGAATAACTATACATAGTTATTACAACATCATATTGATTCTGATATATTGTATAATCCACTCCAATTCAATTCAATATTTATAGAAATGATATCATCGCTCGTGCGTACGTACGGAATACCGTCTCCACGACGCGATGAGATTCATTCTCCATGTTAACCATTTAAGAATGATTATAATGTATATATAAGAAATAATAATGAAATATATGACATTATAAAGCTACTGGATTTATGTATATATATACATATGTATGTCATCTACTTACTTCCATTTCAAGACAATAAGGAAAGGAAAACAGCGTTCATGCGTACGTACGGACTACCGTCTCCATGAACGGTGTTTTTCATTTTATTTATCTACCTATTATATATATATATATATATACTGAATATATATGATATATAAATCATATTTTATATTCTGGAAGTAAGTAAATCATGATATAAGTAATAATGATGTCAAGAACAACAAGTCAAAACACCTACGATAAATGAAACGATTTTACCCAAAACGCTTCTTTAACATGGAATTTACAAAAGAACGGGTAATATAATGTCATAAGTGAACCATATATGATATCATAACAATGAATATGATTCTTTAATAAGTTAATAACATGATTTAAATCATTATACAGGAGGTTTGGACACTTACAAAGCAAGTCGGACCTAAGGTAAGGGAAATATCACAATCTCATTTTTATCCGAGATTGTTTATTCGTAAGTATTTACTGGGGTGTATTTTATCATCCACATCAATGTTTACTCAATATGTAATATTATTTCCATCCACCTAAAATTGTTTAAATCCATTTTTACCCTTCGGTGAGTTTTTAGTAATACGTATGAAAGGAATCTTTTGTCGTTTTTCGTACGAGGTACTTTTTGACTTTTCCGACAAAAGTACGAAGAATGTTTTTTTAACTTATACGGCACGAACGGATTTCTACTGTTTTATAAAGCCTTATTTTAATGAAGCTTCCTCTAAAAGATTTCATGACTATTTTCAATAAAATCTATTTCTTTTAAAATTGAATGATGTTTTGTGAAAAGAAATTGATTTTGAAGAAGAAAGGATATTTTCCTCAAGAATTCAATTCAAGTGTTTTATCAAAATTATTTTCCATCTAAGATAATAAAGGGTTCTGTTTCTATCCATATTTTTACATTGATTTGACTATGTTGTGATGGAATTATGTTTATGAATTCCTTTATCTTATATGAATTGATTTATGATGTCATGATGTTTCAAGAATGCCATTTTTGTTACATGTGTTATGCGATGATGTATGTGTTATGATTATGTGGCACACATAAGAAAGGATTCATTATAAGATGGGTGGGACCTATATCTCCCTCCAATGCATTGGGTAATGATTTTATATCTCATGAGATAGACATGGCTGGAACGGAAGGTTATTTCGGTTCAGTGATACAGGACTGAAACGAGGAGTGAACTCGGTTCAGAAAGGGACTTTGTCCACTAAGATAGTCTTGGAAATGAGTCATGACTAACAAGAAATGATTTTCCATGATTATGTGTGCATGCCACAAAGTTTCAAGTTTTATGTTATGATTATGGGGATCTCATTTTCACTTCTATGATTTATCCCTTGTTATGATATTATGAGCTCTTTTGCAGGTTAAGATTTCCAAAAAAGCTATGTTCTTTTGTATATGATGTGATTGATATTTCTTTTGTTTACCCTTACTAAGCATTTGAGCTCACCCGTTTATGTTTTCTTTTCCCCAGGATATAAAGAAAGGTTTATAGGTAAAAAAAAGGGAAGATCTTTATGGGAGATATTGAAGATCTTTCACCACGATTAGAAGATTACGTTCCGAGTTTCCAAAGACACTAAACTATTACGATCCTTGTGTGTGTGTTTTTGTTATGTACTAAGTATTCCGCAAAAGTAATGTAATGTCCATGTACGATAAGCTTCGGGTCTCTACAGTTGGTATCAGAGCAAAGGTTTAGTCAACCTTTGGAAACTATGATGCGAAAACGTTAGTGAGATCCCTAGAGATATTTCTAAGGTATGTCTAGGGATGTCCCTACGGATAAGTATACGTATAGGTTATAGTAATAGAATTACGCTAACGATCATAGAATTAAACTTAAGGTGTTAGATATTGAAGGTACTCCCCCTTTATTATGTTGTTTTCCCTATCATGATTTTTTCCTCTCACACTATTCTTTTTGGGTTTTAGACGATGGCTGGAACCCGAAGGAACCGTGTTGATCAATGCAATGGACAATGCAATGATTGCCCTCCTGAACAAACAAATGTTATGGGAGATGGAGTGCAAAATCTTATTTCTATACTTACACAAGCTATGAATCATTCTGGACTTCCAAATGAGCAGAGAAGGGAACAATATTCTATTGAGTCCTTCATGAGGCAACGTCCACCTTCTTTCAGTGGGTCTTCTGATCCACTTGTGGCTGAACAATGGATCAGTACTACTGAAAAGATATTTTCAGTTCTTCAATGTTCTGATCATGATAAAGTCATCTTAGCAGTATATCGTTTGGAAGGTGAAGCTGATCAATGGTGGAATCTTATCATGAATACGAGGCCAAGAGATGAAATTGAGTCCATGGAATGGGACGAGTTCAAGAACTTGTTTTTCAGTAAGTACTTCCCTCGTATTCTTCGAACAAAGATGGAGAAAGAGTTTCTTGAACTGAAGCAAAGGGACGATGAATCTGTTGGTACCTATGAAGCAAATTTTACAAGACTTGCAAGGTATGCTTCTGGAATTATCATCCAACCTGAAAGTAAAGTTGATCGATTTTTCAGTGGCTTAAAACCAAGTCTTCGAAGGGAATTAGCTATAAGAGACTTCAGTAGCTATGAAGAAATTGTGTGTTGTGCTATCAAGGTAGAAATGGAAGTTGGTGTTACATATCCATCTCATGGTTTTGACAAGAAACGAAAGATGGAGTTCAAGGAGAAATCTCAGAATAATGGTGAAAAGAAGATGAATGTTTCCTTATGCACAAAGTGTGGAAAGAAGCATGGTGGAGATTGTCTTAAAGGGACTAGAAAATGTTTTAAGTGTGGAAAAGAAGGTCATCGAGCAGCTGAGTGTCGAAGTAATGGAAAAAGGGTTTCTAATGATGTGAATAAAGCAAACACTGTAGAGAACGCACCGCCAACACTTCAATGCTTCAAGTGCAAGGAAATGGGGCATTATGCTAATAATTGCCCTAATCCAAGGGTTAGTGATGATCAACATGAGCAACCACTGAAGGCAAAGGACAAAGGGAAATCACATGCGATCACTATTGGCAATGTTGAATATGACAACGATGTGGTGGAATGATTAAGTGTTTATGTAATGGGATAATGTTGTATCATTGAGTATTGCAATATTTATTGATGTGGTATTCAAAGTGATTGAGATATTTTTTGGAAATAAGATGATATGCGCATAATGAAGACGAGAAAATGAAATGTTTAATAGTATTCATGAGCTCATGATTGATATAAGGACTAAGTGATATCATGGTTTGAGTATATAGAATTTTGAGGATTTTGGTATGTGGAAAGTGTTAACTTTTAACTGCACTCATGTTTTCACTAAGGTATTCAAGAGAATACACGATTAAGGACTTTGAATGTTTGGAATGTGACCAACAAGACATATCTTATGATATGTGGGGATCAACGACAGTATTAAATCTCTGGTAATCGAGGTCACTATATTATGAGAGTGGACTGCAGTATTATGTATAAGCCTAAAGATTAGACTGGATTATGTTGGACATAAGTTAGTATTGTTTAAGGATAGAATATTTTCGATATTATTGATGGGATGTTATAGTAACGTAGTTTTAGAAAAAGGACAACCTGCAGGACGGGCGACAGCCCATCGCTTCGGACAAGGCTGTAGGAATCGAACCCACAACCGAAGTGCGACTGGCCTTTATCGCCTACCACTGGCCTACAGGAAGTCCCTGTTTAGTAGAAACTAGTTTTATTATATTAAGCAGTATGATATATGAAGTATAAGTCCATTTTAGAAACCATATGTGATTAATCTCACTATAGATCGACTTATGTATATAATTTTTACTAACCTTTTGTTTGAGACAGATGGAATGACTCGTCATTCTATCACATGATCTGCTAACACTTCACGAATAATAAATTCAACTTCATTTATTTAAGAGATGAAGTAGAAATTGTTCAAGGCACGAACAAAAGTGAGATTGTACCAAAATAAAGTAAGTATTTATTCTAAGAAAATTTTCAACTTTAGGGAAATGATCTTGAAAACCAAAAAAATGTTGTCCTAGTGATCTTATACCTGATGAATCAGATGGTACCTTATATCATCACAAATCTATGGATTTGTGATTACTGGCTTTTCCATAGCCATGTTCTCTACCACTCTCCATCAGAACATGATGGTTAGATTTCTCTTCCATATCCATATTTTCACCTATGTGGAAACCCAGTGATTAGTTTATTTGGGTAATCGTTACATTTCATACTTTAGTTTTTAAAGCCAAGTTTTGGTATTCCCTTTTACGATGTGGGATTCTATTAAAGAAACTTTCGAATAGTAAACCATTTATAACCCCGACGAATTTCGAGGGCGAAATTCATTTTAAGGGGGGTAGAATGTAACAGCCCAAGATTTTATGAAAAATATTCTTTTTTATTTTACTAATGTCTTGTGTTATACGCTACACCAAAAGGATCTTGCATAACACGCATCCTTGACTTGCCTTGCATTACACGCAATCGCAACCTTCCTCGATAGCGTGTGTGGTACGTAATCCTGCGTTTCACGAAACAATGATATGCTATTAAAATATTATTAAAACAAGCCGTTATGAATAGTAATAACCACTTTTTAAAATTCTGTAAATCTTATATTTCAAAATGAACTTCATTTTTGGATTCGGAGTATCGAATTTAGCCTAAGGTGAAATTTTGGTACATTTCGGATAACTTTCATATTCTGATGAATAGTAAAAATTACTAAATTATAATTAAAAAACAACTTTTTTAATCGAAATAATTAATAGTGATAAATTATTAATTTGAGTAGTTTTAAAGTATATTTAGAATATATTTTTACAATTTAATACAATGTTGGTCATTGGATGCAATTTCACATTTAAACTAGACATAAACAAGTGTCAATCTTTTGATAGATATTGTTTCTTAAAAACACGCTATTTGTTTTAACAGCGGGATTTAATTATAAAATTAATTAATGCAACTTTTATGTTATGAATTTGGTAAAATAGACTTCATTTTTGAATTCGGAATATGAAATATAGCTTGGGATGAAATTTTGGCATTGTTCTGAAAAACATCAATTTTTGATGAATAGTGAAACTACTAAGTGGTAGGTTAAAAACTGAATTTTCCATAAAACTTAATTTTACCGCTTCTGTGAATGGAATTTCGAAAATCCGAGAGACACGGTTAATATCAAGGACTAAAATGTGATTCAATGAGATGAAAATAATTTTTTGGTGAATAGTAACTTTTTACTTTTTTTTACCACGGTAAATAGTAAATAGGGTAACTAAGGGTAAATATGATATTAATATTACCCTAACACATGTCCTAATTCTATTGGACAAGTGTAATTCGACCAAAAACAAACTTAGGAATAAAATATGACCATTTAGGCCCACATGGATTAGATTAGGACATTTATTATTAATTTATTTAAAGAAGGGTTAAAATAGTTAAAATCAAAGTTTAATAAGTAAATAATTTTTAATATGGGGTTATACATAAGATAAATTCGACTATAAATATTCATTAGAAATCTAAAAAGATTTACTACATGATGGTATTTTATTTGTAATTTTTAGACATCAAATAATATAATTTATTTATGACACAAAGATGATGCAGTAATTATCTTATTTATGAAATATTGACATAATTGATAATATAAATACCAAAATAAATGTAATTTAAGACTTTTTATGAATTCCACTAATTTTCTAGGTTACTATGATATATTATTGTTGATTTAATCAACTTGGTTCGAACATATAATTCTGTTATGACTTTCAAAAAAATCATATATCAAATAGTGTCAAAATTGACACAAAAGAGTTTTTAAATCAAATATTATATTATTAATTGTTATTTTATTCCAAAAAATCTAAGGTTCGGCCAAATGACTTAGATAAGGATATATGTATTAATAATATACAATTTGGGGTTCGTTTGGCATGTTATAGTAAGTGTATTAACCATATAGTGAAAGAAAACAAAAAGACACGGTAAAAGTTAAATTATTTAACTTAGAGTTAAATCTAATTGATAAGGTTAAAATAAGAACCTAAACTTGTCTAAATCTTATTGGTTGATAGGATTTCGACCCATCCCCACTTTATCTTCGAAATAAGACCCTTTGGAACCATTATAAACCGATTTTGACTTTAATATAAAATAATATTTTGAGATATTCCTAAGGTGCCCCTCTCCTCCCCTATAAAAGGACACCTCCTCCCCCTCCTCCTCACACCAATTTGAGCACTCAAGCTCGGACAACCCCTGCCAATTTCTCCTCTCCACTTCCCTAGCAACATCCTAGAGGTTCTGGTCTTCCTCAAAGTCCAATTTTAGTGCCCTAAGAGAAGGTCTCAAAGAGGCACTTCAAAGAAGAGGTAATTACCGTTACCAATTCTTTCATCTTTATTTCTTCTTCCACTTCTTCTTCTTAGGTTGTTTCATTATGAAGTAATAACATCAGTATCACTAATATACTGATATGTTATTATAAGTATGAAACAACCCTATTTCACCATCTATCCATCCTACGGAAAAAGAAATCACCGCGCGTGCGTACGTACGGAATACCGTCTCCACGCCGTGGTGTAATCTATTTTCCACCACCACCTTACATGGATGGGTATAATGGTGTAAAGAATAACTATACATAGTTATTACAACATCATATTGATTCTGATATATTGTATAATCCACTCCAATTCAATTCAATATTTATAGAAATGATATCATCGCTCGTGCGTACGTACGGAATACCGTCTCCACGACGCGATGAGATTCATTCTCCATGTTAACCATTTAAGAATGATTATAATGTATATATAAGAAATAATAATGAAATATATGACATTATAAAGCTACTGGATTTATGTATATATATACATATGTATGTCATCTACTTACTTCCATTTCAAGACAATAAGGAAAGGAAAACAACGTTCATGCGTACGTACGGACTACCGTCTCCATGAACGGTGTTTTTCATTTTATTTATCTACCTATTATATATATATATATATACTGAATATATATGATATATAAATCATATTTTATATTCTGGAAGTAAGTAAATCATGATATAAGTAATAATGATGTCAAGAACAACAAGTCAAAACACCTACGATAAATGAAACGATTTTACCCAAAACGCTTCTTTAACATGGAATTTACAAAAGAACGGGTAATATAATGTCATAAGTGAACCATATATGATATCATAACAATGAATATGATTCTTTAATAAGTTAATAACATGATTTAAATCATTATACAGGAGGTTTGGACACTTACAAAGCAAGTCGGACCTAAGGTAAGGGAAATATCACAATCTCATTTTTATCCGAGATTGTTTATTCGTAAGTATTTACTGGGGTGTATTTTATCATCCACATACATGTTTACTCAATATGTAATATTATTTCCATCCACCTAAAATTGTTTAAATCCATTTTTACCCTTCGGTGAGTTTTTAGTAATACGTATGAAAGGAATCTTTTGTCGTTTTTCGTACGAGGTACTTTTTGACTTTTCCGACAAAAGTACGAAGAATGTTTTTTTTAACTTATACGGCACGAACGGATTTCTACTGTTTTATAAATCCTTATTTTAATGAAGCTTCCTCTAAAATATTTCATGACTATTTTCAATAAAATCTCTTTCTTTTAAAATTGAATGATGTTTTGTGAAAAGAAATTGATTTTGAAGAAGAAAGGATATTTTCCTCAAGAATTCAATTCAAGTGTTTTATCAAAATTATTTTCCATCTAAGATAATAAAGGGTTCTGTTTCTATCCATATTTTTACATTGATTTGACTATGTTGTGATGGAATTATGTTTATGAATTCCTTTATCTTATATGAATTGATTTATGATGTCATGATGTTTCAAGAATGCCATTTTTGTTACATGTGTTATGCGATGATGTATGTGTTATGATTATGTGGCACACATAAGAAAGGATTCATTATAAGATTGGTGGGACCTATATCTCCCTCCAATGCATTGGGTAATGATTTTATATCTCATGAGATAGACATCGCTGGAACGGAAGGTTATTTCGGTTCAGTGATACAGGACTGAAACGAGGAGTGAACTCGGTTCAGAAAGGGACTTTGTCCACTAAGATAGTCTTGGCAATGAGTCATGACTAACAAGAAATGATTTTCCATGATTATGTGTGCATGCCACAAAGTTTCAAGTTTTATGTTATGATTATGGGGATCTCATTTTCACTTCTATGATTTATCCCATGTTATGATATTATGAGCTCTTTTGCAGGTTAAGATTTCCAAAAAAGCTATGTTCTTTTGTATATGATGTGATTGATATTTCTTTTGTTTACCCTTACTGAGCATTTGAGCTCACCCTTTTATGTTTTCTTTTCCCCAGGATATAAAGAAAGGTTTATAGGTAAAAAAAAAAGGGAAGATCTTTATGGGAGATATTGAAGATCTTTCACCACGATTAGAAGATTACGTTCCGAGTTTCCAAAGACACTAAACTATTACGATCCTTGTGTGTGTGTTTTTGTTATGTACTAAGTATTCCGCAAAAGTAATGTAATGTCCATGTACGATAAGCTTCGGGTCTCTACACTCGTCATAACAACTAGGCTTTCCATCAAGATCTTTCATAATGGTTTTTCTAACCATAGATATTTCTTTCACCAACCCCAATGCTCTGATTCTTTGCCAATTGAGATGTTTTTAGATGTCTCTTAGATCACTCTCAATAATATTTGTTCCTTTGAAAAACACCACTCAAGAATCCCATCTTCACAAAACTCAAAACATTTCAATATTTTCTTAACCCTTTTATGGAAATAAACTTTTCCCAATGAAATCCATCTTCTAAATTTGGTACTCCAAAACTTGTTCAAACACTAGAAAATGATGACACCTTCAATACTGTTATCGGATTGAACTATAATATCCATTATATTATAAACTCCATGATATTCGATATGTGGATTGACAATAAACACAAACCATACTCCATTTCCCGCAATGAGAATCATTGGTTCCAACATTTAGCAAATCACATTTTATTCATATTTATAGATGAGTACATCACAGGTCCCTCACCTATGTTGATAAGAACATCATATGTACTATTTAGATAAATCCACACACTCCCTATTATATATCAATCGAGGGTAAATATGTGAGACTTGTCACATGAGAGGAAAAATCCCAACATCATTGAGCTCAAAATGATGACATGATAAAAAAACACACCCAATATCCCATGATTAGCTAAGAATCTAGGTTATCTTAAGAAACGTATAACATTAGAAAGGTTCACATTCTAGGTATCTCACAATCATTAGGTAGTGGTTAATATATGATCCAAACAACCCTAGATTTATAATGACATATTTTCTGACACTTGATATATTACAATCATGGGTCATTGAGTGCACAAGAACCCTTTTGGTTTTCTGTGATCATATTCCATATCTCAAAACCAAAATTTTACTCACATTATCCTTACCATTTCATTATAAACTGTAATACTCCTTGATGAAAACCAGTTATATAAAACTCAAAGATTCCTTATGATAGGTCAATTACTATTACATTTTACAAGATATATATAAATATAATATTATATACAACAAACATGAATGAATGATAACGTGGATTTTTTACTTATATATGACATATTTTATATTCTTAAAATGATTTTAAGAATTAATAAAAACCCATAAAAAAGAATGTATCCAATTTACCATATATGATAGACTACTCTACCAAACATAAGTTTTCTACACTTTTGGGTTTTGTTAGCTAATTAAATCTCTATATAATTCATATCACATATCTATGTGAACACCTGATAAACCCCCCAACTAAAATTATTATTGAGAATCTTATATAAATAAATAATGTCTGAATTATTGTGATATTTGGGAATTATAATCCTAATTTTCAACTCCTTGGAAATATTTAAACTCATAAACTCCACAACATCAAATATTATGATGTTAATAAAATTTGTGGTAAAATTAAATTTTCATTATGTATATCATCTTTATTCATAAAACCCTTTCAATCAAACATTATTCTTGTAATTTTATCATAAATAATGAAACTATTTACATTATTACTTACTAGCATATGGCATCCACATTCTAATATAACTAGAATAATCCTTTTATGACATAGTGTTATTCTCTTTTCATGGTAACATTATGTATCTATTTAAATTTCAATTTACCTTCACATATCCAAAAATATTTATGGTATTAAATGTAAATTAATTTAATGTTATACTGGTATAATATTTTATTCATTATCTTTGAACATTTATATGTTCAAACATACTACCACTAGATTATTAGAAACAATATTATATTCAGAATATCATGATATAATACAAAAAAATCGTTTGTAATTATTAAATAAAACATATTTACCATTAATTGGAACAATTAAGAAATAAATTATTGATTCTATATCATTTATTGTATTTTATGTGTTACAAACATTTTCCATTAAAAAGAAGACTATTTATACAAATATAATACTGATGGGTTGAAGGAATAACTTCCCCCATATTTTAACAAATACAAGGATAAACATGTTATCCTTGATGAAATATATCCATCCTAGTCCTTATTTTAACATATGTTATAAAATTTTATTAATCATTAATTACCAGGACATGTGATTTCACTATGAGGGGGAGGGGTGAATCAATAAACATTTTTATTTTTAAAAATGTATCTTAATTCACAAAAACTTTGTGGTAATTTAAAGCCATGGTCTAAGATTCTTTGTCTACCTGCTTCACCTAAATAAAGAATCAAGTAAAATTAACAAAAAGAAAAGGGTTTTCAATGTTTAATATCAATGTGATCTTAATCCTTGATGCGACAAGTTATGTACCCTAATTACATATTATTATACTATTAATGTATAATTTTATAATTAAATAGTCTCACACCATTCTCAAATGACATCCCTTTATGTGATCCAACATCCCCCCAAATAACAGTTATATAACATCACACATTTATTTTAAATGGTTTTATATTGAATAGAAATATGTTAGAATAATTTTACGGGATAATTATTTTATTCTGAAAAATTGCATTTTTCTTAAAAAAAATTTAGTTACACTTTTAACACATAATATAAAATTAATTTTTAATAATTTTAGAAAATTTATTTGATAAATTAAATTAATTCATGAAATAATAATGTAAAAATTATATTATGGTGTTTTTTTGATATTTTTTGAAATATTTCATTTTCTGAATGAATTGTGAAAAATAATGATTTTTAATTGAAACCAACATTTTCGTTTATATTTTTTAAAAATTAAATTTATATTTATAATTGGGTTTAATGTAAAATTAATTAAATAATAAATAAATTAATCCAAATTTTTTAGTTTTAATCATTTTTATTTTTAATTTTGATGTAAAAACTTTGTAAACATTTGAACATTTTCTCTTTTAAAACTCACTTTCTCCTCGGGTCTAGGGGATTAATTTTAAATTAACATTTTAAAATTATGTGGATTTAATTTGGAAAGAAAGATTCCATATTTTTATTAAAAAATATTTATATTTTCTAATAAGGTCAAATTAATGTTTTAACACAATGATTAGTGAGAACAACTAAAAATTAATTACCGCGTTTAAGGACAAGACATGGTTTTTCACTTTACATGCACTTGTGTAAAATTAATTTTGAACACACATTGGATTTTATTTAGTAACTTTTATTTCATATTTATAATAATTCCGTATAAATTATCTAATTATGTTCATTTTATATTAATATTAAGGGATAAATTACATCGGTTAAGAAAATAATCACCTTAGTGAAAATTAAAATTGTAAAAGACAGTATAATATAATGGCTATATAATGACATGTTTATGACATGTATACTTTTTTTTGTGTTAGATGCGTGTATCAAAAATATAATCTATCCCAAAAATTATTTTTTATTTTTGGATCCACATAAGGAGATATTGTCCTCCCATTATTGAATACTTTAGTTTATTTACAAAAAATCTACTCTTCCTTAATAATAAAAGGGAACTCACATTACTCACTTCTTCACACCTCCCAAGCCAGTTGGCTTGAAAAACCCCTAAAAATATCACTTCTCAAATTACATCCCTTAATCATAGAATCCTTATTTTGGGAATAGATCCAACCTTGGATTGATTTTAGGGAAATCATAAGTTGGTTACCTGAAGAAGAGGTAACGTTCTTCAATGAGAAGTTTTATTTTATTTCATTTTTAACCTCCGTAAATTATTATTAAACCATTATTATTGATAAAAACTTATCTCTAATATAATCATCTATTATTTGTTATTTTAATGTCAAAAAACCATCCCCAATTCCCTCAAAATGGGTTATGAAATCATCATTCAGGTGTAAAGAGGACTACCGCCTCATGAACCAATGTCATTCATTTTTCACATTAACACCTCTCACAGTTGGATATTATGTAGTGTAGAAAGTATATATATGAATTTTATAAAATTATTATATTTTTTCAGTCATTATATCAAATATGAAGTTTTTATTTTCCATCCTATAGGTATTACAATAGCATCGCCTATGTGTACGACAGATTACCACCTCATGAATTGATGTTATACAAAATTCAATAAAGATTAACATGGAAGGTGATAAAGAAAATTTTAATAAAATATGTGATATAAATTAAATAATTATTTTATATTTTAAAATTTTAACTTTTAGAAAATTTATTATATCATTATATTTTTTACACTAAAAAAAGATAACATCGTTCATGTACGTTTGGATTATCGCCTTCACAAAGCGATGTGACTCTATTTTAATCACCACACCACATGGTTGATATAAATAACTATATCTAAATAACTAATAAGATATATATCATATTATTATCATTCATAAATGATAATATATTTCCTAAATGATTTACATAATGATCATTGAAAAATGGAATTGTTACTCATGCGTGTGTATGAACTACCATCTCCAGGATTATAAAGTTATTCATTTTTCAGAAACATCATTAAATATTGTGTTTAAAAGTATAATTGTTGTGTAAATATGAAAATTAGTTCCTGATTATTATTATGTAGAAGTTTACATAATAAATTCTTTTACTATATTCAACCCACCAATGTCATTTTTGACACTTACACCAAATATCCTCGAAACATCTGAAAAAAACATAATTAATTCAGTAATCATATATAACATGGTAATGAGTAAAGAAAATAATGAAATTGAAAAAGGTTATTAATCATGTAAATAATTAAAGTACATTTAGTATTCATGAATATAAAAAATGTACTTGATGATTTGGGCTCAAGGTAAGGGTTTCTCATCTTAGTTTTACTTCCATGAGACATACACAATATTCACCACTTATTTATTTTATGTGGTGTATATAATTCCATTTTTATTATATATAAGGAATTAATTTTTATTCATGGGATTTAATGTCTCATTTACATTTATTTCTTTTATAGGGAATATGATACCAAATTCACACAAGTGGTAAGGTTTATTTTTCACAATCTCATCAGTATTCAGGATTGTAACTATTAATGTCTCACTTTAAAGAATTATTTCCTATTTCTATCTTAAAATAAAAATAGTTTCTTATAATATGGTTATTCAAGATATTTTTCATTTATTACTACCATTTTTCTAATCTTTGGTGCTTTAAATCATTAAGAAAATGTTATTAAGAAAATCAGACATTATTTCTTCATTCAGTAAGAAATATTTTTCTTTGAAAACCATATTTTATAAATATGTTCTGAAAAATTTAATAACATTATCCAAATTATTTATTAAATAAATGTTTTACATTTTAATTTTTTTTTGAAGGATTCTTCTTTTCATTTTCCAAACAAGGAACATTTCTATCCTTTTCATAATTCAAAAGAAATGTTATTTTCACTTACACTACATGTAAAGAATTACCCACTATCATGAAAATAATTTATTTGAGATTCCTTTTCTTGTATACTATTTTTTTAAGGAAGATATTTTACCTAATATTATATAATTTATTATTTTTAAAATATTTTGTAATGTAAAATATTTCAATAATTTTTATGGATTTTCTAGTTTCAAAATAAGAAGGGTCATTATCAAAAAAAGTAATTTTCACAAAATGTCCCATTTGATATTTCAAAATAATTTTCAATGTTAGAAGACATTTTTGGATATAACTTATTAATTGATGGGGATATACTAAAATGATTCAATTATTATTATTTTTCAAAAGTTTTATGATCAGTTTAACTGAGGATGCACTATATTCATACTATTCATTTTACTATGGATTGTTTAGTAATATTTTTATATATTAGGTTATGTATTAACATTTTTATGTTAGTTTTTCAATATGAATTTTTTATGACGGTTATATTTTAGCCATTTTATATTTGCAATCCATTGGACTTTGTATGTGAAGGGTGGTGCCTGATTTACCCTCCCAATTCATCAGTAGGTCTCATGAGACATACTAGATATGGTGTTGGCCGAGGACTTACCCATTTATATAGATGTATTAGAACAAGACTCAATGGTATTAAATATCTTGGAAAATAAATAAACGGTATAAGATGTCTTGGAACAAGCCTCATTGGTGTGTTTTAGGTGTCCAAAATTATGTATTCCATCATTATGAATTCAGTTACTAATATTCCATGTGATTATTCAATCAGATTTAATTTACATGGTTAATGTTTCAACCTCATGTGATTAATTATAAGGAATTGGTTGATCATCAATTATTCCAACCATATAATTCTCAAGTTGTTGATTAAATTTAATATGTTTCTATAATTTAACATTCAATGTTTATTTTTCCTTGTTTTTTAAGAGCTTCCACTATACATCTTA
Organism: Viscum album; assembly: GCA_963277665.1. Taxonomy (NCBI): domain Eukaryota; kingdom Viridiplantae; phylum Streptophyta; class Magnoliopsida; order Santalales; family Viscaceae; genus Viscum; species Viscum album. The sequence goes on from OY728166.1 coordinate 727,536,700, forward strand.
CCTCATTGGGAATCTCATATCACTATTTATTATGTTTTTTTACCCAGGATAAAAGGAAGTATTTTTTTGATTGATATGCTAGTTTACAATAAGGGGAATAATGTAATTATCAAAGAAAACTCACTTTTTATTTTACGTTTTAAAATGTATTGTGAATTTCAAGTATGTATCTAGTTTACTAAAACTATTAAACTATTTGGCTACATAGTAGGTGATTCCTTATATCACATGAAAATATAATAAAGTAGATACCCGCTCTGGGATACTAGGCTCATGGAACTACAATTGTTTTCAAATAAAGGTTATTAGGAATAGTTGTAACTAGATTTTGGAAATCATAGATTATAGAACATAACCCTATGATATAATTTGAGGATAAGTATAAAATAACATTCAAATGTTTCGATAAAGAAGATATTATGTGGATTTTCCTATAAAATATATCCATGTATGAACACTACAAGTGGATGTGGTTTTGAAATAGATGTACCTAGGGTTAATAACTCTGAAAATGGTTCATTAGGATTGAATCAATCATCACCTAGTTCATGAAAACGAGCTTTATTGTGCACCTATTTTGATAATATTAGGGGATATTCATCATATAAATCACATTTTGTCTAAAAACAATTATGTAGGAGTTAAAAATCATCAAATTCCCTAAGAAACCACGTTTTTTGATTACGATATTATATATTATAAGTATTTTACTAGTTTGGGGATTATAAATTATGTTTCACAATGTTATCATCTAATAGAGTGTATTCAATTGTTTTGAAATGGATCATAGTATAAGGAATGGTAACTATATCGATACATGTAACCCGTGTAGGGAATTTCCTCCGGGGAAAGCTAAAGAATATTGAGATAGATCTATAGATGGAACAGATGAAATTATATCCATATTGGAGAAGATAACTCATGTTTTTAGTAATAACATTTCTCCTATGGAGTATCATGTTGATGCATCATTTAGTGTAATAATGTTAGAATACTTCATGAATCAACTACCTCCATTATTAAATGGGATTATAAATCCATTTTTAGCTGAGCAATGGATAAGTTCCTGAGAGAATATATCTCTCACTCTAGGAAGTCTTGAAATGGATAATATTTTTATAGATATTTATTATCTCTCATAAGATAAGAATCAATAGAGATCATTAAATTTGAAAAAATAAGAATTAAGAAGAAATATAAATTATAGAAAGGATGTATTTAATGGTAATCTTCTTGGAAAAATATTTTCCTCAAAACCAACAAGAGAGTATAGAAATAATTTTCTCAAGTCCAATACATAAATAAGATGAAAATTATTCTAATTATGAATGTTAATTTACAAGGTTATCTTGGAATGTAGCAGAATACATGTGTAATGCAAACAGAAATATTGAGAGTTTCATTGATCAGATTAATCAAATTATTTGAAGTGTGCTAGTCTCACAAACATTATCCTACTATGAGGTTATATTATCATGTGCTTTAAATATTTAGAAAGAATTATCCAAGAATTGTGTATTTAAAGGGAATAATGAGAATGATATAAAAATAGAGAAAAAAATGAATAATCAAAATAAAGGAGATAAATATTTTCCAACATGTGATACTAGTGGAAGGAACCACCATATTACGTTCTTAAAAAGAAAATTAATTTTATTCAAGTGTGAAGAAAAGGACCCCATGCTCCGGATTTAAATGGAAAGAAAAAAATTATTATGTCAAATGCTTCCACTATAAGGAGATATAGAATTATATAAATCAATAAACCTACTGTGAAAAGAAAATACCTCAAAAGGATCTTAGGGGTCAAGGTTAAACTTATGATATTAATATATTTGAATTGGAATGATTAATGTTCTTGTGTATTCGATCCTTGAAATATGTTATAAAAGTATTTTATCAATTATATTATATTTATAAGAATTATGAAATGTATTAGTATTGCACTAAAATAATGTTTTATTAAATATATTGAAGTGTATGGTGAACGATACTGATGATAAAAATGATTAAATGGAGCGATGAAACTCTTGGAAAAAAATTATTTAGGTAAAGATAACTCTTAATATATTACTCATGTTGAGATAATGATTTTGGGATAAATATATGATTGATATAGATAAAGTAAACTGGATAGTAAAAACTACATTGTAATGGATTAATGATAATTACTTTTTTGGAAATTTAGTGAACTTCTTTTTGAGGCTATAAATATTCATATTATGGAAGGGATATAAGGTATACCATTTATGAACTTGTTTAAGTTGAACATTGGACACTCTTTTGGAGATTAATATATTAAATCTTCATATGGATATTTATGTATATTGGATAACGTTTTAAAATCATATTGGTCTTTGAAAGTAGTTATAGACATATATTAATACTTTTCACTCTTTTATGGATCATATAATATGTTAAAAATAAATTTTAGTGATTGAGGAATAAAAATAATTTTTTGATATTCATTTATTGGGGTAAGTGGAAAATTTCAAATTTGTTGAAGAATAACCAAATGATGAAATTATTCTTATAAAGTATAAAATTATCAATTAAATATATTTCCTTACAATCTTAGACAGTAAAATAATTCCTTAACATAATAAAAAGGACCTTGAGAAAAAATGTTATAATTGTACATTCATTTCTAATGAATCAAACGACCCCTTAAATCATCGCCGATTTTTTTGGTCATTAATCTTAACTGAATCACCCACTTTATTATGACTAATGATATCTATCATTATCTATTAGTACTTGGGTGATATTATCAACTTCCATGTCCATGATTTCATTTCCCACAAAGGTTCTCCTACAATGAAACCAGGTTATGTGTAATTACATATGAGAAATGTAATACCCTTAACTATTAGTAACATGGTGGTTTATTAACCCTTTTTATGATGTGGAGTTTCATGAAAATTATTTTTAATGTCCAAACCTTGATTATCGAGATCAATATTAAATTCCGAGGATGTAATTAATTTAAGTGGGTGAGAGTGTAACACCTTGAGATTTTTTAAAATATGAAAATCATATTAAATAATTTTCATATCAAGAAAGACATGGAATAAAAGGGAATATAAAATATTAAGGCTTTATGATATATTTATTTATAAAATAATTCAATATCTAGGTTTCATTCAATTCACACAGTACCAAGTTTGAATGAAACACAATGCTCAATTAAAATATCATTATTTTAAAAAACCATTATAAACAAGAGATTAATTTTGAGGGTAAGAATAATAAAAAATAAATAAAAAAGTTATATGGTTTAAAATTATAAAAAATCAATTAAATAGTTATATATTGATTAAAAATAAAATAAAGACTATTTGAAATAAAAGTAGATGTTTTATAAAAAAAATTTATTTTTCTAAAAATAGGATTAATGGCACTATGAAAAAATGAGATAAAATAAAAATTTAACAATTTTAGAAAATTTATTTGATTCAAATAAATTAATTTTCGAAATCATCAACTCATAAATATATTAGGGTAATTTTTTTTGATTTTTATGAAAAGTATCATGTTTTATGACTAGTGAAAATACATAATTTTTTGTTGAAACCCATCGTTTTGATTTAGTTATTTATAAAGACAAATTATATTGATGATTGTTTTCAAAGTAATTTTAGTTCAATTATAAATATATTAATCCAATTTCTTATATTTTGATATTTTTCATAATGAATTTTGATATAAAAAATTTGTAAACTTTTCAACATTTTCTCTTTGAAAAGACACATTATCACAGCATCTGCGGTATAAATTTAAAATTTATTTTTGTGACTAATTTTAATTGAATTTGAAAAAATAGATAAATTATTTTGAATTATAATAATTTATATTATCTAATAAGGTCAACGAATTTTTTTACTATAATTATTAGTGAGAATAGTTATAAATTAATTTTCATGGCTAATGATAAAACAAGATATTGAAAATTGCATATGATTGTGTTAAGATTAATTATCAACAAACATAAAATTTTTATTTAAAACATTTTATTTAATATTTATAATAATTATCAATATTTTTTCTAGTAATTATAATTTTATTTTAGGCCAAATGTATAAATTACCTCTGTTAAAGAAACTAGTTACCGGGGGAAAATGAAAATGGTAAAAGTGAGTAAAACATAAAGGACAAGGAAAAAATATTTAAAACCTATTTTTGTATTTGTTAGAGGTGTTTATCTACCATATAATATATACCATAAATTATTTATCAATTTTTGAGCCACATGAGGTTCGATTGACCTCCCATTATTACATACTTTTGGGTACTTAACAAAATGTCACAACTCCTCAATTATAAAAGGGAACTCACTCTACCCACTTGTTCACACATACCAAGTCATTTGGATTAAACAAAATTTGGCCAAATAAGGAAAAAAATTCCATAAACGCAACCTAGAGAATTAGGTTGGGTATATATCCATCCCCGTAAAGAATTTGGGGCAAACCAAAGGAGGTTACCTTAAGAAGAGGTAATATTTTTCAACGAGTGTTTTTATTTTATTACTTCTTCCACCTTCTTAAATTACTATTAAAAAATGATTATATAATAAAATTAGGATATTATATTTAATTATATGTTTTTATTGTATGGTAATTACCTAAAACCATACCCACTTCCATGAAATGGGTCATGAAATCATCATTTATTTTTACGAAGGACTACCTCCTCGCCAACCAATGTCATTTGTTTTTTTAATTACAACATACCACGGTTGGTTATAATGAGGGATATAAAGTAAATATTTGATATATATATATATATATATTTATCATACATATTTATTATATATATCATATATTATTATTTTTTAATTTCCATTTTGTTGGGGATATTATAATGTCGCTTGTATGTATGGTGGACTACCGCCTCGCGAAGCGATGTGATTAATCTTTCACAAACGCTTAACATAGAAGTTGATAATGGTAATTATAATTAATATATGTGATATGAATGAAAAAATTATTATATTAATTACATATTTATCATTCTGGAAATAGAATATATAATTTTTTATATATTAAAAAATAATAACACCATTAATGTACATGTGGACTACTGCCTCTACGAAGCGATGTGACTATATTTTCATCACCACACCACATGGATAATATAGATAATAATATTTAAATAAATTAAATTGTATATATGATATTTTAATTATTATGTAATTGTAATATATTACTTATGTTCTTTTCATAATGATCATTGAAAAATGGAAATGTTACTCATGCGTACGTATGGATTACAGTCTTGATGGTTGTAACATTGTTCATTTTTCATAACCATATTTCATGATTGGTTTTAAATGAATAATTTATGTGTTAATATGATAATTATTTCATTATTATTATTCTGGTGATTTTTATATAATGAACTTACTGACCATAGTCAACCTATTGAAGTCATTTGTGACACATAAGCCAAATGTCATCAAAATATTCCATGTAAACTTAATTGATTATGTAATCATATATAACATGATAATAAGTAAAATAAAAAGAACAATGAAATTTAAAAAGGTTATTTAGATATTAAATATTCAACATAATTTCATTATTAAGGATGACAATAAATGTGTGTGACAATTTGGATTCAAGGTAAGGGTTTCTAATCTAACGGTTACATCAATGAGACATACACCACATTGACCACTTATTTATTTTGAATTGTGTATATAAAGACCTTTTTATGTTATATCTTGAATTTATTTATCTTAATTGTATTGAAATGTTTATTTAAATTTATTTTTTAAATATGTCCAATGATACATAATTCACCAAAGTTGTAAGGGTTTATTTGACAATCTCATCGTTATTTAGAATCTTTTTGATTAAGTATACATTGAAGGAATAAATTGAAATTTATATATTAAAATCATTATATTTTATCCTCCTATTATTATTCATTATATTTTTCTATTAATAGAAATATTTTCTAATTTTTTTTACTTAAAATGATTGAAAAAATGTTTTAAAAAAATCTAACTATATTTGTCTCTTCGTTCCAAAATCCATTTTAATAAAAAATAGTGTTTTCTATGAATGTTTAGAATTTTTTTAACATTAAAAAAATATTTTTTGATGATATGTTTACCCATTTTTTAATTTTAAAAAATTATTTGAAAATAATCTTATTTTTATTTTTATAATGATGATCTTTTAAAAGTTATTTATAGTGAAAAAAGAATGTTTTTACTTACACAACATGTATAAAATTTCTAGTCGTCATGATCATAATTTATTTAAAGTTAACTTTTCAATATTAAAAGATTAATTTCAAATAAAAATTATCCCTAATATTGAGGAAAATTATATTTTTTAAATATTTATTTTCAATGTAAAGGCTTTGGGAATATTTTATGAATTTTATAGGTTTGAAATACAAATGGTGATTTTGGAAAAAATGTCATTTTACTAAAGAAAAGTTATTTCTGATATTTTAAAATTATTTACCAACTAAGAACACAATATTTTATGTTACATACACTTTAATGGGGATAAAATCCAATTATACCATCATTATTATTTTTTGTATGGTTTATGATTTATTTGACTAGGGTTGTACTATATTGATGCCATTCATTTTAATCAAGATTGTTTTTTATTATGTTGAGTTATTGGGGAATGTATTAACATGTCATGTGTTATCTTTTAAAAAAATTATATTGATTATGTGCCACCCCTTTAATATGATTAATGTATTATAACATAAAATTGATGGATGTGGCCTCGAATATCCCCTAGATGCATTGGTTGGTCTCATGGGACAAGCATGATATATTTTTATCCAATTACTTACCCATTTATTTAGATTCCTTGGAATAAGTGTCAATGTTATTCTTTGTATTGGAACATTCCTCAATATTATTAGATGTCTTGGAATAATCCTCAACAGTATATTTTAGATGTCCATAATTATGCATTCCACCATTATGAATTCATTTATTAATATTCCATGGGATTATTAAATTAGTTGTAATTTAAATGGTTAAATATTCAAGCTAATTAGATTATTTATATGGAATTATTTTATAGTCATTTATTTATGTTATATTATGATTAAGTTATTGATTAATTGGCATGTGTTTCAGTTATCTATCATTAAATATTGATTATTACTAATTTATTCATAGTGTATGCTATATTCTTACCCTGAGTGAGTATTTGAGATCACTCCTTTATTATGATTTATTTTCCATAGGATATGAGTATGTATTTTGTGATTGATGTGACCGGATACACTAAGGGGAATAATTACATTCAAAATGAAAATTCCTTAAGTATTTTATGTTTTTCAGTGTAATGTGAATTTCTTTTATGTATCTAGTTTACCAATACTACTAAACTATTTAGTCCTTATGGATGTAATTCCTTGTATAATATAACAATGTACTAAAGTAGACACAAGATCTTGGATTTTGGGGACATGGAAAAACAACTATTTTCTTAATACATGGATTAATGGCCTTTCTCACTTCTACACAGCAGTTACAATGTCAATTTTCTTCTTATTTCTTATTCTTTAAGAAACAATAACTATTGAATTCAAATTAGTTCACCTTTTTCAAATAAATGATTTTATTTGGTGTGATTTTACTATCAATGGTATATCTCATCATGTTTCTTTATTTATATAAACTTATATTCTCTGAAAATACCATGAATAATACAATAAATATTATTCTCAAAATATTTATATTTAAATTTTCTTAAAATACCATTAGGTTTCCATCATATTTGAACTCATCCAAACATATAATTAAAATAAATTCAAGGACTTTAAATATTACATAATGTTTATTCAAAATTCATTTATACAATATTTAAATTATGACATCCTCAAATTCCCCACTTATCATTCAACATTTGAGTTTGTAATACTTACACATATATCATATAGTAATAATATGTTTTCAATGGTTTAGAGATCACCATGGTTTAATATAGTCTATTTTTATATTTTAGGACTTCTATAAATGGTCCCATATTAATTATCATGAAATGGTCCTCACCACATTTAATATTAGACCTCATATTTCATGGGAAATTTATGATTACACTTATTTCATGCACTACAACATAAATGAGTCCAATTTTCTCGTAGGGAATCATCTTTAATGAAACACCCATAATTACAACATGGTGTTCATGTTGTCACTATATTACCACTAGGTCCTATATAATGATTTGTTAAATAAAAATCATGTAGTTTCAACACTCCCTTATCTTTATTAATCCTCCTCAATAACCAAAACCCAAACTAATAATTCACCATGGCATGATCATTATTAGTTTATTATTTTATTATCAACACAATCATCACAATGAAAAGGGATATATAATCTTCTCATTTTAGGATCTCCATGGTATGAACTATGATTTGGTAGATATTTCCATTGATTTTAACTAGAGTCACAACCTCATTTTTGATGTTCTATTAATTAAAGGACAATAAAAAAATCTAAATTAACCTTCCTCAAAGTTGAATGATTTTAGGATTCAATAATTTTTCTCATTTCATTATTAATTTATATGTCTTACAGGGTTTAAAATTAATATTTGTCATAATGGAAACTCATATACAACCTAAAATTCTTACAATCAAAGAGTAAGTCATATGCTCATCTATAAAGTCATACAAGTTTCCTTAAAATTCATATATTCACTAAGTAATTCATACATAGTTCTCACAAAATATGAAATGTTATATATGGAACCTCATATAAATTCATAGGTAACTGAAAAAGTCATATGATCTTAGGAAAATTCATACATGAAACCTTGTGAAGTCATAGAACTAATTATTATGACTAATAACTTAATGCCATATGCACTACATAAAAGTTCCATATTTCACTCAACTAAATTCGAAAAGTATTTGTATGATCCCAATCCATTCTAAAAACTCAAAGAATCAAATATATTATTTATAATGTATTTACTACCATCAACATATGACTTTGATTCATATGATGAAAAACACTCTAATCGTAAAAAGTTATGGGATTTCTCCTTAAAACTGTCTATCTAGTTGTTTCAAATAGAAACCTACACTTCATCATTAAACCTCTTCCATATATGATAACATCACCTCAACATGCTTCATCCCCCTTTTTCCATATACACATGTAGAATATCAAACACATCATTATCAATACACATGATATATCTACAACCTTATTAAAAAATACAACCTTAATCTATATGGTCAATTTGGAATCATAAAACATAGGATAAATTCATTATCTCATTTTTTAAAAAAAATATCATTGTTAATAATCAATTTGTATTATAATATATTATATATATGATAAATATTAAACCTTTTATTAAAATACATCTAATCTTTATAAACTCATTTATATTTAATTATTTGATGTATAAAATCTTTGATTCCTCACTTGATTTAAAAATAAAAACCCTATCAATTAATGCCTTGATTTTGAACTCACAATTAATTAAAATACCTATAAAATACACAATTTAATCACACCACCTTCAAAAAATAATTAATTTATTTAAAACCAATACCTAACATGAAAATTCCATTCAGTTTCCCATACTGATTTAGGTATCCTAACAATTCCATCATATATAATCATTACTCATTAATGATTTTACCATTAGGCTTCAATTACCTTGACTAACTACTTAACGAAATATTGTTGAAATCTCTAACTAATGTTTCTTATTCTGGATTGAAATATAACCAACTTATACTATCTATAAACCTTCATAATATATATATCATATGTCAAGTTCAACTTTTATCAAAACAATAACTATATCAAGAAATATTTTATTGATTCCTTCATGCTGTCAGAATATTTATATTCATGAAAATTAGATGAAATAATTAAACATGGAATTTCTCAAGGAAAACATTAGTCTCACCAAGTAATTAACATACTCAATCATGTTGAATATCATTAACATACCCAAACATACTAAGTATATGAGGATAAAATTACTTCTGTCATTTTAGCATAATTCAATGGAATCCATAAGTGAATCATTATAGGATTATCATAAGAATATAGATTCATTGTTTGAACATCTTCAATAATTCTTAACTTAGGAAGGAATTTTTTCTAAGACATAGATTTTTTTACTTCATAATTTTTTTAAGTTTCCATTTCTAAGAGTTTATTTTATTAAACAGGTTATTTTATGGATTGATTTCAATGTTATGTTTGATAATGATGATTCTATGTATCTACAACAAAATTATCATTATGGTATCATGTTTTCTTACCATTTAAGGAGTACATTAACTTAATGGTATCTCTCTAAAATAATGACCCCTTTTAAACTATTCATATACATTAGTCAGCCAATATCCATATTTCAATAATAAATGATCTTTTTAGGATGTTCATATCACCACAATATTATTCCTCTCATACACATTATATATTCACTGTATGGAATCCCCTTTAATTATTTTTGTTTTATGAATTATAATAATTTTATCATTGAATTTATATTACTTTAAAATGTTACATAATTTAAATTTCCTATACAAAAAATTATTTAATCTTCATAAAAATAAATAATAAAATATATTTTTATGTGGAATAAATAATATACAAAATAAGGACCTTAATTTAAAAAAATAAAATTAACCATTAAAGAAAATTCATAATAAAAAATCCAGAACATTATATATTGGCATAATTTTTTAATTTATAAGCACTCTATATATTAACCTTATTATTTATATATGAAACTATTTATTTATATTTCAGAATAAATTATATATAATTTGGAAAATGAATCTTTTGATATTAATTTTTCATATTAATGAATATTTAATAAAAAATATTTTATTAAAATTTATTATTTAATTATAAACTATATATAGTATATTATTTTAAAAAGACATTAAAAATTAAAAAATATCTAAAAATATATATTTTTCATTATCTATAATGAATTTATAAATAATAACAATTAATTCATAATTAAATTTAGTGAAAATTATTTCTTATATATTGATCATATTTTGAGATCCATTCCTAATGAAAGAATACTGTAGAAGTAAAATATTAAGATCCATGTTGGGTTTTGTGTTATGATATTTTATCTAAAACATTGTTCATGTAAATCATAATTTAGGACGAATATTTATATAACTAAATGAGATAGATTAACAATACGTTATCAGTTGCATTTTACAATTGACTATCCAAATAATCACATATAAGATCCCATTTCATATTCTGAAGATTAGAATCAATATCTTTATAGTGATTTGATGATATATTATTGAAACTTTTTTTCTACCATGAAATATGATTCCAAGATGTTGTATGGTGCCAAAAATAAAAAACCATAGGTTTTCAACTTAGTATATACTTATGATGTCCCATTTCATATGTCATTACTCAATTGTAAATAACAACATTCTGAATAACAGTTTATGAATATCCTATGTTAGATAATATGATTTTAAAACCATCATTTATCCCATGATTTCATAAATCTAAATATTTTGTAATCTTTCATGGAACCTCTAAGTTTCATTGGGATAAAATAATACATATTATTTTAAAATAATGTGATATATTTGGAAACCAAGAACTAACCATTCTAGAATAAATGAAACCACACATATACTTGAAATAAAGAGAGAAATATTGTAGTGCATGTTATTAACAATAATAACACCACATGATGGTGTAGTTATCTTCTTATATTCTTGATAAATATCATAAAGGAATAATTAAAATAATCATCATTCTGTAGTGTATTCATAGGGTACTGAATCGATCATAATTTGACTGAGATCCACTACACTTCAGGACATGATAACACATCATAATGTAAAGTATATACGAAAAGAATGAGTTATGTTCTAGGGAGTTTTTTCCAAGAATATATAAGAGTAACATGTCCACCATCACTTGGTGAACACATTTTATAGTTCCCATGAGGATTCTCCTTAGGTGATATTGTATTTTAAAAAGTGTTGTAATGCATGATTCAATGCCACAGATGATTCATAGAACACTTTTATGAATATATGTTATTTATTAAAATGTATGTAATATATATATAATGATAACTGATTTAGAACACTCTCTCAAATTCTAACTATCAACATTTGGGGTCCTCTATTGATCAAAATCATTCGCACACATATTCAATAAAATGTGGCTATTTATGCCTTATGAATTGCATGGGTACTGACTTATGATATTATCAAACACACTTTATGACTAAATTAGGTAGTGTCCTGAATTATCATTTAATTCCATATGATATACCCTTATCTTATAATATGACAAAGTCATATTCATCATATATATAAATTTATTTAGGGCATATATCCATCTAGTATATTGTATGATGGTTGATTGAACATGTCGTATTGTATGACATGTTTATTTCATAGTGTCTTGATTTGAATGGTTGAATTTATTTGTTACTTCCATGACACACTTTTCAATCCATAAATTATCGATTTAATGTTAAAATATCCAAAACTCAGGCTATCGTTGATTATCCATTTCATAATTTGAAATGCATGAGAGAGTGTTTGGTTGAGTGTTACTTGAGATGTAACCAAATTAATAACACATTAATTTATGAAATCTATGAGTAAATTCATGATATTGGTGGAAATCCCCATAACAAATATAAAATAGTACATTCCATGAGTCCGGGAACCTTGTCTGTGTGATTATCCAACAAGAATCAGGGTGAAATAATCCCTCATGAAGCTCTCATATTCTATAATTATTTGGAAAATGAGGTCATATGATATCATGGAGGTTTGTAAGGTCCTAAATAACGTGTTTGGGTTATTATTTAAAACATTTGGATACACTTGAATAGGAAGATACTTTTTTATTCCTTAATGATCTTCATCATGCATTGAATGAATGAAATAAAACTAGTGTACTTTGGTGTAAGGTATAAATTATTCATTTCAAGTATTATCTGATTTCAGTTTCAAAGGAAACATGATCATGAGTTTCTATGGTTTTAAATGTTTTTGGTACTTTGATTTATGATTCTTAATAAATATTTCAATTATATCAGAGCCTTACCATTAATTTTGATTTTTTAAATCTTACTGAAAATGAATGTTTCTAAAATCAGTATTCCTGTCATAATCTATATCATAAAAAATATTGAAAATTTTATTTTTTTGGATTTATTTTTAGAATAAAATATGGGATATCATATCTAGGGACTCAATTAAAATCCACCAATTTTATAGTACTTACAATGCATGACATTAGGATATCATATTTGATGATATTTCGAAGCAATAGGTTAGAAAATACTAGACATATTTCTTTAGTGATGTCCATATGAATTGAAAAATATGAATGATATGTAAGGGTTTTCCACTAGAAATATACGGATTGTTCCTTAATATTCATAACACATACATTTTATACATGAGTAAAATACTTACATACACTTATTATTGTAAGTGGTAATAGGTTTATTAGTCATAAAATAAAACTAATTGCTTTGAACGTGTTTAACACTACAAGAACTATCCATCATATTCAATGATACCGCTTATATCATAAAATATGTTTCATAGAGAAAAAATAATTGTCATAAATTTTACTATAAATATATTTTTATGTTTTATAAAATATTTATAAATCATGGTAAAAGTTATTTTTGGTTATTAATTTAATTTAAAAATGTTTTTATTAATTAAATAATTATTAATTTTCTTATAAAATAACAATTAAATTATTTTAAAAACATTTATTAAATAAGGATACATAAATATTAAATAAAAATATTAAAATAACATTTCGAAATTATTAATTATGATTTATAATTTAGTTGTAAAATTTTTATATGTTAATTAAAAGGGTGATTTATAAAGTGTTTATATGTTATGAAATATAGAAACATAAAAATTAATATTTAAAATTATGAGTTATATTAATGATTAATTTGTCTTTTTCAAATTACAAATTCCTTATTTGGAAATTATTTATACCATGAAAATATTATTTTTGATAAATTGATTTTAAAATGGCATACTACTTCAAAACATTAATGAATGGAAGTTAATACAGAGGAGTAAATCAAGACCTATAAGAAGATGGTATCTCCTAATGAAGATATTATTCAAAATAATCCATCATTGAATAAATTATTCATTGACATCATTCTAAAAATGGTAAAATGTTTTAATACATTAAAGTTTATTTATAATTTATCAATAGTTATAGTATATGTATAAACTATGTTTTGGGGATTTATTGTCTTTATGTGTTCTCATTAAACTCCTAGAAACGTTTTTCCTAAAAATGGGAGAATATAATTTGATTGATGTATACATTATTTGATAAAAGGTTAAAATAAAATTCATATATGATATTAATATAATATAAATATTTATAAAATATAAATTTAAATATAAAATATTTATATTTCATAAAACATCATATATTTAACGTAAGTTCCATATAGTGAATAATATGAAGGATTTCATATCAGGGAATAAATATAAAGTGTTTATATTTATCTAATTAGTGAATTTTCATAAAATGTAAAAAGGGTTTATCGTGGTTTTTATATTAATTCTTTATATATGTATATATCATGTTTAAATATGTGAATTGTTAATTCATTTAAATGTTATTATATATTTTAATTCATATATATAATTTTTAAATTTTTAATTATAGTTTATTTTTTTGTTTAAATGACAAATTTATTCTATATGTTATTATACAATCATTTTAAGAGTAAAATTCTTGGTGTGATAAGAGATTTTGTTTTTTTCTACATTGAATACAGATTTATTTGTGTTATGATATTGAATTATGTAGTTTATTATGATTTATATGTACTTGGTGTTAAATTATTGACGGAATTTATATATATCATGACTAAAGTATCCTTAGGTAGATGGAATTTAGGTCTTACTACCCACTATCATGGAAGATGATGACACATTCTAGAAAAATTGTGATTAACTATATATAGCTCTAGGACTACTCATTTTGGGATTATTTATTTAATGTAATAATCAAACATTATGTGAAAGAGGCTCATCTACCAGATGCATATAATGAATTAGAATACATGTGAACACAATTGGATATTGATTTTGGTTAGTAATACAAGATATTATTTTTATAAAGAGTTACACATCAATATGTCTTAAATATATAGATTTTGTGAAAGGAATATGATTTCAAACTAAATAATCAGTAGTATACATAAATAAATGTATTAACATTAGATAAGATATTGATATTAAATTTCTTTCAAAATACTAACTATTATACTCCTTCAAAAAAGTTCTAGTCATCAATCATCTGACTACATAGGTTCAAGACAAATAGGGGTTCCCATTGATTATGTTGTGTAATTCATGGTGGAAATGAGTAAACCTAATAGATTGGTTACCAAATACCATTGTTAATTTTAAGTTAATCTTAGATAAGAAACATTATGTGTCAGGATACTAATGGAATAGGAATATCTTTATCCAT
This sequence comes from Viscum album, assembly GCA_963277665.1. Taxonomy (NCBI): domain Eukaryota; kingdom Viridiplantae; phylum Streptophyta; class Magnoliopsida; order Santalales; family Viscaceae; genus Viscum; species Viscum album. The sequence continues at coordinate 727,552,211 of OY728166.1, forward strand.
ATGATGGATTGAGTTATGTGTTCTCTAATGAAATATTTGAGATTAAATAATAATATCCTTGGGATTACTCCCTATCTTAATAACAAAGTGGTGAGTTTTATTTCAATGTAGTATCATTTTTAAATGGAATATTAATCTTGAAAAACTAATTTAAATGATGAACTTAAACAAGGTCATCATTTTAGTTGGAGAAAATTTATAAAAATTTATTATTAAATTAATGTAAACTATAATACTCATCTAATAAAATCATCTGTTAAATATAAATAGAATAATTTTCAACAAAATTAACTTTTAGATTAATCCTTGTAAAAAAACCTTAATCTAGGAAACTTCTAAGACTAGAAACTTAAGAAAAGTTCTTATGTAATTGATATTTTATGTCATATAGAAAACTATTCTTGAGCCCTCATGTATTGAAGATTGTCATCATGTGAATCAAGATTATTATGGGAAGAATAAAATAATTCACTTGAGGTTTAAAAGGAATATGATGTATGAAAAAATGAGTAATTTTCTTCTCTACTCATATAATTAATAAGTTTCAGTATGATGACATATTTTTAAGACAAAAAATCCATATAAGGCTTCTTATGGTTAAGAATTTCATTATATTTTCATTTATAGAAGGGTTCTAACAATGGTAATTTATTCAAAAAAATATTAACTTGTATTCTTAAATTTGTGAAGGCAGCTGAAATAGGCATGTGATATATAGGGTTTTATGTTATTTTAATTGTATAAGTGGGTAAAACATTAAACTAGAAGAAACAAATTTTAATTATAATTCCCAAAAATGTTTATTCAAATATCCGGTTATGGCCATTGTAAACTAAAGGAGTTTTCTGGATAGAAGGATTGAGATTTCCCACGATGGTGGAGTCTATGATAGTTGGAGGAGATAGTCAAATTCTATATAATTTCCATGATATTCAATAATTTTATATATTTTAATTCATCAATTATATAGGGTATTTGTTACCAACTATATGTTTTATAATTGTTGTAAATATATTACAGTTCGAACTCAAGGTAAGGATTGAAAGATCTTGTAATTTGGATTCAAATAAAGCAGCAAAGAGTATCTACATCAATGCATGGAATATAATAGAATTTACAAAGTTCAGATGAAATGACCTAAAATATGTGTATATTCTTTTTATCTCTCCTATATGATAAGAGTACTTTTATTTCAATAAATATTTTTTATAAGTAATTTGAGATGATACACATGGTTTATAATTTATTATATTTTATAACATGTTTTGAGAAATAGATAAGGATGAAAATTCTATATCTATGATAAAAGGTGTTAAACATATGTTTATTAAAATATATGTTATTGAGATTCCAAACCATTTTTCCATATCTTAGAAAATTATATTCTTTTCAAGAATATTATTCAAACACATTGAATACCATATATGATATAGAAATAATTTTTTATTTATTAAGTATCCCGACTAAATAAAATAAATGTTATTTTTTTAAAAGGTGTTTGATTCTCATAGAATGATATTCTTAAATTAACATAGTTTCTAATATGCTATTTGGTGTAAGTTTAGACATAGAAAATATCACAGTTGGAAAAAAACATTATTATTCGAGTCTATGTTCAATGTTAATTTCACTTCATATCCGAAAATAGTTGAGGGTATGAAGGTAAATAAAAATTTAAATAGTTACATTTAGTTACCATAAAAAATTTAATTCTAATTAATAAAATAATGGTGGTTAGGGTGTATTGATAAATATAGAATGTAAACAGTAATATTTGTTAGCAAAAATTTTCATGGGAACATTTTGATTTAATGAGTTCCATGAATAATTATAATGTTCTTAGAGAGGGTTTTAAGTAGACAATATAGTTTATATGAATTTTAACATTAGAATTTGTGTTGTTCAGGTGTAATAAATTCAAGGAGTTTACCATTTGGATAATTATTCCCAATTATCACCATTATTCAAAATTTCATACTTCAAATATTCCACTCAATAAAGTTTTTGGTGGTGGGTCATTATATTTACAAATAGAGATGTGAAAAGAAGTATATAGTGATGTAATGAGATTATAATAACCCCCAAAAGTGTGGAAAACAAAAATATAATTTCGTAGTCAACAAAATGTGGTTTGTTAAATAGGTTCTTATTAATAGTTTGGTGAAAATATTCATAAAAAGATTAATAATAAAACAAATAATGTAACATGAATGAAAATAACCACTGTATCATTAATTCACATTGGCTCCATATATGTATATATTGATTGAAATTTCATGAAGTGTAATGATAATTAACATCTCAAAGTATGTATTTGAATAATCCTTAAACATGTTTTTCATAGTGTATTATATGTTTTGATGAAATGATAAGGTTTTCATGAGTTTGATTATTATATCACAATAAAAAATATTCTCATGAGGTAGAAAATGAGTTTTATGTGATGGATAACCCATATAGTATTTCACATTTTGTTTTATATAAAATTTATGTGGTATACAGGTGGCGTGTAGTTCTTATTTAGAGAGATTGCCACATAATTTTGGTGGGTTACCTATCATAAAAACGTTTATAATTTTAAATAACGATTAATGAATCCTTGACTCTTGGCTAATCAGTGGAGGTCTAGTATTTTTCTAATAATGTAATATGTTGGATCCTAACCAAAATTTTAATTATCCACTTGTATTATGAGTATGAAATCTGAAACCTTGATTTGTATAGACAGATGAAATAAATGTCCTCACATAAAAGGTAAAAATTATGTACTTACGTATATAGAAGAGGGACATGTGATGCGACCATCTTCTTAATGAATGACATGTGAGGTATTCATCGACTAGTTTGATCTATAATTGAAGGGTCATGAATTAATGAGGAGGAAAAATCATATTGAAATAATCAATATCCAATGTTCAATTGATGTATTGAACGAAGGAAACATATAAAAATTCATATCATAATTTGATACAATTGGTGGATGTAGGTATATAGATATTTCTATTTTATGGAGACCATTCCATACCCTTTTGTAGATTGAGTGTCATTGATTATTTTTTACAGGTAAATATTTTCTTACATTTATGAATATGATGATTAATATTTTTTTCAATGCTAAAAATTCCTAAGGGGATCACTTTATGGTCGTCTGAATGTGGTATTGAGTTTGGCATAGAGAGTAAGTCGAAAAGTGCTTTAGTTTTTTTTAAATAATGTGTTTTAGATGTAAGTTTTATAATGTATTTCATATGGTGTAATACAAGGTTATATTAATTATAGCTTTCCAAAATTCTATTGGAAGATATGAAAAATTATTTTATATAATATTTCAAAATCGATCATATATGTTTTGATATAAGGGGAAGTGAATGAAAGTATTTTAGGATTTAGTAAAAGAGGGATGTTGGAAGGAATGTAAGAAATATCTATGTTATATAGTATGGTATGATATGGTTTGTCATAGTGTATAGAAAAACCTATAGAGAAACTATTATATTTATGAATTTGTTTATATTGTATATAGATATATCACATGCACACTTCTTGAGCATGTTATAGTGTATGACATGTTTGAGTTGAAGAATCTTGATTCAAATGATTAGACTAATTTGGTACTACCACTACCCTCATAGAAGTCCAAATATTATGAAGATAACATTTTAATCCTCTACAATTATGTTATCATTGATTATTCATTTCATAAGATGAAATGGAGGGGATAGTGTTTATCCAAGAGTTACATGAAATGTAATTGAAGGAATTACTTGTATAATTGTAAAATGTATGAGTAAATATATGGTTTTAAGGATAGTCCCCATATCCTATATAAAGGATTCTAGGCTACAAGTCTATGAATGTAATATCCTGTTGGATTCCCCATAATCTCACACTCGGACATGGTTCTAAAAATAAATATTTTACACACTAGAAATATATAATGAACCGGAATGGGTATCCATATAACATAGTGCCAATTTTTTTTGAAACTATCCCATATGGTGTTACTGATCACCAAATGTTGGAAAATAGTTCGTAGTAATCTGTGGAACACACTTGGGAGCAATTTGAACCTTAAATTAGAGTAAAAATTCAATAATAATTTTTCTATAAAATCTTGCATGACCAATCCATATTTGGGTTAATCATTCAAAAGAAGAAGAAGGAGAAAATGAATATGCGATAGGATATAAAAAATTGAAACAAAATTCAATCCCTCAGCTCACCCTTCAATAGACACCATAAAAATCCATTTCAGACCACCTAGTGTCCACAAGTATTATGAATTCATGGATTAAGATAATAGAAAGTAGTAAAGGAATATATAATCAGTGAAACAATGTAAATAAATAAAGAAAATTACTATGTAAACTCCACATTATCATAAGTAACTATCCTAATGCAGCACAATCAAATTTATAAGAGTGATGAAAAGATGAACAAAACCTAAAAATAAACTGTAATATAGGAAGGAACATAAATAATCTCAGTAGGCCTCCAATTTCCTTTACACTAGCCAAAAATTGAATTAATGATCCACAATCAAGTAATTTTTAATATAAATCCAGGAATGGGATTTCAAATTCACTATAAGAAAATCCAACCATCATTCTATGAATCATTTTTATAAAATACCCCATTCATTTAAAATAAGAAATGAAAGATAAAATGAAAACCATTTTCTATACCAGTGTGAAAATATTTAGAAACAAAATGTGGATCATATTGTCTCAAACCATATTTCTCAACTGAAACCATAGATCATGTATTTTCATTAAAACACATTGAAAACTAATAATAAATGACCATTAAAATACACACACAAATCATACCGTGTATTACGCTTTTCACAACACATTTATGAAATTATTTTTCCAAAAAACTACATAACTTTACGTATTAAAATACCACACATTCAAAATTATTTTTTTTCCAACTTAATCTGAGATGTAAAACAAATCCAAAAAAATTTATCAGGCCACAATAGGTACCCACACATCAAAAACATGCCAAAATGGATAAAGAGAAGATAGTTTAAAAAATAACCAATGGGAATTATATGAAATCAATGAATAAAGGAAATCATCTAAATCATCAAAAAATTGGATCTATTCATCATATGAATCATCATGTGAGCCTTGTAAATATTTAAAAATTGTAGACATAATCCATAATTCTTCACTAATAATATTTTCCACATCATTGATAGTCTTATTGGACTATCTAGAAATAAACTACCCAGGGGAGCACTGTTACCACATTCCATAATAGGGTTTTTATATCTCAAGGACCACTACCCCTTTTGAAATAATTGACTCAATGTATCCGGGTAACACTACCTAATTAGAAAAATATAATATAAGGGATTTCACTCATCAAAACACTACCAATTCACCATCGAATCCATTAGAAATAAAGAAATGGAGATAAGAAATCAAATATCACATAAAACGTGTGTACAATATTTGAAAATAACTAACACATCACCTCATAAAAACAGACAAGAAACAACCACTTTTCACATATATATAAGTATCACGATATGAACAAAATAATCCAAGAATTCACCAAGGGTTTACAAGGCACATCAAACAAAAAAATAATAAGGTATCATTAGTGGGTATCCCAAATGTTATTAAAACGTCATAACGTTCCAAATAAGAAATTTAAATATAATATATGAAATACCAATACATTTATTCCACATTTGTAAACCACTTTAAATCCCATTTCAAAAATCCTTTAAAACCAACAATTTTTAAACACATTTAAATCCAATTAAATATATAAACTTCTTATTTAAAACCATTTGAGAATTGATTTATGGAATCAGCCCACCATCATTAAAAACGACCAACAGTCCAAAACACCACCCTTTAATTTACTTTGTGAACCAAATAAGGTCAAACCACATTTAAAACTCACATTTTATTCAAATTAATTCATGGAAAACTTTATCAAATCTTTAAATTTCAATGTGTCTCTTTCAATGATAATAAGAATCTTTGATTGTTCACATTGAAAAACAAACACCATTTTAAAATCTCATAACACACTCATAAATTCAAAAATATTTGAATATGATAAAATAATTAATCTATAGAGGGATTACACAACATATAAGTAATAAAAAATAATAGTTTGTTCAATATTATAGCCCTATTGATTGGTTGAATTTAAAGATAATGGGAGAGAGGAAGAAAGCGGGGGGGAAAAAATAAGAGTTTGAAGAGGAGTCCTTACCTCTGTGTTTGTATCCCAAATGATTAATAACACACATATAATCACAAAAAATAATTGTAGAGTAGAAGATAAAAGCTTTACCATATAGGGGTCTCAGATGGGGTTGTTCCATGATGCAAAGGAGAATGAAGAGAGAAAATATGGAATTCAAATCAGTGTGGTACTTTTTTGAATTCATCAAAAATTAATATTTTTGATAATTTGCATGGTTTATAAAACAATGAACCAAATATTTGGATTCTACTAGAACCACCAAAACTTTCTAAATTGTTTTCCCAAGGACCCCACAAGGTTTAACTATCCACACACTAACCATTCCAAATAAAATTATCCAATCATAATCCCAAATGCATGGTTTCTGCATGGTTACTCCTAACCATTCCCAACAAATTTGACACCAAAGAAAATTCCTGAAATTTGAAATTCCAAGATGGAAAATACTAGAAATTAAAATTAATAAATGAAATATAAAAATACAAAAAAACATTAAGTGACATGGTGGGTGTCAAAATTCACTACACCATTCCTCTTCCCATCCCTGGAATAGTTTGGGTCAATATGAAGTACTATAGAAAAATAATTACTAAAAAAACTATAATTCATAAATAAGTATGATGAATTCTCACACCATAAATAATATCCACCAATGAGATATAATCCACGTCTAATCAAAGTATATAAGGAAACAAAGACTTAACACTGTTTTCACCACCATTTAAAACTAATCTAGAGTGGTGGAAGATATGAAAACCTCATTTCCATAAAGATATATGATGTCACCAAAAACAATAGTCCGGAAATAATTATAGGGGAATCAAAAGGATCCTCTGGCTACATCCAACCATGAAATAATCTCCAACTCTCTAAGAGAGAACAAAACCTGAAAACATCCCATAAGTGCATAAGGTCATACCACCAAATACATGAATTCTTAAAAAATATAAAAAAATAACTAAAACCATGCCTTATTTAAAAATAAAATGGTTTTAAAAAAGGGGTATCAAATTTCATATGAGGGTAACGTAGGTACAGTTTCAAAAAACCCCATCCCATGAGGATATTGAGATCCAAAATCATCTCTATGACTCCCAATTCCCAATTATAAAAAATCTACCCCCATAGTTACCTAGGAATGTATCCTAGGATTACCCATGTAACAAAAATCAAACTAAATATATATACCATGGACAATACCATGCATAAGAAACTATAGTACCATCATTAAATAAGGAATTCCATTCCCCAAATGAACAAATTATAAAAAGAAGAAACCCAAAAGGAAGTCAAGGAATGCATTGTGAAAATATTTCCTTCATTGAAAAATTCTCCAAAATCCCTAAAAAGAATCCCAAAATAGGTTATTAAACAAAAGAGACCGAACCAAATATTTGATGGATACATCAAATGATAATCACCACATCCAATATCCAGCATCTTTTAGAAGACAGATCCTGATCAATCTAACCATTCAACTGGGGCTCACGATTCTAAACCATTCAAACCATATGATTCATAAAAGGATAAACTATAAAAACACCAATTTTGATAATTCTAAGAATCAACACTAAGAGAATTAGATGACACATTCCACTCCATTCAGAACACAAGCACTTATAAAACTATATGAAGGGAAATACCCTAAATATGAGCATTATATGTTTTCATTAGACCTTTATGGGAGGATGAAAATAAGTCCATTAGAGAAATGGTTTAACATAGTAATTTCTCCATAATTACATCATGTTGTCCCAATATCAAAAAAGATACAATAAAAACAAATAATTATATTAAAGAATAAAAATGATTTCAATAAATGACGCATTAAAACCATAGAATCTTTAATAGAGATATTTAATGAAGATTTTTATATTTTTGAAAACCAATCACAAAACCTTCTAGGTTAATATATAATATGGCTAATAATGGTTTCAAAACAAACACTAATTAGGTTTAAAACCAATTCCAACATAACCATGTATACTTCAAAAACATTCATATTTTAATGAAATTTAAACCACCCACTAAAGGGTCAAAACTAAAAAAATCTCTAAAACATTTCATATAAATTACATTTTGATTTTATAAAATTTGCAATTGGTATAAAAAACTCATTTATATATTTAATAATGAAAACAACAAATTCAAATCATTTCATGAAACAAATCTCATTTTATAAAATATCCATAATGGGTCATTATAAACTAGAATAATTTTTCTCATTAAAACCAGTTTTCACATATGGAAATATGATTTGACATCACACATAAATTCAAATAAATAGAGATATAATAAAAAAACTTAACCAAAATCCAATATAATAATGTCAAAATTTCACAAGACCAACATTGACCCCTTTACCATTGACCTAACACACTTAGAAATCCAACTATCAAGGGGAATAAATAGAAAAACTAAATGGGATGCAGAGCTATCCTAAACCTAGTTACATGGATGAAGACCATATTATAATCATGTAAGGGTCCCAATAAGATGTCTATAATAAAGTTCTCTATTACTGTATGTTTTTTTCATGCCCAACAAGCCGACCTCAAACACTGATTCTCTCTCCTACATTGGTACCAAAACACAAAATATGACACCCTAGTAAAATCTTATAATTATAATGGTCATAAAATCCACACGCATGAATAATCACTATGAAAAATTACCTTCAAAAATTAAAATCATACATCCCATAGAAATACAAAGTTCAACATAGACAATAACTAGCTACACTCTCTCCGTACCTACTTCCTAAGTTATAATGAAAAATTATAACTATATTCTACCTTGAAAAACACTAAAAACATATGTTATTTATTGAAACCTATGATTCTATTGAAAAACCAAGTATCTAATACAATTTTTAACAAACAGTCATGGGGTTCAACTTAATCTATCGCCCAACCCAGTCTGATAGTGGAATGAAGGAAATTCCGAATCCCCATTGGAAAGAGACCAGTTCCTTTTCATCAAAAGAACACACAAATAATATATTTATATAGAGACCCAAACTTTTATAGATAGATATTATATATTATTATATTAATATTCATTACATAACTTAACTATCCTTGCCAGAATCATATAGGTCTATTATCATTAGAAACATATACACAAAATAAACTAGTTCATAAATATCTTCCATTGAGTTCCTCATCCCCAGAACCATTCTTATACATATCCTATATAAAAACATTCATAATAAGAAGGAGAATGAAAACATAATATTGTCTGAGATCAGATTATTATTAAGGGTAAACAAGGGTGATATCAATGATCACAAAATAATAACATGAGAATAAGGGTAAGAGACAAGGGAATAGAATTTTAAAACCATACCATACATGTTAATGATCATAATCATTATTCATGAAATAAATTTTGGTGGTTCATAAAATATGAATCAGAAAGGAATAAAATAACATGATCCACGAGAACATAACATTGGCATAAGATATGATTTAATGGAATATATAACTATTTACCTTTATGAACATATATAAATAGGAATAGGTTCACTCATTAAGTTTACGAAAATGGAATCGGGTCCTCTCATAAGACCATGGATAGGAATCCAGGTCCATGCATAGTCTTATAGACATGAAATCTAGGTCCATGCATAAAATTATACACATGTAGAAGATATCCAAAAATAACCTTATAGATATGTAAACTAAGTCCACACATAAAATTGTGCACCTGAAATCAGGATCACGAATACCAGTTTTACCTAATGAGTTATCCATATCTACCCAATGCATTGAAGGGAGATATAGATCCTACCCATCACATAATAAAAACCATACATATGTGTTCCATAAGAATATAAAGTATTCATCCTATCAAAACCCATGAAAATAAATGTAGAGATCCAAAAATAGCATTTAATTTTTCCAAAATTATTTTGGATTATTGAGAGTCTATGAAAATTGATGGCATGTGATTCTGAGGCCCGGTGTGCCCGGAACAGAATTCAGATCTTTTCTCTGGTACGTTAAGTAAATGTGTGAGTTGTATTTTTCTATATATTGAACCGGTGATCAGAATTGAAATCTGAGGGTACCATTGAATTCATGGAACTGTGATTCACTTATGAGAGTATTAACTTTGACCACAGTAGGTCAAGAGAAAAAGTTAATTTCATGGGGTTTAAAAATAATTATAAAATACCTGAAGAATATTATTATTATTTTCAATCGTTGGACAAATGGTGGTGGGACCGCAGTGCAACATAAAGACATTGGATGGCTTGAATATCTTTTTCTATAACCACATTGTTGGAGGAAATGAAAAAGAATATGTAACAATTCCATTGAGAGAATTAAAGAGGTTCATTAATTATACTCATTAACAAACCTCATTTATTGTGCGGTGTTTTGATTCACTCCTCCCCTCTATTTAATCTGAGCTTGGACTTGGGTTTTGGTAGAGCTGCGAGAGGATGCTCTAGAGAAGCACCGATAACTTTTCTCCCCGAATAAGAATGTGATCGAGTGACGGACGTTGGAGGAATCAATATGAAAACGACAAACACCGACAACTTCAACGAACATGGATTCTTCTCCCACAACCCCAACATCGCCTACGAATCCTAGGTAGGGGTTTTTATTTAAATTCATGAGAATTTATCTCAGTCTTCCATTCTTTAAAAAGATAATGAATGAGGATTAAAAAAAATGAATTAATCCATGATTTATAAGAAACTAGAGGTGGATAATGCGGAAATTTTTTTTATGGGGTTTTAATTTATATTTTGATGATTTGATCACCACACCCATGATTAATTGCTAATGCAGAAGGCGCGGGCCAACCAAACAAGGCCCAAAACCTTCACCAATTTTTTATCTGTCATGTTATTCATTGAAGAAATTTTAACTCAAGAGAAACTTGAATCCTAGATCCATGCAGTGACGAAAACATCCTGGGAGGCCCGTAGGAGCAATCAGAAGGGAAAATAGGCCACCAGAGCTCACCTGGTGGCATGTAGAAGCATTGTCAGCACGAAACTGATGCGGAGGTGCTAAAGAACGGTGTCAGTGGGTGAAAAAGGATCTAAAAACCCACAATGGTGTGCAACGGTGGTAGCCAGCTCTCACCGGCCGCGAAGGAAGGCATATCATGAAGGCGTCCCAACAGACATCAGGGGCAGCCAACCCTTGGCCGGCTGTGTATGCAGCGGGCGGCACACCGTCGTGTGCCATGGAGGGACGCAGCGGATTTGAGAAATGGTGGAGTGGAAACCACACCCTGTGGGTCCTGTTGACAGAGGGGGTCATTTTACATGGCATCGTCATTGAAAACCGAACGGACAAATGTCTGTTCGGGAGGGGAGTTGACCCCCGTGTGGCCCACATGGTTGCATCCAGCAATGATATGCCAGTCTGGTCTGTGGCCCAATGGTCCGATCCCGCTGCATCCCAACCAGTTTGGGTTGGGCCGGGTTAGACCCGGACCTGGTCGGGTCGGCCCTGACCATGTCTAGTTGGCCCAATTCGTGGCGGGACGGGTCGGACAGGACCCACAGCCTTTTCGATCCATTTTCTCTTAAAATGTCATATCTCAAAAACCAAATGTTTGTTTGATAAACCGTCTATAGATATAGAATCCTTGGAAAAAGACCGTCCTTTTGAGATACCCCACATGAGTTTTCCGGAATGTTTGGGTTTGGCCGGGTTGGATTGAACCCGAATCCAACTGAGTCCTCGCTACCAAAATGCTTATAAATCAGAGACTGCACATCAGTTTGACGCACCGTCTGTCCCTTTGGGAACCTTAAAACATGGAATTCCTTTGGGTTACTCTTTTTTGGAACATTTTTTTTTATAGTTGATGGAAGACTGATATCTTGAAGAACAAATTCTATGGAACTCAAGTGCACCGAGTGAGTGGAATCCTGTGGCTGGCAGTCAATTAAAGAGCTAACCTATATGGATCAGCATCATAGAGACCCTGTGTGGATTATCATCATAGAGGCCTTATATGGATCATCATTATAGAGACCTTGTGTGGATCAGCATCATAACATCCTTGTGTGGATCATCATCCTAGTAACACTATGTAGATCAGCAGTGTGTGACCTGACGAGGGCCAGCCTTAGAGTGGTCTGTAGTGGATCAACGACATACGACACTATGTGTTTCGACAATGGAACAACTTATTCGCTGTTCAATAGTGGAACATCCTAATGGAATAAAATGATGTAGCTTAAGACTAATCAAATACATTCCTAATCATTGAGTTTTAAACATGTTTTGAACTGAGAGTTTCTTTGTGCTTTAGGATTGAGATCATGATTTGTGGTTTTTACATTGTGGAATTCTAGGAGACCTTCGGGGGTCTCGGGGTCCATACATGGTGTTGTTATAATCACCATGTCCTGGGAATCTCCTACACCATGTTGTGTTTGTGCAGATGATGGGCAGCTTGATTGAGTCTCGAGGATCTATGATTTGACGGTGTACGGAGGTGACTGGTTGACATGGAGATCTACAGTGACGAGCTGCACCTACCCTTTAGGTAGGATCCTTGGAGGTCAACATCATGATCTATTTTCCCTTTTTTTTGTATTTCTATTTTAGTTGGTATTTTATTCTTTCCCCTTTTATTTCAGTACTTACTTTTACACTCTGTGGTGGTTTTTAGTTATGGTTTCACCTATCTTCTACTGTTGTGCTTTACTTGTGCACAGTGTACCCTGTCTGTGTGTGTATAGGTTTTGAAGCATATCCTTCCCATTTTTGGGAAATTAATTTCCAATGATAGTCACCAACCCCTCGCTTATGGACGGTGGGCATGGGGTAGTCACGACACGGGCCCCGGGGGACGGGTCGTGACAAAGTGGTATCATAGGAGTCAGTTTTACTAAAGAACTAGGACTCTGATCCTTCAAATGGATCAATAGTGTTAAGTGTTATGAGTTTGGTTTTCAGTTCAGGGGTTCCAGTGTTGGTGTGATGCTGACATATCCATACACCAGGACCCTAAATTCTGATTTCTAACTCGGTGAACGAAAACACTGATTTTGTGTGTTTTGGAAATGTTTTACTTTTGATCTCTTTTGATTCAGCTCACAATGTATCAATTATTAATCATGGGGAACCTGTTTCTTTTCAGGATTCCTCAACGTAGACATCCATCTAGGATTTTAGAGAGAGATCGCTATGACTGCCCACCGATCGATGAGGATTCAATGCAGGGCCCTCTTACCAAGATTGCACCTTCGAGTTGTGCACCAGCAGCACCACTTCCCATTGGGAAGCAGTTGACACCAGCTCCACTAGAACACGGTTCATGCCGACTGAGCATGTTGCACGAGTTCTAGTGGTAGAGGCCTCTAAAATTTTGAGGCGATACAGATTCACAGGAAGCTGAGGACTAGCTGGAGGTTGTGGCTAGTGTTTTCCACCTAGTAGGGACACAAGCCGAGTAGATGGTGATCCTAGATCCTTGTATTTTCTAGGGAACGGGAGGGAGATGGTGGATCTTGACGCTCTAGTTTCTCGATGAGGTGACCCTCACCTAGAAGAACTTCGAGAGACTCTTCAGGGTGGAGTTCATTCTAGATACACTATACACTGTGCGTATTCAAGAGCTCCAACACTTACAGTAGGGAAGAATGATAGTGGCCCAACACCCGATGAGATTCAATGACCTCTCTCAATACCCCACTTACATGGTGTGAGACCCATTCTACAAGGCCTATTCTTTTGAGTAGGGTCTTCAGCGGGAGACCAGAGCATCGATGATATCACTCAAAATCACAACACAGGCTGGAGTACTGGAGCAAGAATTATTGATGGAGAGATTCTTAGGTGAGAAGGCACCGACGGTGAGAGCCACCACCGGACGACAGGTATCCGAGTCATCTGCACCAGGAAATAAGCAGATAAAGAAGAGTTACAAGTAGGCCAGACCTTCCGGGGGACAACCCTAGGATGCAAGGTCGGAGGTGAGAATCTCACAAGGTAGAATTGGCCAACAGAGGATGAGATTGTGCTTCACTTACGGCGGGCAGGGCCACATGGCTCGTGACTGCCTGATCCTCCATACCAATGATCAGCAGATAGTTGTGGGACCATGAAGGAAAATCCAGATATTCAATTGGGGAGGTCCATAGGGCATAGGGCATGGCAGAGGATGATTCCATGTATTAGGCGATGGGCGGTGATTTGTTGTTCTACGGCCACCACCCCGAGGTGGTCCACCCTGACCTCAGGGAGCAGGTGGACAGGGACAAGCTCAATTTCAGGCAGCGAAGGCCTATGACCACGGTGCTCTAGAGACGATACTAGGTATGATATATTTCTACTACACCCTAGCTATAGTACTTATAGACATAGGTTCTAGTCACTCTTTCATTTCCATTACTCTCTTTCGGAGCTCAGAGATTCTGGTAGAGCCATCAGATCGATCCTTACGATTGGAGACTCTTACAGGAGAGGATTAAACAATTACACACTGGTTCCAGCAGAGTGAGCTTACTCTAGATGGTGAGACCTTTGGATGGGATCTACTAGTAGCAGCGTCAAGGCCTTACAATTTTATCATTGGAATGGACAAGATATCCATGGTTCATGCTCAGATTGACTGTTTTAGGAGCAAAGTGTGGTCTGTCTGTGGGGATGGGACCACGTTTTCCTTCACTAGTGATAAGGGAACCTTTGTAGCTTAGGATGGACTTTCCTGGGGGAGGGTTCAGCCAATCAAAAATAAGTTGGATAGCATTACCGTCATAGTAGTTGACAAAAGGAGTCCAATCTATCATGTTGTGGTGGACCAATATGCTGATGTGTTTTCTGAGGATGATCTCGGACTGCCCCCTCGTAGAGATGTGGACTTATGCATTGACCTGTACCCCAGGACGACAAAAATATCTACTCTAGCATATCGGATGGCTTCCACAGAGCGTCGTGAGCTGTAGGTAGAGTTGGAGTACTTGTAAAGTAAGGGGTTTATTAGGCATAGTGTTTTTCCATGGGAATCACCAGTTATCTTCACAAAAGAGGAAGATGGGATTCTGAGGCTCTATGTGGACTATCGGTGCCTAAACCAGGTGACTATGAAGAACAAGTATCCTCTGTCGAGAATCAACGATCACTTCGACCAGCTGAATGGAGCACAATGTTTTTCAAAGATAGACCTCATATCAGGCTACAATCTCTTAGGGTATGAGATTAGGATTTACCAAAGACAGCCTTAAGACAATGTTATGGTCATTATGAGTTCTTATTAATTCCCTTCGGCATGACCAATGCTCTGAAAGTGTTAATAGGACTAATTAATTGGATCTTCCAGCCTTACCTCGATCTCTTCATGGTAGTCATCCTTGATGATGCCATGGTGTACTTGGATTTGGAGGAGGAGCACACCACGTACCTGAAGATGGTTCTGGATACACTCTGAGAGCACAAGATTTATGGAATGATCTCAAAGTTCCAGTTCAAGATATAGGAATTCCACTTCCTTGGGAATACTATCACAGAGGCAGGAGTTGCAGTGGATCTGGTGAAGATAGAGATGTGGTTGCTTAGGAGCCACCCAGGAGTGTGACCGAGATGCAGAGTCTACTAGGATTGGATAGGTACTACCAGAGATTTGTACCTGACTTTTCCAGGATAGAGTAACCATTTTCATCTTTGAGGTTACCAAAAAGGGTGGTGTTCATGTAGTCTTGAGTAAAGAACCAAAGACCAGACTAGGATGTGTCCTGATGCTAGAGAGAGTATTGATCGACTATGAATCACATTAACTGAGACAGTATGAGAAGAACCACACAAAACATGATCTGGAGTTAGTAGTAGTGGTAATCACCATGAAGATGTGACGACACTATAGGATGGGCGAATGATTTATTTTCTACTCTGATCAGAAGAGACTCAGGTATATCTTCTCATAGAAGGATCTGAACATGAGGCAACAATGATGGCTAGATTTCCTCTAGGACTATGACTTTGAGATAGTCTACAGTCCTGGGAAGGGGAACATAGTGGAAGACACACTCAGCAGGAGGTATAGTCTACAGTTACTGAGTGAGGCGACAGGGCAACTAGCGTGTTTCAGTTATCCTTCATGGACAGTGATGGAGAAAATTACCTCCAGTCTATGAAAATTACTCCCCCAATCCTTCAGTGATTCAAGGAGGCACAACATAGGGACGTAGACTGTGAGGCCTAAAGTGCTCAAATATCCTCAAGACATTCTTCTGGTAGATTATCTGAAGGTGTGGCGCGCGTGATTCTCTTCGGAGGATGCTCTATGGTAGCAATGACGTTACTGGAGTAATAGTTACGATAATTTCATATATCCCATTTAGCAGTACATCTTGGCGTGGAAAAGATATACCAGGGCATCCGACATCCGTACTGGTTGCTAGGGATAAAAAAGAAGTGGTAGAGTTTGTATCGCGATGACTCACTAGTCAGCAAGTGTAGGCTAAGCATCTGGTTCCAGCTGGCTTAGCACAACCACTTGTGGTACTGGAGTGGAAGTGAGATGATATCTCAATGGACTTTGAGACAGGTCTACCACGTATGTCATGGGGACACGATTCCATCTGGGTGATCTTTGACCAACTCACCATATCGGCTCACTTCCTACCCATCCAAGAGCAGGGATCAGTAGATAGCTTGGTATTCCTCTATATATAGTAGATTGTATGACTTCACGGGTTCCATCGACGATTGTATCAGATCGTGACACATGTTTTACATCCGACATGTAGAAGGGATTGGAGGAGGTGTTTGGGACTCAGATATTATTGAGCATCACATTTCATCCTCAAACAGACGGTTAGACGTAGCTGACCATACAAAACTCAAGGACATGCTTCGTGCTTATGTCCTTGATTTTGGCTATAGTTGGTTGGACCACCTTCCGCTGGTGGAGTTTTCATTGAACAATAGTTATCAATCCACCATCGAAATGGCTATGTTGGTGCCCCTGTATGGGAAACCATACAGATCACCACTATGTCGGACAGACCCAGGGCAGTAAGCACTTATTTGGTTAAGAGTTGGTGTGGGATACCACTGACAAGGTAAAGATCTTCCAGGAGTGGATGAAGACTACACAAAGCCAGCAGAAGTCTTATGTCTATAGGAGACATAAACCCTTGGAGTTCGAGGAGGGAGATCGTGTCTTGCTACGGGTCTCACCCTCATAAGGAATGCATAGATTTGGTCAGGGCATAAATCTATCTCCGAGGTTCATCAGACCTTTATAAATACTTCGTAGTGTAGGAGAGGTGGCATACAATCTAGCCCTTCCCCAAAGATGCACCAGGTGCCTAATGTTTTCCTTGTGTCATAGCTGAGGAGGAACGTGCATGATCCATCGCACATTATTGACTAGGGCGAGCTGAACATCGACAATGGGTAAACATTTTCAGAGTTCCTAGAAGATATAGAGGATAAATAAGAGAGAGTCCTTTTTGTGTGGGCGATTCCTCTTGTCCGTGTTCGTTGGCAGGATAAGAATCTCCAAGAGAGAACATGGGAGTGGGAGGCTCCTATAAGTGCTCAGTACCCCCATTTGTTCCCCTAGTTTTGTTGTAGCTTTTGGGGATGAAAATCCCTGAGGTTTGGAGGATGTATTGACATGGAAATTCCATGTAATTTTTCTAAAATTATTTGGTATTATTACAAGTCTTTTAAAATTTATGTCATGTTATTCTGAGGCTTAGTGTGACCATAACGGAATTTTGAACTTTTTTAAGGTACGTTCAGTAAATGTACGAGAAAGATTTTTTGTTACTTTTTAGTAGGTGATCATAATTGAAATATGAGGGCACATTTGAATTCAATGTGATGAGATTAACTTAAGGGGGTCTTAACTTCGAACGCAGTAGTTAGAGAGAAAAAATTAATTTATTGGATTTTACAAAAAAATAATAAAATAACTGAAAATTATTTTGTTTTTGTTTTTGAATTCATTAGACAAACGGTGGTGGGGCCGTAGTGAAATGTCAAGACATTAAATGACATGATTTTCTTTTTGTGTAACCACACCATTTGGGGAAATTAAAAGGAATGTGTAACTCAACCGTTGAGATAATTATTGTGGTTCATTAATTATACACATTAATGAATCTCATTAATTGTGGGGTGTGTTGATCCTCCCCTCCCCTCTATTTAATATGAGACGAGTCTTGGGATTGGGGAGAGCTCTGAGAGGAACCTTTAGCAAAGCTCCGACAATATTCCACCCCGACAAAGAATGTGATCAAGCGACGAACATTGGAGGAATCAATCCCGAAACGACAAACTCTGATGACTTCAACGAATGTGGATTCTTCCCCCACAACTGCGTCATCTCCTACGAATCCGATATAGGGGTTTTTATTTAAATTCAAGTGAATTTATTTCAGTCTATCATTATTGAAAAACATGATGAATGCAGATTAACAAAAAATGATTTAATCTAGAATTCATACGAAACTACGGGTGGATAATGAGAGAATTATTTTTAATGAGGATTTAATTTATCTTTTTATGATTTTCATAACATACCCTTGTTTAATTGAAAACGTAGAGGGTGCTTACAAACTGAACAAGGCCCAGACCCTCCGCCACTTTTGGATTTGTCTTGTTCTTCATTGGAGAAATTTTAACGTGATGAAAAATAGTAACTGAGAGCCACACAGTGATGACAACATCTCGTGAGGCCCGTAGGCACAATTAGAAGGGAAAACTGACCACCAGAGCTCACCTGGTGGCCCGCGGAAGTCCCACCACCACCGATGACCAGTACCTGCAGGTGACGGCGGTGGCTAGCTCTTTCCAGCCACAGAGGAAGGTGGCACCCGAAAGCACCGTGGTGGACAGCCGGGGCGGCCAGCACTTGGCCGTCCGTGTTGGAAGTGTGTGGTGCACTGTCGCACTCCGCGAAGGGATGCCATAGCTTCGAGCTACGGTGGATGGGGATACACACCCCACGGGTCCCGAAAACAAAAGGGGAAGCTCCAAATGGCACCACCATTGAAAAATGAAGGGACGGATGTCCGTTCGAGAGGGGAGCTGATCCTCGTGCGGCCCGGCAGGTCACGCCCTGCCAAGGACAGTCGGGCTCATCCGCGGCCCAGCGGGCTGTGGCCGCCGCAACCCTGCTCGCTCGAGCCGGCCCAACCAGTTTAGGCTAGGCCAAGTCGGGTTGACCAGCATCGGGTCTGGTTGTCCCAGGTCGGGGTGGTATGGGTCGGACCGAACCCAGACCATTTTCGACCCAGTTTCGCATAAATGGTCGTATCTTGCAAACCAGGCGTCCGTTTGACAAACCGTTGCAGTGCTACAATACTTGGAACAATATGGTACTTTTGAGATAGTCCACAAGAGTTTTTTTATAAAGTTAGAGTATGGTCCGGTTGAATCGACCCTGAATCCAACGAGGCCCTTGGTACCAAAATGTATATAACTCATTGACCGGGTGTCCGATTGATGCATAGTTTGTCGCTTTGGGAACCTTACAACAAAGAGGTACTTTAGGTTACTACTTTGTAGAACTTCGTGGTAGTTAAGGAAAATTAGATATCTTTAGTATCAGATTCTATGGAACTCAAGTGCGCCGAGGGAGGGGAATCATGTGGATGGCTATCAATTGAAATATGACCCTGTGTGAATCAGCATCATAGAGACCCTCTTTAGATCATTATCATAGCGACCCTATGTGGATCTGCATAATAGAGACCCTGTGTGGATCAGTATCATAAGTACCCTATGTTGATCATCATAATAGAGACCTTGTGTGGATCATCATCATAACAACCCTATGTGGATCAGCATCATAGAGACATTGTTTGGAACCGCTTCATAACGACCATCTATATATCAGCATCATATCATCCCTATGTGGATCATATTTATAGAGACCCTATGTGGATCAGCATCCTAGAGAACCTATTTGGGTCATCAGGGTGTGAACCGATAAGGACCTACCATAAAGAGGCAAATCGGGGATCAACGACGTATGACTATATGTGGATCGACAATGGAATGAATTTTTTGTGGTTCAGATGTGGAATTTCTTAATTGAATAAAATGATGTATCTTAAGTTTAATCAACTTTATTCCTTATCTCTAAGTTTTATACTTTCTATGAGCTCAATCTTTCCTTGTGCTTTGGGATTGAGATCATGATTTTTGGTTTTTCCTTTGTGTAATTCTAGGAGACCTTCAGGGGTATTGGGGTCCTTATTGGGTATTGTTATACCCACCCCTACACAAGAATCACCCACACCTTGTTGTGTCTTGTGTAGATGATGGGAAGTGTGACTGAATCTCGAGGAGTCAGGACTTAACGGTGTACATAGGAGACCGGTTGATGTGGAGAGCCGTAGTGACGAGCTGTACCAACACATCATGTAGGATCCTTGGCAGTTGACCTGAGGAGTTGTTTTACCTTTTTTCTGTATTTCTATTTCAGTTGGGTTTGTATTCTATCCCCTTTTACTTATGTACTTACTTTTACACTCGGTGGTGGATTATATTTGAGGTTTTATCTTTCCTCTTCAGTTGGGTTATACTTGTGCGTAATGTACTCTGTATATGTGTCTACAGGTTTTGAGGAAATGCCTCCCAATTTTAGGGAAATTCTTTCTGGTGCTAGTCAACATCCCCTGGACAATGGGAGGTGGGCTTGGTGTAGTCAGGACACCGTCCTCGGGGGATAGGTCATGATAATAAATGGGTTTCATAAATATTTTATCGTAGAATAATATATTGAAATGAAATGGGATTAAAAAACATATTTCCATCAAAAAATAAACCATCCAGAGAATGAATAATGGTCTTATCATTGGATCAAATCAAAGATAAATCTTAATTAACATCAAAGGATGGCATCTTATATAGAAAATGCATTTGTTAGATCATTTTTAATTATTCTTGATGAAAATAAAATTTCCATTTAGAAAAAAATTCTTTTAAAAATTGGAAATTTATAAATGAAAACATATTCTTTGAAAATAACCTTTTAAACATGTAAAGGAATCTTTGATTAAAACATAAGTCCTAATAGTGCTAAAATTCATTCATTCCATATATATTAGAAAAAAATTCCTTCAATTTTTTTGTGGAAATGTAACAAATTACTACATTTGGATGACGACTAAAAGATGACATTCAATTTTTTAAAAAACAAAAATAAAGGTTAAAAAGAATTTAAAAAATTATTATCTAATATAAAAAAATTATTTTTTTTATAAAATATTTAGATATGAAAAAAATGAGTTTTCAACCAAAGAGTGAAATTAATTCATTTTTCCTTAAAAACATATTTTTAGTTTCTTGAGTACAGAAAATGAGGAAAATGAATGGAAAACACAAAATTTAAAGATATAAATTGAGGATAAAAAAAATAAATTTTTTTAAGAGTTATATCATAACATTTCATCATCGGGAGAATAATCATGAACAATATTGTTAAACAATGAGATTATGACATAAATCCATCACATCAAGTCCAACTTCATTCATACATGTTGGAACCTCTTGAATAATAAATATGTATATATTATAATTATATTATAGGATAATTATCATATATATAATATCATATTTTATTTACTTGTTACCTTTTATCATCAGTTTGTTAACAATTATTTATTGAATTCACTATTTATGGTGACATCTGCTTTAAATTTCACGTATTTTTTTGTTTGGTAGTTTTTGCCCTTGTATATTGATTACAGTTCCCTAATACATAGAATATTAATCATGAAATAAACATCTCATATAATCATTATATACAAATTTATAGTAATCTATAAATTCTAGACATAGATTAATGAAATACACCATTCATGGTGATGGTAACCCATACATACACATGATCACTATTTTAATTTTTCGAAGGATGGAATAAAATAAAGGTAACTATTAATTAACCTTTATAGGATCATTATTACACAATATATAACATATATTTTCATGAAATCCATCCTCATTACCATAAATGTAAAATATAATTTAAAAATGATTCACATCGCCATGTAGAGATGGTATTCCACATGTACGCACGGGCAATGTTACCGTTTAACAACGATTTGGTAAGAAAGATGGTAGATGTGATATTATTATTAAAGTAGAATAAATATGAAAAAAATAATATCTTTTAATTTTAAACCCATCATAATATACATATATGAGTGATAGTTTTGAGAGATGAATTGTATCGATATGTGGAGACAACAACTCGTACGAAAGCACGTGTGATAATTTCACTACCCATTTGATGATAATGAGGGTGGATAATGGATATTTTATAATCATAGTTATATTTAATT
Source organism: Viscum album (assembly GCA_963277665.1). Classification (NCBI taxonomy): domain Eukaryota; kingdom Viridiplantae; phylum Streptophyta; class Magnoliopsida; order Santalales; family Viscaceae; genus Viscum; species Viscum album. The sequence continues at coordinate 727,574,730 of OY728166.1, forward strand.
ATATTTAACATGAAGAATTAATTATTTTATGACAAATACAACATATATATTTGACGTAATAGAAGAAGTAAAAAAAAATATTGATCAGGTAAGGGATTACCTCTTCTTTTAAAGGGCACCGTGGGATCTCCTCTAAAGGGCTTGAGGGTCGGTATGTTGGGGTGACCAAAACCTCTATAATGTCTATATTGATGTTTTTAATAGGAAATGGTATAGTTTTATTGATCTATAATGATCAATATGGTATGTATAAGTAGAAGGATGGGTTCCCTTTTATAACTAATGCAAGGATAACTATTGGAATTTATTGAAATATTAAATAAATATAAATTGATTTTGTTTCCCAAATGGATAATAATTGATATTATTCAAAGATAATATGAGGATTAGTTTAAATCGTCCAATTAAATAAAATTTGGACAAGTTTGAATCACATTTTTATCCTTATATGTTTGTTTTAACCCTTTGTTAACTGTTTTGACAATTACCGTAATATTAATGTTTTTAACCCTTTAAGGGTTAATAATATTACAATCAAATTCCAAAAAAAACCAACAAATGGACCATGTTTTATTTTGAAAACCTAAATACATTAAATTTTAGGGAATATAATATTTCTATTAATTTTATATCATTTAATAAAATATTTTTTATTATAAAATATAATTAAGGTAAATTTTAGAACTATTCATTATCTAGACATTAATAACACCAACAAAACAAGTAAAATTTGAAGAAAACACTTTATTATATACCTAAAATTCTATGTTCATTTAAAATATTCTTATATCACACTAATTATCTCAAATTAAAACATTAATATTTTAAATAATATTTATTTGAATTTTCAATTAATTGATTGATTAATACATTAGCATTATGTAAGAGTGTATGGTGTTTATTTCTTCAAAAATAATTAAAAATAAATTATCAAGATGAAGATAAATCATTTATATTTATAATTAATATTAATAAATGACATATCATACATTAATTAGAATATAAATATTATAAAATTTATTAAAAATAAGTGTGATGATTTTTACATTACATTATATAAAATATGATAATGCTAATAATAAAACTCAAATGGAATCAAAAGAACATATTATTGAACCCTGGATGAGTACAGATGAAATGGAATCATCCAATTAAATTTAGGCAACCGTTTGGGTAATAATATAGTACTTATCAGTTTATTTTTAACCCTTAATTTCCTAAATTACCCTTCAATATGGTATGAAATTACATAGGTTCCTACTCATTTTGACTAAAAAAATGGTTCCAATTTACCAAATTTAAGCCTATTAATTTAAAATATGGAATATATTTTTTAATATTCACGATATGGATGTTGCAAAATTTATAATCATTTCTGGAAAATGTGATGGATAATAGTTTTTCAAAAAACAATGCACTTTTTAAATAGAAAATATTTTTATGAAACATTTTATTATAAAATTTTCTTTAAAAATAGAAACTAGATTATTTGAAACTAAAAGGATCCAATAAAATATTAATTTTAATAAAAAATATAATTTTACTCTGTAAATATTTGAAAATAAAATATAAAAATACAAAAAATACAATTTTCAATAAAAATATTAATTTTATCTATTTATAGAAAAATAAATATTTCCAAAAAAATATCAAAAATTAATATTAACATTATTTTAACATTAATAATATAAAATATATTATGTTTTATAAAATAAATTTTTTTAAAAGTTTCAGAAAATAATTATAAAATTTTCTCACAAAAAAGAAAATAAAAACATTTATGAATAAAACATATTTTTTTTTGAAAAATAAAATGAATTTAATAAAAATTGAGTGATTAATTACACAAAAATTATATTGGGAACTACCTTTATATATAATTTATAAATTATTTTACCCAATTCATAACTTCTCATTTGACGACTATGTGACCACATCAAATAATAATATTTTTCATTATATACCGCAGTTAATTTAAACTCATGGAAATGCTTAATGAAAGTAATAAAAGAAGTTAAATATACATGAAAATATATATATTTCATAAAATATTAGGTTTTTTAATTTACCCATTAAATAAGTGTAAAACAACAATCATAATTTTTCCAAAAAAATTGACTTAACATATCTGTAATTCAAACGTCCATGAAAAAACAAATAGACAGAATCAATTAAAATATTAAGCACATGTAGAAATTTAATGTAAATGAAATCAATCAGCTCTCACTGTTATGATCGACATAAAAAAATCCCAATAGACCATCCAATATTTTTGTAGAGACCCTGTCTATTCCTAGTAAGACTTTTGAAATATATTTAGGAATAGTTTTGGAGTCGAGTGCTAAAGAAACACGTAATTATGATGCACGTTGTCCCTATAATTAATTTTATAAAGATATCATATAAATGTTTTTATCACGCAGGCATGATTTTTCCAAAATAATGGGGAAAATGTTAAACAGAGTGTTAGAAAAAAAATTAGATCAAATTTTAATTTTCTATGAGTGGTTTACCCATGGAACGACCTAATGTTGGTTGGTGTGGGCATTGAGATACAAAAACCATTTGAAGGTACATATAAATTAAATAAACTGATTAATTTAAATATTTATTTTAAATGAATTAATTTTAAGACATCTATAAATAAACAATTATGATGCATATCTATGGTTAGCCACATAACCATGGGATCGTTGACCGGAGATATCCACCACCTTTCATTGGTGAATCAGAATAATACAACAACTAACAATTGGATAATGGGAAATCAAAGAGTGGTGAAGACGATTGATTTCCCTCCTTCCATGGATAGTGTGTTATTCATCATTAAATGATCCAATATTGAGGTTTACTTCTCATTTTTAGATTTCGGACCTTATGATTAAATAATTGAGCATGATAATAATTATTCCATTGATATACATCCATTCTAATCCTTTTCATGTTCCCATGTATCATATTTATTCGTTTTATTTCATTAACCGTTGTTGTGGCATGTTTATCACCTCAGATATCCTGAATCATTTTCGTTGGCCAAGAACACCTGGCCAATGATTGTTGCACCTCTATTTCATGTAATTTTCCACCATCAGTCTTCGTGATCTTAACTATTGGCCTATGAGGACCACTGTTTGACATTTTTGGGTGGGACTGAACATGATCGGACCCACTGGATATGAGAAAGATTCATGGGTAGTGAAAAAATTGGTGAATAGATAAATAGTCCTGATTATTTTAAGGTTTGGGTGATTTCACTGTGGTTTTGGACACTTTGTGAGGCTCACGGATGATGCACAAGAAATGGAAGGGAGATTAGAAGTTAAAAAAACCAATGTAGATCTGATTCCTAGCTATCAGATAGATAAAAGTGATGAACATATCATTTGTCTTTCGATTTAAATCATCATAAAAGTTCCATTAAAAGTGATGGAGGTAAATATAGAGGGACATACAATGGATTTGGTTTTTTGTAAAAATTGTAACACCACACTGTGTAGTTTGAAAAAACCCATGGGGTAATCATTAAAAATTCACAGTTCTAGGATTTTCGGAAGATTATAAATAACACATTACATTTAAAATTTATTTTTCATTGGATTAATTTTTTACAGAACTTTGAGTGCTATCATTCCACATTGACGTTGTTAACTTTTACTGATTTACCATGGATATAATAATGTTCATCAAATTATTTATATCATTAAAATCTTTTTTTGGTATAATTTGTGAGTATAATTTACAATCATAAATTATTTTGAAACATTTAACTAATTTCTAACCTTTTTAGATATGCATTTACATGAACAATGAAATTAAAATCATAATCTAGCTTGTAATGTTCATTTCTACATACATAAAGCTATTGGATAAATTATTTATACTAATTTTATTTTATAAACATGTTCATCCTAATAGTGTATCTAATAATTAATCCTTGTATTAATTTGTGTATATTATTTTGGAGGTAAAGATAAATTTCGAAGTCATAGATAAATATAAAGTTATGATTTTTTAAACTCTTTCAAAATTTCAAACATCAAGATTTTTTGTAAAATAAAAACCATTTTTTGATCAAACCACATGTTTTGGGAAGAGTAAAATCCATTTATTGATTTGGAGAGTCCATGGTGAAGAATATTTTTAAAGATTGATTCTTTATGGAAACTCACATTTTCACACATTATAATTATTTTCTTCCAATAAATTTCTAAATATTATTTCTTAATGGAAAGAAAAATGATTATGTGTGGGGGAATATGATCTGGAATTTAATTGTTTTGGTTTTCCACACAATTTTCTATATACATTTTTTTATTCTAAATTTAAATTATAATTTTAATAATTAATTATAGTTCTTTTATTAATTTTTAGAGAAATTAGTAATTTATAATAATTATCATTGTTATGTATTTATTTAAGTTTAAATTAACCAATTTATATAAATTTATTCAAATGTTTTTTTTCATTCATGTATTTATTTTTTAAATGTTAAATAATTCCTGCTATTGTTTTATTTTATTAAAAATAAATTTATTAATCAATAAAATTTTAATTAAATTATAAATATCATATTTGATTTTGTATAATTTATTTCGTTTTAAATTTATCTTTTTAATATTTTCTTATGATTATTATTTTATTGTTTTAATAAATAAATAAATTATTCAATAATTTAATGTTTTTTAACTTTATCTTTCAATATTTAATTCCAATATTTTAATTTAATTTGAATATATTTTTTTATTTGTGGATCACCAATCTTTTTTAGAGTTTATATACATTCTATGTATCCAAAGGGAATTTGTAAAAGTTTGGTGATTTCAATGCCTTATAAATAGACAACACACTAATAATTGAAACTGTAGTGGCTTCACCCAAGCCAATGCATGAAGTCATCCCATTGAAGGAAATTATAATGGTTTGGATCAATAATCGGTGTATTGCATCGATTGTGAGTTTTATTTCATCCATGGGCCACCCCATAAGTTGAAAAAAAACTATCAAACGAAAGATATATTTTCCATTCAACAGTGCGTTAGCGATAGGATCTACAAAACAACTAATAGGAAAGAGAACATGCCTCCATAGAATAGCCACACGAGTAATTTCTATTTACCATGATTTGAGAATATCGACCACACTCGACCGTGATCAATCTTCCATGGATTCTAAGAACCACCAAGCTGATGATGATGAATACAAATTGATGTTTCACCACATCTGAGCCTAATCGTGAATCTAATCAATGTCATGAAAAAGAAAATGAAAAAAATATATTGACAACAATTTAGATTTTGGTGACCTACTGAGAATGAACCTAGACTAAGATTAAGGTTCATCAATGTTTGTCATCCACTGTTGGGAAGAAGAATGATTTCAGACATTGATTTTGGGTAGGGATAATTCCAAGCCACATCCAGTGGATTCAATTGAAGATAATAACCATCTGAGAGAAGTCTTACAAAATTTTTAGACTTGAAACATGTCTAACCGAAACAAAATATTCATGTAGAAGCATAACAAGATTATCCAAGCCACTATGCATGCCAATGATTTTTATTTCATGAATTCAAATATAAATAATATACCACTAGAAACCTAGTTTGTATGACATCTGTTGTGACTAAAATTAAAGACTAGTAACAAGTCACGGTTGACCAAATTGATCCCGAGCTTGACAGACATTGTAGTGTCAAGAGGTTTTTGAATGATGGTCTCTGCATTGGTAGTTGAGGATGATGAAATTTTTATTATGCATGATCAATCATATTGAATAAAATTTATCCAAACAGATTCAATATTTGAATATCGATCGAACCATAGAACAATGATAATTGGTGGTAGTCACGTTGAAGGAGTCAAGATTGAGAATATTTTATTCAAGACCAATATTAACGTTTTAAGAAGATGAGTTCGGTCAATTTTGGGAAAGCTGAAATCAATGAAATGTTTGAGCTTCACTAGAGTTAATGATGATATCCTTTTAAAACTGATTTTGGAATAAGATTATCAACTAATTTTCTTCATCCTTATTATATGCTGTAAATGGTTCAAGATGATGATGTGGATTATGTTTGGATCACTAACTGATGTCATTGATGAGATCGAAGAATTTTTTTAATGATAAATTTTAAATATCATGTGACTAATTTAATTTCAGGTGTAGGGTAGAGGTGGTGAATTCATAAAGAATGAATCATGCGAGACATGCATCCAGATTCATTTTGAGTATATTGAAAGTGGGTATGATACTGTTTTTAGAAGGGTTCATCTCATGTCACACACTTGTGACCAGATACTAAGACTATTGGCACATGGTTGTTGAATTACTGGAGACTAATTTGAAATGTCTTATGGTGAATTTTACTAACCCAAAAAATAATATAAATAAATTACGAGATGACTCAAAGAATGAAAATTTTTTAATGGCATGGGGATGATCAGGAGATAAATTTAAAGATATTTCTAGAGAGAGATCTATAATGTGAGAATTCGGAAGCACAATAGTGTCTTGAGATATAGTAAGATATTCTTGATAGAGATGGTTTACATTTTCTTTACCATTTATTGTTATTACTAATGATAATAAATATATTATTTATTAAATTTTTTGGCTAATTTCTTTTGGGGAACAAAATAAGCTGGTTAAATTTTAACTTATTCATTCATAAATATTTCATCCTTGAGAACTATTCTCTCAATTCAATTAATTCATCATATTGTATTATTTTATTTTGAGGTCTATTGAAAAATAATTTTGAATTAATTCATTCAAAAACTCTTTTATCTTTTTCAATTATCAAACAAGATATACATTATAAGAGTTTCACAACATGATCAATTTATGAAATTAATTCAATTACAAATAATTTCAATCATTTATATTACCTATTAATTATATATTCCATTCAATGAATAATTACATCAGTCACTAGTTAACCTTCTGAAAATGGTAGTTAATTTCTTTAAATATCATTTCTAGTGAATTTATTATAAATCAGTGCAGGAATGTATATTTAATAAGTCAATCAAGTTCCCCACCATAATAATTTTTGATCCTCCATTCCTATGATTGACATATTTATTTTTTCAAATATGGTTATCTTCCTAAACTACTGCCTATTCTCATCACTGATGTTTTATATTCTTGATAATATCACAATAATTAATTTTAGTGTTGTTTCTTGAAATATCTATTTTATTAAGTGTTTTGTATCTTCCTTGGTAATTTCATTCACAAATTTCCTTCTCTGTGGGTTCTGTACACTTCCCAATGACTATAATATCATTAAAAACGGTGATATATAATAATTTTTCCTAGTTTCAATGATGAATATGGTAGTTTCACATACAGTTTATATGAAACCAGACATCATTCTATCAATCCATTTTAGAAAACAACCTCATTATTGTAATTTAGGAAAAAAACTGTGTAACTAAAACATTTTCTAACAATTGGTAAAAACATTTGGAAAAAAAGAGGTTCATATAGCCTAAAACCATATATTTCTATCTAGCCCATAAAACATTGATTTTCTTGAAAACTCTGTGAGAAACAATGTATATAGGTCCTTTGAAATCGATACAAAATCATACCATTTCTTTAAATTTTATGAAAAAACATGTGAAATGAATTTTCAAAAATAACATCACCTACTCTTTAAAAAAACAAGAATACGGAAATTAATTTTTTCAAACAAATTTGAATTATTAACCAAATACATAAAAATATAAATATTTACAATAGGGACCAACACATAAAAAACATTCCAAAATGGTCAAAGGGAACATGATTCTAATAAATAATCAATAGGTTGGAGAGACAATCAATAAATAAACAAAATCCCTTAAATCATCCAAATCTGGGTCTAAATACCAAGGGAATCATCCAATTTCCCATGTAACTAGGTATAAAATATAGAAAATGTCCCTTTTCAAAGGCTACTATTAATTTCCATATATTTTAATTTCCCTTTACGCTATCCATAAATAATCCTCATCAGCGCTCACTACTACCTGTAGTCATAATATATTTTCTATTTGACATGGCCCATTATCCCTTTCAGTCTAACCAACTCGGTGTAGTTCAGAAATATTCCCTAGATAGTATAATAAAATGTTCAAACACGTACTCATATAGAGATCAACTAATCCACTAATTATTCCCATGAAAAGAAACAAATTGAGTTGAAAAATAAATTATCACATAAAGAGTTTGTAAATAACTTGAAAAATACACTTACATCACCTTCTACACCCCCGTAAAAAATTTACCTTTTTTTACTTCCAGATATAAGTATAATAATATTAATAATAAAATTATATTAATTGTCAAAGGGATTACAAGATACAATAATCAAAAAAATAACATAAGACCATGATATTATCTTGTACACTTTGGAAAAACAACATAATGTTCCAAATTTTCATTAAAACATGAATCATGGAATGCTAATAAATTCAACACACAATTGAAAATTTCTAGAAATTGATTATCAAATACCCTTAAATCCATTTCAAAACTCATTTAAATCCATTTAAATTCACAATATCTTTATTTAAAACAATTTAGGAAATGATTTCAAGAGGTAACCTACATTTATTAAAATTTTATAGTGTCTTAAACCACAACCATTAAATTTATCTCATGACCCAAAAAATGGTTAACCCACTTCTAACCTTCACATTTTATTTGAAAACATTCTTGACTCAATTTTTCAATACATGGAAGTTTAATGTGCCACATGGAATTCTCAAAAAATACTCTGATAATTCGCATTAAAAAACACCATAATAAAATATTAGAACCCACCCTTAATGGCCACTAATGAAATTCAACAAATGCATGGTATATATGGTTTATAAGTTCTTTACTCCTCTAAATACATTTTTTTATTTTCAAAAACCCACTTTTTGGAAGTGTGGAAAACTCACAAGGACCAGATACCAAAACCAGATATCACAAACAAAAACATCATACATAGTAAAAAAAATCCAAATCCACATTGAAATTTTAAATTTGGAATTAAAAAAGTAGAAACATAAAAATGTGGGTAACCCAACTCAAAGTATGCCATATGACCACAACTTCCATCACCACATCACCAGACATCCCTTTGTATCACCATCACCACCGTCACATAATCTAATCATCACCATGATTGAATTGTTGGCTCTTCACCATTGGCCAACTGGAATCTGTCGTCACTATTGAAGAAGCCATCACCATCGCCGCCATCGCACAAAACCTCAATGTCCTCACTATTATCGCAGATGTCACACCACCAAGATCGATGTCGCCACTAACAAAACCATCCTACCATCTTAACACCATCACCACTATCATCATCGACTCATCACCAGAGTATATTCCATCATCGAAAAATCACCAATATCCACCACCAATAACCAAAAACAGATTATGAAATGACCACCATCGAGACAAATACGGAGAAGGGTGGAATATAACTGTGAATGAAACCCTAAAGGGGCCTGGGAAAAGAGGAAACAGGGGATAATAAACTGAATGAAATTGGGTATGAAACACAAAGGGAAATACCAATGACAACGAAAACAATTTCACAGAATCTCATAGTATCTATTGCTCCATATCTAACCTAGAGAGGAGAAATGGATCTCGAGGATAGTGCTTGGTTGTGGCAGTTGGGGAAGAAACTGATCATGAAACAAGAACTAACACCAGAAGTTCCTTGAATCCCATCATCCACCTAACTACATAACTAAAAGACTCTTGGATACCACCACACCAAATCCAAATAAGAGTGGAATAAAGAAACCTCAGGCTTATGTAGGGTTTGGGCGTCTGAGGGAACCTGCAGCTCCAGATCCAGAAGGGAGAAAAGAATGGGAAGAGCATTGAAGACGAAAACTAGAATAATGAGGGCTGAGGAATAAGAAAGAGATAGGGGAAGATATAGAGTAGTAGAAACCATAGGATAATAAAACCCAAGGATAATGATAGGAGGCGTAAGAGCGCGAAAGGCTAGGTGGGAAAAGAGCCATTCTGATGAAAATTTACTCTATTATCTCAAAATATTGACAATTGATTAGCATAATTTTTTTAGTTTTTTGAAAACAAAACATTATTATGAAAAAACATCACTTTCCATGAAAAATATGATGATATAAAATTTAATTCTTTGAAATCCAATAAACACATGCAATATCATCATTAAATATTCAAATTGAGAATTTTGAACTTAATACACGAATAATTATAAAATTAGAAGTTATGAAATGGCCCACACCTAACTCAAATCAGCAATTAATAGTTTATATGATTTAATATGGTATAAAAATGCTCAAAGAAGTGATCACGCACTATAGAAGATATAAAATAAAAAAGGTTCTATCCAAAACTTCTAGGGTTCTGCTAAATCAAAACATAGTGAGGGAGAGGAAAAAACTAAAAGGAAACGAAAAGTCAAGGAATATGAGTCCCTATATCATATTTTAAATCTTGAATCATAAAGAAAAAACATGGAATAAAAAAATTATGGGACATTTATGGATGGAGGTGCTCCATAGAGGGGTCTCGGTTATGGGATTCACATAACGCATGAGAGGAATAACGGAAATATGTAGTTAAAATTAGGAAGGATTTTTTTTTGGAAGAAAATAAAAATTTAAAATTTCGGGTTACCCTAGTGGAATACCCACACAATTTATTAAACTATGGGTCAGATATTGGAGCCACCAAAATGTGCTTCATGGTTCTTCTGAGCATCCTAAAAAGAATAAATAGTCATGTTCTAACTATTTAAAATTCCATTATTAATTTGTAGACCCAAATAAACAGTTTTGACATGATTAATAATCACATTATGAAACTCATGTCATACCCAAAAAAATTCTAAAAATTTAAATTCCATGATTAAAATTTTTGGAAATTAAAATAAACAGAAATAAAATAAATTAAGAGAAAATAAAAAACATAGTTACAAGGAATGTTTCACACTCTCAAATCAATATAGGTGAACTAATATAAACGTATCTTTATTTTACTTTTTTTATATAACTTTAACAATATATCTCATTAATAATCTCATAATTACAAGAGTTGATGTTTTATTGTATGTTTGGACTATATATATATGAAATGTATTTTACAATAATTGTGAATATTCTTTATACTATTATCACACTAGACCACCTTATAGACTTCTCATATTGTAATAACATAAACAGTTATAAATTTAATTCCCTTTAACAATTAGTAGATTACATATTATGAAATGAAATTATATAAAACACATGAAAAAATTTGGTTTTTCTAGACCGTTATAAGTTATATATTATTTCATTTAAAAGTGTGTTAATCATAATAACCCTTTATAAAATAACAAATTTATAGTGACCATTATGATCATTATTCTAAGGATTGTGAAAAATTAAAATTGAAACAGATCTAAGAATCGATTGCCTCAAGAAGTGGGATCATACCCCATGAATCCATTTTATCATTGATTCTGAGGGTGATAACATCAATAGGAATTTCCTTTGACAAATCACAAACCTAGATTCCATAAATAATGTACTAGAGAAACGATTCATGGATCAAGTTTATCCTTGTCACAATCACAACCCAAACCATGTTCACCAAACCACCCCAAGAAAATATCACTCTCACACACCTTTCCTTTAGGGCATATGCTTTTTTTATAAGGGGTTATATATCTGAACCATAATATAATTAATATATATATTATTTTTTATAAATATAATTATAACATTTATCCTTTTTATCATTACATTAAAAATATTTAAATAATGAGTTTTATAAAAATTATATTTTGATGTGATGATAAGAAAATTTAATTTTTGGGATACATATAGTTTCAATAAAGACATTATTTTTGATAAATTGAAGAATTTATTAAATAAATTTTAATTTAATAATATATTATTATTAAGTAATATGTATTTAATTAAAAAAAATAAATATAATTTTATAAATCCAAATGTTATTTTTATAAGGGTAGGAAAAAAATTATTGTAAAAAACCTAGTATTTTCAATAAATAGTGATTTATGATTTAAAAGTGTAAATTATAATTTTTAGAGAACAATTATAATAAAATAAATTTTATTTCTTAAATTTTTACATCAAAATAATCTAACATTTAATATTTCATATTTTTTGGAGATAATCAATTTTTTGGGACAAAATTGAAAATAATATAAATATAAGTCATGTATTATGACATAAAACAATATATAATAAGTACTATAATAAGTATCCTTGAATGGAATTATGGTTCCCCTGTAAAATATGTTTTTAAGTTTATTTATTTATTTTATAAACCCTTAATGAATCCTCTGAATCCTATGTTATATGTTATGAATTTAAAATTAATTATTTATAAATATGTCACACTTCTACATCACGAAAGGAATTAATTTAACGATTCAGGTTCTTATCTTTATAAAATAATTAAATATATTAAAATTGTGTAGAAACCATGGACACAACCATGGTATGGTTTGTGGTTTGGATTAATTTATTTTATATACTCCAAAACTAATGTTTAGAAATTAATAATAAATTCCCCTCTATTTTGTTATATTAACCCATCCAACCCCCCATTCATCTTCACTAAAAACCATTAGATAATTAAGTCACACTATATTTAACTCTCTATATCTTTCCAAATTTCCCCCAATATTTTAAGTAGCTCCTCTCATGATTTTAGAAGAACCCCATCAATGTAAGGGATCATCTCTTTCTCCTCTATTCAAGAACATTCATTATTTTATTCTTTTTTTATTTATAGTGGTTCATGTTGGTAAATGATTACAAAAATCCCTATTATTTTATATATGATATAAAAATGTCGATCGACCAATTTCACTCTCATTAAACCCTTCCATGAACCTTTAAGCACCCCCATTATGATTCGAAAATTTCAGTTTGATTTTCCATGATAAACAATTATGTCATGAATAAGCATACTCATTTCCACTCATGTGTATTCACCTAGATGTATATATCCATAATGTTTTAGATAATTCCATGTATTATATTTTTAATCCTTAATTGTGGAATTTAATGTGATGAAATATGATCCTATGGTGAATAATTTATGTATCATACTTATGAATGTTCATGATATGAATGTGATGGGTATACTAGAAATTATATATCCCCCCAATGCATTGGATATATTTTTTATCTCTTGATGTGAAATGTATGATTCATGAGAGGTTATACTAAGTAAACTATGTTATGAAGTATTTTTGTATATCATTGAGTTATTCTTATGATTCCATGTTTAATGTTGTTTCCACATTCCCATTTTGCCTTTCTTATTATCATCTTATACCATGCTTCAATGTTCATGTTTTTTATTATAAACCCTATTATATTACTTTGATATTCCTATTGACACAAATGTATTTATTTTACCCAGATATTATCTTATTATTACTATTTTTGAGATTTATATGTCACCTCTTTATTATGTATGTCCCCAGGTTTTACGGTGCTATTTAATAAGATGAAGGAAATTTTAGGGCACATTATGGAGATTTTTTTTCGCCATTGTATGTCGGTTCCAAGTTGTTATACTATGTACCAACTAACCAAAGGACACTTAGAAACATTATTTTATTTGATTTTTTATGTGTATGTTTATTTAATAATTCATGAACTAAAGTGTATTAAATATTTGGGTTTTCATAATGGAATATGAGGAAAGTCTTCTTTTTTGAGATTAGGAGTACATATATCTAGGGAAAGGATTAGGAATAAGGCTAAGAAAATAAATCCATCCATAAATTTTGTAAAATTATATAGTATGTGGTTTCTGAAAAAATATATCCTTGTATGGATACCATATGTGGATGTAGATATATCACAGTTTCACGTAGGGGTAATAACCTTCAAAAGGGTTCAATTAGTTGGACTCAGTTATCACTTAGTGCATAAAAATGAGCCGTTATACACAACTAGTTTGAAACTCATAGGGGAAATGATGTGGTAAATTAACAATGTCACTCTCAACCATTATTAAGGAAAAAATGGACATAATATTTTATGTTAGATAACAGGTTATGGAAAACGTAGAATGAAACCTAGAAATCCATCTATCATTTTTGTGTTATCTGATTAATTTTCATGGTCTCTCATTTATGGGTGTTATAGATTAGAAATACTCATCCATAAGATTCCCTTTATTTTTAATTAATGGATTCAAATAGAATAAAGTTAGTCAACAACCAATGTGAGGTGAAATATGAAGACAACCTAAATTAGTATACCAACCTTATGAGATCATGAATCACAAAATTTATAGAAATAATTTCTCAATTACCTTTTATTTCTAATAGATACTTGAACCATTAAGAATTATTCAATCCCCCTTGAATGATCAAGTTTAAATTGTACCATTTATCTGACAATGGACTCTAAATTTTAGAGGATCGTTTTATCCCTTAATCAAATAAGAATTGATCAACTACATTGAAAATATATTATCTATCCTTCAATTTTCTGATAAAAAGAATTTCATGTTGGATGAATTTTTTATAAAAGAAAAATCTAATCTATTAGTGGACATTGATAAAAATTACAATGATCGAGTTGAAGATCTATGTGATGGAGTGGAAGGAATTATAGAGAATTTTTTTGAAAAAATAACTTCCTCACACTAAACCAACTATAACCAAAGAGATATTTTCATATCCTCGTGCATAAGGATGAAGAATCCATTAAGTCATATGAAGTAAAATTCAAAATAATTTCATGATACACATCAAATTTTTTTAACCCCATTGAAATTAAAGTGACTTCTTCTTCGGAGGGATAAACTCAAGTCTATGAAAATATTTTAAAATTCAAGACATTAACTTGTATGAGGAAATTTTCTAATATTCTCCGAAAGATGAAATGAAGACCAATGAATATCCAAGTCCTTACGAGTCGAGAGATAAGAATAGTATAATATATGATAATTCTGGTATTAAAATGGAAATGGGTCACGGGGGAAAGGATATAAAACATCCCATGTGTAAAAAATATATAAAGAAGCATCCCTGAAATAACTTGAAGGGGATGAAAAATTTCATTAGGCTTGGGAAGGACGGGTACCTTCCCAGTGATTGTCGATGGGAGAAACCGACTGATGGGATGAAAGAATATAATTTTCTAGTCAACCCACAACCTATTTTACAATGTTTCAACAATACAAAATAGAGACACTATGATAATCCTTGCACAAAGACATGGTTTATTGATGATAAAAACTTCTATTTCTTAGAGATAAAGGGAAATATTTTACAATCACAATTGTGAGGGTGGATACTAAAAATGAAGTGGTGATAGGTAATCTTTTTAATCATTCATGAATAGAATAATTACCATTTCATTGTAGTTCTACACATTATTTTGTTATCACACATGTTTATTTGAACAATCTAAATCCACCACAAAATATTAATCCTAAGTTATTGTTGAATATAGTTAATAGATCAATTATTAAATAACAAGTATATAACTCATATACTATCGATATTTTTGGGATAAAATTCCCAAAAAAACAATATGATACTACCTTTAGCATTATTTGAAAGAATTTTGTGTAAGGATTTTATTTCCATGTATAAAAATATCTTAAATTTCCAAGAGAGTGAAATTACCATTTGTATCAAAACATTTCCTCCAATTCTATTGATTTTATAGGAGGAGGACGAGTCTCTTTTGGTATCTATCTATAATATTTGAGACAGAGAAAAAAATCCTTGAAGACATGCCCATTATGAGGGAATACACTTATGTGTTTCCAAAATAATTTTTTGGTCTTCCTCTTAGCTGAGCGGTAAAATATTTAATAGATCATATATATAGAGTTATTACAATATCCATGACTCCATGTAGGATAGAAATTGTTGAACATGATGATCTAAAGAACAAAATATAATATAATCTTGATAAAGGGTTTATATACCCATGTTATTCACCAAGGGGTGCTCCAGTCCTCCTCATCAAGAATTAGGGCAGGTCAATGTGCCTCTTTATTGATTATCATGAGCTCAAAAAGATCATGATATAAAATAAGTATAAAATAAAACATATGAATGACTTGTGTGATAATCTACATAGATCCTATTACTTCTATAAGGTGGATATTCATCCTTGATATTATTAAGGGTAGAGAAAGAGAATATCCCCAAGAATATTTTTCAAATAAGGAATGTACACCATGAGTTCACAATGATGATATTTGGACCCAGTAATGATCCAAAAATCTTCATGGACTTGATTAATCTAGTCAAGAGGTATAAACATGATAATTTTGTGGTAGTTCTTATAGATTATATTCTTATCTAATAAAAATCAAAAGAGTAAAAGTAGGATCATTTGAATTCTATACCGAACACTTTGCAAAAGGAAATGTAAATTGAAAACTACTATAAATGTGAGTTTTGGATGGTTAAAGTAACATTCATAGTTAATGTTCTCACCAGTAAAGGGATATTTATGGATCCTTAAAAAATGGACAATTGAAGGATGGAACAGACCAACCAATGTGATAGAAATCCATAGATTCCATGGATTAGCTGGGTACTATCTTAGATTTTTGGGAAACATTTCACAAAATTAAACAAATATATCTAATATAAATTGAAAGGGATTCATTTTTTCTAGAATATATGAATGTGTAGAAATAATTCAAGTATTGATGCTGAATCTAATCACTACACTTCTGATCTCGTTACCCCTAGTGGATATAGATTTGTGAACTACAAAAATGTATCCAAAAAAATATTATGTTGTATACACATGAATGTTTTAAAAGTGATATCTTATACCTCCAACTAATTACCAATCCATGAGTAGAACTACCCCAAAATGATTTAGAATTTGCTGTAGTGATCATTACATTGAATAATTTGTGACATTATCCCCACATAGAAAAGTGTGATATATATATATAAAGATAAAAAAACCCTCATGCATACATTCTCACATATGGAACTCAATATTCTATAATGAATGTGCTTAGAGATGACTAAGGATTTTGATTATTCAATCCATTACTATGCTGGGAAGTAAAAAAATAGTGGAAAATACTCTGAATTTAAGGATCCAAAAACCCTATCCATGATATGGATATGCGAGGGATCCCATATTTTGGAAATACAGAGGATGGACATGGAAATAATAAAAGGATATTTATTCAAACATTCCCAAAAAACTACTCAACCATAATTTTTTGAGAAGATCAAGGATGACCATAAATATGGAGAGGTTCAACAAAAATGGTGGAGAATATTCCTGAGATCAACACTGATTAAGATGGAGTTATAAGGTTTGGAACCCAAATTCGTATCCCATCAATACCAGAAATAAAGATGGAACTTTTTAATGATTTTCAAAGGTCATCTATCTATATTTATCTAGGAATCACAAATATGTATACGTATTTGAAGAAAACAAATGGTGGGATTGTATGATGTGAGGTATTTAATAACTTTTATCTCAATGCTTGGTATGCCAACATGTTAAAGATGAATGATATAATTCTAAAGGTATGATGAAACCATTGTCTATACTAGTATTTAAATGTGAAAATTTACCATGGATTTCGTCATATGAATCTCCAAGATATATAATGTTAATAATTCCATTTGAGAGGTAAGCGATCACCATACCAAGTCAGTTTATTTCATTAATATCAAATATTATTTACCTCTTTAACGACTCAATATGATATACATAAGTGAAATTTTAATAATATATATATATATATATATATCCACTATCAATTTTATTATATCAAGATTTGAGGTTTAACTGGAGGTTTTGGAGAAGCCTTAAATAAGCATTGGATACTGTGATGAGCTTCAAAAATTCATATAAACTCCAATCATATGTGTAATTTGAAAGAACCATTCACAATCCGGAGAGTTTTAAAACATCATTTTAAATGGATTTCCAAGACTGTTTGGATCAACACCTTCCCCAAGTGGGGTTCTCATATAAAAACTATTTCTATTTAGAATTCAAATAACAATTTATAAGGATTAGTATGGGAAGAGGTGTCAGTCTCCAACATGAAGATATGATTTTAGAAATTAAAATAAAATGGGGCCTAATATTTTGTATGAAATTGAAGAGATGGTTCATACCATTCTACATTATATGAAATCCATATAGTGTCGACTGAAAATATATACAAGAAATCATCGACGAGACCTAACGTTTTAGTTTTTTGATAATATATTCCTTCGCATATCATTATTGAATAATTTTTTTAGGTTTTTGGATAAGGAAAAGAATATTCTTAGATACATCATCCCCTCTGAGATCCTTAATCAAATTTCAGTAGTGTCCAATCGACTAGAACACCCACATAACCTATATCATGTACATGATGTGTTCCCTGTATCTCTATTTGGGAAGTAAATACTAAACCCCTCACAAGTACTTAATCTAGAGGTGGAACCATTGGAGAATGGTCTTTCATATGAGGTGTAGCTGATGAGGATTTGGGATCATAGAAACAATGTTCTTAGAAAAATAAAAACTCTTCTCATCAATGTATTATAGAGAAACCATAATTTTGAGTGTGTGAAAAAGAAAACTAGAAAACAAAATGAAAGAGAATAATACACACCATTTTTAGTGTATGAAATGAAAATATTAGGGAGAAATTCCTAAATGGGGGAATAATTTAAAGACCAAATAATTTACCAACAGAATCCCATTTGAAATGAATAAATTCATTATAAAGAAATGAAATTATATAAACCACATGAACTAATTTTTATATTTGGGACCATTATAGGTTTTTTCATATTGAATTTAAATATAATATAAGATTCATAAGCATAAATATTTTACAAATTCTAAAATAACAATTATGATTAGTATATTAATAGGTATGATAATGAATAATTGTCATATATGAAAAAAGTGATGAACTTAACCGGTAAGATTGTACCATATGAATCCAATTTATCAATGATTTTGGGTGAGAAAGCATCAGTATCATTTTAACATGACCAATTCCACGTTGAGATTAAAAAAATAAATCATTATAAAAAGAATGTGTGGGATATGTTAATGGTCATCAATATCAGGACCCAAACCATGTTCATTGAACCACCCTAAGAAAATATCACCCTTCTACACCTTAACATTATGGACAACGTTTCTGTAATAATGGTATATGTATCTAAAACATAATAGTATTAGTTTGTTTAATTTTTTTGTTAAAATAATGTTTATATTTATCCTTTTTATTAATACTTTATAAATTATTAAATAATGATATTGATAGGAATTATATTTTTATGCGATAGAACAACAATTTTATTTTTTAGAAATATATATTTTCAAAAAAGACACTATTGTTTTTAGAAAGGTGATGACATGAATTGGTTTCCCGATCCATGCCCCACAAGGAATTTATTAAAAAACAAAAGATCACAGTAAAAGCACGAGGTTTAACGTACATACAACAGCAGTGAATTAAAGATTATACATGATATAGCTTTAAGCATACCAAAGTCTAAGAGGAGACACATATTCAAGAGTTCTCCATCATATACAAGTGTCTGAAGAATTTTAATCCATCCCTCTCAAGAAACAAACCAGAAAATTTAAGCCTGAAATGTGTAAAACTAGAAGTTATGCAACCAGATAACACCCATATATCCAAACAGAAGACCTAAAAAGGAGACCCTGGTGTGCAAGAGACAATAGAGTAGAAAAAAGTTCTGTTTTAGAAAGTACCACACTCTCAAAACCATTTAACACCATAAGATAGAAAGGAAACTTCCTTTATTGATAGCAAAAACTCAGAACATGATAAATCTGCAGCACTGTCCAGAAACCCCACAAAAAGACCATCAGCATCATGTATCAAATAATCAAAACATATACAACATAATTCGATAGACCCCATGAGAAAAGCATGAAAATTATAGCCTGGAAATGAACAGAAATAGGGTCGAAAGATCAAGGAGAATGAATAGACATCTTCATCCTTTTGCTAAAAATGAATCGTTTTAAGTTAATATATTTCTCAATAGAAATTACAACCTTTTGGAGTTTTTGGTGGGCCATTTTCTGT
This sequence comes from Viscum album, assembly GCA_963277665.1. Lineage (NCBI taxonomy): Eukaryota > Viridiplantae > Streptophyta > Magnoliopsida > Santalales > Viscaceae > Viscum > Viscum album. The sequence continues at coordinate 727,594,828 of OY728166.1, forward strand.
TTCCAGAAAAAATATAAAGACACTATTTTTGACGAATTCATGAATTTTGTAAATAAGAAATATTTTAATAAAAATTATTATTATATAATATTTATCGAATTATATATCATAAATATAATTTTAAAAATCTAAATATAAATTTTATAAGTGGTTGAAACCCGTTATTATAAAAAAACCATTATATACAATGAATGGAGAATTTTTATTTAATTTAAAAAATTATCATATATAGAAAATTAAATTATAAAAATTATATTATTTTTGAAATCAGTATGTCAAAATTGGTTAATTGTTAATTTTTCCTAGTTTTTAGAGAGAGTGAATATTTTTAGATTAAACATAAATATGTTTTAGATATATGGTATATATTATTACATCATAAAATACCAAAACCAGTGTAATAAATATAGTAAAGAGTATCCCTGACCAAAATTATGTTTCCTATTAAAATAATTGATTATGTTATTTGACTAATTTTATAAACCCATGACCTATCCTCCAAAAAACTAGGTTATATTTTATGGTTTTAAAATCAATTATTTTTTAACATTACTCACTTCCACATCACCAAGGGAATTAATTTAATGTTTTATGTTATTATCCATATAAATAATGAAATAAACACCTCTTTGGCATAAAAAAATGGAAAATGTGTTGACTGTTTTGTGGTTTTGATTAATTGTATATCTTAAGTAATAAAATATGTTTAGAAAATAATTACTCTCTCTTTCACTATATAAACCCACCCAAACTCCAAATCATCTTCACTAAAAACCCTTATAGCAATAAGTCACTCTTACGTTCACTCTCTAGACCCCTCCCATGATTCCCCCTTATTCTTAAGAAGATTTTAAGAATCTTTCAGAATTTACCCTTTATAGTAAGAGATCATATCCTTTTCCACTTAATTCAAAAGCATTATTTTTTTGATGCCTTTTGAATTAAAAATGTTCATATTGGGATATGTTTTCACAACCCCTACTTATTATCCATATGTTTCATCTCTTATGAGATATCCCTTTCACTATTATTAAACACTTCCAATAATTATTAAGTACCCTCATTATCTTACTGAAATTTCCCTACAATTTTCAATGTCAAATAATTGTTTAGTGAATACCCATAACATTTTATACTCAAGGGTATTCATCTTGTACCTATCATTCATTTATTGGGGAATTCAATTAATTTAACCAAAACCCTTTAATCATGGGATTATATATGATTAATTATGATCTTATTTTGTGTGATAACTATAGAATACATATTCATGTACATCATATGAATGTTATTGGTCTTCCCATAATGATATATCCCTCCCATGCACTAGGTAATGTCTTAATCTCTTGATATACCATTTATTTTTCAGGTGAGGTTATCCTAATAATACTATGTTATGATATATTGACCTCAATCCATGAATTATTCTTATTCTATCATTTTAAATGTTGTTTCAACATTCTTATGTAAGCTTTATTATTATCATCTTATATCATGATACAATGTTCATGTTTTTGATTTTCACCCATATTAATTTACAGTGATATTCCAATTGGATCACATGTATTACATTAATCATGTTATTATTTTATTCTTCCATTACTGAGATTTATATCTCACCACTTTCTTATGTACATCCCCAGGTTATCCCATGTGGTTTTGAAGATCTAGGAAATTTAAAGGCACGTTACATATTTTTTATTCTCTATCTTTATATATATGTTTCTATTTGTTAATATATGTACCTAATTTCACAAAAACACAAGGCCACATAATATTTTGGGGTTATATTAAGTGTATATTTTTATAATTAATATTCTAATAAAGTTTATTAAATATATGTGTTATCACATATATATTATAAAAATGTTCATAACTTGGGAAATGAAAACATCGGAAAGAGGTGAGACAAACACTCAGTAAGGGAAAAAATCATCGACATTTAATCAATGTATATATCATAAGAATATGAGAAGACATTATAAAGAGAAATGTATTATTAAAAAGAAGATGGAAGAATTTCATCATTACATTATTCAAGATATTAGAGAATATATCATTAAATAAACAGACATGTACCATGGAATAAGAGTGTGAGATAATAAAAATGAGGCATAAAGTATAATTAGAGGTATATGAAATATAATTGAGTCATTTCATGGATAAATATAAAAATAATTAACCATTCCACAAACCTAATAATAATAAAATAGTTCATGAATCAAAATATATTGACCCATATATGGTTCCTTAGGCATTACATTGGCCCATTATAGAATTTAACATCATAACTCTCAAACCATTGATGACTCATGTATCATAACTAAAAACCCATTTTTTTCATGAGATATACAACATTATCCACTACCTAATAAGGTAATATAGGATTCCAACCATCAATATTAATACAAATATATTCCATAAGATATTAATTATTCATCTTATTATGAAAAACAATTGAATGAAATTATTTTTTCACATTATTTCAAAACCATATCATGTCACAAGAAATTAAAAGTAGATCAATTGATACAAAAAATTGAATTACCCAAAAATATTATTTCATAAATTAATTTATACTATGATTCATAAAATATATCTCTATTAGATTATGAAATTATGTAATTAAAGGAAGAAATTGAAGCAAAATATAAAAGTGTCAATAGGAAACATTTCATAACACTGTCATTAAGAGAAGATGTTATTAATGAATATTAGAAATATCATTTTTGAGTAATCGGAAAGAATGAATTTTCAAAAAAATGAATGTAATTATAATAATTGATCTCTGAAAATTTAAATGTTTATCTAGATTAAATTTGGAGTATAAGATAAAATATATATCAAAGAAACACAAAACCTTTTCAAAAATTTTATAATATCATTATTGAAATAAACATCATAAAATGGTTAAATAAAAATTTATATTTAAAGAAGTAAAATATTTATAAGATGATTACATGAAACAATACATATTTATTTTTAAAAATAGGGAAGTTGAACATTAGTGGGAAGAAAGAATATGGATATGGGGAAATATATTCATAAAAAATGGGATTTATACTTAAAAATATTATACTTTTATGAGGATAAAATTCACCAAGATAAGGGATTAAAATTTTAAATTTTAATTTCTCTAGATAGAAATATAATGAATCCTATAATAAAATCTTATGGTGGTTAATCCTATGAGACTCTATTTCCACAAAAGATTCACATTGAAAAAGAAATTTGAATTTTTAATTAATTAAGGGGTTAAATTTTGACCAAGGATTTGGAAAAGAATTCTAAGATATGGATCCTTTTAAATTGATTCTTATATATGTATTGGAAGGTATCATAGGTTTATAAGTGAGTCTTAGGATCTTTGGATATGCTTTGGTAGATTTTTTTGGGATTATTCCTAGGTATGACAATTTGGGGAGCATGATCTTAGAGAAACCATATATCACACTAAATCATTGTGAACATTAAATGAATATTTTAGTAGAATGGCTAGAACACATGGTTGGTTCATGGTTATCATAAAACTAAGAAAAATTTCATTTACGAAATATTAAATTTTATAAACGTGTTTTCACTATCAATTCCTTGTTTGGAAAACAGTGTAGACCAATCGTGTAAGATGTGTCATTGGATAGTCGATGGGGAACAGTTGGAGCATAATTTTGAAATCCCTGTTGAAAAATGGTCTGGATTTCATGGTTGGTTGAAAAATTGGAGAATTATTAAGATACCCACTTGGTTTTTTATCCATTCCCCACCCTCTTATTCAATTGTGTGTGTGTTAACCAGGAGGTTTTACTAACCCCTTCACTCCTTCAAGCCCTATATATGGGTTTTCTTCATTGGTGTTTTTTGTGAGTATTAAGGCGTGGTCTTTTTTCTTGTAAAATTTGTTGACATAATACAATCATATTTTCTAATTTTTGGCTTATTAGTTTGGTTTTTTAGTTTAATTCCACTAGATTTTGCTGCAATTTTCCAAACATGTTGGGTATCTCATTTTTCCCAGGAGGGGTGCGACCCATTACCCTATCCAAATGTGGTGGATCATCATTTTGGTTGAGGATTTTTATTCTATAAAATTAAAATTACATTATAATTAAAATTAATTTTAAATTAATATTTATTTATTTCTATTTGATATGGATTTCACTTGAAGTATGTATGTGAAGGTGAGACAAACATGTGGGGTGTCATTGTGTGTGGTTTCTATGGGACACAAAAATGTTGAGAGTTATCTAACAATATGATGATGTTGGATTTAATTATTCAATTAATTAAAATTCGTTATCATTTATTAATTGATCGTGTTGATCTAGATTTTGCAGATCATGTTGAGGAGATAAGCTTAGTTAAGCATGGATGGGTCTAGGTTTTCCATTGAATCTACTTCCATCCCTTGATGTTAAATTCTAAATTTCTGAAATAGTAGGTGTGTGGTCTAATTTACTACCCCCATAGAATATTTTACATGGTAATTTTTTGGTGGATACTCTATAAATACACCAAGTTCCAGTTATCCCTAGTCAATTCAACTGAATGGAATGTTTTAATTAAAAAATGGTTATTTAAAAAGAATGAGAATTAGAGATTATAGAAAACACATTTTTTCTAGCATGGCATCTTGACAATATATGTATGATGATGAATTTTCTAAGATGACTATTGGAATTTATACCTATTGAGATGTAAGGTAAAATTTGATAAGGCCAATTTTCTCGTACTTATGGGCCTCATACACCTCCAAGTCAGGGGGTAAGTGTGGGATTATAATTTGGAGATATAATAGTAAATAAATGGCCCTATTTGCAATTCATGATATTCATGATCATCAAAAAAAGGTATTATGAGTGATCCTATCCCATACATTGTGTCTAATATGAGGTGGGAAGACCACAGGAAGAGACTAGGTTGGGTTGGGTGAGTAATCCGGTCAAGAGAGATCTTGAGGACTGAGATGGTACATGAGCTATCTATTGATTATTTCATATGTGGTTACATGCATGTATCCAGTAAGGCCATTAAACATGGTGGATGATGTTGTGGGATGTGACATCCTAGATCTCTAGTTATTGACCTGAGATCTCAATCCTGATAAAGTTCCTGTTTAATCTTTCCTTCATGAACTATGTTTAATGGGACCCTAGTGGGAACCCTTTAATATGTTACCCAACTGAGAGGGTGGATATATAAATCCATAGAGATCATCATCAGTGGATCCTTTTAACCCGAATCGATAATTTGATCATGTAGAAGATCTTATGTGCTGTTTTTAATTTTTTATTTGTTGAAAACTAATTTTTTTTTAAAAAAATTTCAAATAGAAGGGAATGATGGTGCAGGATTTTTGGTAAAACATATTTTGATGATGTTGTTAGAGGATGTTAGGAAGTTATAAAGTTTTTTTAAAGAATCTTAATAAAAATTTATACGATGCTAAGATATTACATTAAATTTTATAGCATCCTAGAGAATATATTAATAGAATTTGATGTTTATAGAATGGAAGTGATGTGAAACTGAACTCCGGAATAACTTCAGTAGATGATTTTTTGGGAAAAAGAAATTTGTTGGGTTTGTAAAAAGGACTGTTTTTTGATAAATACATAAGAGGATCCAAGTATTGATAAATAGAAAAACTAGAACAAATTGGAGTAAACTGATGTTTTTTATGTTTTAAGAGTTTTATAAAGTTAAAAATAAATAAAAAGGTGAAAAAGAATTTATTTTTCAATATCTATGAAAATTTAAAGGGATAATTAAATTTATAAAAATTTAATTTTAATTTAGATGAATAAATTTGGATGCATCCAGTCATTATGAAGATACACCAATTTATTTGACAATATTCAGTGATTCAAGAGTAGATGAAAATAATGTAGACATTTCTAAATATATATTATGTAAAATAATCAAATGGAAATGTTTTTTTATAGGATGATGTATATATTTTATGAGGTTATAAAGTGAGCCACCAACGAAAGTCTATCAGAAAATCATTTTTTATGAAAGTACATTGGAAAAAATTTAATAAAAAATTCTATCAGATAAAAATTTCTATGAAAAAAATGTTTAAAAGTTGATCTGAAAAAATGGACAATACAAAGAAACAATGATCCAATAGAAATTTTCTTAATCTCCACCATAGAAAGAATTTTTATCGATTTTTTTCTAATGAAATATTTATAAAAACAATTCAAGAAGATAAAAAAGTACAAAAGTGTAGTTTTATCATCATATAGAGGAGGTCCCATTAGAAGAAACTTTTTTTATGAATCCATTGGTCAAAAAATAACATTAGACAATGTTGTTACGAGTAACTTTATAATGTTACAAAGTTAGATGATGGTAAATTTATTTTTTTAGTAGATTTTTTATTTGGATGATATTACGAGAATTTGAGAAATATTGGAATTGATGTAGAATTTTTAACACTAAAAATGATCTAAATATAATGAGATGCATTCAATTGAATCTCATTTAAGTGGTTAATATTATTATCGGAAACAGTTTGAGAGGGAAAATAAAAATGGTTTCCTACCTTTTTCACTATAGGAGAATCTATATAAAGGGGAGTAATGTAAAATTATGATTGTCAATATTCATAAGCATGAAAATCCAAAAACACTACCGAAGTTGTGTTATATACATTTTCATCCATATATTTCCATCATGTTGAAGAAGGATACTCAAAATGTTTTATCAGAAGTATCAAACCTAGTTCCAATTCAGAGAATATAGATATAGACGGAATACTGATATTCTATGAAGTCGTTTAGGCATAGTGAATTTTTATAATTTTATAGAGATTAGTTTATATTTGGTGAAATATTTAGTGAGTCTTGCAACAAAAACATTCAATTGACATAAATAATAGCACACTAGATGAAACTTTCAGGTAGAAGAAATTAGAATATAATTTCTTGATGATCTTATGTGAGATTATTTACAATTTTTCATGCCTTAGTTTTATAATCAAAATATTTTAAAATGATAGGAGTAAGTACAATAATACCTATTCATGGATTGAATTATTTTAATAGGCGTTGGATCAATCTTTTAGTTACTTCTTTCTAATAGTGAATTTCCAAGGACCAATGGTTGTTTCCATGAAAAGGATGTAGGTTATCACACCAAGGATAAAACTTTTAAATCTTTTATTCCTTATTTTATTTCTTTTCATTAAATGTTTTTGACTTTTTTTTATAAATTTTTATAAGTAAATAACTCTAACAATTTACAAGGGTTAATCATCATAATGTTTTAATTTTTTTAAAATTTGACAACTGATTCAACCCACCCCTTGTTAGTGGTTCAATGATCCTTAGTAAGATCAATTAGTTATAAGGAAAAGGTTCCCATATTGATTCATTATCATGGAATGTCCCAATTTGTTTAATATTAGAGTTTTCACAACATTCGATGAAATTATCATGGTTTAAAAAATACAATGATACCGTATATTCTATAACATAGAATAGAGGTTATTGGTGAAACAAAATTGGGTTTCCCCCACTGAGAAAAATAGTTATATGAATTTTACTGATAAGAAAAATATTTTGGTCGATAGGATAGATAGAAATGACATTCTAATGTTTTTTTTCAGAAAATGTTGTTATGAATATGATGTTTCTCAAAATATCCAAATAATCAAGGGATAAATATAAAGGTATCATTCCATGAAACACTAAAATTAAGGTAAAAATTTTATAATATTATAAATAAATATAAAAAATATCATAATGAGAGATAAAGAAACATTGGATGATTATTTTTCTAGAGTTAATGATGTTGTTTTCTACATCAAAGTATTTAGAGATTTCTTGGAAGTTTATACCATTGTAATGAAACTTTTGAGAAACATACTTGATAGGATTGATTCTAAATTTTATTCCTTACATGATAAATATGATTTATCTTTTGATAAATTGAATTCACATTATAATTCCTATGAGATGCGAAAATATCCAAAATTCAATAATATGAGAAATGATGATTTATATTTTGAATCTATCAGAAAGTTGAAAATCCAAGATTCTGATAATGAAAATATTTTTTATTTAGAAGTTAAATAAGATGATGGAATGAATGATATGATTATTCATTTTATATCCAAAAAAAATTAGACATGTATATAAAATTATGATGGTAAAATTACACTAATATGTTTCAAGTGTGGAGGAATTTGGAATTTCTCCAGGAATTTACCAAATAAGAACGTTTCTGAATATGAATAGCATTATGGAGAAAATAATTTTGTGGATAAAGTTGTAAAAAAACATATATTAAATATAATAAATACACTGACGGTATGAAAATTTTCTCTAGAAACAAGAAATATTTTGGAGTATTAAATTTGAACATGATGCTAATTTCATCAATTCAACACAATATGAAATTTTGAGAAGATTTTGAACCTTATTTTAATATGTGGAGAATAAATGAGATTCCTTAAATAGTGAGAAAAATAAGTAGGTGAAAAATATTTCTGAGAATATCAACTCTTATATAGATTATAACCCTATCTTATGAAAAACAAAATGGTAAAGAAAGAAACTATAAATATGAATATAGAATGGGGAAATGATATTTAAGGTTGAAAATATTTACTTAACAAACAATATGTGTATATTTAAGAGATGAAAACCCTTTAACTATATGTTTCTGAAAAATGAATATCAGTAGAATATCTTAATAAGAATCTTGTATCTAAGAATAACGAGTTCTGTAAAAACTTATCAAAACATATTGAGGTTGAAAATATCATAAAAATAGGAATGAAATATCAAAAATGATTCAAAAGTAAAAGATGAATCATATAAAGCTGCATAGATATATATTTCCAAGAATCAGGTGAAATATCCATCCACAAAATGTAAAATCTCATTTAATTTTAGTAATAATGAAGGTGTTAGAAAAAAATCAAGGAAATCATGGATTGAGAATGGAAGTGATAAATCTATCAATAACCAAAATATGGGAAAAAATCTATAAGTAAGCTTCACCACACAATGAGGAACCAGAAACATAAAGATGTTGTGAACCTTGATAAACTAGTTACAATGAAATATTATGTTTTATTGAAGATCAAGATTCAATGGATATTGGTAGTGATGTAGTGTTTATGGTTAGAGAGTTTATGATTTATGTCACAATATTACTTTTCATTGAAGTAGGTATGAATTTAGGTGGAGAAATAGTAGAAGAAAATACAACAATTTTTATAATCTATAAGAATTAAGAAAGGAAAAATCACAAGATGATAAAATTTTACAACAAAAATTTAGTTTGGATACATGGATGAAGTTTATGGAAGAAATAACCAATGAGGAATTATTTATAAAGATTATTTAACACTAATTTATTAAATAAATATCTTACCTGAAATGAAAAAGTGTATAGAAATAGGAATGTTGAATAAAGATATTTTATTATTGAGGTAGCTTTGAAATCCTATAAAGGTAGTAATATGTAGATTCTTATTAGAGGTTATTCAAAAAATATGAATGTTTATTTGAAAATAAAAAAAAATTTAAATAATTATAGATGACTAGTTATTTTATTAATTGATATTTTATTTAAAATAAAGGGAATATGAATGACTAAGATTAAAGATGAGAAACCAAAACATAAGGATGTTATATATGTTAATGGGAAGAATCCGAACATACATAGTGGGATAAACTTCTATGATTATGGTACATATGTGGTTTTATGGATAAATAAATGCATCATAATTAGTGTGTAAGATAGTAAAGTTGTTACCAGGTGTTGAAGAACTAGTGAATATATCATTCAAACTGGAGAACATTGTACTCATTTAATTTGACTATTGAAGATGAAATAAATTATGGCATCCTAGGATCACGAATAATGGGTAGAAAAGTATATATGTTTTCCAAATTAAATGCTATAAGAAATATTCCAATATTGAAAAAGAAATTGGATATTGTTTTTATAACATTTTAGAAGGGGAATATGATTGGTAAAATACATAAGATAGGTTAAATTCAATCTACCATACTGATTCAGCTTGTTTACTCTAATATTTGGGAGAATATGAGACATAAATAAATGAAATGGGACTTTTAATTTATCACCTTGGTTGAGTATTTAACTAAGATGTTCTGTATTATGTTTATGATGACTAAATCTAGGGCTACCAAAACATTAAGGTAATTTAGAAGTGAATCTAAAAGAGAAATGAATGTTTATATAATAAAGATGATAAATGATAATGTAAAGGAGTAAAAATGTAATTATATTCCACCATATCAAAATAAATATAGAATCAAACATCAAAACATTACTCTATAATCCCCTCAACAAAATGTACTTACAAAGAGGTAAAATTAATGTTTGGTAGAGATGGGAATATGTATATTGGCAGAGTATTAAATTTCTCTATTTTTCTAGAGATAATATGTTTTTTTGTTGTAAAAGTATTGACCATAAGTTTATTAAGTTTATTAAGTTCATAATACAAAATGAAATTCTATAAAATTTGTTATAAAAAAACCATTAGTGAAATATTTCATGGTTTTTAGAAGTCCCTAGATACTAAATATTCAATCATCAATCACGTAAAATTTGATGAAAATATGATGGAGGAATTTTTATTGGACATTCACCCAATAGAATATGTAATAGATGTTTGAATAAATATTTACTAAAGTTATTGGATCCCTATGATATGAAATTTTTTTAAATTACAATATCCTCAAAAAAGTGTGTCGATAATTTTTTGGAAGATAAATTAAAGAATTACAATAAGAAGACCAAAAGTGAAGATGAAAGTGAGCCAAAATAGGCGACTGGAGATTATGAAGAATCACGTTGAGTGAAATGTAAAGTTGAGGGAAAATATATATGATTACATAACCTACATAAATAGGTTAAATCTGAAAATAATATTGGAAATTGTGATTCTCTAGTTCAAATTAAAGAATATTGAGGTTAGAGAATTATACATCTCTTTATAGAATCAATTTTAGAAGTAGTTTAACAAATGTAATGTGTTGATATTATAAATGAGGGCTTAGAAAAAATTGAAAAAAATGAAACCCGGTAAATCTTTATATGACCATTAGGTAAAAATATTATTGTGATAAAATGGGTGTTCAGAAACATGCTGAAAAAGCATGGAGAATATTCAAGAAATAGAGAAGGAGTTGTTTGTAATGGATATTCATAAGTAGACGACATTTATTTTGAAGAAACAAATTCCCATCATTTTTAGATTGGAAACTATTATAATGTTCTTATTAGTGGATAAACATCATTGTTATAATGTTTATCATATTTATGTAATGTCAGCCTTCAAAAATGAATAAAATGAGTAATAAGTTTAGTTTATGAAATATTTCATGTTTCCACTTGAGAGAGATGCGTCCAATGTGTGTATTCTAAAAAAAATACTTATATAGGTTAAAATAAGATCAATGTTCTTGTTACTAAAAACTGTATATTTTCGTGAAAATTTTGAATTTTTTTAAGCGGGGTGTTGACAATAACTTATATGTGATGGAAATGAACATAGGTAGCCTGATTTGTATTATCGATGTTGAAAACATTATTTTTGTTAGGCATATAACAAATTCTTTTAAACTGATTTCTGAGGAAATAAAGGAAAAAATTTGAAATATCAATTCTTGTAGAATTAACATTATTTCAGAGTTTTCAAGTCCAATTGATGGAAATAAATATTTTTCTATCACAAGAGAAGCATGCTAGAGTGTTGTTATAGAAGTTCGACATGGGAGATTTCAACCCCATTTCAGATGGTATGAATACATATAAATATAGATCTAGGAAACGTGTTAGTCAAAAATATTTTTAAAATATTATAGGATGTTATATCTATCCTATAAATTCAAGGACAGAAAATATTTATGTTACTAATTTTTGTGTATGATATCACAGTGATAAAAAAGAATCACTTATGAAGTAATTAAAAAAATCTCATATATGTCAGAGGAATAATCTATTATGGGTTGTTGTTCTAAATATTTATTTATATAATCTTTCATGGATATACTAATAATGATTAGGATATATATTACAATGATTTAGAATCAACTTCATGTGTGAGATTTTTCATGGGAGAATGTTGTTTTTTTTTTCATAGAAAGAAATAGTGTTCAGTTATGTTGGGCACAAAGGAATCATATTTTTTTCCACCACCCATTCATGAACTCTAATGGTCTGGGTGAATGTTCAGCTAATAGATTTGTGGTTGAATGTTTTTCCACCACTGATGATACTTTGTTATAATCAAAGTTCCATTGATCTATCCAAAAATATTGTCCAACATTTTAGATCAATACCCGTTGTTATAATGTATCAGATTATAAAAGATAATGTTTCTATAAGAGATATTATAATATAATATATATTAAAAATTATTAATCTTTTTGTTTTTTACATAATCTATATATAAATTTTTTTTATGTAATTGAGTATATGAATTCATGTTAATCCTCCACCAACGAGTTCATAAAATTCATAAGGAAGACCCTGATTAGGCATTAGATAATATTGAGAAATTGGTAATGAAAACAAATTTTTACTAAAAGGGCTACATTAAATGTTTTTTTAAAATGGATAAAATGAATATGAAAATGTGGTCAACAATAAATGGTGGAGATAAATAAAAAGAGAAAATAGAAAATTGATGAGAAGTTTATCTTTTCATAACCAAAATATTTCTAGTAATAAGGGGATTGAATTACATTAAAAAATTATATTATACAGAACCATTGTGTTAGAAAATTATAATTGAGAAATTTTTTGATTTGGTGAGCATTTTTGAAAAAGTGTGTTTTTGAGAAAAATGAGTTAAGAAAAACATTTAGTGATAAAAATTATTAGTTTTAAATGTGGTTAATGAATATTTTCAACAAAATAAGGGGGGGTTGAAGATCCTTTATGATATTTTCATTACATTGTTTTGTGTGTGTTTAAATCTAACTTCTTTAACGAATATTTTTGTAAAATATTTGATAAAGGTTCTAATAGTTAGGTAATAATTTTTTTGTTATATATTTTCTAGAGGAACTACAAATTCCAGAAAACATCATTAAAATGCATTATTAATAAATCGATAAAATCAATATTATTCATTAAAATAATTAAACATCATCGAGAATATAATCATTGAATGAGATGTTAGTAGAAGGTAAGAGAAGTGAAACTAAATTTGGGATGAACATTACTAGAAAACAATACATGAAAATAAAGTTTCTGAGTTTTTATAAAGGTATTATTTACACACAAAAAACAAAAAAACCAAAATATGATCATTAGAAAAAATTATTAGATAAAAGGTAAGAGGAATTTTGTTACAGTGTTTGAGTAGTTTCATTATGTAAGAAATAAAAAAAATTACCACAACATGTCAGTTTTCAATATATATAAAAATTTAAAGGGAGAAATAAAATTGAGAAATCTGAGTATTGTACTAAATGACAAACGTTGGATATGTATAATTTTTGTAGAAGTTGCAACAATGAATTAAACTGTCATTAGTTAGATAGCCTAACTGGACCATTAAAGTATTGGTCTTTATATTTATCATTTTTATAATAATGAAATGGAATATTTTTGTTATCGGTTAATGTTTTATTTTTTTGATGTTATAAAGTTCGCTAATGAAAAATTCAACCATACAAAGATCAACTAATAAATTCCATCAGAAAAGAATTGGTGAAGAATTCTATCTAATGAAATTTTTTGGGAAGAAGATTTGTAAATGTTAAGTTGAGGAAAATGTAATATACATGGATATGATGATCCATTAAGTTCACTAGACAATGAAGATCTGAACATAGTTTGGAGTATAAAGTCCTAAAAAATTATGGCAGATGAAAAAATTATATAATTGATTTTTTTTCATCATATAAAGAGTGTTCCATCACATCAAAAATTTATCAAGAATCCATCATATGAATAATCAAACCAAACAATATTTTTCTATGAAACTATATAAAGTCCCAATTTAAGAGTATCCTAATTATTTTATTTTTGTTGATTTGTTATCCAATTGAGATTAAGAGGGTTTTAGAATGGATGGAATTGCTTGAGAATTCATGAATATTCATGAAAGTTATAGAAGTGTCAAGATACAATCAGGTGAATTTCTTTTAATTTTGAATGATTATTTTTGGAAATTGTTTGACTGAGAAATTTTAAATGGTTTATTTTCATTTCCATTACTGGAGTACCTATATAGAGGGGTGAAATTTACACCTGTTCTTGTCAATATTAAGATGTATTAAAATATAAAATGATGTATATTTATATAATTCCATGTTTCCAACTTATTTTCACTATAATGTTGAAGATTTGTACCATATAGTGTATTGTTTAAAAGTATTAGATAGTATTAGTTTAGAGAAACCAGACAGTCAAATCAGATAGAGTTTCAGTGCAGAGTTTGGAGGCATAGTGGTTTTTGATAAAAAAAACTGCAATTAGATTATATTAGGTTAATGTGTCATTAATGCGCAATAGATATACATTAACTAGATGTATAAATTGGAACACTGGATAAACATTTCATATAGAGAAAATCAAATGGATTTTTTGGACTATCTTCTAAGGGAAGGTTACCAATTTTTCATATATTTAATTGTGATTTATTTTTACAATAAAAACTTTGTAAACTAATAGGAGCCAATGTAATCATAATTATATTGACTTCAAAGGACCCTAAAATGAGTTTGGATCAATGTTTTATTATCTTATGTCTCGTATTGAATTTACATAGATCGATGAGAGTCTCCATGGAAAGGATATATGTTACCACACAATGGTTGAACCTTATAAATTTCACATTTCTTATTTAGTTTCTTTTCATTGAATTATTTTGACTTTTATATAAAATTTGATAAGTAAATAAATTTAACAAGTTTCTGAGATTAAGTTTCATAAAGTATCAGAATTTTAAAATTTCACTACTAATTCACCCCCCCCCCCCTTCTCAATGGTTCAAAAATAATTTATAACATCACCTTTTTAAGTTGTGATAACATATGACATGATCTTGGGAGACAGACTATGAGTCATAGGATGGGTTAAGAATATAATACTACAGTAATGGGTTTATCCAATTCTAGGCCTTTAACAAAACTAGCAAAAAATGCTGTTAAGAACCCATGTTGTCATCACTAAAAAAATAATTGTTAAATGGGGTCTTTCACATATAAAATTCACACCTAAAGGGGACCTTTATCAGTGCTTTTTTACGAGCACTGATAAATGGGATCTTTTATCAGCACTTTTTTACAAGCACTGATAAAGTATACTTCAATAAAATTTATATTTCATTAAAAATATTATATTAATATATTTATATATTTATATAAATATAAATTAAATATATATTTTTTCATATAAGTTTTAGATAACGTAAATTGGAATTTATACATAATATATAAAACATTTATTGAAAATGGAATATAAAATAACTAAAAAAAGATTTTTAATTTATAAATTTCTTATTATTACTGTGTCATAGTTATTTAATTTCAATTTGAATATAAAAAAATTCAAGAAGATAATAAATGATCTAAAATAAGTTGAAAACATATCTCACACTTCAAACAACCATAAATTTTGATCTGGGTGTCTCTTTGAGCTCTACCACAATGAGCCCTATGGTTTCATTACTTGCGAGGACATTGAAAAATATTTTTTACATGGAAAAAAGGTTTAAAAGTCCTCTAATTTTTTTAGTAAGGGTACCCAATTTTTTTCATTCAATGGATTTTAATACTCATTTATGGGGGTATTTTTTTCAATTTTTTAGTGTGGACTGTATTTATTCCCATGGATTACATTAATATTGATATTTTGGATTTTAAATTTTATCATTTCTCATAATTTAATTTTATTTATTATCAAATATTTAACAATATATACTTATTTTTAATATATTCACTAGTAAAAATTTTATTTTATAAATAAATAAATTAAATATATTTACATATAAACTATATTTATTAATATATAAACATATGTATAAACATATATATATACATATATATAAATCTATCGATAAACAATGCATTGAAATATATATAAATATATAGATATATCATAAAATGCGAAATAAAAAAATATAGGATATTGTAAAAGGCATTGATGTATAAGCTAAATTTCTAATGTTCAAAACATACTGGAGGAAGGGGCGCGCATGTGGGAGGCTATGATTTTCTAAAGAATTGATAAAAGGGTTGGGGATGCACTGATAAAGGGGTGGGAGGGTTGGAAGTGATGTTAAAGGGGTGTTGGTTTGGAAGCACTAATAAAGGGCTGAGTAGGTTGGGTGTGGAAAAAATATTTTATATACCCTTTATCAGAAGAGCCTTTATCAGCACTTTTTTAGTGAAATTAAAGGCCCCCATTAATAGCCCTAAAACATTGATGATAATTGGGGTATTTAATAGTGTTTTTAGCGATAATAAAAAATTCAGGATTTTAACCACATTTTGATTATCTGTGTTTTTTTAGTGTGGATAAATGCTTTTTCTATCACTATTGAAGGTCAGTTTTTTAGTAGTGATACGGCCACCCAAAATTTTATAATTTATACTATTTTTATATAGGCACCCACTTTAAGAAACTCATGTAAATTCTTATAGTTTATGTTATTTAAATTCTTAAAATGCACGTAACCTGATTGCGGAAACTTTTATATGATAGGTTAGCTCATATTATTATAGGGATTCAACCCTAGTTAAGAAAACTCATATATCAGAGGTGTGTGATAATATTTAGGATTCTTTATGTTGGATATGGATATATATGGATATTTCATTGAGTTGGAGATCAAATATGGTTGGGATGCCCTCGATTCAGAGATGGGATGATCAAATGGAGTGATATGTGCCATCCCGATGAGGGTCTTGTAGTAGGGTCTTAGAGACTGCGATATATCAATGAACCATTAACTATTAAGGTGTGGATAGTTTTGTATAATGGGTTGTTCTTGGATCTGCGTCAATTAATACATTTAGTATTATACCAAAGAGAAAAAAACTCCCATAGTGGAGCTCCTTGATGACTAAGAAAACTATCATAACTGTTGGTCTATTATACTATGTTTTTATACTACCATGGATTGGTTATTACATTACATATATAGTTGGAAATATTATACTATATCCTTATAGAAACCCTGTAACTTGGTAAATAAGTCCTATTCCATTAGATACACAATGCTATGGATCGATAACCATTTTATTTTATTATTTATAGAATATTATTTGTTTCTAGTTGAGAATGTCACATAAACATATCACTGAATATGTTTTATAGTTTGAGACCAAGTTGGTGGGTCCCTAGTGATTTTTATTCTAACACCCGAATCAGGCTCCCAAATCACGTGGGTATGTTAGAAGACATTCACATGGAAATAGGTGTAGTTTGGTCCATGGCCTACATTTATTGAGAAAGATAGATCAGAAGAGTACATAGGGATATGGATGACATAGAACTCTGGATGTCTTGTAGATGTAATATATTATTTTGTATTATTATTTGTCATTATAATTTACATAACTATTGGGAGGACTTTGTGTGTATAAATTGTTCATTTTAGCATTAATATATATAAATTATTTATAGTTTTTTATATTTATTTCTTCCACTTTAAATTTATATTTTATGCATGATATATGATTATTTATTCCGTTATTGTTCATTTTGATATTGTGGGTATAATTTATACACAATTAAATATTATACCCCATACTACTAGTATCAGTGTATAACATATGTAGAAGAACACCTAATGTATAATAGTTACCATCGGTCTAGGAATTGTCTTTTGTATTTGGGTGGAAGGATGTTTTAATGTTGTACCAGAGAATTCCTTTTATTTTGTCCATCAATATCGGAATTTGGTAGACTGGAGATTTAAGAATATGGTAGACCCTATGATAGATATTGGTATTTTTCATCAAGAACAACTAATCTGATAGGAATTTAGTGTTACTAGGAATGAGATTTTTATTTTATTTTTTAATGTTACACCTGTATAAGATTTTAACCTTGGGTGACTCACATGGACATTTCAGGTATCTTATTGTTACAGACTCTCACTCTTGGCACATGGGAAGGAGGCCAGTGGTTTCACATCAAATCTTTTTCTATTTGGGTAAAAATTTACTTATATATCATATGATTTATGTAGGATTGACCTGAAATAAGATAACCAGTTTTTGATTTGTTTACTAAATACTGAGGATCAGTTTCTTATCCGGTCAATAATTGATGATATAAAACATTACCATATAAAAATTTGGGTTCATTCTTCTCAAATGGGAAATTAAATATATGTATTTACTTATATTGATATGTCATGAAGATCTATGATGATATTATCTCTAATGATGATGATGATTCATTCCTTATTGAATGGTTTTGTAGATAACCATGTAGGTTTGTACAATCATGTGGTTCTTTAGAAGGAAACCCCTAGTGGGAATTGTTATTTGGGTTTGATTATATAATTTTTCAGAAAAAACCTATTTTTGGTCTTCACATATAGAATGGAATTGAATTCTACTTAAATGAGCTGTGTTTTTTTGTTCCCTTGGTATTGATCATATAGGGAGATGTTGTTGGTTATGATAATATTTGAATGATGGGACATGATCCTCAAGGTAGAAGTATCATTTATGTATGGTCATGAGGATGTATTTCCAAGATTTATGTGGTGGGTGGAATCTCTACCCATCATATGGGAGATGCCTGGAGTGTTTTCTTGGAATATTGATTTCATGGGTGGAGATAGGAACATTTGTGACGTTGAGTGGGTTGTGACATTTTGATTTGTTTGACCTATGGGGTAGGTGGTCAGACCTAGTGAAACTGATGTGAGACCTGAATTCTAGTTATAGGTGGAAAACCTAGATACCCTTAGCTATAACCTAGAATCATGTGATTTGGTGGATGTTTTGATCGAGTGAGATCCTCAATAGGTATTATCCTTTGATATTGGATTATTTTGATATGAAGGAAAAAGTAGGTGCTTCATGGTATGCGAATAATAGATAGATGGTTCTTGGGGTATGAAACATAGGGACAATGATGAATAAGGGTTTTTGAAGAAGCACCTATGGTGATTGGGTATTGAAACATTCTTCAATGTTCACGAGTGTTTAAGAATTTGACCCAGTTGACAAGTCGGTGAGCTTTTAGTATCATGGTTAAGAAACATGTGGACGCTCCTGACTTGGATGACATCGGGTGGAAATTAAGCATATGGATTATGTTGTAATTTGAGAGACCGAGGATGAGAACCACTTGTGGTCGGAAGACGACACATGGTGGATAGTCATGTGAATAGACATGGAACAAGTGTAATGAAAAATGTTAAGATGAATTCAAAGAGAGAACATGAAATCTAAAGGATGATGTGACATTAGAGAATGATCATCTTGACCTTGGTGATTTGTGACTCACAGTAGCATGAGTCTGGTGTTGGAATCAGTGATGACTGAGAGTAGGCTGAGGTCCAATGATAATTGAAGGGATATTTGTGGGCATAAAATTTTGTGGTTTTGTGTGAAATTTAAGCACAAACCACCATGTTTATATGGACATGATTTTGGATTGAGTTTTTTGGAACCTTCGAACTGATGTTGGATGTGGACATGAATTTCATTGGAGACATGACGATAAGGGATAACAATAGGTGAGGATGTCCGGGGAGGAGGACCCACTATGTTTTGATATAGATGTTTTCAACTAGTATTCTAGGTTGGATTTCATGATTGAGTAGGTTTGTCCCCAGTAATAGTTTTGTATATGGATGTAAGGTGCATGGTTTCTAGTGATCAGAATCTCATTGTAGTGTTGTAATGAAAATGATTCTCTATAGGTGGGTAGCATGATGTTAGTTGAGTGCATGAGAACTTCACATGATAATGGTCAAGGTGAATGAGACTAGTTGTTCAATGGTAATTTTGGATTCCTTATATCAGTGAATAAATGGAATAATTAATTATTGGTTTCCTCAATACATGCTTAAAAAAGTTCATATACAGTGCCTTGGGGAGTCCAAGCATGGGTGTTAAGATCATGATAACTTATGATGATCCAGATGTGTTGGGCCAGGAAAATTTCAGCACACATGGTTAGAGAATGATAACATAATGACTAGTGGAATATAATTATGAAGCTTAATCATATTTTAGATATGTAATTTGATGGGTGTTTATGGAATGACCTTGGTATTTTTTTGGAGAAAGGGAATCAAGATCTGGTAATGAAGTGTACAGGTGGGAGTAGCCATGAATTATTAAAAGATATATTCTAGAAGTTGTATTAATGTCATTATATCATGTGGTATGATGTGGTTAGTTACAAAATCGACAATGAAAAAAAATTTAAACATAATGGGAGTATTTTTATGGTTCGATGGGGAATTTTAGAATAATTCATCATGACCATGATTCGAACTTGGTTGATATGAATTTGACCATTTCAGATTATAAATGAGATCTTGGAGTGGTGTTTTAATTTTTTTAATATTATTGGCTAGTGGTATCCATGTTTGGATAATTTTTTTGATTCTATAGGGTTTTCTCGAATTGAACATTCAATGGTGGATGCACCATTGCATCATAATTAGCAGTTACTAGAAAGGTCATTTAGTGGGGATCACCATAGTATATGTGATTAGTTAGATGATGGAATTGTCATTCTTTAGGTCATATGTGATCAAGTAGGCATAGTCTTTGTGTTTCACTAGTTGGTGAAATTAATGGATCAGGCATTGATAATTTGAACACATTGTCTTTAAGGTAGTTATTTAGAGATGTGTTGATCATTAAAAATTATAAAATTACCTTTTGAGTGGGAACTCATGAGTGAATAGGTTCATGAAGTTTGGTATAGAAGACCACTGAGACCTATCAAGGATGATATGTTATAAGCTGGGGTGTTTTTATGACCTCATGTCTATATGAGAAAAAAATTTCAGTTGGAATTTCAATTTTTAATTATTAGACATGCCAAATTTTGATTTGGGATCCAGAATGGAATTTTAGGAGTTGTAACATATTAACATGATTATTTATATTCTATAATGAATCCTGAAATGTATCTCAAGTTCTTGATTGATCATTGATAGTATTCATAATGATTTGAGTGTTTCTAGAGGATTGTGTTCTAAGAGAAGGGTTTGGGTCAGACAGTTTAGATGGAACAATGTAGCAACCTAATAAATAATGATTTTTTTGTAAATTGTGTAAGGAGTATAGTTAGATCGCATGTGTGGAACATGATTATCATCAAACCCTGAGAAATTTATAAGGGAAAAAATTTGTGGTTGTATAATTGGTTTCACTTCAGCACATGGTTTAGAAAACTATGAAAAATGACCATGTGGGTTGTGTTTCCTTGGACAATGAAGGGCACACAGATGGAATACATAATTAAAAACTATGAAGCCAATGTATTCAGCTTTTGAGGTTGGTTTAAAATTCATAAAATCACTAAAATACCTCCTTATATTTTTTATCAATTCCCATCCATGTTCCTCATATGTTTTCATGAATACTAGGGGTTCCCCACCACCCTTTCCCTACATCATGAATACCCATAAAATACATGTTCTCCTTTATGTTTTCTATGATTTTTGAGGTGAATTATTCTTTATTATAACCTATATTGACCTCCTCCTCTACCCCACTCTAAATATTTTCTTTTTTCGATTATATTTTTTGTTAAAATTCTTCTATAGTTTGGTGAAATCAGGTGAGCATGATGGAGATTTAATTATTCCAAGAAATAGGGTGACTTTGGATGCTATCTCTATGTGTTTTTCGTCATTTATGTTGATTTATGGTTTACAAAAAAAATTACTTGGGTTTTAGATTAAATGTAATTTCTTATTGCTATATAATTTTAGTTAGTTGATAAGTCTTTCACTTGGTGTGAGGATGGTAATCTATGATGGTCCAACTGGGAGCCATTGGGTGTGATTTTGGTGTGATATAGTGATTTGTTGAGTTATTTGTAATTATTAAGATGTTTAATATAATAAATTTAATAATTATACATGATAATATTAATTAATTATGATTTTTGTATTGAGTTTTGAGCATAGGATTATGAGTAAAGATCAATTGATCATGGATGAGGATTAAAGGGCCTTTTCATGTGCTTTTGAACCATGGAAATAAATACGGAAAGCATAAAATAGATGGTTTTTGGTATCATGAACTATTCGTATGGATTGATTTACCTATTTTTTTCTTGTGGATTCTAAACAGCTCCACCAAGGTTGATCGCCCCAAGTAAATTTAATTATTGGGAATCCATTATTTAAATTAAAATGTTTTATTGAAACAAATGAGTATTAGTGGTTATTAAAAACCCTTATTCACTAGTTTGACTTGCTGATAACTAATAGAAGAGGATAGAAATTCACTTAATCC
The DNA here is from genome assembly GCA_963277665.1 of Viscum album. Taxonomy (NCBI): domain Eukaryota; kingdom Viridiplantae; phylum Streptophyta; class Magnoliopsida; order Santalales; family Viscaceae; genus Viscum; species Viscum album. The sequence continues at coordinate 727,617,285 of OY728166.1, forward strand.
TATTTCACTCTTAACCACCTGAGAGTTAAGGATATATTTTATGAGGCTAATTTTCCCACTTATAGGGGCTTGAGACATCTCCAATTCAGGGGTGATAATGGTCTTAGAATACCATGAATGAGTTGGCCATATAATGCCCCTTTAGGACTTTTAAATACTTAGTATCATTAATAAGAAGGTAAAATGATTGATCCTCTCTTTTTTGATGTGACAGAACCTAGTTGGAATGACCATCTGTAGATACTATATTGATTTGTGTGAACAGACTGACATATATTGGTCTTGAGGAACAATATGGGCCTTTTACAATCACTTGACTATTTCCTATATTGTGAGGACCATATATTTAGTGAGTCCAATCTAGTTGGTTGAAGATGCCATGGAGGCCGAAATCATAAAGTTTCAGGTGTTGAACTGAGATCATAATTGAGAATAAGGACCCATGCAAGGGTGCCTCTCCTATACATTGTAATTGGGAACCCTACTACGTCACCCATTACATGGGACCCAATTGATAGGGTGGAAGTGAAAATGGAGAGAGAAAATCATTGGTGTAACCTTAAAACCCAGATCATTGACACAATCCTATTGAGGTTGTGATGAGCTTGATCATGCTCAAGGGATTCCAATAATGATTTTTATGAAAAGTTCTCATATAGACACATGTGTTTATAATTTTTATACTATTATTGGACATGGTATACACCTTAGGTAATATTGAGATATAAATGGAAACTCCCATGGGGTAGGAAAGCCAAAATTGTTATACTCTATTTACCCTTGATTAAGAAACACACATAGGGGAGTTTAGAAAAATTGAATATATGGACGGTTCCCTGGATAAGGATCAATTAATAGGTAAGGAATGAGATACTTGTTAGGATTTCTTGTTATCTATCCTGATATGGATGGATCTACTATATAGTTAGAGCTCAGATATGGTTGGGACACTATGGATTTGGAGTCTGGATGATTAAGCAGGCTGTCATGTGCTTTTCTGAAGAGTGGCTTATGGTGGGGGATCTAAGCCTATGTTCAATAAAGGGCTTACTATCTTCCAAAATATAGTTGTTTTGATATACCAAGATAACCATAGATATAATTCTATGATAATTTTGGACTTATTCTATGAAGGAGAAAACTCCCATTGGGGAGGTCTATGATGACTAAAAAAACTCTCATAATGGAAGGTCTATTATACTATGATTGGAGATGACATGGAATAGATAACATGTCACTTTTTTATTGTCAACATTATACAATGTTCTTTGAGACACCCTGATACGAGAAGAATAAATTATTATTGATTAAATCCAAATAAATAAGGATATAAAATCATTTTATTTATTAATTCATAAACATTTATTTATGAACTATAGATCATGTAACATGAAGATATCACAATAGATGGTGGATTTTATGGGATCTCTTTGGTGGTTCCCTAATTATTTTATGCCCAAAAACTGTTTGGATCTCCACTATTCTTGGGTACTAGAGTTTATTTTCACTTTGTTTTCAGGTGAAGGATAGGATGAGGATCATCTTTTATTATGATCTATGGATTGAATGAGAACAAAATGATATTAATGAGATATGGGTGACGATTTCAGGGAGCCAGTTCCTTTTATTTACATTTACTTTTGGGTTGTATGTATAACTAACCTAGTGGGAGGTCTTCATATGTATGACTTCACTATCTAGACCATACTATATTTTATTCATTATCAATCTTTTCTATATTTAATACATCCATATTCATTTTATTTATGATTTATGATATCATGTTTTTTATTCTATTAATTTGCACTCTAATATAAAGGGTATATTCTACCCATGGTATAAACTTAGACCTCTATTTCTAGTCAGCAACCTCTGTCTTATGGGGATGCACGCCTAAGGGAAAGTTGAAACCACTATTCCTAGCACTATTTAGTGGACTTTGTGTGTTTTATGTTAGAAAAACAAACATATATAAAATACATTTTGTGTAAAGCATTATAACTCAATAAAATAAGGGTTGAATTATAAAGATAAGTTAAAAAATTAATATATCCTTGTTAAAAATTCAATGAAATATAGAACAATATGTATATTTAAATCCTAAGATTTTAGATAATTTATGATAAAAAATTCAAAAGTGTAGTATATATAGAAGACAATTTAAAATAGTTGGTAAATATGGAATATGACCCGAATACTGGAAAGTGATATGAGAAACCCTTAAAGATTTTGAAACAATAAAATAGAAATAATATAGACGTATTATTTAAAATAATTATAAATACTTTGAATGAATATTTAATAATATTAATAGAATCCAATGCTGTATAAAGTACACCATATCAAATAATAATAAGTTTGTAAAATAAAAACATGTCTTAGGGAAGCGGAATTGAGATGAAAACCCTTTCCTTTACTCTTCACATCACAAAATAAAATTAAAAAACTACAAAATAAGCATAACCATATTAATAAAATATTTCAAAATATTATTCAAATATATTACATTATATACTATTTAATTATAATCAATTATCAAACATTAGTTATTTGTAGTTTATTTTTAGCATCAAAGGTAATTAATTTTGACTGTTCTATGCATTCTTCAAAATGATGATGTTGATTCCCATTCCTTGAAATAAATTTCATCATTCCTAGATTTTCTGAGGTATTGGAATATATTTTTTAAAATTATTTATAATCTTTTTATTTCATACCATGAGAGTTTTAGTAATGATTTTTGAAGAAGGAATCAACGAAGAGCTTGTTTTGGTTTTTTTTGGACAAATAAAAGTCAGTATATTAATAATGAATTAAATATTAACATAAACGATACATAAACATAATTAGTTTAGAAAAAAATTATTTCATTACTTATATTATTATATGAATTCATGTATGACGGTGATGAAAAATTAAATATGTCGCACCATAGAGGCGGTAGCCCACATGTACACTTGAACTTCATTTTAATTTTCCATAAACCACAAATATGATAGCGATTAATTTATCATTTTATAATTTTAATGATGTTATAGATATAATATTTATTCATTAAATAACCCATTTTAATCATCCAAATAATGCAGTGATGAAAAATAAAACATATTGTTCATTAAGGGTTTAGTTTACATGTAAGAGGAACAACATTATCATTAATCTATAGGAAAGGGAAATGTAGATAGTGGTAATTACAGAAACCTAAATTTTTTTGTACTTCAATAATACTTATTTCATTATATTATAATGGTTAAAATAGATAGACTTAGTCGTAGAAGAAGAAGATATGTTAAAATGATCATAGAGGTGAAAATATATTCTTAGAATATTTTGATTTCTTCTTGGAACAATTCTATATTTTGAATGGATTTTTAAAATATCTAAAAAGCATAATCATAAAAATTGATATAGGGATTTTTAGAATAAAATAATTTAGAGTATACAAGATAATTATAATTTTTTAATCTTTGAAGGTGTTCAAGAGTCTTCTTTATAAGTGAAGGGGATGGTCTTTTGAAATATAATTTACTAATATAAAAAAAATATTTTTTGACATGGAAATAAGACAAAAAATTGAAATAATTGAGGTTAGTATAAGTTTTTCCTTTGAAAGGCCTCAAAATTACACTTGGAGAGATCTTATTAACATGATTTCAGAATTTCCCCCCATTGATTTAATCCATTTACTTTTTTGTTTTTTATGTTTGAACCTTTTTTTAACCTAAGAAATTTATTTTTACAAATAAAAATAAAATAGAACTTATTACAGAATATGGATATTCTAATTAAATATTTTAAATATATGATATATATTTAGTTTATAAAACTGATAAAAAATATTATAAGATATTAAATGTATAATGCCTTAAAAATATATTTAGGGGAAAAAATAACTTACATACTGAAGTTCCAAATGTATGTTTATAAAATAAAATTAATATTTTCAAATGTATAAATTTACATATAAATTGCATATATTTTTTTGGAAATTTTTTTTAATAAATTTTATTTTAATATTATATTACATTGAGTTCATAGAGGGCACAATGTTTGTAGAAAAAATATTTTCCATTATTGACCCAAAAATCAATATTTTTCGTTTAAACACAAGAAATTATCATAATATAATAATTTTATACATAATCCAAAAATCACTTTAATTTTTTCAAAATGTAAATCCTAAAATTTAAGAATTTATCATTTACATAGAAGCATAAAATATAAGAAATTTTTTTATAGGGAAATAATTTTTTAAAAATTTACCATTATTACTCTTATTTCTTATAAATTACTTATAAAATGAGTGATAAAGTATTTTTTTTAGATTCTTAAACATGACATTATAATAAATATTTAATATAAACCAATTTATTTTATTTAGATAAAATTTAACAACATTTTTTAGAAAAACTCCTTGAAAATTGCTCTATGACCTTTATCATAGTAATTAACATTAATATAAGAAACATATTTTTATTACTAAAATTGAATTTTTCATTTTTAAATAATATGAAAATGATGATGAATAATATAAAAATCATTTTATCATGTTAAAATTTTAAAAGTGATAAAAATACTATTTAATTTAAGTATGCATAATGCATAAAATAATTTTTAGGAAAATGAATATTCTAAATAGAAAATGAGTTTATGAATTGCCTAGTAATAAATATTGGTTGGAAATTAACATATTATATTAAAAATATTACAAATAAATTCCACTAACATCATCATTTAACCATAATATAACAAAAATGTGCTGGGTGAACCATTATAAGGTTGTAAAAATGGATAATATTTAAGAACCCTGGTTCTCAATGCCAAGATGACTGCGACATTTAAATATGGAAAAAATTGGTGAAGATGCTTTCATAGAGAAGGAGTTGAACAATATTTTCCAGGGGAGATATTTAGAGAATCTCAGCCTAGAATATATTTCATGGTAAACATCCCATCTAATGGTATTGTTCCTAGACTTAGGTCTTATATTTGACATGGAGTCACTTATAAAGTTGAATACTTTATTACTATCATGTTTGATAATTATATTGCCTCACACATTAAAAATTATATTAGGGGCTTTTCATATAAGTACTTTGATGACAAGGGTGGGAGAACTTGAATTCTAGGCCAGTGAGGTCGACTTAAAAAATCATATTGGTGATGATAGAATGGTTGAAATACTAGATGTTATGTTTAATATTGAATACTTTGTGGCTTTGGGAGATGTGTTCATCTGTATACAAATTAGGTGGTGGATTGTGGCTATTTGATGCTGGATTTATGTTAATTTGCACATATTTGTAACTTATAAATGTTTTTGTGTTCATATAAATTGGGAAGGATAAAATGGTTAGTATTTTACTTTGTTGATTATTTAAGGATTATGTTGTTTTTTTTTCAAATAATACAATGCTTAAATATGTGTCTTATCCAATTATTTCTCCATGATGAAATATATATGTTGGTATTGACCTCTTCGTTCTAGTTTTTTTTGTAATTGTTCCCACTTAACAATTAAAATCCCCATTTTATCATAAATGAAAAAATTATATTTAGTAGTTATCATTTTATCTTAATAAAATGTATCATGATTTGTTTTGGTTCAGTGTTTCATTTGAATTAATTTACTCATTTTAATATTTATTTAAAAGAAATAAATAATAAAAAATACATGAATTACATTATATCCCCCTTAAGTAAATTACCTCATCATAATATTAATAATCAATCACAAATAAGAATAGCTATTGAAGTCTATAATATGGAAATTCCCCATAATAAAATTTGTAATGACATATAAACTAACACTGGTTACATATGGAATCTTAATATAAAGATCCAAAAAAGTGAGTTTATCTAGATTTTTGTGAGCTCAACACCACTCTTGATTGGGTATTATGACTCATTTAAGTGAATAAATCTTGTTATTGAGTTCATAGTGTTTGTTTTGCTGAAAGATGATCATATGATTATTTGAAATATGAATTGTTATTTCCCTATTTTGGAATTCAATATGGAGACTATATAGTGAAAAACAATCCATTTCAAAAATTTCATGAAGTTCACTTAATGGGATTTTAATAATATTTGCTGGAATAACATAACCACAAATTTTGGTAAAATTTTCATACAAATGGAATTTTCACTGATTTTCAAAATAAATACATAGGGTGGTGATTTACTATTATTAGAAAAAAAATTAGATATATTAAATTTTCTATAATAAAACATTAGTAATACATCCAAAAATTAAGATTAGAGGAAAAGTGTTCCTCAGTTATTATAATACTATTAAGCGGAATTCATCTCATAGGTTCTTTCTTATTCTCTTAGTATAGGAGGTTACTAAGGTTGGTTATTTACATCATCCCATTAATGGGTAATCTGTTTTTGTAATGTTTAAACTCTATGCATCAGAATCGTTGGAGTGTGGGTAGGGCATTAGTTGGGAACATGTTTTCCTACGTTATAGACCAACCGCTTTATATTCATTAGACAATTACATTCATATTATCCTACTCTAAATTAGGTAAATAATCAATCTAATTATTTGAGTAAAATTCATTGGTTCGTTCTCCCACAATTTTGGTATTTATGTGGTTGAAATTTGTTTTCCCCATTAATTATTTCATATAAGTTTCCAACATTCTCAATTTTCCTTATCCTAAAAATATAGATAGACCATAGTTTTTAATTCAACCTTGAGTAACAAATTTAACAATTTATTCATAATAACCAATGTATCTTATATCCAATTTATTTCAATGCCATATTTTAAGGCCAGTAATGAATCATTCTATCTTCTACTTAGCAACAATAACAATACTATATGTTTACCTTTCTTGTATCATGAATTTTAACTCATAAACGTGATTAGATTCATTTTGTTTTTATTATAGATCTAAGAACTCTTACTCCATTTTCATGAGAAGAGTACAGGTAAAATATTTAATGGAAAATATTTTCATGAACTCCTCTCATCACATAGTTTCAAATTCATCCGTCTTAATTGTTATGTGAATGAGGTTCCACGAATGGTCGACCTCATCATCAAGATGATGCAAAACCAATAAAACCGTATTGTGGTACAGGAACTAGAGAATGGAATATATCTTATCTATAGTGTTGATCCATTACTATGAAATTAGTTTTTTGGAATACCCACGAAAGGAGGGTAGATGTTACCATATAAAGGACTCGATAACAAGTTCATCACTCCTTAATATGTTTGATAGTTCAATATGTTTTTCATTATTATTTCCATCTTGGGAAAGTTGAGTGTGAATACCCATAATAATATTACTCCTCATCTCATCCTCTTGGTTTACTCATGTAAGAAATTATTAAATTTCCCATCACACCCATTATTATCTCAGGTTTTTCTTGGTCCATCCATTAATTAATTAAATGAATGATAATGATATGAATTTAAAAACAGTATAAAAATTAAAACATAGAAATTTATTTATTTAAATCTAGGTTAATCATTTTCTATTTACTGTTAGGTTTTATAAACTTAATAAATAAATATTACATCATCAAACTCTATAAAAATATAATAAAATAATTTAAAATGGTTTGAAAGGAGCATGTGAATCATGGAAAGTAACCACTTGGAATGTCAAACATATTAAGTGGGTAATCCCACATATTATGAACTGAGTAAATAACAAGTTAACACTCAAACATCCCATTTTATAGTTATTAACTCAAAGTGAATATGTTCTAGGGCCTACTTATAATTATTTTCTTTTTCGAGAAAGGGATTACATTTCTAGGATGTCACACAATTTAGACTATAAAAAAATTTCAAGACATCATCTTACACATTGTCTTGAACCTATGGGTCTCATTATATTCTCTCATTATAATGAAAAAAAATTACAAAACTAATACCCAAATACAACTAAACCTTTATTGATAGAAACTAAGATTCACTAGACATGCACTCTTTTGTCTGCTGCCAAAAACACACAATTTACATATTATCTATTATATCTACTAATACATCCCAATATAAAAATATCGATATTTTATATATATTATATATTCAAAACATTAAATTTTAAAAATATTATCATAATACCAATAACTAATGGTTTGTTGTATGTGAGGATTTGTTGCATAAGAGATTTTTTATAAGATACTTGTGAATTTTTTTCCAAAATTGTATTACCCTATACCACCTTCTAGGAGTCTGATAATTAATAAATATCTAAATCACCATGGGTGTGGAATAATAAGAATGTGGTGAGATAAATCTATCATTAATTGAAAAACTCATCAGCATGTCATTAATGGTTAGATCGTATGATTATAAAAAACACAAGCATGAGAGAAATATCCTATTATAATGAACATGGGAAAATAAGGGTAGTTTGAAAGACCTTATTACATGACTTGTATTATCAAATGAATAAATATATACCCTGAAATAAAAGTGGAAGATAATAAAAAAATTCCACGGAGCATAATAGTAGGAATATGACATAAAAATATGTTATTTCAAGGAAACATAGAATAAAAATGTACCATGGTCTAAAAAATAATAGTAAAACATTATATATTCGTTCGGGCATTGAAATCATGCAACCCAATATATAGCGGATCTTGAATTACTTCTCATGACTAATTAATTACTTGATCATCATAACTCATGAAGTATTAATGACTAGAGTATCACAGCTGATGACCAATATTTTTCTTGTGAGATATATCACCTTAACCAAGACATTAGAGTTAGATATATGACCCTACAAATCTATATAAATATAGATTTGTTATATATGATAAAAATAATTCCTCATATCCAAAGAACCCATGGAAATAAAATAGGTTTCCTATATTTTTAAAATGGTATTACATAATTTGATATCAAAAGTAAACCAGATAATAGAAAATATTTAATCATCCAAAATTTGTTTTTCATTATGAAATTTTTAATTTCAATCATAAAAAATAACTCTTTAGGAGTTAAATTTTAGAAAACTACCCTAAACCATTGGATTGGAAATAGAGAATCATTAATTTTCCCTTAGTGACCTTTTTGAAAAAAAATGGTTGAATATAAATGGTGAATGAATAAATGTGATAATTGAAAGAATAAAAAATAAGTAATATAGAAAATAAATAATCAAAACTGAGACTCCCAGATAAATAATGGCTCATGTGCCAAGTAGGAACTCCTCCATATTCCAAGAACTTGACCAACTCCCAAGCTCTATCACTAAAATATGTGACTTATATGTTAATAAGAAATAATAGAGAAAAACATAACCTTTCCCTTTATTTCATCATGGAAAATTTTGTATGACCATGCACTAAAGTGAATATATAGGTGGTGAGTAATCATACCATGTAGGAAAACAAAAAGAGACTTTTCCCATAATCCAGGAAAACAAGAATCAATCTATTTTATATAGTTATAAAATATTTGATAAAAATATTAATTTAGATGAAACATTTTCATATATTTCATATTAAATAGGTGGAATAATATATACTCAGTTTATCAAATGAATAGTTTTTATAAACAACATCCATAAATATTTTAACCCCACTTTGTATCCACAGTTTCAATTCTCTCTCTCTTTATTAAACTCTCACAAAAAAATACATGAATGCCAAAAGATATTATCTATAATCATGAGTAGTGATCTATCCTTCACTAAATATACCTTCTCATGCCACTATTCTAGAATCGGGCACCATTTCCATTCCAATAAGGGCCTGTATAATCCAATATTAATATACACAACATCTATGATTTTTCTAGGTTTTCACTCCCAAACACAATTTTTGTTTGATGGGAAACCACTAAATAATTTTACTGAAAAAATTAATAAAATCATCCACAACTCATGATTTCATGATCAATAAGAAATTTTATTTTTTTGTGCATATTCTAATCAATATTAAGGTGTAAGGAATTTATTTTGAAATAAGAGATCCACTACATTTTAAGGAAAGTGGATAGTGGAAAAACCCACCTACCTAGAATATGATAGACATGAATAATATTCATAGGATCTCATAGTTCTGGGATCTTACATCCCTTTTAAAAAAATCACAAGAAAGTTCAGTCAAATCATGTTTGATCCCACAAATTCGAAAATAGAAATCCTAGTTTAGTGTACAGTTCAAGAAGAAATGTGTAGATATAGATTAAAAGTGAAGAAAAAATCCCTTACCTTTAATTTCCATGATACAATAAAAAATTAATTTCCAAATATGGGGTTGGAAATTCAATGTTTTTTCCAAAACAAATCTTAAAGGAGCACCGAGTTTTAGATTAATGAGTGGAAAAATTGAGGTAGAAAATGTGCTCAGATTAATTAATTTTATGGAACTGAAATCATTCATGGAATTATATATGATTTCAATCCATGAAAATTCAACATTGAACATAAAAAAAATTAATGCCTCATCAATATTATAATATCACAAAACTTATCAACTTTGTGAATAATAATTCACATCACGAACAACATTAGAATAAATATTGATGAAAATAACTAGAGAATTATTCACTCCATGAATGAAGTTTGTTACATCTGTCGAGATAAAATTCAAATCATGAATAACCATTTATGATGTAAACTCGATCCTTCAATGAGGTTGAATATTTTGAGCTACTTTCTTCATAAACAACAAAAAAAATTTAAACTAAGCAATCCAAACATGAAGAAAACAACTTAAATAATGTGTACCTAAAACCAGTTTTGTCACACTCATCCCACCATATGGCCTTCCATCCTTAAGAAGTTGGAGATTATTGAAATCATAAAAACATGTATGATATTTCCCTATTATAAATTAATCTTATACCCATGTATATTTTCTAATATGACCATTATTACATAACACTCATACCAATAAAGTATTTATCCCTAAAATGGAATTTTCGTATCTATATATTATTTGATCTATTTTATTTAGAAACACCACATATGTATTGAGAGTCACATGACCCCAACTAATCACATGACATGTATATGACCCATAATTATTAAGTTGAGATACGTGGAAAAAATTAGGCATGACACTAAAAAATTATGATAAATATTATTGAAATGAAATATTTACCATTTTTCCATAATCTATCATGTTCCCACATATTAAGAGTTAGTTTTCCATAATTCCCCTAAATGATGATAACTCAAACATGGTGAAAATTTCATAAATACATGGTCACCTATAATAATTGATTAAAGGTAATGATGGGAACACACATATAATTTATTTTGGATTTAGGCCATAGCTATCAACTTTTTAGTCATTTAAATATTTTTTAGTCAACTAAATAATATTAGGTTAAATTAAAGAAGTTTCCATTATTTGGACTAGAATAAGTGGGGAGGGAAAATAAAATATATGCAATGCCTCGAAAGGATCCATATGTTTGGTGGCCTAATAAATATTGTTATATGATAACTTCATTAATTAAATATGATCATCCAATGATACTCCAATGTCAATGAAACAATATATTAGTATATCTTACAATATATAAATCTTACATTCAGACTACCCATCCATATGAGAATGATATATCATACTCATTCTCAATTGGGTTTTTAGAGCCTGTTGTAAAGTGAACTAAAACCAATAAGTAAATTGTGGATATCCATCGAACATAATTGATATTGGTTCTTCATAGAACATAACCACATCTTGAATTTTCATGTTTTCTAAATCCTCTATCGTACTTGACTATCAAATTTAGAGACACTTCGATAACTATTTATTTCATTCCACAATCACCCATATAAAATCATGCTTCTAAATCATTTTTGGTAGACCTATGGTAATGTCTAAGATAATTTTATTACATTTAAAAATATGTATATGAATAGAGAAAAACATACCTGGTCAATTTTGATACTCGAGCATAACATGTTGATTGCAAATATATTTTATAATAGAAGTCACAATCGTTCTCTTTATACCATATCAAAAAAACAATCTTTCTTCACCTTGTAAATTTTCTAAGTACACAAGTGAAATGGCCAATTATAATTTTGATAAAATGATATAATATGTTCCTAGTATTACTAGGGGAAAAATTAACTTCTAGAAAAACATTTCCATGTTTATATCCTCTTTATAATCATCCATGGTTTCCTACAATTTTTTATTTATTAAATGGTGATGTAGATGGGATATGATCCATAATACTCTTTAAGTAGAACCATAAAATCATGAGAAAGAGTGACTGAAAAAGAAATAATCACTTCATTATATTCAGTATAGCCCAAATGAATCATAGTAATAATAATCATATAGCACCATCTATCATAAGATTATCTGACTATCTCATTATAATACTTATGACACAAACAACCTTCCATTTAATTCCAATTCTTAAGTGTATATACCATTTGGAATTCAATCATATATATATATAATCCAAACAATATTTTACCCAAGTTCATGTATCTCTAGGAGAAGATATATTTAAATAATTTGTGAATAATGAAGACCATGAATATCGTTCCAAATAGACAGTGGCACCAGGATTTTAAATAATGTACCATGAAATCTAATTTCAAATCTTGTGTTAGATAATTATTTTTATATTTTCACGAATTCCTTGAGCCATAAGCTATGAAATGATATACAATCGTTAGAAAATTACCCATTCCAAATCTATATGCATCACAATAGATAACATATTCCTTCCTTGGATCTAGAATTATGAGAATATTATCAAAATTGAGGCGACCCTCAAGCTAATAAAAGCATTTTTGACGATATTCTTTCTAGTGGAATAAAATTCTCATTCTCAATAACGTAGTATTGGGAGAAGAAATAGTATATAAATATTTAAATATGTGATGATAATATCTAATAAATTATATAAAACTATATATCTATAAGTTATTATTGTGTAAAATCCATGAAATAACTTATCTAATCTTCATATGGTCAACTGATATACCTATTTCAGAAATGATATTCTCGTGGGAATAAAATTCTTGAATCCAAAATTTTCACATAGAGAACATAAGAAAAAGTCATTGATTCGGAAATTTGGTCAAGAAAATTTTGATATAGACATCATGGTCATTCCAACATTGGGAGTATGACAAAATATCATCAAAAAATAAAGTGATAAAGGAGTCATGATACCTATATGAGATAAAATTTATAATGGAAATGAAAACCACTTTGAAATTTTTTAGACTAAAGGGAATGGAAAAGTATTCATAATGGATTTGTTGACTCTTAAATTACTTCTTCAAAATATCCACTTTCCCAAAACTGAGTTAATGATATATTGATTTTAGAAAAGTCTTTGAGAACTATTTTGATCCCTTAAATTTATTAAACAAATCATTGATTGGAAAAATATGATACTGATTTTTGATCATAACTTGAATCAGTTTTGGATAGTATACCCATAATCAAAGTGGTCTGGCAACCTTCTTTATGAGAAATACTAGAGAAACCCAAGCTGAATTACATTGTCTAATAAAAATAATATTCTCAAATTATGCTACTGAGACATAAAAATCAAGAAACACTTTTAGTTCTATTTTATATAACAGAAGTGAAATAAGGATTGTTCCTTATTGTAGATAGATTAAAAATATGTTTTCCCATTTAGGGGGAAACCCAAATAAATTTTTATAAAATAGCCATATATTGGTCCACTATTATAGTAAGAATAATATTTTAAGTTTCATCTATTATGACCACTTTCATTTAAACCACATGACAATAAAATATCCTATCTACTTACACTAATGGTCATACTATTCTGGAATACACATCTCGATACCCTTTGAATAAATGAATTTCTCTATCCTGAGATGTTAATGTTACTTTTTGTGTATAACATTCAATTTGGACTTTGAGTATCACCAACTAGTCTATCACAATGATTATGATGAAAATATCTATCTATAATAAAATAAAATCTAATAAGAAATGTAATGTATTAATGGATGTTGTACAAGTTGGGAAATTGTATCCTCTATATGCCAGCTAAATGATATGTTTTATTGGTCCTTAAATAAGGAATCATATCTATGTGTAAGACTAATAATTTAACTAATTGAGAATCAATAAAAGAATGTGATACACTCATATCAAATAATACATTTATATGGGTCTAGTTCATAAATAATTGTTCATTTAATAGTACATGGACCTAATTTCTCAGTCAAAATAGTCCAATAATATTTACATAACTATATTTTATGTCATATAGAACAATTCTTTCTCCCTTTACGGGGTGTCTTCTAGGAAATTATATAATTTCAGCAGTCATCCTAGTCCACCCGATTTTTGAGGGTGATAAATATTACGATTATATTATTCTAATTGAGAAGGTGACAGATGAGAATATTTCAAGGGATGTCCTTATATTGAATTTGTATTTTTACGATAAATTTCTTGATATTCCCACTTTTTTCATAGTTGTGCCAATCCTGGGGTGGTTTAGTACAATCCTTCTTCTTATAATGGATATATCCACACTAAATGAAACCTGTAATATTTCTGCGACATGGTCGATATGATACTAACTAGTATATTTCTTCTCCATTGATATGGTACCCAAGAAACAAATATCCCTTTTATTTTTATTCCCAAAACTATATTTCTCACCTCTAGTTGGGTAGATGAAGGTATCCCTACAACAAGAATTCAATGAAACATCTCTCTCTCCCTCCCATTCCTTGGTCTTTATCTCTTTTCAATATTTAATACATAACATTCCATCCATAGAGTGAATATATTGTTGTGGAAATTCTTTTAATATTTAGGTCTTCATCAATTCACTAGATGCTTCCTCTCATGAGAAATGAGCTAGGTGTGTAAATCAAGCAGCATAATCAGTCCCTAACACATATCCTTGGTTTATCTAGAATAAGTTATTCATCTTCTCCAAAATGTATGTGTGAAAAAAATGTTCTTGTTTTAAAACTCCACAAATCCACCCAATTAAGTCCTCATTACACATTCACATTAATACTAAAGTCCCCCCATTGTAGTGCCATGTTTTCTAGAATGCACATTCTTATATTTAACTTTATAACAACTAGATTTTGGAGGAAGTTGAATATCCTATTCATCCTACCCAGCCATATATATTCTTGACTATATCTTGAATTGCACCAAAATGCCAGTTGATTCTGCTCAATGAATTCTTGAAAATGACTCACGTGATGTTGTTCCTATGCCTGATTTACCTTATCGAAAACATAAAATTCTTTCAAAATAATTTAAACTAGTTATTAGATAACATATGTTTTAAGTGGAACCAATTCTCATTTGTTCCTTCTTGCTAGTTTAATTTCTTCATAACTGTTGTAATTCTCATTATATAACCATATAAAAAATTTAAATTAATTATTTTACTACTTCTTTATTCAAGTTTATATCATATATCATATAAAAAAATAAAAATTATAATATAACAACAACAAAATCAAATAATGATTTGACAATACACTGTTAAAGAGATGTATCCCTATTAATGTGTGATACTCTACTCTATTCAGCTAAACCCGCAGGGATGAGGTGAAAACGCATGTATAGGTATTTCAAAACATTTTTTTGTTCTCGAGAAAACTTGGTAACTCGATGTTCATAATAAAGAGGTTAGCTACATCATATTACACAATACATTTATTTATGGTTGAATACTACCTGTTTTATTCCTTCCCATCTAATTGAATTAAATAAACTGATAGTATTTGTATAAATGTAGCCCAAAATTGTCTTTGAAATAGTCAATGTTCCACTAAATTTCGGTGACAATCCCGAAACCCAAAAGGCTAAAAATAATTCTTCAGTGTTTAACATGAATGAGGGGTAATGATTTAACATTTTTACACACATATATGAACACAAAAAAAAAGAAAAATTAAAAATTAAAAATCAACTATATTAATTATGCAAGTGGAAATAAAAAAAGTAAATGAATAAAATACCAATAAGTAGTGTAGCGAAGGTAAAAAATAATCAAAAAAATACAAAATAATGCAAGACTCATGAACTAAGGAGGAATCACTCATGATTCAAAAAATATGACCAAATCTTATGATAAATATAAAACATCCATGAAAACTACAATAAGATGCACCAATATATTAAAATGAAACCATCACCTTTCCTATATCATGGAAAATAATTTCTGCATACACACCAAAGTGAATATTCAAATGTGATTAATCATAGCCAGTTGGAAATTCCTATGAAAAAATTCCCATATGTAAATAAAAAAAGAAGAGGGTTACCTAATAGTTTTATAAAATAAGAATATGAAATACCAATGTAGTTGAAATAGTATCATAGATACCCTATGAAAAATATGGAATGCTATCAATTCAATTCAATAAAAGTACAATATTTATAAAAAATAGATATTCTAATCCCACTAAGATTCCAAAGTTTTATTTATCTCAAACACACACATTCAGTGAAACATTCATGTGAAATTATAGTCCTTGTACTCATGAGTGGTGACCCATTATTCACAATCCATCACTTGGTGATATAAATTATTGTTCCTCATGTCTAGAACTATGTTCAATGTCTATTCCAACAAGACCCCATGAAAATCAATATCAATACTTTCCGCATCAATGATTATACCAATTTTTCAAACCATTAACCCATTTTTTAAATAGAAACCAGTAAACAATTTACTCATACACATTGTGGGTGTCAACCCTAAGTCTAGGTTCCCTAATCAAATAGAAATATTAATTTTCAATAGATAATTTATAAATGTTTAAAGAATATGGTTTTTATTTTGAACAAATATAGACTTTGAAATATAGATAATGTGGATGGAGGGGGAACCCACCAAAATCAATTTTTTTGGCATGAAGAATCTCCACATGACCTCACAGATCTGGGATCATCCGTATATTCGATTAAATAATCAAAATAACATCTGAAAAAACTTGTTCAATCGCATATATATGTCCATAATAGTCCTATTTTATAGTCCCTTTCAATAAGAAATTAGTAGATATAGATTTAAAGGGATTAAAATATAACATTCCTTTTACATAAAAGGTCAAACACTCAATGATTCATCAAATATTGAGTCTATAAGTAAATGAATTCCAAATAAACGCCTATAAGGTCCCTGGGATTATGAGGAATGAGAAGATACCGAATGAGGTTGAATGGTTACTCAGATTAGTTTTTTTGGAACTCTCAATATTTATATTATGACATATGGGTTCACATATAGACTCATTGAGATTTCCCTAACACCAAAATTCATGATTCCATAGATTTAAAATCCTGTAAACATGTTCATTACATGAATTAAATTTATCACCATGAATAGACTCAAACAACATCCAATTGAAATATCCGATAAAATCATTCACTCACTAAATGAAATTTATTGAATCTTCCCCAGAAACTATTTAAATGGTAATTTAAAATTCATGATGTGAAACAACTCTAGAAGTTTGGTTCCATCTTCCGTGAAACTTCCATCTCCGAACAACTCCAACAATTAAACCCGTGTACTCCAAACATTAAATAAAAAATCTAAATGATAATGTACCCCAAATTTTGGGTGTCACATTGTTTTTTTGGATTTAAATAACTAGATTAGATTGAAACATAAAACATTATTTTGAAAATATTTATCTATCTTATTGTATGGAAAATATGTTGTGATTCACTTTTGGGAAAATAAGTTTTGATAAATTGAAAAGAATAATTTTTCAAAAATTAATTGGAATGAAATTCCAATAACTAAATTAAAAAAAACATAAATTTTATTCAATTTAATTTTTTATTGGATGTAAAAAATTTATGATCAGAAAACAAAAACCCATATCAACATTTTTATGTTACCTTTATTAAAATCCACATCATTAATTTTTGTAATGAGACTTCATCATAAAAATATTTAATGAGTTGTTTGAAGATAAAAATAAATAATAATAATTTATATTTCAAAATAGTTCAGGGTAACATTTTTGGGAAGAATATGTATGGATATAGAGTGAAATAGTCTTTAATGTGGATGATAATTACTCTTTATAATGTAGTAGTTTTATGTAAAATAAATTCCACATGAATGATTCTGGGAAAAATATTTCAATTTACATAGAGATGATGAAAACATATTATGTAAAAAAATCTTTTAGCAGAGAAAACAAAACCTAGAAGTAATATGTACAAGGTAGAGCATTATAACAAAAATAAATGTGTTTTGATTGAACAAAATACCTTATAACATTGGTATTTCGTGAATCAAAATCACATGAATGATAGAACATGAGATGGGTTATTAAACCCTTTAAATTTGATGAATATATATTAAAAAATCATACGGATGTAAAAACCCATAAAATATATAACATGTGTTGAATATAACTTATGTCTCCAAACAAGTAAAGTTAGATTAGAAAACCATAATGATTCAGTAGCAATAGAATCAAACAAATTTGAAGGAGGTATTTATGGAAGTAATGTATATCTCATTAAATAAACATTAATAATATGAATATAATCTAATGGTCTAGTAAGAACACAATTCAAATGAATAATAGGTTCATAATATGAAAACATGCCTTAATGACAGGGAGCTAAAATGAAAACCATTACCTTAACTCTTAACATACATTAAATCACATTATAAATCTATAAAATAAATATAAACAGTTTAATAAAATATTTTATAGCAGTATTAATATCTCTTACATTAAAAATACACAGTTATAATAATTTAATATATATTTATTATTTATTTAGGGATTATTTTCATCATACAATTTTATTAATTTATATTTCATCGCAAATAATTAAAAAAAAATTATTCTAGTGGTTATGATTTGAAAAAGTTTTTTACTACTATATTACCAAATATAAGATAGAAAATAATATAAAACAATTTAAAAATATTTATAATATTTTTATATCATTCCCTAATAATTTTATCCATGTTTCTTAATGACAGAATCAATGATGAGATTATTTTATTATTTTCATGTTGAATAGATGTTGGTTTATTAATAATGTGTTCAATATTAATAAACCATTAAAGAACCCTAATCTTTTCATTAAAATATTATTAATCTATAAAATGAATTTTTATAATCATTCATGTAGTGTTGTGATGAAAAACCAAATACATCACTCTATGGAGGCGGTAGTCCACATGTACACATTGATGGAACTTTCATATTCTATAAGACACAAAAACTGTTGATAATTATTCATTTTATATAATTATAACAATTTTTTAAAATATAAAATTTAATCATTAAATATCCATTTTGAACTAGCCATGTAATGTACTGATGAAAAATAAGACACATAGTTCATAGAGGCAGTTTCCCTCACGTAACACGAATGAATTTTTTTTATACAGTAAGGCTATATGTATATATTATTTATTAAATGACCATACAAATAGTTCTAAGAATAGGTAGAATAATAATAAATGGAGAAATTATTATAGAAGATAAATTACATACGTAGAAAAAAACTTTCTTATTGAAAACCTTATTGATTTAAATGGATATTAGGAAATATATAAGGATGATAAGCATAATAAAGTTAGATATGATTTTATGGGAAGGAATAATGGTTGAAAATAATTGAAAAATAATTTTTTTGGTTTAACATTTAAGAGGGGGTGTGAGGCTCCAATTATAATTGAACAAAATGACATCTCTGTAAATATAATTAAATATTATAGAAATATATATTTTCCATCAAGTTAAGTGGATCTATACTATAAAATAAAAAAATTTATGTTAATTTATTATTGATAATGGCCTCAAAAAGAATTTGGAGATAAGTTTTGACACTTTTAAGCCTTTTAACCATTTTATTTAATCTTTTTACGATTTTGGATTTTACTATGGTAAATATTTTTTACATATGTGATTTATTTTTATGCCAAAAAATAAAATTGATCACATTAATTATTTTTTATATTCTATTTCAAAACATTAAATCCATTTTATTTGAATCAATTTATCAATGTTGTTAAAAATAATTAAATAATAACAAATTAATTGCATAATAAAAATAGTTTTTGGTGAAAATAATACTTAGGATAAAAAACATCAAACATAGGTTTGAAGAATTAAATAAATATTCATAATTGTATAATTTTAATTATAAATTCCTTTTTATTATGTGAAAATGGATTCATAAATTTTATTTTATTTTTATATCGTAATGATTCGATTAAATCACAGTATATTTTAAAATAGTATTTTACACTATTCACATAAAAATTAATTTTTTTTAAAAAAATTAATACTTTATCATAACATAATATTGTTATGATTAGTCTAAAAATGATGTTAATTTTTTTCATAATAATATTAAAAAAATTTAGAATTTTACTTTTAAATAAATTCACAACTTATAATGAAAACTATTTTTATTAGAAAATTCAATTTTAAATTAATAAATCTTCTTTTAATTATTTCTAATTAATTTATAATTAAATTTGTTTTTATATATTTGTTTATAATTTTAAATATTAAATTATAATTAATATTTAAAATATTTAATTTTTTAATGTAAAATTTCTTAACGTGTATGAAAATATTTGTCAAAAATTAATTATTCTACCATTATGATGGTAAATAAATTTAATATTGATAAAAAAAATTTATAAATAAAAATGATGTATCCCATAATACATAATTTTAAAATTATGATTAAAAATATCCAAATCATTTTATCTAGTTCAATTTCTAAAAGTTATACAAATAAAATTTTAATGTAAGGACACAAAACTAATAGATAATATTTGAGGAAAAATATATCTCTTACATATAATATGAATCTATTACTTTTATAGTAATAACTATTTGATAGATCATAACTTATATTATTATATTTATTATTAATTCATTTCTTTGATATCATTATTTTACCATAATATAAGAAAATGCATAGCGTATATGAAGGAATACTTTAGTAATATATATTTTCATACATAAAAGGATTTTATTAGTTATTTATGTAAAATAATAGAATTTATAAAAGAATTATTATTAAACATTAATTTTATTTTTAATCCAACAGATATTTCATAATGTCGTAACAAATATTTATACCCTCCAACAAAACAACTACATTATAATAGCTATATGTATTACCTATAATTTTTTCTTAATAAAATATATCATGGGTCATTTTTAGTGTTCTATATGTAATAATTTTTTTAAAAATAGTAGTTATTTAAAGGGAAATAACTAGTAAACTTTTAAAGAGTTATAACTTAGAAATTCATGGAATTTTACCTTGCATGTTATAATTGTTAGATATTTCGGGAGTGGGTTTGAGGAAAGAAGGGAAGTGATTAATATAGAATTTCTTTAGGGGGTTTTGGTGGTGCAGAGGGATGTGTTGTTCCATGTGAGGTTGATTTCAAGGTCTTTCTATGGAAGTTTTATATTTATGGTTGTTGTGAAGAGCCTTTAGAGGTTTATTTTTTTAGTCTTTGCATTATCATTTTACTTTCAATGTGGATTTATGGATGCAAAATGCTCTTATCCAAGAGAGTTTCTTTTATTTTTTACTTAAAGACAATACGATGTGACTAAAAAACTAAAAAATGGAGTTTGGTGGATTGATACCAAGAGTTTTTTATTTCAGGAGATTATGTGGTGTGGTTATTATGATTCACCATGGATGGTTTTGAGAGTTTGGATATTGCTTCATTGAAGTGAACCTTGTGTTCTGGTCCCACCTCACTTTTATTAGATCATGTAGTTGATCAAAGAATAATTTTTGGGACTCTTTTAAAATAATACCATTTTGGAATGGTTATTACTCTTCTTTCATGGTCATATGTATTTCTAGAACATATGTAAATTTGGAATACCCTTAAAATACCATTTTTTCACCATTAAAACAATCAACCCCTGACTAATTCTACATAATTTCTATGAGAACATTCAATTACCATTTTCTTATCCATGAAACACACCTATTGGAAACATATTGTTGGTAATCCAGGTAATTTAAATTTATACTCTTCTAAGTATATTCCCTATTCATTATGTAGAGAGGTTTTTCGTAGGAGTGGGGTCTGGTTTAGGTGATGTTTAAGTGAGTAATTATAATTTTAATCATTGTGTTTTAGGGTTCCTGTTGTGATTTTAGTATAGTGGCCATACCTCCTCACCTATTCCTTACCCATCATATTTTGAGGCTTTGATTAGGGCTTAAGATTCATGAAGTCTACATTATTTTTCATATATTATGAATGTTTGAATCGTTTTCCTTCCATGGGTGGATGTTAATAATTAACTTAACAATGACATTGAACCAAACATAAGAAAAACTTATTGGAAGGGGGTGTTCTATTTGTGTTTACTTGATTCGATGATATTTATCAAGTGTGTGATGCATGTTGTAACGACCTAATATTTTTAAAAGAAATTCCATTCTGAAAAATATGTTATAATCACTTGAAATCACAACATAATTAACTACTAAGTGTTATGTGACCCTTAAAACATTAGTTTTTCACTTCAGTGATGTGAATTTCAAAAATCCGACATAAAAGTTGTGATCAGTAATTTATTTAGAGTCCAATAAGAAAAACATAATTTTTGGTGAATAGTAACCTACCATTATGAGTAGTAACATACCCTTATGAATCGTGATATACCCTAATGAACAGTAACCTTACTTTTGACAGTATATAAATAATATTCAAGTATAAGTACGATATATCACTGCTTTAAAATAAAGAAGAAAATGTTTTAAAACTCTTGTTTTTAGAATAAATTATGATTTAATTAAATATTAAGGTAATAGTATTTATAAAATTATTTTTGAAAATTGGACTTCATTTTTGGATATACACATCGAAAAATGGTTGTGGTAAATTTTTTGGGATTTTTCTGAAGTACTTGAATTTTTTATGAATAATGGAATACCATAAATTGCAAAAATTAAAATAAATACACTAATTATAGAGCCATGTGTGATGTTCTACTGATGTAATCCCACTTGGTTCGTGATCACATAATAAAATTATTATTTTTGGTCATAGAATACTCACTATTCCTTGTCTTGAGGAAAAATAATAAATTAATGAGTTTTATATTAAGAAACCCCTCTCTACTCCACTATAAAACCCCTCTCTCACCCCCATCCATTCACTCCTCTAAAGCCTTGTGCCTTCTCCAAATTCTGTCCAAAATCCCTCCTAAACTCCTCTCCCACGTCCAAAATTCGTTGGTCTCATAAAAAGACCAAAACCTATCCCTTAAGGAAGCTCTCAAGGAGGTTTGGTTCAAGAGGTAAATTCCTCTTTTCAATTCACTGTCTTTCCTTTCAAGTGCAATTGTTTTATTTTTCTATTACCTCCCCTTATCCAAATTTTGTGATGACTCTAGTACCTTATATGTACAAGAATGTTTTCTTGATATTGTAATAGTTATCATCATATTTCCTTTTTTTCCTTCTTTAATACTAGTAGCAAGAACACCGTCCAAGATGTGTCAATTTTACACATTCAAGGACAATGGACATTCGATTTCTATTATCATTCTAAATTCTGGTCATGAAACCGTTCTTTTTATGGTTGAACCAGATTATTATATATAATATAACCTATTTAACATTCTGTAATACCTTTATAAAAATGGTATTAAGTTATAAATAAAATGATTTCTTTGTGATCAAAACCCACAACTTAACCGGAACAATTATCATAAATGTTCTATATGATAATTCATCCATTTCCATGTAAAAAAGTTATATAAATGACCAATAACAGCTATTTATGTTCATAAAAAATATATAATTTCAATTATGGAGATTTACATTCATTCCACATACTAAAAAACAAGTGAACTGAAGATGAAAATAAAGAAAATGAACACTCCGAAGAAACGGAATTCGATACAATAACTTATCAATAAAAACATAAATGAACTATCCAGAATTATGATAAACTAAATACATGTCCAATAGGTTCTTAAATAAGTTAGTAATAAGTATAATTTCATATTCCCGGAGCTTAAGTTCGAGAGAGGAACACGTTTGGAGTTAAGGTAAGGGTTTTCCACCTGAACTTCCATTTTCATTCAGGTTACTTTTATTGTCAAATTTCCTTGATGAAATTATTATGTATTTTTATGTACTCCTCATAAATTCTGTGTGATTAATCTATATATGTACACCCACCAGAATCCTTTCCTATTTTCAGGATAGTTGCATGATTTAAAAGATGCTCTCAAAACTGTTTCCAAAAGTACTAGCCCGATACAAGGGAATTTCTCAAATTCATATCTATTTTCAAGGGAAAGATATAATATATATTTGGAAACCATTATACTTCTAAAAACAATCATTTTATCATGAAATACTATCTTAAATTACTTTTGGATTTATACAAAGATTTTTTTTTCAAAATAACTCTTCTTTTCAAAATAAAAGAATATTTATCACAAGAATTGCTTAATGATTTTAGAAGATTATTCTCAGTTCGTTCAACACTATTGTTGATTCTTATGTATTGTTGGGTTTAATCATTTATGGTTTCATATACCATATTTTATTTAATGTCTTCTGACTATGTTTATTGTGGATGATCTATCCTAAAACCATTCACTATATTATTCCGAATGGTTAGTGTTGATGTTTAATAATTGTGGAAAGTTAGTTACATTTCATATGGTAGTTTCAATATGAATGTGTATGTTGTTTATGTTTATCCCCACTCATATGAGTAATGAATTGGAATTATTATGTGATGGGTTGGGCCCTCTATATCCCCTCGATGCATCAGTTGGTCTCAAGAGACAAATAGACGTGGAATTGGCTGAGGCCTTTCCCAATGTGATATATGGATTTTGGACGAGGCATTAATCATTAGTCGTCTTGGCTGAGGACTTTAAAAAAATGTTTTAGAATGTCCGGCATATTGAACTTCCCTCATTATGATGATAGTATTTGAAGATCATGCGGTTATTCGACTATTAGAATATCCATGTTATGTTTTATTATTTCATAATTTATTCAGCTCATATTTCTGCCATAATGTGTTCAAGTTCATTATTAAAGGCATGTGCTTTCAATTATTCATCATGTATAATTTTTATGCAATCTTCCTTGATATTTCTTACTCTTACTGAGTGTTTGAGCTCACCCCTTTCTTATGTTTCATATTTCTTAGGACATGAAGAAGTAAATTATGAATGACATGCAAGCATAATCTAGGAGACATGATGTTGCTTGTGGAATAATTTAGTGTAATGTTTCCTTTCCATATGTAAATTTGAACTTATGTATGTATCTTTTTTCCAATAATATTAAAGTACTTGGTCCTTCAGGATTCGTATTCCTTGTATGTATGCCACCATAAAAAAATAAGGCACCGACTCCGGGCAACTGGGGTCGGGTCCTTACACATGTTTCTGACTATTTCCAAAAATCATTATTATTATTGAGAAATGTGTGTTAATGATATTATTTATCAATTATAATAACTCATCATAAATTATAAATAAATAGATATAGTAATATTTTTTTGAAATTTAATGATCTTGTTAATGTGTTTTATGAAAGGGGAATCAAAATAATCTAAAAGCATTCATTAAATGGGAATCTTTGAAGTAGTTGATGTTAAAAACTTATTATCATATTAGGTTATCATTATTTTTGTTTTATAACTTTGTTTTCTTGGTAGTAGAAAATATTTTTGATGGATATTACAATGGATTGGGAAGTGAGTTATTATGTAGATTCTATGGGTGGAGTATTGTGATACAATTATTAATGTGGAAAATGTAATAGGGATGTGACTTCCATTTTCTAGTTTTATGGGTAGTAAATAAGGATATTTTGTAATGATTTCATGATTTATTGATGTGTGATTGTTTTATTATTTCATGTTAGAAGAAGAATATTAGTGGTAATTATGAACTAGGTAATGTATATGAAAATATTTTAATTATATCATACCTACAAATGAAATAATAACACCTGATATGAGTGGGTAATAGTTGAAATAAATGTGGGAGATGAATTGAATGGCTTTTCATTAAACATAAAATTGAAGGTAATATTTATTGTAAAAAATATTCAAAATATAAATCCAAAAATGGGTAAAATTAAGTGTCTATTTTAAAATTTTGGAATGGTTGTTTTATATTTTTTTATAAATAAGTTGTTACGGTCTTTGATAATGTGTTTTACAAGGTTGGAAATGTGTGGTGGAGGCAATGTAGTTATATTTGTGAGTTTTGTTAGTATTGTTTTGGGGGAAATATAACTACTACATTGTGATTCTATATGTTACAAATTTATTTTTTATAACCATGAAATATCCATATATACCTAACCCTAGTCAAATATTCTTACTAACACCCAAATGCTTTGGGTTATATGTATTTTTCATAGAAATCTTCATCTGAGAGGGGAAAGATGGTTGACTACTCCATCTTTCATGAAATATATTTTTGTGTAGTATATGCTATAATATATTGACGTAGGTACGATCATGCATAAAAGCTTTTATTTTTATGGGAAACCATGTGTGGGTATTATTATTAAGGGGCAAAGTAAGGCTAGTGCATGGTAGGAGGATATAATGTAGTTCATGTCCTCTTTGTTCATGATATCACAATATATTGAAAATGTGTTATGTGGTCGGTGAATGTTTTATGGTGGTGGATATGTGATGATGATATTGTGGTTGTGATATGTGAGATGGATTTCATAGGATATATGGTGTGATGCATCAGAGATGATGATGGGATGGGAATGTTAGGATGTTTAAAATTTGGGGATGAGAGAAACACCAACAGTTTGGAAAATTTCCTATGGATATTTTTTATCTATTCTTATCCAATTATGTCACTATAGTTGTGTGTGAAATTAGGTGAGTGATAATTCGAATGAATTGGTGATAGTTGACCTGGAAGGTTCTTGTTGGTTCTACAATTACTCAATGGAGAAATAATGTGCTTTTTTCAAATTTTCAAGATTGGTCATGCAGAGGATCATTTAGATTATAAATGTTATTCTCACCCATATATAAATATAGATATATATATATATATATATATATATATATATTATGATTAGGGTAGTCTTTGGTGACCAAGATACACCATACTAGTTTGGATAGGTAGAGGTAGTCATTGTTTAGGAGTCTCATTTGGTATTTTATTTGGGTACTTTCATTGTCATAAGAAATCATGAACTGTGGATTATTAAGGGTTGTATTATTTATATTATGGTGGTTAATAGTATATATTATAATTTAAATCTAGGATTTACGAAGGAAAAGACTCCCATTTATTAGATTATACCCCTGGTGCTAGTCTCCACCCCACATTATATTAGAGGAAGGCTTTGTGGTTTAACCATTTCCTTACTATTGGTCCAAGAGTGGTTACCAATGGGGGAGGGTAATAAAAAAGTTTAAAATTTTTTTGGATGAGAGTTAGTATATATTTTTTATTTTTTAGCTAGGGATAATTGATTTGATTAGTAGCTAAAAAACATAATTTGAGAATTATGCATGATGTAACCAATAGAGACTCTCTCTGACATAGATGTTTAGATATCCCTATAATTTTATGCAAGGATATTCTTCTCACATACTATGCTAAGTGCATGGTTTTTTTCTTGCTAGATAGAGACCTATGATATTTACAGGAATCATGATTGTTTACATGTATTATTGAATTTCATGTTTTTTTTGGGGGAAAGATTAAAATTATTAAAATGAATATGTATTCATGGAATTAAATGTTTCATGGAAGTGAGTGTGATACTTGTTTTTATAGATTTATTTATGGCATTATACAAACATTATTTTAAGTGGTGCATTTTAACAGGATGACCCGATTTAACATAGGTTGGTAGACCTGATTGAGGAGGGTGATATATGGAAGAATACATGGTATAATATCTAGCATTAATTAATGGAAATGTATAATTGGGAATCTATGATATATAGAAAAAGAACTGGTTAGAGGATCTTGAGATATCATTTATTTCACTCATTCGAGAGTAAATTATTTTGTTCCACTGGTTGTTACCTATATGTGGAGATTGGAGACGAAGTGTTGGATCTTGTATCGTGGGAATATAAAGGAGGTAGATGTTTCATGGGATTATTTTTAATGATAGTTTCATTAATAATTCATATATTTGATAAGGTGACTATAAAAGATGTATTTTTTACACTCCATCCATCATGGTTTCCTTTGTTTGTAGGGTGTTTGTATTTGTATCAATAGTATCTTTCATTTTTATCTGGAACTTTTCCCAGTAGAGGAGTTCAATGCATGGGGATTTGAGAAGGAAATTTCCCTATTTATCTGATATATTGTTTTACCATTTACATTTCCAATTTATATAGAGGAATAGAAAAAGGAAAATTTTTCTGAGGGGATGCATGATCAAACTAGGTCATCTTTAGAGGGGACCCATTAGATTCCTTTGAGGTGTAAATTCGTTAGTAGGGGACCATAGATATTTGGGATCTTCAGATTTTTATGGGTTGGGTGTAAAAATCTGAAGTTTAATTTACATTTTTTTAATGTATTTTAGTTCCCATACATCAACAAATAGATCAAGTATGACGTTTCTTTATTTTGAGAGTCATAGTTATTGGTAATTGTAGTACTCAACCATCTTTCTAGACTAACATGGTGCTGGTGGCCAATTGAGTTACTATCCCCACTAACAAAAATTTATATAGGGGATAAAATAGTAGTGGGGATAATATACATATTCTCTTTTGATAGCTTAAGATGTTGATATAGGTTATCCACATGATTTCCCTCTTCCTCATGGACATAATACTATGCACGATTTATGGATGTGTTTTTTAGCATCGACGAAAGAGAGTCAAACATGGGAAGTTGCATACTATGGATGTAATATTGATAGACAAGCCAAAAAAAATTTGGACTTTCTGTCTATTTATATTCCACCATGGATTATGATATATTTTATTATATATATCCCAACTAATATCTTTCACCATCCATGGTCAATTCCGTTAGACTCATGGTAGAGAGTAATCTAGTTCCATTAGTGTTGACTGCACTAGTTTCAATTTATATGAGTTTCCTTGCTATTTTTCAAGGTTGTGAGTTGATGATATGGGAACATAGTTGAATGTGTATTTCTTTTGATATTGGAAAATTCCATACACTTTCATCCATAACATTGAAAAATTTTATTCCAGACATGTAGTCTTCAATTTCTTTTGGTGGACAATACACATTCCTATGTGGATTCATCACATATAGTATCCAATAGAGAGAAGATGTTCTAGATGAGACATAGATGTTCAAAGCCACTTTTATACGAGCTTGAAGCTCTATCCTGTGATTCATTAGTGGAAGAGGTATTAGAGTTTCCTAGTGTTTTAAGGTGTTTCCATATGTTTTTCTAGAAGAGTTTTTTATTTACCCACCCAACATGATATTGAGTGTGAGATAGTGTTACACCCCGGTGCCTCCCCAATTTTGATAGATCCTTACTAGAGGCCAACTTTTGAGCTACAATAGTTGTGAATTTTAATTATAGTCCTAATATATAATTTATTATTCAAGTCTATTATGTCCTTTTAGGGTTATTATTTATTATTATCTATAAAGATGAACGATAGTCTACAATTGTGTATACACTACTAGAGGATGAATTATGATATGTTCAAGAACGATTATCTCCTTCCAAGTTTACACGACTTATATAATTATTTTAAGGGATCTTGATTGTTTTTGAATATTTATTGGTAGTATGGATTTCCCCATATGAGAGCCATAGAGTATGACATCTAGAATATTTTTTTAAAGTGTCACTATAGGCATTTTAAGACAGTGGTTATATAATTTGATGTTATAAAATAACTAGATTTACTCAAGGGACTAAAAACATTTGTGTATCTTGAGTTCCTATATTTTTATGGTCATGTTAGTAAATAGTATCTTTGTATTGTTATTGTCATTAGGCGATCATGTGAATAAATTTTGTGATTTATAGAAATTATATTAACACCATCGGCTTTTTAGGGAGATATCAAAGTATAGGTTTTGGATATAAAGGTTTCAATTCATTATAACTGGTGTGCCTAACCTAAGGGTGGTTATGGATCCAATTTAGAGTAAGATTTTTCTTTCATGGGAATTACCTAACAACGTTGAAGACGTTTTTAGTTTCTTTGGTCTCGTGCACTATTATTGAAGGACAGTGAATGAATTTTCTCAAGTAATTGATTATTTTAAATACTTGACTAGGAAAGACTATTATTTCTTATGGTTTGACTAATTTTGTTAAACTTTTGAAAACCTAAAGGAGAGATTAATCAGATCATCTATTCTCTAGATAACAAATGAGAGAGTGATATTTGTGGGTTATGATTATTATTTCCATATTGGTTTATATTTCATCCATATGTAGTAGTGGGAAGTGATATAATATGGTTATAGGAAGTTATATACCCTTGAAGAATATCTATAATATTAATTACATTATTTAGGATGTGAATTCTTATTCTCATAAGTTGTAGAGACTCTACGTTATTGGTAAACACTTAATAGTTTTAATAAATCTAAAGATCTGGATGTATACTCTCTCTGAACATGATCTATATTTTTTAAATATTATTGGATTTGGTGTCTTCATTACTATTAATTTTATATCTCCCACATTCCAGTAAAGGTGAATTCAGATGCTGATCTACTGGGTAATTGTTCATTGGGTGATGTTATTTGAGAGTATAGAGATTCATAGTGGGTCGTAGAGTAGATTATGGTGATACATCTTGATGTACAGGAGACTGATGGAATGATGCTTCTTAATTCAGATTTTAGTGCTATATTCCAGGATGAATCATATGGAGGAGTCTTAGTTGGGATACTCTATGGTAGAAGGGATGTGATATCTTGTTATTTATTTTCAGGATCTAAAAGAATGGTTGGATGATGAATTACATTAGATGATATTTCCAGTGAGGTTTTAGTCCCGTTAGTGATGCAGTAGGTTATTATCTATGGGTTCTATATCTCATCAACAACATTTTATCATGGTATATCTAGGATGTATAATTCCGCGAGGAGTCAATTTTGAGTCATTAAATGATCATATTGGTTATATAGTTCATGTTGTGATGTTTGGTTCTTTAGTATGTATAGGAAAAACATTGAGACGGACTTGTTTTTTTATCTTTTGGATATCCCTAAGGGAATGATTAAGGACATCTCAATGTATTTCATTACCATCCTACCATGAGCATATATATGATGTGTTTCTATTTGGGTAATCATGTGAAATTTGATAAATTCATCCCACTTTATAGATATCAAAGAATCATGTGTTAGGGATGTTAGGGTGATGCGGTATGTGGATTATATTTCTGATTCCCTAGGGCACTGGGGACCATTATTTCTAACTAGGACCCTCTTTTTTACTCATGATTGTTTAGATTATTATATAATAATTATATATCTCATCTATTCCTTTATACTTTTTTCAAAACATAGATAGATGTGTAGATAGAGAAAACTATATAGGGGATTATATGGGGGACTTATCCATCTCTATTCTATTTTACTATGGATATGGAATAGTTCGTCCTTAGACCACAATTGGTTCATCACTTGAATAAGAGGATTCAAATTATTTAGGAGTATATTTGGGTGACATGACACCATTATAAGTATTATGTCGATAAGAGGAGGACACCATATACATTTGAGGTTGAATGGATTTTGCTTTTTAGGGGTTCCCCTCATTGTGGAATATGATTTTTTGGGTGGGAGAGGAAGATTTGACCTTTTTTCATTAAATAAATTGAGGTGTTTCATTATGTTAGATTGGGAGAGCATTAGTTTGTTCTCTATCTACATTCTGAAAGGATTTATGAAATATTACACCTATTTTAAATTCAATGATATCTTCATGATTACTCCCATATAGTTGATTGGTAAGAATTTGATGTTATGGTGGACACAAAATTAATTGTGCTACCAGTGAATATTTATGATCGACATTGGAATGTTTTTAATGGGTGATTTATTCCTTTGGTGTGTGTTCTATTATTCCATGGTGGCCTTCAAGATAGAACAAGGGAATGTGAGTTGTCGATGCATGCTAATTATCCTAAGATTTTGGGACTATGTCACTATTCTCTAACATGATATTTGAATTACTTATGATTTCATTGAGTTACATTTTTTTAAAAAAATATATATGTTTGGTTAATGTCATCATCTCGTTTGAGATTTGTCTTTAAAGGATGATTTGTTAGTGGTGTTTGCATTTTTCTCTTGGGATTAATTTTGATTATTGAGGATGTGAATAATTTGATATGTTTCTAATGTAACATCCTAGACCTTCTTGGTTTGTTACATTGCTAGTTTTATGTGTTAGAGATATTATTAGGAGTTATAAGGAATTAAGGTTGTATTTTAAGATCATATTTTTTCTGGGGATTATTTTTTGGGAAAGAAATTTTTTGTTATGATATGAGTGTCTAGTTAGAAGGTCTATTTGTTGAAATATATTGATGGTTGTTTTTTGGGCCCTTGAGAATATAATTTCAGTGGTTATATCATTTTCTGTGTCACTAAGACATGGTATCCTAGCTTCATAATGGGAATGTACTAAGATGTTGGACTTATTTTTACATGGAATAACCTTAAATGTGTTTATAGATGATATAGTATAGGTTTTGCGGGATCAATATTAGGGGTTTTGATAATTTAGGTGACCCTTGGTCATAGTGTTTTTTCTACACCATGGACGGGTTCATAAGTATTGATACTGTGTTATAGAGGTGGAATATGTGTATTGGTCCCTCCCTAATTTTATTAGATCAAAGTTTTTACCATGAAATTACTTATATCATTAATTTAATCCTAAAATAATTATGGTTTTTACATCCTCAGTTTCTTGGTCATATTATTTTACAGAGGTCTTATAAATTCAGAATCCTGTTCTAATTTCATTCTGTTACCACTAATTCCCAAGAAACATAGGGGAATCCATATAATTTTAAGCAGACCTTCCATCGACCTTTTTCTTGAACATGACCCTAGGATATTAGAGATAGAATTTTGGAAATATAGGTGAGTTTATCTTCTCATCTTATTGGTTTTTTCTCCATTCCATGTCTATGGATGTCTGAGGTGGCAGTAGTGGATGATTTGAGGGACATTGAGTTGACTGCTTCTAATGGTGATCATTGTGTTCTAGGGGTCCTTATATGATTTTGGTTCAATGACACATTCTCCTCACCTAGTATTTATATATAAAATCATGATAATTTGGTTAAGGTAAGGGATTTAGAAAATCTCCTTCATTTTTTAATGATATGGAAGTATCATTCCATTTCAATCCTTGGTAGGATGTTATGAATAAACATAACAATGATAATAGAACATACATAATGAAAATTTTTGTGAAGGGGGTGTTCCATTTTTTACTTATTTCCATGATATTTTTTTATGTTCTAGATGTCAATTTACTATTTTTCTGAAAATTAATTCACTTTCTATTATTCGAATATAGAATTTATGGTTTATCTATTTGGATGAAATTTCATAAAATGATAAATAATTAATGATTGAAATGAATCGTTTTTTTTTGAAATGTGGTGTTCATGATAATATTTTCTATGATAGTGGAAATAAATTAAATTTCAATGATTCTCTAAAAGAGAGTTATGGAAGTGGTAACGGCTGAATATTGATTACCGTGTGATGCAATCATCCATGCATTTTTATTGTGAATTGTGTGCCACTGGTAAAGGGAATATATTGGTTATGGGTGTCAGAATGGTTCGGGATGATAGTGTTTCAACAGATTCCATGTTCGAAATACTGTTATATGGATATTAATATGGAAAATATAAAAGAGATATGATTTTCTTAGAATGACTGTAAGGAAGGGAAATTGAGGTTGTTGTGGAAGGATGAAATAGTTATTTGATATAGAATTGATTTTTAGTTTCCTCGTAGTAGTAGTACAATATAATTAGTAATTATGAACATCGAAATGTGTATGGATTGAATTGAATTATATCATCGATTAAAATGAAATAATAACGTAGAAAATGAATTTGTAGTAGATAAAATAAATGTGGGTAACAACATGAATAGTTTTTCATTATATATTGAATTGAAAAACATATTTAATATAGTATGGTTGGTGATAACAAATATAAAATTGGGTAAATGATATGGATTGATAGGAAATTGTGCATGGTTATGGTGGATAATTTTTAATGTAAGTGGTACTTATTTGCGATGATGTAATTAGAAGTGGAATTAGTGTGTGGAGGAGGTAATATGGTCATGTTTGTGAGATGTGTTAATTATATTTGGGGTGTGAACCTTCTAGATTGGTATTATGCATGTAACTGCTATATTATTTCTTTCTATGATTTATTTATACATTCCAACCTAGTAAGATATTCATATCCATTCCACAATAATTTGGATTCATGATGTTTTCCCCAAATATCAATGTTGGTGAGGGAATGAAAGACCTAAGATTACCACTTTTCATTCACACTTCTTGGGGTAGTGTGGGTTGTAATGGCTCAGGGTAGGTACAATCACAAGGTGTAGAATATGGTGTACTAGAAGACCCTACATGATATTTATAACACCCTAAAAATATATTTTAAATTAATATGTGGATTGATTGGTTTTTTAGCACGAAACATCGAGCGTTAAGAGAATTGTAATATATAATAAAATATTATTATTTAAATGTGAACATTACAACATAGCCCTTGAATTGGTAGGATTAAATAGTAACAACTAGATTATGAAAACTATTTATAATGGTTTGAAATGATGAAAATTAATTTATTAGTTCAAAATAAAAAAGTATTCAAATTATAGGTAATTAGGTTTATTATTCAAAAATGTATTGTTCCAAAAAAATTGCTTTTATTTCATTTTGTGTGTTTAAATAATAAATATTTTATTTTATTTTTAATTTTTTCCTAAGGAAATTAATATAATTTCATAAATAAATATATAAATATTATCTTAGGCTTAAATTTTAGGTTTATTCTAAAATGATATATTTTTTAGTGAATAGTGAATAATACTGATTTTTGTAAAACTAACATTTCATTTATTTTAATAATTTAATTTTAAATCATAATAATTTTTCGGATTTAGTTTTAAATAAAAATTATATTAAATTTATTAATCATAATCAAAATAATTTCATAGGAATAAATAGTTAATTTTATTTTTTATAAGTTCATTTTTTACGTAAAAAATATTTATTTAAAAACAAATTTTTATTTCATTTGATGAATTTATATGAAAATTTATTTCTTACACATATAGAAATATATTTTCATAAAAAGTAATAGTATATTTTAATGAGGTTTTTTAAATGTGGAAAAAACATTCATCTTTATTTTTTATTATTATGAATAGAAAATGTGGTAAATATTTTTGACACTGGTTAACGTAAAACGAGGTTAAAACATTAAGATAAGTAATAAAAATCACTGTAAAACATGAATTTATACAACTTAATAAATTATTATACACCAAATACATCCTATATTTGAAATAATAGTAATTTCTGGCCCCTTTCCTTTGATCATAACATTTATATTATTTTAATAAAATGATAAATACAAAATTCCACTCTCCTGTTTTTAATATCTATTATATGTCTTCATAGGGATAAAGAAAATTAATGAATAAATATAAAACATTACCTTGAATTTAAATAAATTAGTTTTATTTTATTTTTTTAATTTTTTGAGTTGATATAAGCACCTAAAATTCTTACACCATGCCAATACAGATCTTGTGAAAGTAGAAAAAAAATCATGGTAAATGATTTTAAAAACAATAAAATTAATATGTCTTGGATGAATTTTTATATTCCAACAATTTAAAATCTAAATTTAAATTATAATTGATTTTTTATGTTCTTATATTTGAATTAATTGTTTTCTTTATGTCTTTGAAGTGAAATTAACCAAATAGTCCCAAAGATGACTTTAATGATATTTTATAATAAAAAATATTTTGATAAATAATTTAAAAATAAAAAATATTTAGACAAAGAATTTTAAAATTCAAATGGTCTGAAATATCTTACATAGACCATTTTTTACCCACTTGTTAATGTACCAAGAAATTTATGACCCCTAAAATTAAAAAATGTGTTACCGTGGTTGTGGGTAAAATGGTTTAATAAGGGGTTTAATAAAAAAGACAAGGTTTTAAATGAAAATAAAACATGTATAAATTTTATTGAATGAAAATATTTTGACCTTATATGGTCCTTCCTTTGAAAATATGGAAATTTTATTCCAAATTATATTATTTTTATATATATTATATTTAAATCATTTATATATTTCCATGTGTGCCATTTTCCCCAATTATAAATGCGCACATCCTCTTCTCCATTATTATCAAATATTGAGCACTATAGACCATAAAATACCTACCATAATACCTTTTTACATTATTAAAATTATTTATGGATGTATTTGGATTGAAATAAGACTATTCTATGGAGGTCTAAGGTGTAATCCAAAGCAGTTATCTCAATGAATATGTAATTGTCTTAACCGACTATTTCCGGTTTATTTATTACTATACTTCCTCTAAATATATTGTAAATGTTCTATCATAATGAATCCAATATAAAACAATTTATGTTATTATTATTATTATGGAAAACTACTTTCCAACACCATTCCATTAAATTGAAAATGAATGTATCACTCGTGTGTGTGTGTGTAGACTTCCACCTGTATGAAGCGATGTGATTCATTTTCTCTCACCAAATCACATGGTGATTTATAATTATTTTATTAATTAATATATATGATATATATGATATAATCATTATTCTTGAATGATAATATATATTTTTTACTATATTTCCTTATTTTCATTATAAAATAAATTAAATGTTCATGTGTATGTATGAGCTATCGTCTCTATGATGGTGAGATACATTTTTGTATATCTAAATTTTATGGATTGTTATAAATATATATAATTAATATATATGATATTTATATAATAATTTTGATTATATAAAATATGTGAAAATGATAAATATGTAAGGACCGTAACTTCAAAACTAAAATATATCGGAAAAATTAAGCAGTTCTCACCCAAAATGCTGATGATAATGAACGATTGTTAATTAAAGGGTGAAAAAATGATATATGTAAACTATATATGATATTATAAGTATGAATATTTTTATATTATATATGTATTATAAGTCTTGATTTATTATATTTGAGATTTTATCTCTTTTGAAGAAATTTAGACTTCAGATTAGGGTTTCACATCACACTTTTGCTTCTGAGAGACATATTCCATATCCACCACTTATTTCTTTAATGTAGTATATGTATATAAACCATTTGATAATTTGTATCATGAATATATTTATATTCATTATTTTCAATGTTTATTTTTATTTTATTTTATTCAAGGGGTTATGAATTTATATTTAACAAAGTGATAAGAGTCTTATGGTATAATCTCATTATTTACTAGTATTCATTGTGATTAAATTTTTGATGATTAAATTTTCAATTTTTTTCCCATTAACATAATTTATTTTATTATATTTTTATTATTTAGATAGATTAATGTTTTTATTTTATTTTCTCTCTCTAACTACTTAATTTTATAACCTAACATTTTTATGGGAAATCAACATTATTTACTCATCTGATTGGAATATTTTTCATCAATGTCCATGTTTTCTACAAAATATTTTCATGAATATTTTTATTACAATAAAATGAATAATTAGAGTTATATTTACTATTGATTAAATTTATTTGAATTTTTTAAAAAATAATTTTATTTTTCTTTTCAAACTAGGTAATTTTTACCAATGTTGTGAACATAATATTTGTTTTAACATTTACAACATTAATGAAATTTCCCATTGTCTTGACAAATAAATTATTTGGATATTCCATTAGATGTTTAAATTATTCTGTTTAATGAAAATAGTTTCTTTAAAAATTTGAATTTTTAATTTTGTT
The DNA here is from genome assembly GCA_963277665.1 of Viscum album. Taxonomy (NCBI): domain Eukaryota; kingdom Viridiplantae; phylum Streptophyta; class Magnoliopsida; order Santalales; family Viscaceae; genus Viscum; species Viscum album. The sequence continues at coordinate 727,655,293 of OY728166.1, forward strand.
TAAGAAATTATATTAAAATGAAAATTGTATTTTCCTCTAGAAATATTTCAATGGTATTTTAAAGTGATTTTCTTATATATGTTAATATCCATTGATGTTATTTATTCATGAATCAAGATATGACCCGATGATACAATTATTTTTATTTCTCCGGATTTTTTATAATTATAATTACTAAATATTTATGAAACTAATTTTCATTTCAATGGGCCAAGATCTCATGTAATGAAAAATGTTTATATAAAATTATAGTATAAATATGAATGTATTATAATTATTTTATGGTTGGGTACATTAAAAAACTCAAATTAATTGAGTAATGATTAATTTTTTATGACATCAAATGGTACCTAATAGGTTACAAAAATCCCAACAGAAGGTATAATGGCTGTTAAACCAAGTCTAACCACGGTACATAATAGGTTATCCCAAGTCCTATGTATATTCAATAGTGGTCATACCAATACAATAATATGGTGAATATATCAATGGTTATCTTGGAAATAATACTTCCATGATTATACTTTTACCACATGTTATACCACACTTTTATTACGTGACCTTATGCTTATAATGTTTTCTCGTAGATCATGTTATTTGATTCCTTTGTGATTTATGTAGTATGGATTTCCAGGATTTAGGACATGACTTGCGATTAAGATCTACGAAATGGTGGGTATGATTTTAAATGTTTATGAAGATGTTCTCAATCACATAGATCATATTATTATTTAAAATTTCCATTGATTGATATCAAACTTATTTACCCTTATTAAGCAAATGATCTCAACCCTTATTATATTTTATTTTTTTCCAAGATATAAAGTAATATTTTTTTAGTAATATGTATAATAAGGGTTATAGTTCTAAAATTAATAGTGGGATATGATGTAGATCTAGTATGTACTATTTTTTATGTATCTATGATTTTAGAGACACTAAACCATTGAGGTTCTAATGTGTATGTTAATTATTTATAATAATTATTAATGTAATAAGATATAATATTTATGTATGAAATTTTGGGGTCCCTTCAATAATTTTATCTTAATAGGATTTTGTTATTTTTGATTTTAGGATGGGAAAAATTTATTAAGGTCCCTTAGGATAAGACTGTGTATATTAGAACATCCTATCTTATAGTAAAATAGATAAATTGTGGTTTTCTTTTTTAATATATCCATATTGTGATATAGGAAAGTAGATGAATTAGTGGAATGGATACACCTTTGTGTAATAACTCTAAACAGGGTGTGTTGAGTATTAACTCAGTCATCACTGATGCATGACATGAGGGCCTATGTATATACACCATAATCCCAGGGGATATTATTTGGTTAATTAAAATTCCCTTTACGAACTCTTATATAGTATTTTAATATAGTATGACTATGTATGACCTCTATTAAACATAAGGCATCATTTATTGAAAGGATGGTTTCATGATTTAGACATATCATAAAATATTTTCATGATTATATGATTTATAACTCTAATTATTATCACTCACATAATAAATTTTGGTTTTATTCAAATGTTAGGTAATGGAGGAACCAAGCTAAAAATTGGTATAAAGTATACTATGATGGTTTTATGAATGAGAAACCAATCAGGATAAAATATATAGAGAAACAAATCTTGTTTATACCTAACCAATAATCTCAATTTATTATTAACATCCTAAACCTTGGTTGGATCACTAACAAAATCTAACATGATATAAATGTATTTTTATAAAATTTTATAAATTAAATTCCCTATAACTTATAGTTTAAATTATTAAATGTGTTAATAATTTTCATTATAAAAATAATTTTCCTTAGGGAAAATATTGATAAGTGGATTAAAAATGTTTCATGAGAAATGGTTTTATTATTGATGAAAATAAACATGTGAAAAAAATATGAAAGGCATGGATTATTTTTATAGTATTTATTATGTTAAAAGTAATGAACATGACTAAATTTGGGTTGATTAATCTCACTACATGACTCATATTTCATATTGTTTGGAGGAAGTATTATGTAATAAGAATATGAATCTCAGTTTATGTTTTGTGAATAAATTGGAAATATTGAAAAAAATTTGTAATGGTGTTTGAAATTACGTTATAGATGTGTATAATTAATGATATTTTGGTATTATTAATCATAAAACACTAAATGATTTTTATTTATTAGTTTATCTTTAATTATTTTCAATCATATATTTACTGGTTCTAATAAATTATAAATGTTATTTTTTGGTATGGTAATATTATTCAAAACCACAAGATTTTGTGATTGACAACCCTTAATATGTGCTTGATTTTGAAATAATAATGGCTAGCTGGGCTAATGTAATTATTTATATCAATAAGGTGAATTATATAGTTTTATTGAGATTGAAATTTATTAATAATTTAATGAAAAAGTGATTTATGTTATCTTCGGTTAATTTTATTTCAATTTTTGAGTTATGTAGTATATTTGATAATATTTGTTTTTATTTGAGAAATATGGATAGAGTTAATAATAGTAAAGTATGGATCATTAACTGAGGTTTTGTAGTAATTGATAATATTATCATGTTTAGGAGAATATATGATCAATGTATTAACTTTTTAGAACTTGATATTAAGTGCTACTTTATATTGTTCTGGGATTAATGTTATGCAGATATTGGAAATTTTTTGAACATTTTTTAAAATTATTTTGTTTTGAATATAGGTTAATAATTATTTGATGGGTTGTTTAATTTTGGAAATTTTTTAAATAATAAATTAGTTTAGTGGATTTATTTTTTTAAATCTTGGAGATTAATTATCCATATGATTGTTTACACTTATTAGTTATCTTGTCAAGTACTAAAAAATTTTTATTTCAGTAAAAAAATAGATAAAGGATGAATAATTTCGATATTTTTATAAATATTAGGATCTATTAAAATATAATTTTATTTTTTATATCATGATAATTTTATATTATTTAGTTATAATTGGAATATATGATGACAAGAGGTGGAAAATAATTGGAACACACAACCAAAGGATAAAATTATGATTATAGATTTAATAAAATTATATACGTATATTTTATTTCATTCCAACTGCAAGGGTCTAGATCCATGTAGTCCTTCAGACAATTAGTTTTTTTTTTGAGGGAACTTATATGAGGTTCTAAAAATATAGAATGTTGTTTGGTGGAAAAGGGTGTTCCACTTCTAATTGATGTCAGGTTGTGCAGTGATTCTTTATGTTGTGACATAATCTTGGCCTATACAGTGTGTTCGCATGGCTATAATTTAAGCCCATCATTGGTCATCAATCACTTATCATTATAAATAATTTCAAATTATTGGGAGTATTTCAATGTTGGTTGGGATATATCATAGCCTCCTTGTCTGAGAAGGTATTTTTGTGGAGTTGGACTTATGGATATGTTGTATCCTTGAGATTAATTTTAATAGGATATTCCGTTGTTATTTGGTTGAGAAATTGACCAAGGGTTTATTTTTTATGGTTTTCTCCTAATGTTGTGTTACCATGATGTCTTGTGGTGCAGTCCATGGGGTTGTTCCATGGTTTTAATGTTTTTTCTACCAATACATACTATGACCCCCCCAAAACCACATTTTGAAAACTACTTCCTCTAAAACCCTAGGCACCCTTGAGTTGGTATCAAAGGAATTTAATCCCCCTTTATGGGGAGCATTACTGACCTTCCATGTACAATATTTTCTCATCCAAGGTGAGATCTACCACCCTTTGTCTAGCGTTTTATCTCTGTTTGATCTCATTTCCACCCGTTTCATATTTCCATGATTTGGAATTTTATATCATCTATTATTATATAGTATCCTTGTTTATATTCTGATGAGTTCATGAAATGATCTCATTGGGAGATCATAGATTCCTAATATTAGATGTGATCAGAGATCAATGTTGTTGATCCGTTATTGTGTGAATAACACTGATGATTTCGAGGTAAGGGATTCATTTCTTGTACATTTATTTATTTGAAATCATAAATTAATCAGGTATTCCCAGTTCAATAAAAATAAAATAAACTTTACAATTATTTAACTAGGTTAATGATGAAATTGGATAACAACCACGTGTTGATGTATTTCTCACCATGATAAAATTTTACTTCATTTCATTATAGATAGTGTAATATCTAAACTATTCTTTTGTATCATGTTTTTATAATTTCATTTTCAGTTTAATTTTAGTGGGAATTGATAAAAACTGATAAATGAAATAAATTAAAATATTTGGCTATGAATTTAAAATGAAATGTTTAAATTAATATGGTGTTTCATATATTTTTATGGTAATTTCAATTGATGAAAATTGAATGTTTAATTGAATATGTTATTCCATGTATTAATGGAATTAATAATGAACACGAATAGTCTTAATGATTTTCTATGATAATGATTAAAGGAATGAAAAATGTAATTTTTTCATCTCACAATTATATGAAAATTGTATTGATTCAAAAGAGAATGATTAATAATTTTGTAGCTTATTATGTAAATGACTTAATTTTCCCATATTTTGAATAAGCGAATAATGAATCAGTTAATTCTAGATGGAATAAAAACTAGTTGTTTTATAATGATAAATATTTTGAGATAAGAGTGGTCATTTGTTTATTATGGTTGGATGCCTCATTTGGGGGCCTTGTGATCTTATTTTTTGTGAATATTGAATGCCTTGTTATAGGGTCATAATTTTCCCTATTGTAAATTCTTATACATTTACTTCCTTTTTGTGGTCTATATGTGAGCCTTGCATGGAAAAGGCTCCACCCCTTGTTCAATATCCAGCACTATCAGGAAATATATAGCCCTCCTTAACAATAATATTCATGTGGCACACACATGGATAAATGGTAATAAGTTAGCAGAACCCCGTGTTTCTTTAGAATATCAAGGCTCCACCACCACATGACTCTCAAACATCAATCACTTGAAGCTCGAGGGGGTTAATCTAATCAGAGGGGAAGTGGTCATTTTGCATTACATTAGGAATCCCTAATCCCTATGTTTCTCTATATTTCTTTATAACACCTTTCCATGAATAAAAATATGATATTGGATGGATGTATGTTGTAGCTGTTGATGCCTTTGATGGGGATATGCATATATAAATACATGAGTTTGTCAAGGATGGAACTGAAGATGATAGATTCAGTTGAATATGAGATTACATGTTATTGTGTTTATGTTGGATTCTTTCTTAAGAATGAATCTTTTTAATGGATTAATGGATGAGTTAATTGTTCATCTAATTTCTTTTCCCCACTGTTTAAGATAGTTATATATGATTGGATTCATCTATTTTATGATATAATAGGGTGTTTTACAAGAGTACCCAAAATTATGGAATATTAATAATTTTTAATAAATTTATTAACCCTATTATTTTTTGTTTCTGGAAACAAAATGAGATAATAATATTGGAAAACCATGGACGCTGTTTGATTATTCCTGGTATGCATGGACTTGTATTTGATGTCAAGTAAATAAAACATGGAAAGTGATTGTGGTTTAATAATGAATAAGGAATTTATCAACATAAAATTATTTTGAAAATATAAATGATTACTTTAATATTGTTCTTTAAATCCTTCTTTTCTTCTATGATATATTTTACTTAGTAGAGGAAGTCGAGTGCTCGATTTAAGAAATATATAGTTTTTATTTTTACTAGGTTACTCATAGAGTGTGGATGTTAGATATATTATATCATATATGCATTTTTATCTCATATACTACCCCACCCTCATTGGTTAGGAAAATTTAAATCTAATGGACTATGGGAGGGTGTTTTCACTAGCTTCTTTATGGGAGGATGGCTGACTGAGTACCCCCTTTGGCAATGATCTATCCTCTCGGTAGTAATATATTTGTTTATGTAGAATGGTTAGTTTCCTAATATATGTGTGTATAGGGATGTAATAAATTTTGGTTAATTCACACACATGTATCTCTAAATACACCATACCAATGATTATTATAATTATAATGTGTATAGACAACTATTGATTGAGTTACCTTGTTCGATGTATTGGTAGTGGTGTCTAAAGGTATAATACCATATGTATGATACACGACATGAAGAATATTATGGCTTCTAGAAACTAATAATTTACAATATTTAGAGATGTGGATGCATTTTTGTGATGATTTGATGCTCAAGGTGCATGTTTTTATATAGTTTCCATGGTGTCTATGGTCTGACATACTTTTGTAGGGAGAGTACTCGTGACGTGTCACATTAGGAAAGTGTTGAAAACTAGTGGAGAAGCGGTAGTAAGATTCCATTATTAATTATTAATATAATATATTATCTCTTGTATGTGTTATATAGTGATAGATTACAATGGTGAGGATAGAAAACTATTATACCTATTTAGGTGATGAGTTAGTTTGAATTTTTTTCACAAAGATTTTCCATTATTTCTTTATCTTTTAAACGAGAGAAATTAGGGAGGATCCTACTAGGTAAATTGTTATGATCACCCCATGTGTATATTAATTGTTTTAGGTTATAAGGAGTAGGTTAGTGATCTGGATGAATATTACTAACTGAAGGTTCTGAAGGAGTTGTTTGGGAATTTTGGTTTCCTACAAGTTTCTTTTTGACACATTTAGTTTTTATTTTCATTTTTATTAGTTTTTTTATAAAATTACATATGTAAACATGGGTTATATATATAGTTGAGTAGGGTTTTATTGGTGTATCTATCTTATCTCCCTATTCTACATAATTTTTCTTTGAGGGTAATGCATATAATATGTATTCTTACTGTACCCTTGGTGCTAGTTTTCAACACAAGGCCTATTAAAGGTGGGACTTGGGCAGTCACAATCCTCCATATCACATTGATAGAAAAGTATTGGTTTACTTTGGTGGTATAGGGAAATGATAGAGTGGTATAAAATTTTCATGCAGTGGGATTAGATGAATTTTGGATTTATGAACTAGTGGGGACTACATGCGATGGTAGGAAAATGATATAAGCTAGATTTAGTATGCAATGTAAACAAGGGATACAGGATGAGACACTTTTATTTATGGCCACTATGGTTTTATTCACTAATCTTTATTTTTATTAAGCCTAATAAGAGAATTAATATTGGTTTCAGGGTAGAGAGCGAGGAATGGATTATGTGTCATTATTATTTGTGCATGTTCTTGAAATGTATATACCTTTTTATAGGAAAAACATTAAAGTAATTAAATTAATTTTTTAGTTAATTAATTAATACTAATTATTATATAATCATTATTTATGGCCTATAATCATTTTTTCTTTTTATAGGTATGATCTAGGTCAATTTTCTTATCTAGTTTTCATTGAATATGTTCAACATGATATGGTAGTCGATAATCATAGAGTAGAGGTCAACAATGATGAAACATAGAGGATTGAACAATGAGAGTTTGAACATCAGAGTCCCATGAAGTACGAAGGATCTCTTTCAGACTTAGTAATAGAAAATGTATTAGAGGGTGTTGTGATATATTTTAGTTTGATCCATGATTGGAATGAGAAATGGGTTTTTTGGTTGTGATGATTCTATATGGTGTTGAGAGGAAGTGGTGGATATTATTCCTTGAAGATAATGTAGGGTATCTAGTCTCATGAGATACCTTTATATTGTAGTTATGATAAAAGTTTCACTCATCAATGGTGAAGGATTGAAGTTACCAAGAGATGCATACCCTTCGACATGTGAGATCTATTGTGTGAGAGTTTAGGATTCATTTTAGGAGACATTTATAATAATATGTAGACCTATTTCCTGAGGACAATTCATGGGAAAGGAATTATATGTTGATTTTAATCCACATATCTAGTTCTTGGTCAACCCATTTATGATAAAGATGTAACTCAAGGTGTTGCGAAGAGAATATGTTATCTATATGAAACTGACCAGAACTAGATCATCTTGAGTAGAGAGTCTTCAATATTCCACATAAAGTAGAGTTGTGGTTCATGTTCCTAGTTTCCATTACAAATGATATTTTTCTTAGATGAAGGTAGGTCCTAGACCTAATCATCTCATTTCCCTAGTGTTGGAAGCTCTTAGACTTCTGTAAAAGGATGAACCAAATTCTTTACTTTTGTAGGACTTTTTCATTAGCGGTGGGAGGTTTTTAACTTTCAATGTAGTCATCACAGACTATGTGATTCATATCTTCTAACTCCATTGAGGTAATATTATGATATTTAGTAGAAACATGGAGTTCTTTATTATGATTAATAGAGAGGAGATGAGGTAGGTAGAAGAAAACACTATGTTTTTTTAAACCCATAGAGATAAGAGAATAGACATGGTGGTGGTCGTTAGTAGGGTCAAAGAGGTCAAGAAAGAATCCATTACCAACTGTATGCGCTAATATTTCCAACATTAGGAAAGCTATATTCCATATGTGGTGCACTATTCTTTATTTCTATAAGGGTTCATGCAGTTTTGGATTCTGGATCCATGCATTGCATCATATCACCTACCCATGTCAATTCGTTGGGAGTTGAGGTAGAGATCCTTCCGTTATATTAGAATTGACTATTCTAGTTATAGGATGATCTTATTTGTATAAATTATGTATATATTGAAAGCTACTTCTAGGGTAGCACCACTATTTGTGATACTTTGTATGTTTATAGATAAAACCATACAATAACATATTAAACATGGATTTCATGTATTCATTGCTGAATATCATGTATTGCTTCAAGATATAGTTTGTGTGATTTGATACTGATATATATCTAGTAGTTTTTTTAACAAGAGATATTTTCACATGGTGTAGAGGCGTGTTATGTACATGTATATCTTTTTGGACGTGATGATATTGTGTTCATCAGAAGTTTAGCTATCATTGTTTCCAAGGGTTATACAAGATCACCCTAGTGTCTTTACTAATGAAGTTGTACCATTTTCCCCTCAATGGGAGATTGATTTTGGGGTATAGAAACAATTGAGTGCTTATCCTATACATATTTCTTCATATAGTATGACACATTTTATTTTCCAGATCTAGAAGTAAAGATTGATTATCTATTGAAGTAAGTTTTTGTTTGGCCGAGTGTGTCACCAAGGTGTGCAATAGTTTTGTTCGTGAAGAAGTATTACTGTAGATTTAAAATTTGTATCAATTGTCATCTATTAAATCCGGTGATAGTAAAGAACAACTATCCTCTTTCACAAATTGATGATTTATTATCTCAGTAAAAACAAGTGAGTTCGGTCTCCAAGATTGATCTATGGTCAAGATATCATCATATTTGGTTGATGGATGGGGAGATTTTTCAGAATAATTTATGATTTCCTCTTGTTAATTATGAATTTGTTTATGCTTTAGATGTGATAAATCCCCCATCAATGGTCATGGTGTTTAATTATTCCATGTTCTAGGAGTTTCTGGAAAAATTCATGGTGGTTTTCATTGATGAAATCCTTGTGTACACTGCATTTGAGGATGTGTATGTAGATAATATAATTTTCATTTGAGTGTTATTAATTATCAATAACTACTCCAAAAGTTTTTGAAGAGTATGTTTTGGAAACATGAGGTTCATTGCATGTGGAATGTCTTGTCCCAACTAGGCGTAGCTACGGATCATTGAAGGAATGAGGTAGTTATTTCTTGGGAAGCACCCAAGATTGTAGAGGAGGTGCAATGTATTCATTATCTTATAGGCTATTATAGGAGGTTCGTAACCAATTTCACTTGGGTTGATACTCCAATATTTGTTTCTAGAAATAATTTTATGTTCTTATAGTTTGATCGGTGGAAAATATTTTTTGAGTACCAGAAGAAGAAGTTGGGCATCACTCTAGTCCTCTATTTTCCATTAGAAGGAGTTCAATTGGACATTTCATGGGATGATTGAAATAGTTTCAGGGGATATATTCTAATGAAATTTATATCTATTTTTTCTTATGGGTTTCAACAATTACATTTTATGAACATAATTATTCTACCCAATATCTTTATTTGATAGTATCTGTGTTTTCCTCGATGTTATGAAAACAATACCAAATTAGTGATAATTTTATGTTTTTTACCGATACTAAAATCACATGATATGTATTATCCAATTTTAAATTGAATTATATATAGTAATGGTGGATGAAGATATTTTAGGATTTAAACTTCAAGATTTTATACACACCATGAATGTGTAATTTTGTGGTTGATGCACTAATCAGGAAGTTGAGTAGTGATAATGTATGTAAATATTGGGATTTTTGATAGTGATGGATGAGATATTGGTGAAGAATTTGGATGTGGGGGAGGTTGTAGGAAGAGGTTCTATTTTCTAAATAACCATATAATCATACTTGAGGCTCATGGGGACATGCTACTTTCTTTTCTTCTGATTGTTTTCGTTCATGTATTCAGAAAATTCCATGGGATGAGTTTTATTACATCAATAGTTTCCACTCCACCATTGGAATGGAACTATTTGATTCCTTTTATTTTTGAAAATTATGTTCATTGTTGTAGTAGAATGGGGTTAGAGAGTTAGTAATTCTCATGTCAGCAGTAGTATAGAATATCATTGAGATATTACCGGTGATACACACATGTTGAAAATGAAAATGATCATGATAAATTCTATGTTACTCATAGGAGGATACCTCTGGAGTGTGATGTTGGAGATCTTGTTATTCTAAAGGAAACTCCTCTTCAATGGATGTGATGTATTGGTCGTGGTAGTAAGATTTCAATATGGGTTTCTAGGCCTTTTGAGGTGTTAGATGTTGTTATATCTATAGAATATTTGAAAAAATCTCCACTGTAGATTACCTAGATTCATAATGTTTTTAATTTGTCACATCTTTATTTTTTCCATTATGATGATTATCACATCATTGACTGGGGAAATTTTGATATTAATAATGATGAAACCTTATCTGAGAAACAATTAGATAATTAGGACCCCGGAAGAAGATGTTACAAGGGAAAGCTATTCCATTGATTTTTTTATTTTTAAAAAATGATAGCATGGATGAGATTACCTAAGAGAATTAGTCCTAGATACATAATCAGAACCAAATTATGAGAGTTATATTAGCTTTATATTGTGTTTTGAGTGAGTCTAGAGGTGCAGATATTGCATTAGGTGTTTTGGAAGCGCCTTAGGAGATTCGGAGGACCAATGTCTTGATTATTGGTTACATTTCAATGGTACATGGTTTGGGGTAATCTGTGCATCCCCTTCTAGATAACTATGCGACCTATTTTTGAAATTCCACATAGATTGAGTAAAACATACATGAGAGGTGCACTACCATTTGAGCTTCTCCATAGTTGCTTCAGAGGGACTCTACATAGTTTCTATATGGTTAGGGAGTACCCTGAACAAGTCGTGTGAGAGAGGCCTTTTGGGTTGTACCTCAACATTGTAGCCTTCAAATTTTGGGTACGATTAGGAAAAATGTGTGAGAAACTGTGAGGCCTTTTTATGTGGTAAAATATGATGATTTTACCCTACCTAAAATTGGGGTTTTCTCCCTATTTTATTGTCCAAATAGAGCATACAAGAAGTGGGAACTCATGTTTTCTTCATCCCCTTAATTTTTATCTAGATCCTTCGTATTTGATCTATTCTTCGTTCCGTTGGTGGTGCTGAATCCCATTTGTTAAGACTTTTTACACCCAGCCTTCTTATTCCCCATGACTTATCCTCGCAGAATGGTAAATCCTTTTGATCCACTTTTCCTTATTTTCTAGGTGCTCAACAGAAACACAAATATTTTCTTATCTGCTACAATTTATATCATGATATCAGATGTAGCTATGTCTATAAGTCCATGTTTGGAGCTTCGTACCTTTATTTGAGTTTTGACATATATTTTGAGGGTGCAGCTTTTATCCCACTTGTGGGAAATCAAGTGATACCTATTTATTAGTATTAAATTGAATGTATGACCATGTGGTATGCTTCTAGGAATGCCTTGAACATTTAAATATGTTCTAGTCTGGTTAAAGGCTATCGAAACCCTTGGGTAGCTAGGCTAGGGTTTTTTTATTCAATAATAGTTTTTTTTATTTAATTTTTTTTATTTAGTTGATGTTGTGAAATTCAATTATATTGAATTTAAAATTTAAATTTTTTTATAAATTTAGATTGTAGTTAGTAAATTTTATTTTATTTAATTTCTATGTTCATTTAAATTGTGTTATTCAATAATATTAAATTGAATTTATTATTTTGATTTGAAATTCATGTGTAATATTTTTTGATATATTGTGGAGACCCATGGGGTCATGACGGGCATAGAATGACAAAATTTGGATGACATGACAACTGGGATTGAGTAGATGTTGATCATCTAGTTGGTCTTGGTCCGGATTAAATGGGTGATGAGATCATGTTTTGGGCATCATGGACATCAGATTTAGGTGGAAAGGTCATTAGGTTGGTGTGTGTCTCGTGATATTAGATGCTATGGACATTGGTTTTGAGAGACACTGTCACATGGGAACGAGGTTCTAATGATGAAGTGGATTAGGTAATATGTTAGTGAATGTTGCTCATCATTGATGGAAAAAGTTCCAATTGGTGTTGTGAGCACATAGTAGGACATAGTGATTCTAGTGTTGGTCGACGCAGGTGATGAATCCCTGGTGGCTATTGAGAAAACATGGGAGTCTGTCTTTTCATTATGTTTAACATGATGATTTATCTTCTTATTATATTACACCATTTTAAATACTCATGTTGGGTACACACACATGTGCGGTATCCTACTGAGAAATGTTCTCACACCCTACATGGTCCCTTTAGGATGCATGTAGACTTTATGAATTACTATTCAAGTAAAGTATTAGCATCCATAGATAAATCATAGAAGCTACTTTTCATTATATGGAAGCCATAGACCATTATTCCTTCCTTAGTTGGAGTTTCCTATTTTAGTTTCCTTTTTTCCTTTTCTTCATTAGCATGCTTGTATGTATATAGTCAAAGTTATCATCAAATTGTGACACTTTCTAGATATTTTATGTATGACATATTAATTCTATGTTTTTAGTGCTGCGAGGGGTGTTTGGAATGATTAATTTCTTATCCATTATTTAATAAATTATGCTTTCACTATTTATTATTATTGAATACGCTTCGGCTATTGGCAGGTTTGTTATGAGTATGCTAAGACTTTAATTTCCATTGCATGTACTATATAAATTATTTCACTATTATTATATCATCTCTTAAAGGTATATACTCCCCGAATTACCCTTCTTACACCCTCGATGCTAGTTGGAAACTTTTTTCATTTTTGGAGGTGTGCCTAAGACCCAATGTCCCTCCAACTAAAATAAAAATTTAAAAGTGTCTTCTAGGTTTGGGATGATACGTTTGGTATCAGATCCATTCAAAAATGGGATTTATTTGCAGCTTAATGATGGATACAAATGAGATCAATAATTATTTATTTTTTTTCTACTATTATTACTATTTGGGATATGGTAGCCTAGATATTAATATGTGTTCAAAACTATATTCGTAGATCATTATTGGGTGCCTATAACCCCTTTCATGATATATTAACGAAGTGACTAGGGGTGGGAATTTCTTTTATATTTTTATTATATTTTATTTTATTTTATTTCCACATCAACTTGTTTAGTTATGATGTGAATTACTACTTGCTGTGATATTTTATCAATATCATCGTATTGTATAGAGGATAAATTAGAACCATGGGTCGATATGGAATGGTGTGTTTGTTATGTTTGTTTATTTTATTTTGTCTAGGAACATGATATGATTCCTTAATTATATAAATCGTGTGCTTGTGAAAATTTCATTTCAAATGTGAATGTGTATGTATTTGAGTACATGTGATATAAAAACTCTTATTATGTGATATATGAAGCAGTCCAGACTCAAATAGGACAAGGAATATACCATTAAATGGGGTGATGTTGATCACTTGGTTGGGAGACGTGGTCTTCAGTCTGAGGTGAAGTGGTTCGTCAAGACTGGTGTGGACTAGGTTATATTTGAAACTTTTTATGTGGAGAGTGGCTAAGGATTCCATGTGGCAAGGACTCCATGTAGAATGATTCTGATTGGGGAGAGTAAGGGTATTGATTTTATGATTCATATTACTTTTTTCCCAATGATATATTTATATATATGTGTGTGTGTGTGCGTGCGTGTGTGTGTATGTGTGTTATATGGGTTGTCTTACAATGTTCATGGTATTCAGTGGGTTCCTCCAAGATGGGTCAGATGGTGTATTTGGTGGGTGATTATTTAATGCTGCAAGAGTATGAGATGGCTAAAGCCCTGGAGGATTAGGCAGATCAAGTACAAGCTTAGGCTTATGTACTGGTTGAAGTTGAGGAAGGGAATCTTCAAAACTTGAGAGCTTTTGTGTTGTTTCATAACAAGCATCTCATAGTAAGAATGGTACGTGTTATTTAAGGTATCGATAGTGGTGTTGAAGGATCAGAGCCTTTGGTGGAATATGAAACTAAAGAGTTCTATTCATAGTTCCCACCACTTTTTTAAGTTGAGGGTGGTCCACAGGTAATTGGGAACTATATTGAGTCCATGAAGATGATTTTTTAGCATCTAGAGATTCCATTAAGATAGAGGGTGAATTTGGAAACCTATATTCTTAGAGGACCAAATATGTACTAGTGGGATGTGCTCACATAGGTGAAAATAGATTAGATATTGAACTAGAATGACATTGATCCCAGGTTCTTCAAGAAATTTTTCTTAGATACATCGACAATAGAAAGAGATCGGGAGTTCTTGAGCCTAACAAATGGTTACATATTCTTCATGGACTATGCAGTGACATTCACTGCATAGTATTTCCTTGCACATATTATGGTGAGATATGAAACCTAAAGGGTTAGGTTATTCAAGGCTTGTTTATGGCACACAATTAGGTTGTAGGTATACATATTTAGGTTCACCTCATTATTGGAGGAAGTGAAAAAGGAACTCATAGAATAAGGAAACATGACAGACTTGTTGTACTTGAGCCTAGATGTGGTGTTTTCTAATTTCAGTTGCAGATAATCAGATAGCAGAAATCAAGGTAGAGATGACTTTCAGTAGGGTGTTCATGATAAGGAATTAGTTATCCCACTTCAAATACGATCTTACACTATTTTCATTCAGTGTGGGTGACTATGAAATGTCTAGAATCATTTTGAGTGGCCACTAAAGGACTCTTGTGCATGTGGAAAGATCGTAAATCTCGAGAAGTTCTACAGGAAGCCTTCTCTGATAATCAGAAGATAGGTATTTAAGAAGACTCAAGGATCTGAGTTCTGTTCCAGATCGGTACCAGGTGATGTTAGCCGAGTTTCAGCAGCAGGTGGTGGTCATGGAAGAGACAGAATGACCAAAAATTTGGTTTAGTGGATAGTGGATGGAAAAGCACCACATTCATTCTAGGCTTCATGAAGTCGATCATCAAGTTAGGTGCATGTAGTAGAGCTGGGAGGGGCTGATCAGTCCAGTGAGTTGACGACGGTAAGAGGTATGCTACGTGTGTAGCCGTATTCTTTTTTTATTTTACATGGCCTATTGAGGATTGTATGTTTTGGTGAATGTGGTGTATAAACGATGTATATGGCCTAAAAAGATTTTGGTTAGTAGTTTAGAATCAGAACAGGTGCATGAGTATATATATATATATGATGTGTGAGGTACCATGTTTTCTTATTTTAGCATCATTGAATGCATGTTTTTGAGGAATGATGGCATCAGGGTAGCTAGAGATGTAGTTTACATGAGGTGTGGGTAATATAGAAACCATTTTAATGTGGTACATGACTACATTGTGAGGTACTGAGACTTATTTGATCATCGGTTAAAATTCAGGACCTCATTGGTGCCAGGTGAGATATGGGCATGAGGGGGCGCCGATGTAGGGTGAGATTATGATGGGTATCTGGTATGACACGGGAGAAAATGAACATGTGTAGGAGTGATGATTCATCATGGGAGGACAATTGAGTCATTTTGTAGTTTATGTACTAGTTTTATTAATTGAATTCGGATCGGGATGGGTCGTGGTAGGTCAAATCCATGGTGGTCACCCCATGAGGTGGTTGACCTATATGTTCATGACCAGGGTAGTACAAGGTATTTTTACCAGGATTGGTATGTTCAGAAACATCTATGGGTTTTGGTTTATAGATCATGGATGAGTTATGTTAATATGGTGAGATTGTAATGTCCCTGGTTTTTGAAGATTGTCGAAAAAATCTCAATTTTTCAATTTTTGAAATAGTGTTTATTCCCTCTTCTTTTTCATCAATTGTAACCAAATTAAGATAGTGACACCATCTTTATATCATTTTTTCCAATATTCTAGAGGATTATATAATTCCTCCCATGTTTTGGATGGGAATCAGAAGCGTTAAAGTCCCAAAGGACGTTTTGGTGGTGTAGCTCAATGGTGCATAGTTTGGGGTAAACTGTGTGGCCTCATCTAGATAAATGAGAATCTCATTTTTGAACTAACACAAAATTTGGGTAAACCTTGCATTGGAGGTACATGACCATGTGATCTTCTCTGTAGTTTATAGGGATTGTTGCCACATAGTTTTTTCATGGTTCGGGAAAACCATGAACAAGCCATTAGTGGGAGGTATTTTAGGTAGTACCTCAACACTATAGCCAACATGGCTTTTTCAGGGTTTAGAAAACCATGTGAGATAATCATATGACCTCTTTAAATGGGGAAAATAAAAAAATTTCCCTCCATCTAATTAGGTTCTTTTCTCTTTTTTTCTTATCTAAATCGAGTGTAAATAAAGGGGGAACACCCTTTTTGCTTCTGCCCTTCATTATAGCCACCTCCTTCATATTTGATTTAATATTCAATTAGTTGTTGGCATTGATACCCCTTTGGTAAGGCCTATCAAACCCATCCTTCTTTATCCCTTTTCATACACCTAAATAAGTACTAATTATATTTGAATCATTTTTCTCTATCTTTAGAAATCTCTATAGAAACTTAGATCTCTTTTGATCCACTTATTTTCATTCATTAATATCAGATATTCGGATGTCTACTAGTCCATGTTAGGTGGTTCCTATGCCATTTTTTTATATTTATGTGGATGATTTTGGGGTGAAACGTTTTTTGTTACAGTTTTTATTTGAGAGGGATCCTATTCCTTGGTATTATATTGAATGTATGACCATTTCAAATTCTTCCGGGAATTCTCTAACCCTTTCAATACATGCATGTATTGGTTAGAGGCCATCAACCACCTTGGGTAGCTATTTCAAGGTGTGTTTTATAAAAAATTTCAGTTGTCTTGTTTGTAATTGGTTTTATTTGTCAAATTGATGTTGTAAAATTAAATTATAATGAATCGGATATTTTAATTGAGTGTGAAATTTTAATTACAGTGAAACAATTTTATTTTATTGAATTTCTATGTTCATTTAAATTCCTCAATTCGATCGTATTAATTTAAATTGCTTATTTTTATTTGAAATGAATATTTAAAATTCATATGATATATTGTAAAGACCCATGGGGTCATAATAGGCATGTCCTGAGGGAATTGGTATGGAATGACCATTGGTATTGAAGTAATGTTGGTCATCTACTTGGGATTTTCCTAGATTACATAGACAATGAGATAACGTTTTGGGTGTTAGGGACGTCATATTGAAGCAGAAAGGTGGTCAAGTTGGAGCATGGCCCATGATATTGGATGACATGGACATTGGTTTTGATCAACATGGTCTCCAGGGAATGAGGTGCCAGTGATACTGTGTCTTAGGTACAATATCGGTGAATTTTCTCATATATGAAAGGAAAATCACAAATTGGATTCATGTTCACATATTAGGACTTAGTAATTAGGTGTTTTGACAACTCTTGTGGGTATATTCCCCCTGTTTTAAGTATTAGGAAACTTTTTTGGGGGTTATTTCCATTGAAATTTACATGTAATGTTAGGAGCCTTCGGCTGATAGCGATGATGTTATCAGTTGCAGGCTGAGGATCATTGTATTGAGGTCATGGGACTAGATTTGTTTGGGGAGAAGGGGGATCACTGTTTCTCAGGATGTTGTGATATGAGCTGGTGATGAAGTTATATGAGGACATATATCATTGTTCCTTGGTGTTCTGGGACTTTGGACTGATGTGTGCTTTCATGAAGGGGTTTGAGGGACCAGTTACATTATTTGGGTGTTCCGTCAAGACGTCAGTGGTGGTTTTTGATATCGGAGGAGTTGGGAGGAATGTAGTTCCAGGTTACTTGATTTGTGATGGATCCTGATGGTTCACTTTAGATATGTGATATTATAGGACACCTTGTGACATGGACCAATGATCATTTCATATCCAGTGATTCTGGTGTTGGATGAGGTAGGTGATGATACCCTGGTGGATGTTGTGCACCAGAGAAGTCTTTGTTTATTTAAATTCCATGTGGTGCTTTATCATTTTATTATTTTTGACCTACTTAAACACTCATGTTTAGTACACACAATTGGGTGGAATATTACTGAGAATTATTCCCCCTACCTTCACTGGCCCTTCAATACATGTGTAGACTTTATGAATTTTCATTCATGTAAAAGATCTGCCTCATGATCTGGATATTAATAGCTTCGTTGCATGAGAAGGAAGGAATGGACCACAGGTCAGGCCTCATCTATTGTTTCATGTTTTAGTTATCCTTTGGTTTCTTTTTTTGATATATAATTCTTGTATATATATAGTTATAGTTAAAATACATTGTAGACCCTTTCTGGATATTATATGTTTGACATTTATTACATATGAATTCTCAATTTTTAGTGTTCTAAGTTGTTTAGAGCATGTTTTCTTTCCCTTGTACTACTTATTCTATTATGATTTTGATATATATTATTATTGATTGTGATTTTCCCAGTAGATTTTCTAGTTTGGGTCTACTGAGTCTTTAATTTCCACTACTTGTTATATATAAATACTATAATAAGTATTATATCATATAATAAGGGTATAACATATTCAAATAACCCTTCTTACACCCTCACTACTAGTCAAAAGCATTTTAATTTATAGAGGTGCACCTAAATCCCAATAGTCCTCCGATAGAGATCTCTATTTAAAAGTGGGTTTCAGTTCAATGACAATATAAAAAACACGAGGTTCATTATACATCATGACATGGTGTTAGAAGAATCAACATTTTCTTACTCTAGAATCTACAATTGATTCTTCTCCTCCAAAATCACATATGATACCTCTCATACTCCCTACTCCAATTGATAGTATTCTTTCTTTATTGATGTCTTGTTCCAGAATTGGATGATCTATTCATATTCCTCTATGTTCACACTAAATTAAACATGATTATATACCCAATAAAATACCGTTTATTATTGCTATAATTGATCAAATAAATATGATATCTTGGGAATTATTAGTTGACTTGGTTTAATAATGATATGGTTTATTCTTCTTCTACTAAAGTCTCGAACACAATCAGATGTGTTTAAGATATTCACACCAATTCTTCATTATTAATCTATGAAATAATAATCTAACCCAACCTCCATCTTATTTTTATTGATTTATCAACTCAATTCATTCAATTAAACTTTAGGAATGAATATCATGGGATTATCAAAAAAACTACAATACATATTTTTTTAATTTTGTAATTTATATGTTATCATTCAATATCTTTATTTAAGTTTCACACAACTATATATTTAATGAGTTTTATATATCTCAATGATTTTTGTGTGTTATAAAATGAATGTGAATTCATGTTTGCATGTATGTATTCTTGTACTACTCACTTCATTCCTCATGTCAGTCTCACAAACCACTAGACTTTTCTTTGTGAAAGTTTTTGTGGAATAAATTATATAGGAACACATTCATAGTCTTCTCACTGTCATCAATTTATCTCAACCTTTATTCAAGTAGGTATTTGAAACCATGAAAAATACGCTAAAGTATATCATGCAAGTGCATTGTACTACCTTTCCCTGTGAACTCTACACCTCTATTCCCACCCAACTATTTTAGCATAAGATTTTAATGCAACCAGTAGTGGTTTATCCTTTCCATATGTAGATTTTATTAACATGAATAACTTCTTCTTTAATCACATCATGTTTATTATGAACAATCCAAAATTTTAAAACATTCTCTTTCTCACACAAGCACAAGATATGTTGATCATATTCCTTGTGCAAGTAGAATCTATGTGTAATATCTATTCACGAACCAGTGAAATTTTTGTCGGAAATATTTTTCTGAAAAATGCATGATCTCTCAAAATTGGAAGGCACTAATCATCGCACTCCATCTATAATTAGATATATTTGTACACCACCTATGTTCTATTAAAAATTACATGATGAGGCTCTATGTTTTATATTATGTCACAGTTCATTAATAATCATCCAATATATCGATAAATCAAATATAAATTATATTGAAAACGATGGAATCTTCTCTTACATGAATTTTGAATGTAGTCAATCGTGTTCATGTGATGATGATCATGTGATACATATATTTTTTAACATAAAGTACACAGGACTATTTATCATATGTGAAAAACGCTTCTATAACTTCATATATATTCATAAATAGTGAATTGATTTCATTATCACATACATGAAATGCATAAAATGGATTCATGGAGGTTCATGGCCACAGTATCTCAAAATCTCGGCATATGAACATCAATTGAGACCTAAAAACAATAATCAAAGGTTAAACAATGAAGTCCAGCATACATGAAATCCTTAGGTTGTTGGGGTTGAAGATGAATGTTTGGGATTGATCAAAAAAACCAAGATAAATTTGATCAAAAGACCCTAGTTCTATCTATATATATTTATAATTTTGTAATAGTGATGTGAGGTTTTCATCCCACATCAATTTATCAATTTTTGTAGCCATATTTCATTAATTAATCTTTGTTTCAACCGTCTAGTTGTGGGTATCTGAGGGTCCACTCTCGAAACCACAGAAGAACAATCATGGGCTCATGAACCGCACCAACGTGCACTAACTAAACATATAGTACCTTATTCTCCCCCATGGGTACACACCTACTGACATAAAAATGTCCCTCATACACCTTTGTTTACTTGTGAGACTACGATCCATCTCCCCTATGTGGTTGAGGTTCCTCCTCCCACTATGTGGGGTAGATCTTACTCCTTTATCGGTTGGTTGGACACATTTTTGTTAAAGGCTGACAAGAAAAAATAATTAGAATATATTCTATGTTTTTGTATATATAAAATAAATCAATTATATTCCCACAAATTCTTCTTCATATGTTACTCAATTAAAATATACTCTAATTTTCAAGTAAATATTTACATCCTTATCTTCACATCATAAAAATAAACATTTTCATGGTCTTCCACTTATCATTTGAAATTCTCTCTCCTAATAACAAATCATTGAAATTTAGATCACTTCAATAATGGTCGTAATTTCAACATGTATAATTTTTCAAGCATGAAATCAAATTTAATAATGTGATTCAATAACTATTCCCCATTAATCATCACATCATAAAAATAAACATGGATACATTATTTAAAAATAATACGACACTGAGACCAATAATATCATCAATAAATACAACCATTTTGTAGAAACCTGGTTTCTGGACTAATAAGACTTTGAAATATTTCTAAGAATATTTCCAAAGCTAGGTGCTGAGACGGTGTGTAATTATGAGGCCTGGTGTGCCCGGAATTAATTTTATAAAAATGTTAAGTGTTTTTATATTACGTATGCACTGTTAACTAAAGAAAACGGGATATCTCTTAAAAGGATGATTGGATCAGAAATCTGAGACCACGGTTGGGTCAGAAATTTGAGACCACGGTTGGGTCTGGAACACAGTGTTTCCCCTATGAGCGACATAAAATAAGCCGGTGCGGGATGTTCGGACCCCTCGCTCGTTGGCGATGTATTAAATGGATAAATGAAATTATTAATTTATTCATTTAATATCTCAAACCAGAATTTCTCTAGTACAGGGACTCATGTGAAAGATATGAGGCCACCGATGAGATCAGAACATATTTTTTACCATAAGAAAGGTATAACCTTTGTCTTCATCGGGTGTTTTACATATGCTCAATCAAAGGAGAATAATTAAATAATTAAATAATTGTTTATTTAGTTATTTAATTTATTTCTTTTAACCTAGCGAGAGGTTATAAATTCTTTGTTTAGAGGGGTTTTTCCTCATAATTCATTTTGTCCAACGACAGTAAACCCTCCCTTCCTCTCCTATCCTCCTCTCCCTGTTGATAAATGGCGAATGAAGAACAACGAAGCCTCAGATCCAAGCTAATCGAAGAGAAACGAACGCAAAATATTCTTCTAATCATTGTGCAAGTTTGATTCCCGTCAACAGCGAACGAAACATGATGAATGAGATCTTATCCAATGATCGATCCAAACCTAAGGTAGGATTTATCTTTTTGGATTCCTTACCCCAGTTTAATTTCTCATGACGAACGCGAACTAAATAAATTAATTCGCTGATCGATAAACAATTGATTGAATTAATTTTCTTCTTTTTTATCCTGAATTTGAGATTCTTGAAGCATGATACATATTTAATTGTCAATCCCCCATGTTCATGTTTCTCAAAAAAAACAATGGCCGAACTAACACGGCTATTGATCCGCACTTAAACTGAGATCCTTTCATATTAATTGTCTGCGCATTATTCGTGTGTTCTTTATTCCCAAATAATTACACACACTGGAAACTCAATGTTTTGTTGAGTGTGACATACGAACGCGAAGGTCTCGACCCAAGGATCATGAATCCACTTTCTTCTCTTTTTTCCGAGTTAAATCGAACCCAGAATGGTGTGCTTAAGGATCATGTGGCACAGGTCCGACAAGGGTTTCAGCTAGTGCGGGTTAGTAAAGTTGGCCAGAAGCAGTACAGGTGGTGGCCCAGTGGTGTGTGGTTCTGGTAGGGCAGGCCAAGGCAGCATCTGACAGTGCGGCTGGGTTAAGGGGTAGCGACAAGGTAGTCTAAAGGCACGACAGCACGGGTAGCTTGTGGTAGCGGTTCGGGCCGTACGGAAGAAGGCTGGGGACGCCTCTCGTGCATCCTGATAAAATTTTGGGAGGAGAAAAACGTGGGATCGGAGAGAGATTTCAAAGTGAGGAAATAATAAATTAAAAAATAATAATAATAACAAAAGCATGGAAGGGAAAAGAGGCATGCGACCCATCTACACAAAATTAGAATATCTTGGTTTGTTCATGAAATCTCATGATAGGTTTGGTTAAAAAAAGATAATAATATTATTATTAGTTTTTGTGGTCAAAACCATTATTCGTGTGTAACTTTTTCATGCGATATTTGTTTCATTAACCGTTAGTGATAGTGTGAACCTGAACCCGAGACGGACATTCCGAGTCCAATATTGGATGTCTTTTTTAGGTTTTCTGGATCGGGTACCTGAAGCGCTCAGAAAATAATAGATTTAATATTATTATAAAATCTTCGACCCACTATAACTTTTGCGTGCGACATTTGATTGACTTGCCGTCAGCGGTGACATGACCTGTATTTAATACAATCAATTCAAGTTTAATGTTGGATCCTGAACTCTGGTTTGTGGCTCGGGTCCCCGAAACACCCATTATTATTATTATTATTATTATTATGGGATCTTGTATCTAACATACCTCCCTTTTACGGTGTCGGAATGATGAACCATCTACGATGTTGCGACCCTGTAATTAAGAAGAATGTTTCAAGAACAATTTTGAATATTTATGTCGAGGTCAAGGCAGGGCCCCATGAGGCCCAGTTCGCGAGTGTTACGGTGAAATGCAACTTTTTCACCGGCTATCCATTTTGGACAAATGGGTAGTCCATCTCATGTGCCTTTCCGTATGTATTGCAATGGTGTGACCAGTTTGGTTGACCGGTGTCATTGGAAATACGACTGGGTTGGATCGAACATGAATCCAATCGGGCCCTCGGTAATAAAATGCCTATAACTTACAGACTGGGCGTCTGATTGATGCATCGTCTGTCATGTTGGAACCCTTATTACATGGTGGTCCTCCGGGTTGCTCCCTTGTGAAACTTTGTGGCAGTTGAGGTATGACCAATGACCTAAGGAGCAGAGCTAGGGTGTTTCTTAGATGACTACTCCCTTGAAGACTCAAGGAGCGGGTATTTCTTACTCATCCGATCTGGTAGAGGTGGGACTCCCCACCTCATGAGTGTGGGTTCGTTTTCCTCTGAGATGGTTTTCCTATCCTTGGAGTCGGTACTCCATCACATGGCCAGACCAGGCTGGTTGTATGGGTCACCCTTTGTACCGATTACATAGGTTGGAGTACATGGTTTGAGACCGTGTATAGGAACATGGTCAGTGTACATGGGACAGTCCCCCGATACTTTGACACGATGGGTGATCCTTTTTACATGCCGTGTAGTTGCGTTTTACACGATCGGCCTTATGACACGGGCCATTGTACACAGGTATTACCCGGGGTCAGAGTACACGACATGTAACCTTTATGCACATCATTTACTTTTTAGTGCATGGATTTATCTTCGTTCCCACCATATATTGGACATCTTTCATTTGGGTTAGTTCCCCTTCTTCTCGTTCCCCTGAAAGTCAGGCATCGTTTCCTTCTACAAGAGTATCATCCCTTCAGCAGGACTTTCTGTGATAGAGTCAGCATCCCTCCGAGAGGCCCGGAGCGAGATCCTCTATACATTCCTGACCCTAGTTAGAGTCATGCATCAACGTGACCAACTCTACCAGGCGTTGATCCTCTACATAGCTGGTGAATCACCTAACTGGTGAATCCGGATGAGTCGCGGTATCCACCATGGCCCTGGCAAAGATCCTCATCTGCGTATCGTGATCTTTCCCACTCAGGAGTGTGTCTCTCGTAATGAGTGATTCTATCTATCGTGGTCTTAAATCTCAGGATTGTGTCTCCCATAGTGAGTGTAACTACCTCTCGTGATGTTTCCCGAAGAATAGAACTTCTCGGATGGACATCATCTAAGCTATCAGACTCGTGGAGTGTGTTCTCCCAGAATTATTACTTCATGGAAATATTCAAACTGGATCCCTAGCGTGGTTATATGGTGGCGTGACTTGTCTCTAAACTACGGGTCTGAGTTACGAGGATATCTAGTTGCCCCGGGTATATGTATCGCCATATACCTATTATGAGCTGTGAGATGAAGATCCCCTTACTCTATCGTTTGGGTTTCTTTAAGAAATCATATCTATTATTGGGTGGAGCTGTACTCTTTTTTTGTTCACTCTTGTTGTACCTTGTTCTCTCTTACTTCTCTCCTCTTCAGTACCTCTATTTCTCCTCCCTTGAGCCTTCGCGGCATCCTACTGAGTATTTTTATTCTCACCCCTGCTTGGGCTTTGCCCGCATTTGGTGTGCCCTTGAAAACAACATACAGGTTGATCATGACATCAGAGGAGCTTTGGGATATGGGGTGCTTGGACCACATGTTGTGGTCATATCTTGGTATTCAGAAGTGGGACTCTTCCAGCTACTTTACCTTTTCACCTGTTGTCGGGTTGTGGCACTTTTATAGTTGGGTGTCTATTTTTTCCCCCTTCCCTTTCAGCTTTACTTTTCTTGTACTTGTACTGTTAGAGGTGGATGAATTTTTGTTTGGTTTCCTTTTTATAGCAGTGTCGTACCTTGCTTTATTTTTCATCTGCACTTTTCCATTGAGCTGGCTGCGTGTGTGTGTACAGGTTCTTAGGCAAAGGCCGCCCTGAGTTTGTTGTGCCTTCGGTGCTAGTCTCCATCCCCTGGCCAATGGAGGCGGTCTTGGGGTAGTTACTGCTTGAGCCCTGGTATAGGTTGGGTCGTGAGAGAGTGGTATCAGAGGTGGTTTGACCCTTGGGATGTTGTTCGGACGTTTCCCTAAAATGGTCTTGGTTGGGTTTAGGGCAATAGTGTCGATGTGTCTTGAGAGTGGCTCTCAGGACAGGGAGTCCAGTGATGGTACAGGTGGCCGACGTATCCATTCACCAGGACCCTGATTACCCACTTGTCGACTCGGCACCCTGAGACACCTATTTCAGGGAACATTGGTACATGCATCATATAGGATTGACTCTTTGACTGTCCTTCTCGAGTTATCTCCCCATAAATATTGATATATATAGATATTCTCATCTGACCATGGTACTCCTTGATAACATTCAGGATGTCTCTACGATGACATCCATTCAGGATACTAGATACGGTTCATGGAGACGGTTCTGTGAGTGACGAGAGATTAGTTCAGGACCCATCATGCGATCCCCTTTCTCTAGGTGGGTAGGTAACAACACCCCTACATATTGAGAAGAAGTCAACCCCAGCTAAGCAGGCTGAGGTTGTGTGTAGGTTGAGCACACTTCGTGAGTATCATCACCAGAGACCACTAAGGTTCTGTATTAAGCCATGCCCTCGAATAGTAGAGGATTGGCTAGAGTCGGTGGTCTTCTTGTCTATAACGGTAGTTTCCAAGAATAGATTTTTGATCGGGGACTCTTTAGAGAGATCTATGCTATCATAGTTCCCTTTTGAATCCCCACCTATGTAAAGGTACGATAGTAGGAACTAGTGGTTGAAATCGTTCTTCCATGCCATATAGGTGTTTGTGATAGTGAGCACGACAGAGCTGAGACGTCTACTATAGCTAGAAGATTCCAGACGATGAGATATCAACGCAGGAGGTCTTCTCAAGATCAGTCTCATGCACATGATCATTTGGGACCCAGGAAGCACAGCGAAAGCACAGTTGAAGAATCTAGCATACTTGTGCAATCAAGGTGTGGTTATATAGCAGAATACCTTACCGAGAAGTGAAAAAAGTCCCAGGCTCACCTAGTGTGGGATGTTTCACAGTAGTTAACTTCCCTGAAGCGGGCCCTGGTGGAACATGAGGGTATAACTTTTCTTCAGTCGATGGTGTTGACTCCTTCACTTCTCGAGCATGTAAGAGAGTCTTGGTTACGATTCATCGACTGTGAAATCCTATGTGATCAGATATCCTTAGGTGTTTCACCATATGGATATTCTGAAAGAGGGAATCACGATACTTTTTCCTAGTGATAAACAGTGATTCCAGTTGTGACATGTGATGTAGAGGTTCGGTCGGGGAGGAAAACTTTCCCCCTATTTCTATCAAGTCGTTTGAGACTGTGGAAGGAGATGGAAATGTTGCATATCGCCTTGACTTATCCCAAATAGTTGGAGTGGGTATATGACTCCTTACACGTGTCGCAACTAAGGAGATACATGTGTGTTCCAACACACATAATAAACTGAAGATAGCTTTATGAGGGTGGACCAACCCTTTGGTCCATATTATTTTGTAGCACAGAAACGTACATGCCTCCCTAGGAGCGGGAGAGCTAAGTGTGCGCTCAGAATCAAGAGTGGTTTCCATGGTTTTTATTTTCAAGGACGAAAATCTTGAAGGATAGAATAATGTAGAGACTCGGTTTTTGGCCTAATAATACTTTGATATATTTCTAAGAATATTTCCAAAGCTGGCCGCTATGATGGAATGCAATTCTGAGGCCTAGGGTGCACAGAATTATTTTTATAAAAATGATAAGCATTTTTATATTACACAGTTGCAATTAACTAAAGAAAATGGGATATCTCTTAAATGGTTGATTGGATCAGAAATCCGAGACCACGGTTGGGTCCGAAACACAGTGTTTCCCCTAGGAGCGACATAAAATAAGTCGGCGCGGGATGTTCGGACCCCTCGCCCGTTGGCGTGGTATTAAATGGATAAATTAAATTATTCATTTATTCATTTAATATCTCAAACCTGAATATCTCTAGAACCTGGACTCATATGAAAATTATGAGGCCACCAATGAGCTCAGAACGTAGGTTTTACCCTAATAAGGGTAGAAACTTCTTCCGCATCGGGTGTTTTACATATGCGCCATCACGGGAGAATAATTAAATAATTAAATACTTGTTTATTTATTTATTTAATTTATTTTTTTAACCTTGGGATAGGATATAAATTATTTTTTTAGAGGGGTTTGGCCTCATAATTCATTTTGGCCAATGACAGTAAACCCTCCCTTCCTCTCCTCTCCTCCTATCCCCGTTAATGAATGACGAATGACGAACAATGAAGCCTCAGATCCAAGAGAATAAAAGAGCGAAGAATGAAACATCTTCTTCTCATCATTGTGCAAGTACGATTCTCTTCAACAACAAACAGATATTGATTAATTCGATCTTCTCCAATGATCGATCCAAACCTGAGGTAGGATTTATCTTTTTGGATTCCTTACCCCGATTTAATTTCTCATGATGAACGTGAATTAAATAAATTAATTCACGGATTGATAAACAATTGATTGAATTAATTTTCTTCTTGTTTATCCTGAATTAGAGATTCTTTAAGCATGATAAATATTTAATTGTCAGTACCCCATGATCATGTTTCTCAAAAAAAAGGCCAAACTAACATGGCTATTGATCCACACTTAAACTGATATTCTTTCTTATTCATTTTCCATGCATTCTTTGCGTGTTCTTCATTCCCAAATAATTACGCGCACTAGAAACTCAATGTTTTATTGAGTGCGACATACGGATGCAAAGGTATTAACCCAAGGATCATGAATCCACTTTCGTCTCTTTTTTCCAAGTTATCTGAACCCGTAATGACGTGCAGAAGAATCACGTGGCATGGGTCTGACGAGAGTTTCGGCTGGTGTGGGTTAGGCAAGGTGGCCAACAGCGGTGCGGTTGGTTGTCCCGGCGGTGCGTGGTTCAGGCAGGGCAAGCTGAGGCGGCGTCCGACGGTGCGGCTGGGTTGAGTAGTAGCAGCAAGTTAGGCTGGAGGCGCAGCAGCATTGGCAGCCAGTGGTAGCGGTTTGGGCTGTGCGGAAGAAGGCTGGTGACGCCTTTCGTGCAGCCTGATAAACTTTTGGGAGGAGAAAAACGTGGGATTGGAGAGAGAGATTTCAAAGTGATGAAATAATAAATTAAAAATAATAATAATAATAAAGGCATGGAAGGGGAAATAGGCGTGCGGCCCGCCTACACCAAAGGAGAATCCTTTGTTTTGTGGGTGAAATCTCATGAGTGGTTTGGTTAAAAAAATGATAATAATAATATAATAATATTATTATTATTTTTTGTGGTCAAAATCATAATTCGTGTGTAACTTTTTCGTGCGATCTCGGTTTCATGAACCGTCAGTGGCAGTGTGAACCTGAACCCGAGACAGGCATTTCGAGTCCAATATTGGGTGTCTTTTTCAGGATTTCTAGATCGGGTACCTGAAGTGCTTGGAAAATAATAGATTTAATATTAATATTAAATCTTCGACCCACTATAACTTATGCGTGCGACATTCTATTGAATTTATGTCTGTGGTGACATGGACCTGTCTTTAATACGATTGATTCAAGATGAATGTTTGATACTAAATTCTGTTTTGTGGCTTGGGTCCACGAAAAACCCAATAATAATAATATTATTATTATTACGGGATCTTGTATCCGACATATCTCCCTCATACGGTGTCGGAATGACAAGACATCTATGACGTTGCGACCCTGGAATTAAGACGGATGTTTCAAGACCAATTTTGGATATTTAAGTCGAGGTCGAGGCACGGGCCCCATGAGGCCCGATTCGCGCGTGTTGTGGTGAAATTCAACTTTTTCACCGGCTATCCATTTGGGACAAATGGGTAGTCCATCTTGTGTGCCTTTTCTGTATGGATCACAACAGTGTGACTGGTTTGGTTAACTGGTGTCATTGGAAATACAACCGGGTTAGATCGAACATGAATCCAACCGGGCCCTCGGTAATAAAATGCCAATAACTTACAGACTGGGCGTCCGATTGACGCACCGCCTATCATGTTAGAACCCTTATTACATGGCGGTCATTCGGGATGCTCCCTTTTAAAGCTTCATGGAGGTTGAGGTTTGACCGATGACCTGATGATCAGAGCTAAGGTGTTTCTTAGATGGATACTCCCTTGACAACTCAAGGAGCAGGTATTTCTTACTCCTCTGCTCTGGTAGAGGCGGGACTCCCCACCTCATGTGTGTGGATTCGTTTTCCTGTCAGATGGTTTTATTATCCTTGGAGTCGGTACTCCATCACATGGCCAGACTAGGCCGGTTGCATGGGCCACCATGTGTACCGATTACACGGATTGGAGTACATGGGTTGAGACCGTGTGCGAGAACATGGTCAGCGTACATGGGATGGACCCCCGATACTTTGACATGATGGGTGATCCTTTCTACATGTTGTGTAGTTGTGTTTTACACGACCATCCTTGTGACATGGGCCATTGTACACAGGTAGTACCTGGGGTCAGAAGACACGATGTGTAACCTTTCTACATGTCGTGTACTTTTTAGTACATGGCTTGATCTTCTTTCCAACCATATCTTGGACATTGTTCGTTTGGGTTAGTGACACTTCTTCTTATACCCCTAAAGGTCAGGCATCGTTTCCTTCTACAGGAGTATGACCCCTTTAGCAGGACTTTCTGTGATAGATTCGGCATCCCTCCGAGAGGCCCGGAGCGAGATCCTCTATCCATTCATGACCCTAGGTAGAGTCAGGCATCGATGTGACCAACTCTACCGGGCGTTGATCCTCTACCTAGATGGTGAATCACCTAGCTGGTGAATCTGGATGAGTTGCAGTATCTGCCATGGCCCTGGTAGTGATCCTCATCTATGTATTGTGATCTTTCCCACTCAGGAGTGTGTCTCCCATAATGAGTGATTCTATCTATTGTGGTCTTCACACTCAAGAGTGTGTCTCTCGTAATGAGTGTAACTATCTCTCGTGATGTTTCCCAATGAACAGTACTTCTTGGATGGATGTCATCAGAGCTATCAGACTCGTGGAGTGTGTTCTCCTAGAACGAGTACTTTGTGGAAATATTCGAACTGGATCCCTAGCTTGGGTATGTGGTGGTGTGACTTGTCTCTAGACTACAGGTCTGAGTTACGAAGATATATGGTTACCCCGAGTATATTTATGGGCATATACCTGGTTTGAGCTTTGAGATGAAGATCCCCTTACTCTATCGTTTGGGATTCTTTGAGCGATCATATCTATTATTAGGCGAAGCTGTACACTTTTTTTTGTTCACTCTTGTTGTACCTTGTTCTCACTTACTGATCTCCTCTTCAGTACCTCTATTGGTGCTCCCTTGAGCCTTTGGGGAATCCTACTGAGTATTTTTATACTCACTCATGCTTGGGCTTTGCCCGCATTTGGCGTGCCCTTGCAGACGACGGACATGTTGATCGTGACATCAGAGGAGATTCGGGATATGTGGTGCATGGACCACGTGCAGCGGTCGTTTCTTGGGATTCAGGAGTGGGAATCTTCCAGCTACTTTACTTTTTCACATGTTGTCGGGTTGTGGAACTTTTCTAGTTGGGTGTGTATTTTTTCCCCTTCCCTTTCATCTTTACTTTTCTAGTACTTGTGCTGTTAGAGGTCGATGCATTTTTGTTTGGTTTCCTTTTTATAGAATTTGTGGTACCTTGCTTTATTTTTCCTCATCAATTTTTCATTGAGTTGGTTGCGTGTGTGCGTACAGGTTCATAGGAAAAGGCCTCCCCGATTTTTTTTGTGCCTTCTGCGCTAGTGGCCAGTCCCTGGCCTATGGAGGCGGGCTTGGGGTAGTTGCTGGTCGAGCCATGGTATGGTTCGGGTTGTGAGAGAGTGGTATCAGAGGTGGTTCGTCCCTTGGGACGTTGTTCGGACGTTTCCCTAAAATGGTCTTGGTTGGGTTTAGGGAAACATTGTCGATGTGTCTCGAGAGCGGCTCTCAGGCCAGGGAGTCCAGTGATGGTGCGGGCGGCCAACGTATCCATTCACCAGGACCCTGATTACCCACTTGTCGACTGGGAACCCTGAGACACCTATTGCAGGGAACATTGGTACATGCATCATATAGGATTGATTCGTTGAATGTACTTCTAGATTCATCTCCCCATAGTTGTTGATATATATAGATATGCTCATCTGACAGTGGTACTCCTTTATAACATTCAGAATGTCTCCATGATGACAGCCATCTAGGATACTAGATACGGTTTGTGGCGACGGTTCTGTGAGCGACGAGAGATCTGTTTAGGACTCATCATGCGAGCCACTTTCTCTAGGTGGGCAGGTAACAACACCTCTACCTGTTGAGAAGAAGAAAACCCCAGCTATGTAGGCTGAGGTTTTCTGTAGGTTAAGCACACTTCGTGAGTTTCAGCACTACAGACCAATAAGGTTCTATAGTAATCCATTCCCTCGAACAGTAGAGGATTGGTTAGATTCATTGGTCTATTGGTCTATAAAGTTAGTTTCTGAGAATAGATGTTTGATCGGGGACTCTTTAAGGAGATCCATGCTATCATAGTTCCCTTGTGAATCCCCAATTTTTTCGAGGAGTGATAGTAGGCACTGGTGGTAGAAATCTTTATGCCATGCGATATAGCTGGTTGTGATAGTGAGCGCAACAGGGATAAGATGTCTACTACAGCTAGCAGACTCCAGACGATGTGATCTCAACGTAGGAGGACTTCTCAAGATCAGTCACATGCACATGATCATTTGGGACCCAGGTAGCACAGCGAAAGCACAGTTGAAGAATCTTAAGGACTTGTGAAATCAAGGTGTGGTTATGTAGAAGACTCCCTTAGCGAGAAGTGCAGGGAGTCCCAGACTCACCTAGTGCAGGAAGTTTCAGAGCAGTTAACTTCCCTACAGCTGACCCTGGTGGAACATGAGGGTATAACTTTTCTTCAGTCGATGGTGTTGACTCCTTCGCTTCTCAAGCATGTAAGAGAGTCTTTGTTGCGATTCATCGACTGTGAAATCATGTGTGATCAGATATCATTAGGTGTTTCACCATATGGATATTCTGAAAGAGGGAATCACGATACTTTTTCCTAGTGACAAACAGTGATTCCAGTTGTGACATGTGATGTAGAGGTTCGGTCGTGGAGGCAAACATTCCCCCGAGTTCTATCAAGTCGTTTGAGACTCTGGAAGGAGATGGAGAGGTTGCATATCGCCATGACTTATCCCAAATAGTTGGAGAGGGTATACGACGCCTTACACGTGTCGCAACTGATGAGATACGTGTGTGTTTCTACAGACATCATCAACTGAAGAAATCCATATGAGGGTGGACCAACCCTTTGGTCCATATTCTTTGGCAGCATAGAAACGTACAGGATTCCCTAGGAACATGAAAGCTAAGTGTGCGCTCATAATCCTGAGTGGTTTCCATGGTTTTTTTAGGACCAAAAGATTGAAGGAGGGAATAATGTAAAGACCCAGTTTTTGGCCTAATAAGACTGCGAAATATTTCTATGAATATTTCCAATACTGGGCGCTGAGACGACGTGCAATTCTGAGGCCTGGTGTGCCCAGAATTAATTTTATAAAAATGTTATGTGTTTTTATATTACGCACACGGGGTTAACTAAAAAATTGGGATATCTCTTAAACGGTTGATTGGATCATAAATCCGAGTAAACGGTTTGGTTCAAAATGCAGTGTTTCCCCTAGGATCAACATAAAATAAGTCGGCGCGGGATGTTTGGACCCCTTTCTCATTGGATATGTATTAAATGGATAAATTAAATTATTCATTTATTCATTTAATATCACAAACCTGAATATCTCTAGAACATGGACTCAGATGAAAAATATGAGGCCACCGATGAGCCCGGAACATAGGTTTTACCATAATAAAGGTATAACCTTTCTCCGCATCGGGTGTTTGACATATGCGCTATCACATGAGAATAATTGAATAATTAAATAATTTTTTATTTAGTTATTTAATTTATTTCTTTTAACCTAGCTAGAGGTTATAAATTCTTTTTTTAGAGGGGTTTGGCCTCATAATTAATTTTCTCCAACGATGGTAAACCCTCCCTTCTTCTCCTCTCCTCCTCTCCACGTTGATGAACGAAGAATGAGGAACAACGAAGCCTCGGATCCAAGCAAATCGAAGAGCGAAGAACACAACATCGTCTTCTCATTATTGTGTAAGTGTGATTCTAGTCAAAAGAGAATGGATCTTGATGAATCTGATCTTCTCAAACGATCGATCCAAACTTTAGGTAGGATATATCTTTGTGTATTCCTTACCCCAATTTAATTTCTCATGATGAACGCGAATTAAATAAATTAATTTGTGGATCGATAAACAATTGATTGAATTAATTTTCTTCTTGTTTATCCTAAATTAGAGATTCTTGAAGCATGATAAATATGTAATTGTCAATCCCCCATGTTTATGTTTCTAAAAAAAACAATATCCAAACTAAGATGTCTATTGATCCGCACTTAAACCGAGATCCTTTCTTATTCATTGTCCATGCATTCTTCGCGTGTTCTTCATTCCCAAATAATTACGTGCGCTGGAAAATCAATGTTTCATTGAGCGCGACATACAGACGTGAAGGTCTCGACCCAAGGATCATGAATCCACTTTAGTCTAATTTTTACAAGTTAAATAGTACCCGTAATGGCATGCAGAAGGATCCCGTGGTGCGGGTTCGACGAGGGTTTCGGCTGGTGCAGGTTAGGCAAGGTGGCCAGTAGAGGTGCGGGTGGTTGGCCCGGTGGTGCGTGGTTCAGGCAGGGGAAGATGAGGCAGAATCTGACAGTGTGGCTGGGTTGAGGGGTAGTGGCAAGGCAGGATAGAGGCACGACAGCACTGGCAACCGGTGGTAGTGGTTCGGGCCATGCGGAAGATGGTTGGGGGCGCCTTTTGTGCAGCATGATAAAATATTGGGAGGAGAAAAATGTGGGATTGGAGATAGAGATTTCAAAGTGATGAAATAATAAAGGAAAAAATAGTAATAATAAAGTCATGTAAGGGAAAATAGGAATGTGACCCACCTACACCAAAAGAAAATCCTTTGGTTTGTGGTGAAATATCATGAGAGGTTTGGATAAAAAAAGATAATAATATTATTATTTGTTTTTGTGGTCAAAACCATAATTCGTGTGTAACTTTTTCGTGTGAACTTGGTTTCATGAACCGTCAGTGGTAGTGTGAACTTGAATCCGAGACGGAAATTCCGAGTCCAATATTTGATGTCTTTTTCAGGTTTTCTGGATCGGTTACCTGAGGCGCTCGTAAAATAATATATTTAATATTATTATTAAATCTTCGACCCACTATAACTTATGCGTGCGACATTTGATTGAATTTCCATCAGCGGTGACATGACCATGTCTTTAATACGATCGATTCAACTCGAACGTTGGATACTGAATTCTGGTTTGTGGCTTGGGTCCATGAAACAGCCAATAATATTACTATTATTATTACAGGATCTTATATCGGACATACCTCCCTCGTATGGTGTCGGAATGACGAACCGTCTAAGATGTTGCGACCCTGGATTTTTTACGGATGTTTTAAGACCAATTTTGGATATTTAAGTTGAGGTTGAGGCGCAGGCCCCATGAGCCTCGGTTCTCACGTGTTGCTATGAAATGAAAATTTTTCAGAGGCTATCCGTTTTGGAAAAATGGGTAGTCCATATCGTGTGCCCTTCCATATGGATCGCAACGGTATGACCGGTTTGGTTAACCGGTGTCGTTGGAAATATGACCGGGTTGGATTGAACATGAATCCAACCGGGGCCTCGATAATAAAATGCCTATAACTTAGAGACTGGGCGTTCGATTGATGCACCGTCTATCATGTTGGATCCCTTATTACATGGCGGTCCTCCGGGTTGCTCCTTTGTTAAACTTCGTGGTGGTTGAGGTATGACCGATGACCTAAGGAGCAGAGCTAGGGTGTTTCTTAGATGGATACTCCCTTGACGACTCAAGGAGCGGGTATTTCTTACTCCTCTACTCTGGTAGAGGCGGGACTTCCCACCTCATGAGTGTGGGTTCGTTTTCCTCTAATATGGTCTTCCTATCCTTAGAGTCGGTACTCCATCACATGGCCAGACCGGGCCGGTTGCATGGGTCACCTTGTGTACCGATTACACTGGTTGGAGTACAGGGGTTGAGACCGTGTACGGGCACATGGTCAATGTACATGGAATGGACCCCCAATACTTTGACACGATGGGTGATCCTTTCTACATGCTGTGTAGTTGCGTTTTACATGACCAGCCTTGTGACACGGGGCATTGTACACGGGTAGTACCCGGGGTCAGAGGACACGATGTGTAACCTTTATGCACATCGTGTGCTTTTTAGTATATGGATTTATCTTCTTGCCCACAGTATCCTGGACATCTTTCGTTTGGGTTAGTGACCCTTCTTCTCGTTCCCCTGAAGGTCAGGCATAGTTTCCTTCTACAAGAGTATAATCCCTTCAGCAAGACTTTCTATGATTGAGTCGGCATCCCTCCGAGAGGCTCGGAGCGAGATCCTCTATCCATTCCTGACCCTATGTAGAGTTAGGCATCAACATGACCAACTCTATCGGGAATTGATCCTCTACTTAGCTGTTAAATCACCTAGATGGGGAATCCGGATGATTCGCAGTATCCGCCATGGCCCTGGCACTAATCCTCATATGTGTATCGTGATCTTTCCCACCCAAGAGTGTGTATCCCGTAATGAGTGCTTCTATCTATCACGGTATTCACACCCAGGAGTGTGTCTCCCTTAATGATTCTATCTACCTCTCGTGATGTTTCCCGACGAACAGTACTTCTCAGACATACATCATCAGAGCTATCAGACTCGTGGAGTGTGTTCTCCCAGAATGAGTACTTCATGGAAAAATTCAAACTGGATCCCTAGCGTGGGTATGTGGTGGTGTGACTGGTCTCTAGACAACGAGTCTGAGTTACGAGGATATCTGGTTGCCCCAGGTATATGTATGGGCATATACCGGGTGTGAGCTATGAGATGAAGATCCCCTTACTCTATCGTTTGGTTTTCTTTGAGCGATCATATCTATTATTGGGCGGAGCTGTACTCTTTTTTTTGTTCACCCTTCTTGTACCTTGTTCTCTCTTACTGCTCTCCTCTTCAGAACCTATATTGCTGCTCCCTTGAGCCTTCGGGGCCTCCTACTGAATATTTTTATACTCAGCCCTGCTTGGGCTTTGCCCGCATTTGGCGTGCCCTTACAGACGACGGACAGGTTGATCGTGACATCAAGGGAGCTTCGGGATATGGGGTTCTTGGACCACGTGCAGTGGTCGTAGCTTGGGATTTAGAAGTGTTACTCTTCCAACTGCTTTTCCTTTTCAGCTGTTGTCGGTTTGTGGCACTTTTATAGTTGGGTGTGTATTTTCCCCCTTCCCTTTCAGATTTACTTTTCTTGTACTTGTACTATTAGAGGTCGATGCATTTTTTTGGTTTCCTTTTTATAGAAGTGTGGTTCCTTGGTTTATTTTTCCTCTGCACTTTTGAATTGATTTGGCTGCATGTGTGTGTACAGGTTCTTAGGAAAAGGCCTCCCCAAGTTTGTTGTGCCTTCAGCGCTAGTCGCCATCCCCTGGCCTATGGAGGCAGGATTGGGGTTGTTGCTGCTCAAGCCCTGGTACGGGCCAGGTCGTGACACATTATTTTGGTAAACCCAAAATACTATTTTAATTATGTGCATAATGATTCATATAGCATTATTGTGTCCAAATGAGATCAATGTGAACGTTTAGTTCCCGTAAATATTATGAGAATCAGTCTTTGGTATATCCTCATTCTTCAAATTTACATGATTATATCATAGCCTGAGATCCATGTTAGAGATGTATTCGGATCCATGTTTCATGATGAATAAACCATTAAGATGTAGTGGTGGACAATTTTTCTTCACCATTATCATGTTGATCTAATTCTAATCAATGAAGAGTTTCATTTAACCATGATTCATATTAATGATGAGGGACATCACAACCCCAATTAAAGCACATGTGTGTATGAACCCTTTATTTATAATCTCATATAATTGATTATTCATAAAATTAAGTTAAAATTTCTCTTTATATAAGTATTCTTGGATATTGGAAAAGATCCAGTTATAATATTGATAGATAAATCGACCTCCCCATATAGAGGAAGGACAATTAATTCATCATGAAACATATAATAATATTATCTCACAATTGGTATGTCATAAATGATTATCATTTACTTTTTCTAAATCATTTTATCAAGATAAAATTTCTCTTATGGAAATATTATCCATGATTTATATAATGGTTACATTGGGGATAAATCCTATTACATGAACTTCTGTATAATTAGAGGGAAATTCACAATACATAGGTTGATTCTTTATCTCACAAATTCATATTTCCTCTATATATGGAAAGAAAATCCATAACTACAATTTCATTGAATTCTACTAAAGAGATTATCTCATGGTTCACTAAGAAGTTCATCTCAAAAATATGGATTGGGGAGATGATATTTTCTTTGTGATGTAATAATTTCGCATTATTATATTTTTAGTGATAGATCCACTTTATTGTGGTATGGTTTTATTAGTTCCATAAAATAAATGATATGAAATAATATAGATAACTAGAATCAACCAGTATATTATTTATTCATGATTGAATTACTACCATACATATCATTAATTCATTGTTATAACCCCATTAGTTGTTGTGATAGAATAACATCTCCCTTTCTCTCTATACATTGGAAGTTATTATTTCTGGCTATCATTAATAACCATTATATTGGTGTATTTATTGGAACATTTCCCTTTTTCTTTATAGTCCAATCATTGTATAGAAGGTTGTGGGTTGACTAGAGCATTATTTCCTTCCATCACATTGGTGGGTTTATGTCATCATAATTCTCTATCTTGTTACCCTTTAGTCCCAAAAAAAATGTGTTTCGTTGTCCCATTCATGAAATTATTGAGAATATTCTTCCCACACTATTGAAAAGTGAGATGTTGGAGTTTCTTTCCACCATGAGATTTCTCTATTGATCTATCAGAATTATAATACATTCTCTGATTCCTTTCTCTAAAACCATGATTCCACTAAGATTCACTTCTCTCCCTTTCAACATTGAGGGAGCATCTGAAAATTTGATCATATATTTAAAAGCCCCAAATATCTGAATATTTTCATAGTCTCAACTTTATCCCAACAAAGAAGTAATAAAATTTACTTTTATGGTCAATAAAGAACATGG
Source organism: Viscum album (assembly GCA_963277665.1). Classification (NCBI taxonomy): domain Eukaryota; kingdom Viridiplantae; phylum Streptophyta; class Magnoliopsida; order Santalales; family Viscaceae; genus Viscum; species Viscum album. The sequence goes on from OY728166.1 coordinate 727,694,475, forward strand.
AGGTTTATCATGAAATTCATGTGATTTTCTCTTCAAACCCCATAGTGGATTTATCATCAATTTACTTGATGATAATGAAATTAATCTATATTTTATGTTAGAGATTGTGGTGAAAATATTTTTTGGAAACAAAATTCAAGAATTTATACAAGTCCATTTCTTTTATCTCCTCCTTCTGCTTTTTATTTTTTATCAACATCCACTATAGATCATATTCTACCACCATATGATAAATATCTCGTATGAACTTCAATTTATCAAATAATTGAAATATAGAGAAGATATTTTCAATGGAGTTGATCTATTTCACTATGATTAAAGGATGTGAATATCTATTGATTGTTGAGATCCTTTGTAATACAAAGGTCCCAATTGAACTTTATCATTATTTGGGGGATATTTTTACCCCTAAATCAAATTTCTATTGAAATATTGAGTTTTTTGAGTAATTATTTTCATGAAGATATTGAATCTTACTCCCATAATTTTAGACCTATTTTTTTCAAAAACAACACATTTCCTATCATATTTTTTGTTGTCATAGTTTACCTGATCTCCAACCACTTAATAGAAATAATAGAAAATTATGGATTATAATTCTAAAAATATTAACCATACAAAAGTTAAAATACAATAATTTAAGTGATAACTCATAAATAACGTACATTCAATAAACTATAAAATTATATGTTTAAATCAATGTTATCCATGGTAAATTTCCTAAAATAACATTTTATGTGAATTTTTATTCATTCATGTTATTTCATAAAGAGGTTATGATGTTCTCAAATCATATAGCCTAGGAGTTTTAAATTTGGTGTGTATCAAGGCCTCTTTGTCATGAACTATGTGGTGATTATGTTAATACCCAATTCTCCCTTCCATTGTTATTACCCCTATGTAAACTATTCAAGAGTCACATCTAGTTATTTTATCCAGGTAGTGTTCTGGAAACCACTTATTCAATACATTAACCTAATTTATGTAATTTTTTGATGTTAATTATTTTTCCTACAGGTTTGACAATGGATTTTTTATCCTAATCCTAGAAAATAATTGGACCTTTATCTTTTACTTACTATGACAACCCATATCTCTAATAATCCATCATTTATTATATATTACCGAATGATGAATGTAATAAAATACCAAATGATAAAAATGATAGTTTCTTTAGGTAATTAGTTATATTACACCATTACATGAAATAAGGATACAAAAACATTATTTAAAAACTCCTAAACAGTCCCTTATATTCCAATGATCTACTAGTACTGTACAGGAAAACTTTCGTATATACGTATGTAAAGGGTGAGATATAAATCCTAGTAAGGAAATAATCAAAGCATTACATGATGAAGTAATACATTCAAGTTGGTTGTAATATCAAGGTGACATAGATGGGGTGACAATAATAAACACGGAGACTGAAGACTGATATTCACCATTAACATTAATACAACAATAGAATTCAGAAAAAATATAAAATATTAAATCTTTAAAATAATCTAAGAAAAATACTAAGACTTCATAACATAATGTTCATTGAATAATACTCCATGCATAATAAATGTTATCTGTTGAGATAAATACATTACCAAATACATTAAATGTATATATAAGTTCAATCCCACCCATGACATTCTTATCATGTACATGATTTAATGTGCCACATAGATCATACAATATAATAATTATTTTCTTTACTTTTCATTAAATGATTAAGTAATACGGGTTACATACACTGAAGTTTCAATACAGTGAATGCTAGGTACATCTAGATGAATAAAACTGAGTAGAAATGGGTATGGGTCTTCAATACACAATTGTTTCACATGGAAAATTGAAGGATAATTTATATTGTATAACAAGTTAATATAAATATTCATTGATGTTTTTAATGAGAGTTATATGTTCATTTTCAATACATGGATATTTTATGGATAATAATAGGGATATGTAAAAACACATTCAAATATTAATAGTTTGAAATCTAAGGGTATAATATAAACAAATTTCATGAATATAGGGGATGAAGAGTGAATCCTCGTACCTTGAGAGGGCACTTCAAAATGATTGTGAGGAACTTCTAATGATAATTTCAATACCATAGGAGGTATTAAGGGAGGAATATGGAGAGGAACTATAATCTCAATGTGGTTTTAATTAAATAAATATTGAGGATGGGTATGTATCTTTGAAAATGAAATGGAATTTCATTGTGGATTAAAAAATGATTGGACTATATATTGTAATGTAATCAAAACAAAAAAAAATCCTCTGGTCTTTACAAATTAATTTTACAAAAGATATTGGTTTTAGGTAATTTATACGTATATAATCCAATCATATTAATATAATACCTTTGGTTATGTTAAATTGAGTCATGTTTATAAAGGTTTGATTTTAAAATAATAAAATATAATATAGGTATTGGAGGAATCATTAAAGGATTATAAAATTTATCAAATAACATCAAAAGATAATTATTTTAAAGGGGAAATATATATTTTTTCATGTAATCCGTTTAAGTCATTTATTAGTTAACTTTTGGGATTTTATGATGTCATAATAGATACCATATATTTATACCGTATTTAATTTTTCACCAAAAAACTGAGTGACACAAGAAATTATAAAAAAATAGAATTAGATAATTTATATATGATAATTCCAAAAATAATCTTAAATTTTTCAAAAAAAAATATATAAATGGTAATTTTCATTTTAAAATAAAAATCTTTATTAATTAAATCTACATTTTTTTATTACACTAATAACTTTCAGAATCCTATAAAAATTACATTGGGAATCATTGAATTACATTGTAATTTATATATTAATAAATATAATTTAATAAAAATATTTCATAATAATATAATTATTTTATAAAAACTTAATTTATCAAAAGAGTTTTATAATTGAGACTATATATTTCAAAGAAATAAAATTCTTATTTCTTCGCATCAAAATCTAATTTTTATCAAGCTTACTATAAAATAATATATCAAGTAATTATAAAAAAGGTTAAATATAATCATTATTTTATTTAAAACACACTAAAAAAACATATTACTATGGTCTAAATTCATAAATCCTTATTACACTAATATTAGCCCAATGTTTAAGGTGTCTAGTGGTAGTTCTTTTCGTAGGCTGGTTCGACGATCATGGTTTGGGTCGTTCTCTTGATAAGATTGAAATTTTCCCATAAATGGTTTCTCTCGAGATTATGTTTTTGAATATCATCTTGAGATCAATCAAGTAAAAAACTTAATGATTCAAATTACCATAAAATATTTTCTAAATGGGCTTCATAGGGTATGACTGTATTGGTTGTGGTAAGTTCTTTATTTTTTCTATGTCAATTATACTTTATCATAACACTTATTAAGTAATAATTTTAAAAATCACTATAAAAAATCTCAATTATCAATGGTTAATATGTTTAATGGTATTCTAATAGGATAAGATTTATTGTGTACCAGTTAAAAATTAAAACATTAGCGCATGTATTTTTTATTACTACATTACATAATAATACATTTATTCAAAAAAAGAGTTCAATTTATTAATTTTGGGGCCAGTACAAAATATTTTATAAAGGATTTTTCAATAATGAAAAAAACATTGGAAGGAAAATTTATTCTATTTGATGAAAAAGGATCTTAATGTAACACTTAAATTGGTGTGATAAAAATTTAATGATGATATAAATCGTTTGAAGAATATTATCAAGGAACAATGCATTCAATTCAGTTGAGAGAGTATTGATTTCTCTAGAGTGAATAGTTGTGATCTAGGAGGGGTTGTGAGTATAATCTAAACTTTGTAATATTAGTTTGATATTGTGAAAATACCCTTAGACTTATGTCTCTCATCCTAAACATGAAGAAATATGAACTACTAAGATACATAGTCTGCAATGTATATTGTTTTGTTTTCCCACCAAAAATACTCATTCAGGTCTCTATATATCTACATACATCCTGGATGAATAGTTAATGTAAAACAATGATATTCATCTAACAACTCTTTATTCATGTATGGTATTTATGGGAAACATATATGGTTCTTAAACATTATCATTCAATTAGAATGTAGGTTTAACTCTATAAAATTTATGAATTTACTCGGCAGTTCAACATCTACCTTCTACACCTCTTTAAAACTCTCATGGATAGATGTTTGAATATTAATTTGAGAAAGATATGATTTATTAGATTCCTTATATATTTATAGATATATTATTTTAAAATCCATAAATAAGAGATATTTTTTATCCTAATCATAGATAAGATAGCATGATCCTTTAGACTAAGAGCATCTTCCACCTTGTTCAATTTTCTAGTGTGGTAATGTATTGAGAAATCATAATGATTAATCAACTCCACCAATATTCTATCGTGAATATTTATATATTTTTTAGTTAATATATACTTTAAAATTTTATAACCAGTATATATATCACTATTTTCCTTATAAATATAATTCCTACAAATCATGAATTCCAAAATTACTAGAGCTAACTCCGAATCATGAGTTTGATAAATTTTCCCATGAAACATTAATTTTCCTAAGGAATATTAAAGAACCACCTCATTATAAATAAGGATTCATCCCAATCCATTATTTTATGTATCAATATATACTAAAAATTATTCTCTAATTCAAGATAGTGTAATAAAAACACACTTAATAACACTCTCTTTGAAACCTTGAATGTTTCCGCACATTCATCTATCCAAAGGAACTTTTCTCCCTCATGAGTTAACTTAGTGAGTGGATTAGAAATCCATGAGAAATTATCCACAAAGAATCGATGTTATCCGTTAAAACTAAGAGAACTATGGTCATCATTCATAGTTGTTTGTGTTCTACAATGTTTAATAGCTTCCATCATTGATGTATTAACCAATATACCCTCACATGAGATTATATGACCCAAAGATGAATCTTTTTAGATCTAAAATTCACAGTTAGTGAATTTTTCATAGATCTTCTCATTTATAAGGGTTTTAATAAAAATCCTTAAATATCCATCATTCTTTTCCTCATCCATTGAAATTATATAGATATTATTTATAAGGACTACCAAAAAACTGATCAAGGTAATCATTAAAGACTCTATTAATTAAATTCATGAATATATAAGTGGAATCATAAGGAATAAATGTAATCAATAAAAATTAATAGTTCTCATAAGTTGTTCATAAATTTTTATTGGTTATATCACCATTCTTGATAAAAAAATTATGATATTGAGAATGAAGTAAAATCTTGGAAAACTGTTGAGTTCCACATTGTTAATAAACCAAGTCATCATTACAGGGCATCATATATCTATTCTTGATAGTTTTGTTGTTTCATTATTTATATTAAATGAAGAATCTCATATTTGTATATTTATTCATAATGAAGAAATAGATACACCAAAAGCTGACACACATGACCAAATGAATCCCAATTCATGGTTCTCCTAGAGTAGCTTCTTCAATTCTTGAAACTCTATAGGGTCCATTCTATATAGAGACTCCAAGAATGTTTTTGTAGCATGTATGAGTTATATTGAAAACGTAGTCTTATTAATTGAAGTAAATATATGAAAATATTTTGGAAAAAATCAACATGCTCGGGTACAATATTTATATCTTCTATTTTGAGTTTCTCCTAAACTATGTAAGATAATCACCCCTCTAGAATAGGAATCAAGTCCCATATAATGGATTGGATTGACAATTTATGTTTCTATTTATTATCACATTGACATAAAATAATAGGATGGTTCAAAATAAAAAATTTGGCTTTACTTACTCATAAATTAATGTGAAATTATATTAAATTAGACTAATCTATGACATAGATGACATCAAATTTAACCAGAGGGAGAAGAATGTGATTTATAGGAAATATATTCCCACATTCATTAATTAGGGAATAATTGTAGACATGATAATTAATCATTGTACCAATATGGGTTTTCACTTCAATTCAACATAAAATAATTTCGGTTTTGAATTTACATTACTTGAAACTTTTCCTTATATATAGGATTTTATACCACTATTATCAAATAAGGTTCTAAAATATTTCAGAAAACATGTAACCAACTCAAATTTATCATTATATAATCAATTCCATTGTCAAAAAATGGGTAGAATGACTATTAAGAATACTTCATTAGAGTGATCAATCATGAAAAAAAACTTCATAGGATGTCTAAACAATGAAAACTTCTTTTCAATCATTGAAACCTTCAATTTAACCTAGTTAATACATGTTAATCAACTATTGAAATCATTCATAATGGTCCATAAACAAAACACGAATTAACTAAAGAATGTCCTCCATGAGTGTTAAACCAAGAATACTATAAGGGAACACTCACCGTTGACCTAAATTATGATGGATATTTACTCAACCAACTCTTATAGGGGTTACTATAACAACATGGACTAATTTAAGTATAATTCCCATTGTGAATGAATAAATATAATATTGTGTACTGTAGTTATAAAAACATAAATTACTCAGGTTGTTTAGACCACTATAAGTTACATCCCATAAAATTAAAAAAACTATTAAGTATCATAACTATTGATAATATTGTTGTTTTATAGTGATAGTATTATTAATATATATTAAGGTTTGTGATAAATCTAATTAACCTAGACAATGGAAGTTTCATCCTTGAATAATCGAATTGTACCCTATGAAGCCCATTTATTAGAGACCTCGAGACAAAAATATCCATTGGTTTTATGCCAGGATAATACAAAGATAAGATCAAAAAACTAAAAAACAAGTGAAACCATTTATGTCATAAGTTCTAGATCATCAATATCACAACCCAAAATACTTTCACTGCACCACCAAAATAAAGGGTCTCTATCTAAAACCTTACACTTTTGGAATACACTAGTGAGATAAGGGGTTATGTATCTTGAACATAATAGTATGAATTTTAATTTAAATGTTTTTCATTAAAATAATGATTTTTTGTATCCTTTTTATTTTTACTCTATAAATAATTACATAGTATGTTTGAAAAAAATTAGATATTGATATGATGAAAAAGAAATTATGTATTGGGAAATGTAAAGTTTCAATCAAGATTCACATTTTGATTAATTGAAGAATATTTTAAATTAATTTTATCATAATATAATATTCTTAATACATAATAGTTATATAAACTAAAATTATATTTTTTTAGAAAGTGAAATCTAATTTATATAAGGGTGAGAAAACTATTATTGTAAAAAATTATGTTTTAATAAATGTATATTTTTAATTTAAAAGAGGAAATTTTTATATATATATAATTATTTAAAAAATATATTTTTTTATTTTTTATTCATCATGTTAATATTATCCAATGGTTAATGTTTCTAAATTTTCAAATAAATTTGTATTTTTTCTTAAAAATTATATATATTATAATTATATATTATGAATTATGAAATCATAAATTTCCAAATGTGATATAATAAACAATATAAAAAGAATAAATGAGGAAAACTATTTTTCCCCTTTAACATAATGTGTTTTTTATTTTATTTGATTAATTTTATAAACCCATAATGAATCTTCCAAAACTTATAATATATTTTAAGGATTTAAAATTTATTCTTTATAAACATGACTCACTTACAACTTACCAATAGTATTAATTTAATGATTTTACTTATTATCATTATAAAATAATTAAATCTTCAAAATTTTAGTAGAAATAATGGGAAATAACAATTATATGGTTTTTTATTTTGATTAATTTATTATATAGAGTCCATAACCTATGTAGAGAAATTAATTAAGAATTACCCTCTCCATTGATATAAAATCCCACACAGCCACCGATTAGACATTATTAAAAACACCTGTATAATGATATTAATATGAATTTACATATCTATATCCCCCCCAACATTCCTTTAAACTCTTATGAAGCACCTCCCAAGAATTTAGCAGTTCCCTCTTAAGGTGAGGGATCCTCTACTTCATCTCTTTATTCATGATCCTTATTTATATTAATCATATTGATTTTAATTATTTATAGGGATATATGTTTTCACGAACCTATCAAACTATCCTTATGAAATCCATGTGATGATATACCTATTTCACTATCAATATAACTTTCCTTGAATCATTATTTATAATTGTTATACTGCAAAAATCATTCATTATTTTCCAGGGCAAACTTATGCGTTGTGAATACATAAACATATTCCTACTAAATGGTATTCAACCATATATACCAATCATTTGTTTTTTGGATATATCTGTATTTTTATCCATCACTTATTTATCATGTGATTATAAGTGATGAGATGAATCTTTATGTTGTATGATTTATTTAGAAATCTTATACATGTACATGATATGATTATGACGAATTGGCCTAAATTTACATAGACCCATAATTAACTGGGTAATCTTTTTATCTCATGATATTCCATGTATAGTAAAAGGAATTAAATATAAAATAAAACTATGTTTTTATTCTTGGTGGTTAGTATTGTATTTTTCTTTTGATGTCTTGTTTTATGTTGTCACATTCTGATGATGCCTTCACGTTATCTTTTGTATATAATGCCATGATATTCATTTTTATTATTATCATCCTCCTCATGTTACCTTAAAATTAATAATGACCAACATATAATTATTTACCTTATTATATTCCATGATTATACATTTTTACTGGGATCTATAGCTCTCCCTGTTCTAATGTATGCCCCCGTGTTATCTCATAACATTTTAGTATATCAATGGAATATAAGAAGCTATTATAGAGTTTTTAAATTGTGATTTTCACCCATGTTTTATGTAATTATGTCCTGTACATAATTTTACCATGAAATTAGGCCCCATGATCTACTTGGGTTTCATTATGTCTACATTTAAGTACTAAATCATGAAATAAGGTTTATGAAAGATATGGGATGTTATATATTTTCTCAATGAAAATTCTAATTATTTTTGGTATTCAGATTAGTAAACCGTATTGAAATCAATGTGTAGAAGGATAATAAAAATTAAATGCACCTAATGTTTTATAAATTGAACAATGTTTGATTTTAAAGAAAAACTTCTTTATCTAAATACTACAAGGGAATGTTTCTCTGGAATAGGTGTACCTATGGGTAATAACCCTAAAAAGGATGAATTGAATTAGAATCAAGCATCCCTTAGTGAAAAAAAATAAGCCTTACTGTATATGTGTTATAACACTCTTAGTCGATATATTATGGTAAATTTAATTTTTTTTGGAAAACAAAAAAAAGGGGGAAAAATCCAATGAGATTTTACATTTGACGAAAGATAATCGATAAAATAGATAGAATCCTAGAAATTCATCTGTTAAGGAAAATATTCCATTTATGAGTTATCCCTTCAATGTTCATATTTTTCCATTTTTCCGTAGATTTGAAATTCAGACCCCTTATTTTCATTTTTATTTCAGTAAATGCATGGGAATAGGAGGAACCAAGTTAACAACCATTGTGGGGGGAAATGCGACGACTGTCCAAATGAGATAAACAACTCGATGAAAGCTTGAATTGAGATATTGAAAATAATAATTTATTAGTTAATTTTTTTATAAAATCATAAATCATGTGGAACCCCACTTCCCCCTGATATTGTATAAGCTTCTATTTAGAACTTTATGAGATAAAGGCCTCCAACATTCAGTGGATCTTATGATCATTTAATTTTGGAATAATGAATATAATATATTTTAAATATTCTTATTCATAATTAAATTACCTAACAAAGAGATAGTCATGCAGGATAATTATTTTATAGAGGTAGAATATAACCATTGTTGGATGTTGATAAAAATTAAAATTCCCAAGGAATAGATCAAATATTTTACATGGACTGAATTATAGAAAATATATTTCAATAATAATTTTCCACACACTCTCCCAGAGAGGGATTTACTTTCCATAAATAAAAATGATGATGAATTTAGGGAATATATATTTTTATACATTAACATTCGTAAAATTTTTGGAATACTTAAAACATTATTGAAATAGATGCACATGGACCATATTAGTCTAGTTCAACTGGAAAAAGGAAAATATAAACACTAGTACCTAAGTGGGCTAAATTATCTCCCATTAGGTTCTTCATGTCTAGAACCCTTATCAGACCTGTCAAACATAATAAATATATTCATAACCTATTGGTAATTAAACATAAAAATGGGGGAGCTCATATGTTCCTTATGGGTAAACAAGGGAGATATGAATGCATAATTGTTAGCATAAGGGTATGAGAACATGATTAGGAAAATAAAAGATCATACCCTGTATATCAAAGATCATAAACAAGGAATACAAATTAGTTGTTCACAATACATGAATCATAAGAAAATTAAGAACATAAGTCATGAAAGAATAACATAGGAATAAAACATGGAATCATGGAAACCAAATAAACATATATTATGATTTCCATAGTAGCCAAGTAATATCTTAAAATACCAACTTAGTAGTATAGGTTCACTCCCCATACCATCTTTATAGCGATGAATCTCTACCATGGCCTTATTAATGGTTTGAGTTCGATCCTCATACCATCATGGTTGTCATTTTTCACTCACATGACCGTATTATTAGTCAAGGTTTATAATGAAGACAATCTTAGTCTATCTCATGAGATTGAAATATTTACCCAATGTTTTGAAGTGAGATATTGGTCCCATCTATCTAATAATGAAACCATACATACGTGTTCCATAAGATAATTAAAAATCATATCATAACCCATGAAATGGACTGGGTATCACAAAAATGTAATCATATTATATCATATGGAAAAAGATACAGGTTTAATAATAATTTCATCAAAATCATAAATTGTGAAAAGAAGCGGGTATCAAAAACATAAAACCCATGAATGAGAAAAAAGTTTAATAAACATCATGAAATCAAAAAATAAACCATTAATTAAATGTATATTAAATAAAAACTTAGAATAATTTTCCTCAAGAGTGATTAGTAAAACAAATGAATGTTATCTCATAAAGGAAATAATTCCTATATATCATTTGAAAACATTTCTTGAGGAAAATATCATTTTTCTATTGAAAAAAACTTTTTATAACATAAAAATTTTTGAAAAAAATTTCATTTGAAATTAGAAATGAAAAATTATAAACTATTTTTTGAGAAAAATAAAAAATATTTTTTCCGAGAATATTATCTTCATTAATAACTTTAACACATTTTTGAAAACATGTCTTTTAAAATAAAATAGATTTTTGGTAAAAGAGGTGAATACATACAGGCTTTCCTTATAAACATCTTATTAAATTTTTTAACTACCAAATAGTATAAAAATGGTACGTATATAAGTAGATAACCTGAATAAAAATTATAGTAGGAAAATCAATAGTTTTCTAGAGATATCAATCATAATATTTCATCAATGAATGCATAATCAAAAGCAATCTCGATAAATTATGAGTATGCTTCAATAAAATCTTACCACTTATTAACTTTTCATCATACTATAAATTTAAGAAAATGAATTTACATGAAGATTAAACGATAATGATAAGAAGGATATACATGCTACAAAATCATAAATGGAAGTATGTACACCTTGAAAACAATTTACTTGTATAACAATACATGTGTATTAAAGATGAAAAATTGAGGCAAAACTATCTTACCAATTTTGTAACTTTTAAAACATTAACCCCATTAAAGAAATATCATAGAATGGATATGTATATAACCATAAATTTTATAATAATAATCAAATAATACATACATGTTCAGTATATACACCACACAAAATAATATAGTGGTGTCTAAGGTATTTATCTCATGGAAATAAAAAGTGAGATGAAATTTCACTTACCATGTGTCTAGAATCTCCTCATAATTGCACAAGATTACTATATAATAAATTTATGTATATTATAAAACTTCTACAGAAGCATAATATTATATCTAATACCATATATGGTTAATTATGACTTTATATTTCCCACTAGTTAACAATTCTATATTAATATTTCACTTCAGAAAACATCTGATTTGTTCTTCATCTCTATCTTAATTTGTATTGGGTTTGGTCCATATACGTATATTATTATTTCAAGAATGTAAAAAATGATATAAATATAATTTATATTCATTATATGATTATTATAATAATATATGTGATATATAAGTATTAAATTAAATGCACCGTTCACGGAGATGGTAGGTCGTATGTATGCATGCATGTTGTATCGGTTTTATTGTTGTATTGAAATAAAGAGAGTAAATGACATATAGGTGTATATAGATTTATAAATCATAATTATAGTATAATTATTATATCATATATATAATATAATTTAACAAAAAAATTTAATACAATCCATGTAGTGTGTGAACTAATCAAATCGTTTTGAGGGGGTAGTAGTCCACACTTCCCAAAACAAAATTATCATATTTACTCCATATGGAACGTATCAATACATGTGTTATAAAAGAACTAAATAATATTGATGAAATAATAAATATAATATAAAACATATAAAAATATAGTGTTCATCATAATTTCCACCATGAGTGGCATTAAAGTTAAAATGAACAATCATCGTTTCATGATGTGGTAATTCATCATACATGTAAATAATATGTTCGTTGCCATTTGGGTAGTACTATGTGTAAGTGTAAGTTTAAATAATTATCATCATAAACATATCAGTATTTTTTTATATTGTTATTTTTGTATAATAATGGAATAAGAAGGGTTTATGGGGTGGAGAAAGAAAATAAAAGAAAGGTTCTTGAGAGATGATGCTACCTCTTCTTTGGGTAACTCCTTTTTCTTTTCACCAAAGGGATTCCTTGGATTAATTTATACCCAAAGGGAGGATTAATTATAGGAATTTAGATATTTTTTTAATTTTATTTGTTATATATTGTCTGAACCTATGTGGTTTTAGAGTTGTGAATAATGGTGGAGAGGTGGAGGCCTTTTATAGGGGAGGAAAAGGACTCACTTGGTATTTTTGAAGACAAGTTACGGGTACCCATTTTTGTACATAAATAATGACATTAGAAACCAAAAAAAATAAATAATTGATGTTTAATTATCATATAATATCATTAAAATGGGTATTCAACAAGTTTCTAGGTCGTTTTTGGCCTTATGTGTAAGGATTTGTTCTTTGTTTGCCTATTTTTTCTCTTAATTATTGTAATTAATATTAATTACTATCAATAATATTTATGGTAAAAAAATAGGTTGAACTTATTAAAAATAAAAAATTATTATAATCATAAATATGGAATCTATTTTCAAAATTTCAAACATATAAGTGATAGAAATTAATTTAAATTTAATCCTGTTGACAGGAAGCCACTACAGGTTTTTAAGGCAAAAAGGATCAAAAGTGTTCTATGTTTTTATAACAAATTTAAATATGAAATTACATAAAATGAAAAAAATTGAATTGACCGATAAAACTATTATCTAATTAAACTTCTAAACATATTAAAATATAATTTAACTTTGTGGATAATTTAAATGAAAGAACAAATTTGAATTAAAATTCAGGATTTTCACTATTCACCCAAAAATGATGTTTTTCAAAAAAATGATAAAAAATAATCATAATATAAATATGATATTATAAATTAAGAAATAAAGTTTATTTTATAAAATTAAATTTATATGTGTGTATAAAATTAATAATATTCTTTTTTATATAAGTACATAAAAAGTTGTTTATTTGAGAAAATTTTATTTTTAAACAAACAAAGTATTTATCAAAATTTAAATCTTCCATTATAAAAATATTTGGAAAAAAAAATTAGTATTCATATTAATATGTTTTATAGTAAAGTTATAATTATCACATTGAAATAATTATAATAAAAAAGAGATGTTTTGTAGAAAATCAATGTTGTGTGCATTGTATGCCAAGTCAGTGTTGTGTGTAACATACACAATGTCGTTGTTGTGTGTAATGTAAACCAAGATGATGTCATGTGAAAAGAATGTTTGACTTATTGAAATGAAACATTTTAACTAAATTTCATTCATATGGAAAATTTTATCTAAAACCTCAAGGGCTAACATTCTACTCACCTTAATGTGAATTACACCCTTGAAATCCTTAATTCATGTAAAGAAAAGCAATGATACTTATGCTTCATAATATACTAAAGTTACCACATTGCTTCTTATAACTAGTGATTTCTACATAAAATTTTGACCAGGTGAGTGGTATTGTTTCATAGAACATTCTTTGTATGATCTATAATTTCAACTAGATGTTCTTAATAAGAAATACCATGCTCCAGAAGTATGACCTCTAAGTTCAGTACATGTGAAGGTTTCTGTAAGTACATCCTCGGGTGAGATAAATGGAACACATCATGAACATGTGAGTGATTTGGTGTATGTTCTATGAAATATTCTACCATATCAATACGATTATGAATTTCCAAGGGACCCACATACCTAGGGATTAGTTTCCCTTTCTTTTGAAATCTCATAAATTTCTTCCAAGGTGAGATTCATAGAAACACCTTTTCACCAACTTCAATCTCTAGATCATTCCATCAATTATCAGCATAACGTTTTTTCTGACTTTGAGCTGCCTTGATATACTACTGATGGATTCTAGCCATATCGACCATTTCTTCAGTAATCTCAAGTCAAAATAGTTTTATTTCTCCAAATTCATCACAATATTCCAATTCTCTACATTTATTACTATATAGGGTTTGATAAGGTTCAATATGAATTACTGAGTGAAGTCTATTTTTTAAAGAAAAATCTACTAGAATAAGGTGTTGATCTCAACCACCTTTTAAATAAAAAAATTATCTCAACATATCCTCTAGGTTTTGAATTGTTATTCTGGCTTACCATCTGTCTAAGGATGATAAGATGTGATAAAACTCAATTGAATATAATGTGTTTGCTGATGGAGTCCCTAGAATTTTGAGTTAGAACCTGGATCTATTTTAGATACAATGTAATGTGGCACTCTATATAGAATTACCACTTCTTTAATGTATATAGAGGAAAACTGATCTGGAGGGAAATATTCTCTGATAGTAATGAAGAGTGATGAATTATTAAGGAGATAAACTACAACCATTACATCGTAAAACCCTTTATAGGTCTTTGTTATTCTAAAGAAAGAATCCATAGTAATGTTATACCATTTTCTTTATGGTATTAATAATGGATGCAACATCCCTTTAGACATTTTTCTTTCTGATTTATCCTCCTGGAATTCTAAGCACTGAGATACAAACTCTATGATATCCCTCTTAATTACATCCCACCAATAGTATTCTTTATAATACATATGCATATTTGTACATACAAGTTGAATAGAGACTGAATAAAAATGAACTTCCTATAATCTTCCTTCCTCAAATATGGTATGGAAGGAAGACATAAATAGTTCCCGAACCTTATCATTTCATACTTATCATGGTTAAACATTGGAAGAATTCTGACCTGATTTTTCAGCCCTACATCTTCATTATACAACTCTCTAATCATCACTTGAATAGAGGGTTGAATATTAATTCGAGAAAGGAAATATATTTCCCCTTCAGTATATATATCACACTTTTCTTTGTAAAAATAATTCCATCACATCTTAAATGGAAAAATGACTATTGATAACTCCAAATCCCAAGTTGGGTTATTTTACTCACGAATCTTGAACTGTTGTGGGGTGTATTCTTTAACCATGTTATTATCCATAAGAATAAATACCAATTACTACCTGGATGCATCAATATAGATTAAAAAGACTTCTCCACTCTAGGTTAATGTAATAATAGGTGTGTTTACTAACAATTTATTTAGTTCCTTGAAATTTTTACCAGATTAACCTGTCTAGATAAAAATGAAACCTTTCTAAGTGAACATTGATATAGGATTATATAATCATGATAAATTCACCAAAAAACAATGATAATATCCTTGTTAACCAAGGAATCCATGAATGATAGTCTCTAGGGTTGGTCTAGGAGAACATTCAATAGCCTCTGTATTTGATGGATCTACTGCTATACCATCTCATGAGATTATGTGACCAAAAAATGAAGCCTTTTGTATAAAAAATATACACTTTGTAAATTACTCATAGGGTATTTAGTACAGTTATCAAATGGTATTCATGTTCATCATTACACTTTTAATAGATAAGAATATAATCTATAAATACTACCATTAACTGATGTAGGTAAAATCTAAATACTCTATCCATTAAATCCATGAGGATATCAGTGGAATTATTAAGGCCAAAAGCCATGAATATATATTCATTGTATCCATAACTTTTGTGGAATGTCTTCTTGGGTATATCACCATTCTTGAATATCAATTAAAGAAATCCAAAATTAAGGTCACACTTTGAATAGTTTTGATCTTCGCTTATTTAATCAAAAAAGTCAGCAATACGGGGAAGATTATAATTTTTATTGATTGTGATTTTGTACAAATCCATATAATCAATGCAGAGTTTTATTGATCTGTCCTTATTTTTCACAAAAATAATAGGTTCACCCACTATTTGACACACTTGGCCGAATGAATTCTTTATCAAGGTTTCCATGGTGTTATTATTCAATTCCTACAACTCCATTATGGACGTCCTATAGAGAGTCCCTAAAATTGGGGTGGACCGATGTAAGAGTTATATTGAGAACTCAACCTCACGTTTTTGTGTAAGGCTAGGAAACTATTTCGGAAAGTTATTCCGAAAATCTCAAACTATTGTCATGTCATTGATGCATCCTTTCTATTCAACCATTTTAGATAAAAAAACCCTTTGAAATGGGAGTTAATATCCATACACTACATGTGTTATCCTTTGGAAGTTCATACTTATCGTCACATTTATGGAAGATCATAAGAGGGTTTAAAATTCCAAATATAACTTCAATTTTTCAATAATTAATGTTGGATCTATGCAGTGAAATCCAATCCATGCCTAGGAAGACATCAAATTCATCAAAAGGAAGAAAGAAAATATTTTTGGGAAGCACATTCCCACAAATATCATCTGGAGGGGAATCATAGTCTTGGGATGAAATCATCGTACCATTAGGGGTTGGAGATTTTAATTTCATATCTAATCATTTTGGTGTCATCTTAACACACTTATAAAATTAATTTGATATAAATGAGTTGGTAGATTCAAAATAAAATAATACATTAGTAGTTCTATAGTGGATGGTTAGTGTAACATTCACCACATCTTTATTGCACCCCACATCAAAAATAGTGATTTCAGGAGATTTCCCCTTACCACTTAACTTAAGAGGTTTTTTAGGTCGATCATCATCACCAGTCCATTGATTTAAGAAACTAATGAACTTATCCACTATACATTCAGGATGGGTGATAATTCATATAAAATACCTCACTAGTCTCGTAAAGTTATCCTCATATGAACACAAATATTCATCATCAATTTTCTTCAACTTAAGGAATAATTTTTGCATATTTGTTCGAATAATATGAGGAATGTACTTATTGAAAAATATGCTATTGAACTCATCCCAATCCATGGATCCAACCTTATATTCCTGATTAGAGTCCACCAATGGTTTAACTCAACTTCTAACTGACAAATGGCTATAACTAAATTATCATGCTCAAAAAACTAAAGAATATAGAATATATTTTCATTTGTATTGATCCATTGTTTAGACACAATTGGATTAAATGACCTTCTGAAACAAGACATGAATTTCTTAATGATATAATCAATAGAATTTTATTCTATACACTAATAATTTGGAAGTACACCATGCTTCATAGCTTGAGAAAGTTATGTGTTCATAACAAAAAGATGTTACATTCTAGCTCCCATAGCATTAGGTATCTCAGGGGGAAAATAGCTGAATTGTCCATTGCAATCACCATTATAGTCATTTTGATGGGTTCCATCCATTTACCAAATAAAAATTCATAGAGTAATAAAAATATATCATATTATGGAACCACATAATAAAGAACAATCACTTATAATATGTCTATCTTATAAAACTCTATTTAATCTATGACCCCTTAGGTTTATCCTAGATTATTCATAGTCAGCTTTTATTAAAATATATCATAATTGGTTGTAAAGAGTTTGTAAATTTATAAAGTACATTCCCTGGGGGAGTCAATCATGGTGTGAAAGAAGGCCTATTTTGATATAGCATATTACCCCAGGTCAGGGCCAATACATCTTGTTAGAGTTATTACCCCAAGGTACACATCTGCAGAGCCACATCCACTTATAGTATCGAGACATGGTTTTATTTATAGGAAACCAATCACTCTATCCTTAACTGAAATTACAGAATATTTTCATATAATTGTTCTTATCATTATACTTATCATTTGACATGTACTTATAGTTCTCACTATGGTTTTCTCATCCTAGTTTCCAAAGGATAAGAAACTATTACTCTAACACCATCTATAGAGACCCTCTACTTTCATACATTAAAATAACATAACATTTTTAGAAAACATAAAACATTATACAAATATATGAAGAAATATTGTATTAGTCTAGTGAACTTGGAAACATGGAACCATAAAAAGTGGTACATAATTGAGCAACATTAACTCTCACTAGGTTCTTCATAACTGTTACCCTTATTGGAAATAGAAAACGTAATTAATATATTCATTACTAGGGGTAAGGGAAACAGAAAAATGGGCGAGATTATATTCTTAGTAAAGGTAAACAAGGGGGATATGTATGCATAATCAATATAATAAGGTTATGAGTACATGATCATGATAATAGAATATCATATGTTGTATACCAAAGATCAAAAATAAAAATCATGGAATAATGATGAGAAGTTCATACAACATGAATCATAAATAAATGAATAACATTATACATGAATGAATAACATAATTATAAAAAATGTGATTGTGGAAAACACATAGTCATAAGTAGGTTTTCTATAGTATCTAAGCCATCTGTTTCATGACCATATTAGTAGTATGGGTTCAATTGCCATACTATCTTGGTAGTCATGGTTCTCTCTCATAGATATCATAGTAGCGTGATTTCACTCTCAAACCATTTTGGTAGTAATGGTTCACTACAATGACCATTTCAGTATTCAAGGTTCACTCCTAAGACCATATTAAACTACCACATAAGATATAAAGCTTTACTCAATGCATTGGATGGAGATATTGGTCCCACCAATATGATAATGACATCATAAATACATATTTTATAAGATCATAAAAAATCATATCATAACCCATGAAAAGAAATGGGTATCAAAAATATGTAATCATATAAGTACCTATGGAAAAATACAAAGGTTTTTTAATCCTTTCATTAAAACCATTACCCATGAAAATAAGCATGTTTCAAAAGAATATAACCTGTGAAAGGGAAACATATTTCATAAGCACCATGGACTCCAAAAATAAACAATTAATTGAACAAAGATAATTTTAAAATTGAATCAATTCTCTATAAATTCATGTGTAACACCAATTTATGTCATCTTAGAAGGGAAATAATTTTGATATATCCTTTAAAAACATTTCATATGGAAAATAATGTTTCTACATTGGAAAACACTTTTAAAAATGTAAATAATTTTAAAAACATTTTCTTTGAAAATATCATAGAAAAAATATAATGGGATATTTTTAAATTATAATAAACCATTTTCCTGGTAAAATATCTTCAAGGATCATTTGAAAACATTGTTTTTGAAATAGAACAAATTTCTACTTGAAGAGGTAAATGTGGTTAATTTTTTTTACAAACATTTTATTAATTATTTTTTACCAAAGATTGGAAAAGTGGTATTGACACATGGAGATAACTTGAAAAAGAAGTTGATAAGGAAACCCCATGAGTTTTAATTAGAGATTAACCGTATGATTTGATCAGTGAAAGGAGAATCATAAACAATCTCAATAAATGATGATATTTCTTCAATAAACTCTTAAAACATGGTAACTTTGGATCATACTATCAATGTACGAAATTAAATTTACATGAAGATTATAATTTAATTAAAATAATAGTATTAATGATATTACATACACCTTGATAAATAATGAAGGTGTATAACAAAACAAGTGTCTCAAAGAAGGAATATTAAAACCAAATTGTCTTACTAATTTTGTAACTTTTGAAACATTAAACCCATGAATGAAATATCATCTAATGGATATGTAAATAAAAAAACCATAATAATAATAATAATATAATACATTAATGGGTGGTATATAGATTATAAATAATAAAAGAATGGTGTTTAAGGCATGTATCTCACGGAAATAAAAATTGTGATGAAATTTCCCTTACGCTGTGTATTGACTCTATTAATACTCATAAAATATTTTTGTGTAATAAATATAAGTGGATTATAAATTTTCCAAAAAAAATATTGTTAAATATAATAACATACATGTTCGATTATGACTCTCTATTACCCGCCTTTTACCAATTCTATGTTAAGGATTCACTTCAGGTTATATTCACATTCATCTTCGCTTGTATCTTAATTTGTTATATCTTTAGTCCTTATACTTATAAATTGATTTACAGAATGTAAAACATTATATAAATTTAATTTATATTTATTATATCTATATTATAATAACCTAGAGGATATATATGAATGAAATTGAATACATCGTTCTTGGAGACGGTAGGTCGTATGTATGAATGAATGTTATTTTCGTTTTATTATCATGATGAAAAAAAGATATTAAATGAAATATAAAGATATATATATATAATAATAATTATAGTATAGTTATTATATCACATATATCATTTATTTTAACTAAACACATCCATAATATATTCTATGTAGTGTGTGAACAAATCACATCGCTTGGAGGGGGCGATAGTCCATACTTCCCCGAACAGATGTATCATATTTACACCAAATGGGAAGTATAAATACATGTGTTATAAAAATATTAAATATTAATAAATACATATTAAATATAATATATAAAATATATATGTATATTTTCTACCATAATTTCCACCATGAGAGGTACTAAAGGAAAAATTAACATTCATCATTTCATGAGGTGGTAATTCATTATACACAAAAAACAATATGCTTGTTACCCATTATACAATAGTGTGTGTAAGTTTAGGTGAAGATTTTATCATAACAACATATCATAATATTTAGGATATATTTTTTATAATAATTTAATAATGAGGTTAGAGTTATGGAGAATGAAAATAAAAGAAAGGAGTTTTAGGGAAGATGTTGCCAATTCTTTGGGTAACTCCTTTTGGTTTTCACCCAAGGTACTTTTTCGAATTATTTACCACACAATGAGAGGCATAAAAAAGTAAGGTATGGATTTTTGGGAGTGGATTGGTTAGATCTTGGAAAAACATAATTTTTTTTAGAGGTGTAGGGAATGAGGGAGTGGTGGTGAGCTTTTATAGGGGAGGAAAAGGACTCACTTGGTTTTTCTAAAAACATGTTAGGTGTACTAATGTTTTTACCTAAAACAATACTCTCAACACCAAAAAATAATAATAATTGAAGGTGAATGGATGAATAATTTCCATAAAATGGGGTTTTTACTAGTTTATAGGTCGTTTTGGCCCTTAAGTGTAAGGTTTAGTTCTTTATTAAAATAATTTTTCTCTTAATCATTGTAAGAAATTTTAATTACTTTCACTAACATGTTTGGACAAAAATTATGTTGATGTAATTATACATTATAAAATATGATGATTCCAAAAAATGGATTCCATTTTTCTAAATTCCAAACACTTTTGGGCCAGAAAATAATTTAAATTTAATCTTAATGATTGGATGACACTGCAGATTTATAAAGTAAAAATGAAAAAAATATTGTTATGTTTTTATATAAAATTTCAATGTGGAATGGGTTAAAATGACCTCAATTGGATTAATTGATAAAAATATCATATATTATAACATTCAAACCAATATAAAATATTATTTATCTTTATAAATAAATTACATGAAAAAGTTGTTTTGAATTAAAATTCTGTATTGTTCACTATTAATCCAAAAATGAAGTTTCTCATAAAAATATCAACAATTAATCAAAAGATAAATTTGAAATTATATTTTAAAAATAACATTCATTTTATTAAATAAAATTTATAAGAGTGTATGAAATTAATTTAGTTTATTTTTTGCAAAAGTACAAAAAAATAAGTTTATTTGAGAAAATAGTATTTTTAAACATTTAAGGACTTTATAGAAATTATATAATCAATTATAAAAAATATTTGAGAAGTAGTTATTAATATTCATATTACTAAGTTTAATGGATAGCTTATAGTTATATAATTTAAATTATTATAACAAAAAATAAATATTTCTTAGAAACTCTGTGGTGTGTGTCTCGTATGCCATGTTGGTGTTTCATGTAACATATGCTATGTAGGTGTTGTGGGTAATGTACACCAAGCTGGTGTCGTGTGAATGAAATACTTGAATTTGTGCAATGAAATATATCAGTTAAATTTAATTCATTCGAAAAATATGTCCCTAAAAACTAAGGGTGTTACAATGAATACATAAAGGTATATGGGAGAGCTCTATAGGACATTCATAATACACCTCCTTCTTTTTCATTTCCCTTGAATGTAAATTTGACCACTAATTTGGAATTTTTAAGACAAGTCTATGAAAATAAATAGTGATTAGATACCTTGACTGATATGAAAAAATTATATGATATTTCTTCAAATTTGGAATAGAGACCATTAAATATTAATGATACCATGGTGATAAGAAGTGAAAATGGTTTTTAATTATGGTGGTATGATGAAGAAATATAACAGTTGTAAGAAATTCCAGCATCCCACTTCTCAAAATTACCGAAAGAAGCATCCTGAAAATTTACGAATGTAGAAGTGGAAATGATTTATGATTGGTAATAAATGACACTAAGATAGTGATTATTGGCAGTATAAACCCACCAATGTGATGGAATAAAGAAATAATTCATGCTACCATTAGTCTATTGCATAATGTTTCATGTTAATGAAAAAATGAAATTATATGAATCAATGAACTAAGATAAGGGTTATCGATAAAAACCAATTCCAACAAACTTCATGGCCTAGAGATAAAGTGATAGGTTATGTCATCACAAATTATGAGGTGGATACGAGTAATGAAATGTTTATAGGTATGCTAGTTATTCATTTAAGAATAGTGGAGATTCTTTTTTATTATTGTTTTATGAATTATTTAATATCACACAACTTTAGTAGAACTATTCAAACACTACCTCGAAATATAGAAGATGAGTTTTTAGTGAAGATGGATAATGGGTAAATTATTACATCCAATGTATATAATCCATACCATATCCATATTTGTGGTCTAATCATCCTATAGAGCAATCTAATACTCCATTTATTGTAATTAAATGTAATAATGTGTATATATTAGATTTCCCTGTATAGGATAAACATAAAGTGACAATTTAAGTTAATCACTCTTCATATCATGATTCTCCATACAATTCTATAAAATTTAATGGAGTAGGATAAATCTACAATGGAAGAATCATGTCAATCATGGGTATTATTGCCTTATGATCAACTGTATATTTATCAAATGGTTGGGACTAAGGAAAATATAATCCTCAAAGACATGAACATTTTTTGGTAATATACCAATGTGTTTCCCAAAGAACTGTATAGTATACCACCAAGGCATGAGGTTTAATTTTCAATCAGGATTATACATGAAGATTTTCAAAAATCTAAGACTATATATATAATATCCATTGTTGAAATCAAATAGCTAAATAAGAAACTATAGGATAATTTTAATAAATGGTTGATACACCCAAGTACATCATTGTGAAGCGAACCAGTCCTATAAAGAAAAAATATTGGTAAATGTACCTATATATTTATTATTGTTAGCTAAATAATATCACAACAATGAAAAATTATCAACATACATGGATTGATAATATATTAAATTATATACATTGACCAAAATACCTCTCTATAGTGGATATTGAGTCAAGATATCTTGAAGTAAAGTGACAGAGGAAGATATTCCCCATATCGATTTTCATATAATGTATAGGCACTATCAGTTCTTAGTTTTAACATTTGGACTCACTAATGCTAAAATAATCATCAATGATCTAATGAGATGAGTCTTTATGGATTACTAAAAAAAATTGAATTATTTTTAGACAACAATATTATCTACTATAAATCAAGTAATGAGAAGAATTTAAAATATTCACTAAATAATTTTCAAAGGTAAAGTTATTTACAAAATACAGTAAATGTGATTTCTTGATGGAGAAAGTACATATCCTTGGGAATTTTATCACCATAAAATGGATATATATGGATCATTCAAAATAGAATAAATCAAGGATTACTCATACCAAAATCGATGAATAAAATCCATAGTTTCCTTGGCATAGTTTTGTACCAGAATCCATTTAATATAAACTTTTCAATATTGTCAAGCCAACAAACCAAACAAACTCCCAAGGGGTTAAAGGAATGATAAATGTGAATAAATATTTAAATATATTAATAACAGGCTAATCATTTCACATTTACTCACATTACCCACTTATTTTGAAGAATTGTGATCTATGGTTTCTCATCCAAAAAAGACTTCAATTATGTACTTATTCATGGATAAAAAGTGATATCCAATACCATGATAAAATTAATGTTATATGAGATGAACTATCCAAAACATGGCCTAGAATCATCTTTAGTTATCTTCACAATGATGATTTGGTGACATTGTCCCTATGAAGAGAAGTGTTACAAATATATAGATCATAAATGTTTCAAGAATATATTATCACAAATAGAAACCAATATGAACCAACAATTGTGTTTAGAATTGGTCAATGACTATGATTTTTCAATCCATTAACATCTTAAGAGGTTGAAAAAAGTGAAATATACTCTATGTAGAAAGTATTTGGAAACCCGATCCATGATGAATATTACAAGGTATCTAATATTTATGGAAATGAAAAGGATGGACATGAAAAAAAATAGATCTTTAAACTACCAAGATCAAATAAAAAATCACTCTTATATTCTTGAGATGATAAAGGAGGCCCAAAATGATGAAGTAATATAGGAGAAGGTAGTGAAGATATCATAGTTCAATTTTTTAGATGGGGTTATAAGGATTCAAACATGTAAATGTGTCTTATCAATGCCAGAACTGAAGAGGGAATTACTAGATGATGAATATAGATCAACCTTCATTCATTATCTATGAATGAAAAATATGTATAAATATTTTAGGAAGAACATCTTTTGGGATATCATGAGGAGAGACATTAAAAAATATGTATCTTGGTTCTTGGTATTCCAATAATTCACAGATAAATGATATAAGTTGAATAGAATTATACAACCATTTCTAACATAGGTATAGAAATGAGAAAACATAACCAAGTATTTTTCATAGGACTACCCAGGACATCTAACAAAAATAATTCCATCAGGGTGGTGATTGATTATCATGAGAAGTCACTACTTCTCATCTCTATCAAGTAATAGTAATATCATGAGAAACTCACCTTGATATACATAGTATATTTGGTAAGACTAAATGGAATTCCACTCTCAGTTGTATCTAATACATATCTAAGGTTAACCTAGATGTTTTGGAGAGTCCTTCAATAAGAATTGGATTTGTAGATGAGCTACCACACTTTCTACCACATTCTGATGGACGTTCATTTATAAATAAATTGTTGGGATATCATGATGCTAGAGTTGGAGTTCCTGTTCTTGTTTAAAGATTATTGACAGACTTTGGCCCACCTGGATTTCATAGCTCGGACGGTTTGGGACTGGTTTTCTGGAATGCTGGGTGGGATATTCTTGTTGGAGTGTGTTTGGTTGGTTCTTGTCAGCCTAGGTTGTTTAATTATTCATTCTTGTGGGCTGTATTTTGGTTTTTGCTGGTGTAGGCTTACTACACCTCGTGTGTACTTTGACCCTTTTTTTTAATAAAATTCTCTTGGCATGGATTGGGAAACCAATCCATGTCACCTTTTTAAAAAAAATCAATGAAAGTATGAAGAATATTATGAGATAATTTCAATATATTTCCTTGTATTTGTGGATAAAAACCATTCACAAGTGGATTTCTCGTATAACAATAGTTACATTCTAGAATTAAAATAACATATTATGAGTAGATTTATGGGTTGAGGTGTCAGAATCCAATATACTGGGATGAATTTTGAGAGTGGAAGATGATGGTACATGATGTTATATAAGAGATGATTGAGAAGGATCAACCCATTCATCATAATATGAAATATTCTCAATAATGATATAAAATCTATGTAGAAAATCATTAATGAAACATTAGAGTTATTATTAAAGATAAATTTTTACTTCATAAATCAATTTTTTTGAAATTAATATGGTTTATTACTATGGTTTAGGATGAAGGTAAATATTATTCCCGAATACATCATCCTTGTAAAGGTCGTCAATCACATCAGAGTGGTGTCCAATCAACTAGAACTCCCACCTAACATGAATGATGGACATGATGTGTTCCATGTACCCATCTTGAATAAGTGCATTCCAAACCCCTCACATGTACTTAAAACAAAGGTGGTACAATTAGAAAATTATAATTTATATGAATATTAGTTGGTTATGATCTTATATTGATGAGAAAAAGTTATATGAAAAAAGACAACTCACATGTTCAAAGTGTTATAGAGGAACCATATGTTTGAGGAAGCAACATGGGAACCAGAAGAGGTGATGAAATAGAATTACCCTAATCTATTTTAGGGTATGAAATATAATTTAGAGATATTATTTTATATAGATTTGAATAATGTAAAAAATTTATTTTTCATAAATATAATTCCAATTTTTAATAAATAAACGTCTTATTACATAATGTATTTATAGAAAAAAAATTCACTACTTTATTTATTATAGACCACTATATGTTATACCATGAAAATTTTGAAATATATTTAAACATCATAATTTTTGATAATATAGATATTTTATAGTGGCCATATGTTAACTATATACTAAGGGGTGTGATAAATCGCATTGACTAAAAAAGGTAACAATGACCTCAACCACTGGGATTGTAAACTATGAAGGCTATTTATTTGAGGTTCTAAGGGAGGTAATATCATAGAAATTTTTTCCTAACAACTCCAAATCTGATATTCAATAGCTAAATCATGAGACAAATAATTTATGGTGGAATTTGACGATAATTATGATCATAACTCAAACAATGTTCTTCAAACAACCGCAAGAGAGTGTCCCATCACACACTATAATATTAGGGCATGCACTGGTGTAATTATGGGTTATATGTCTCAACCATTATAGTATGATTTTAGAGATTTTTTTTATTTTTAATAAAATATTGATTATATATATTCTTTTTATAGTTACTTTATAAATTATTAAATAACGAGTCTGATAAAATGTTTATTTTAATATGATAAAGCTTAAATTGTATTTTGTGGAATATATAGTTTAACTCAAGACACCCTTCTTGATAAATCTAGGATTTTTAAATATTTTTTATTTTAATAAATAATTATTATTAGATAAAATTTAATAAAATAAAATAATAATTTAATTTAATGAAGTATAAATTATTTTTTATATGGGTTAAAAAATTATTATTTTCAAAAAAGCCCAAAATTTCAATAAATTGGTGTTTTTTATTTGAAAGAGTAAATTTTCATATTTGAATAATTATTTATATAAAATAAATTTTATTTTTTAAATAATCACATGTAAATTATCAAACAATGTATTTTTCATATTTTTCATAGAATCAATTTTTTTGGTAAAGATTAAAAACTGTATAATTATATAGTATGTATTATGATATAATGAAAGGGAAATATTGATGAAGTACTTTAAAGATTTTCCACAATCGAAACTATGTTTTTTCTTTAAAATAATATTTATTTTAAGTGATTTTATTTATTTTATAAACCATTAATGAATCCAACAAAAGCAATAATATATTTTAATGTTTTGAAATTAATTAACGATAAATATTAATCACATCCATGTCATAAATGGAATTAATATAAATAGTATAGTTATTATTACTATAAAATAACTAAACCCATCCCTTTCTTGTAGAAACCATGTTATGTAATATCATATGATTTGGGTATTAGATTAATTTATTATCGAGAAACCAAAACAGATGTTTAGAAATTAATAAAGAATCCCACTCTCTTTTTCTATAAAAACCCACCCAACCTCCCCCTTACCCTCCATTAATTACCCTTGGATAATAAATTTACTATTAACTTCACTATATAGATCCCTCCCAATGTTCCCCTAGTATATTAAGATGACCCTCTAATGATTATAGAAGTTCCCACTTATTGTATGGGATCATCTCTATCTCTTCTTTATTCAGGAACCTGTTTATATTTTTCCTTTTCATTTTCAATTTTTCATATTGGTATACATTTTCACACATACCATTTACTATCCTTAATATTTACATGTAATTGGATACCCCTTTCCCTCTCATTAATTCCTTCATTTAATCTTTATATAAACCTATTTTTTTGAAGAAATTATTCATTGATTTTCCAAGAAAAAAATATTTGTGTTGGGAATTCCCACACCTATTATCGCTCTACAAAATTCACCAAGATTCTCATATTCTTCACTAATTGTTGAATTCAAAGCATTTAACGAAAAATACTTATTCATGGGAATAAATTTGATGAAATTAATTATTATGTTGTATAATCTTTCTATCAAACATAAATATGCACGTGATATGAATGTGACAGTTGAGCCTAAAATTATATAGACCTATAAAGTTATGGGAATATTTTTATATCCAGATATTTAGTGTATAGTGCATAGAAGGATATCTAAATAACATTATGTTATATTCCAGTTGTGTTTACCCAAGGAAAATGCATATGATGTCATATTTTTTGTTTTTTACACATTCATATGTTCCCTTTATTCACCTTCATATATAATTCACTGATAATCATGTTTTTGATTATCACCCCCTTTTGATAACTTGATATTCTAGTTGACTCAAATTTACTTCTTTACCTTATTAAATTATTTGATTATTCCTTTTCTAGGATTTATAGCTCACCATTCATTCTTTATGCCCTTAGTTTATCTTATGATGTTTTAGGAGTTCCATGTAATATAAGGGAATGTTTTAGTGTTTCTAAATAATGATGATGTACCCTTATTTTATGTTATTTTCTCAGGAACCTAAATTCAAAAATACACTAGGCCTCCTAAAAGTATGTGGCTGCATTATATTAAACTTTAGGTAATAAATAATGAAATAAAGTGCATGAATGTTATGGGTTATCATAGTTATAAACCCTAGGTGAGTCTATATCAAAACCATTACCACCTATAGTACCAATATAGATATTTATTTCTTGTAAAACAAAATTCAATTATTTTCCTTAATGTTAGACATTATCCACTACAAAATATCATCATATGGGTCCTCACTAAATATTTATCATCCACGTTTCCTAAGGTATCTGAACCTTTCTCTGATACACACTGTATCACACATAATTTTCATGCGTAGATATTTTATCTTATTAGATGAATATTCATTATAGAACATGAGAATCCATGCTAGAATCTTATAGGTCTAGTTCCTTTGTAAAACTGGATAAATAAAAAATTGACTATTAAGGAAACAACATTATCTCACACTAATTTATTCATAACTCTCACCCAACATAGACATATCATATGCAATACCTTTATTTAAAACCTGGGGGAAGGAAACATAATAAAGGGTGATCATAGAAGCTCACAATTTGTAACCATGGGAGTTATCAATGACCACGTAAAAAAATCATGATCATTAGAGTATGGGATATAGGATCAATATAATGATGTAGATGCTCAATATACAAGAGGGGGGTGAGTTGTACACTTTAGAAATTTTCTTAAACAAGGAATGATCTAAGTTTATCAAAGTAAAACTAAGAAAATTCACAACACCTCTAACACCAATATAAATATTGGGACAAATTATGAAGTTACAAACTTTTAGTTCTATACACTTTCTTAAATCTGGAAAGTGATTCTGAAAAACCGGTTCCAGAAATATGGATCCGGAGAGTGAAACTTAACCAAAGTTTACAATATGAGATTATACCTTAAAGCGTATAGAATCTAACTGAATCAGAGTACACAAGTGTAAGGAAGAGTTTATTTTATCTGCCCATAGGTAAGATAATGTTTACACTTTGAACTTAGAAGACCTAAGGAGCCAAGACATGCCTTTTCTAAGTGTAATGGAAGATCATTCTTGGTTATTGCATAGAAGACTATGTCACTGTAACCTTAAGAACTTATGTAAGCTCTCTAATAAAGGTTTAGTTAAGGATCTACCAGAGCTTATATTTGATTCTTCTAAAGTTTGGGATCCTTGTCAATATGGCAAGAAATATAAATCTAGTTTTAAATCAATCTGTGAGGTCTCAACAACTGATGCATTACAGTTAGTTCACATGGATCTTTTTGGTCCAACACAAACTGGAAGCATTGGAGGAAAATACTATGTGATTGTTCTAGTTGGTGATTACACTAGATTTACATGGGTCTATTTTCTAGCAAATAAGTCTGAAGCTTTTTCTTATTTCAAATTTTTTGGAGCCCAAGTAAAAAAATGAGAAAAACCTTCCACTGAAAACTATTCATAGTGTTCATGGAGGAGAATTTCAAAATTCTTATTTTGAAACTTTTTGTAGTAGAAAAGGTATTACTCATAACTTTTCATCACCTAGGACTCCTCAACAAAATGGTGTAGTTGAAAGAAGAAATATAATTCTTCAAGAGATAACTAGAAGCATGTTTAGTGAATATTCTATAGCTAGACATTTCTGGGATGAAGCTGTAAGTACTACTTGTTATACTATAAATCGAGTTTTAATTAGACCTTTTCTTAATAAAACTATTTATGAGTTATGAATTGGTAGAAAACCTAGACTTTCATACTTAAAGGTTTTTGGTTTCAAAGTATTCATCCTGAATACTAAAGATAATGTACACAAATTCACCCCAAAATCTGATGATGGAATTTTCTTAGGCTAATCCACAACTTCTAAGGCTTATAAAGTTTTCAATAAAAACACTTGTAATGTTGTGGAAATAGTACATGTAAAATTTTATGAGTCTAGCCCTTTTGTTTTTAAACCATCCCAACCTACATCCTTGGATGTGTTTTCAAACACTAATTATGAACCTTTGATAGAAGATCCTTCTGATAAGGAAAATGTTCAAGAAAATATTTCTGAAACATTTACCCCAGAAGACTTTCTACCCTATGTTGATGAACTTTTTTTACAAAACCCAGGTCAGGTGTTTCTTAATAATCATTCCAGTGATAATATCATTGGTGATGTAAATCAACCTGTAAGGACTAGAAGTTCCTTGAGGAATGAAGTAGAAGATCTAGCATTTATTTCCCAATTAGAACCAAAAAGCACTGATGAAGCTTTAGGTGATGAATATTGGATCAAATCCATGCAATATGAGATAAATAAATTTGAAAGGAATAAAGTATGGACCTTGGTTGAAAGACCTAAAAAAACTTCTATTATTGGAGTAAAATGGGTCTTCAAAAATAAGTGTGATGAAAATGGAGTTATTGTTAGAAATAATGCTAGACTAGTTGCTAAAGGCTATAATCAACAAGAAGGAATAGACTATGAAGAAACCTATGCTCCAGTATCTAGACTTGAATCTATTCATATCTTACTTGCCTTTGCAGCATTCTTCAATTTTAAACTTTTTCAGATGGATGTGAAATGTGCTTTTCTTAATGGTTACGTCCAAGAGGAAGTTTTTGTTGAACAACCTCTTGGATTTGAAGACACAAAACATCCTACTCATGTTTTTAGAAATACCAAATCTTTATATGGACTTAAAAAAGCCCCTCGAGCCTTGTATGATAGACTAACATGATTTTTGCTTCAAAATAACTATGGTAAGGGAAATACAGATCCAACCCTTTTTATAAAGAAATACAAGAAAAGTTTTTTGATTGTTCAAATATATATTGATACCATCATATTTTTTTCAACTCAACAATCATTAACTAATTCATTTGAAAATATAATGAAATATGAGTTTGAAATGAGTATGATGGGTGAGTTAACATTTTTCCTTGGTTTTCAAATTTCTCAAAAACCAGAAGGAACCTATATATCTCAACATAAGTATATTAAAGATCTTCTTAAAAAGTATGGACATGAAAAAACTAAAAGTATAAGTATTCCCATTGGTACCTCAAACACACTTGATATTGATGAAGCCAGGAAACCAGTGGATCAAACATCTTTTAGACTTATGATAGGAAGCCTACTATACTTGACAGCTGGTCGTCCAGACATAATGTTTTCAGTATTCTTATGTGCCAAATATCAATCCAATCCTAAGGAATCTCATTTAAATGAAGTGAAAATAATTTATCGCTACTTAAAGGGAACCATGGATCTAGGATTATTTTATACTTCTGGAAATTATTTTATCCTAAAGAATTTTTCAGATGCTGAATTTGGTGGGTATAGAATGGATAGAAAAAGTACATCCGGAACTTGTCATTTATTAGGAGATTCATTAGTTTCTTTTTCATGGATTAAGAAACAATCAATATCACTTTCCACTACTGAAGCTGAATATGTAGTAGCTGGAAGTTGTTGCGCTCAAGTGTTATGGATGCAACACACACTCACAGATTATTGCTTGTGTTTTACTAAGACTAAAATTTTGTGTGATAACACAAGTGACATTGCCCTTAGTATAAACCCTACACATCACTCCTATTCAAAGAACATAGATATTAGGCATCACTTTCTTAGGGATCACACACAAAAAGGAGATATTATTCTTCAGTTTATCAGAATGCAAGATCAAATTGCTAATATTTTCACAAAATCATTATCTTACGATAGATTTGAATACATTAAAAAGAATTTAGGAATGATAACTGTAAGTTAATCTTCTTCGTTAAACTTCATGTTGAAACAATCTCCTTACAGTAATAAACTCATTTTTATAGGCAGAGTACATTTGTTTGTTAGCTTTTCAAAAAAATTCCTAGTGATATTTTCAAAAAAAATTCGTAATGAGCATTTGAAAATTTTTCATAATGAGAATTTGAAAATTTTTTGTAATGAGATATTGAAAAAAATTTCATAATGAGTTTTTCAAATCTTTCATAATACAATTTTCATACTGAATCTTTCGTAATGGAATTTTTGTTCTGGAACTTTCATAATGAATTTTTTGTACTGGAACTTTCGTAATGAAATTTTTGAACTAAAACTTTTGTAATGAAATTTTCGTACTAAAACTTTCGTAATGAAATATTCGTACTGAACATTCGTAATGAAATTTTCGTACTAAGAATTTTCATAATGAGATTTTCGTACTAAAACTTTTGTACTGAAATTTTCGTACTGGAAATTTCGTAAAGAAATTTTCGTACTGTAACTTTCATAATGAAATTTTCGTACTGGAACTTTCGTAATGAAATTTTCTTACTAGAACTTTCATAAGTAAATTTCTGTACTGGAAATTTCGTAATGAAATTTTCGTACTAGAACTTTCGTAATGAAATTTTCATACTGGAACTTTCATAATGAAATTTTTGTACATGAACTTTCGTAATAAAATTTTCATATTGGAAGTTTCGTAATGAAATTTTCTTACTGGAACATTCGTAATGAAATTTTCATACTGGAACTTTCGTAATGAAATTTTAGTACTGGAACTTTCATAATTAAATTTTCATACTGGAACATTCTTAATGAAATTTTTGTACTAGAACATTCGTAATGAAATTTTCTTACTGGAACTTTCGTAACGAAATTTTTATACTGGAAATTTTGTAATGAAATTTTTGTACTGGAACTTTCGTAATGAAACTTTTGTACTGAAACTTTTGTAATGAAATTTTCGTACAGATAAATTTTGTAATGAAATTTTCGTACTGAGATTTTTCATAATAAAATTTTTCATACTCATTTTTTTCTATTTAGTTTTTCGTAGTAAGATTTTCGTAGTCAAATTTTCCTCAAGAAGAAAATCACCTATTATGAACAATCTTTCTAGCCAATCTGAAAGGTATGATTTCCTTACTTATGTCTTTGTGATCATATTTTACTTGCTGGTATTTTATTACGTGTTTTTAAATTTTTTGGATTCTAGTTTCTTAAATCCGAATGTTTTTCCATATAACCTCAAAAGATCAGAGTCAAGTTTTCCTTGCGGATTGTTTCTCAACCGTCAGATCAAATCTCAATGTTTCTCTACTGAGGCTGAGATTGTTCAATCTCTTCTGAAAGCCACTGAAGTAGCATCCGAAATTTTACCCATTCTGAAATCCTTTTCGGTTGAAGGTTTGCCTGAAACTCTGGGTGAGAAGACTCAAGAAAATTCTAAAAAGAAGAAAGTTGAGAAGGATTAGATGCTGAGAGATCAACATGTTGTGGAACAAATTCAGGAAGTAGAGAGCAGTGGTGGCTCTAATGATGTAATAAAATAAGTTGAATACTATCATGAGAAGGATAGTGCTTCTGAGAAATTTTGACTCTGGACTTCCCAAGCCGGATCCTCAAAAATTCCTACAACTAGAGTTGATGAGAAAGGTGAAGAGGAAGTGAACAAGTATTCTGAGGAAGAAATTCATAATCATGACTTTATACAGCCTGAGGATGTTGAAGCTGCAGTAGAGAAGGAGAAAGTTGATGAAGATGAGATTATTCAACTTTCAGAAAGTGAGAAAGAATATCCTGATAAACAGACCATTCTGAAAGTTCATAAAGGCAAGAAGGTGGTTGTTGACACTCCAACGAATGATATTATAAGAAGGAATGAATCTGGAATATCATCCAAAATGAATTATATATAGTCGTAGGAAGAACCAAATTCAACAAGAATATTAGATTCCGAGTCATTTGTCTTTGGACATGACCTTGTTGAACAGTCCCTAAAGAAGCTGGTGGACATCATTCCGATTTTTCTATCAATAGAATCCAGATTACAGATGATTCATCATAGCATAAATCAAAATTCAGACTCTGTATCCATGGTGATGGATAAGTGTGATAATCATGAGGGTGATCATAAAAACATTCTTATCAATTATGATGCTCATAGATTTTCTTGCAAGAAGATAACCAAGTGGTTTAAGAAAGTTGTTCAAGAGATGGAAGAGCTTGATCAATTCTAAGTAGATGTTGAATATGCTTTTGATGCCGAAGACTCTAAAATCAAGGATCTTACAAATTATTTTGAGAAGAAGTTAACTCTTGAGAAGGGTGTTCGGATGCATGAGGTCAAAGATCTGAATGGGAAGCTGATTTATCTTGTCCAGTACTATAGAGAAGAAAAAGATCTTCAGATTCAGTTGGAAGAAACATATTTAAAGCAATATGAATCTCTTAAAGCTTAGGCAGTGGTTATGGAGGCTCAAGATGCAAGAATCGTTGCATTAGAGAAGAAAGTGGAGGAGGACTACAAAGAAATAAAGAAGCTGAAGACAATTGTCAAAATCATTATGCCCAAGGAAAAAGAAACAAAATAGACCACTCCAATCTTTTGTTGTACTGTTTTCCTTGTCCTAGTTCTTTCCAGTAGTAATGAAATTTTGGTTACTTGTCTTTTGGTTGGTTTCATGTACTAATATTTTAGTTACTTTATTATCTTTTCCATTCCCTCAATTTTTTTTGAAAATCACAAATGGGTAGAAGAAAAAATTACTCAAAAGGGGGAGAATAAAGAATCTAAATGGGAGAAGAAAAATTTCTAAGTAAAGACGAACTATCCCTAAGTAAGGGGGAGCTTGTCTAAGGGGGTGTTTCTCATTATGAATTTTTTTTATTCTTTTGATAATGAAAACCCCATTTTGGAAATCCAGAATACAATCCTTAGAGTTCAAAAGCCTAAGGGGGAGTCAGTTGTATTCACTATCATCCATAAACAAAGGGAGATAAGCTTTAATTACAAAGTCTATAAATTTATTCTAAGCTCTTATATTCAATTTTGTAAGGATGTTTGTACTTTCCAAAAATGGGGATATTTTTGAGTCAATAAGGTTTTCCTTTTGACTTTTCAATTCCTTATTGTTTTGAAAATCACAAACACCTAATCTTTAAGAAAATATGTGTTTACCCATTTTTTACTTCAATAAGGAAATTTACTTCTTTATTGTGTTCATTGTTCATATCAACATTTTTTCTTAAGTATAAAAATCAGATTCATATCTATATTCTCATAATCGTATAATACTTAGATATGAAGAATTCTGTTTCAGGATCCGAATTCTCATTCCAAATTCTGTAATCAATTCTCACAACAAATTCTGATGATGATTTCTCATTATGAATTCTGATGATGAATTCCCATCAAGAATTCTAATACAGAATACTCATTATGAATTCTGATGACAAATTTTCATTATGAATTCTGATAATGAATTCTCATTACGAATTCTGATGACGAATTCTCATTAGGAATTTTGTGATGAATTCGCATTACGAATTCTGATGAAAAATTCTCATTACGAATTCTGTGATGAATTCGCATTACGAATTTTGATGACGAATTCCCATTAGGAATTCTGTGATTAATTCTCATTACAAATTCGGTGATGAATTCTCATTACAAATTTTGTGATGAATTCTCATTTTGAATTCTCTGACGAATTCTCATTGCGAATTTTAGTGTAGAATTCTCATTGCAAATTCTAGTTGTGAATTATGGATATGAACTTTTATGAAATTTGACTCCAAATATAATTTTTGGTTATACTCCGAATATAATTTTTGGTTAGACTCTGAATATAATTTTTAGTTAGACTCTAAACTTTTTACATTCACTCTGATTTGTTAAGATTGTTATAAAACGATGTCATGCTTTCAGTTACACATGTTTTGTTATAAAACGATGTCGTCCATTATATTTTTAACTTACCGTTGGTTGAGTGACACGTGTACAGGTCCCTCCAAAATTTATGGAAAATATGACCGTTGGAGGTGGGAGCCGACCGTTTCTACTGAGCCTATAAATAAGAGCTCATTTGAAAGAGCTAAACAAGAAGTCGATCACTCTAGAGAACACACGTTGTCAAGGTGATTTCTAGAGAGATAATCTTTTCATTCCTTGTGCATGCTGAACTGCTCGTTCAGATTGCTTCGTGCGACTCTGAATGTTGGTGATTACATTTGAGGGCTTACAGGAATATGAAGACAGATGTGCCGACTAACTTGAAGTTTGAGGGCTTCCTTGATGAGGAAGATAGAGGTTCCAAATACCTTGAAGTTTAGGGCTTTCAGGGATAGAAAGACAGAGACTCTGATCTTTGTATCAAGGGCTTACCCGAGTGTGGGTATGATCTAATTTCTTGAAAGTATAAATCAAGGGTCCTTTATCCAAGGTTGTTGGATACCCTTCTCTTTGGGTTAAAAGATTTATATCTTGTTACTTGTTTTGTTACAACTTTATCTTTTCCGCTGCATTTTGTATGTTTAAGAAAGTATAAACATCTTATACTTCATTACACTAGTGTACTCTGATTCAGTTAGATTCTATACGCTTTAAGGTAGAATCTCATATTGTAAACTTAGGTTAAGTTTCATTTTCTGGATCCATGTTTCCGGAAACGGTTTTTCAGAATCAGTTTCCAGATTTAAGCAAGTGTATAGAACTAGATTTTTTTAACTTCATACTTTGTCCCAATATTTATATTGGTGTTAGAGGTCTTGTGAATTTGGTTAGTTTAACTTTTTAAAACTTAGATCTTTCCTTGTTTAAGGAAATTTTTAATGGGTACAATTCACCCCCCCCCCCTCTTGTATATTGAGCATCTCCATCATTATTTCAATCTTACATGGGATCCTAAGAATAACATTTGAAAAACATACTATGTATATAATATTTCATAATATTGAGTCATGGAATAAATATTGGTAGTTCATAAGAAATTAATCATAAAGGAATCGAATAACATTATCCATGATAGCATAATATTTGAATAGGACATAAGCTTGTGGAATATACATATGTACAAAAAAATGTTACTTAGTAGTAATGGATCAATTTTAAGACTATCATAGTGGACTGAGTTAACTCCCCAAACCATCATATTAGTAAAAGTTCACCCCCATCTATTTCATAGTGAACATAGTCCCTTACTAGATATGGTTCACTCCCCATTATATTCCTTATTATCTCATGGGATATCCATATTTATATAATGTATGAAGGGATATATAATTCTTGGACCAGCCATAAAATAATTTTAATCATAAATATGTGTTCTGAAAGATCATAAATAATTCATCATATTATCACCAATGAAAAGGAAATGTGTTTCATAATCATTTAAACACCTAATCATAGAATAATCCACGAAAAAAATAAATTTCATAACTTAATTAAATCATATAAATGAAATGGGATTCATAGAATCCTTCTTAAATAATCATCAACATATTCCATCTAGAGAATGAAATTGGATAGTATCATTGGATCATATGCCCATTAAATTATTGGTAACATCAAATATTTCATCTTAGATGAAAATACCTTTAAAAGATATCTTGGATATTTCTTGGGGAAAATAAACGTTTAGTTTTGGAATAACTTATATAAAATCTAATTTGTTTCAAAATATTAAGGAAACAATTTCATGTGAAAATAACCACAGAAACTTGTAAATCAATCTTCAAAATTTTTAGTGGTAATGATTGCGGGAAATCGCATTCATGTTGTGTACATTAAAACTAATATTTCTTTCACATTTTTTGTAAAAAATACAAAGT
Organism: Viscum album; assembly: GCA_963277665.1. Taxonomy (NCBI): domain Eukaryota; kingdom Viridiplantae; phylum Streptophyta; class Magnoliopsida; order Santalales; family Viscaceae; genus Viscum; species Viscum album. Next base: position 727,733,352 of record OY728166.1, read on the forward strand.
ACCTCCATTAAAAAATACTAATGAAATATTTTAAACCATATTTTCAATACTAATACATGGGTTAAAATGAATTTAAATAATACTAGAATAATATTAAGAAATTATTGGAATAATTTTTGAGAAAACAACGACATGGAAGAAAATGAACATTCATTCTAAGTTATAAATAAAGTCGAATTTCCTTCAAAACATTTTTTCTATATCTTAATTACATAAAGAGAAGAAAATTAAGTGAAAACATGCACTCTCCATAGTTAATCAGTGTAAATTTAAATTAATAATAGTATCAATTGGGAGAATATGAAATTTCATCATTGGAATAATAATCATAAATAATCCTGATAAACAACGAGACACTAACATAAAACCCCTACCTAAATTCAATTTTCATTAAAATTACACTAACATCTAATATAATAAATTTAAATTTATTATAATTCTATACCAGGGTTACATTAATACTTATAATATTATATATGATATATATATAATATTTTGACAATCATTTATTAATAATTACTATTTAAAATAATCATTTTTTGGTGATAACTGTTTGTTTTTTTCATGAGAATTTATGTTGGATTGTTCCAGTCATTGTAATTTCATCATGGTTACATAATAAATATAATGTTAATAATTTATATAAGTATAATATATATTCATTATATATATATATTTATTTATTTACTCATAAATGATAGAGGGACAAAATGAATTATACCGTTCATTGAGATGGTAGGCCACATGTACGCATGGACGTTATTTTTATTTTTCAATGGATGGAAACAAATAAAGGTTAATAACAATTCACCCTTCAATAATTAATTTATTATCATATATACAAATATATTCATTAAATATATCCTTATTACCAACAATGTAATTTTCAAATGAAACACGAATCAAATCACTCTATGGAGGTAGTAGTCTACATATACACATTAGAGACATTATCATTTTCTAAAGGATCAGAAGAAAAGGGATATTGGTCATTACATTATCAAAATGAAAAATAAACCTATAGAATATAGTGAATTATTAATTTTATATTATATACCTAAAATTTTGAGGAAGTATAAGAATAAATAAAATTGATAATTCTTTCTTAAAAGTTATACATCTTCATTGAGAGTCCTCTTTTGGATTACACATTATTCCATGAAGGGATGGTATTTTTCTAGGACCTAATGATCTAGTATATTTTTATGGAATAGAGGAAGTTATTTTGGTTGATAATGGAAAATATATATAAGGCTCAATAGGTGTGCAGAAGATATTATCAAAGGTTCCCTTTTATATGTTAGGGGAGTGGCACTCTTGGAATTACTTAAAGTATTAAATTAATATTAATTAATTTCCATTGACAAAATGGTTAAAATTTGATATAATTGGAATCTAGGATATCGATAAGTCTAAAAAATATCATCTTGTATAATTTGTACATATTGTTTTTATTTTTTCACCAATATCATTTTGATTAAATCCCCATTCACCCTTTTAAAAATTATCTAAAAATAATGTTTTTTTCTATTTTAGGTTCATTGATGTTACCAAAAAAAGGAAAGTGACCAATAAATGGAAAATTATTGATATTTTAAACCATATACCCTTCAGATGACCTCATATAATATTTTAATTTCTTTTTACAAATTTAATAAAATATTATTTGTTATAGAATATCATCAATTTCATTTTTGAAACTATTAATTTAATTAGATTTTTAAAACATATTGACAATAATGGAATTCACAAAAAACATTTAAATTATCCTCAAATGAAATATTTATCTACAATTTTTTGTGATATAATAATTCTTCAAAATTATATTACTTTTTAAAATTTTAAAATTTGTCATTTTATTTTTTAATTAGTTGAATAAACATTGTGTTAACATTGTGTATGCATTTAAGGTAATTATTCAATCACAATAAAAATTATTAATATGATAAAGAATTTATTTTTATTTAAAATAAATGAATAGAATCCAAATTATTCTATTTTTTTATGTAAAATTTATAGAGATATTAAAGTCAAGATAATAATATTTTATGTTAATTCTTTTCTTAAATTAATATAAAGGTAATAATCAAAGAAATATATCAAAAATTAACCATAAATACTATATTTTAAAGAAACAAATGAATTATACTCATAAATTAGGATAAAAATAATTGTTAGAGAAATTTGAAATTCCTATCCTAAATCTTGAACCTATTTTTATCGGTTTTACCCTTACTGAGGTGACAAATATTTACTATGATAACTATTCATATTGATAATAAAAAAAAATTAAAGAGAACTATTTAGAAAATTAAATCCTCATAATTCCAAAGTGGATTCAATTTTTCAAGATTCAATTTATATAAGTTTATGAAATTTATTTTAAAATGTGTTTGAAAAACTCTATGAAAACTAGGTTTTAGATAAAAATATATTTTTTTGTAGAAGAGATGATATATATTGTTATGTCATGATAGAAAAATTTATATCAATGTTTAATTTTTGTATTAAAAATATAATATATAAATTTCATTTAAATAATTCTCAACTATTAATTATTTTAATTTATTATGATAAATATAAATTTGGTGCATTTAAAAAATTTTATGAAAAAACATCACTTTTACTTTCAAATGTTATTTATTTAATTTATACTAAATTTATATCCAAAAAATTTGTTATAAAACATAATGTTTTAGTAATCCATATATTATTATACATACCTTCAAATTTAATGTCTTGGTTATATGTTTCAAATTAAATAACAATATTTCAACAGTATATCATGGTTTGATTAATCTAAGTCTTTTTTGTATCGTATGATATAATATAAATTTAATTATATATATATATACATATAATAAAATAACAGAGTTTCACACTCATTATGTGAAACCAAATTCATTTCATGAGGCTTCACTAGGAATAGTTTTCCCATGCCTCAAATTGTTTTCATGAGGAATAATGACATTGTTTATAATTCATATTTATCTTTCACGCTGTGAAGCTCAACTCAAATTGTGAATAAATAGAGGATTATTTTAGTTGTTCTTGAAAAAACAGTTTCATGGAGTGACATGTAAATTCATGTCATTAAATGGTTGATAAGGTAGTAAACACTTTTAGTTATTGTGGTAAAAAAACATGTTTCTGATCTTCTATGGCTTTATCACCCCCAAAAAATTCCAAAAGGATCCCAATCCTCTAAAACCCTTTCAATGGAGTCCCTAGAAATCATGGAAGATCAAATTTGCTACCAAATATTATATATGATTGAGTAAATACCTATGTTATAGCTATCCCATAATCCTCTCAATGAACCACTCACATTTCATATTTTCTCCAAGGATCCCACTATTTTAATCAAATCACCCATAAAATAATATAATCCTCCTTATAAGAGATTTTGAGTAGTTTTGTAAGTGATTTCAAAAATTCAAACAACTCTATTCTCACCACACTATCTAATGGGATCCCACTCAAAATAATGTGTGGTATTGATTCTGTGTCATCGAAAATGTTTAATATGGTTCTCACGAACCACAATTGTGATAGAATAGTTTCTATATCACTGGTAAGATAAAATAATTAATATTATAATCCTGTCAATTTGGGGGCTAGAGATATAGGACTCTGTAGGGTCCCGAAAAATCCGCAAAGGAGATTCTACCCAAAACCCCTAAAATAAATGGGGAAAAGAATGAGAAAATTCAAGGAAGGGACACTAGTAGGACCAGTATGCGGACCGGTCCCATGAAAATACAACGTGGCCAGGCCCTGCGAAGCACCCCCTCCGCGAACCTTCATCGTTCGTGAAATGGAGGCGGAGATCCTTTGCGGTCACGAGGCAGAATAGGCGCCAATCCGGTTCGCCGTCATGAACCTCCCCAACCACGGACCACGTCAACCGGTTCAATCTACATCCACTATCATTCACGGAATGGAGGCAGAACCCTTCGTGGCTGCGAAGCACTCCCAAGTTCGGTTCGCGGGGGGGGGGGGGGAGAAGTGTTCAATACCCAGCACGAATTACGGATTGACCGAGTCAGCTGTAAACAGGTTATTTGGTCATGGGCCTCTGCAAAAGGTGTTGTGTGATCGTAGATACATCTCTTTCCCCAATATATAAAAGTAGATCGAGGGGGAAAGGAGAGGGGATTCGTAGATTTGGGATTCGGATGATTCGAAGGTGGAAGAAGAGGAGAGCGATCAGACTCTGGTGGAAGGATTTCTAAAGAAGGCTTCGGATTTCGCAAATAGTGAAGTTCTAGTTCGCGAACCAGAGCAGGTATAAACCTAGGAACGAACTAATAAGCAACCGAAAATTCATAATAATTTGGTGAACCGGAACTCAAAATAACATAAAAATAGAAAACCGAGAACTATATCCCCTCCCTGGATGCACTCCCCGCGGACCAGGGAGCTTATGCCTCTTTTCTGATCCATCGCACCATGTAGCACCCTCTTACGCGGGCAAAGCCTCGACCAATGAACCCCTGATTAGTGCCGCCCTTGGCCGTGGATGCTCGCGTGGAACCCTTCGCGTACCCCCCTGGTACGCAGGCCGAACCCAAAGCCGCGAACCACCCTGGTTCGCGGGATGCTCTCCATACCACGAACCACCCTGGTTCACAGGATGCCAATCAGTCCGCGGACCCTCCTGGTTCGAAGACGGCCTCTTAGTCCGCGGACCACCCTGGTTTGCTGACAGCCCCTCCAGCCACACAGCACTTCCCTACGCGAAGGGCGCCAAAACCATCAGAGTTCCCATTCCCAATCCATATAGAATACCTCCAATCCAGCCTGATCCCCTATGACTCCTTCATGGGTCTACTCATCGGCCCTGAGCCGAGGCCTCCACCAGAGCCACCAGATCTGTGCGGTGTAACCTTCAGGCACATCAGCGCACCATTTTGAGTTCACATACCCATGGTAAACAAGGGAAAAGGGGTTTCCCTGACCCTTGAGCAGATTCCCGAAGCATTCCTAGGTTCACATTCCCATGGTAATGTGGAGTATGATCTCGCGAATCCCCTTTTCCCCTCCACTTATTATGGGCTCCTCAGGGGTAGTAAAATACCCATCATAAGGGAGCCCTCACGTGGAGTAGGAGAGAAGATAGGAACAAGAGCACCCCTTTCCATATCTCGCTGCGCTTTGTCGCATGGGCCTCCTCAGAGTGTAATCCCCAATCCATCACCCTGGGAATCCACCTAGGAGAAATACTCGACCTTATGTTCCACCCCCATGTGTAAGCCCCACTCCACTTCTCACGGACGCACCTTTCGCGACGTGATCGTCTGGTCCCTGCTGCCTCTTGTTTCTCACACTGAGCATGACTCACGTGGGCTTAGAGTAACCATCGACCAGGACATTCTCTTATGGGCCTCCTCAGAGTGTAAGCCCCAATCCGTCATTCCAGACCTCCTCAGAGAATAAGTCCCAAGCCCATGCGAACTACGAGGACGTTGATTCCCTACCAGAGGGATACGTAGGAAGCCTCCATGTGGTTCATGACCAATCACCAACGGACCACTGGGTCCACCTTCACATCAGTTCTCCAATGCTCTCCATGCGAACAATGTGGACTTTGATCTCCGTCCCCTAGGCAGGGTACATAGGAATCCTCCGTCAGGTTCAAGCCTAACCAACGGTCGATCCGACTATCTTCACATCGGTTCACCGCGTCACTCCTAGTGCTTCCTCAAGCGAGTTCTGAATCTTCAGGGTCATCAATCCTATGAGGGATGGTAATCCTTGGGCAGAAATGATTCTGAACCCCCGCATCCAGTTGAATATTTCCCACCAAGGTTAAATCTATGGATACTATGTTTGGGTATAAACCAAAGATTCGTGAACATATGAATATGTCTTAAATCTATAAGAGAGTCTCAGAACATGCAATAATTCCCCACCAAAAAGGGTGCGATGAGCCTGACTTCCCATCCTCTCGAACAATGTGAGTTCTTAAGCATCACTGGTAAGACCATCCGACGAACGCCTGCCTTTGGAAAGCAGGTCCATCGATCATCGAATACAGAGCCATTGGTCATTTTAAGGCCGAAAACCAAAACAAAACAAAAAATGCTAAACCCAACGTGAATCTTTAACCAAGAATGAAGGATTAAACTTAATCCCACCATGTGCCCTCTTTTACTCACAAGGAGGGCCAAGCAAGGTCATTAATTATGCATGGGATCATGAGATGCTACTTTGATGGGTTTTCTACTTGTATTTTCTAAAAAAAATTACAGGTACTACCTTCAGAACTCCCTTCGATCCAATGGCATCGCAAAGGAACTCACAAGTGTTTGCTTCCAACATCGCAAGGACCGAACATCCTCACCTACGGAGGACCCCATCACCCACCCAGTTTCTTCAACAATGGGTCTCAGATGCGCTGATCCGATAGTACCACGTGAACGGTACTCTCCCAACGGTGGAGGCAGCCATGCACGCCCTCCAATCCACCAGAACTCACTGGTCGCCTGCCCAGTAGTGGCCGTAAAGGTAGATCTAGATAGACCATGTTGTTGTCTCCAACCGTTTCGGGATTCTATCCCCAGAACGGGACAATGCGTAGCTCCCTTATCTTAGGGAGGCGGATGACGTCGACACTGAGGACTTCATCCCCATCGAATGGGGGTTCTGCTCCAAGGCCCCCACCAGGAGACGTCGTCGCGGTCACACCACGATCCAACATCCTCACACAGATGAGGATGTCTCCCCGAGGATTCAGGCCCATGCTCCCTGAGCTCCGGCCCCTCAGACCACCCGACGAGGGTGGCAGACGTACAATCGGGGAGCAGTCATCACCCTGGTCCCTGAGGATGAGCTCCACTTCCCAGCCACAAAGACGTACCACGAACAGGAACCTACACATATTCTCTCCTCCCGAGCCCTCCATCCAGACATGGAGGCATCATACGAGCTGGCTCGCATCCCCGCCAAGCTCCATCAAGCCCGTCGCTCACACAGGACGACACTTACCAGGCAGGCACCTCTCCCTACCCAGGGTCGTGAAGCCAAAAAACCTGACGTGGTGGTGACCCAGAACCTGCAGGACCAGCTCCTAGCAGTTGCTTCTAATGCCCGCCATCCTGATATGGTGGCGATCAACAAAGCCCTCCACCCAGATGTTTTGGAAAATCATAGGCGAACACATCTCCCCGCCAACAAAGGCCACCGACTCGATGCGGGGGGAAACCAATATATGTAGGGCCAACTCCCTGCAGAGGCAAGAAAAGTTTTCCACCCTGATGTGGTGGCGAATGGAGAGATAAATCGGCGTATCCCGGTACAGGGGAAGATTCCTTCACCTACCCCGACACAAGAGAATTTTCAGTACCCACTGACCACCGGGGGACCAGAGCAGGATATTCCTACTCTGATACCGGAATGGGCCTTCATACCCATTCCGGCCAAATATGACTCTCTACATATACTGGAAATGATGGAGGAGTAGGTATCAATTCGAGATCATATCTTGCAGACTTTACAGAATGTAATTGCATCAGCGGAAACAACAAGGACTCGGGCCCGTGAGCCTGTCTCCCCAATTGAGGTGACTCATCTAGGAGATGAGATAGCCTCCTCGGAGCAGATCTGCATCCCTACTTCAGCCCAGGAGGGTCGCTGGACATATTCCGCTATGCAAGGGCAACCGGATCGAGAAGATTCACTCGTTCCAACTGGGGGACACCCGTCCATCACGGTGGATACTCCAGAGCAGGCATATATCCCTACAAAAAGTCAAGATTTTTGTTAGTGTATCCTGGAAGCATCACGGGACCCAATTAGATAGGGACCCAGAGGAGGTGAAGGTCGTTTTCAACAGCATACGGTCCCCGCTACCCGCAAAAGAGCGCCCCGAATGCGTCGAAGGCAGCTGGAAAATAAAGAGGGAGTTCATTACTATGATATACTTAAAGCTGGGGTTCCCAACTCCGCTAATCATACATTAAAGGCTCATAACCCTGCCCACCCATTACCATATTATGGAAGTGGCAGTAGCAGTTGTGAAGGTCCTCCCGCAATGCCACTACCAGCAGATATGAATGTCCTCCCCAGAGCACCTGTGGGGGCTTCCCCTGTGGGCATATGATGATCGATCACGAGAGCTCCTCTTTTGATGCGAGTCACGGAAGCCCTCCACGTGACCAGAAGATTGAGCAATAAGAAGGTCCTCCACTTGATGTGGTCCATCCTGAAGGTCCTCCCCAGGGTATACACTGCAATCACTCTCCATGCAGTGGGACCACATATTATGATAGTAGTCCTCGCTATCATAGTCGCAACAACAGAGGCCCTCCCCGCAGTGACGTCTCATCATGACAAGAAGGCCATCCCCTTGTCGTGTCCTACCCTGAAAGTCCTCCATAGAGGTTACTCTACAATAGAACTCCATGCATCCAGGCATTAGATCACGGTGGTAGTCCTCGCCACCCTTATAATGGCGGTCCTCCCCGTAGAGACGTCAGGAAATGAGAAGGCCCTCCCCTCATTGAGGTACATTCTGGAGGCCTTCCCCAGGATGTATCCCATAGATCTTTTCCCTGTGGCAGCAGTAATGGTATTCCTTGCCATTGCCGCAGCTGTGATGGTAGTCCTCGCCACCACGGCCGCCATTGCGAAGGTCCTCCCCGCATTGGCCCCGAGCAACAAGAATGTCCTCCCCTTGTCGCCCTATGTCCTCAAGGTCCTCCCCAGGATGCACATCGAACGTCAATCCATAATGTTCATCCTCACCATGATGGAAGTTGTTGCGAAGGTCCTTCCCGTAATGATGCCAGGCAGCCAGAAGGTCCTCCCCTTGCTACGACATGCCATGGAGGTCCTCCCCAGGGTGTGCACTACAAAAGTCCTCTATGCGGTGAAGTATCAAGAAGTAATGGTAGTCCTCGCCATTACGGCCATCATTGAAGAGGTCCTGCCTGTGATGACATATTATATTGACAGGAAGGTCCTCCTCCTTCCGAATCAAGCACCGAAAGGCCCTCATATTCCGAGGCACTCAGAAGGACGGGATCAAGCATGTCAGATTCTCAGTTAGTCGCCGATGACATCCTTCTACAATCAGGAGATGGTCCAGGGCCACCATCATCTTATGAACCACCTCGGAACCGCCCACATGACAATTCAATACCTACCGGTCCCACTGCCTCCAACCACATCGGTAGCGAGCATCTCAGTTGGGCCGACCAGGTAGAGGAGTCACTAGCGGAGGATTATGCCAATATGCTACACCTGAGGAAACGACTAGCTAGAGATGATATACCAGTTATGTTTTGGCCTACGGCCACCTCTCAGTTCGACATACCCAGAGAGTTGTCGAAAGAATGCATGCACGACAACCTCTATAATATATGGACAACCCTCCGCCGATTGAAATCATGCTTCTTGTCCTATGAAGGGTATGCAGATGACGTCAAGATGATAGGAGACCTCCTGCATCACATCGACCTGGAAGCTCTTCCTTCAGCATAGAAACAGCGACCCGAGAGGCATAAAGGAAACATAGAGATAGCCTGCCTCTGTGCGCTGCACCATCTGTGCTGCCTCATCAGTGACGCTCCGACGGGAGTCCATATCAGGGGATGGGGGGAACATGTAGATCTGCATTTCACTCCACTCCCCACCTAGAAGAACCTGTTCGGCGTAGTGTCTTGCAACGTCGTCACATCAAGACGAAAATCGAGTGGTCTCCCTGATCAGGTAAGGCAACACCCCCAGTAGAGTAAGGCCTTGAGTAAGTCCCAAAAGCGTCAGGCTCGACGGGAACAATCCATTCAAGAACTTCGGAATCAGGCCACTGAGACTATACAATAGGCCTCTCTCCTAAGAGAGGCCAATCATCGATCTTTGCCTCCTTTACCAAAAAGGATAGGTTCACAAAAGAACTCAGCATCAAACCCAGTTCACCCCTAAATGGGGGCACGTAAGATCAGGCAGGTAGCGATAGCAGCAGCCACGGCCGCAATCCAGAGTCAACCCCACTCTGCAGGGCTAGGGGCATTTTTAACAACAAATTCCCCCTTAGGACCAATAAAACATGGAAGAGACTCAATGTCGAAGGAACAGATCCAACCCCAACCCTCAGGGATGGGGGAATTATTACCCTCTCAACAACAACCTTTCCAATGAGAATCAGTATTCTCTTGTCTAGGGAGGACAGTCAGAAGAGGTGGTGCTCGTCTATCCCGTCATTTGAATCACCATATCCTCCGAGAGGAAGGCGCACCATAAGGTCGCATCAAAGAACTCTCTGCATCACCCTTCATCAAGAAGTCCGAAGGCAATCCCAGGACACGAAAGGGAAGGCCAGCAGAAGACGCAAAAGATACCATTCCCATTTGTAAGACGACATCCCCTCCACCGTGTGATATGAATTCATCAATTCCATAGAGGCTAACCCCATGGGTGACACTATGGAAAATTCAAATATGGATGGATCGGGAGACGATAGTTTTGGTCAGGCTGTGACTCACAACGAACCACCAGGTGTGCACAACCGGAACCAGAGGGCAGCCCTAAATATGGCCGTCCTTCCTGCCGACCCTCCTCCACATACCCAGTGAGCTTCCAATAGGGATAAGAATAAAGGAACAGATACCCTTAACCTTCCTCCTTCTCTCGACAAGAATGAGCCACTCACGCTCGAAGAGAGATTCTCTCGGCAGGAAGAGGAGATGAAAGAATTACGGCAGCTTAACGCCGAGCTACCCCAGAGGAACCGCCTTATTGAAAGTGCGTCCCAAGAGTAACCACATCAAGCACTCCCAACAGGTGCACCTCAAATGCTAAGGTTTTCCCTTGAAAACGAAGCACAGTCAGGGCTCCTATCCAACGAGGTGCCCGACCTGTCCAATTACCTAAATGTAGATTCAGATGAATACCAAGACTTCCCTTCTCTTAGGAAGCAACCGAAGTGAGAACACCAAAACCCTCCGAAGGTGCCCCAAACGGCACACGCACCCTTGGTTCCAGCTAATCTGGACCCTCAAGCAATGCCTCAGGATACACATGCCCAGGACCAGGACCAACAGGATGTAAACCAGGGTCTCACCAACACCATCGAGGCATTAACAACTCGATTGGAAGCGATGGAAGGTCGACGCACTCCGATACAACCAGAGTGGAAACCATACCCGTATTAGGTGAGTAACACACCACCTCCACCCAATTTTGGGAGCCCTGTATTCACCATCTTCAATGGATCAGGCGATCTAGAGCAGCATTTGATGTACTACGCATCTTATTGAGACCCTATGATGGGAACTCCGGACCAACAAGATGTAGTGAAACTCAGATGCTTCGTATGGACCTTGCAAGGATCCCCCATCGTCTGGTACACGAGTTCGCCATCCCAGTCAATAAAGAGATGGGAAGACCTCCAGCAACAGTTCCTATTCCACTTCAGCTCAACGTTGCCTAAAACAACAGTCATCGATCTCATGAACTGAAAGCAGAGGGAGAACGAGAGGGTCTCAGATTTCATCACCAGATGGAAGGGTCTGACATATTCCCTGAACAGGGCACTTCCTCAAGATGAGATGCTAGTCATTTTCATCGATAATCTCCAAGATGAGTTGTGAACACTACTCATACCAGTGGAGTGCACCACTGGGTTCCACCATCTCTCGGCCACTGCCCCGAGAATTGAGGACTCCTGGCAGTAGACTAATTCCAAGTCCCGAATAGCCTCGTAGGTTCCTACGAAAAGAGCCCCTAGAGCTGAAGCGTCCATTGTCACACTCAAGCTGGCCCCTATGCCTGCTCCACCGCTCAGGCCTCTACCAAATCATCAAGGGCCTCCTGCATATCAGCGGCCTCCTCCGCCTAAACGGGATGATCAGCGAGGACCGAAGAAGAACTAGTTTGAGAAATGACGACAAAAAGTATACTCATTCTGGGATGATCAAGTCCACGGCTACTTCATAGCCGCAATGAACTGCAACTTTCTCCACCCTCCAGAGATGAGGAAACACGAAGAGGTCAGCCGTGATGACAGGCCAAATTACTGTCCATACCATTGGATGTTGGGACACCGTATCCGAGAGTGCTTAGTCTTCAAAGACCTCCTTCAGAGGATGGTAGACTCCGGACAGGTCGAGCTGGGACCACCCCCAGCACATGTGGTATGTATCTCTACCACCAACTCCGATAAAGAGGATGGGTTTCAGAAAGTCACCAGCAAGAAGGGGAAGAAATTTGACAACTAGATGACTCGTAAGACTATCAACCGAGCCCAGGGCATACTCCGAGCTCAACTAAAACCGCCGGTGTAGCCTCCAATAGCCCCTGAAGCAGCATATCCAACGGTATCCACCTCACAAACCTCCACGAGACGGTCATCCGAGCATAATCGAAGAAGGAGGAGGTAATCACAAGAGGAGAAGTCCACGATGGGTCCAATGTTAGTCCTGACCCTGACAGATTTCATGCCCTCGAATCTGGCGCCACGGGCACCGACCCACCAAACAGCACCATCAGGGACAACTCAGCAGGTTGACCTGTCAGAGGATGAAGAGCCAATCTTTGGTTATATTAATGTCATCCATCTTATGGAATAATTCCCTAACGAAGGGTATGGTTATGAACCCGGGTACCCTGCATGAGGAGCCGGGAGGAAGAATCGCAGAGGTAGGGGACACCAAGGGAGGCATAGTCACGGCAAAAAACCAACCCTACGGTTGGACCTCGGCCCAAACCGTTAATATTGTGGAATCCCATGGGGTAGCCCTTCAACGGAATCAGTAGGAGAAAGAATGCCCCTCCACCTCCACAAGCAGCCACTCTGGCCTTTTTGTCCTCTAATACCCACCAGAGGAGGAACAAGTGTCTGGCCGCCTAGTGTGCACAAACAAACCGGACGGGCCAAGTCCTCAAAACGTGGGAGCACCATCGATATCCAACCCCGCGGCCAGTCCCTCCTCGTCAAATGCTCCAACCCCTAAAGCACCCGCTAAGACTCTCCCCCCAACGGAGAAGCGTCGGCCGCTGGAGTAGAAATACGATATTCTTAAGCAGTTGGAATCAGTACCAGCCAAGCTGTCATTCCTTGATTCCCTAAGTCTGTCAGTCGACCTCAGGGAGGTGCTTATAAAAGATTTAATCATCCCTCAAGAGTTTCAAGCCGAGGTAGCTACTGCTAAAATTTACTGAACGGAGACTGACCCCGCTGAATGCAATGTGGTGATTTTCTTCACCGATCAGAATGAAGATGCCATCATGCAAGGACACATCAGACAACTATATGTGTCTGGAACACTAAATCGTATTGAGATCCAGAAAGTCTTTATAGACAATGGATCTGGTGTTAACCTCCTTCCCCTATGGACACTCTGTAAGTTGGGCTACTATGAGGACGACTTAATTCCCTCGGCCACAACCTTGTTGGGTTACGACAAGAGTGAGCAGAATCCAATGGGACAAATCAAACTAAAGACTCATTTTGGTAACCTGGTAGCCTACATGGAATTCCTGGTGGTCCGGTAGAGCATGGCATTCAATGCCCTTCTGGGAAGGTCGTGGCTCCATAAGCACATGGTTGTTCTTTAATCCTATCACCAATGTATCAAGTACAGCGTCAATGGACAATGTGGAACATTGCACGCCAACAAGTCCCCTTTCGAGCTCTCCGAGTTACATTACATGGACACCGGGTTCTATGAGAAAAATAAAAAGAAGTCTTTGGTCGATGGTGTTGACTGGATCCCCACTCCAAATGTCCTAGAAATGGTCCCCGATGACCCCCTCAGGTAGCTTGGCAGAGATTATGTCCTGCCCATCAACCACGTCGAGGGTAGGAGTTCAAGTCTGGACACGCACTCGGATGTCCTCGTGACTTCAGCCGTAACGGCTAAGCATGACAATGTGGGAACGTCTACCAACCCTCGATCTCGGGATAAATACTCGAGTATGGACGCCCATGACACCTTGCCTCCGGACTCCCAAGAGCCCGTGTCAGAAACTCTCCCCTCACCGGATCAAGAAGATGAGGACTTGGGAGAATAAGAGGAGGAAGATCTCAGGGACACACCTCCTGCATTTGAGGAAGGTATCTCCACCACTGTGGACGAACTCAGGGAAATAAACCGGGGTACCGAGAAAGATCGGAGGCCTACTCTCAATAGTGCATCCATGTCCCCCGAGGAGCATGAGTTATATACCTCTTTCCTAAGGAAACATCGGGATGTTTTCACCTGGAATTACACGGAAATGCTGGGACTCGATCCCGAAGTGGCGATGCATCACCTGGGTCTTCTAGAAGACCACCGGGGCTATAAACAGGCCGCCAGAAGGACGCATCTGTCACATGCCGCCAAAATAGAGGCTGAAGTCGATAATGTCATTAAAGAAGGCTTCATTCGAGAGGTCTCGTACCCCATTTTGTTGACCAACATCGTCCCTGTAAAGAAAAATAACGGAAAAATCCGCTTCTGCATTGACTTCAGAGATCTCAATCGGCATTGTCCGAAAGATGACTTCCCGGTTCCAATCACCGAGTTGTTTATCGATGGAACGGACGGTTATGAGGCTCTGTCCTTCATGGATGGCTATTCCTGCTATAATAAAATCAGGATGGCCCGAGAAGACAAAGAAGCCACTGCCTTAAGGGCCCCTCAAGAGGTATTTTGTTATGGGGTCATTCCCATTGGTCTCAAGAATGCTGGCGCCACATATCAGCACGCCATGCATCGGATCATTAAATCGTTCCTGGGGAAATCCATTGAATGTTACGTGGATGACCTAGTGGTCAAGTCCAGACAGTGCTCAGATCACCTGTAGGACCTTCAGACCGTCTTCAACATGCTCTGAAATCATAGCTTGAAGATGAACCCCTTGAAATTCAACTTCAGGGTTACCTCAGGGAAATACCTTAGCTTCGTCGTACGCCATCATGGCATCGAAGTCGACCCTGAGAAGACAAATCCTATCCTTGACCTGCCACCTCCCTGAAATCTCACCGATTTAAGGGGATTCCAAGGACACCTAGACTATATTAGGTTGTTCATAGCCAACCTAGCAGGGAAATGTTTTCCTTTCACCAGGTTAATGAAGAATGGGGTCACGTACCAATGGACAGATGACTGCCAAGAGGCATTCGACAACTTGAAGAAGTACCTCTTAAGCCCACCGGTACTCATGCCCCCAGTTTAAGGAAGACCTCTCATCCTATACGTGACAGCCTTAGAGGGATCGCTGGGAGCCTTCCTCACACAAAATAATGACGCCGGCAGCGAAAACAGTCTCTATTACCTTAGTCGGACCATGATTGTTGCTGAGACTCGATTTTCAAATATCAAGAAGAACTATTTGGCCTTGGTCTTCACATTTTAAAAGCTATGACATTATATGTAGCATCACGAAGTCAATTTGATCTTGTGGAGTAACCCGCTCAAGTACATCCTCAGTCGCCCGATGCTAACTGGATGCCTATCTCGATGGGCGGTCATCCTGCAATAGTTTGACATCCGGTTTGTGCCTCAGAAAGCCATCAAGGGTCAGGAATTAGCAGACCTTCTTGGAGATAACCCTTCGACAGGGACCACTGCATCGGACGCTGAGCTACCTGATGAATAAATCTTCTCGGTTCAAGAGGAGTTCCCGGTATGGGAAATGTACTTCGACGGCAGATCCGGAAGCCACACCTGGAAGAGGATGGAGGATCCCAGATTCAACAAAGTGGGTTTGGGGATAATACTCATGTCCCTAGAGAATGAAGTCTTTCTATACTCCTTCCTCTTATCAGAGGGATGTACGAATAATGAAGCAGAATACCAAGCCCTCATTGCAGGCCTAGAACTCGCACTCCAGGCACAAGTACAACACCTTGAGGTAAAATGTGACTTGGAGCTGGTCATAAAGAAAGTCAATGGTGACTATACTATTAAAAAGGAGGATCGTATCCCCCTATTTTACCATGTTCGAGGGTTAATGGCCGATTTCTCTATATAACCAACATTGACCTATGTTCCCCGGTCTCAGAACGCCCAGGATGATGCATTAGACAATGCGGCCACAGCTCTAGCTGACCCAGGCAGGGATGAAACATTTATCAGTATTGCTCACCATCGAATGGTATTGCCATTTGTTCAAACCAAGACGGAAGAAATCCATGAAGTCAGTCCTATCCTCGAGCCATATGCTCCTGCCACCGGCTGGATGACCTCCATTACAAACTACCTTCAACGGGGAGAACTTCCACCAGATAGGGCTGAACGAGAGAAAATACAGAGAAGGGAAATCAACTTTGTCCTATATAGCGGGGCGGGTCAGCAAGAGGTCATCTACAAACAAGGCGTCGATGGAGTGCTCCTCAGATGCATTGACGGAGAGGAAACCACTTCTGTCATGACTGAAGTACATGCCAAAATGTGTGGAGCGCGTCAACTGGGGACCATGCTTTCCCATGAGTTTCGAAGGCTTGGGTAATACTGGCCCACAATGGCACGAGACTACGAGCGTTTTACCATAAAATTCCACTCATGCCAAATTCCTGCTAACTTCATACACCAACCCCCGGAGTTACTCCATCAAGCCAAGTACTCCTGGCCATTTGCCATTTGGGGACTAGATATTGTGGGACCATATCCTCCCACCACGGCCAAACAGCTGAAGTATATCCTCATGGAAACCGACTTCTTTTCCAAATAAGCAAAATCCATACCCCTCAAGGTAGTCGGGGCAAGAAATATTATTAGCTTTGTGAAGACCAATATCATCACCAGATTTGGTGTCCCTCATACCATACTGACGGAAAACGGCACCAAATTCTACTCTGCTGAATTGGAGAAACTATACCACGAGTATGGTATCAAGCCTATCCACTCATCCCTCTACCATGCAATGGACAACGGACAGATAGAGGCTTTCAACAAGACCCTTTCCAACATTCTCCAGAAAATGGTGGACAAAGACAAGAATTCATTGCCGGATAAAATCTTCCATGCATTGTGGGCTTATCGAACCATAGTCTGCACCACTAATCGGGCCACCCCGTACTCATTGGTGTACAACACAGAGGCGGTCCTTCCCATTGAACTCCAACTTCCCTCACTCCGTGTTGCCATCTGTGATCAATTATCCAAAGATGAGTAGTCAGAAAAGTGGCTAGGTGAATTGGAAAAGCTGGATGAGAAGCGGTTGCACACTTTGCACCATCTGGAGGTACACCAGAACCGGATTGTACGAGACTTCAACAAAAAGGTCCATCTCCAGTCTTTCTTGGAAGAAGAATTGGTATTGGTCCTCTGGACCCCAATGATACCTGGAAAGAAGCCTCCAAAGTTGGAGCCCAAATGGGAGGGACCATACGTTGTACTCAAGTTCTACTCTAACAGATCATATACCCTAATCTTTGTTGACAGACAATTTACAACCGCTTCTACAAATGCGATATTTCAAAAGAAGTAATTCTTTTAGAAACTAAAATGGATTACATCTTTACCGCATGACGTTAAACTGCATGGAAGTCGTCCTCGCCGCACGACGTTAAACTGCGTAGCCCCCCACCCTTTTCATTTCACATCGGGTCCATTACTTCCTCACCGTATGACGTTAAACTGCATGGAGTTCATCCGAGATGCATGACGTTAAACTGCCAAGCACCCAAAGGTCCATACTCTATGACCATAAACTAAGAGTATTTCATCCTTACTGCATGATGTTAAACTGCATGGATAATAAGAGTCAAGAATTCTCCCTCCCCCATGTATAGACCCAACCTGCATGGGGTGTACTCTTTGTCCGAGCTGCATGACATTAAACTGCAAAGCACCCAATGGTCTAATACTATATGACCTTAAACTAAGAGAATTTAATCCTCACTGCATGACGTTAAACTGCACGGACAAGACGATTCAAAGATGCCCTCTGCCCCTTTGTATGGACTAGACCTACACGGGGTGTATCGTCTTTCAGAGAACTACGTGAGGCTTGATTCCTGCCCACGTAGGATACGTAGTGATGCCAGAATTCCACACCCTGGCCCAGCCACCTCAAAAAAAAATTCCCCTTCCCCCGTGTATGGACCAGACCTACACGGTGTGTATTCATTGTCCAAGATACATGACACTAAACTGTCGAGCACCCAACGGTCCAAACACTATGACCTTAAACTTGTAGTGTCACATCCTCACTGCATGACTTTAAACTACACGGAATCTAATAATACCCCTCATCTTAACCACAGGATGTTAAACTGTATGGACCTCTTCCTAACAACATGATGTTAAACTGTATGGACATTTTCCTAACCACATGAAGTTAAAATATATGGACCTCATCCTAACCACATGACGTTAAACTGTATGGACCTCGTCCTCACCGCATGATGTTAAACTGCACGTATTTTAGAGAACTACGTACGGCTTGATTATTGCCATCGCAGGATACGTAGCGACGCCAGGATCCCTTATCCTGGCCCAGCCCCTGAATAAAAGATAAAAATGCCTTCTTTCTTCCATGTACGGACTAGACCTGTATGAGCTGTATCAATCATCCTCACCGCCCGACATTAAACTGCACAGACAAGAAGTTTTAACAATGCCCCTATCCATCCGCGTACGGACCATCCCTACACGAGGTGTACTTCTTCCAGAGAAATACTTGTAGCTTGATTCCTTCCCTTGCAGGATACATAGTGACTCCAGGGTTCCCAGTCCTGGCCCAGCCCCCTGAATAAAAGATAAAAAAGGTCCTTTCCCCCGTGTACAGACCAGACCGGCACGGGGTGTACTTCTCGTCCTTACCGCACGACTTTAAACTGCACGGATAGAAATATTTAAAAATTCTCCCTTCTCCCCCCCCCCCATGTACGGACTATCCCTGCATGGGGTGTACTTCTTCCAGAGAACTACGTGCGGCTTGATTCCTGCCCTCGCAGGATACGTAGTGACACCAGGGTTCCCAGTCCCGGCCCGGCTCCCCTGAATAAAAGATAAAAAAGGCCCTTTCCCCCTGTGTATGGACCAGACCGGCACGGGGTGTACTTCTTGTCCTTAACACACAATGTAAAACCGCATGGATAGAAAGATTTAAAAATTCTCCCTTTTCCCCCATGTACGGACCAGAACGGCATGGGGTGTATTTTTGCATCCTTGTCGCACGACGTTAAATAGCACGAACAATAATGTTAAAAATACCCCCTTCGCCCATGTACGGACCAAACCTGCATGGGGTTTGGACCTCATTCTTACCTCATGACGTTAAACTGCATGGACCTCGTCCTTACCACATGACGTTAAACTGCACGGACTTCATCCTCACCGCATGATGTTCAACTACACAGACTTCATCGTGACCCACCCAAGACACATGGAGATACGAGATGGAGATATGCCTTGAAAATTTGGATGCATTTTTTTCCATACATCATACTCCACGACCCGGATGATTATGGATCTTCATAACCATTCATGGCCATCGGAAGTGGAAAGTCATCGACCTGGGGACACCTTTGTATGACTATGCATACCATGCCTTCAATGGATCTTCATAATGATAGCCCCTGGCTCATCCACCAAAGGCAAGATTTCCTCGGACGACACTCTTCCTATCTCTGTACGCCTACCGGCCTCAGAGCCCCCATACCATACCTCCTAATCCAAAAGTTTATGGCGAAGTGGTTTACAAGTTTATTCCCCATTCCACATCCAAGTGTTTCCAGGGTATCCCTACCTCACTAGCCTATGCGTCTGTAAGTGGTTCACATAGAGACCTACATCAATGAACATCAAGGCAGGACTAGGCTACTGTGACTCAACGAACAATTTTAGTGAATATGTTTCTTGTATAGTTGGACACCACTATCCCCATGTGCTGAACTCTGCACTGTGAGCAATCAAGGATTCTCATAATCATTCATAGCCATCGGAGGTGGAAGGTTATCAACCCAGGGAAACCTTTGTACGACTATGCATACCATTCCCTCAGCAGCACTGCATAATGATATCCCCTCACTCGTCCATCAAAGGAAAGATTTCCTTGGGAGGTACTCTTCCTAGCTCCATACGCCTACTGGCCTCAGAGCCCCCATACCATACCTCCTAATCTGGGAAAACTCAAAGTTTCACTTTACAACCTTTATCCCCAACCTTTTTCCAAGTATATCAGAACATGTTGACCCAGTTATCCTTTGAGTGAATACAGTAATAGTCACCCAATGGTCCGAGCTCTATGACCATTAAACTAGGAGTATCTCTTCCTTATCGCACAACATTAAACTACATGGAGTAAAGGTACACCCCCATGAGCAAGATAAATCAGCGTAGGGAGCTCTCTAAGCTTTAACATCCACCAAGACCGAGTATGCCCGACATGTTCAGACATTTCATTCCCTGATGATAGAATTTGTGGCCTAGATAATTGTGGATCTTCATAACCATTCATGGCCATCAAAAGTGGAAATTCATCGACCCAGGGACACCTTTGTACGACTATGCATACCATGCCCTCAGCGGCTCTGCATAATGATATCCCATGGATCGTCCACCAAAGGCAAGACTTCCTCAGGGCGAAACTCTTCCTAGCTACGTACGCTTACCAGCCTCAGAGCCTCCGTGACATCTCTCCAGATCCAAGAATCCACAGAACCATGATTTACACTATCAAACCCCCCTCCACGTCTTGGACATGACAGGATACTTGGGCCCAGTTACATTCTAGTCATGAGTGGCCTTTGTAACCATTCCCTCGCTACATGACGATAAACTACACAACATCCTTTAATAATACTCTTCGTCTTTTCTACATGACAATAAACTGCACGGTCGAACCCACCACGGGTTCAGTTAGGAACATAGGCTTTTCTCTATCCTTCAGTACACGGGTCAGACCGGAAGAATCCACCATCTCACACCTGCGTGAGAGGGGATTAATTTACCCATTCTTAGGATGTTTGGTCTAGATATTTCCCCCGTATCTAGGCACCCTCTCATCATAAACCATACTCTACACTCAGAAAAAAAAATCTGAACTCTCATGAGCCACCCCTGGTGGTCCTGAATCTCAACTTCCTTGAAGTTACATGGCTATCATGGGAATACAATCATTGACCTAAGGACAACTTTGCATGACTATTCATACCATGCCCTCAGTAGCTATGCATATTGATAGCCCCTGGCCCTTCAACCAAAGGCAATATTTCTTTAGGCAATGCTTCTCTTCGTACACCTCTTGGCCCCTGAGCCCCCATGTCTATCTTGGGATTTGGAAACCCTATAAGCTATAGTTTACCAAACACTTTCACAGCCCTGATTGAATATGGTGGAATTTCATTGACAAGATTACTGAGAACCAGGAGAAGTCATTCCATTTTAAATGATGTCCCAGCTGCATGACTTTAAACTATGCCAAGCCTCAACCATACCTTACGTTAACTAAATGCATAGGGAAGTGGTCTCCTGACCATGCTCCTAATTAGTACGGATGTTCCCAAAACCCTTTCAGATCTCACACTCCACTTATAAGCCACCCATGGTGGTTTTCATAATTTTCCCATGCCACCCATCATGTTTTCCATGGGCCGGACTTCCATAAAGTTCACTGGCCATCAGAAATGGATAGTCATTGACTTAAGGACACCTTTGTACGACTATTCATACCATGCCCTCAGCGACTCTTCATATTGATCACCCCTGGATTATCTACCAAAGGAACTTTTTCCTTAGGCAACGCTCTTCCTACCTCTATACACCGACGTAGCTCCCATGCCTTCAGGTATGCCCTGCATGCTGTTCAAATTTAAACATATTCCCCCCACGTGCATCTGAAGAGTATTCAGACATATTTTAATCATATGAACCCCATTGGGACCATTTCCCCACTAGGTTTGGTCAAAGTTGTTCGACCTAGAACATCAGTAATGATAGTATTTTCTGTGGAACTTTAAAGGGCTCACAAAAAAAAGAGTCACAACGCCTGTTAGGCCGAAAACCCGCAAAGGGCGGCCTAAGCCAAAGTCAGGCAATTACCGTTGGGTCCACACTAAATGGGCCCAGGCAAAATTAGGGCATTAAAATAAAAGACATAATGTATGTGGGGTTTTCTTATAAAATCCTAGCCATTGTCGAACTATGCTCACTTGACCCCATGGTCCAGGAAAAAGTTAGGGCTCGTTTTATTTTTATCAATGGTCTTAGGCTCTGATTGTTCTATGTTCATGGAATTAACATATGCATTAATCGTGCCAAGTAATTTTTATCACAGGAGAAGGCGACAAGAGCACTGAGGAGAAATATTTCCTTCTTCCATAACAAAGTTGGTAGGAAGGGCATCCACAATCCGGAGCCTCCTATAGCGTGAAAGGAAATTACATGAGTTTTTTGGTGGATTCACAATGTTGTATCAGGCGCTTGTGAGAATCCTCGATTGTCTGAGAGAGATTTTGCAGTAATTCTGTTTCACCTTCTGCACCATCCCGCAACTCTTCCGCCTCCTGGGCCACCTTTGTGCTTGCCCTCATTTCCTCCTCCATCCACCGCTCCCCTTCTTCAATTATGGCGGCAACGTTGGCCTCTTCCTGCCGTAGCCACTGTATCTCATTCCTCAGAAACTCCAGGTGATAATGCTGATCAATAACTTCTCCTTGGATCCTCGCAACTACCCCGGTGTGATCATGAGCCTCTGTTAAGAAAAGCTGTCAGGTTGCGAAAAGTTAGGCATCGGATTGGGAAGCAAAAAGGTGAGATTCAAAACCACCTAGTCTTTCACAATCAGCAACCACCTACTTGACTATGTCATAAACACCATGATAGTCAAAGCCATAAAATCCTAGCCACATAAATAGATTATGCAGCTTTGGTAAACTAGCCAGCATTTCGGCTAGGGGCTTCTGAGAAATGAATCTCCAAATTTTCTCACAAGCCCTTTGGCGAGTAGGCCGAAGACTGGAAATGACTTTTTGATCGGGGTCGGAGTCACTCCCTAATGAGGAAAAATACTCGGGGATGAACGTCACCAAGGAAGGACCTGATGCGGCTTCACCCACAAGCTCTAGCACTGCCACAACTTCGCCCCCGGTCGTTGTGGTCATAGGTATGGTTTGGTCTGAAGATACAATCACCAGTGCCAGAGGTCGTGGTCTTGATGCCCGAGAGTCAATAAGACAGATAAGTAACCATAATTAGAAAAGGGATGGAAAAGGAATTAGTGGCAAGAGATTGAGAAACATACTCATGATCGTCAAGGCGTCTGCATCCTCATTCTCTACATCGATGCGACAACCACTCGAGGAAGATTCTACATTCTCAAAAGTCAAGAGAGTCTGGGGATCCCCTAGAGGGGTCCAGGACCTAAATCCATGCCCGAGGCCAGTAGATTCCAAATTCATCCCCAAGCAGTCACCTATGGAGACCAAGCTCAGGGAAATCACTCCCCCAGTAAACAAGATAATGGCCCGCTCCATGTTTCCAAAAACTAGACTAATGACATGTTTTTTCTCCATTACCACGGGATGCATCAGGTCTGAAGTGGCTTGCCCCGTCAAATCTGGAGGCCCCTAATCAATCACGGGAACCCCATTTTCCCCCAAGATAGAGAGGGATGTTTGATCAGCAGGAGTCTCGAATACCAGTAGTTCCTCCTCTGATGCATCTCTGACTAATGAAGGCGGGAGTAAAGCATCCATATCACTTGCCCTTCCAGCAGGGCCCTCCATTTCGTCGTGCCCAGGCATGGATGCCGGAGATTCCACAGATGGAAAGGATGTGAAAGGTATGACTGCTTGGGTAGCCACAACTAGATCCCCAAGTGGACCTGCACTATACACCAAAATAGCTAATGACTGGCAGAGTCAGAATATGCAGGTTGGCAATTAAGCAAATAGGAAGTCATGATTACCCGACGTCCCTTATGTGTGCCGTTCTGATAAATGGAATGCCTGTTGCCGTTTCTGGACCTAGCCAGGGGATAGTTCTCCTAGAATTCTGGGAGGATCTAGAGGAGGGAATACCCTATCTGGATCCGCAATGGTCGCATCCATAAGCTCAGCCACTCCAGGGGACCCCTCCTTGATGACCCCTGTGGGCGAAAGTGCATGCTCACCCGCTGCGGTACCACGGGGAGTATACTCCGGAGAGGGAATTTCCCCCTGATAATCCTCGTCACCCTACACAAAGGGGAGAAACCTTATAACCTCCACAATAAAGGGGGAAGAAATCTAGAATGGGTGGCAGAGAAACCTCTTCTTTAGGGTCGGACAATTCGGGATGTCTAATCATCATGGACACCCGGATGGTCCCGTAGAGCCGGTTTCGGAGTGAGAACATGTACGAGTCCATATCCTTAATTGACGTGACTATGTCACCCAAGTCCTCTTCCAAATGAAGGTGTGGTGGATCAAAGATAACCCCAATACCTGGAAGCTTGAGAGGGCTCGTTTGGAGTAATGCCCAAACCTCTTCATTTGAGCCCATGGCCCTCAAGTCATCCCAAATTCTCTATGTGTTTGGGGAATGAGACCTTAATGGGAATGGCTAGCCTGGAAGGACCAACCTGAGAGGGTCGGGCAGCTGCAGGGGCTGGTAGGGGCACTGGAGGCCGTGTTTGTGCTCCAAATCTCACCCCCGCATTAGAATTCTATAGGAATATTGGTGGGAGGGATCTCGCAGGTAGGGACGGGAATTCCCTAGCTTCAGCCATGATGGGGAGATCATCAAAATCATTGCCCCCTGAAGAGTGGTCACTTCCTTCCCCATCTTCATCAGTCACTAGATGCAGTATGTCCTGGACTTGGTGGTTTAATACCACGTGACCCTGGAGCGCGTAAATATAGGCATCGAGATCCCAAAGATACCGACTGACCCGCTCTGGGTCCACATCATAAGGGATGTCAATAGGGAAAGATATGTAGCCCAACCCGTCAAATGCCACTTCTGATTCTTGAAGATACTGCCACAGAGAATGAGGGAACTGGCTAAGGATGGATGACCGATCTTTAAATTTGTTCCATTGTCCCCAGGCCATCGGGAAGGAAGCATCTACGGGAATAAACACCCCCCCTTTGGGCAGCGTCGAGGGCATGAGAGGATACACCTCTGTCTGTTAAGAACTTCCCCAGAAGCACGGGACCAGTAGGGTGGCGAAGGACTTTGCCCGACCTAGTTGAAGCATCATCCCCCTTTCACTTCCTTTTTCCCTTTGATGGATTGGGACTTGAAATGGTAGGTACCAACATCCCTAGTTGGCCATATGGGAATTATTGTACCCAGGAGTCAGCATAATTATTGGATAAGAAGGGTGAAGAGTCTACAAGCATGGGGGTCACAACCTCGTAGCCGGTATCCTCCCTGGTAAACATTAACCACAGTTGCTTGGCCACCATTAATGGACAGTTCTCGCAGGCACCATTGAGTGCGGGGGGACATTGTGCTTGGATGCATCCAAATTGACGCCCGAATCGGCAAGGCATGTACCCCTCGTAGATCAGTTCCCCACCAATAAGAGCCACCAAAAAACCCTCTCAGAGGGAAAACAGGTAGCCCTACTTGCTAAACTCCTATGTTATGGTGTTCGTGATTGTAACAGTTAGGGAAGAAAACAGATGAAAATTGAAATGATCATAATTCAAGATTCGACTCGATAACAGACGTCTGTTTTGAATTGTCTATTGATTATCCTTCTCTTTGGTCGCCCACTCTTCGGGCATAACCCCACTGCTCAGTTGCAAGTATGGCTGGAATGTGGTGCCTGGAATCTGAAGAGGGTTGATGAAGGTGTAACAGTTCTTGACATGAATGCCTAGCCATCCCTAGAGAATCTGAAAAGGACCGGCCACTTGGTTTGGTCGGCTCC
Organism: Viscum album; assembly: GCA_963277665.1. Taxonomy (NCBI): domain Eukaryota; kingdom Viridiplantae; phylum Streptophyta; class Magnoliopsida; order Santalales; family Viscaceae; genus Viscum; species Viscum album. Next base: position 727,759,149 of record OY728166.1, read on the forward strand.
CATCGGTAATATTACCAAGAAATCGGTAAATCCTGTATAGAACTGGGACCGCTAGGTTGATAATGTTGCTGGTAGCCAATTGTGCCACCATGACAAAGGTAGAGACCCGTACGCCGCTAGACTGGCGTACAGGCAATAGCCAGCCGCTCAAAAACATGGCCAGAAGCACCGCCATATGAAGCAGTCGATCGACATTTGGGACAAACTCCCAGCCCCATTCAATGAATTGGCCTTGCCCCAGGATCATCCAATAGATCCCCCTATTCTTTCGGGACTCCACTATAGGGAAGGTTGTGGGCCTACGTGGAAGAGATAAAGACTAGCTCTCTCTAGAAAAATCCTTGATCCAGTAACGATACGGGATAGGCTGTCTCAGAGACGTATCTTTCGGATTCTCCTCACGACCAGGGACATGTTTTTTTGGAGATGTATCCATCGAATGTTCATGGGCCAGATCAATCAACCACTTCACCAAGGGAGGGGTTCTCTCTTCGTCGTAAAATTATTCCCATGATTCTGAAATGATTTATTTATTTGTTCTTATGATTTCTATAGAAATAATATGATTTCTCTAGGCAAGATAAAGAGAATATGTTTAAATGAAATAACTTTATACATATTGTGGGTGAAAATAATAACATTGTGAAAATGATTCTATGACTGTTTCATGTTTTCAAATAATACTTTATGAGTTTTCTTTTCCATGTAATATTTCTCATGAAATGTTTTAAAACAATATTTAGGCATATAAGGTGATTTCCTGGGTAAGGAAATGTTTATTTTTTATCAAATATTTATTTTTAAATAGGAATATTTAAACAATTATATATAGTCTGACTAGTTTATTCTTTTTTTTATGTCCCTTACTAAGATTTATCTGTTCATATCACATTTTAATGTTTTTTCCATGGGTTTCAAAAATTAATATTGACAAGGATGAAGTTGTTAAGAAATTAGCAGAGATATTTCATATTGTATCTTAAAAATATTATATTTTTTGGAAAATGGATACTATGTGAAAGTGTCCACTATAAATGATATTGTTATAATAATATAGAAATATAATCCTAAATGGTCCTTGGGTATGTAAGTGATATAAATTTCTGTTACATGTTACACATTTGATGATTTAAATTTAGTCACATTTATTGGTATCGAAGTCATAAATTAAGAGTTTATTATTTGAGCATTGGATCTGAGAGTGTATGTATGGGGCTATCACATTTGGTATCAGAGAATAAGTTTATATAGAACTATATATTATGATGTATACAAGTGATATTATGAAAATCGATATTGATTATATTTTGGGTGTATAAGATTAAGGCTGATCATAGGTTCAAATTATTATACACCCCTTTTGATGTTTTCCATGATGTGATTTTAAGGTAATTAATGTCACTTTTTGGTGTTGTTTTTTATGTTGTGGTATATCCAACCCTTAGGGTTAAAGTGAATGATTATTTTAGAATAATTCCATTACATATTTTCGGAAGTTAATAAGATTTTTTGTAATGTTATTAGAATTATATTAATTTTATTTTAGTAAAAACAACAACCATCATGCTGAGTGACTTCCCGTCCCATCTGGTAAGGTCGCAGGGCTTGAACCCACTACCAACTAGAGATAAGGTTCAACTACTAAAACTTGGATATATGATATTCTAGTTATATTGAATTTTTTTTAATTGAATTCAATTATAGATAATTAGTAATTTTATTTTGGGATATTAATTCTATCCTATGGATAACCTTGAGATTGATAATCAATTTCATGATTATATTAATAATTTTATATCAGAAGAATTTCACTATTTTGGGAAACATATATGATTAATGAATGTGGAAATATTTTTTGAATAATTTGAAATTTATTTGATGAATAATGTTTGAATTAGATTTGTGAAAGTATATATGATTTTAATGTGTATTTATGATGGTTCTTGTTGTAGGATCGAAATAATGATGTAGATGCTTAATATAAAAGAGGGGTGAATTGTATACTTTAAAATTTTCCTTTAGAACATTTTAAAGTTGGTTACGGATAAAGCAAAGTTCTAAGTTTAACAAAGTTAAACTAAGAAAATTCACAACAAGAAAAACGTATACATGAGTACAAGTATTTCAGAGACCTCCTCTGATACCAATTGAAAACATGGAATAAGGAATGAAGTTAAAAACATCAAGTCCTATGTACTTTCTTAAAACTGGAAAGAGATTCCGAAAGTAGGTTCCAGAAATATGGATCTGGAAATTGAATCTTAACTAAATATTACAATATGAGATTCTACCTTAAAGCATATAGAATATAAATGGAACAGAGTACCAGTAAGGAAGTATAAGAATGTTATACTTTCCTTACAATACAATATCCAGCGGAAACAAACAAGTAGTAAAACTACAATTAACAAGATATAAGTCCTTTAACCCAAAGGGATGGGTATCCAACAACCTTGGATAAAGGTCCCTTGATTTATACTTTCAAGAAGGTCTATCTTACCCACACCAGGGTAACCCCTCGATATGAAGATCGGAATCTTTGTCTTGCTATCCCCGCAAGCCCTCAACTTCAAGGTAGTTTGAACCTCTGTCTTCCTCAGCAAGGAAGCCCTCGAACTTTAAGGTAGTAGGCACCTCGGTCTTCCTATCCCCGGAAGTCCTCGAATGTAATCACCAACAATGGGAGTCTCTCAAAGCTTTGAGAGTTAATAAGAGTCTCTCTCTCTATAAATCACTTCAACCATGTAATCACATGAGTCGAAGATCAGTTGTAGTGAGCTCTTTCAAATGAGCTTCTATTTATAGGCTCGGTCGACCTCCTTTCCAACGGTCATATCTTCCTTAAAAATTGGAGGGACATGTACACATTTCACTTAACCAACGGTTAGTTTATAACAGAATAGATGACATCATTTTATAACAAAACAAGTGTAACAGAAAGTGTGACATCGTTTCAAGATTAGTTAAAAAGTTCGGAGTGAAGATTCGGAGTGTAAGAAAAATGTCAGAGTAAAAAAATTATAAAGGAGTAAGAAAAATGAAAGTTCGGAGTCTAACCAAAAATAATATTCGGAGTCTAAATAAATTCAGAGTGTATAAAGCAAAGATGATCAGATTCTTTTTAATAGGTGAATTCGGAATGAAAATTTGTCATCAGAATTCGTAATGAGAATTTGTAATCAGGATTCCTCATTAGATTTCGGTGTCGAACTTTATGAGAGTTTGTATCCAGAATTCGGAGTGGAACTTTATTAGAGTTCGTATCCAGAATTCGGAGTGGAACTTCATTACAGTTCTCATCCAGAATTCGGAGCCTAAAACAAAATGCTTCATATCAAAGTTTTAAATGATTCCGAGAATATAGAAATGAATCTGATTCTTATACTTAAGAAATATATGGATATAGATAATGAAAATATGATAAGTATAATTTTCCATATAAAAGCGATTTTCCTTATAAAAGAAATTTTCTTTATAAAAGCGATTTTATTTATAAAAGCGATTTTCCATATAAAAGCAATTTTCCTTATAAAAGCAATTTTCCTTATAAAAGCAATTTTCCTTAAAGATAAGGTGTTTGTGATTTTCAAAACATGAAGGAATGGAAAAGTCATAAGGAAAACCTTATTGACTCAACACTTGTTATTTATGTAATTTAATATAATATTTTATAGATTATATGATTATAGAATATAAATTTTTGGGAGTATGACTTTATAGTTGACTAATATTAAAAGGGGATAAATATTAAATTAATATGTAGAAAAATACTTATAATTTTATGGTCTCAAACATGGTTGGGAATATTTTGATGAATATTGGGGTTTGGTTTTTAAAAAATTATCTAAGTTGAAGATTGAGTGTTTTTTTTATACTTTGGATATTAATATGATGGTTTATTAATTTTTTGATTTATATTACCTTTTGATAAAATAAATGTTTTTGTTTTAGGTTTAATGTTTGGAGGAATAAAATTTTATCATTTTTTAGAATTGTGTGATCCTTTAGAGGTTTCTTTTAGTGATTCTGGAATGAATAATTCATATTTAATAATCCTTGTTTGGAGAAAAAAATGAGACTATGATGGAAATTTATAAAATTATTAAATTATAATTTTCCTTTAACTATATTTACTTATGTTCTTGCCCTTGATGGTAAAATAATTCCTCAACTACAAGAAAAAATATTTCTAAAAAAATCTATCATTTTACCTTTATTTATAAAAAATTTAGGGTCTTTTTTACACATCATTATAAATGGGATTGTGGTAATTTACATCCTCATGATCATTCAGTTTCGTATTATCAGTTATCACTTTCAGTATTCATAATTTATTAGTCCTTATTTTTTCTAAAATATCATTATTTTTTCTTCCCACTAATGTACTCTCATTTAGAAACCTAGTTGTGTGTTGTTAAATATGACCTTTTTATTTCCCTTTTACTCTTTTCATGTGGAAGTTTCATTAACCCTTTTTATGATGATGGACTTAGACGAAGGTATTTTCAAGTGTTAAAATCTTGTTTACTGAACCCATGTTCAAATTGTGAGGATGAAATTTACGAATGAGGGAGAATGTAACACCTCGATAATATAAAATTAGATCATTGTGTTTGATAACGTATATGACATGCAACACTGATCCTAAACAAACCATGAAATGTTACTATTTAAATATGACCATTATAGTTTAGTCAATAAATAGGTGTTTATAAATAGTAATAAATACTTTATGAAATGATTATAAATTTTATAATAAAAATAAAATTATCGATAAAACCTTTTTAAAATATAACACAATTTTTTGTAAAGCCAAATTATTTTTCAAAAATATTTTTCTTCAATAATGAATTATGTTGATTTTTATAGGATCATAATATAATTGATTCATAAAACTTTGGAAAATTGTATATTATTAAATATATATAATTTAAAAATTATCATATAAAAATTATAATATGGAAAACGTTTGATATATTTCTAAAAAGATTAATTTTTTAATTAATTGGGAAACATATAGATTTTTATGGAAAAATGTATTTTCATTTTGTACTTACAAAGTAAAATTATATTTCGTATTATTTTTATAATTTATTTTGTTCATATTTATTATATATTATCCATTTATAGTCCTTATAATTAATTTTATACTTGAATTTGGTATACAAATATTTTTATACTTAAAAAGGCATTTTACACAAACTAATTGCATTCATTACATTTAGAATTTTGATATTAAATTAACTTTAGACAATTATAGAAATTGAATCTTAAAAAATGGATTCCATATTTATAATCATGAGGTCCAATTTTTTTTAGAATATTTTCCCTCTATTTTTGTTTATTATGAACAGTAACCATAGTGAATAATTTTCACCATGGTAAGCATAAATCAGGTAATTAAAGATCAAATTAATATGAAAACAACTAAAAGATGACCTTAAAACATTCATTTATACTATTTTATCAGTTTGATTCAGTAATGTTTTTCCATGTTAAAATAATATGGAATCTTTGTGCAATATTGTTTTTTACCTTTATATAATTTTATATAAAGTAGAGTATTCCTTTATCTTTATTTTATTATTTATAAATTTATAAAATTATTATAAATAGATCATATGTTCAGTTACAAAATATTATTTGAAATATAATATTTTTGACCATGATATTTTATTTTTAATTTTTGGTGATAAAATAGTTATCTTAAATTCTTACGCAACACGTGCACACTATTTATTCAATTAACAAAAAAAATATTCTAAAAATATTAGAAGTATTATAATTTTAATGAATTATTATGTTTTATGTATTTTTTATGATAATATAACAAGTTTGGGATATTTTAAATTATTAAATTTTAATTCAATTGTTTACATGTAGTTTTCAATGCAAAATTAAATGAATAGTTCCAAAAATGACATTAATGATATTTCATAATAAAAAAAATTAATTAAATGATTTAAAACATCTTAAAATAAAAATTTATTCTGTGTTACTTTTATATGATTTTATATATTAAATAAGGAATATTTATGTTCTAATATTCCTTTTTTATTAACTATCAGAAACCCTAAAGTGAAGAAAGCATTGTTATCAATGTAAATATCAAAAAGGTTAATGGGGGGTTAAAAAATATTAGGGTAAAAAAATTATCTAAACATAAAGAAAATTTATTTTATGATAGTATTTAGAAACAAAATCCTCCTATTTTATAAATATATCATTTTGAGATGTTTTTATATGAAAAATAGATCAGAATAATTAAATACTTTATGTAATTCCTAAAGCGACACTCCCATATCTTACTAATAGGGTCTTATTCTCCTATTTTCTACACACTTCAAATGAATTTTGGTTCAAAACATACCTACCAAAATAAATTAATTGGATCCCTACCCACATTCTATAAGTAATGTTTTAGGAAAAATAATATTTTTTTAGGGAATAGTGTGTAATGCAAAAGAGATTGCCTGAAGAATATGTATTGATTTTAACTCAGTGTTTTTTATTTGTGTATCCACATCATTAAAATTTAATTAAAACATAATGATACAATAAAATTAGAATGTAAAATATAGTCATATGTTGTTATGTAAAATTCTTAATCTATATTTATCTCATTCTTCCGTCAAATGGGAAATAAAATCTTGATTTTTGTGTATGGTGGATTGCCGCCACATGAAAAAAGGAAATTTGTTTTCCATCACCACCTCTAAATTATGGATATGATTATTGATTCCATGAATATATATTATATTCATGAAATATATATATTTTTATAAAATCAATACATCTGATATTTTATTTCATCTCCATTCATTGAAAAATTATACCATCGTTCATGTGTATGTGTGGATTACAACCTCCATGCAACAATGTGACTTAATTTTCATTATTGCTTCACATGGATGGTATAAATAAATGTATATAAAGAAATAATTTGATATTTATTATATAATTATAATTATATTAAGACAATTTAATACTTATATTATTTCCATAATTACATTGAAAAATGGAAACATTACTCATGCGTGTGTACGACCAACCATCTCCATGACTGCATTGTAGTTGATTTTTCATAACCATATTTCATGGTTAGTATTAAAAATATATATGATGAATAAATATGATAATTTAATCATGTTAATATTCAATTTTTGATGTAAAAATGATGACCTTAACCATAGTCAACCATTTGAAGTCATTTTGGACATATAAACCGAATGTTTTCAATCCATTTTATATGAATATAATTTATTAAGAAATAGAATATAACAGGGTAATAAATAATTTTAATGTAATAAAAAAAGTGAATTTTTAAAAATAAAGGAAATAATTCACATACTTTTATTATTTGTGAATGAAAAGAACATATATTATGATTCATAATCAATTTAAGGGACACATTACGTTTTTTTTAATTGTTTCAATGATTTATTTTGTTTAAAAAATATCTCATATTTCCATATTTATAAAATTAATCTATTGAAATATTTATATGTGTGCAAATTAATTATAAAAAACATTTTATGTATATTTTTAATTCCTTTCAATGTTTTCCAAAATCAATCCTTTTAAATATTTTATATCGATGTTTTTTAATTTCAATATAAATTAGAAAAGAATGTATAATTTTATTATTAATAGTTTGAACGGGTCTTCCCTCCACCATAAACATTATTTGATATTTAGATTCATTTATAATATTCCATGTTTAATTCAATGTTAAAATTCACTTTTATATGTTATGAGTATTTTCACAAAAGGTTCTAAAAGGAATAGATCATTAAATATCTAGAAATGTTTCCCTTATATGAGAAAGAAATATTTTTATAATTTTTTTAGATTTCATGCGTTATGATTATGTTATGGTTCTTGGGAATTATCGTTGATAATGGATGATTATATTATAAAATAATTAAGGGAGGTTCCATTATAAGCCATGGGTGGGAGGTTACATTATAAATGAAAGATGGATGAGTTCGTTATAGCCCTCTATTGAATTGGTGAATGATTAATTCTCTGGAAAATTATGAATGAAGTTGGAAAAATTGGATATCTTATTTGTAAGAGTGATATATAAAATCATTTCCAAAGTCACCAGAAGGATCTATTTGTCCTTTCTATGGTTTTTATGTATGTATTATAATTTCTCAAGTTAAATTAATGTGCATATATTTAAAATAATTGTTTTCTATTTATTTAGGTCGAAATGTATAACTTTGGGAAATTTTGTTTTAGCTTTTCATGGTTCCAATGAAAACAATTAGTGCTTTATTCAGCCAATAATAATTATAAATAAAATATTTTATGGAATTCATTAGCTAGATAAATAGATTTCATGGGTGAGAAATTGTTTTAATTGGACCCAGAGACTATTTTGAAATGGATAGTTTTTTAAGTATTCATGGATCAAATGTTTTAGTTAATTATTTTCATGTACCTTAATAGAATATTTTCTCCTCCAACATTCTGAATTTTATTCAAATGGATATAATGATGATTTGGTATAAGGATGATGTCCATATTAATGTTTTGAAGATGGGTCATGTTTTATAAAAAAATACAATTTTGGTCAAAATGGTTACTATGTGGATGTTTTACTTATGAGTGTGTTAATCCTAATCATATAAAACACTAAACCTAAATTTTCTTTGGGTATTTAATTAAGCAAAATTTAAATCTTATGTTATATGAATGAATGTTAATATTGGGACATATTTAATGGTATCAAAGACATATATTAAAAGTTAATGTTTTTAACATATTATTTGGGAGTGAGTGTCTATGGTTTTCACAATTTTTAGGTGGAGTTCACCATCTCTAAAGAGAAACGATTAGTATCAGCCTAAATTATTTTTAGAAAAATCTAAATAATTATTTCAATCCTTGTATGAATTTTGTGTAATATGTGGCAAGTTGGTTCATCTTTTTAACGACTATCTCACCATCCTACTATCTGAATTGAGAATGAATTATAACACTAAGAAGTTTTAGATAAATAAGAAAAAAAAGAAAAATAAAACAATATTTTCATTGAATATGTAATTAATTTATCCAAAAATTGAATCTCCATGTATTTTGGATAGTGGATTTTATTCACAAAAGATATATAAATTTTTAACACTTTAATTATGTTGAAAAGTTTAAAGAAGGGCTAATGGATTTTTGAAATGATGGTTCACCTATTACTATTGGTGGTTTTTTAGAAATAACTGTTAAATAGATATTTATGTTCATGAATACTTTAAAATTTTATAGGATGAAACCAAATCATTTAAGTGTTTTTGGGTATGTGTTGATTATTATTAAATTACTTTCCACAAATACGAGTTTCTTGTTATGTGGTTAAAAATGGAATTGTTATTAAATGATGAAAAATTAATATATGGTAAATTATTTCAGGTTAAATATGCAAAAAAATCATAACATAAAATATTGAAATAAGAAAATAAAATGTTTCATTAATGGTTTCATCATCTTGGTAATAATAATATGGATACTATTACCCATGGTGATTCTTTTTATTTTCCTAAGAGGAAAAGATAAATAAATTATATTTTATCTATATGTAAAAAAGAAAATATAGATAATTATTAACAAAATAATGTTTGTATACAAAATATATAATCATTTGGAGCTCATCCATTCAATAAGAATAGATCAATAACATGTTATATAATCTTTTGTTTCAAATCAAGAATTAATTTTCATACATTCTATAAGATTTTTTTAGTTTTATAATATTATAAAATCATTTAATAATTTTTAAAAAACAAACCTATAAATTTGATGTTTTATCACTTCCACTTAGAATATGTTTTCCCTACAATACAAAACCATTGAAACTTGTTTACTTTTCATGAAAAATCTACATGAATATCAAATTTACTTCTTCTTTTTTGTAATTTATCCTTATACCATGTGAAAACTATTTAAAAATGTGTGATTATCACTAACAAAATTTTACATGAAATAAAATGAAGAAATAAATCCATTTTCCTATTTTAAAACCACATGATCCTAAAATAGTTTTTTTAATGTAATAACCATTGAGATAAAATAAATCATCTACTTAAAAATAAAATTAGGATTACTAATTTTTTTTTTCATAAAATACCATATAAGAAATCATAATGGAAAAATCATATTCATAAGTGTTCTATAGAAATCATGAGAACCCGTGAAAAAACATCCCATAAAAATATACCACATTACCTTAAAATAGATTCATTGTTCATTAAAAGCAAAATATCATTTTCTAAACATTTAAATCAAGGCATTAATCTCACAAAATAATCTTTATATAATTTTTAAAATAATAATTGAATGTATAATAACTAATATATTCATCTTTAAAAATAATTCTACAAAGAACATAATCATTATCTAATAAATTAGAGAGCTATATCGGGATCACCTTTCGAATTTAGCTATACCGGTCTCACCCATTATGAATTGATATATCATGCTAACTTGTCATAATAAAAAAATTTCCAAGGAAAATATACTGAATAAAATATATTATTATTCCACATTATCATCATGAATCCCTTGAAAAACTCTTTTAAACCCACATGAAAAATAGTATCAGATATCAACATTCAATTTCCTTTTCAATACCTATTTGCAAAACTAAAATACACAAAATAAATAGAAGTAAGGGTTTTATTTAAATAAAACATTGAATATTATAAAGGAATATAAATATAAATTAATGGTTTTAGAAGTGCTAAAATATTTTTACATAGGTGAGATTAAAATAGAATATTCTTTTTCCTTTTATATAGAAAGTCCAAACATTAAAAACAATATATGTTGGAAGATTAATACTGAAAACCCTTGAATGTAAGTTTAGGGTGACATAAAGTTTCATTTATAATTATTTAATTTCCAAATAAATAAATCAATAAAATAATTTTTATGAATATAGACATGGATTGAAAATTATTTCAAATTTTTTATTTAAAATACTCAAAACATGGTTTTTAAAGTAAAGTGTCCCTTACCTCGAGTCTGGATCATCAAATATGTCATTTATTTTCATGAACAATTAATTTATATTAATTATTTAATTTATTAGGAACCTTTTTCAATTTAATTATTCATTAAATTATATTTATTATCCTGATATATTCATTTAGGTAATCAATTAAGTTTACATTACATATTTTCAGGATATTCGGTTCATATGATCAAAAAGATATAGGTAGGTTGAATTTAGTCAAGGTGGGAATTATTATATCATTTAGATAATATAAAAAATGATATAATTATCATATTGATACATCTATGATACATTTATTTCCAATCATGAGTGGTTTTTATGGAAGATGAATTATATTATATTCATAGAGACAATACCACATGTGTGGGTATGAAGAACACTTTTATTTTTGAAATATATTTTAAAAAATAAGGTATGTATTAAATTATCTGAAAAATAGTTATATAATATAAAAAATATAACATTATTTCTTTAAATACAATTATATATATAATTTGTGGCATATAGTCATGAAAGACGAATTAAATCTCTTTATGTAGGTATTCATCAACTCATACACACAAATGAAATTATCATTTTCAATGGATGGAAAGGTAATAAATTATATAATATATTATAATTATAGATTAATAAATATTTAATTAATATCTTATATAAAAATTAAATCCATCTTTATAACTGTATGTAATAGGAGGTGATGGAATACAAATTACACAGGTTCGTAATGTTGTAGTCTTCCATACACATGAATAATGGTTTAATTTCCCATTTGATGGACGATGAGATGGATATAGGTAAAGAAATTAACATAATAACAAATAATTATAAGTAATGTACTTAAATTATTGTTTCTTTATGGATTAATATTAGTTGAATTATTTAGAAGGAAAAATAGATCTAAAATTCTCAATAAAGAACTATATCTCTTCTTTGGAAAACCATCTATGTTATACACCATAATCCCTCTAATGTTTAAATTCATCGCAATGTAAGATGTATAAAAAATTTGAAGGATTTTTGGAAGGTATTTGGGAAGTTATTGGTTGAGATATAGTACTAAAATGGTGCGAGAAATAAAGGAGAGGATGATCCCTTTGATAAGTAAGGGGAGGGGCCCTTTGTGAATTACATAAAGTATTAAATAAATCTAAATTAATTTTTAGGTAAAATGTATAAAATTTGACATAATTAACATAAAATATTATTTTGAGTCAAAATAGTTTCATAAAATAATATTTGTGTGTGTTTATATTATTTTTTGACCATTATCTCTTTAATTTAACAACCTATTAACCGTTTTGACAATTATGACAATAAAAATTCCTTTTACTCATTAGGGGTCAATAAAGACACTATAATAGAAAAAATGAAGCTTAAATGGGACATTTTATTTATTTCAAACAATTTATAATTCACTTAGACAAGATAATATATTTAAAAAAATTAAATCATTTAATTAAATATTTATTATTATAAAAACATTAATGTGATTTTTGGAAATACAAAAAATATTAAAATATAATATTTATATAAATCATGTAAAATTGTTCTAAAATGGAATGGAATTTATTAAAAGGATTATATGGTATTAATAGAATTATATAATAAAATTTATATCATTTTAATGATTATATTAAACCTTATTTTTGGTATAATATCTATTTTATGAAATTTTATCCTTAACCGTGGTTATAATTTTATAAATATTAAAGGGTTAAAAAAATTCATAATAGATTAAAATTGGATCATTAAGAGAAAATGGATGGATTTTAGATTATTTATAATCCTTTATATTCTCTTTCAAAAATATTATTATTTTTAAATAATTTAATAACATATTATTCAACATAAAATAGTATTAATATCATTTTTTATAATATTCATTTATTTTCACTTGGAAAACAACATTGTGGAAAAATTATTCAAATATTATACCTTAATATGTCCCTAATATGTTGTATTTAACTTTAAAATTCATTCGACACTATAAATCATTAAAAAAATATTTCTTTTACTATTCTTAAAAAACATTTACATTATTTTTTGACATCCTTGTCAAGAACTACGACTCTATTTCCAATGAATTTAAAGAAAATATTTAATCCCAAAAATTTAAAAACAATTTACCGTCATAAAAATAAAAAAATTAAATTTGAGGAAAGAATTAATTTTTTTCAATATGTATACATACTCACATATATTCCATGAAAACTTATTTAATATGTTATTTCAACTTTTCTATCCTTACACGAGTATTGCACATACATCTAGATAGGTCACTTGTTATATTAGTATGAAATTTGAATATATCCATAAAACCATCAATAATTATTTATATTTATTAACCACATCAATCAACCAATTTTACCTTCAAAAATTATATCTTTAGGATGCTAAATTATTCATTTATAATGTTACGCAAGTAATGCTATGTTAATGGAATGATTTTCATTTTTATTTTGAAATAAATTATAAGTTATATTTTATTATGTTTTATAATATATTTTATAATAAATTATTTATTCAATATTCTAATAATTTTTTATAAAATATTTAGTTCTGGGCAATGCCATAATAGAAATCGTATTTCAAAAGAAAATAATTGTTTTATAATTTACAAATAATTTAATATCATAAAAAAATATAAAAATTCTTACAAGTATAAATATAAAATTTTTATTAAAAAAATTAATTTCAATTCATAATATTAAATTTATATATTTACAATATATTTATTTTTAAATAAATTCCTGAAATGCAAATAAATCTTATTTTAGAATAATGTTCCTTTATGACAAAAAATGAACATACATATAAAATATATAAAGCTGAATACTATGTAAATAATTATTTTATTTCCAACAAATAATTTTTACTATAATTTAAGATCAAAATAAAATATTAATGGGAATGTTTATTGAAAATCAAATACACATTTATAAAAAAATTTATTTTTCACTATTCCTTTAAATTTTTTATATAAATACTAAATTTTAACATTATGTTAATTTTTATATGATGGTTTCAAAATATAATAGCTATTTATCAAATAAAATTTCATAAAAAAACATGGGATTAGTTATAATTTTCTCACATTCAATCAATCAAATCGTTTTTTATGTAAACGTATTATTAACGTATAATACAATGTTACTAAGACAAACACTAATAAATCAATTTGTATTGAGTATGTAATTCATATATATATTATAATGTAGTTATTAATATTCATATTTTTCCATTCAATGGCTAGGTTATAATAGTCATATTTAAGTAATAACATTTTTTTGTTTATCCTTAATATTGTTTGTTGTATACTCTATATAACATATTATTCATTATAAAATATCATATTTTTAAATTATACCTTATTTAATAGATTTCATACTAAAAATTTAAAATTGTGCTTTGTAATAAATTTTTTGGAATTTGAATAAACCTTTGTTGAAAACCCACATAATAAAAAAGGTCAATAGAACATTCTCCTAAAAAGTGGGAATGAGAAATACGAAGGTAATTTAGAATGACACATAACTAGGTTTCCAAATAGAATAATGATGGATCCTTTTTGTTTTAATGCTCACTAATAATTATTTATATACTTATAATAAGATTATTATTTTATGAAAGTATATAATTTTTAGGGAAACATAGCTAATTACATATCTAAAATTTGGTCGGACAATCTATCCTTAGCGATGACGATCTATTGTTAGTTTAATTAGATATATGGATTGACTTCATCCACCATCAAACACTATCAATGATTGATATACAGTCAGAGTAATCCTACCACCATAGGATATCAACTTCTAGATTAGATCAATCTCTTGACTGGATCTACCACTAGAATAGTTCTACCACCATGCCATATCTCCCGATGGACTATAACAATCATCAATTAATATGATCTACCATTGGTAATATCAATTATTTGTTTAGAGATAATTTAATACCATCATTTTACCAATTCTATTTTGAGTCTCATTTAATGTTAATTTTTATAACAATGACTTTATTGAATTAAATTCAGTCTAATGTATGTGTATTTAAGAATCAATATTCTTAAACCAAATAATGGAATAATTGAATACAAAGTTATACGTTCTTTATTTTGTGCCTAGTATAATGATCTAGGATATTTTCATTGTTACTCTTTATAGATAATTGGATGTGGATGGGTATATATTAATAATAACTCCCTCATTTATGAAGGTAGTGACATGTATAAAACAATCTTTAGAAAACTGTGCTAATATTAGTAATACAAGAGTGATACATACACATATATTAAAACATTCTCATACTGAATCAACTCAATGAATTGAAGAACTAAAATATAAGAAATTAGAAGACATCAATAAAACTTTTTTCATGCACATTATGAAAAATCTATTAGATCTTCTTTCAAAGACATATTCAAGGACTTTTGAATATATAACTGTATTATGACTGAGAAACATCACTTTTACAATATCTACTTATTTTCAGTTAATTAATAAGATTATATTTTGAGTAGTGTGTTCCATTACTTTGTTTATCTCTACACACTTTCTCATGTTCGTAAACAATAGATTAATTGATATTATCTAAAACTCTCCATTTTTATTCCCTTGAATGACTTTGGAAGACGTCTGGTGTTTCTTATATTATTTTTCTGTATATGTATAACTATAGAAGAGGATGGATCCTAGATAGAAATATTTTTTATTTATTGTAAAACCCAATCCATGCTATTGGAATTTTATTATTTTTAAAAATTTATTGTTAATAAGTTATTTCCATGTGGAGGGGGTTAAGTCTTATCTTGAGATGGAACCCGTTATTTTAATTACTTTATGTTCTTTATCAGTATTTTCTATATTTCAATGTATAAAATTTATTTGTTTTTAAAATCTATAACAACACTTTAAATTAGTAGTTATTATTAAATTGTGTCAATATAAAGTGTTTGATTAATTAAATTAGTTTAAAAACATAATATAATTTATGTTAATGTTTTATCTGAGCCTCAATCCCATGTTGAGAAATTATTTTAAATATTACAATTATATAATTATGATGTTTTTATTAATTATATTTTTAGTTAATTTGATCTATTTTTTTTAATTTTTTCTAATAAAATCTTTAATGGGTAGTCAATTCATCCCAGTCATGAGTTACTCACTTTAACTAATATTTGGTATCAAAGGACATTTACATATATTTTTAACTATGAATTAGATGTCTTTAAAAGATAATAAATTTTTATAGTTTGTAAATTTAATTCTTTTTGGAAAATAATATAAAAAAGAGAATAAGTACTACCGAGGTCCCTTTTTAATGGAAATAACTGTGATCAATGGAATATAAGGATGAAAATTCATTTAGATTGTATGTGTTTTAAAATTTGGACAATAATTGTGGATAAATATAAGAAACCTCAAACTACAAGATCTAAATATAGTGAAGAAACTGAAACTAAATATGAAAATAATTTTAGAGCTATAAATTATTTATACTACGGATTGGGTGAAGATGAGTATAATAGAATATCTTCATTTGATATTTTTTTTTTGAAATTTATGACATACTATTTATTTTTCATGAGGGAACATATAATTTTAAATAAATTATCTAAAATAAAAATACAATTTAATATGATACATTTAAGATAAATCATGAGGATTATATATCTAATATGTATCTTATATTTAATGAGATTGTGATCATGATACATGCATTGGGATAGAAAATCATTGACAATGATCAAGTCATGAAAATTATTAGGTGCTTACTAAAAGAATGGATGAGAACATCTGTATCAATAAGATAATCTTGTGACATTAGTACACTTATATTATAGGAACTTATTGGAAAAATAATTATGTACAATGTTTAATTTTAACTGAATAGGGAAGAAGTGGATGAACAAAAAATAAACTCTATAGCATTAAAAATTACTGTTTCAAAGGAAAAAAATAAAAGATCAATATTGGTAGCTCATGTGATGTAGGGTCACCTACTAAAAATGATGATGAAATGGAACCTCGAGATAAGAACTTCAATAGTTTATACAAAATTAATTTGTTCATCAGGAAACTCAGTTATAAATAAAATTATGATAATTGAGGTAATTGATAAACAGATTGGAAGAAGGATCACATAATAAATGATATTTTCTTCTATGAATGAAAATGAAAATGGAATGTTATAGTGTATTACCATAAGTTAATTTTTTTTGAAAAATTTTATAACAAGGATAATAGGTATAATAAATCTATGAATGAAACATATAGTGCTTCAAAAGATAGTTTAAGTGAATCAGATTCAAGAAAATAAGATAATGATTATAGTAAAGACATGTTTGTTATAACAAAAATTATGAAGTATCTAGAATTTATAAAACACATCCAGTTTATTTTACTAATCCTTCTAGTTATGAAATTTTTTATAAATTAATTGTAATAAAGAAATTTCGGAATAATTTAATTTGATGTAGGATAATTTTAATGAACATATAGCTAAATATAAAATTTTAAATAAGAAAAAATGCTCTATCTTCTGATTTTAAAACAAATCTTACATTATAGAAGGATAAAGTACTAAGTTAATGAATGAAAAATATATTTTATAATTTTATAATTTACAATTAGAATTTTATTTTGAGTTATTAATAAAGAGAATATATTACTTAACTCGGATTTTTAGAAAATAAACTAAAATTAAATATATTTATGGAATAGGGTATCATCCTAGACAACGAAAGATCATTAAAAATATTTTTATCCTGAAATCCAATCCAATTGATTATGTTATCATTTTTTATTCTCTTTAACCAAATAAAAAAAATTATTTCAGAAATATAAAATATTCTTATAAAATAATAGTTAAAAAGTTATAGATTTCTAAATCCATGATAATTATTGTTTCTTGACCTAATAGAATTTTTGTACCAATGCCTTTTCTATTTAAACATATATTTTGTTTGAAACCAACATGAATATCTCTAGTATACATTTATGGTATCCAAAAATTGGATTCTAAATACACAGTGTACTATTCTAGTTTGGAGAACAAGATTAAGGTTGTTGTTGGATATGTCACCTTTAGTGATGATGAAAAAGGAAAATTTATTGTTCTTGGACAAATCAGTTAGTCTAAAACTATTTTAATTTCCAATTTTTTGTTTTTATATGTGTTGAAGTCTAATTTTATTAGAATCAAAAAAAATATTATACTGAATTTCTTGTAAAATTTGAAAATAATTCCTCAAATGTTTTTTATTATAGAAATTATTTTGTTTTCAATGTATTCAATATGATTTTACTTTAGATACCTTTTTATCAAAAAATATTTCCTTTCAAAGTCCATTTCACAATGAATTTTGACATTAGAATAGGAGACTAGGCTATTTCAATATTTATTCACATATAAAGATAACTAATAAGGGGTCAGAAAAGGTTCTTCCTGAACTAAAATTCTCAAATGATAAAGTCAGTTACCCATGTCAAAAATGGAATGATTACAAACTCCCTTTATGATTAATAAAAGGTGTTTCAAATTCCTAACACCTATAGTTGGTTCATATAGACTAGTTTAGACATTCTGGTGTATCTAGATTAAATGGGAAGCACTATGTTTTTGTTACAGTAGATAAACTTCCTAGGTACACTTGGTTATTCATTGTAGATCAAAAAATGTTAAGCTTGTTCAAATTTTACTATGTATTCCAAATATATATAAAGTCCTTGTAGACTTATAATTAACAACATTGGATGTGATCATGTTCAGCAATTTAAAAATACATATTTTGAATCATTTAGCTCAAAAAATAGACAAAATCATAACATTGCAGCTCTTAGTACCCCACAAAATATAGTGTAGTAGATTAGAGAAATAGAACCATTCATATAATTACCCAGACCATGATCAATGAGTATAATCTACCCATTTACTTTTGGACAAAAGATGAGAATAAAAATTGTTACATAATCAATAGAGTATTATTTGGACCTCTCTTAATGAGAAGCCCATATGAGTTATATAATGTGACAAAACCAAAGGTTAATTACTATAGATTTTTTGTTGAAAAGTATTATTCATAATAGAATGGATAATATTGAAAAAATTTCAAAAAAGAGTGAAAATATAATTTCCGTGGATATTGAACATCTACTACAATATAAATGGTTTTTCAGAAATAGACTAAAATTTTGTTAGAATCTGTACATGTCATATTTAATGAAACATATACACATGATCTAATAATCCTTTAGAAAATATTGAAGATTATATGTCAAATATTAATATAAATTTCAAATCACCTGATAGTTTTATGAAAATAGTAGAAAAATATTACTCATCTAATGAATATCCTTATCCTGAAATGGTAGAGGATAATTTGATATATAGAACTTTTTCATAGAAATATTAGGAAACATAGATACCATCCCATAAATTATATAGTTATAGACCATGATAATGAAACATAAACTAAAGATCCTTATAGAAATCAGGTATAAAATTATTCCTTATTATTATATCATGAACCTATAAACATCAATATTGAAATTAATAATGAATTATGGGTGATAGTAATGAAAGAATAACATATCAATTTGAAATAGATAGATATTTGAAACTAGTAGATAAACATAAAGAGACTCTAACCATTGGTACTAAATGGGTGTTTAGAAATATTTTTTTGAGTCGTGAACTATATTTAGGAATAAATCTAGCGTGGTAATACAATGATATAGTCAATAAGTGGATATTGACTATGGGGAAAATTTCATACCAATGGATAGATTTGAACCCATTAGAAGGTTTCATAGCTATGAAGAAAATTTTAATTTATTACTATATCATATGAATTCTAAAAGTGATATCCTAAATTTTTATAGAGTTTATGATGTTTTTGTTGGAAAACCCCATAGATTTCATAATCCAAATTTTTTAAATCATGTTTTTATATTAAAAAAAGATTTATATAGTTTTAAATAATCTTCTAGATCATGGTATGATAGTCAAAGCACTTTTCTAATTTCTAATGATTTACTAAAGGTATATTAGACCCTACTTTATTTATAAAAATAATAATTTAAAAATTAGTTTTAGTTGATCAAATTTATGTTGATGATAAAATATTTTGATCTTATAAAACACTTTTTTTAATAATTTTCCAACATTGATACAAGGTGAAATTGAAATTAGTTTAATGGTTTAGTTAAATTTCTTTCTTGGATATCAAAATTTTCAAAATAAATATGTAAATATTTTTAATCTATGTTTGTACATCATATAAAATTGAATTTTTTTTGGGTTTGATAGAAGAAAACGTATAGATGATTCAATAAGTTCAACTTATAAGCTGGATCATGATGAAACTATGAATTCAGTAGATTAGAACAATTTTTAAGGTATTATTAGATTCTTTCAGTAATTAAATTATATCCTAGAAGATATTATGTTCAGGGTTTTTATGTTTTCCTATATTCATGAAAATCCAAAATAATCTCATTTACATGTTGAAAGAAAATTATATACCTCAAATATACATTAAATTTTAATTTTCCTATCATAGAGGACAAGAATTTGATTTAGTGAGTTATTTAGATGAAAAATTAGGTGGTTTTAAGTAAGTTTGAAGAAGAATTTCTAGAATATGTCACCTTTTTTGAAATTCAATAGTTTTATGGTTTATTAAAAAGAAACATTTTGTTTCACTATCCAATTTTGAGGATGAATATATAGCTACATAAAGATGTTATGCTCCTATTTTGTGGATGAAAAACTATGTAATTGATTAAATATATCAATTTATACATTTCCCTTTAAATTGTGAAAATAAAACTGGGATTAATATTTTTGATAATCTCATATATTATTCAAGGATTAATATATTGATATAATACATCACATATCAAGTGATCATTTCGGAAATGCTGATGTAACTCTTCAATTAATTGGAATATAAAATAATCTTGCTAATATATTTACAATAACCTTGACTTCTAATGTATTTTCTTATATTAGATAGTAATTAGGTTTGATTGAATTTTAAGTCCTTTATATTCAAATTTACACCATTAGAAGACCCATTGTTGATGAACCACCATTATAATATCCAACGTTGGAATATCCACTATTGTGAAATCTATTGTTACTAATCCACCACTGGATATCCCCCTTTCAGAGATCCATTTTTGGTAATCCACTATTCAATATCCACTATTTGATAATCTAGTGTTGGTGTATCCAACATTGGAGATCCCCTGATGAAATATATTTTAGTCATATTTTCTATGTTTAATTTATATTAAATTTTTAAAAGATAATTTTATTAGTATAAATATCTAAATAATAAAATTGAACAAAAAATATGATTTAGGGAACACTCTCATTGGATCCTCTAATCAATCCTATCATCTCCCATTCTCTACTGACATTCATCCTTCCTCAGACACATCCTTATAAATTCAATTTAGTACAATGATAAGTGTAAATTATAAGTATATTTCATCTCCTAAAGGATTTTTTCACATGAATAGATCATGTAGAAAATATAGTTTCACTGTTGTAGTCGAAGTGAAGATTATGAAACTCTCTAATCAAGTATTTTATTTTTGAGAATGTGACAGATGTAAAATGGAGAGTTTTGGAAAATATTTAGTGATTTGAGGTGATTTTGGAATCAGGATAGAAATCATGGTTTCCATGGAATAATAGACTAGTATTTCTTAGGTTGGTTAACCAATTCTACCAACATACATAGTATATATTCAGGGAGAACAAATATGTGATTGTAAGTATGATCGATGAAAATAATTCATCTTTTTACTCTAAAGAGTATTCAAGATGGATCCATGTACCTTCCATGGGTATATTTGAAGACATTCAAGGATTTATTCCTAGTAATAGGTAATTATATTTTACGATATCTTTCTTATATATTTGATTAGAAATGGTGTTTTATGAAGACATGCTACTACAAAACATCATAGGGAGTGGACGAAGGTATATTATAATAAGTGGATAATAAAAAGTGTAAAGAAAAATGATATGATATATGAGGATTTCAAAATAGTGGATCACCCAATAGGACTTAAATATATAGTTTACCCTAGACAAGATATAAAATAATTTTTATTTAATTTGATGAGGAAGTACAAGAAGTAGATGATTAGGTTAAAGAAGAACTAGTTATTTCAATTAAGGAAGAGAGCGACCTAGATGTGGACATGAGCCCCTATCTTTCCTAGAGAGCTTCTAGTATCTCTATTTTTCTTACTATTAAGGAAATTTGGTTATGTGAGAGACAAGAAGAATAGACTTAAGAATTAGGTGTAGAACATGTTTATTGTTCTTCTGAAAGGTCAAGGTAAGTAACAGATGTTTCAGATGGTTATGATGGATCTAAAAATGGGAATTGTGATGAAAGTCGGTCCTTTAAAGTTATTGATGATGATAATTATGATGTTTTTGATAGATAAAATCCACAACCATATCTAGTTGTTTCTATTACAGTAGGATCTATAAATGAGGCCAAACCACATTTTGTAATCCTACTATCTATTATTCCCCTCAAAGATATTATTCTAGATCATCTATTGAGTTAGAAGAATACATAGTCTCTTTATGTCTAATATTGGTTCATAAAAATGAAAAAGATATTTCCTTCTTATATGAGGATGAAGCACCATCCAAGGGGCGATATTTCCATGTTCCATGCTATTGAGAATCTTCTAACCTGATTTTGATAGTGATGGTGGTGATAATTGTGATAATTGTGACCATTGAAGTACACCTGATCAGGATAGACATTCCACACCTGTTGATGGAAATGATCATAATAGATCTTTGTTATATCAAATTAATGTCGCTATTGGGCTGGAATCAATTCCTTCATATGTTCTTTCTCCTTGATCTATGAATGTAGATGTAATTTTACTAGATATGATCCATATCCTCCATGTTTTTCTCCTCTAACCTATAATTTTTTTCACTAAGTTTTATTTGGATAATTTCAAATTGATTATAATTTCTAATATTAGTGGGATTATTATATCCTAAAATCCTAGAGTGAGTCACCTTTTTTAAGTAGATACAATACATGTATTTATGTTACATATCATCTACATTCATCCTATGATGTTTTGAATGTTTTGAGAAGTGGGGATTTAGAAGAGGATATGGGATAATGATATGGAAGTAGTGATGTCCATCATGAAGGATATAAGAGATAGATTTATTACAGTCCAAACATCCGTCAGGGAAAGTTTGGACACCTTACCTACAAAATTTGTTTCTACCACTATTACTCCACCTAAAATATCTTCAGTAGGTGAACAAGTTTTCATATTTATTATAAGGGAGGAATTACATACTCCCTTGGTGATCGAACTACATCTCATATATAATATCTTCGGAAGATCATACAACATGGTGATGAATTCTATAAATTGGTTAAGGAATGTTTTAATAAATTTCAAAATGTAGAGATTCTACCACAAATGAAGTAAAATACTATTTTCCTTGGATTTATACTATCAATAAAATCGATTCTCATTTCAAATTTCATATAGAAAATTCAAGGATACCACATATTATCAAGACTCTCAAAGAGAAAGTGTACCAGCTAAAAAACTTATCCCACCAGATAAATATACCTATGGAAGAGAAAAATGACTTATTCACACCGATGGAGAGATGTGTGAAAATAATTATATTTTTTTCAATTTTATGAATCCCTCAATATATTAACACCTGACTACAGTGGTATCACCAAAATCCATTCTTATTCCTTCCCTCACTTTTCACCATCTTATGCACCCCAACTCCTCAGTTATATCCATTTAACATGTTACTAGCTAAGACTATTTTGAATCTTCAGATAGTAGTGATTAATGATCTTCATACTTCTACCTCTACACCCTCATCCTCTACCTATGTGCCACTTATAACTTGAAATGGAAATGATACAGTTGTCCCTACATCCCAACAAGGTGAGAGTGACTCTGATTCATAATAGTTTTTATTAGGTTTTTCTTGTTTGTTACTTTTTTATATGAAATATGTTACATTAACATCTAATAGAATCATTATTGGATTTATGTTTTATTTATTTTCATGATTTTTATATTTCATTATTTATCTTTTATGATAATACCGAAAGGGGGAGGATTCTGGGATGTAATTTTAAACTGTAACTCAATTTTAAAATCATTATATAACATCTGAATTATAAATATATTATAAAGAACATATTTTTTATTCATCTTTAATTTTTTTTCTTTTTCATATACGTGGTCACAAATACCCTAAGTTGTGTTCATCTAAAAGGAGGAGATTATTGGCCCATACATATTTTAATTCTCAGAATTCATGAATGTTATATTTCTAATAGAATTATTTATTTTATGATTGTAAATCATTTTACGGAGAAACATTGCTATGTGAATATGTACCATTAGTTAAGAAAATCTAATTTTATCAGAAATGATCTATTGTTAGTTCAATCATATCTATTAGTGGACTACATCTACCATCCGAGTCTACCATTGAATGATCTATCAACAAAGGTGTGTTACTGTTAGAGAACATATACCTCCATATTATATCATACTCAATACTAGATCAACCACTAGACTAGATCTACATCTAGAGAAGATCTATGTCTAGACACGATCTACCATCAGTTATGATGATCTACTACTAAATGCATCTAGAATTAGTTTAGATATTATATATCTCCAGTATTCTACCATTTCAAATTTAACTCTAATTTAAATTTAATTCCTATAATGACAATTTTATGGAATTTAATTTAGTTAGATTCATGTGGATTTAAGATTTATTATTCCTAAAACTAATCCTTGGATTAATTGAGGAAAAATTCATAAATTATTTATTAAATTAATAGTATGAGGATCCATGATATTTTAATTATTACTCTACAACAGATAATTGGACCTGGAGAGATATATATTCATAATAAATCTGTTGTTCATGAAAGTGTTGAAGGGGTATCGAACATTATAGGGAAATCATTGCAAATATCATCAATATAAGAGTGATAAACACATTGTTATTAAATCCTTCTAATGATGATTCAACTCTAGACAATGATAGACTATAAAATGGAGGACTCATTAGACATCAATGGCACTCTATTTTTACACAAATTTTATGAAACCCATTCAGGTTATTTTAAAATACATATTCATGGAAATCTGAACACCTAATGGTGTTCACATTAAGCAACATCACACATTCCTATCTCTACATATTTTTTCTTTCTTATTATTATTTATCTTCTGAGTTGTTCATTTAATTTCCTTACTTATATGTACACACAATCTTTTATTCCTAAACTAGAGAATACTTTATGTTCTATCAAACTATATTTTATTATTCCCATGAATAATTTTATAACTGGTATTATGTGTCATGTATTGGTTTTCCCCACGTATAATAGAGGAAGTGGTTTTATGGTTGTAAAACCAAGTGTGAAGTTGATTATAAAACTCAATCTAGGTTTTGGATTGGGTTTATTATTTAATAAACTACTTGGTAATAGGTGATTACCATGTTGATGTGATTGATTCCCTTCTTGATAGTGACCCCTTATTTTAATTCCATTATTTTCATTATAATTTTCATTTTTCTATATATTAGGATTTGAAATATATATATTTTTAAAACCATTATCAAAACATTACATTAATATTTATTATCAATTTTTTCTTATATAAATTTGTGGATTATGTAATTTATTTTAAAATGATAAATTAATTTCAAATATTATTTTAAATATGCCTTAATCCCACATTGATAAATATATTGAAATCTAAAAACTTATAATTATAATTTTTTTATATTGACATTAAATTTTTAATTAAATTGGGGGGTATAGTTTTAATTATACCTAACAGAAATTATTATTGGGTACTCAAATCACTACCTCTTGAGTTACTCACTCTAACCTATAGAAACAATTAATGGGACATGAAATTATAACCATGGAGGAAAATATAATTTCAGAATGATGGAAAGTAATAAAGATTATAGTCATGAGAAAATTAATGACCACAAAACCATAAATCATCAAAGGATTAAGAAGAACATAAATTCATTAGAAATGAAGGTATCATGAATACATTTTTATTTGAGAATTATTTTCAATATATTAGATTTACTCCATAACCATATAGAATAAAATAATAAGGAAATATACTTAATTTATATAATCAATTCCACTCGTCAGTTGTTTTACAACAAAATATAATATTTATCTCTAAATGATGAGTATTCAAAATTAATTTTTCATACCTAAATCACAAAAATCAACATCTATCAACTCACATATCCCAGAAAAGGATAAAAATATATTCCACTAATATTTAGACATTAATCAAAACAAAATTTGATTCAATAAGTTAAAATAGTTATGAAAATGTATAAACCATATAATTATGAAATGAAATATTAAATCTCCAAAACCTATATAATAACACCTAATGTTTAACATAGATCATTATATAATAAACTAATAAAAAAATCTTATAAATCATCATGAGAAAGTTATGAATTGAAATGTAAAAATTATTTGATCACATGTTTTTTGGATATTAATTTAATATTTACCTCCAATAAAAATTATGCACACTAAAATTCCAACATGTAAGAATTTATATAAACTAATCATTTAATCAACAAAATATGAAAATCATTTACATAAATAACATGAATCAGCATAAATCAAAATTAAAATTATATATTCTTCAAATATATAATTTAATGTTTCTTCGTCAAATAAAACCCCATTTTATCAAAAAGTATTTCCATTTAAAATAATCACATAATATTCCAAAAATATCTGGATTCTTCAAAAACATCACTAATTACTTAGTCTCCAAATAAAATTTCAATCCCTTGGTCAGCTATATAATATAAATATACTCCCAAAATAAAAATAATATTTATCCTTCAAATCATTTAATTAAAATAAAAAAACATTACAATCAAGACATCATATAGGATAGTTGTGGGTGTTGCAGCCCTGTAACCCATCAATAGTGGGTTCAAGCTCTATGGCCTTTCTGGATATGATGGGTTATCACCTGCCATATGGTATGTCCTTTTAATAATAATTTATTTACATAATTTCTATAACATTAAAAAAATATTATAATCAACCTAAAATCAACCTAAATAAAATTAAT
Source organism: Viscum album (assembly GCA_963277665.1). Taxonomy (NCBI): domain Eukaryota; kingdom Viridiplantae; phylum Streptophyta; class Magnoliopsida; order Santalales; family Viscaceae; genus Viscum; species Viscum album. Next base: position 727,786,368 of record OY728166.1, read on the forward strand.
ATTAAATAATTTTAAAACCTGAAAGTTTCATTCATACCTTTGATCTAATATAGAAAATAATTTAATAGAATTCTTTTAAAATAATACTCCATGTTAAACCTATGGGTTGTATATTCCTCAAGGAAATAAAAGGTCTCCCAAAATATCATTAGACTCCAAAAACCCTATCACATAAAACCTCAAAATAGGGTTTTCTAAGACATTAAATTCATGATAAACCATAAAATTATAAACTCAAGATTGTATCCTTAACTCTTATGTTATCCCCACTTGCAATCCTCAATGTCATCTAATACTTTTTTCTAATAATAACTTTAAGTAACTATACTTAATACATTATATAATATTGAGTTTGAAATCAATAATCAATTTTTATACACACTTTATGACCTTTTTAGGTTTAGAGTTTTAAAGCATTAGTTCATATCTCTCACATATCAACCCATAGACTTCATGTTGGCAACTTCCATATAGTATTTACTTTCACAATAATATAAAAAATCCAACACCTGTTTTATTATTATTAAAAATAATCATGGATTTCAAATTGACTTCTTCTTTATTATTAAAGATCCTTATTTATAGTGGTGACATTTGAAAACATGAGATGAGCACAAAAACCTCAATAAGGTATATAAAGATAAGAAATTAACTGTTAAAGACATTTTAAAACCATGAAATCATAGAATAATTGTTTTCATTAACATAATAAACATTGAAATAAAATTAATCATTTAGAAACACATAAAATTAGGTTTACTAAAATTTATTCATAAAACACATTATATAAAATCATAATGGAAAAATAATAATAATAATTTATTTTTTAGAAAAGATGAAATACCATGAAAATTTTATTCTTAAAAACAAAATGTTTTACTTGAAAAGGTCATAATAATTTATTTAAAATAAATTATCATTGGATTTCCTTTCAAAATAAAATGATATTAGTGAAAACTAATTATCAATAATATAAATTTCATATAGGATCTTAGGTATATAATATTTATATAACTCTTACAAGTGTAATAACTTATACTTTTGGCACCCCATTTAATTATCTATAGAACATAATCGTTTTATAATGCATCGATGATATATATAGGTATTACCCATCATAATGGTCTATATCAGGATCACCCATCATTATGTGTTATATTTGGATCGCCCATAATAACAAAAAAATTTCATGTATCATATCATGAATAATTATTTTATGATTTCACCTTTTAATGGTAACTCCCTATGAAAACTATTTTGAACCCATATGAAAAACACTTTTGGATATTGAAATGCCCTTTAATTTTAAAACCCATCATCAAAATTAAAATTCACTAAACAATGATAAGTAGGGATATTATTTTAATAAAGCATGGAATATAATAATGGAATCAAATTATCTAATACTGGTTGTGATGGTGTGAAAATCCATTTATTTTGTATATGTTAAAATAGAATATTCCTTTTTCCTTTTTTATAAAAATTTAAAACATTACATATAAAATACATCAAAATATTACTTTTGAAAACTATTAAAAGAAACTAAAAAGTGTCATAAAATTTGATCTTTAATTCATTCATGTATATATAAATACACAAATAAAGTAATTTTAAAAATATTTTCTAGGAAAAAAAGGTCTTTATAAAATATATGTAAATAATATTATAAACGTGGTTTTTAAAGTAAGATGTCCCTTACCTTGATTTTGACTTGTCATATAATTTTTATACCTTCCAGAATAAGAAAAACATATTAATTATTTACATAAATAAAAAAAATTCACATTTACTGTTATTTGTTATTTTTTTATTACCATTTCATATTCAACTACTTAATCAATTAAGATTTAATCATACATTTTTATTATATTTGAATAATTTTTCAAAAATTAATTTGGTATGATGAATATGTTCAAAGAGGTCATTATTATATCTTCTCATTTAAAATAATCATGAAATAATTATAATTTATATACATTATTTATACTTATGAAACTAAAAATTATTGATGGTTATGAAAAATGATTTATAATACAATCATATATATGTTGGGTCATATATAAGTATGGGTAATGATTTTGTTTTTCAATTATCTTATGGAAAAGAAATTATGTATTATTTTATGTTCATATAATTTTTATAATATCATAAATATCATGTTGATTCTTTGAATACTGTTATATATAGTATCCATGGGGTATGGTCATGAAAAATAGATCATATCTCTTCGTAGAGCTGGTAATTCACAAGTATGCACGAATGACAATATAAATTTTCAATGTATAGAAAGGTAAGAAACAAGATAATATATTATATATAAATAAGGATATATATTATTTTAATATCATATATAATAATTAAATCCATCATTGTAACCAACCATGAGAGGTAGTGGTGGAAAAAGAATTATATTGGTTCGTGAGATGCCAGTCCACGAAACACATGTATGATGGTTTCATTACCGATTTTATGGAACATAAGATGGATAGTTGATATTAAATTAAACAAATATATCATTATATTGAATATATGTAAGTTTTTACCTAAAATGGATGACTAATAATTGAAGGAGTGAAAAGAAGAAATAAAATTAAAATGATCTTTTTTATTTCTCTTTAATCACTATAAGGTTGGAAATATACCCAATTTAATTCATATATAATATATAGAGGGATGTTAGAATGGTTTTTTGGTTGTTTTCTTCCAAAATATTGTAATCAAATGTTCTGCAGAAGAGAGGATATGATGTACCCTTTTATAAGTGAGGGGAGGTGAACACTTGAAATTACATAAAGTATTAAATTAAATGAAATTAATTTTAAAGGAAAGATGGATCCAAATTTATTCAATTAAATTAAAAAAATATTATGAGTCTAATTTATCTCATATAATAAAATATAACAATGTATATATTTTTTACCTTTATCTATTTATTTTAACCCAATATTATATTTTTTGTCAATTATGATAATAACAATATTTTTTACTATTTCAGGGCTAAAGAGTTAATAAAAAACAATAAATGACCCATAAGTGAACAAGGATTATATTATAAACCTTATAACATATAATTTGATGAATATATAATTTTTTTGAATTTGAAATCATTTAATAAAACCTTGTTTATCATAAAAATCATTAATTTCCGTTTTAGAAATAAATTAAATTTTATAAAATAATATATGTGTAAATTTTTTACTACAATTCAAAAAAACAAATTTATTTGTTGATAAAAAATATATGGTTGTATTTAAATCATGAAAAAAACTTATATAGGTTCAGATATTATTATAAACCATATATTTCAGTTTAAGCCCTTAGATCACCAATTTAAACCATAATAGTGGTAAAAAAATTCAATATGAAAGGGTTATAATTTTAATTATAATGTTATTATTAACACATTAGTGGAAAAGGGATGATTTTTTACAATTTTTCATAATAATTATTCTCCTTTAAGATGTATATGTTTTATAAATAATTTAATAATATATAATTTAATGTCAACTTTCAATAATTTCTTTCTTGATAATATTTATTACATTTGAATTTGAAAAATACATGAGAGAAAATAAATTCAAATATAAACATATAAAACAACCCAAATATTTTATATATATCTATAAAATTCATGGTACATTATAACACACCTAAACACCATTAGTTTTAGAGTTTTATAAAACCATTTACATAATTTTTCAACTGCTTTCACAAGAATTATATCGACATTGCGTATATTGTTAATTTAATTATTACATCACTAAAAATATAGAATAATTGAACATAATAAAAATTAAAAAATTATTTCCAATTTAAACATTAATATTTATTCAAAATATATATTTACTTGCATCAATGTCTCAACAACTTATTTAATTTGTTATTTTGACTTTTTTATTCTCGTGAAGGAATTGCCTAAGCATTTGGATACACCACTTGTTATATAGATACCCCAACCCCAAGATTCTGGAGCCGGTGTCAATGTCATTACATTGGAAAAATATGTAATTAATCACATACTAATAGGCCAAATTGTTTAGTTTCCTTGGTAAAATAGCTACATACTTGAAATTCACATTACATTTTAAAACATAAAAAAAATTGAAAATAATATAATTAACCTTGGTTTATCCTGACATATCAATAACCAAACACTTCTTCATATCACAGGGAATTTAAAAATTAGGAATCTGGGGAGTTCTTATTCTTAGTAAGGGTAAACATAAAGTGGAAGATATGAATAAATAAATAATAATTAATATGAAAGGAAAAATTACTGAAACACATCATATTTAATCAATAACATGAGCATAATATGGAAGGAATAAATGTTTATCAAATAATGAAATAAAAATAGTCACATGATCATGAAACGTAATCACAGATACTATAACTAACAAAATAATCACATGGAATATAAATGACGAGATTCATAATGATGGATATCTAAAACATATTTTCAATGCTTGTTCCAAGACTTTTAATATCAATAATTATTTTTCTAGGAAATCTAATATTTATAATGTATGTTCCAAGAAATCTCTATTAATGGGTAAAGAGTTATGAAAAACCATATCTAGTTTTTCTCACGAGTCCTACGAATGCATTTAGGGGTTATAGAGGACCACTCCCATCAAATAAAATGCTCAATGTGTTTCTCATAATAAATGGTTAAATAATAATCAAGACAAAAAATTTATTTAAGAACAATAATTTATAATTTTATTATATAACTCAATCAATAAACAAAATCATAAACCATTTAGAGTAAAATTAATGGTACCCACATAGTACATCCCCTATCAAACTGATCATAAACCATCCAGATAAATAATAAATATGATATCATTGGATTATATCCCTATTACAAAATATGTAACATTAAATAATGTATCTTTTAGATAGAAAATGATTTTTAAAGATCACATTGAACATTTCTAGTGGAAAATAAAATTTCATTGATAATAAACATTTATGCTTTAAAGCCTAAAAATTCATAAAATATTCCCAAAATACTTTTTGTTGAAAATAAATTTTGAAACTAATAATTAATAAAATATTAAGGAAAACGATATTTTATATGCCTATTTAAACTTGTAAATGATGGATTAATGAAATTATAGTAATGATAGTATGTAAATCCATACATGTTGTATATGTTAAAACGAAAATGCTTTTTTTGCATTGTAAAATGGTTTGAAATTTTCATCTTTTGGAAATAGAAATAAACATTTCTTTCAATCAATTAAGTAAAAATTAAATCACAGGTAAAATTTATTTAATAAATAATCTCTAATTTTTTTAAAAAATTAAAACATTTTTAGAAAACAATGTTTTGAAGGAAAAAGTATTTCTGACCGAAGAGAAAAAGAAATTCAAATTGTATTAAAAACATTTTAACAATAATATTATGTAAAAAAGAGACTAAAATGGTACTATTACTAGAAAATGGTCATTAATAAACATATGAGAATAATATTTATTGGATTTTGAATATAAATATTAAATTATTCTCCTAAGGGATATTTAAATATAAATAATCTGAAATAATGATGTGATATTGAAATTAACCCTTACTACATTGGTAATTGTTGTATCGTTATCCCCGTGAAGGAAATAAATTTAAATCAAACACTAAATACCATGATGATAAATTAATTCATGATATAACATAAAAATATTATCATTTTCACAGCCCAAAAAAAATATGTTATTAATATGGCGTATGTCTCATTGAATTAAAAGTGAGATGAGAAATCCTTACACTAAGTCCAAATCAACAGGTATATTCATTGTATTCCATAATAATAAACATGTGTTAATTATTTTATTTCATAAGAAACATTTTCAGGATTATTATTCCTTTTATTTTACTGATTACCATGTTATATATGATTACTTAATCAATTAAGTTTATGTTGGATGTTTAGAATATATTTGGATTATGTGTCAAAAATGAATTTGGTAAGATAAATATGTTCAAATAGGTCACTATTTATACATATTAATTGTAATAAATATTAAATAATTATCATTTTTATACATCAATTATAATTTTAAAACCAAACATGAAATATGGTTATGATAAATTAATTATGTTGCAATCATATAGATGGTAGATCATACACATACATGAGTAATGTTTCTATTTTCCAATGATCATTATTGTATGAATTAATATAATAAATTATATTTAGATAATTATAATAATTTCATATATAAAATATTCTTTCTTTATAGAAACTGGTATATATCATCCATGTGGTGTGGTGAGGAAAAGGGAGTCACATCGCTTCAGGAATGTAGTAGTCATCACCAACACGAATGATGTTATAATTTTTTGTAAAAAGGGAATGATATGTTATCCATTAATAATGATAACTGTCTAAAATATTTAATAAATATTTAATTTATATCACATATACTCTCTAACATTATATTTACCACATTCCATGTTAAGTGTTGCTGAAAGAAGAATTGCATTGCTTCACGATGTGGTAGTCTTTTTTTCCCACAAGTGGTATTATTGTATCCCCTAGAGAAAGGAAAGTAAAAAATTATATATTATATAATGAATATATATGTATAAATATTTTATAAATATCTTATATAAAAATTATATCCATCATATCACATAACCGTGAGATGTGGTAATGGAAAATTTGAATGGCATTGGATCGTGAGGCGATAGTCTACCATACACACAAATGATGATATTGTAACCCATTTGATGGAAGTGGGGATTGATATAGGTTAGGAATTAACATAAGACATCTTAGTGTATGGATGATACTGAGTATATTATATACTAATCTTTTAATACAATTCTATTTATATGGATGAATAAATAATATAAAAATGTTCATTCATGAATATCACAACTTATTCAAGTATCCTCCTTAGGTTTTCCCAAAAACCTATACTAGGTTGGAGTTATAACGTAAAAAAATCATTAATTATGAGGGGATGAAATTTTTTAATTTATCTTGTAAGGGTATTGTTGAGACAACTGGGTTTTTAGGTGTGACAAAGTTAGGAGAGTGAGTGTCAATTTATAATTATAGAGGAGTGGTATTTTTGTAAATAATTAAATGTATTCAATAATGGGATTTCACTCTAACCTCATGTGGCTCAAAAATTGAAATTTTATTTATATGAATGATTATATAGTCTATAAAAACCTCTACCACTAATAAGACACATGTTTTATATATTTCAATTCTTATACTTTAATTTTTACTCCCTTTTACCATTTTAATTTTAACCATAGTAACTAATTTTTTTCCCTAGGTATTATTAGTTAGGAAGAAAATAAAATTAAATTTATTAAAAATTTTATAACTGATTATTGTAAATAAAAATTCAAATTTTTCAAATAAAAAACCTTTGTTTTGGAAGGTTAATTTTAATATGAGCTCAAATAACGTGAAAGCCCTCGTTTTAACAAAAAACAATGCAATTAACTTTTTACTATTCTCACTAATCATTATAGAAAAAATTACATTTAAATAATTATATAATATATTTTATTATCCTTCCAAATAGGTAATCAATATTTCCAAATTCAATTTACATAATTATATAATATTAATTTAAAAATAATATCACTCACGTGATGCAAAAGCGGGTTTTCAAAGAGAAATGGTAAAAATATTAAAAACTTATTATATCAAATTTCAATATGAAAATGATTTTAATAACCTAAAATGGATTAGTTGACATATATTGGATATAATTTTATACTCAACCCAAATTAAAATATATTTTATCATTGTAAATAATTTAAATAAAATCGAGTTTCATAGTTAAAATTCAGTACTTTTCACTATTAATCAAAAAATAAAGCTTTTTAGAAAAATCCAAACCATTATCCCTAATAGAATTTTTAAATGATTATGTAAAAAATTAATTTCATTTTATAAAATATATTTTATAACAGTTTTAAAAATCAATTTTATTATATGTGCGCAAAGTGTGACTAAACCACTTTTTAGTAAAGTAGAGTTTTTCAAAAAATATTTCTCTTTCATTTAAATGGTTCTTATATTATTTCAAATATGGATGATCATTGAATGTATTTTATATTTGTGTAAACAATATAATTTTCATAATTTATTTATCACTATTAATACTCTCCAAAATAATAGTTATACCATAATTGTCGTGTTTAAATAATAATATTTTAATTAAATATTGTGTTTCATTCAAACTCGTTGTTGTGCACATTGAAAGATATTGAAGAAGTATAATTTTTTAATATATATATATACCACAAAGTCTTCATATTTTAAATTCCCTTGTTCTATGTGTTTCATGTCGTACAAGCTATCAAATATGACCATCATATTTTAAAAAGTAAAAGAGTTATACATTCTTCCATTTAAATTAATTATCCATCCAAGATCAATTTTTATTTAAAATAGAGATTTAACCAAAATCCAAACTAAGGGGGCCTAAAATAGTGTAGGCTGAGGGAATCCCCCTAAAGGACCCCCAAACACCCTGAGAGGGGAGAGGTGAATCAAGGTGTCAACCTTTTCTTTTTAAAGTTGTGGATCTTGTTCCCACATTGGTAAGATCCTGTTAAATCTATCAAACAAATAAAAATAGGAAGTTTACACAACGCTATTACTTGGTTCACCACAAAGGGCTACGTCCAAGGTTCATACGTCGATAGTATGTCGGTCGTACCAAAATCCACTAATCTTCGCTAGTTTATGGATTAAAAGTTTTGGTCACAGTCACTATGTGCCAGGAATATTGCCTTTACAAAGGTTCAACGAACACTCACCACATCCGTCATATCACCTCTGTCTACTCCCCCTAGATCACTACCTTGAGAGAAGTCAAACTCAGTTTATCGACATGATGGTCTCTTCAATAGTTTTTCATTGAACTCTTTTTCTCTATTCAGCATGATACATTGCTTGCATTGATGTTCTAAAAATATACACTTGAAAGAACTGAAACACAAAACCAAATATTCATAACGTGCAAACATGTTACACTGATGGTTGCATGCAACACCTACCCTTTGCGTGCAAGATCTCACTTTTTCACGTAATATTTGTTTTTCTTCATGCGGAAAATATTTCACGCAAAAACACCCATTTCGTGCAACTATTTCTTTTACGCGCATCTTCAACTTCCAAGCACAATGTCTTCTTTGTCACACAATGCAGACTTACCTGCAACTTCAACATTTTACGCGTAGCCTCTTCTTTTTCGTGCACCTCAGCCTTTTACGCGCAACTTCCCCTTTTTCATGAAAATAACTTTTTGAACACCTTTTACACGCATCGAAACTTAGATATTCTCTCATTATTCATCCTTCTCAAATGAGGGGGGTCACCTATTATTTATAGGCTTCACTGACCCCCATGCACAAAACCCTACCTTGTCACGCAAAATGCTCATTCTGCACGCAATCCTTTTTCACGTATGAACCATTTTTTTCACACATATTCGGATTTTCTCACACCTCATTCCTTTTCCATTTTTCATCATTATGATCCCAAAACAAAATTTTCGCAAGAAAATTAACCTAAATTTGCTATTGTGCGCAAACCAAATATAGTGCGCAAAACATGTTTTTCACGCACCACTGTAATATTTTGCGCAGCTCATGCCTTTTCCATTTTTCGATGTTCTTATTCTGAAACACCTCTTGCATGAAAAACCTTTCTCCACTATTTCGTGCACCAAACTCTTTTTATCACATTAAATCACCATTAGTTGTATCACCTCATCACTAATATCTCTTAGTTGTTGCTTCATCCATATTAGTTGAGTGAATTCCTTTCTAGCGGAGATTTACTCAGCTTCAGTGGTACTAAGAGAAGTACTTTATAATTTCTTGCTCAAACATCCAACACATTTCTGCCAAATATAGAATGCTCCACCACTTGTGGACTTTCTGTCAACTAAATCTCTAGCCCAGTCAGCATCAGAAAATGATGATATCTCACTGTCCCTTCTTACATAAAATTATAAGACACAATTGTGAGTACCTTGAATATACATCATGATTCTTTTTACTTCTTATGTATGTTGTTCCATCGGATTACTCTAAATGCAGGCTTTTAATCATGTTGCAAAAAAAATGTCTAGATGTGTTTCTATTAGGTACAATAAGATACCAATGATTCTTCTGTACATCATGGTATCTACAGAGGTCTCATCCGCATGATTTCTGTGTTTGGTTCCAAATGAAATTGGAGTTGACATTGTGTTTGAGTCATGTATATTAAATTTCATTAGCAATTCCTTTGAATAATATTCCTGATAAATGAATGTGTAATCAATATTTTGAATCACCTGTAGCCCCTTGAAATATGTGAGCTCCCAATCATAGATATTTCAAATTATGATTTCATGTTATTGGTGAATTCATCTACTAATTTCTGCCAGTTAATATGAAATATAATGTCATCAACGTAAACTATAACCAAGAACTGATCTTTTAGAAAATTATTCACATAGATATTGTGATCTACTCCCCCTCTTTTGAATTCTAGCTTCTAGAGGTAAGAATCCAGCTAGGAGTACCATGCCTGTGGTGCCTATTTCAAGCCATAGAGTGCTTTCTTCTATTTTTAAACCATTGTTTCATCAGTACCAAGAAGAAAACCCACTGGTGGTTCAATGTAGACTTATTCATCAATTACACCATTCAAGAATGTTGTCTTTACATCCATTTCATATACTTTATATCCTTTTTGGAGTTCCATGGCAAGGAAAAGCCTCATATAAGTCGTGCCTTATTTCTAATAATACATCCATGCTCATCAAATTTGTTCTTGAAGATCTATTTAGTACGTATCACATTTTGACCTTCAGGTCTCTTGACTAGATCCCATGTCTTGTTCTTGTCAATATGTTCTAACTCTTTATTCGGGAATTTCACCAAAGATTCATCCTTTGTAGATTCTTCAAATGAAGATGGATCCACAAATGACAGAAATGCAGATTGTATATTATTCATCATCCTCCTTATTTGTGTGGGTGCACTCTTGTCCCAAATTATGTTAGATGGATCAATCTCATTTATTCGATTTCTCTTGTGTGGTTCAGTCACATTCTCTCCAGCCAAGGATTCCTCTTTATATTATTCTTTTGATTCAACATCATGATGTGACTCTTGAGTGTTTTGTATACCTTCCTTTATTTGTGTATTTTCATTTACTCCATGTTCACTTTCTTCATCACTTTCTATCATATTAGCATTTTAAATCCTTTAAGAATTTTTGGTTTTCTCTTCAATGATCTTAATATCACTAATTTCCAAAATTATTCATAATCTCTTTTTGAAACAATTGTAGGATTTGCTATTCATTGACTATCAATGAAAAATTCTTGCATATACATTGTCTCCCTATTTCCCTTGATTTCCTTCTTTCTTTCTAATGAAGCACATACATCCAAAAACATGAAAGTATTTTAAAGAGGGCTTCCTTCCATGCCACAATTCATAATGTGTCTTCGTCTAACCCATATAATGTCGTGTCCAATTTTGAATATACATTGTAGCATGAATGAACTCTTTCTATTAATGTCATTGAATATGACTCTCAATCCGCAAAGTCCATTCCATGTTGTTCACCTATTAATTTCTATGCTCAAAAACTCCCTTTTTCTGTGGTGTTCTCACGAAAGCTACCTCATGTTGTATCCCTTGCTTCTCCAAGATGTTTTCAAATTCAATGGATGTGTATTCCCCTCTATTTTCTGATCACAACACTTTGATTGTTCATCCAGTATCATTCTCGAAAATTCAAAGATATGATTTCATGCAGTCAATTACATGTCATTTCCTATGTATAAACAATACACATGCCATTCTACTGTAATAATCTATGAAAAGGATGAAATACATTTATCCATGAGTTCTAGAAACATTTATCGGGACACACACATATGTATGAATGAGATCAAGAAGATGCAATTCCCTTTTCTTCTTTGGCCATTATGAACTACTGACCAGCTTCTCATTAATGAAAGCATTACATGACTTTTCAAATTCATTCTTTAGGTTGGGAATGTCCATGAAAATCCTCAATTTTAATATTCTATCCTTGTCTTGTTGATTGATGTGCCCCAGTCTCTGATGCCAGAAATTTTCTTCTTCTTATACAGTCATGTAACAATCATTTTCTTTACTATCAACCTGATACAGGTTGCCTTCTTTTATGAATCCCTTAATAGGTGAATTGCATGTATTTCCCTTGATAGTGAAACCATTCTGATAAAAATTAACTATAGGACTTGAGTTCCAGAGATGACTCATGCTTAGTTGATTATGACGTAGACCATCTATATAAAGGACTTTAATTTTCTTTAGCTCACTATTAGCTAGTTCAGTACTTCCACTACCATTGCTTTTTAGAGCTCCGTCATTACCAAACTATACTATTCCATCAACCCTCCTTTTTATATCCATTAATAGGCCTGCATTAAATCATATGAGATTAATAACCACTATCCATAATCTAGGTACTGTTACTTTTTGTAGCTTTTAGGGCCACCTCTACAAGGTAGGATTTCTCAATTTTCTTCAATTCTTACCGTGAGGCATTGGATTGAGTTTAGAACACTCATGGCCTTTAAATTATCTATTCTGTGTACATTGGTTCTTTATAGTAGAAATCTACTTTGAGAAGAGAAAACTTATTTGTAAAAGAAACACTATCTTGTTGATGAGATTTGACTTGTCTCGAACTCTGGTATGTGGTGTCTATGTCCCGCCACTGCCTACAATTAACAGCCATATGACCAAAGTTTGAACAAAGAAAAAAATATCCATAGAAACTGTTTCTTCTAACAGAATTAGGATATAAATTTTTTCTCCTTAATTGAACTCCCATATCTTATCCATTCAGACATCTTCTTTCCTCTTTGCAATAAGACATGGTATCGACCAACTGTCTACATAAATGACACTTCTTGAGAGGAAATGTCTTCTCACTTCTGTTTATCCTCATTCCTTCATCTATGGGATAATATTTTGGGGGCTCCTTTCTCTAGGAGGCACGAGGATAATCTTCTTTTCTTATTTTAGATTGAATTAGGCGTTTCTTTTTCAACACTTCAGATGAAATTTCCACATCACCCACTTTTAGCTTGCCTTTATTTTTGTCACCTTTATTTGCAGCATTTGACGACTCTACCTCACAACTGATTCCACTATTTCCCATGAAATCAAGTCTTTGATCATTCAAAATATTTTCGACTCCATTAGAACCATGTTTTTTTCTCTCTAATATCTCAACATCTGAGAACCTTCCAATGTTTATTTTCTTCCTTGATTCTTTTGAAATTGATTCACTCTCAAGTTTTCTCCTAAGAGTAACAACATCCTCTTAAAGAATCTCAGTAGTCTTGGAATTTTCTTCTATTCTTGTGGTGATTTCATTGATGACCTTTTCTTGCTCTTCAATTCTCAGCTTCAGATCCATTACATCTTCAGTTCTTTCTAGAATTTAGACTTCACTTTTAAAAATTCTTCAAGTCATTCAATTTCAACTTCGAGCTGATCAAATTAATCGGATGTTTCTTCTAAAATTTATTTCCACTTATTACAACTCTTAAATTTTATCTTAAGCTTACTAAAAGTATTTTTAAGTTGCAACTCAGGATTGGAATTAGTTATCAACAAATTTTCTTGACCATTATCTATTGATGGTTCTATTTTTTCCATAGTTTCCATCATGGAAGCATGGTTTCCAGATTTAAATTATGGTTCTTCTTCTTCACAGAATTCATTATCATCATCTGCCTTTTCGTAGATAAAACGCTTCTTCGAAACATTATTTCTATATTTTATGTCTCCATTTTTGAATTTTTTTGAGGATTCTAAATGTTTTCATCTTTACTATCTTCATCATTGATCTTTCTTAATCACTGAGAGGCAATGTTCCCATCTTTTCCACAATGAAAGCAAGAAAGAGGTAACTTCCCTTTGAATTACCCTTTTCCCTTCTGGAACATCTTTGCAATGAGAGAATGAAAATATTTTTCCTCATCATCTTCACCACTAATATATTTTCAAATATTCAGTTTTTGATGCCCTTAAACCCCATTTCCTTCCTCACTTGAGTCGTAGAATATTCCGGTTTGACTCTCTTTTCATATGCTACAAAACTGCTCAGCAAATCATCTAGAGAAAGTTTGGAAAAATCTATTTCCTCAAGGGCTGACACATTTTCATTGTATAGGGGTGGAAGACTTCATAATAATTTATTTAAAATACCAATGTCTTTGATTACTAGGCCTAAACCCCAAATTTCTCCAAACACATCAGTAATTCAATTGAAGAATGAGGCTGTATTCTCATCTGGATGCATCTTCAGATCTTCAAACCTATTGTGTAGGACTTGTAGTTTTTTCTACTTCACTTTTCTATCTCCTTAATAAATATTTTCATGTTTATCCCACTTTGATTTTGCAGAGGTGCAACTCATCACATTTAGATAGATCTGATTAGAAAGGGCTGTGGTGAGTTCATTTTGTGCTATAACATATGCATAAAGAATTTTCCTGTTTGTGTTAGTCATAGCCAAGCCTGTTGGATCAGTGACTTGTATTCCTTGCACAATAGTGAAAAGGATTTCAATTCCATGAGATCTTAGATGAGATCTTATTCTATTATTCCAGATGAGGAAATTACTTCCATTTAACAGAGGGACTCCCCTGACATTGGCTGAATTGTCCATAACGGTATATGAAAAATCAAACACCAGTTAACCTCCCTCTGATACAACTTGAGGGAACCTACCACGCCATGAGAGGGGAGTGTTGAATCAGGGTGTCAACTTTTTATTATTAAATTTGTGTTTCTTGTTCTCACGTTGGTAAGAACATGTTAAATCTTTCAAACAAACGAATGAAAGATGTTGATACAACACTTTTACTTGGTTCACCACAAAGGGCTAAGTTCAAGGAGCTTACGCCGAAAGTATGTCAATCGTACCAAAATACACTTTGCTTCATGAGTTTATGGATTAAATATTTGGGTCACAGTCACTCTGTTTTTGGCATACTACCTTTCCAAAGGTTTATGGAATACTCGATGCATCCCTCAGATCACTTCTATCTACTCCCCCTAGCTCAATTCCTAGAGGGTAGTCAAGCTCATTTTATCGACTTAAAGGTCCCTTTTTATAGATTTTCATTAAAGTCCTAAAAAGATGGACTTGAAATCACTGAATCACTGAACTAGATATTCGTAACGTGCAAACAGGTTACACTGACGGTTGTGTGCAACACCTACCCTTTGCGCTCAAGATCTCACATTTGCACGTAATAATTTTTTTTAGTGTTGAAAACATTTCATGCATCAACACCGTTTTCACATAATTGTATCTTTTATGCGCATCATCCACTTTTACATGCAATGTCTGCTTTCTCACACAACTCAGACTTTTATGTACAACTTTAACTTTTTACGCACATTTTTGGCTTTTTCGCACACGTTATCCTTCTTCGTGCAGCTTCCCCTTTTTCACACAACTCCCTTTTTGCATACTTTTTGTGTGCATCAGAACTTGGATATTATTTGAGTATTCAGCCTTCTGAAATGAGGGGGGTCACCTCTTTTTTATAGGAGTCACCGACCCCCATGCACAAAACCCTGCCTTGTCGCGCAAAACGCTCATTCTGCATGCAATCCTTTTTCATGCTGGAACTATTTTTTGCTCACATATTTAGATTTTTGGCACACCTCATGCCTTTTCCATTTTTCATCATTCTAATCCTGGAGCACATTTTGTGCAAGAAAACCAACCTACATTCACTATTGTGTAAAAAACACATATTGCGCGTAAAACATATTTTTTCATGCAGCACTCTATTATTTCGCACAGCTCATGCCTTTTCCATTTTTGGACGTTCTGATTCCGAAACACCTCTTGCACGAAAAACCTCTCTCCATTATTTCGTGCACCACACTCTTTTTCACTCACCATGCTCTTTTTCGCACACAATTCACTTATTTCGCACACCACTCCCTCTTTGCGCGCACCTATTTTTCCAACCACCCATGTCTTCATTTTCTGTTTTTCAGGCCCAAAAATTTAGCAAACATAGAAAAATAGTGCCGCCTTCAATTCTGATGTCTGGTTAAACTGTATGATCACTTAATTGGAAAACATTTTGAACATCCAATAAAGATTGACAACAAACACTAACCATAGTCCAATTCTTGCATAGAAAGGCCATGGTTCAAACACCCCCATGACCATATTCACACCCTCTGGATTCAGATACTTAAAGGAGATTATGTGAGTAGAAATGGAACTCTAGTCCACCATAGAGGTAAAATAATTCGCGATGTTTTTCTCTCACGCCAAGTATGAGAGATGTAACACCCTGATATTTTATGAGAAGTATGTCTTATGTTATATGAAACATCAAAGGAATCTGTCATTACACACAACACTAGCTTGCCTTTATTTACATGCAATCGTGACCTTCCACGATAGCGTGTGTTGTACGTAAAACTGAGTTTCACTAAACAATGATATGCTATTAAAAAATTTTATAAACTAGCCGTTATGAATAGTAATACACACTTTTTAAAATTTTATAAATTTTATCTTTCAAAATGGATTTCATTTTTGGATTCGGAATATCGAAATTATCCTAGGGTGAATTTTTTTATTTTTCTGAATAATTTCAATCTTTGATGAATAGTGAAAACATTGGGTTACTATTTAAAAACCGACTTTTTATTTAAATAATTATTTATTTTATTTAAATTTATTTTAGGTCAAAATTGATACATAATACCTATATATGTTCATTGTAATTCATTGTAGTCGTTTTATAATAATTTTAGATATATAAAAATTTTATTGAACTTTTCACCGTCTTTTACCCACCTCCTAGGAGAATTTGAAAATTTACATAAAACTTAATTTTACCACTTCTGTGAGTGGAATTTCAAAAATCCGAGAGACATGGTTAATATCAAGTAGTAAAATGTGGTTCAATAAGATAAAAATAATTTTTGGTGAATAGTAACTTTTTACTTTTATTTACCACGGTTAAAAGTAAATAGGGTAATTAAGGGTAAAAATGATATTATTATTACCCTAACACATGTCCTAATTCTATTGGATAAGTATAATTCGACCAAAAACAACCTTAGTAATAAAATATTACCCTTTAGGTCCACTTGGATTAGATTAGGACACTTATTATTATTTTATTTAAAGTGTTAAAATAGTAAAAATCAAAGTTTAATAACTAAAAACATTTTTAATGTAGGGTTATACATAATATAAATTCAACTATAAATATTCATTAGAAATATAAATATTTTTACTACCTAATGGTATTTTATTTATAATTTTTACACATTAAATAATTTAATTTATTTTTGACACAATGATGATGCAATAATTACCTTATTAATGAAATACTAACATAATTGATGTCATAAATACCCAAATAAATGTAATTTGAGACTTTTTATGCATTAAACTAATTTTATAGGTTAATATGACATGTTAGTATTGATTTAATTAACTTTGTTTGAAATAATCATGCTGTTATGATTTTCACAAAAATCAATTACCAAATATTTTCAAAATTGACATAAAATAGTTTTTAAAACAAATATTATATTATTAATTTTCATTCTATTCCTCAAAATCTAAGGTTCGGAAAATGACCTAGATAATGTTATATATATTAATAATGAACCAGTTGGGGTTCATTTGGCTTGTTATAGTATGTTTATTAACCATATAGCATAAGAAAACAAGAAGACACGGTAAAAGATAAATTATTTAACTTAGAGTTAAATTTAAATGATAAGGTTAAAATAGAAACATAAACATGTCTAAAACCTATTTTTTAGAGTATTAAGACCCATACCCACCTTAGAATCTAAATAAATCAATTTGGAGCTATTAAAAACCCAATATGTCTTTATTATAAAATAATATTTTGAGTTTTTCCTAAGGTGCCCCTCTCCTCCCTTATTAAAGGGCACCTCCTCCCTCTCCTCCTTACATAATTTTGAGACTTAAATATCAGCCAACCCCTGACCATTTCCCTTCTCAACTTCCATAGAAAAATACTAGAGGTCCTGGTCTTTTTCAAAGACCAATTTTAGTGCCTTAAGAGGAGGTTTCCAAGAGGCGTGTCAAAGAATAGGTAATATCCGTTACCGATTGTTTCAAATTTATTTATTCTTATACTTCCTCTTGTTTAGTTGTTTAATTATGAAGTAATAACATCAGTATCACTCATATACTGATATGTTATTATAAATATGAAACAACCATATTTCACTTTCTATTCATCCTACGGAAAATGAAATCACCGTGCATGCGTACGTACGGAATACCGTCTCCACGCCGTGGTGTAATCTGTTTTCCACCACCACCTTACTTGGATGGGTATATTGGTGTAAAGAATAACTATATATAATTAATTTAAAGTTATATTGATTCTGAAATATTATAAATACACTTCAATACAATTCCACGATCATGGGAACGATATCATCGCTCGTGTGTACGTACGGCCTACCGTCTCCACTATGTGATGCGACTCATTATACATGATCCTCATTGAATAATGATTATATAAATGAATTGAATGAATAAATATGATATATATTACACTAATACCATTCTATAAATTAGGTAACTATAACCTAAAAAGAAGAATAAAAATTTATTCGAAAAAACATGCATAAGAACATAAAGCAATGAACACCTGAATAACAAGTAGCAATGAAATATTACTAATAAGAAGATAAGAATATGACCATATATGATATCATAACAATGAATATGATTCTGAAATAAGTCAATGACATTATTTAAATCATTATACAGGATGTTCGGACACGTACAAAGCATATCAGACCTTAAGTAAGGGAAAATCTCACAATCTCATTTTTATCCGAGACTGTTTATACTTCAGAATTTACTGGGGAATATTTATCATCCACATCCATGTTTCCTCAATATGTAATATTATTTATATCCTCCTACAATTTTTTAAATCCAATTTTACCCATTGGTGAGTTTTTAGTAAAAGATATGAAAGGAATCTTTTTTTGTTTTTAGTATGAGGTACTTTTTGAATTTTCCGGCCAAAGTACAAGAAGAAAGTTTTTTAACTTAAATGGCATGAATTGATTTTTATGATTTCATATAACATTATTTCCATGAAGCTTCATTTTAAAATTTTCAAGTTTATTTTTAATCAACTTCTTTTAGTTTAAAATTGTATGACATGTTAAGAAATGAATTTTTATTGAAGTATAAAGGATATTTTCCTCAAGAATGGAGTTCAAGTGTTTTATCAAAATTATTTTCCATCTAAGATAATATAGAGTTCTATTTCTACCCCTATTTTTACATTGATTTGATTATATTATGAAGGAATTATTTTTATGATGTCCTTTTATATTATATGGATTATGTTATGATGGCATGATGTTTAAGAATCCCATTTTTATTACATGGGTTATTCTATGATTTATGATTTTGTGGAACACATAAGAATGGATTCATTATGAGATGGGTGGTACCTATATCTACCTCCAATGCATTGGTTAAAGATTTATATCTCATGAGATAGACATGGCTGGAATGGAAAGTTAATCTGGTTCAGTGATACAGGACTGGAACGAGGGGTGAACTCGGTTCAGTAATAGACTTTGTCTGCTATGATGGTCTTGGAAATGAGCCTCGACTAATATGAAATGATTTTCTATGATTATATGTGTATTCCATAAAGTTTCATGTTTTAAGTTATGATTATTGGGATTACATTTCACTACTATGATTTATCCCATTTTATCATATTATGATCTATTTTGCAGGTTACGATTTTCAAAATGTTATGTTCTTATGAATATGATATGATTGATATTTCTTTTTTTTACCCTTACTGAGCATTTGATCTCACCCGTTTGTATGTTTTATTTTCCCCAGGTCAGGAAGAAGGGTATTAAGTAGGATATTCCAAAAGGGACTGTAGATATGATGAAATAAACAGAAGATAATGTAGATGATTTATGAACCAGTTGTTTATGTTTACCAGTTTCCAAAGACACTATACCTATAAAGTACTATCATGGTTTTGTTATATGTTGTAATAAGTATGCTTCAATTCTGATGTAATAACCATGTATGTAAATTATGGGTCCTTATAGTTGGTATTAGAGGAAAGGTATAGTCATCCTTTGAAAACTAGGATGTGAAAGCCTTAGTAAGAACTCTAAGTATATGTCTAAACATATGAACACAATATTAGTGTTTCATAAATGTCCATGAACTACCTATGATAAGACCTAAAGTGTGAAATTTTATTCTTGATTATATGGTTTTCCTATTATGATTAGTGTTTCTCACACTATGCTTCTTGGTTTTAGTCAATGGATGGAACCCGAAGGAACCGTGTTAATGCTGAATGCGATGGGCAATGCAATGATTGTCCCCCTGAGAAACCAAACATTATGGGAGATGGAATGAAAAATCTTGTATCCATTATCACAAAAATTTCTCAAGAAATGAATCATGCTTGAATTCTAAACGAGAAAAGGATGGAGAAACATTATGTTGAATCCTTCATGAGGCAGCGTCCACCTTCATTCAGCGGGTCTTCTGATCCATTAGTGGCTGAACAATGGATCAGTACCACTGAAAACATATTTTCAGTCCTTCAATGTTCTGAACATGATAAAGTCATATTAACAGTATATCGTTTGGAAGGTGAAGCTGATCAATGGTGCAATCTTATTAAAAATATGAGGCAAAGGGATGAAATTGAGTCCATGGAATGGGACGAGTTCAAGAACTTTTTTTTCAATAAGTACTTCCCTCGTATTCATCGAACAAAGATGGAGAAGGAGTTTCTTGAACTGAAGCAAAAGGATGATGAATCAGTTGGTACCTACGAAGAAAATTTTACAAGACTTGCAAGGTACGCTTCTGGAATTATTATCCAACCTGAGAGTAAAATCGATCAATTATTTAGTGGCTTAAAACCAAGTCTTCGAAGGGCGTTAGCCATAAGGGACTTCAATAGCTACGAGGAAATTGTTCTATGTGATCCCAAGGTTGAGATGGAAATTAGAGTAACCCTTCAATCATATGGGTTTGATAAGAAGAGGAAAATGGAATTCAACGGAAAATCTTAAGACCACACTAAAAATAAGAGGATTTTTCCCTTATGCTCAAAGTGTGGAAAGAAACATGAAGGGAATTGTCTTAAAGGGACAAGTAAATGTTTTATGTCTGGAAACGAAGGTCATCGGGCAGTTGAATGTCGAAATAATGGGAAGAAGATGTCTAATGATGTGAACAAATAAAGGTATATACATAATGCGCCTCCTACACTTCAAAGTTTCATGTGCAAGGAAATGGGGCATTATGCTAATCAATTTCCTAATCCAAGGGTTGTTGATGATGATCGACATCAACAAACTCTTATGGCCAAAGACAAAGGAAAGTCACATGAAATTTCTATAGGCGATGTGGAGTATGATAACGAAGTTGTGAAAGGTACACTTACCATCCACTCTAATGTAGAAAATGTTTTATTTGATTCTAGATCCACCCACTATTTTTTTTTTTGAAGAATTTTCTAAGGGTATCTCCATATTACCTCAGCAGTTAGATATTGAGTTAGTTATGACAACCCCTAATGGCACAACAGTCGCATCAAAACATTACAATTCTTCTCCGATTGAAGTTTGTTGGAAAGTGATTCCTGCAAATCTTGTTATCCTTCCTATAGTGGAATTTGATGTGATTCCTGGCATGGATTGGCTTTCATTATACGGAGCTCATATCAATTTCCAAATAAGATAAATCACATTTAATATTCCCAATCAATCTACTATCATATATCGATGCAAGGATGAATATAACCTTACAGTGGAAATTTCATCCATCTTATGGGTCTTTATTCCAATAAATGAAGGTTATTTATCTCAAATGGTTGGAGAGAAACTCCCGATTACAAATATGCCCATTGTACAGGAGTTTGATGATGTCTTTCTGGAGGAATTTCTAGGTCTTCCACCAAATTTTGAAGTTGATTTTTCAATAGAACTCATACCGGTGGCTATGCATATTTCAAAGACACCATATAGAGTGTCCCCAATTGAGTTGTAGGAATTGAAGAAGCAACTCCAAGAGAATCTTGATAAGGGATTCATACGCCCTAGTGCATCACCTTGGGGAGAAACTGTTCTATGTGTTATGAAGAAAGATAGATCAATGAGACTCTGCATTGATTATCGAGAATTAACAAGATCACTATCAAGAACTAATATCCTCTCCCACACATTGATGACTTTTTTGACCAACTACGCAGATCTTAATACTTTTCCAAGATTGATCTCCGTTCAGGGTATCATCAATTAAGGGTCAAAAAAGAGGATATACCAAAGACGACTTTTCGTACAAGGAATGGACACTATGAATTTATAGTGATGCCAATTGGTCTTACTAATTCCCCTTCTATCTTCATGGAAATGATTAATAGAGTCTTTAGAGAATATCCTGATCAGATTTTGGTAGTCTTTATAGATGATATTCTTGTATATTCAAAGTGCAAGGAATAACATGAAGATCACTTGAGAATTTTATTAAAGACCCTAAGAAAGTAGAAGCTTTATGCCAAATTTACCAAGTGTGAATTTTGACTTCAAAAAGTTTCATTTGAGGGTCACATAATCTCAAAAGAGGGGTTATCTGTGGATCCATCGAAAATAGAAGTTATTGAAAGATGGTTGAGACCAACGACAGTAACTGAGATCCGAAGTTTTCTTGGTCTGGTTAGATATTATCGACGTCTTGTGAAAAAAAGTTCATGATTATCTAATCCACTCACTAGGTTGACTCGAAAAGGAGTTAAGTTCGTATGGACGGAGGAGTGTGAAGAGAATTTCAAGGTGTTGAAAAGAAGGTTATCCAGTGAACCTATGCTCACAATACCTTGTAGTGGAGAAAGGTTTGTGATCTACAGTGATGCATCTAAGAAGGGATTGGGGTGTATTCTCATGAAAAACGATATGGTGATTGCTTATGCCTCACGATAGTAGAAAATACATGAGAAAGATTACCCAACTCATGGTTTGTATTTTGATGCAGTAATATTTACATTAAATATTTGGAGGCATTATGTTTATGGTGAAAGGTGTGATATTTATACTGACCATAAAAGTTTAAAGTATATTTTCACACAAAAGGATATGAATATGAGCCAAAGAATATGGTTGGATTTGATTCAGGACTACGAATTCTCAATTCATTATCACCCTGGGAAAGCAAACAAGGTGGCAGATGCATTAAGCTGACAAGACCATGCTAGCTTATCCATTATTAGGATCATAAAAGATCCAATATTTATGGATTTACAAAGGATGGATCTTGGATTTATAATGGAAGGGGGAAAATATTATCTTTCTAAAATGAATGTTCAACCATTTATACATGTGAAGATTAAGGAGGCACAAAAAAAAGATGTAGAGTTACAAAAGAAGCTGAGAAATGTTCCTGAATTCAACCTTGATTTTGATGAGATGATAAGGTTCCAGAATAAGGTTTGTGTTCCTCCCATCCCAGAATTAGAGAAGGAGCTGCTGGATGAGGATGATAGTTCTTCATTCTTTATTCATCCTGGAAGCATGAAGATGTATAGGGACCTGAAATAGTACTTCTGGTGGGATGGCATGAAAAGATATGTTGCTAAATATGTCTCTCGAGGATTGGTTTGTTAGCAAGTTAAAGCTGAGAGACCAAAGTATAAGGGGATGTTACAACCATTTCCCATACTAGAATAGAAATGGGAAAACATCACTATGGACTTGGTCATTGGACTTCCTAAAACATCAAAAGGCAATAATGCTATCTGGGTTATAGTTGACTATCTTACGAAGTTGGCACACTTAATTTCTATTAGAGAAGATTTTTCTATTGATCAGCTTGCTAGGATATATGTAAAGGAAGTGGAAAGATTTCATAGAGTACCACTTTCCATTATATAAGATCGGGATCCTAGGTTTACCTCGAAGTTTTGGAGAAGTCTTCAGCATACTCTAGATACAGAGTTGAGTTTCAGCACTACTTATCATCCTTAGACAAACGGTCAATCTGAGAGAAAAATTCAAACTCTAGAAGATATTTTAAGATCTTGGTACATGGATTTAAAAGGAGGTTGGGATCAAAACCAACCTTTGGTGGAGTTTTCTTATAATAATAGATTTCACTCTAGTATTCAAATGGCTCCTTATGAAGCTCTCTATGGAAAGAAATGAAGGACTCTATCTTGTTTTGATGAAGTTGGGGAAAGAAAGCTATCAGGACCTAATCTTGTTGATGAGATTGCAGAAAAGGTCAGATCTATTCAACAACACATAAGATCATCTTAGAGTCGACAAAAACGTTATGCCGAAAACCGAAGAAAAGACCTAGAGTTTGAAGTGGGAGATAAAGTGTTCTTACGAATATCTCCCTGGAAGAGAGTAATGAGATTTGGAAAGAAGGGAAAGCTGAGCCCTAGGTATATCAGTCCTTTCGAAATACTGGATCGTGTTGGGAAGGTAGCTTACCAATTGGTGGTTCCACCGAATCTCTCTCAAGTTCAAGATTTTTTCCATGTATCTCTCCTGAGAAAGTACATACCCGATCCTTTACATGTACTAAGCTCAGAAGTTGTACTGCTGGAGCAAGATCTTTCTTATGAAGAACAACCGATCAATATTATGGATCATAGAGAAAAAGTTCTATGAAACAACACCACTCTCTGGGTGAAAGTTTTATGGAGGAACCATCAATTAGAATAGGCTACATGGGAGCTTGAGGATATAATGAGAGAAAGTTATCCTCATCTGTTTGTTATGAAGTGATGAATTTCGAGGGAGAAATTCATTTTAAGGGGGCTAGAATGTAACACCCTGATATTTTATGAGAAGTATATTTTTTTTATGTCTTATGTTATACGCAACATCAAAGGAATATTTCATTACACACCACACTAGCTTGGATTTCTTTACATGCAATCGCAACCTTCCACGATAGCGTGTGTTGTACGCAATACCGAGTTTCACTAAACAACGATATATTATTAAAATATTATATAAACTAGCCATTATGAATAGAAATACCCACTTTTTGAAAATTAATAAATTTTATCTTTCAAATTGGACTTCATTTTTGGATTCAAAATATCGAAATTATCCAAGGGTGAAATTTTGGTATTTTTCTGATAACTTTCCATTTTTGATTAATAGTGAAAACACTGGGTTACTATTTAAAAACAAACTTTTTATTTAAATAATTCTTTATTTTATTTAAATAAATTTTAGTTCAAAATTGATACATAATACCTATATAAGTTCAATTTAATTCATTGGATTCATTTTATAATAATTTTATATATATAAAAAAATTTGAACTTTTCACCGTCTTTTACCCACCACTTGGGAGAATTTGAAAATTTAAATAAAATTTAATTTTACCGCTTCTGTTAGTGGAATTTAGAAAATACAAGAGACACGGTTAATATCAAGGAGTAAAATTTTGTTCAATAAGATAAAAATAATTTTTGGTGAATAGAAACTTTTTACTTTTATTTACCGTGGTTAAAAGTAAATAGGGTAATTAAAGGTAAAAATGATATTATTATTACCATAACACATGTTCTAATTCTATAGGATTAGTATAATTCGACCAAAAACAACCTTAGGAATAAAATATTACCCTTTAGGTCAACTTGTATTAGATTAGGACAATTATTATTATTTTATTTAAATAGGTGTTAAAATAGTTAAAATCAAAGTTTAATAACTAAAAACATTTTTAATGTAGGGTTATACATAAGATAAATTAGACTATAAATATTCATTAGAAAGATACAAATATTTCCTACCTAATGGTATTTTATTTTTATTTTTTCGACATTAAATAATTTAATTTATTTTTGACACAATGATGATGCAGTAATTACCTTATTAATAAAATATTAACATAATTGATGTTTCAAATACCCAAATAAATGTAATTTGAGACTTTTTATGAATTCCAGTAATTTTATTGGTTAATATTACATGTTATTATAGATTTAATTAACTATTTTATAACTAATCATGCTGTTATGAGTTTCAAAAAAATCAATTACTAAATAGTTTCAAAATTGACATAAAATAGTTTTTAAAACAAATATTATATTATTAATTGTTATTCTATTCTTAAAAATCTACGGTTTGGCTAAATGCCTTAGATAATGTTATATATATTAATAATGAACCACTTGAGGTTCTTTTGGCTTGTTATAGTAAGTTTATTAACCATATAGTGTAAGAAAACAAGAAGACACAGTAAAAGTTAAATTATTTAACTTAGAATTAAATCTAAATGATAAGGTTAAAATAGTGACCTAAACTTGTCTAAAACCTATTGGTTGAGAGGGTTACGACCCAGAACCACATTATCTTTGAAATAAATCAATTTGGAGCTATTAAAAACCTAATATTAATTTATTATAAAATATTATTTGGAGTTTTTTCTAAGGTGACCCTCTCCTCCCTTATAAAAGGGCACCTCCTCCCTCTCCTACTCACACAATTTTGAGCCTTAAAGATCATCCCAACCCTGACCATTTTCCTTCTAAACTTTCCTAGAAACATACTAGAGGTCCTGGTCTTCTTTAAAGACAAATTTTAGTGCCCTAAGAGGAGGTTTCAAAGAGGCGTGTCGAAGAAGAGGTAATATCTGTTACTGATTCTTCCAAATTTATTTCTTCTTATACTTCCTCTTCTTTAGTTGTTTCATTATGAATTAATAACATCAGTATCACTCATATACTGATATGCTATTATAAATATGAAACAACCCTATTTCACCTTCTATCCATCCTATGGAAAATGAAATCACCGCGCCTGCGTACTTACGGAATACGGTCTCCACGATGTGGTGTAATCTGTTTTCCACCACCACCTTAATTGGATGGGTATAATGGTGTAAATAATAACTTTATATGATTATTTTAAAGTGATATTTATTATTAAATATTATATATACACTTTAATACAATTCCACGATCATGGGAATGATATCATTACTCGTGCGTACGTACGGCCTACCGTCTCCACGATGTGATGCGACTCATTCTACATGATATTAATTGAATAATGATTATATAAATGAATTGAATGAATAAATATGATATATATTACACTAATACCATTATGTAAATGAGTTATCTATAACCTAAAAATAAGAATAATAATTTATTCGACAAAACATGTATAAGAACATAAAGTAATGAACACCCGAATAACAAGTAGCAATGAAATATTACTAATAAGAAGATAAGAATATTACCATATATGATATCATCACAATGAATATGATTCTGTTATAAGTCAATGACATTATTTAAATCATTATACAGGATGTTTGGACACATACAAAGCATATCGGACCTAAGGTAAGGGAAAATCTCGCAATCTTATTTTTATCCAATATTGTTTATACTTCAGTATTTACTGGGGAATATTTATCATCCACATCCATGTTTCCTAAACATATAATATTATTTATATCCTCCTAAAATTTTTTAAATAAAATTTTATCCATTGGTAAGTTTTTAGTAAAAGATATGAAAGGAATCTTTTTTCGTTTTTAGTACGAGGTACTTTTTGACTTTTCCAGCCAAAGTACGAGAAGCATGTTTTTTTAACTTATATGGCATGAATGGATTTTTACGATTTCATAGAAAATTATTTCTCTGAATCATCCTTTACATGTTTTCATGATTATTTTTAATCAAATTCTTTTAGTTTAAAATTTTATGACATGTTAAGAAAGGAAAAATGTTTTTGAAGTAGAAAAGATATTTTCCTCAAGAATGGAGTTCAAGTGTTTTATCAAAATTATTTTCCATTTATGATAATATGGGGTTATATTTCTACACCTATTTTTAAATATATTTGATTATGTTATAATGGAATTATTTTTATGATTTCCTTTTATCTTATATGGATTATGTTATGATGGCATGATGTTTAAGAATACCATTTTTATTACATGGGTTATGCTATGATCTATGATTTTGTGGAAAACATAAGAATGGTTTCATTATGAGATGGGTGGGACCTATATATCCTTCCAATGCATTGGGTAAATATTTATATCTCATGAGATAGACATGGATGGAATGACAAGTTAATCCGGTTCAGTGATACAGGACTAGAACGAGGGGTGAACTCGGTTCAGTAATGGACTTTTTCCGCTATGATGGTCTTGAAAATGAGCCTTGACTAATATGAAATGATTTTCTATGATTATGTGTGTATGCCACAAAGTTTCATGTTTTAAGTTATGATTATTGGGATTAAATTTCACTACTATTATTTATCCCATGTTATGATATTATTATCTCTTTCGTAGGTTAAGATTTTCAAAATGTTATATTCTTATGATATGATTGATATTTCTTTTGTTTACCCTTAATGAGAATTTGAGCTCACCCTTTTGTATGTTTGCGTTTCCCTAGGTCAGGAAGAAGGGTATTAATTAGGATATGCCAAAAGGGACTCTATATATGATGAAATAAACAGGAGACAATGTAGATGATTTATGAACCAATTATTTATGTTTTCCAGTTTCTATAGACACTATACCTATATTGTCCTATCATGGTTTTGTTATATGTTGTAATAAGTATTCTTCAATTCAGAAGTAATAACCATGTATGTAATGTACGGGTCGTTATAAGAGACTTGGATTTTGGTACCAAGAAGGCATCTGCATTTACGAATAGTATAGCCTATGGAGTAAGGAGACGAACCTTTCCCACTTAGGGAATCATGAAGTACCTTATAATCAGTTTCCACCTAAGAGACATCTAGGTTCTCTTGCATAAAAATAGTGAGCCCAGTGATCAATGATTTGGCCTCAGCCTGAAGGGGGGTTCCATTTCCATAAAACGATAAATGGGTCATAGCCACAGTACCCTCAGTATCACGTACCGCACCCCCGCCGCTCATTGCACCCGTAACAGATGACCCATCCGAGTTCAGTTTATAACCTTAAGCCAGAGGGTTCCAGTAAACCCCAATAAACTATGGCTTATCTAAGAAAGGATGGTGAGATTGGGTCCTGACCTGAAGAATCCAAAAAGAGGGGGCACCCTACTAGTCAGGAATGAGCGAGGCCATGTCCGCCAAAAGGATGTGAGTCAAAGCTAGGATAGACCTCTCCGAGGAGACTTGGATGTCGAATCTGGCCATGTTTCTCACCTTCCAAAGACTCCATCACCTATTATTATAGATCACTACCCGAGCCATTCATTCCATATCTTCATCCAACAATCAATGGAACCATCTTTCCATGAAAGGAGTATCCCTAAGATCACAAGAGGAGAAGGCGGTAAAGCCACCAAAGGAGGAACAGACTGCCTGAGCCCATTCCCCTTCATGAAAGATATGATGAGAACTCTCCCCCCACCTATGGATACAACAATGACATCAAGACACAAATACTAATTCCATGATTATTGATATTCTCTTCTTTAGAAGTGTCCTGATTCCTAATGTGCCAGGATAAAAAATTATACTTATCAAGAATCTTTTTACACCACAGTACCACATTCTAGCTCCCATGGGTATCTGTAGAATAGGCCATCCTTCAGAAGTCACTGGAAGTGAAAAAAATCGAGGGACATGGAGTAAACACGCATTTTTACAGCTGAACAATGAAGACGATGGCCTTGAGTATGTCTTGTTTCTCTACATCCAGAACTGCTTTCGTCAACATCAGATAGAATCTCGCTTTCCATACCAAGATCAGAGGTGCATGGAAACCATGGAATCATAGAACAGATCTTGCCCAGTTGCAACTCCAAAATGGGATTTCCCCCATGCCAACTAGCCAAATAGATATTTTTTGTAGAGACTAAAAAAGAGGATAGATGATCGAACAGAAGGGAGAGACTTGACCATGCACCACCTCCACATTGTTCCCGCAAATGAAAGATATGGATCTTCCCCAAAGAATTTCATCCTCAAGAATTTCCCATGTGAGCTTCACATGCATGCAGTGAAGCGTGTTCTATAGACTCCTCACATTGATCAATCCATCGGATGACAGCCTTTCCATCTGATCCCACGAATCCCAATGCCTCTTTCCTTTTGACATGGCATCCTATATCAAACATCTATGTACCTTTTCAAAAGTGGTTATGACACCTCGGGGCACATATAAAGAATGCATTTCATGTATAGAAATGGTGGACAACACGTTATTAACCAGAGAAATATGGCCCTAGAATGAGAGGAAACAATTATTCTTGTTGAGAACGTGGCTCGTTATCTTGTTAAAATCTGGTCAAATTCACAAACCTGAAGTCATCCTGATGATATGGGAATCCCCTTGTACTCCATGGAAAAGGAGTCACATTGCATGTTGAGACGATTTCATGGGGAAAAAATACATCCGGGTGCACACCTCGGATAGATAAAAAATTTACTCTTTTTGATGATGATAATTTTCCTGCTCCAGTACTACTAAACTTCCAAGATATTTATAATGCCCTGAATAGAGTCCCTTCCTCCATTCATAATGATGACCTCATATTACGCATATATTAGGTTGGTTATCGGTGGGATACTCATATTCTTTTTGTAATCTCGAAAGTATCCAACAGAGAGGCCTCGGTTGATGAGATGGTTGATAATGCCCTGCGCCAGGATGTAGATTCAGGGAGAGATCAGGTCTGCCTACCGAAGGCCCCTCGTCACTTTAGAGAAACCATGATACCTCCCTGAAAAGGAAACCGCCACTCACGAGGAGCTGAATCACCAAAAAATTAGGTCTACAACCATTCCCAAGAACCCCATAGCCACAAATTCTCTATTAATAAAACACCATTCAAGCCGATCGTAAGCTTTGTTCATATCTAATTTGATCACCATGTTCGATCTGTGGGACTTGACATTAATTTCTCTCAACACCTTATGTTCTAGTAAAATAAAACCCTTAATGGAGCAGCCCTTGACAAACTCGTGTTGTTCGACGAAGATGCACTGGGGCAGGATAGTAGACAGTTTCCGGTTGATCACAGTTTCTAGAATCTTGTATGGGACATTACATAAAATCATTCTCCGAAAATGAGACAAAGAAGAAGGGGTATTTATCTTCAAAATTTGGCACAAGGTGGTTGCACTAGAAACCCAAGTAAGGATACCCCGGAGGAAATATTCTTGAATTTCTGATGAGATTTCCCCCATAACCACACACCACACCCCTTTTTATAAAGATCCTGGAAAATATCTGGTCCAGGTGCACTCTCAGGATTTATATTCATCGTCGTCTTGTAAATTTCATCCCCTTCCGAGAACGCCACCATGATAATATTATCCAGGTGAGACAATAGCATGGGGATCTCCTCCCAGAAAGCCGCATTGTCACTTGGAAAACCATCGGGCATCCTCAGATTAGGACCATCTAGAAGTTCCCTCAAGAAGTTTTGTGCCATTCCCCCTACAATCTATTCATCCTCAGTGTACATACCATCCTCAAGAAGAATGTTGGTTTTGATCTTATGATGCCTTTATTTGATGCATGTATGAAAAAATACTGTGTTTTTGTCACCCTTGTGTTTCCATTTCACCCAAGATCTCTCCTGATCCCCATGCACTTGTTTAATTATCAACTCTGCCCTGCAATCTTTCTTTCCAAATAAATCGTCAAACACCGAATCACATAAAACCTTCTCGAGACTAGATTCCATGATATCAATACTATGCTTAATGTTTTCCATATCCTCGTCAAAAAGAGGGAGCCCTCTGGCCCATTCTTGATGTCTGCTCTTTAGACGAAAAAGTCTGTTATAGATGGCCACCTAGGTGTGTCTGTGTGTAGGATCTCCCCATAGATCCCTAACAAGCTGATGATACCCAGGAACTTCAAGGATAGCAGTTAACGAATCTGAAGGACTCCAAATAATCATGCCTAATAGAAAGACAAGCCAACTAGGGGGAGTGTTTAGATATACCCCAAGAAAGGTGAGAAACCTTGGCATTCAGAAACCTTCTTATTCCAGAGGTGTTGGAAAAACACCGATCAATTCTTCTCCAGCTTCTCCTACCTCGTCCTAGGTTGTTGCACCAAGTAAAACAGGCTCCCGGGTACCCCAATTAAACAAGACCCTCACCTTCCATAAATCATGAAAACTCTAGGATTTGTTTTTGGGAAAAGTCTCATATACATTTCTTCTACCCCATATCAAGGATAGTGTGGAAGTCTGCCACCACATACCAATTGGAGATCCTACAGACCAAAAAGGACAAGTTCATTCAATAGTCTCTGGAAGTATACGACGTCAAAACTTCCATAATCAAACGAAAAAAAGAAACTCTCCATACCCATAATGACTTTAGAGGTAATAAATTGGTCACCTATGTTAATCATAACCTAAGAAACCTACTAATTATAGAAGAACTAGATGTGTTTTTTGATCGAATCTACTTGCATGGAACCATGCAATTTCACCTTGCGGCTAAACTAGCCGATCTTCACTGGATTCTTCTTATGCTTGAGCACACCCATAATAGAAATTGTGTGTTTCTTAACATGAGAGACAATGAAGTTATACTTTACTATAGAACCCACACAGTGTGAATTGCAAATAAGTAGAGATAAAATTAGGTAGAAAAGATCTCGACTTTGGCCCCCAGCTCAATGGTCTTATTGCACTAAGAGGAGTATCCATCCTAGAGATATGTTGAACGAGAACATGTGCAGACCCCTTGGCTTAGGGAGGAGAAGCCCGGGGTAGAAAGAGAAACATGAACACCATGAGTAACAAGGGAAATTGGAGAAGAAGAATATTGCACCCAATTTGACACCCTTGGGTTTGGGGAAGGAGAGCGAGTAGGAATATTTTGAGCTCCACCAAGAACCTTGAGAGGGACATCCAACGAACAGAAGAAATGAGAGGAAGGAGAACTGATCACTTCATCCACCACTTCAAGCTCCAAATGACAAGCAGGGAGGAACTCTTGAGTTGTAAGAGAGAATACCTAGAGATCTAGAAAGGATATAAAATATGCTAAGAGGTTTTCATGAATCCACCCAACATCAAGCTTCTAA
Source organism: Viscum album (assembly GCA_963277665.1). Taxonomy (NCBI): domain Eukaryota; kingdom Viridiplantae; phylum Streptophyta; class Magnoliopsida; order Santalales; family Viscaceae; genus Viscum; species Viscum album. The sequence continues at coordinate 727,819,496 of OY728166.1, forward strand.
GGGATGAGCAAGGAAGCCGAGAGAAATGAGACTAGAAAGGGGAGGTCCCCAAGCCTAAAGTCCTCGAGAACCTCTGATGAAGAAACCATATCGTGAGAGAGAGGTTGTTGACACCCAAGTTCTGAAAAAAATAGTTTGGCACAAGGCATCCCCTGTATCTCGGACTGAGCCCCGACCTGGATCAGCCTCCAAGGCACCCGACTTGGGAGGAGCAGGGATGCCTCCCTGAGGAGACTTTGCAGTTGAGTGAGTGCCTCCTCTCTACTTGTTTCTGCACAAAGACATGTAGTTCCCCTAGATACAGAAGGAATAATAGTATCTAGGAAATACTGGGAACACAATGGACGGATCCCAGTCTTCCACACCCCGTACCTTCAAAGAAAACTTCTCTAGAACCTACTAGAAAAGATCTAGGGACACACAAATGCAGGGAATCATAACATGCTCACATGAAAGGGTGTGATCGGCCGCACAATGAAAACCCATGAGAGATCCCCTTATGGCCTTCATAAGAGAGCCGTTTTGGAAGGGCAGGGGTAAACCAGGGAGCCCAAGACAAACCGCTGATCGGGAGCTTTCCTTAACCTTGTGAGAATCCAGAAACCAGGGAGCCAGGAAGAACCTCCATCACACAAAGGATCTATGATCTTTGCACCATGGGAAAATGAAGTCCTTCTCTGACTCTAGGACCACAGAGAGGGAAAACCGATGAATCACTAAAACCCTTACCTAGACAGCTAGCCCCCAAGAAGTAATAAATCACCTAAAAACCTACAGAGAGGGTTTCACTACCCTAATACGAGCCACCAGTGTCCACTAGATACAAGAAACTGCCTCTGTAAAAGCCTCAATGGGTAACTCCACCGCAACACTAGAGCCAACCCAAGACACCACCAGAAAAACCTGCCACACCACCGGTAAAGATATCTACTGGGATCCCCTAAGAGATCCTCACATAACATCACAAAAGGAACTTGTAGGCTGGTGAGACCCCGAGAGGAGACATGGGGATGTGAAATGATCTAGGGGTTCATCTCCGGATAAGACTCTGGGATCGAAGGTCTCTAAAGGCAAGAGAGACAGCCCGGCACTGCTATCCTTGGAAGCAACGGTTGAAAGATTTTGAAAAAATCCAGGCACGTGAGGCATGTTCTTTTGAGCTGTGGGATCTATCCCAATATCCCCAAAAATTAATTATGTCATAAAAATTTAATTTTGATCTAGATAATCAAGGGTTTGACATTTAAAAATACCATTTAAGAAACCCCACATCTTAAAAATGTTTGACAAACCCTAATATTAATTATATATAGACTGAAGTACATAGGTCACCTAGAATTACACATTACTAGGTTTCTAAGTAGGAGAAAATTTGAGGGAAATTAAATCATGGACTTGGAAGATAATACTAACACCCATGGATTTATAGAGGGTGATATGGGTATTTGATCATAATAAAGTGGGTGATCCATAGAATGTTAAAAACCAAAAAACCATAAATAAATTATGAGTTAATAGATCATTTGATTCATTATAAATTAATGTACAATGATAACATTTTTTTCACAATCCTTTTCCCTATGTTGAGGAATTCTTTTAATATCTATGAATATATTGAAATATAATGACAATAAATGTTTATTTTCCATAAACCTAGTTAAATAATCTTGTTGTCCTTTTATTAACTTACAATTAATTACATACTCTAATAAATTATTATTTAAAAATGAATTTTTATTCCCAACACACTAAAATTTATTTTTAATGGATCTTAAGATCCATTAAAGAGAGAAAAGTCATTCAGTCTTTCTCAAACTATTTTCCAAAACCAATCTAGTCTCAAAAAGTTATCCAATATTCATAAATCATCATATGGTGAAGTAATAAATTATTCCCTAAAACCTTATCTGAATTTCAACTTAAACAATTTCTTAAATGTTTAACCTTGTGTAACTTCCAAAAGATTAATCCATAACTTTAGAAAGAAGGTCAAGGAATTCCCAAAATGAAATTATCATTAACCTATTCCATGGTAGTTTGTACTATCCAACATACATTATTTATATCAATCATTTATTTATCCAAAAATCATTATCTTGACATTATGAAAATATTAAGGGTTATCTTTCCATCAGTCATCTATTTTCCACTAATTTCATCTCTCCACCAAATCATTTTTCTTGGTTATTGGTATCATTCAACATATACTTTAATATCCTAAATTAAAAATTACATTAGAAAAGTACATATACATTTCTTAATTATTATAACTATAATATCACTCATAAAATAAATTTATAACATACTTCAGTGGTCCAAGTACAAAATAAAATTAAATATAACCCTTTGACTATATTAAAAACAAATATTCGACCATGAGCCCCAATATCCTTTTTATGCATTATCCCTTGACACTTATGGAATCTATTTAACTAGGGCTCCATATCCTTAAAGTGGAATCATTAAACACTGGTAGATTATTTCATTCCCTAAAAATCATGAGAATTGTTTAATTTTTATCCAGAAATGAAGAGATCTTCTTTTCCTTTTAATAAATTACCATGGAGTTTCATTCCACATGTGTCACATATAGGAAAATATTTCCTTGCCTTCATCCCTTTATACATTTTTTTTCTATCATCCAATTATTTTATTTATTTTTATCGAATCCATAATACATGGAGAATTATTTCCCTTTCATGCTATCACAGGATAGAATGACTTCATATGATGAATTTTTGGGATACTAGTGCCCTTGGAAGGATTAGGTTAATCCCATTAATGAAATTGCCAATATTTCTCTTTGGTTTATGTATATTGTTCAATTCATGCCTTGATAACCATGTAACATTATATTCATACTTAGAAATAGTTTCCTCTTATTTATGTCTTAAACTCTAGAACTATGTTTTAATATCCTCCCATTAATCCCAAGGGAAATATTTTTTCTATAAGAGTACCTAGAAATCCATCCATTATATTTTTACTATTTCCTACTTATCTTTAGTTTTTTCAATAAATGATCATCATTGATCTACACCATATGAGAGATGGTAAACTACTGTAAAAATTTTATCTTATTCACTACTTCCAATAGTGATAAATATCTTTTATAAGGAACGTGTACATTCTTCAATTGAAAATAGATTCATACTTCCATTGAATGATAGGGGATAGTAATTCTTGAAAAGGTGGAAGATTATTACACTACATGGGGGATCAGCTAGATGCTCCATATGAGAAAGGTTATTTCTCATAACTTGAGTCAATTTTCCCAATATGGTTATAATTTTATCAGTTCCAACTGCATCTCTAGCTGTAGCTTCATTATCTTAGACTTGAATGAAATCCATACATGGGGTACATGCATTGATCTGATTCACATTACTTTAATTAGGTTCCATTTATAAACAATATAATACACTAGATTAGATCATAACATTGTGAAAGATAATTCATAATCCCAAAACAAGTGAAATGCTTAACATATATAATCTCATTATCATAAAGATGGTTTCTTTAGGAATATATTTATTTTCAACTAATTCATAGTGGTTGGTAAATCATATTTGATTTATCTTATGTATATCCATTGGTAGTATTAAAAAATGTGGATAGTAAGTTATATTTTCAACCACCAAGTGACAATTAGGTCAAGAAAAACACACTATTTTCAAATTTATTACCCCTAGGTACATCTATTCCAGAACAAATCCACAAGTAGTATACAGAAATTAATGCATTTCCTATGAAATCCAAGAAAATGGTATCATTACTAAAACATTTTTATGTTCTTCTACAATTATACTCAAATTCTGTCACAATTTTATCTTCCCTAATATATGTTTTCGCAAATCAATTTATTAATGTTTCTACTAAAATATCTATAATACTAACTATAGAGACCCTAAACCCAGTAGTCTAGAGCATGTGTCTTATTTGTTACATTGGCATATGATGCAAGGTATCACATCCTAAGGGATTGAACAATTTATTTGATTTGATAAACCATAAACATACTTGAAATTTAAATTACATTTCAAAACCTAAAATACATAATGAATTTTTATTAATAATTTTTTCATTAAACTTATTGTATCCATACATGTCAATCCCAAAACAATTCCTCATATTTTATATAAAATAAAACATTAGAAAATGGTGATATAAGATACTTGGTAAGTGTAAGTGTTCATTGAAAGATATAATGAAATAAGGAATAACAAATATGGAATTGTAAATAATAGAACCCCATGCCAGTTAGTCAACAAATTCACCATAATATGGTAGGTAAACATGATGAACAAATAATACCACATAAATAATCACATTAAAATGAAACGTAAACATGGATATTCTAACTAATAGAATAACAACGTGGAATATCATCAACAAAAATCATAATGATAAAATGTATAATATTGGACATCTAAAAAATTATGGCATGATATATAATACTATGGATGTATGTGCCAAGACATCTAATATTTCGTCTTCTTGTTTAAATAAATCTATATAATTGGAAAATTCCTCTGCTAAAACAATTTCTACTTTGTCTCATCAGACCTACTAACTCATCGAGGGGCTATTGGAGGCCCTTCCCATTGATTACAAAGTACAAAAAATTTCTCATATGAAAGGGGTGAAGCAGAACCAACAAAATAATTTTTATTATAAAATAAACATTAATTTTTTTAATACATATCCAAATCAATGAACATAACCATTAACCATATTGATTAAAATGAATGGTATCAATATAGTGCATCCCAAGTCAAACTGAAAATAAAACATCAAAATAAATAATAAGGATAATATAGTTGGAGTTTATACCAACTAAATCATAAGTTACATAAAATAATTTCTTCTTATATGGAATATTATTTTGAAAGATAACTTGTAACTTTTCCTGAGGAAAATAATATTTCATTGATATCACCAATTTATTTTAAGACATGAAAATTCATAAAATAATGTTAAAGTCCTTTTCATTGAAAATCTGTTTTAAAGCATAATATTTCCTATAATATAAGAAAGACCATTTTTTAAAAAATATTATCTTTGTAAAAATGGAAAATTAACTTCAAATAAATGATGGTGAGGAATGAGGGTAATTATGTATATGTCATACAAGTTAAAAAGAACATTCTTTTAGAACTGTAAAATGGTTAAAAATCCCTAATTAAAAAAAGACCACAATAATCCCTTCAAAATATTTTGAAAAAATTAAAACAAGGGTTAAAATAAAATTTATAACTAATTTTTATAATGTTAAAATAGTTTTCAAAACATTTTTTGGAAACATTGCTAATGAAGGAAAAGTATTTCCAACCAAAGAGAGAAATAAAGATAGATTTTATTAAAACTATTTTCCTATAAACATTAAGTACCAAAGAGTGTAAAATGGTACTATTACATGAAAATTTTCATTAATAAATACATGATGCTAAAATAGAATAATATGAAGATCTGAATATCTAATTATTCCTTTAAGGGATAATTAAGTAGATTTAATCCTGAATAATGTTGAGATTGTGAAATAAACCATTACCACATTGATTAATTTTCTATAATAAGATCCATGAAGGAAATGACATTAAATGAAATTTTAAATACCATGAAGATAAAATAATTCTTTATATAATATAAAAATTTCAGTCTATATACCACACAGAAATAAATAATTTTTAAATAAGGTGTATGTGTCACAAAATTAAAGGTGATACGAGAAACCCAATGCTTTATTATGACTTGTCTTGTATGGTATTTAACATCCTAAATAATAAAGTTAAATTAATTAAATACTTTCATAATAAACCTTTTCGTATTTATTAATCCTTTTATTTTACCTTTTTAACATGTTATATATGATTACATAATTAATTATGATTATGTCATATGTTCCAATGATATTTGACTTATGTGTTAAAAATGAATATGGTAGGTTGACTATGGTTGAAGAGGTAGTAATTTAAACATATAAAAAATAAAATTCATGAAATAATTATAATATTTTTACATAAATTTCACTTTGGAAACCGATCATTAAATATGGTTATGATAAATGAACTATGTTACAATCATGGAGATAGTATGTCGTATGTATACATCAGAAACGTTTCCAATTTTTCAATGATAATTATGGGAATAAGTTTGGTAATATATAATGTTTTCATAATGATAAAAAAATATATATATCTAATTCATTATTTTTTAATATACATATATTCACATCATCATGTGGTGTGGTGATGAAAAGTGAATAACGTCTCTTTGTGGAGGTCATAGTCTTGAATTAAACCAACAGTGTTATCATTATTCAGTATAAATAATGATACTATTAAGATTAAATAATGATAAATATTTCATTAATGTACTAATTATTTCATTAATATCATATAATTTCATTAAAATTATCCTTATCTCCTTCCATGTTAATTTTTAATGAATGATAAATCACATTGCTTCGTAAGGCTGTAGTTCGTCATACATAGGAGTGACGTTATCGTATCCCTTATTGAATGAAAAGTAAAACATGTATATATGATATAACAAATAAATATGTATTTTTATGTTATAAGTATCATATATATATATACACACTTTATATTCATCAATATACCCAACTGTGAGTGGTAGAAATGGAAAAAACGAATGACATCGGTTCGTGAGGTGGTAGTTTGCTGTACACACAAATGATGATTTTGTAACCCATTTTATAGAAGTGTGGATGGTTATATATAATCAATAAAACATAAAAACCTATAATTGATTGTAATATAATGATGTTATTATAAAATCATGGTTTAATAAGAATTGATGGTGGCAGAAGAAAAAATAAAAAAATTCCCATTGATGAATGTTAACTCGTTTTCAGGGAACCTCCTTAGGTTTTCCCCAAAATTTGTAAAGTATTGGATTAGTGCCAAAAAATTACTTATATTATGATGGTATTTAATTTTTTATGTTATAGGGGATATTTTTGGACAATAAAAATGTATTGGGAGGTGTGAATAAGTGAGAGGAGTGAGTTTCCATTTTAATTGACGGGGAGTGACATTTTTTGTAAATTCCCTAATGTATTAAATAATGGGAGGAAAAAATAAACTCATGTGAAAAAATAAATTTATAAATAATTTAATGGGAGAAAATCTGGTCTATAAACACCGAGAACACAAAAAACCCCATGTTTTAAACCTTTTATTTTATAGCCTTTATGATTTATAAATTTTTACCATTTTAATTTTCTCTTTGGTAATTAGTTTTTAACCTATGTAGTTTATCATTTAAGATGAAAAAATTATTACCCTTATTATATGATTTATATCTAATTATTATAAATATTAATTTATTATTAAATTAATCTTATATGTGTGTGTAAAAAGTGATTCTAACACAAACACGTGTAATGTGAAAACCCACGTTTTAACTTCAGTAACTGTAATTAATGTTTTACATTTCTCACTAATAATTATGGTAAAAAATTAACTTGAACATGTTATATAATATATATTATTCTGATTTAAATTATAAAATAAATTTTTATGAATTAAATTCATCGAAGTGGGAAATTTTGGTTTAAATTAATCCCACATACATCTTCAAAAAACGGGCTTTTAAAGATAAATGTTCAGAAGTATACAAAGTTTTTATATTAAATGTCAATATGAAAATAATTCTAATGACCTAAGTTATATTAATTGATATATAATTTATAAAACATGACATTAAATTCAATTTATAACATAATTCGTCAGTATAAATAATTTAAACAAAAAAAGATGATTTTAATTAAAATTCAGTATTTTTCACTATTTATCATTAAAAATTAACATTTTCATAAAATTCCTAAAAATTAACCCTAAAATAATGTTTACATTATTATTTCAAAAATTAAATTTATCAAATACATTATCTAAAAGTGTTAAAAATTTATTTTAACTTTCTTGTGCAAATGCAAACTAAACCTTTTCTGAGAAAAATATTGTATTTTGAAAAATGTTTCTTTTTTTCATATGGTTATTATTTTGTTTCTAAAAAATATATAACCCTTTATTTTGTTTTATATAAGTTTAAACCAATTAAGTTTAAATTTTTACTAATTAATATTCATATAATCCAACATAATTATATGTTTATAATGGTCAGGTTTAAATAATAATATTTTAACCATCTATTGTGTTTTTTCAAAGTCATTATTGCATGAATTGAAAAATATTAAAGATATTGAATTATTTAAAAATTATATATCATAAAGTCATAAGAAATTATATTCCCTTTAATGATATTTGTTGTGTGTCATACACACCATCTAATATGATGTTTATATTTAAAAACTCTTACTGTTTTACATGTTATATAACTCCATAATTCAAATAAATCCATAAAAAATATTAATAATACTTAATATTTTTTAAAAAGATGATAAAAGACTTATAACTTCTCAAATAGTATCACTGGGACTCCATATTTTACTTTCTGGTAATGTGCTAGTACTACATTAACATTGGAAATTATTTACATAAATATAAGGAAATTAATTCTTATTTACAGGTTTTGAATAATTTTTATATCATATATTATCATAAATTATTCATTACATATCCTTAAAAAATTATTATATCATATTAATTTCTTGGATATATCATTAAAATACCATGTTTCATAAAAGTTGTTTTTTATTATTCACCAAACATATAACTTCTTCAGAAAAATATCAAACATTAATATAAAATAAATTTTAATTTATAAATTAAAAAATAATTCCCAATTCATCATATAAAATTCCAATAAATTTTATTCAATATTTTTAATCTAAATCAGTAAAAATCAATGAAAAAAAGTTTTTAGAAAATTCTATTTTTTAGAAAAAAAATGATAATGTACCAAAAATCAGTTATAAATATTATTCCTATATAAATAATTATATTATTTATAAATATTTAATTATTATCCTAATTTATGATTTAATTAAAACAATAAAGATATATTTTAACGAAAATAATTTATTGATTTACAAGAATTGGTATTTTTCATTATTAACTGAAAAATCAATCTTTTCAGAAAAATCCCAATATTTCACCCTAACATAATTTTGATATGTTGAATTTATAAATAATATAATTTTTTATAAAATAAAATATCTGTATTTTCCAGAAATTTATAATAATATTCACTCAAAATAATAATAATATTTGAAGAAATTGTAATTTTGAGGCATAAAATTACTATATAGAAAACTAAGTGCTTATTTACTAAGAATTAATCAATATGTATGTATTGATTAGGCCCTTTATATGTATTTATTATGTTTTTTTATTTATATCCATAATCTACATTTCAACATAGAGGTTATAACGTTCATATTTAAATAATGATATTTGTTGATTAGTTTTAGCTCGATGTTGGATGTCATATGTGCTATTGAACATGGTCTTGTTTTTAAAAATTTTTTGTATTAAACCTCCATATTTTTTCCCAATTGGGAACAAATAAATTAATATTGGTAATTTATTTATTTTCATTATTAATTGATTCACTTATATAACATACATTATTTTTAAGAAATAGAAACCAAAATCCCAAAATATGTTCAATGTTTTTTGTACTGTTGATAATAAGTGTGGTTTCTCCTTGGTGAAACTCTTAACAAAAAATGGTGGAAAATATAATATTTTAATATTTTATACATATATTTGGAAGCATGTTATTCACTATGAAATCATTGTTCTATATACAAAACCAAAAATTATGTTCATGAATATAAGAATAGAATCCTTGTAGAGATGGCTTAAACTATATTGATAAAACATGTCATATCTCATTATTTAGAAATATAAGCTATTTTTGTAAGGGATCACATTAAAATTAAATTAATATATATGAAAAATTAGGATATGTCATTATATGGGTTTTATTATATGAAATATCCATATTTTTAACATGTAAACATGTTTAAAATCTCTAGTGTAATGAAAGTGAAAGGTTAAATTATAGGGAATTTTGAAAAGTGAGGTTCTGATGGTGTCTTCCAATGTTATCTTTATAATAGAAGGTAATTTCATTTTTATAAAAAAAATAAAATCAATATTTTTTACTCATTTGATGTAAATTTTTTTTAACACTCAAAGAATTAATTTTCATTTCAATAAGCTAGTTCTAGAAGTGATGTTGAGGTAGTTTTTATTAATCATTAGGATGATGTTTCTGAGAAAGATAAAAATATAGATATCATTATTATTGGAGATGATGATTCACCCATTTTTAATTATTAATATAAATCTCATTTACCCAATCATAGTATAATAAAAAAAATTAATGTAAAAATCTCATTGGATAATAAGAATAGTAGGATCAAATTTGAATAAATTTGATGAAAAAAAATAACTCACTATTTTTTAATGTTGACCCAATATCTGTTTAATAACATTTAGAGAATCATGAGTTGGATTATTCTATAAATGAATAAATATATTATATAGATAAGTAATACACTAGAAATTCGATCCCCAGTCAGGAAAATAAGAAAGTTATTAGGACAAAGTGAGTGATCCAAAAAAATTAATGAAATGAAAGATATTGAGAAAAATAAACAAGGTTTTTTTCAAAAAGGTATTATATAGTTTATCAGTTTGAGATTTATGAGACCTTAATACTTGTTTCTATAATCATGTCTATAATTATAGTTATTTCTATTATAGTGTTAAATCAATAAAAAATCTCCAAAAATATTTCAAGTTAACCTTCCACATTGTCATTATATGGGTTTTATTATATGAAATATCCATATTTTTAACATGTAAACATGTTTAAAATCTCTAGTGTAATGAAAGTGAAAGGTTAAATTATAGGGAATTTTGAAAAGTGAGGTTTTGATGGTGTCTTCCAATGTTATCTTTATAATAGAAGGTAATTTCATTTTTATAAAAAAAATAAAATCAATATTTTTTACTCATTTGATGTAAATTTTTTTTAACACTCAAAGAATTAATTTTCATTTCAATAAGCTAGTTCTAGAAGTGATGTTGAGGTAGTTTTTATTAATCATTAGGATGATGTTTCTGAGAAAGATAAAAATATAGATATCATTATTATTGGAGATGATGATTCACCCATTTTTAATTATTAATATAAATCTCATTTACCCAATCATAGTATAATAAAAAAAATTAATGTAAAAATCTCATTGGATAATAAGAATAGTAGGATCAAATTTGAATAAATTTGATGAAAAAAAATAACTTACTATTTTTTAAAGTTGACCCAATATCTGTTTAATAACATTTAGAGAATCATGAGTTGGATTATTCTATAAATGAATAAATATATTATATAGATAAGTAATACACTAGAAATTCGATCCCCAGTCAGGAAAATAAGAAAGTTATTAGGACAAAGTGAGTGATCCAAAAAAATTAATGAAATGAAAGATATTGAGAAAAATAAACAAGGTTTTTGTCAAAAAGGTATTATATAGTTTATCAGTTTGAGATTTATGAGACCTTAATACTTGTTTCTATAATCATGTCTATAATTATAGTTATTTCTATTATAGTGTTAAATCAATAAAAAATCTCCAAAAATATTTCAAGTTAACCTTCCACATTATAGATTGGGGAGAGGAGGTTTATAATGGGACACCAAGTCGAGTCATTCTAGTTCAAGTAGAGAACTATTAATAATGATTAAAAATTCTCTATATGTGTTTAGATAAGGCCTAAGAGAACGATATTCCAAGTGAGATATGGGGTCATGGATGGTGAATCTCAGAAAAGGAATGGTGGGAATTGATTTATACATAATATATGAAAACATGGTATCACTTTTTATTATTGTTTATATAGATTATATTATATTTGATGATAATGTTGATGGTTCATGTGAGTATTTTCCCATTTAAATGAAAGGATTATTTAAAATTTCAATTCATGGTGAAATAAAATATTTTTATTAATTTTGAATTTGTCAATACATAGATCATATCTTTCTTTCTCAAGTGAAGTTTTCTTAGGAACTTTTAAGAAGTTAGGAATTGATGATAAAAGATTAGTTTCTACTATAATTTTATTTTGGTAAATTTTATAAGATTTATAAAAGAAAAAAAATTATTTATTATATTTTATAATCTTATTAGAAGTTTAGTGTACTTTATAACTGCAAGATTAGATATTTTTTTATGAAACCTATATTCTTGGTATCAAAGTGCACCGAAAGAATCTAATTTTAGTGATATAAATAATATTTTTAAGTATATAAAAGAACCAAATATTATGAATTGTAATATGATATTAGTTTATATATTGAATGTTTTAGCTACACCAATACAAATTGGGATGGAAATGTTGATGGCATAAAGTATACATATGGTGGAATTTTATTTTTAAGAGAAAGGTGTGTTTGTTTAAAAAACAGGAAACAAAGTTATATGTAACTGAATAATATATAATAATAATATGTTTCTATAACTAAATCCTAAACAAAATTGATTTGGATAATTAATTAGTTAGAATATTTCAAGGTAGAAGTTCTGTTTCCACTACTTATGGGTTTTTAAAAACAAAGTTCGATCAATTTATTACGAGATCATTTTCAAGATTCTAGATAAAATAAATTTTATATAAAATATTACATTATAAATTAAATTATAAACCATAATCTATTAAAATTATAATTTTTATCATGCAATGGAGACAATATCTTTTGTGTACACTAAACTACCCATTACCCCGACTACATTCGACCTTGAAAAGGGAGCACCACCTCCTTAGAAAAAATCAGATTCATTTTTCCCTCCCCTTTAGGGCCTATTAGCTGGTGTCTCTAACCCCTTGTGGGGCATTGATCCTCATGTAGAAAACGCATACTTTTCATTTGGTCTGTTTCAAAATGATATTCTCCTCTATCCCTTTTCTTCATAAATATTATTACTTACTCTTAACCCTAACGTTATTATATCTTCATGTCAGTCCATCTTGGAGGATAGATCATTGGTTCTTGTATTTCTAGCTTCCTCCTTCATGGTGGTTAAATCCTTTTATAGGTGGACTCTAGTGTAAGGATTTTGTCTTGAAAAGTTCCCTCAGCAACTTTTTTAGACTTTTTTATCATAGGATTTAGAAGATATGAATAATGTCTCTATGTCGAATTAGAATAGTTTATACATAATCCTTGAATATAAAGATAAGATAATGAAGTATTTCTCGTATAGTACCATATTTGTTAACTGATGGTATTTCATAATCTTCTAATGGTCCACAGAGGATCATAAAGTATGAGACCCTCCTCATGTAGTGGTTTGGGTTAAACTCCTCAGGATCACACATCCATTCCATAACATTTAATTTCTACAGTGGATTAGTGACTATTTAGGGGAATTATTATATAAGTATGACCAAACCCATTACATATAGGAAGATTTAGTTTCCCTAATATGTATCACCTTGTGTGTATCCTTCTATATTGGTTTCCTTTTTGAGTCAATTGTCCAATGGAGTGGTGGAAGGACATATTCTACCCTTATCAAGTTTAGTTCAATATGACTATTAACTCTATCTAAATTATAGGACAATATATAGATAGAATAAATATGATTTCACAGGGTCTCTTCAGTATGATGTCTGGGAAATTGGTGCATCATTGACCCATGTGAGTGATATCCTTTCCTTCATTCCTAATATAGATATATTGTTGTAAGTTGAAGATGGTGTCAGTTCAACACTCTCTTACCCTATTCCTCATGATCCCTCTCCCCTATTAAGGATAGTTTGGGATTCTATCATTCCTTATATATTCAATATTATCTACTTCTAGGATACAGTTTGCAATGTGACAAGGATGGATTTCACTACCACAGAAAGAGGGATTAAAGTCCGGCCATTGTGTCTTGAATGTTACTAGAAATATGGAAAGAAAACTATCCTCCCCTTTTCTCACCCCTATGACCTCTAATATAATGATTCATTTCCCTATGAATTCTTTATTGTCTCCACCTTGAACAATTACAGTGTATTATCAATAGTTTAGGAAGACGCAAAACTTTAATCTTTCATCCCCACTTCTTCCCCAAGTAGATTATATATCAAGTCTCATTCCAAATTGGCTTTATAATTTCATTATTTGAAGATTAACTATTATATAAATTAGGGGTCCAAATCCATGAAACAAATTTTTCCGTGATTTATTCCATTTTTTGGAACAATGTTATGCTTGGTTCATGAGTGAAAATGGATTTTCATTCCAACGAGTTCTTAAATAGTAAGTCTAATATCATAGCCATTCTAGAACAGAAACAAAAGTCATCCAAAATTTTAGTGTTTTATCATAATGCCATTTGGTGTGAAATCATTCATGGATATCCCACTAACCACTATATTTGGATCTTCTAGAAAAACTCAATATTGTTTGTGAATCTAATCATTTTTTGATAGTATATCATAGTTAAGGATTATTCTAGGATTCTTGTGTGCTTCCTCTTATTCATTTACACAAAGTCTAATTTGATGGAAATAGAGAAATTGTGGTATGAGAATAAAGCCTTGACACCATTGAAATTAGCATTAATTTTTAGAGGATAATTTAACAGTATAATGGAAATATCAAGGAATTATGAGGGAAATCTATCTATGGAATGATATATATGATTTCAACACCTTTTCATCTCATAAAGGAATTCTTGGTATGGATTTCTCTAGTGAAAAATACACATTGTGAAATAACCAAAAGGGATAAAGACACACCAGATGTTGTCCTGATCACATCTTATACATCCACTAATCCATTTCATTCTACCATAATTATATATCCTACCATCTGGTTTTGGCCATATCATATCACATTCCTATTCTTATTTTTCTAGTGATTAGAGGGGGTGGTAGTGGCATTTTCATCTTATCCAATCGGGGGTCCTTGGACCCTAAATTTCATTTTATAGTGAACTCGTCCTACTACTAGACCATATAGGATCAATCTTGGGTTGGATTTCATAAAAATATTAGGAGACTAATGGGGTAACTTCAGACTTTGATCATGATAAATTAATTTCATTTTTATAATTAACGGTCCGTCAAAAATGATATTGAACACACTAGTTCTATACATGACTATTATTGGGATGAATATATATTCAATGATAATTTCTATAATAAAATACAATTATCCGAAATTATACTTGGGTGTGAATCAATTCATTATAGGAAATTGAAATATATGTGGTTGAATGACAGAGACATGAACAATCAATTTTCATGATTATGTTAAAAAAAAATTGGTTGTGTTACTAAACATTCTCATGGTGAGTGATTCATAAAAAAACAAACATGATGTGGTTATAGGTATAATGGAGAACAAAATTCAATACTTACTTTTTGGTGAAAAAACGGTCATGCATGAGGGTTACCTAAGGGGTTATTTTTTACTTATGTTATTCAATTACTCATGTTGTGACTGATTATATTAACTCATGGTTTGAGAGAATTCTTGTAGAGAATGAGATCTGGGAAGTGGTGGCATCTCCCAAACAAGATATGTCTCTTAGACCCGTTGGCTTTTAAGGATGTTTTTTGGACTCTTGGGATATTTCTAATAGATAGTTCAAGGAATCCATTCAATATTTTTTTGGGGGAGGTAGTTTGCCTTAGGGGGCCTATCTGGATACATTGATTATTATTCTAATGGTAAATTCTCTATCCCCCCTCAAAAACTGTTGGTATATTATTATGTGTTATTTTCCCTACATGATTCATTCTAGTGTAATTAACAAAATGATGTAAACTAAAATTCATGAATGGATGTTAGAGTTATGGAATAATTTTATTATATGGTGGTCTACAAAGGATTCCATTTCCATAACTCACGTTATAATTGGTGATATCAAAATAAAGACTCCAAACCATGACATGGAAAATAAAATCACCATTAATATGATGTATGGTAGATTCTAGTGGGTTTTTATACTTAAGTATATGTGTTTCATGGGATTTAATGGCTAGGTGAAGAACTTGTTGTTTATATTTTTCATCTCCTAGTGGATTTCGATTATATTTATGGGTAAGAGGTGTGGATTTTTGAAATATTTTTTAGGATTACAGAAAAGATATACTCTATCACCCAGTATGTTTATTAAGGCCCAGGACTCCATTGGTAGGTTATTTACTAAAGAAATTCATAGAGTATACATCATTCTCTTTTAATGTAGGATTCATTTTTATGGTTTCTCTCATATTATCTTCAGATGTGAAATTATTCTAGTTGAAATAGATCAATTCATGTAATTAATTAGATATGGAGAAATACTGCAAGTGGATTGGAAAACATATTGACTAGAAGAAAAATAGTGTTTATATTAATAACAATAATTCATATAGATGATAAAAAATAATTGAATATCTTATAGTAATTAGTCAAAAATAGTTTCAAATCAAATATTTTGGAGCTTTGATTTCACCAGTATGGTTAAGTAATTATCCCTACGAGGGGATATAAGGAAATATCTCTGGACCAATAAACAATTCGGTAATATAATTCTTATATTTTGGGGTAAAATCACTCTTTTAATAATGTTTTCACTTCCACCCCAATGAACATGTTATCCAATGTCTAGGTGCCAATAAATTTTGTAATAAATATTTAGATGATTTTTAAATCATTAATATGTGATGCATATACGGAGAGATGTTTCCAATGGGGGTCTTCAGCTGGAATGAAAAACTAAAGAAGAAGGAGGTATTGGACTTATAATTGTGGCAGAATCGATGCAATTTCTATAAGACATGATGGACAAAGACATTTTAGAAGGACATTCCATCATGGGAAAATTTATTTGTGGGGAAGTTTGGGGATAATTTGGGGGCACTAAAGGGAAAAATCTCTTTCTTGTGGAAGATTATGCAACAAAACATACCAAAAATGTTATTCTATTATCTATGGATTATTGGTTGTTGTTAGATAAACTTATAGAATCATAACTTGGAGGGAAAACCTCTTAGATTCTTGGGATTTCCAACTCTCAACATCACCTTACATCATTCTTACATGTAAATGACATTCATCTATTTAATTATAGATCAAAAGAAAACTGAATTTTTCAACACCATTAAGATTTCATCTTACTATGATAAATGTTTCTACACTTGAGAATCATCAAGATCCTTATTGGACAAGGAGTACCATCATTACCTCCATAAAAAATTTGATGATGAATAGTAGGGGTGTCCACTCTGGTGTAAATAACATATTATGAAAATTAAGTTTCTAATTTGGTTCATATATAATTATATTGTATCTATTGATGAGGAAATCATATTGAAGGATGTTAAAATTGGGTTCAAGTGTATTTATTGATGACTATCCTAAGAGGAAACCTATAAGAGTTATTTTAGGTAGTATTGGGGTAAAGGATATGTGGATATATTTTTGTGACCTTATTAGAATTAAGATTACGGAGAGATTGGGTTTTATTTTTTGTATTCACTGATTCATGGGGTGGGTAGTAATTCTCAAGAGTGGAATGGGAGGGTGAATCATTTATTTTCGTTTTTCTAGTAAATTTGATGTGACTAAAATAAAGTTCATTTAGAAGTCACCCCTAGATCTTGTATCTACATGAATATCTTATCAAGTAGCTTTGTTGTGGACCTTGATTCTCTCTTCAAACAATTTGAGTTTTCACCATTTATGAGTATGGTTATGGCTGGTTAGGGGAAATCACCAATAACTTAAAGGGTGACTTCTGAGGGTAGATGAGTGCGAAGGAACTCTCCTAGTAGTGGGTTAAGGATTAATATTGACAGATAATGTAATATTGATATCATATTAGGGGGACGGTTTGTCTCTCACTTAATGGTTTGGATTTTTATCACTTCCATCACCATATATTGAAGTGGATACTCTGTTATTTCTAAGTAAAATGAATTTTTTAATTGGATAGAGGCTTTTCATTGAAACAATATTATTCTTAATGATATTTAAAATTACACATATTTTATCCTTATTTCTCTCCAAGATAATATTATCACCCCTGGTTCATTTCTACCATATCAACAGGTGAAAGAGTGACATTGGTCAATCGAGCATGATTCACACATAACCAGAATGTAAAAACAGTGTGCTCTATATAGCAACAAAGGGTAATAAAAGTAATCCTCATATGATTTTTTCTGGACTGGTATCCCCCCATGATTGTGGTAACATTTTTCATACAAATTCTCTTGGATATTATTAATTTTGGCCATCAATATCTATTTTGTCTATTTGTATATTGGTTTCTTTTATTAAAATTATTAAATTTGATGGATGTACACTAAATAATTATTGAAGGATGTCTCAACGATTGAGGTAATTGATGGTAGTTTAACCCCATTCCTCTTAAGGATAAGGTTTGGTGATTTTTCCCCTCCCTTATCTTGTTTTTTTATATTGTTATTAAAGGGGAGAAAAACGATGACATATTTGCTTTAGGTTTATTATGTTGGGTATTTTAAAAATATTTAAACATGGGAGAAATCTATTTTATTTAATATATATTTATATATGTTTAATTTTTTTTGGAAATATATATTATTTGGATCTGGTATGTATTTAGAGTGTTCTATTAAAAGGTAGAAGTTTTTAGTCAGAATTTATGTTATTGAGTTATATGATTTGTGAAATATTATTATAGATTTCGATAGAAATAATGAAAGAAAATATATACATATTTTATATGATGATTTTTGAGATTTATAATAAGAGATAATTTTAAAAATGGGTTGCAATGTTGAAATAATGTTTTTAAAAGTTGATGTTTTGAAATGGTAACAATTGGATCAAATTCTCTGAAGAGAATAATGTAAATAACATTTTTAATGTATATTATGGTTTTTTATTAAATTTTATTTCTCTTATATAATTTTTCTCTGATAGGTTTATAATTTTTTAAATATGACTAATTTTTTTGTTCTTTTAGTTTTAATGTGATCTGTGTCATTTGGTTTTGAAAAAAAATTAAAAATAAGGAGATTATTGAGACAAAGATATATTTTTAAGATATTAATATCTTGAAGAATATTGTTGATTGGATGAGTTTAGTGAGATCCAAGGTAAATTTACTTAGATAATAAATATTTGAATTATTTTCAACTGGATATCATTATTTTCTCCAGAGAAGATGATTTGGAGATATTTTAGGTGGTTATGTTTATTATGTTGGAGTTTATTTTTAATATTAAAATCATATTCAAACTCAAATGATATATTTATTATTGAGTTATTTAAAATATTTTTGAAGGTTTTAAGTAGTATAAATTAGGTCTAGAGTTATATTAAAATAACATTGAAATGTATTTAAACTTTATATTAAACAATTTATTACTTTCTCTCGATGGTGGGATGAAAAATTATAAATGTATAGGATTTATAATCTTCATACAAATCCTCATAAAGTTAATTGTGATTATAAAAATTTAAAAATAAAACTTTTTTATGGGTAAATGTTTATATGAAAAGGTTAATTATGGAATTTATATGGTTTTTCATCTTTATAAGTGACTTTTATTTTTGGAAATTTTGTTAATGAGGTTCAAAAAAGAACATCATAAGGTTCAAAAAAATATGTTTTTATGGTTGATAAGGGAGACTTATAAGGTTCCTTCCATTTTTAAATTTAGAGACTAGTGAAGGTTGAAATTGATATTTTCATAGTTACATATTATGAAAAAACATAAAATATGACTTTGACACTCGTCTTTCATGGATTAAACAGCACAATGTGGGTTTTTTTATTTTGGATGTGTACTAAAATAGAAACCACCACACCATGGTGGTGCATATGAAGTCGTGGTCAACAAAAAAAATTATATTAAAATGAATGTGATTCATGTGTGGTGACATGTCCTTATTTCCCATAAATTCATTAGTTATGTTACAAAGTGTTAGTTTTTTTGTCGAAGGAATATCTTATTAACTTATGTTTTCAAGTAATGAACATTCCAACAGTTGTAATGTTTGATTATCATGAGATGATACTCAAATATTTCATATCATTTATGTTATTCATTCAATTTAGACCATCAAGGATACCTATAAATGGATTAGATAAACTATTTTTTTAGTTATTTTGTCGTTACTATGATGTTTTCATGCAATGTTTTCATATTTTTGGATGATGTGAAACATTTGTGAACCATCCAAAGCTCTCGTCAATTCCTAAAGCTCGTTCATCCCTCGGTAAAGGTGTTAAATCCACGTAAATCATTATAGAAACTCCATGATGTGTTTTTTGGATCTAATGGATAGTGTATCCCCCAAAAGGTAGTAGGAATTAATCGTCTTCTCCTTATTCAAGTCATAAATCTAACCATATTGAATAATGAGGAAGGAATCAGCTAAAGTTCAAGAATTTTAGGTATGCTGGATTAATTCCTTGTCTTTTGAATGAATTGACATGTTTGATTATTAGAGATAGATTCTCATATGTTCTGGGTTTGCTTCTATAATCAACGGTCATATAATTATAGAATGAAGCACATTAGTAGAATTAGAGAGTGTTTTTTCAAGGTCATAACATGGTTAATCTATCTATTAAAAAACATAATTTTCACCATGACATGAAATTACTTTATGTATAGTCATAGAAACATAAAAACACCCAGATCACTATCACAATGGAATTGAGATGCTTTTTGAGGTTCTTTATGGGGATTATCCGGTCACCATTACATAGTAAATCCCATGGATCTTTTTCACTAGGATTCTCCAAGAACCACTGCATGATCTGTGGTGATGTGTCCCCCATGTTGGTCCTTGTTTTGAATCCCATAATGATCCTATCAAAAATGGCATGTACTTGGGCACCATAGTGTTTTTACAGTTGTTGAAAAGAACAAAAAATTTCATAAATTAATTAAATATATTTTATTTAATAAGTAATTATTTTTTCTTATTATGTTTTGAAATATTCATTATTATTAAATGTTAATATTTAAAAAACTTTTTCTTAAATTATAATTAATATCATATAATGTAGAAATAAAAGGATATATTTATAAATTTTAAGAAATAAATTATTAAATTTTTATACATTATGAAATAAGGCTTAACAAAGTGTTTTTATTGATAATATTTAACTTCTATAAATTAATTAATTTGAAATTTTTCAAATTAAAAGGTAATCATGATGTCAATGTATTATTTAGAACTTATAAAAAATAATTTATGGTTAATATTATAAATGGTTTAATAAATATTTGAAATGTGATATAATGATAATATGACAGAGTTAATATTGGTTTTGATTATAATGTGGTTATATAAATGATTTAGATATAATATGGAAGTCTTGTAGTTTCTTTATATTTATTAATAGTTGATAAACATCTCATGATTTTGAAATAAATAAGATGTTTTATTATAGGATGAATTCAATTGATATTCAGGTTTAGTAAAAAAAATTATTTAATTTTCATTATTTATATGCATTATTTTAACTATTAACCGCTTCTATGAGCTAGAGCCCTAAATTTCATGCCTGGTAGGACTCTATAAAATTTAGTTTTATTAGACCATGAACTAAGTTTTTTTTAATTTTACGCGCCATAAAATAGTTTTTCACATAGTTTGTTCATATTTGGTATTAGTTTTATTATGAATTTAATTCGTCATTGAGTAACGTGTCCTAGGTTGAGGGACTTTCGTTCATACCACTTATCATCATGGGGGATATTTTTTATCAAGATAGTTGTATGGGATTTTCTATCTATATTTCAAGGATTACTTATATAGTGATTATCAATTTCAAATAAAATTAATATTTTCCAGGACAGTTTCATGTAAAATATGAAAATACTTCATTAGGATATGTATGAATATGTTTTTCTTCAATTTTTAAGTTAGTAACACAATCTTGTGGGCTGTGAAAATAGGTATACCTTAATGTGTTTCAGACACTTTAATTTGATGGTTGTAATATGGATTCCAAAACAAAATCATTTGAGGAATGTATACACAAAATGGAGTAAAACATGAGAATAAAAAGATTATGTAATATTTTTTAGTTATAAATCTATATATATATATCATGTATATTAAATAAGTGATACTAAAAATAAAACCCCATAAATATTAAGTGTGATATTCCTAGTAGGGTACCCATGAATCATATTATGTAAGGAAATAACGTTATAGATAACACTGAATCATCCTTAGGTAAGTTCCTCCCTGGAAGGGTTCCTATGTACTTTCTTTTTTTAGTCGATTCAATGAATTTATTATGAGTTATTCATAACTAAGAAACCATTTGGATGGAAACCTAATGGATAGAGTTTAATGAATATATATGATGGATTTGGATAAAAATTTATTCCCTCTACAATCAAAAGGTCACAACTATTTTTATTGGAATTATTCAATATATAAAAAATTGATTTTTGACAGTAATTTCCTAGTGACCTGATTTATTATTGAAGTTTGGATTTTGTCTCACTAAATATATTTTAATTTTTGATTCATCAATTTTTATGGGAGAAATTTATTTTAATTTCCATAATGAATAGATATAATACATGATAGACACCAACTAATATGTCCTTGCTGTAAATTTGGGAACACTTAGTCACAATAATATTGAGATCCCTAATAGGTATAACCTATAAAATATTATAATACTATTATCTTTGGATGATAACATTTCTCAAGGAGAAACATTCAGAATATCTATATATGAATGTTATAGAGATCGATTCTACCAACTCTATCTCATGGGTAATGGATATAGGGTGTGTGTCACACATTAGTTATAAAATACCGAAACATGGTGATATTATGGAAGTAATTATGAACGATATATATCAATATATAAATAATGTAAAAAAATTGATGCATGAGAATTTGAAAATTATGATCTAAATATACTAAGTGGATTCTTCTTATTATTGAAAAACTATTATTATATTCACTAAATAAACTTGAATATGATTTATGTATTTTTTTTAAAGGTGGATTTTTCATTAATTATTTAGTATGAGAGTTGTTTCACAAATAAGAATGATTTCTTTTTAAAATTCAGAATATTATGAATGGTTTACATATTATAGATATGGATGATCCTATTTAAAATATTCATAATAAGAAGTGCAGGGTTGGTTTTTATCCGTCATACCTTTAATGTTTTCCCCTTGGACATATAAATGGGAAACTTGTTCAAAGAATCTACATAAAATGACTTTTAAAATCATTTGATTATAAAACGTTTGAGAAATTTTAATTTGTTTACAAAAACTAATGAAAAAGTAACTATTTAATATAAAATTTGATATGGATAAAGGACTTTTTCATGTCATTCATATTGATGTTTTTAGACTAATGAGTACTCAAGAAACTAATTTATTTTGGTACTCTGTAATATTCAATGGTAAATTTAGTATGTATGGTTATATTTTTAAGAATAAACCTATGATTGAAAAGTTTGAAAATTTCATAGAGTTTAATTTAGATGTGGAGAATCAGCTAGGAAAAATTATTAAGATTCTCATATGAGAATGAGGTGGTGAGTATTTAATCCAAGAATTCATAAATATTATAAGTAATTATGGAATTCTTTCATAACTCACTCATACTGGAACACCATAATTTAATGGTGTATCTAAAATTTGAAATTATAACTTTATATATATTTTTAATGATGATGAGACTATGTGAACATCCTATTTCATTTGGGGATTATGATCGAGAAATATTTTTTTCCTACTAAATTTTATTTCACATATATTATTCATAATGTCATAATATGAGATATTTTAGGAAGATCTTACTTATTTTTATTTGATGGAAATTTGGGATGTGAAGAATTTATTTCGCAGTTACATTTAAGAAAACATGACCCAACATATAAAGATTTACTATTTAGTTGTAATCCTAATGAAGTAGAGAGATACTATATCTAAAATCATATTGAACACAAAGTGCTAGTGGCCTAGTTGTGTATATCCCTTGAGTGGGAATTCTTAAATTGAGGATCCATTTGGGGGAAATTTGAACATTGATATTTTAAATACAAATATAAAAAGTGTTCTTCATATAGAGGATGATCCAGTTCTTCAAAAAGTTGGGGAAGAAGTAACAAATCATGTTACACAATAACCGTGAAGTTCTGGTAGAGTTTGTGAATATCTATTGAGATAGTTATTTCACATAGAAAAATATGTCATAGTAATGTTCATAGTTAATAATCATACCACTTTCTAAGAAGTCATTGAGAGTTATAATTTCATGAAATGGTTAAAATCCAAGGAATCTAAAATGCACTCCACATATGCTATCCATTTTTGAAATGTGTAGATACACAAAATGTGGTTATACCAATAAGGTTTATGTGGTTTTCCGCATGAAAAATAACATGGATGGTCATGTTTCTACCCATAAAGAAAACCCATCAGAAAAAAGGTTACAAAAAATCATGGTACTAACTATTAAGAGAATTTTTAGACAATAGTGATAATAAAGTTCTAAAATATTTTTCTATCAATAAAAATTCATTATAATTTTGAAATAGGTCATATTGATGTCAAAATCACATTCCTTAATAATAATCTATTTCTGAAATTTTATATGATATTGAATGAGTATTTTGAAGTTCCAAGTGAGTTTGATAAGGTTTTTAAGTATCAACGGTCCATTGGTGGACTAAAGGAATCTTCTCTTACTTAGAATATCTTTTTTAATGAAACAATCCAAGAGTATGTATTTATTAAAAATATTTAAAATTCATATCATTTAATGTGGGTTACTGTGATTTTTAGAGTATTTATGATATTTTATGAATATGAAATACATCTTATTTGAATTGACATCGAGACACATCACTCAGTGGTGTTGTGGATGGTAAATTGTTTCTTAAAAAAATATAATAATCCAGATGTTAATAAACTAGGTATGGAGATATATAGTTACATTATTAAATAATTTCATCAATTCTGTTTAAATTCATATATTAATAAAATTTTAATATATTTTAGCACAGATAACTCAAATAATAGGTGTTTACCATGGTTTTCATGGAAAATCTTAGGATATTTTTTGGAAACATATAAATAATTATAAAGGATGGATAAAATTGTTTATACATCCCCCATAGGATCTATTATTTATGTCATGTTGTTTAGTGGACATGTTTTCCCATATTAATTTACATTAACTAGTTGATTTCAATCCAATCCCAGAGAAAGTCATTAGATTATTATAAATAAAATTTATAAGGACTTAAGAAGGGCTTTGTATACTCTCTTATTAATTATAGGATAGAATGAGCTATGTGGATGGGGTTACATAGATGTTAGTTTTCAATCAAATGAATATGATATGAAATATCAATTTGGGTATATATTTTTCCTAAATAGTTGAGTTATTTGTAAGAAGAGTTCCAAAAAAACAGTAATAGAACACTCAAAAATAGTGTCAGAGTATATCACTACATTAGATACTATTGAAGAAGATGTTTGGATCAAGAAGATAATTTCCAAATATGATTTTATTCTTATAATTGAGGGAGTAATTGAGTGATATTTTGATAATAATGTTATTTTTTCTCATGATAATGGACCCATTTCTAACGAAAGGACCAAAAACATCTTTTTTAAATACAATCTCGTATGATTGATCATTATAATGGGTGATATAAATATCATATGGGAGGATACATTAGCAAATATATTACATACACTGAGATAACCAATACTATGAGAACATCATAAAGTTCATCTGGAATCTACATGTGTAAGACACATGGGATATTGGTTTTAATGGATATAAAATGGATCATGTTATTTTAAGAATGAAATATATGTTTATCTGTCAGTAAAACGAGATATAATTAATTTTAAATGAATGGTCAGTTGAAAATATCCCCTATAATTTTGATTTTGGGTTGTCCTTAATTGATGATGTTCATTGGTAATTATGGTATGTATTTATATATTAAGATTAAAAATTAAAAAATATTTTATTCATTTGAAAACGTTTTATATTAGATATAAATAGTAGATTTGTGTGGTAATAAGTACATACTTATTACATTGATTCTCCTACCAATGTATATCTCAAATAATGTTATACAGTTATTTATATACTTAAGGGTGAATACTTATTACCAATTATTATGACCAGATGTTAGAATGATTCCAAGAATGAGAACCTTCATACTTTGGTACCCTACTTATACAAGTCTACATATTTACATACTTAATAATACGATGGTTTGGTATATTTCTAGTCATGTATCCACCTATAGAACATCCAAGAAGGGATTATTCCACTTGAATGAAAAGTAAATTATGTGGGAACTTGATTTAATTATTCTAGAAAAATGATGGTGATTATTAGTTTTTAGACATATGATGTATTCAACTACTTTAATAAGTGACATGTGATGTGATTAATATATAAAATGAATGACTTGTGATGTATTCATTATCATGTTTAGTATTTTTTTACAATCAAGAAATTTTGAGTGGCTTATAAAATATTGATATGTTCCATGACTAGTGGTATCTCGATGTCATGGATAAATGGATTATATAGGTGTACAAATGATATGTATGAAACTCATTACTGAGTAAGTGTTTTTATAGAGATAATAGTGTAATAGATTGAATTCTCAGTAGACCCCTTAGTAGCTTCAGTACCAAAAAAAATTTTCAAGTGGCCACTATTAAATTATATCTATTAAATAAGGATTATATATTTTTATTAATACTTTCTATGACCACTAGAACCCCACTATTAGGCCTTAGGATAATGATTGTGTTTTTGATATAGTGATTTTTCCAAAATTAAGATAGTTTTATGAAACAATATCAAAATGAGTTTTAGATGGATTTATGAATATTTTTTGAAATATTTTATAACAAACGTATTGGAAGTTATTGATTTTGGGAGATGGTTGGATGTTCTCTTTAATGGGAACCACCAATATGTGGTAGGGAATATGAATCGTTGGTCAAAAAAGACACTTATTTTGACATGAATGTGATTCATATTTGGTGTTACATCCATATCTTTCACAATTACAATAGTTAAAACCAAATTTTTACTTCAATTTTGGATGAAATATCTCAAAAATTCAATTTCTCAAAGAATTAAAATACCAAGATCTGTAACATTCAAGTTTCATAAGATGTAACTCAAACCAATTCATAAAGATAACATTCTTCGTTAAATTAATATAATTGATGTTTTATATAATAAGATTTTATAGTATCTTAATGTTGTATGTTTTTGTGTTCTACTTTGATTTCATGATGGCTGAGTGTGTCTGTGACTGATTCAAATCTGCCTCAAACCAAACGAATCTCTTTTCCATTCCCAATTATCATTTATAGCTTGGGGATGTTATTATTTACACATTTAGTGTTTAGGAGTCCTCATGAATAATTCATGGATCCCTTAGTAGATGTATTGCCCTTGTAGGTATGATGAATTCATATACTAAAAATTTTGGTTATCATCAAGATAACTTCATTGAAAACTAATGTAATAGTCAGTTGTTGTTCATGTATTTTAGGTATTCTATTTTTATGCAATTTTTTTTAATTTATTCACATGTTTGATTCTTAATGATAGATTAAACAGATTTTCAGGTTCAATTTTACAAGGAAGGGACATACGATGATCTAAAATTATATATAATCTCATTCAAGTGGTGATAAATAATATTTTTATACACTATAAACTAAAAAGTTACTATAGGAAGAAATAAGATAAAATTTATAGTTGAGGATTAATTTTTTTCCATGTCTCACTGTGAAATATTAGACCAAGATCCATGTAAGACAAAATTTTGACTAAAAAATGAAGATAAAAGAAGTTTTAATAAAAATAATAAGAATTTTAGAGTAGTTGGAGATAATTATATATCTATAATAAAAATCTTCAAATTGAAATTTGAGGATTAAAATTTATTACTACTATAGAATGTTATATTTTTAGTGTTGAAAAGCTAATATATGTATTATGATCAATAGATAAAAGCACTGAATATAAATATTTAGATACTACTAAAGGGATAATAATGAATAGAAAAGGTTGAAGATGATGTAGGTTATAATTAAAAATGTGTAAATATAATAAAATATAGTAAGAAAAAATGATACTAAACAATATGATAATGATATCATTAGTTGGAATTACCCCTTATTACTGAAATCATATTCATGTTATTATATCTTTGTGGAAGAAAAAAAGAACAGTCATAAGACATTGATGTAACATATATTAATCGATAAAATCTTCTTGATTGTAATTCACTATTTCATAATAGTAGACTATATGAACTTGATTGAATCTAAATTATTTCAAGGATAAAACACCCCATTTAGCGAGGTGAACCTTATAAATCAATATTTCCTAAGGTATATAAATTTTTGAATTTTAAAACAACATACTTGTTATTAAAATTAATATATGATGTTATTGATTCAAAAAAACATAGAAAATGTTTATTTTAAGAAACTAATTAACCCCCAATTATTTTAATTGATCCATGGGTTCTTTTAAAAGGATTTATAACACATAATTTTCATATTATAGAATATAATTACCCTTATTGATATGTGTTATTCCATAAAAAACAATATTTGTAAAATTAATATATTTAATGTTGAAACATGATTACATATCCATCAATGTTATAAATAGACAAAGATATAATGTGATTGGTTACACTAAGAACATAATAAACATTATTCAATAAAATAAACAATCATGTTAGAGAAGTGAGGTTTTATCCTCCTATAAACTACGTATCCAATCATTTTACATTAGAAGAAAAAAGATACACCTAACATCTTAAAAACTTCTTGACTATACTTGGTTCTTATATTTGGATAAAAAAGGAGCACCATAAAATTTCCCTAACATCCAAATATTAAACTTAGAGAGGCTAGTGTTGAAAACAAATTCACATAATTCTTCCCCTTACATCATTACAATGGTTTAGTTATTCATCTAATGAAAAATTTTGGCACATTAAAAACATTATACATATTATTCCATTCATAAACCTCTTGATTTTTCTTGACTTTGTTGTGATTAATAAAGAATCCTTAAAAATATGGTAAGCCTTTGGTTTTTCACCCTAAATATCCTCTAGTTCACAATAAGACATTTACATTTTTATACCTCATGTATTTATCCTCCTTTAGAATTAGAGTAAGAAAATATGGTAGTGACTTCTCACTATTGTGAATTTTCAGCAATAGAATAAAACTAGATATTCTCTTATTAATTATATAAATAAAAATGTCATTGAAAAATTATTTGGGTAGTTTAAAAAACAAGAATATTTAAATTTTCTATATAGTTGATCATCCTAACTACATGAGGTCTAGCTGACACACATTCTTGTGAAAATTTTAGAGCTCATTAATAATAGATGATTACATGAGGAATTTCACTTCCAATTCATCGTCTATATAATTCTAGAAGATAGTTTTATCTTCTTAACTAGCCTTATTAGAAGGATCTTTATAAATGATTTGGGACTCCTCTATATATAATTTCTTATCTTGGAATAGTATTATACAGATGCACCTATACCAATCATATAAATTCATGTTGGTGAGGAGACTACCATTTATAATATTGATCATAGATAAAATTTATATATAATATTATGTTCCATTTTCATTAATAAAATAAAATAATGTTTGGGTACTTTATCTTCATTATGTAAATGTAGTGTAATAAATTTTCTTTATTAGTTTCATAAAGTTTTATTAAATCAAAATAGCCCCTACCATTGTATTAATAATATCTTTTCACATGAATATTATAGTGCTAAAGATCCATATTTATCTTTTAATAAAACAAATAATAGTGTGGGTAATTTCTACAAAGTGTTTAGGTAGGTGGTATTTACAACTCCATTAACTCGAGATTCTTTGATCCATTGAGTGGAATCCTGAATCCAAAAATACTATATTTATATTTTCTCATTACTATCCTCCATGTTAAACCAATACTTGTAAGGGTAAATATTATAGATTAAAATTTAGATAAATTAAGCCAGAACATTCATTAGCTCTCCCCAATAATTTGATGTTTCCGGAAAAATGCCTAGCGAACACTTAAACTATGGTTTAACCCAAAATCAATTAATGGGAGGTGTCATGGAATATTATTTTCTTTGATTATTTTTATTTATCTTTTTCCTAAATTTATATTATTTATCTTTTCCTTGATTTTTAATATTGTTTGTATTTTACATAATCAATCAACCAGGTCATGCTAACATAATTTAAGAATAGTTATATTATTATTATCCATCATTCAGGAATGTAAATTTATTTATTTTGAGTGACTATTTTTATACATAAAACAAACATAAATAATTAACCCTGAAATGGATAGAAATAAACCAAATATATGTATCATTATCATGAGATCTAACAATTGGATGATTTACCATAGAGATAATAAACCAACTCTTATCCATAAAGGAGTAACTCCTTAAACTACGAGTGGTTCAAGTTGTGGAATTCCACCTATGATTTGTGTATCTCATTATTATGATTCACTAAATATCCTTCTTAAATGGTATCCAATATCCTGGGATATCCTTATAATACATGTTTTACCTCACACATGGGTGAGAGGAACTAGGGTATGGCGTAACATTAAAGAAAATGTTGACACATAGGCCCATACTTAATAAAGAGTATGGAATATATAGCCCACTACAGGTTATGTGCTACATTTATTTACATGTGTCTTTATTTTATGTAAATAAATGTAATCTACTAATTATATTTATTTTAATTTGACAACATGGATTCTAAAATTTCCATAAGACCTAATCTTTTTTTGTTATACAGCATGTACTACTGCTACATGTCGTGTACACCCTATCAAACTGTGTGAGAAATATGACTCAATAAGTTTTGTGTAATAACATCATTTCATGTTATACTACTTGATGTGTTGTGAATTTAGAGTCTCAGACATTTGTGGTTAACTATGGGTGTATGACATGTACTTTTTAGTTATATGTTGTGTATATATATCATCCAATTAGTATCATTAGCACATCCAGATGAGATTTTTGAACATTATTCATTTATTCTCAACCTTTTTTGATCATATAAAATTGAATAATATTGTTATATAAAATTAATTATTAATAAAAAAATATGTAAAAAACAATAGTATAATTCAATTTGAAATAATAAACTAATTTTATAATAATTTTTGACCATTATGATACCACATGATGGTTTGAGGGAATGGAAGAAGCGGTCTGGTTGATGCCTAACTATGAATTTCTTTTAGTATCTTTAGATAAATAATATAAACAAGATTATAAAACCCCCTGATGATTCCAATAGATAATCTTTCATATATAATATATAATTAATTTATTTAGAAAAGAATTAATATTTATTGGAATTATTTCACCATTTTTTGAATCAGTTGAACATTATTTAACCTTCAGTGATGTTGTTATATTTGATAGAAATACCTATTATGTATGATGATTTCTTATATTTTTATTCATGTTTAATGACTAGTGATTTTTTTAATTGTTTTCTACTTCCTTTGTTGGATGTTAGAAGAAAATAACAAGTAAAAATATTAAAGGAAATATAGATAAAAGTTTAAGTCACATACTATATAAAAATTATTTTTCTGACTATGTAAAATTACTATAGAGTTTGGTAAAAAAACATACAATCAAGATTTATAATCATATATACATACGTACACCTCGATTGTATTATGAATTAATCTGTTTAATTAAATTTTGTAATGTATTTTGTTAAATTTTGCGCCATGTTTAGATTTATTTATACACAACACCATGTTAATCTTACACTAAATAATATGATAAGTTTTTATTGGGTTATAATGAATAATAATTTTATAATATTCTACATGAAATAGAGAGCTTATATTCTGTTATATGAAACACTAAGTATAAAAGAAATGTGTCATATTATTGTAATATTAGTATAGTTATCACCTATCTATTGGAATGGAATGTATAAAAGGTAATAACTAAATAATAAATCTGTGTTTTACAAATTATTACAAGTTGAATTATTTGGTAGCTAATTTATTATAAATTAAGATTTGAACTCTTTGAGAAAAGTAAATTCTTTTTAAAAAACAAATATTTTTATATACACAAACATGTTTTATCATAAAAAATTTAAAAACCCATTTTTTATGAATGAATTTAATGATATATATATATATATATATCATTTTAAATAAACAATTAAACATTTACCATATGTGTTTTCTAGACAATAAATAGGAATAGATCTAGTTCTAAGCACGAAAAGATATATTTTTCAAACATGTAATTTTACCGCCTTTTAATGAGGAAATTATTTAAAATCTAATTTTTAAAAATTTTAAAAATGGTATTTGAAAAATAAAATTCATTTTTGAACTAGTAACATATAAATTATCTTATGGTTATTTTTTAATATTTCATTGAAAGGTTTTATTTTTTAATAAAGAGTGAAAAAAATGAATTTTATTTGAAAACATCCTTTTCACTTTAAATATTTATACAGCTAAATAAAATTTTAAATTGGGTTTGAAGTGTTATTATATCAATAGTAAATCAATGAACCCAATTCAGGTCATTATAATCAATTTCAAATTGAAAATTGAAATAAAAACATTTCAATCGTATGAACTTTTCCCTTTAGAATCATGGTTTCTCATCATATAGGAGAGATTGAATTTAAATTAATTTATTCCTCATATATGACTTGAATTTGGAACAATGGATTCAATAATTATGATAAGAATAATTAATAATTTTAAATAATTCAAAATTAATTATTTTACAAAAAAACATTTCTGAAAGAAGTTAAAATTAGTCAAAGTGATTAAGAGAAAAACAAGTTTACTTAGGGACTAAAAATTAAAATTATGGTAAAAAAATAACCTAGAAACATATCAAAAACCCATTGGATGGACATATATTGACAATATACCATATTTTATTAAAATTGGTTCATTATTTGAGTAATAATACATAATGGAAACCTCTCAGTAGTGTTTAATTTTTGGTATTTATAAAAATATCACTCCTACAAAATAAAAGTAAACTCAACCTCCTCACTTATTCACACATATGAATCCATTTGTTTCATCTAACAGTAGTCAAAATAAACTCCAAACTTCCCTCCCCTCAACCTAGAATCCTTAATTTTGGGTGAAATGCAACCAATTAAGTCCTTTGGTGATGTTGACGCTCCTTTCTGTCACAGAGTCTAACAACTAAAAAAAGGAACAACTTAATCACAAAGAGATTCATCCTTTGATGAAAAATCAAAAATTGACAAAGTCATGAACAAGGATTCCTTTAAGCAAGGGTCACACAACTTTTATCAAGGTCACGCAAGTATACTTGCGTGCCACATATTGGTCGCCCAGGTGACTTGCGCGCCCTAATTGATTTTCACCCAAGGTCTTCATTGGCCTATAAATACCCCTTCTGGGCCCCCCATTTCGGGGATGGTAAAATCCAAAAGTCATATTTAAACACACGGCGCCCTATTCTCTACTTGAAGTCTTCTGAAAACTTCTAAGGTACTTTTTTACCTAGAATTGAAGATCTAAAGAGGGGGAATAATGCCTAAGTGTTGAAATTCATCGGCACTTATGCCCTTAAGTGTCCAACCCTTAAGGGAAAATGGTCACACTTGCACGCCACAATATCCCTTCAACAGAACCTGTGTGCCACCCTTTTAGAATCCCCTAGGGATAATACTAAGGGCTCGAGCCAAGCCTCGCCCAAGTATTACCCAATGGGTTGACCGTCGCACAAGTATACATGATTCGTGCAAGTATACTTGTGTGACCAAGACTTGCGTGCCCAAACAGGACTTGTGCGCCTGCCTCTTTTTGGGTGACTCTTCTACATATTCAACTCTTTTCTTTAAATCCACCTCTCCTATTAAATATTTTGCCTTCAAAACCCTCTTCATAGCCTCTTTTGGCGTGGTTTCTTTTTTGGCATCCTTATCTGAAAGGAATTCTGTTGAACATCTCTCAAAACATAGTGATTTACATGTCGTTAAGTCACTAAGGTTAGAGATTTCATTCATTAAACATCATCCTTTAAGATTATAAGATCTTTAATATGGTCATCCTCCTTAGGAGTAAGCCTCATTCATAATTTTCCTTAATTTGGTCATCCTCCTTAGGAGTAAGCCCCAAGGCTTAAATTCTTTTCATATGGGCCTCCTTTTCAAGAGTAATTCTCAGATCAATGTCCCTTAACCCGGGCCTCCTTTTCAAAAGTTATCCCTAGTCATAATTCCCCTTAACCTGGGCATCCTCCTTAGGAGGAAGCCCCAAGTCTTAAATTTTTTTGATATGGGCCTCCTTTTCAAGAGTAAGCCCCATTCATAATTTCCCAAATATGGGCCTCCTATTCAGGAGTAAGCCCCAGTCCGAATTTCCTTAAAATGGGAATCCTCCTTAAGAGTAAGCCCTAGACATAATTCACCTTAACCTAGGCATCCTACTCAAAAGTAATCCCTACTCTAAAATTTAATTAATATGGGAATCCTCCTTAGGAGTAAGCCCCAAATTACAAATTCAATTAACCTGGGAATCCTCCTTAAGAGTATGCCCCAGTCATAATTCCCCTTAACTTGGGTCTCCTTCTTAGGAATAAGCCCCAGTTCTCAAGTCCCTTTAACTTGGGCCTCCTTATCAGGAATAAGCACCAATCATAATTTCTCTAAACCAGTCTTAATTTCTTTTGATTTGTACTTGATTCTCATTAATAAAACCCAATCATAAGTCCCCTATAATTTGGGCATCCTTCTGAGGATTAAGTCCTATGTTAAGTATCCAAATCTCCATAAAGCACATATACCTTTATAGACCATGTTCCTGGGCTTCTTCTCTGAAGTAACTCACGATCATCATCTCTTTGGGCAGTCATACATACGTAAGCCTCACATCATTTCCTATGATTTCATCTTTCGAGGTAATTGCCAGGTTTTACCGATACCTCTTGTTTCTCACACCGAGCATGACTCACGTGAGCTTAGAGCATAAAAGTAATTATGAAATTTATCTTTGAGTCGTCAATCATGCATAAACCCCATACTCTTTTACTCAAACTACATGGGTTCTGATTCCTTTTCAAAACAAGGACACATAGGTAGCCCATCTGCGGGTACGATCCCAACTCTGAAATAATCCATGTCCTTCTGAACGACAATAAACTTAAATTTCCCCACTAAGTGGCTTTAAAACCATTATGGTTATCATAATAACCAAGAGATTTCTATATAATGTGTTAATGGATACCATTGACTAAGAATCTCTAACAAATATAGATGATTCTATATCTATGAAGAACCTCAAATAAATATAATAGATTCTCTAGATTTCATCCAAATTAATCATTGATTTTCAGATCTAAAGGAAAGCTCATTTTCATACTTGGTAATTTAATAAAGATTCTTGAACGTAACTTAAATCTCTAAAGAGAGTCCTGAAGTAGACAATAATCCCCACCAAAAAGGTGTGATGAGTCCGAGCCCCCATCCTCTCGACCAATGCAAATTCTTAAGCCTCATCGGTCCACAACAAATAAGCACCTTACTTTGGAATGTAGGTCCAAATGGATATAGAATCATTGGATGTTTCTAGTTCTACGAATAAACCCGTTAGAAACCGATTATAATGTTTGAACCTTAAACAAAACAAGGTCGTCCCCATTTCCAGTGGAAACAAAAAATGGTTAACCCGACGTGAATCCTTAACCAAGTTAAAATGATGTTTTACTTATTTTTAGGCCCCTATTTAAACTCAATGAGAGGGCCAAAAAAAAATATATGTGCTCATCCAAAAGATTTAGTGGCCGAACATATCTTGATTATTTCTATTATATAAAATAGGAACTTGTTTCCAATACCTCTCTGTGTTACAGAAATAGCTTCTCTAAAGTTCACAACTGTGAATGCATCTGCTGTTACTCCTGCTGGAACCTCATCCGATATGAGGATAAAATAACACCCTAATGTCTTCAACGCTGGGTATCAAATGCACTGGTTAAGGAATACCATCAACAAGGTACCATTCCGACTCTGGAGGCCGCTCGACAAGCCCTCCAAATCAATAATTCACCCTAGTTGTTTGGACAGCGACGACCAGCGATCAAGAATCAGGTGGTTTAAACCACCGTATCCAACCATTTTGGGTCGTTATCCCCAGAACACAACCACTAGTACCTCCCATATTATGAGTAGGTGAGTGATAAGGTCACTCAAGGCCTTAATTCAAGGATACAAGAGACCTTTCTGGTGGATCCTATCAATAATCGCCTCCAGACTCGTGCGGCAGTGCGCCCTCAACATGATGAGGGTACCGCCTTTAGGGGTTCGGCTTAGGTACCTCAGACCCAAGAATGCAAGATGAACCACTAGAGGCGAAATATGGTTAACATGGAGTAGGTTCTTACTTCTTCCCCCTCCAAAAAAGTCCGCCAAGAAAACTTGATGGTAAATAATGAGCGGGAATATACACCCGTCCGTCCTGATGTTACTGTCCAGCAGACTCGTCTAGAAGTAAACTGCCAATCCCAACAGGCAATTCTGGTGAAGTATTATTGGCAGGCATATACACCTGTTTATAACTCATCATCTAGTCAGCAGGCTCATCTTACTTCAACCAATTAAGCTCCCCAACCTAATATGGTGGCAACTGATAAGCAGAGACATACACCTGTTTACAATCAACAATTTTTTCAGCAGTATCATCTACCAGTATTGAAGGAAATTAGTCAACCATACTTGATGATGAATAAAAATTAGGCACATACACATTCCAATGTTCATCAAACCTTCCAATAGTCTCGTTTGTTAGCACTTGTAGAAGTCAGTTGGAAAGATCTGACGACAAATTTGGAGCAGACTCAACTCTCTTCCCCCATACATGAGTACTATCAGAATTCACTGATAGGAAAAGGAGGACAGGAGCAGGAATAGACACCTACTCCAATCATGGAATGGACATATATTCATATTTCGGTAACTAAATTCATCAAGAAAATTTTGACGATGGTGAAAGAGTAGAAGCAAATCCCTGCTCATATTTTGGATGCCTGTCAGAATATTATAACAGCTTCAGCAGCATCACAGGGAAAGAAATACAAATTTGTCCCTACCAATGGAGTGACACCTCAACATATCACTCCAGAATAGATACACACCCCTTTTCCATTCCAAGAGGGTTGTGGGGCATACTCTCCCAAGTCATACAGACAATCAAGTCAGGCACATACACCTGATTTGAATGGAGATAATCAGTCTAACCTGATCATTTCTCTTGAGCAGGCATATAGACCTGTCCATAATAACCACTTTTGTCAACAAGTGGTTCCCAGAGTGAGTAAGAAGGAATCTAAGAAAAATACCCATCCAACACAGTCAAGAAGTCAAGATCCAATCTGTAATAAGGCCTTCCTCAATGCTGGAGTTCTTGATGCACTCAGACAATTATCTGTTGCAACTCAAGATTCTACTCTCTCATTTCCCAATATTGGGAACATTAATTCCAAAGGACTTCATCAGAAACTTCCTCATGAAGTCTTTCTTCATGAAATTTTGGTCGATCTCGAAGTATCATCTTCATATGAGATCCACGATAACCCTCTGCGTGGCCAGATGATGAAGGAGAAAAAGGTTTCATCTTCTGCTATAACCCACCATGGTGGTCCTACCCATGATGATGGATTTAGCTGCGAAAGTCCTCTCTGCAATAGTAAATCGCATTGACTGGAAAATTCCTCAAAGTATAATACAGTAATGAGACAGCCCTCTTATCTTGATGCACTTGGAAATGTGAAGCCATTCATGTCCAATGCTTTACCACTAGCAGTGAAATACTTTCTCAATCAGAAGATATACAGGGGTGTAGGACATTCTACGAAGTACCAGTAATGTTTTGGACTTTGGCTGACTCTCAGTATGACATTCTAGAAATGTAATCGGAAGATTGTATTCATGATATTCATCTCAACATGTGGAAAACTCTTTTTAAATTGAAAAATAAAATTGAATCTTATGATGAATATGAAAATCATGTCAAGATAATAGAAGGGTTACAATGCCAAATTGATTTGGAATCTCTCTCAGTTTCTCAATATCTGAAGGATAAAAAGCAGCAGAGATCCCTTTAGCATTCATGACTTAGTGCACTAAAAAGATTGCGCTAGTTAATCGCCAATGCCCCATCTGGTATTCATATCAGAGGATGGAGTGTTGATGGAGCACTGATTTCCACTGTACTCTCTATTCAACAAAATCCACCAAAGGTGGTATCATGCAATGTTATTTCCCAGAATTGGCCACATCTAGTTGGATTTGTGCATAATCAAAGGGTTGCCCAAGAACAGTCCTCAACTAGTTCTTCTCAAAGTCAGGCATACATATATAAAGTTGCCAAATTACTCTTGCATCAGAAAAATGAGAATGTCAAACATGCTTCTTGTTTAGAGCGTTCACATCATCAAGTGAGAGAAGTGTTATAAATCATCCAACGGTCTTTTGAGATAGGTGATTTGAGTGGATGTTGGTTGATGCATCCAGCCAATATCCAGACTGAAGTCCACAAGATCAGGAGAGATTTTGAGATAGTCTCAGATATAGCAACTCAAGAAACACCCCATCTTTCCATATTGGGGACTCTTTTAGCCCAACCCTCGGAATCAACAAATAGGATTTGAGGAGTTGACCAGGAATAACAGGAACATCCCTAGTCCACAAGAATATGGACATTTTCAAATCCTCAATCTCTTCCTCAGTGAAAGTCAGTATTCTCTCGATTAGAAAAGAAGCCACAAGAGGAATGAAGACCTGAATTATCAGGAGATTCCCTCTAAATTATGATTCATCAAGAAGTTCCTGAGGGATAAACACAACAGAAGGTAGTGACTCATTAGGGACATGAAAAAAGACAGTATCGCAGAAATTCCGATAGAAGAGATGCAATGCGTTATGCATCAATTAATGTCATCAATGTCGTTGTTTCTGATAACCCATATGAGGCTCACTCAGAGGGATCAGAGGAAGAAGTTCCTTATCAAGAGGTTGTGCACACTGAAGTAAATGAAGAGGGTGTGTGTACACGAAATCAAAGGCTTACCCAGAATCTATGTATTCCTTCAAGTATCTAACTTCACCCTCTCCGAAAGGCATCCAACAAGGGGAAAGGAAAAAAGTCAAGTTGCATTCCACCCTTCCCCTGGAGAAGTACAATCACTCTCACTAGAGAAAAGATTCGCACAGTAGGAAGAAGAAATGAAGGAATCAAGGAGGTTGAATACAGAACTACTTCACGGTAGTGTTCCTCCTAAGCGTGCTAGAGTCAGACATCCAAGGGAATTTGTTGCAGTTACTAAGATGGATCAAGAATATAATCTTTTACCAGTACACCCTCATAGGTCTAATCCTATGGGTCATGTGCAACAACAATCGGTGGTGCTTCCATCAGTTGCAGTACCAGCCACCACACCTGTCCAAGCTCCAGTTATTGCACCTGCTCAGGTCCAAGCTCAACCAGATGTTTCTCAAATGTTAATAACTACTATTGAGTAATTAACAGCTCGGTTGGAAGCTATGGAGGGAAAGCGTGCACAAATTCAACCAGAAAAGAGAGCTTACCCTAAATGGGTTGATGCAATTCCTCCCCCATAAAATTTTGAAAATACCACATTCCCAATCATTAATGGTTCGGGAGACCCAGAACAACACTTAACACTTTTTGTTTCTCATTGAGATCCTATGATGGGAACTCCTCAAAAATTAGAAGCAGTTAAGCTCAAGTGTTTTGTACAGTCATTACAAGGGCCTGCTTTTTTCTGGTATACAAGCTTACAATCCCAGTCAATTACCGGGTGGGAGGATCTCCGTCAATGATTCCTTCTTCAATTCAACTCAAATTTTCCAAAGACAACAATTTTTGATATTACGAATTGTAAGAAAAGGGAGAATGAAAGAGTTTTAGATTTCATTTCTCGCTGGAAGGGATTAAAATATTCCCTAAGCTTAGAAATCCCTCAACAAGAGTTGTTTACAATCTGTATGGAAAATTTACATGATGAATTACGCACACCGTTGATCCCTGTGAAATATAGGGGAGGGTTTTGAGACCTTACTTAGATCTCTCAACAGATTAAAGACTCTCTTATGAAGACAAAGGATAAAACTAGTGTAATTACATCTTCTCTAGGAAAGAGAATGGGTAAAGTAGATACTTCTATAGTTACGCTTAAACAAGCACCCGCACCTGCTTCTACTTCAAAAACTTAATCTTATCGAAGGGATCCACCTCCTGAGCGTCAACAAAAGAGGCCTTTTCATCAAGATGATCAGAAAGATCAAAGGTGTAAACAATTTGAGGAGTTAAAGAGCAAAATTTATTGTTTTTGAAATTAACACATTCCTGGTTATTTCATTTCAGCTCTGGAAAATAATTTGGTTCAGTTTCCAAGGCCCAAAAGTCCAAACAAGGAAGGAGATGAAGATCGTCCCAACTATTTCCAATTTCATCAAATGTTGGAGAATCTCATTAAGGAGTGTTTTGTCTTCAAATTCCTCCTACAAAAGATGGTGGACGCGGGACAGGTAAAACTGAAAGGTTCTTCAGCTCAGGTAGAATGTGTTCCTACTACAAATCCAGAGGAAGAAGTCAAGTGGCAAGAATTCAAAAAAATGTGCCGAAATATGATGATTGGATGGTCAGAAAAATGATCAACCAAAATCATGCCATTTTACGAATGCAATTGAAGAAACCAATTGTGTCTTTTACTATGAATGCCACAACAAAACCCTCTTCATCAGAGGGAAAATCCTCAAGAAACATCATAATTCAAAGAAAGAGGAAGAGTCAAAAGAAGATGAGATCGTGTCAAAGCCCAAGTTGTCTTGGAGTTTGGAAGATTTTATGCCATCTACTTCAAAGCCACAGGCACTGCCCAACCAAACGGCACAACCTAAATTGGATAATAAGGCAGAGTATTCATCAGATGAAGAGTTGATCTTTGGTTCTATCAATATGATTCACTTAACGAATCCATATTCCAATGACAATTTAGATCATATTGAGCCTAAGTTCCCTATATCTAAACAGAGGAATTAGATGAAGAGATAGAGGTATAGGATCCTAAGTCCTTACTACAAGACTTTAAACTGCGTAGTCCCTTATACGTCCAACATGAAGTTAAACTGTGTTGTCCTAGCTACATGACGCTAATGTGTGTAGCACTGGTCCATGCATATGACCTTAAACTATTCACATCATCGTCCAAAATGATGTTAAATTGTGTTGTCATCCAAAATGACGTTAAACTGTATTGTATCTCTTACTTCCAATAGGACGTTAAATTGTGACTTCCAACATGATGTTAAAATGTATTTTCCCTTACGTCCAACATGACGTTAAAATGTGACGTCCAACAGGTCGTTAAAATGTATTTTCCCCCTTATATCCAACATGACGTTAAAATGTATCGTACTAGCTATAAGACGTTAAACTATGCAACTCTTCATACCACATGACATTAAACTATGAAAAAGTCCATAATAGGTCCAACATGATGTTAAAATGTGTCCCCATTATCCTCACTACAAGACATTAAAATGCATAGTCATACGTCCTTGATAAATGATGATAAACTGTGCATCACTATTTCAACCAACATGATGTTAAACTGTATTGTCCCAGCTACATGATGCTAAACTGTGAAGCACTCTTCCTTGCTATATGATGTTAAACTATACAGTCCCTCTTTTGTCCTTATTGCATGACATTAAACTGCATAGTCCCATCCCCCTAAGTCCTTAATTGATGATATTAAATTGCAGAGTCCCTCTTTCATCCAACATGACGTTAAAACTGTGTCATGTCACTTATATGTCCTACATGACATTAAAATGTGCATCGTCAAGGTTGTTTCTACCTCTTGTTTCTCACACCGAGTATGACTCACGTGATCTTAGAGTAAACTTCAAACATAACACCCTCTTTGGGCTGTTAACCATGTGTAAGTCCCAACACCATTTTTTAGTTTGTTGTCTTCAAGAACAACTTGATCACCAATTCATTATTTAATCGAACTACGTGGACTTTGATCCTTTCCTTCTAGGCTGGGTACGTAGGCAACCTCCTGAGGTTCATGCCCAAAACCATTATCTTCACATCGGATCACCTCCATCTCATACGATGTTGATTCGTGAAACCACCCCCAACACCAGTATCTTC
This sequence comes from Viscum album, assembly GCA_963277665.1. Classification (NCBI taxonomy): domain Eukaryota; kingdom Viridiplantae; phylum Streptophyta; class Magnoliopsida; order Santalales; family Viscaceae; genus Viscum; species Viscum album. The sequence goes on from OY728166.1 coordinate 727,861,760, forward strand.
ACATCGGTTCACCTCCATCACATATGATGTTGATTCGTGAAACCACCCCCAAAACCAATATTTTTTACATTGGTTCACCATCGTCCTTGCTATAGGACATTAAAATATTCTAACTTTTGTCTTGTACGACAATAAACTACAACATTCTTTGACACCCTCACCTGAGAGGTAATCATTATTTACATTGATCTCCAATCATGTTATATTCCAAAGACTGCGTGCATACATGGAAATTCCCAAACCTTTAATCTTGGGTCAAACTGTCATTGCACTAAAGTCCCCTTTCACCCTTTACTTGTACAAACGAAATCTGTACAAAGGGTATTTCAAGAACTATGCGTGGCTTGATTCCCATACTTATGGGATAGGTAGGAATGTTTGAGTATCCCTCGAATCCTACCCCATGTCTTTGGGCCTAACCCGAAATTCCACTTTTAGTCCCTTGGCTGAAAATTCCCCTTGTGAAAACATGAATGTTGTATGGAAACCCTGGTCTTCATTCACAACAGGTTTATAAAACACACAATTTGTATTCATCATTATGGTCCGAGATCTATGACCCTAAACTAAGATCTCCTACACTCTCGTCCCACATGATGTTAAAATATATTTCAAGAACTAAGTATAGGTTGATTCCCATCCTTATGGGATGCGTAGTGAAGTCCAGCACCTCAATTCAGGACCCATCCACAACATGATTATGGTCAGCCTTGGTCTATGTATCTCTTTCATGCATTGGACAATACCCATTTTTATGAATCATAATCCTAACCTTAAATACGATCAGATCTCCATAACCCTTTTCTTGACTTATGGTCACAAAATGTCTGATACCCAAGAGCTCTTTTTCCTGACTATGCATCACGTGCCCTTAGGCGGCCTTGCATAAACAGTATACATAACGAACCTGTCAGCCAAAAGATGCTATTATTTGACTATGTAGCCAATGCCCTTAGGTGGGCCTTCATAATTCAACCCCCTAACAGGTTTTTCAAATATTTTTAACTTAATTCTTGGGAGTAAACCCTATTTTTTCCTTATTTTTCTTAACAACAATATGCAGGGATCCGAAAAAAATGGTCACCCTTAACATATTTTTTCATACTCTTTTTCATGATATGAAAGTATTCAAGTCCATGGTTTATATTTTCATTCCCTAAGTTTGGGCCAGACCTTCACAAAAGTGACATTCATCCAATTCTTAGACAATCTTTATTGGAAATATCCTGTCCATATTCAAGTACCTCTCTTCATACAACAGACTCTGTGCTTTGAAAATTTTGAATATCCATAATCTTTCACTGGCTTTTTAGCAATAAAAAAGTAAACTTTCTTAGAGTTATTTTTCCTGACTATGCAGCACGTGCCCTTAGGAGGCCTTGCATCAGTAGTTTATATAACCGACCTGTCATCCAAAAGATGATATTATTTGACTATGCAGCAAATGCCCGTAAGCGGCCCTGCATAATTCAACCCCCTAATGGTTTTGTTAAATAATGGTAACTTCATTCTTGGGAAATACATCTTTTAATGCCTTTTAGCCCTTTTTCATATCATTCCTCATATTCAAAATTTATAAAGCCATAGTTTACATATTTTCCCCCATACTTCAATATGGTAATATGTTTTCAGATAAATTATCAAGGAATTGAGTCAATTTTAATCCATTCGGTCAAAGCTATTTGACCTTATACATTAGCATTTTTATGTCTGACATGTATGACTTTAAACTGCCCACAAAAGACAAGTGAAATCTGAACAAAAGTCAAGTCCCAGCTCACTATACATACATTTTGTATGATTTAGGTAATATTGTGCAACAAAAAGATTCAAAGTTTGTAGGGTAATTTTTATAATCCTAAAAAATATCAAACTATGCTTACTAGGCCCATTGGCCTAAGTAAAAAAATTTAAGAAGGTGGAAAAAGAATGTAGGAACAAATGATTGAATATGAAAGTGTCTTTCATTGATGCACAAGAGTTAGAAGGATGTCCATAGATTGGAGACTCTTCTCTTTTTCAGGAATTACAAGAGGCTTTCAACATAACTCTTCATTTGATTTACAGCATTCCAAGCCTCATCAGCAGCCACTTGGAATTCATTCATTCAACTGGATACAATAAGAGATGCAGTGATACCAGCTCTTCATGGAATAATTGTAAAGGAATGTTCTTGAGTGCGGTTTGAGAAAATTTTCTACTGATCAAATAGTGACTCTGTTTCTGTCCAAGATACTTGGATGATGGATACATGGATTTGAGAATGGAGCATTGGAAGTAAAGATCCATTTGGAGAGAGTACTCTTTTCAGATATTGTTCCAATGCAATGATAGTCTTTTCTCCACCAACCAGCAGTAGAAAACATTTGATCCCATGGGTTTTCCATTTTCATATCTGCAAAGAAATGGCATGGAGGATAATTTTGAAAGTTCACACCATTGTTTCTGCTCTTAATGCACAACATAACCAAAATAGAGGAGTAGCAGTGTGGCTGCATCTCGTACATATAGTTCTTTGCATCTAGAATGTTGACTTCTTGTAGATGACCATGGACATACAGAGGCAAGTAAATGATCTGTGAAAAATTAAGATGATACTTCTTCAAGTACGTGTCCAAATTTGGGAGAGTGTTGTCGTAGATATTGTAATAATCATGGCCAACGATGGTCATCATGTCATCAATCCGCTTGCTATCCAGCTCATTAGTCGTTCCAATTCTTCTGGGAGACATTTAATCTGTGAAAAGGTCATATAATTAACTCTTAAGTAAGTTTATTTTTAATAAAATTTGTGAAGAAAAGTGAAAAATGGATAAGGCATTAAGGCGCACAAGTCCAATGTTGGCGCGCAAGTGTATTTGTGTCATGCAAGTTTGGGCGCGCAGGTATCACCGCGCATGTCAAACTACCTCTGTAGAAGCGCGACACAAAGAAATAATAAACCATGTATAGCAGCACCTGCACGGACGAGCGGATAGCCAAGTAAACTTGCACGATGAGAGCAACCTACATGGATAGAGCAGGATGGTTTGAAAGCCAGTTGCTTTGCGTGAAAATGGCCGCATATTTATAGGCCAAGTCTCTACCCAGTGCGTCTCACCCCTGGGTGATGAATCCTGCATGCTTCCACCTGCGCGCTCAGAACTTGCGCGTCGCAGTTCCTTGTTTTTTTCCATTACCTCACAGCCAAATCCTCATTCCTTTTGGATCTAACTCTAAGGGCGGAATTTTGTTGACACACCTTTCTGTCACATAGTCTAATGACTGAAAAAAGGAATACCTTAAGAACAAATAGATTCATCCTTTAAAGAAACATCAAAAATTTAAAAAGGCATGAACAAGGAATCCTTTAAGAAAGGGTCACGCAAGTTTCATCATGGTCGCGCAAGTATACATGTGTGCCAAAAATTGGTCATGAAGGTGACTTGTGCGCCCTACATGATTTCCGCCCAAGGTCTTGAATGGCCTATAAATACTCCTTGTGGGACCCCATTTTGGAGACAGAAAAATCCAAAATTCATATTTAAGCTCTCAGTGCCCTAGTCTCTACTTGAAGTCTTCCGAAAATTTATAAGGTAATTTATTACCTAGAATGGAAGATCAAAAGAGGGGGAATAAGGCCTAAGTGTTGAAATTCATCAACACTTGCACGCCTAAGTGTCCAACCCTTAAGAGAAAATGGTCACACTTGCGTTCCACATTATCCCTTCAATAGAACTTTTGTGCCACCCTTTTGGAAGCCTCTTGGGATAATACTAAGGACTTGAGCCAAGCCTCACCCAAGTATTACCCTATGGGTTGAACGTCGCGCAAGTACACATCTGTCGCACAAGTATACTTGCACGACCCAGACTTACGCACCCAAACAAGACTTTCGCACCTGCCTCTCCTGCCTATTCAACTCTTTTATTCAAATCCACCTCTCCTATTCAAGATTTAGCCTTCAAAACCCTCTTCATAACCTCTTTTGGCATGGTTCCTCTGTTGGATTCCTCATCTGAAAAGAATTATGTGGATCATCTCTCAAAACATAGAGATTTACATATCTTTATGTCACTAAGGTTAGAAATTTCATTCATTCAACCTCATCCTTTAAGACGAGAAGATATTTAATATGGGAATCCTCCTCAAGAGTAAGCCCCATTCATAATTTTCCTTAATTTTGGCATCCTCCTTAGGAGTAAGCCCCAAGTATTAAATTCTTTTTACATGGGCCTCTTTTTCATGAGTAATCCCCTGATCATAAGTCCCATTACTGGGGCCTCCATTTCAGGAGTAATCCCCAGTCATAATTCCCCTTAACATGGGCATCCTCCTTAGGAGTAAGCCCTAAGTCTTAAATTATTTTGATCTGGGCCTCCTTTTCAAGAGTAATCCCCAGTGATAATTCCCCTAATATGGGCTTCCTTTTGAGGAGTAATCCCCAGTCCAAATTTCCTTAAAATGGGAATCCTCCTTAGGAGTAAGCCCCGGTCATAATTCACCTTAAACTCAGCATCCTCCTCAGGAGTAATACACACTCTCAAATTTCCTTAATATGGGAATCCTCTTTAGGAGTAAGCCACAAATCCCAAATTCCCTTAACCTAGGAATCCTCATTAAGAGTAAGCCCCAGTAATAATTCCCCTTAACCTCGGCCTCCTTCATAGGAATAGGCCCATGTTATCAAGTCCCTTTAACCTAGGCCTCCTTCTTAGGAATAAGCCCCAGTCATAATTTTTCTTAACCAGTCTTAATTTCTTTTGATTTGGACTTCCTTCTTAGGAATAAAACCCAATCATAAGTCCCCTATAATTTGGGCATCCTTCTCAGGATTAATTTATAAGTTAAGTATCCAAATCATTATAAAGAACATATACCTTTATAGACCTTGTTCCTGGGCTTCTTCCCTAAAGTAAGTCTCAATCATCATCTATCTGGGCAATCATACATACATAAGCCCCACATCATTTCCTATGATTGCATCTTTCAAGGCACAATCATCAGGTTTTACTGATACCTCTTTTTTCTCACACCGAGCATGACTCACGTGAGCTTAGAGCGTAAAAGTAATTATGACATTTCTCTTTGAGCCATCAATCATGCATGAACCCCATACTCTTTTACTCGAACTACGTGGATTCTGATTCCTTTTCTAAACAAGGATATGTAGGTAGCCCATCTGTGGGTATGATTCCAAATATTAAATAATCCATGTACTTCTAAACGACAATAAACTTCAAGTGCCCCGCTGAGTGGCTTTAAAACCAGTATGGTTATCATAATAACCAAGGGATTTCTATATAATGTGTTGAAGGATACCATTGACTAAGAATCTATAACAAATACAGATGATTATCTATTTATGAAGAACCTCAAATACATATAAAAGATTCTCTAAATTGCATACATATTAATCATTGATTGTTAGATCTAATGGAAAGAACATTTTCATACTTTGTAATTTAATAAGGATTCATGAACATAACTTAAATATATAAAGAGAGTCTCGGAGTAGACAATAATTTCCCCCAAAAATGTGTGATGAGTCCGACCTCCCATCCTCTCGACCAATGATAATTCTTAACCCTCATCGGTCCACAACTAATGAGAACCTACCTTTGGAAGGTAGGTCCAAATGAATACAGAATCATTGGATGTTTCTGGTTCTACGAATAAACCCGTTAGAAACCGATTGGAATGTTTGAACCTTAAACAAAACAAGGTCATCCCCATTTCTAGAAGAAATAGGTGAAAACCAAAAGGAGATACTTTATGAATAGGAGGTTTGAACAAGTGTAACAAGAGTAAAAAATTAAGGTAATTAGATTTATAGTATCACATTTATTTATATGATACTTCTTCCATATTCAAAACTCATTTATTTTTCATGTGTAATATACTGACCTATGACATTTTATATCATGAATTTTATTTCTTTCATGATATTCAAATTTTCAATTGATATTATTTTTTTTCAAATCACATAATTTAAAGGTTACTCATATAGTAAGGGATTTTTTACTCAATTTTTACTTTTAGTAGATACATTATATTTTCAGAAAATAATTACTATATGTGTTTAATAAACATACCATGAATTTACATTAAGATTTTTATAATTAAAATTTTTGGTATTTATGTATACATTTGATTATCCCTCATTCAGTGGGTTTACAGTTCAAATGTTACAAAATCGGTAAGGGGATTTTGTCTCAATTTTCCTTCATTAGGAAACATGTTATGTTATTCACCTATATTATTTTATGTTGTGTATATTCTGTCCCTTTGTAATTTTATTTCATTAATCTACATATTTTTATGATATTTCAATATTCATTTAATGTTATCCATTCATGGTGTTATGATTCGATGTTAACAAAGTGGTAAGAGTTTTATGTTATAATCTCACTATTCGTTAGGATTGTTTATAATCCAGTATAAAATGTTTAAATCTCATGATCTATCTCTCAATTATTCTCATTAATTTCATTATCCAATTTTTATTGATGTTATATTGAATTATTGTTACCATTTTTTTACTCTTTGGTACTTAAGATAAATATTTATATGTTTCTAAGAAAATACAGCATTATTTATCTCTATGGTTGAAACTAAATTTTATTTCAATAACAATTTTTTATTAAAACAAATTAATTTTTTTTTTAAATAACATTTTATGTTTATTTTTTAGAAAAATTATTTTAAAGTTATTTTATTTTTTAAATTAGTTTAAAATGGTTTAAAAAATTATTTTATAATTTTTCAAGGATTGTTTCAATAAAAATGTATTTCAAACGTTTTTACATTTTAAATGGTGTTTTTCAATGATAAGATTATATTCTCATCATAAAAAAATTTAATGAATTTTGAAATATTTTTTTAGAATTTTACAATGATACTTTCAATGAAAATTTTTTTGAAAATGTATTATGAATGTTATTTTCAAAGAACGGTTATTTTCATTAAGAAATGTTCCAAGTGATCATTCAAAACTCTTAAATATATAATATGAAATCCCTTGATATAATTATGTGTTACTGGGGTTAGGATCCACAGATACCATTTTTTTATTTTTCTGAATTCTCTATGTTTCTATGGAATGGTTTTTAGGGAATCCATTTGTTTTCCATAGTTCAATCATGTTCTAGTGAGATTATTTTGAAATTCATTTCTTCTCCAAAGGTTTATCATGTTTCAAAGAGATTGACATGAAACCCATTTATTATCAATTATTGAATCATGTTATAATGATATTTATTTATTATTTTTAATGATTTCATGAAAGATCGTTCTACTTTATTCATTTTATGGTTCATAGATAATTGTTATACAATTGGGTAGCCCAATTAACACTAGGTACACCTATTATAGCATGTACGACGAGTGGCCTTGATATAAGTAGTTAATACTTTTATAACTTATACAATTCGGTGTCCCAAATAGCACCAGATTAGATCATTACAACTAATATAATTGGGTGTTCCAAATAGAATCAGGTGTTCCTGTTATAACTTATATGATTTTTCACTCAGATAGAGTTCCAATGCATTGAGAAAATATTTATACATCAAGATATAGACTTGAATAGAATAAGGAGTTAACTTGGTACCATAATATAGGGCTAGGACTATAAATGAACTCAGATTAGTAATGCATGGATGAAACGAGATATGATCCTGGTCCAGTAGAGGACTTTTTCCTCTACAATAGTCATGGAAATAATTCATGGATAATATGAAAATGATTATCTACACATATTTGTATGAAAAAATTCCTTTTCTTATAACTATATTATAATATAATGGTTTATTCACATTATTCCCTTATGATTAATGTCTTATGATCTACTAATCATTATTCCAAGAATCCTATGTATGATCATTGAAATACATGTTATGATCATCAAATGTTTTTATTGTGTTCTCAAACCCTTATGTTCATGTTATTCTTACGGATGTCCTTTATTTATCTTTATTGGGCATATGAGGTCACCCTTTATTATATTACCTTTCCCCATTATATGAATAATGGTCTTAAGTAGGAGTACTAAATGGGAATATCATTGTTGATATCCTTGATGATATTTCACCAAATTTAAATATTATGTTCCATGTTTCCAAGTACACTAAAATATTAAAGTCCTTAGAATTGAAATTTTGGTAATGTATTGAATATTCATTTTAAATGATGTAATATACATTTATTTAATGCTACGGTCAACATATCTAGTATCAAAAGAATGGTTTATTTAACCTTTAAAAACATGGATGAGAACTCTTTAGTGATATCCTAAGGTATGTTTTTGCGTATATTCCTTTATATATCCCTAACGATAAGTCTAAAGATGGTTTAATGTTTAGGAAATTGTCATGAAATTTTGGTAGACTTGAGAGAGTGGTTTATAAGGAATTACATCCCATTATGGATATTATAAGTTGATGTCAATCTAGAATACATGTAACTAGGGGTAACAACCATAAAGAATCTATATTTTTCTATACATGATCAAAAAAATGGGCATGGCAATGGGCCTTACTACAAACCTAGTTTAATCATCTCGAGAGGCATGCTTTAAAAATTCAAAAAATCTTTATTAAGAATCATGTAGGATTTAAATAGAAGATGACAATGAATAAGATAGTATATATATAAGGTTTAATAGATTAATGAATAAGGTTTCATGATTTATATATCATAAATGTTACTTTCCATTATTATATTGTTTTCCACTATAATTATTGTTTCCCATGCTATTATTTTTTGTTTTATTCATTGTATTGAACCTGAAGGAACCATATTAGTATTTAATTAAATTCACAATGTGGTATTGTCTTTATATGCAACCAAATGATATGTGAGATGGAATTAAAATTCTGGTAGATATGCTTATGTAACTTTCTCAAGATATGAATCATATATAACATTAAAATGAGAAAAGGAGGTGAAACCATTCTTTAATGTCCTTCATGAGGAAATGTATACATTATTTTAGTGGCTACAATATTCCCCTAGTTTTTGAATAATGGATTAGTACCCCTAAAATGATATTTTCCATTATTCAATTATTGGATCATGAAAAAAGTCATTTGGAAACATACTATTTGGATGGTGAAGTAGATCTGTGATGGACTCTTGTTATGAAAAAAAGGAAAAAGAAGAAATTAAATCTATATAATTGTAATATATTAATGGGATATTTTTCTATAATTATTTCCCTCATATTATATGAAGAACGATAGGGAAATAATTTATTATGTTTAAGAAAAAGGGTGAATAATCAATAGGTACCTATGAAGCTAATTTTACAAGACATACAAGGTACACTTCCTGTTTGATCATCATCCCTAAATGAAAAATAAATCAATTCTTTGGTTTCCTAAAACTAAGCCTTAGAATAGAATTACCAATGAGAGACTTTAGTAAATATGAATAATTCATTCCAGGTTCACAAACGGTTTAATAAAATATATTTTCCCACCACACCCTAGTTTTGATAGGAAAAGTAAGATCAAGTCTCAGGAAAACTAAAATGGTAAATATAGATTCTAGGAATCTTTGTACATGAAATGTGGGAAGATGAATCAATGGAATTTCATGAATGGAGCTGGGAGGTGACATATATGTTAATAGGTAGGTTATAAATTAAGTGAACATCAAAATATGATTCGTGGGGATGTTTATGAAATTTAGAAGAAGAGAACACCGACTAATGCACCACCTACACTCCAGTGTTTAATGTTCAAGGAGTTTAGAAATTTTGTGAATCAATGCCCAAATCCAAGAAATAATATCAGTGATAAGCCACAAAAACCTCTATAGAAAAATGAAAAGGGGAAATCCTAATCAATAACAATGGATCAAGTGAATCATGATAATGTTAGAACAATTATCATACCCTCCTTATTTGATAAATTTCTTGTTTTATTTTGTATAAATAGTCTGTATTAAAATCTTACCTTTCATCATTTAATAAAATATAATGTGATTATTTCACTATATATGTATTTTTGAATGATAAATTCACATTTTATAGTACAAGGATGGACCAGAGTTTTCAGTGAAAATGTTTTCGGTATAAGATAAAATATTATCTAAGTAATAGAGGCTAAATTATATTTTTTATGGTTTATAAGGTTAAACATTAATGGAATTTTTTGAGTTGAACTTGTGGTTTTGGAGATTAATATACAATGAGACATAGGCATATTTGATGACTTGTGCTAACCGTTTTTCTTTTACTGTAATCAAATATAAATGAAATTAATTATCCTAATATCTATGGATCTTATGATATGTTAGTGATTCAGGGAAAATAAATTAACAGTTATTTATTAGAGTAAGAGATGAATAAAAATTATTCAAGAAAAAATCAATGTGTGTGATTGTACATATGAAATGGAATGAAATCGAGTAAGTATATCTCCTTGTAAAAATTCATCATATTTTAGAAAAGGATCTTCAAAAAAAATTTATCCTAGTAGCATTATTTCTAATGAATCATATTTTCCTATAGAACATCATAGATTCATTGTTTTATAATTATTACCTTTCTCCATTACAACCACATTTTTTTGATTTGTGATCTCTATCAATATTTATAATTATTTACATTTTTATTCAATGTATACATTTTCACATTCCACTTATGTTCTACTATGTTTTAACATAGTTATTAGTATATTAGAAAACCATTATGTTTAAAACATTCCATTATTAAAGTATGTTTTACTATAATGTTTTTGAAGTGGGTTTCTATGAAAGGAATTCAAAATTATAAAAACATTGATGACCCAACTGAATTTTGTTGGTTAAATTAAATTTAATGGGGGTAGAAGATAACATATGAGTTTTTATGAATTGATCTTATTTCAAAAAAAACCATTTATGGAATGTGTTACATGATACTTAATGTTAATCATACATTATATGAATGACAGATTTAATCTTATTCTACATGAAACACATATTTTTTAATTTTCTTACAAGAAATACCATGTCTATATTGTGTTACATGTAACACTAGGCCTATATTGTGTTACAAAAAACTCTAGGTTTAAACAAAAAGTGCATATTATTAAAATATTAGTATTGTTATCACAAATCCATTTAAAAATAGGGTATTAAAAAGATCAACTAAATTATGAAAATAAATTTTTTGAATGTTTACATAATTAATTATTTTGTAACCAATTAATTATAAATTAAAGCATGAACAATTTGAAAATAATGGAATTCCTTCTCAAGTCTCCTATGTTTAAATATCATGATCTACCTATCAATAATTATCATTAATTTACACCTTCTCTTGTTATTCATGATATCATCAAATAATGGAATGATTTTTTTACACTTTGTAACATAAGATAACTTGGAAAATATTTTTAATAAAATATGAATTCATTTATCTCTTTGGTCAAAAATATACATTCTTTGAAAACCCACATTTTCTTAAAATTATTATAAGAATTATATAAATTATATTTAAGCTAATTTTCAAATAAATGTATTTTAGAGGATTTTTTTATTTAAAAGTGTTTAAAATTGATTTTGAAGATCTATTTATATGTTTTCAAGGTTATTCTCAATGAAAATGGATTTTAAAATAGTTTACATTCTATAATTTTTTCCTCAAAGTGGAAATCATATTTTCCTCAACAAATGTTTTATGATTATTTTAAAATAATATTTTATAAGTTTACAATGTTATTTTCAGTGAAAAGTGTATTTAAAAGTTTTTATGAATTTTTTTCCATGAAATTTTATTTTACATTATAAATATTCCAATTAATATTTCAAAAACCCTATGCATATATGTAACACCATGATATTTTTATGAGAAATTTTTTTAATTTTCTTTTATGTATTTTGTTATATGTTAAACCATGGTAATAATGTGAAATACACAACACCAGCTTATATTATAGTATATATAATGCTATGATTGGATTTTTATACACACAATTTTAATTTATTTTGGTAGAATTCACTTCATTCATGACCAATTATAAATGGAAAACTAAGTATTATTATGTTACCTTAAACCCTAGTCATTATAATGATGCATATGAACAATATTAACTTTCTTCTAAAAAACTATTTGCATTAAAATAAGTCAGTTTATAATACAATAAAATCACTCTTTATGGATTTTGTTATTGAAATATATGTTTAATATATTAAATATATTGTTTAAAATTAATCTTATATGTTTTCTAGACTAGATATAAGAACAAATTCAATTTTTCTGATAAAAGAAGTAATTTTCAAAAAAAATTGCAGTTTTTCCATCTTTTGATGGCGCACCCATTTTAAATAATGTTTTGAAACATTATTATAATATATTTTAAAAAATAAAATTATTTTTTGGAATCAGGATATAAAAATTTACTTTGGATGAATTATTTATATTTTTCTGATAAATTTGGAGTTTCGATGAATAATCAAAGATCATTAAATTTTAATTGAAAACAACTTTTTCATCAAAATAATTTATTAGTTTAAATTATTTTATTGATTTTTTTTAAAATATAAATAAAATATATTTTTAATATTAAGTATAATGTATTTCAAGGGAATTAATATGTAAAATCATTTCTATCTTTTGTAATGTTTTAACATTTAAAACTCTTTATTCATTCCGATGATGGGATTAATTTTAAACTAATTACATCAAATTTTGTGTTTTAAATTTTTAAAAATTGTTTCCATATCTTTAATTAGTATATATATATTATATTGATATCATTATTTTATTTTTGGGTATTATGAATTGTAATTTCAGTAATTTTTATTAATACGGTAAAAGGATAAATCAGGTAATTAAGGGTAAATATAATAATATAAGATTACATTAAATCCTATCATAATATGTTTGGATGAGTGATTTTCAACCTAAACCATCATTGGGTATATATTATACCCTTTTGAAGCCATATGGATTATATTTGGACATTTAATATATTTTATTTAAAAAATGTTAAATAGGTCTTACTAAAATTTTTAATAAAATTTTCTTTTTTAAAATATGGGTATACATAAGATAAATTATATTATAAATACTCATTTGAAAACTGAAATGTTTTTTATCATTTAAATTTTTTTAATTTGTTGTGAAATAAATAATTATCTTAAAATCTTCTAAATTAATGATGCAGAAATTATTTAATTAAAGAAAAATAAATAAAATAATGTTATTAAAATAATAATAAATATTAAAAGACCAAAAAAATCTTCAATATTATTGTTTGAGTATATCCTGACCATAATAATCCAATAGTTGAGTTATTTTCAATTTGTATCAATATGGAAAAGATTATGACCCATATATTATTTTATTCAAAGTGATGTTAATGTTCTCACATTCATAATTTAATGATTATAACATTTTAACTGTTAGATTTTATAGAAGATAAATTATAATAAATATATTTGCATGAAATATAGTATAATTATATTCATCATATAATTTTAGTTTTTATTTTTATTCAAAAATAAGTGTTTTATTTAATTACACAAAACTGATGTTGTAATGATTTTATTAAGGGAAATATAAAATTAATGTTATTAAAAATAATAAAATAAATATAGTTTTGGATAATTAATAATTTTATTGATTTTATTTAATAACACGATGCAATTTAAATTTAATAAAATATAATTTTTAGGATAAAATATTATCTTGTTATTTTAAAAAATCAATAAATTGAAAAGTTTCAAAATTCAGATTATTGTTGGTTTATCAAAATAATGTTTTATTAAATTATTTTAAAACAATAAAACATTTCTAAAAATATATAATAATTATTAAGTGGTATAAAATTGGAAAAATTATTTATTTATTTATTAATTTACATCAAATAACTCAATATTTCACACTTTTAATATTGAAATAATTGATAGCCTGGTTGAAATTAAATAGAATAACTAAGTGTTAATTTAAAATAATTAGGTTTAAATTTACAAAAAATATATCTAAAATTTATAGGTTGATGAAATTACAACTTTATCCCATCAAATATTTTAAAATCTTACAATTTTTAGTTTTTTTCATGTCAATTATTTTTATTATAAATTAATATTTTTAGGGATTTTAATTGTGCCCCTCACCACAATTATAAAAGGGAACATCCTCCCTCATAATTTAAATTCACATTGAGCTTCGAATATCACCCTTTAACTACCCATTTCCCTTATAAACTTTCTTAGTCACATTATAAATTTTCTATTATTCTCAAAAGACCAACTCTAGTTCTTTTAAGAGGATATCTAGACGGTGCTCGTTGAAAAAGAGGTAATGTCCTCAATTAGTTCTTTCTAATTATTTTTTTCTTATACATCCTTGTTGCATGTTTTATACATTTTAAATTAATTACTACATTATAATTTTTTTAATTAAATGTTATTAATATTATGGAACAACCTTATTTCACCTTCTATTAGTCCTAAAAAAACGAAATCACCATGTGTGCACACGTACAACTTACCGTCTCCACACTGTGGTGAAGTATTTTTTTTCACCTCCACCTTACTTAGATTGATAAAATTATTGGAATAAAAACTATATATGATTATTATAACATGATAATAATTATTTAACATCATATATACCATCCACTTCTATACCATTTCACAATTAGCAGAATGATATCGTCACTCGTGCGTATGTACGGCCTACCATCTCCATGATGTGATGTCATTCATTCTGCAATATATCCGTTAAAAATGATTATATAAATGTAAACAATGAATAAATTTTCCATATATTATTTTAATATAATTTTTTATTATATAAATATGACCTATGAAGGAGAACCAGAACTTATTAGACAAAACATGCATAAGAACATAAAGTAGTAAATACTATAATAACGAGTAACAATCAAATGTTATTAAAAAATGAATGATTATACGATCATATAAGCTATAATGAAAATTAATATTATTATTTAGTAAGTCAACAAAATCATTTAAATATTTGTACTAGAGGTTTGGTTATATATAATGGATAGTGGACCTAAGGTAAGGGATAATTTTGCAATCTCATTATTTTCCCAGATTATATATTCCTAAGTATTTTCTGGGTTATATTTATCATACACATACATGTTTCCTAAACAAGTATTCCAAAATATTATATATATTCTTCTGAAATTTTTTAAAAGTAAATTTTAACAATTGGTTAATTTTTATTAAATGTTGTCAAAGGAATATTTTCCCATTTTCGGTAAGAGGTACTTTTTTGACTTTTTAAACAAAAGTGAGAGAAGAATGCTTTTTAACTTATAAACCATGAAATGATTTTTTCACTATCATAGTTACTTATTTCCATGAAGCTTCCTTTAGAATATTTCATGTTTGTTTTCAATTAAATTATTTTCTTCTAAAATTGTGCAACATTATGATAAAAGAAAACCATTTTGGAGAAGAAAGGATATTTTCCCCAAAAAATAATTTCAATTGTTTTATCAAAATTATTTTCCATATATTAAGTCATTAACTAAATGGGGATAAATTTATATCCCAATTATTACTATTATTTGATTGTTTTTATGATTATATTTTATTAAATCCATTTGTTTTATATTTATTGTGATAGAATGATGTTTAGGAAAGAAATTTTATTCATTGGGTTATGTTATGATGAATAATTTATGTCTTTGTAGAACATGTAATAATTATTTCATTATGAGATGTGTGGAACCTATATCTCCCTTCAATCCATTGGGTAAATATTAATATCTCATGAGATATACATGACTGGAATGACATTCAAATCTGGTTCAGTAATACAGGGCTGGAACATATATAAAATCATGTTCAGTAATATAGGGTTGGAACAACATGTAATCCCTATCTAGTAATAGACATTCTCTACTATAATGGTATTGGAAATGGTACTTGGATGATATGGAAATTATTTTCTATTCTTATGTGTTTTCCACAATTAAAATTTTTATTCAAAAGATATTTTCTCCTAAATCATGTTCTTTTATAATTTATGTCTTACGAATTGTGAAGATTTATTTCATGAAAGAAGATTTTGATATTAAAATGTTACGGTCATATTTTTTCATTCATACGACCATTAATTGTTTTTTACCCTTAATTAGCATATAAGATGACCCATTATCATGTTTTCACTCTTCAGGTTATAAATAATGATTTTCAGTAGTAGTACTAAAGGGGAGATCTATATGGGAGATGTTGAAGAACATTCACAAGTTAAAAGAATGTATTCCAAGTTTCCAACGACACTAAACTTTTATAGTACTCAGGCATAAATTTGTAAAAGTTAATGAATATTCATTAAAAATATGGAATATTCATGTACGTCCTAAATGGTTCATTATAATATAATATGACATCCTTTGATTAATTTTGTTTTATTAGGGGATATGATCTAAGGATGACATTCATATTTATTCATTTAATGGTCTATATTTTCTGGTAATGATGTTTATGGAACTTGTTTCCTTTCCACGAGTCAATCACATTCCAAATAGATTATTCTGAAACCCATTAATTTATCATGGGTTCATCATGGTTCAAATAGATTGACAATATACCCATTCTCCCTATTGGATTATTAGGATATGAAATAATAATAGTTTTTTGAGTTTCTATGATGATGTGAATTCACTTTGTAAATTATTCATGTTGTAGTTCATGGATGTTTATTATATGATGGGGTCTCTAAGATTGCGCTAGATATTCCCCAAATAGATTTTAAAATGGTGTGGCCTAGGACACGCTAGGTAATCCAATTATAGAATATATAATGGGGTGTCTTAGACAGTGCAGGGTATGCTCATTACATATTATACAAAGAGGTTTCCCAGATATAAATGGGTGATCCACCTATAGATTATGTGATAGGTGAACCTAGATAGTGTTCCAATGAATTGGGTAAATATTTATATCATGAATTGACCCAGGAGTGAGCTTTGTTAAGTAAAAAAGGTCTAGAATGGGAAGTGAACTTAGTTCAGTAATACATTGTTGGAATGGGATATAAACCTGGTTTTGTAATTGACTTTACCCACTATGATAGTCTTTGTAGTGAGAATTGACTAATATGGAAATAAATTTCTATTCTTATGTGTATTCCCAAAATTCAATGGCTTATACCTCTGTTATGATCTTATGGCTTACGGTCGTGATTCCATTATGTTTCATGTATTGTGATCTTCCAATCATTAATCCATGACTCATGTGTATGATCATTGATATATAGGGAATGCTATTCAAATTGTATTATCCTATTCATATACCCTTATGTACATGTTATGCTTTCATATCTTCTTTTTATACCCTTAATGAGAATTCAAGCTCACCCTTCTTTATGCTTCCTTTCCAACTGTAATTATGAAAGAATTTAAGTATGAGTACTAAATGGTATGATCTTTGTGGGAAATAGTCAATATCACTAACCTTGTTAGAATATTCTGTTCCAAGTGTCCAATTACACATAACATTTATGGTCCTTGGGAATGTACTTTTTTAATAGGATGAATATTCATATAAAATGATGAAATGTACAAGTATAATAAGCCCACGTCTCTATGTATGTATTACTACATAAACACGACTTCTTGATAGAATGAATTTGTGTAAAAATCATCTCACTAATCTATCTAAGAATTATCTCATAATTCATATTCATATAGTTGACTAAATTGAAATTAAACATATTTTGTGTACGCATAATCTACCATAATCATAAAGGTTAGTATTCTGAAAAATCAATTTTTTCAAATGATCATAATAGTCTATGGTTTTTACATTTGGTCAATGGCCACATGGTCGATATGTCATACATGTGGTCAATAAAAGGCAACTTCAAGAAGTACAAACATGTATTTATAGTATCTTAGGAATGTAAAATATGATTGGGATAATAATTTGGTCGATTGAATATATACATGTGTTTGAAACGATTCTTTCTTAACCAATAGTCGATCAAGAGGGTAATGTTCAATATAATAATTAGATAACTTTTTTATGCATAATCATATTTAAAAAAATAGATACTACAACATGATTAATTACCTATGGGTATATATAATTGAGAACAAATTGTAGGCTATTCTATGGTGTTTCATTATCCCATACACATGTGGAAATATAAAATTAATTAAAATTTGTTGTTTTAACTAGAAATTAATCGAAAAAGAAACCCATAATAATTAAAATTATTTTGAGATAGAAAGATGCTCGAGTCATAAAGAGTAATTAAAAGAAGATCCTTGACTCAGTTTGACTTAGTTTGAATGAGATGGCCAATGTCCCTAAAAATAATTAGAAGCTTCCATATGTTACTATTGACATAATATTCACCTAAAAATTAGTTAATATATGAATAATAAATTAATAAATATAAATATTGATAAATATAAGAAGAATAAATGATATAATTATATATCAAATAATAAGATGAAACACTATGAACAACTATAGGATATTTCTGTATAAATATGAGGAAGATCTATATTTGTGGGGTCAGTGGAGAGGCCCATACATTCATCTATGATCCTTATTTAATATGATTTATTTATTTTATGGAAGATAGTTTTTAATTTTTTGGATCAAGTACTTGTATCAAGATTAAGATAATATGACGCCATGTATCTTTTCTTGATAAAAAATTATTTATAAAATGTGCATGAGATAAAAACCACCATACACTGGGGATGTAGTCATCCATAAAGAGTAGAACCGCATAAAAAAGTGTTTTAAATTAGTCATTATACAATTTATTATATGGATCAGTCGACAATGAATAAGAGTAAGGGATTAGGGTTTTGATATGAAAAAGAAATAATAGGTGCCGATTAAGCCCCTTCCCACACCCCCACCACATAGTTGATGCATTACATAACTATAAGATCATTTTTAATTAGAAACATATCTTCATGCAACCATAAATATATTAGGTTGGATTTATATGGGTGATCAAAACAATGTTAATCATAAAATAAATTTCTCATTTATGAAAAATGATATCATTTTTAAAATGAGAGAATGATTCTAAATTTTATATCCTTTGGATGGGATATCCTTGATACTACAGCTCAATGTTTCATTTTAAAAAAATATTTTTTTTTGGAATCCTACAGATAATAAATTCACGCCTCTCCTCGTTATTAGATAAAGAACTAACAAGTATTATGTGATAAAATGATAATAATTAATGCTTTAAAAATCCCTATAATATATTATAGAAACAATATTTTGAAGGAGGAAAAAGTATAACTATGGAGAGAATATAATTAATATATTATAATTGAATAATCATAATCTATTGATGATTTTTTTCAAGAGTAAAAGTTATTTTAATCATAATCATAGGGCTTGGGGATAAAATTTATGATTTTACTATAGTTAACAATCTCAATATAATACTCTATCACATATTTGATTCTAATGTTTCATCATTGGAATATAAATATCATAATTTTTTTTAATATTTATGACTTCTATAACACTCTCATCAAATATTAAATGAGAAGAGTGCTACTCTTAAGAGTAATGGAATGAAGAAGAAAATTATTTCCTTAAAATATATTTATGATTTAAATTTTGAATATAAATATATTTATTTATAGAAATAAATTTTAAATGTCAATATGAGACACTTTTTCTAATGTCAAGATTATTTATTGGATGAAGAATATGTAAGTTCAAAGGAAGGATTTCCTTCAAATGCATTAAATATGGTAATGTCGGTCACTTCTCTACCAGTTACCCTATGATATTATTTTACCAATATGAAGATGAGGAAACTAAAAAGGTTCATCAATCAAAGGAAGATCCAAAAAGAGTGGTCAATCATTAGTGAAATGGAAGAAGAAAATATTTCCATGATTTTTTTGTAGAAATTTATTATCTATTGAATATGGGGTTTCTAATGGTGATGAAAGTAATGGTGATGGGGAGGGACATTAAAAACTATACAATATAGTTATCATTGACCAAGAAATGCTATCAAATATTACATTAGATATCAATTCACTCATTGATAATTATTATGTTTCTAAATAGGCTGATTCAGTCTACAAATATATAAGGATGATGGAAACCAAAATGTGTCTCACGAAAATTGGAAATTTGATAAATTAGAACACTCATCTAAAAATAAATTTTGAAGAAATAAAGAAGGCTCGGGAAAATAAAGATAATCTTACTTAATAAATTTATAGGATCTATATTGTCAATATAAAAAATAAGTGGATTCTATATCATATGACATCCACTATTATTTTCAAAGATAAGGATACTGGTGAATTGATGATGGTGATTTGAAAATTTAAAAAATTGGATTAGGAAAGTTACAATAATAAATGATACTATTGTTAAAGGATAACCCTCTAACTGAAATAAATTTATCATATTTTATATCCATGTTAGTGACCATGGTATTGAAATTCTAGGTAAAATTAATTTAATTGGGAATGATTGAGCTATAAATATATATGAAAAAATAGAAATCAATAATATATATAAAGATAGAGGAAAATTAAAAATATTCTTACATATAGAAAGATAAAAAATACTTTTCGTTGTCAATTCTATACCCTAATATGTAGATAATGAGTACAAAATAATGGTTAGTGGAAACATCTCAAAACAATACTAAATTTGAGAAAATATAAATTCATAGATAGACATAGAACTTATATCAATGGAGATAGTTTTGGGGTTTTTATTGTTTTTTGGTGTATTTAGACACAAATCATATATATGATGATATAATATTTCTCTAATATTCTAAGGAGAGATAAAAATTCAAGGGGGGAAAGATTAAACTGTTGGATGACATATTCAAGCATCAAAATCATGAATATAATATTTGGATAAGAAATAGATTTTGGTGCTGGAAAGAGAAATTTTGAAGATGTGGTGAATATAGGAACGCACAAAATTATTTTTTAATTATTACATCTTATATATTTAAAATTTTTAATAATTCATGAAAGAATTTGATTAATAATAAATAATAAAATGTTGTGGAGAATTATCTTAAGTCATAAAAAACTAATAATCCGTGGATATGTATATCGGTTGTTCATATCATATGACTATAGATCTCAATAAAATAAATTGTATGGAGTAGTATGGGGATTTTTTTAATCCTTTTCAAATGAAAGATCATATAAATTTAAATTCATTTGAAAATGTAGGTTTCAAAATAACTAAATAAATCCTAATAATGTTTTATTTTTTTATGGCCTAAAACACAAACTGTGAAGTGTATTACAAATATTTTATTATTCCAATTAAGTGATTTTTATGAAAGGTGTATGTACATTATTGTGGATAAAAGATAGAGTTGTTATATGAAAGGGAATTACAATGGAAGTTAATCTTTTTCATGTAGATGAAGTAATTTCAATTTTTTATTTGAGTTAGAAATTTGAAAATCATTTTTTGAATAGAGGATTGGATTATATTTTTCAAAATAAAATGAGAAAATTTATGAAAGAATATTTGTTATAAAACTTTCCTACACCCAAAAATATTAGAATATATTTATCAAGGCTTTTACAAAAGATATGATTATTAGAAAACTAACAAGGGATTGTAAATTCAAAATATAAACAAGTGTAGTAGGTGCATACTAGTGTATATGGATCAATGGTAAAGAAGTATCCTATTAAAGATATGTAATTCATCACATTAACTAAATATTTGACAATATGAATATGTATTATTTCTATATATCACATGTATAAATCTTTAAATAAGTTCAAAATATTCAGAATGATGGTTAAAAACCAAACTATTTTATCATTAAGGAAGTTTACATCAGGAAATGAAAATGAATATTCCAATAGACATTTCATATAATATCATAATAAACATGATATAAAACATTAGTTTAGTAACCCATATAACCTTTACTAAAATGGGTTAGATTAATGAAAGAATATTATCCTTGTTCTTATGGTTATATAACTGCTTAATAAGTGGGATACAAAAATATATTGTTTAGTTACAAGAAATAACATCTATTGGAATATTTCAAAATGTTTATTTTTAGGGACAACTCAGATATGTTACCCAATTAAATTTTTTCAAGAAGAAACAATGTGTAAAAAACCATAGAGTGTTTATTGAGTTAATTTTAGTTTAAAATAAAAGTTAGATATGGAACCAAGTATGAAGAAATATAATAAAATGTAACATTACATAGGTTTGTCAAAAATGAATGATAATATAGATGCTACAAAAAAATCGGAAAAAAATTATTGATTGTGATGATATTAATGCTATTGAAAAACAACAATATTTGATGAAATATACTGTAAGTTCTGATTAGGATGATGATATTAATACTATATTTTCATAAATGAAGTAATATACCATAAAACCTCAAGAGTATTATAGTAAGTCTATATATAGCAGTTATATTAAATTAAATCGCAATCCTACTGCTATAGTTTTTACGTATAGGATTCATGTGGACACCAAAAAAATAAATATTGATCACAATAAAAGTTAATAGACCAGAAAGAGGATAATGTAAACAATTTGTAAAATTCTACTATATAATTATATAAAGTAAGTAGTAGAGGAAGAACATGAACATAAGGAAATGGTATAAGATGTGAAGGAGGATCTTGACCAAATTAAAAAATAAATAAACCTGGTAACTAGTTCCCAAATCATATGAAAAGTATATGATCTATTTGGTTAATAAAAACATGTTTTATGAGAATGGTGAAACATCTATAAATAAATCCATGATAGTTTGTAAGGGATACTAATAGATTTAAGGATTTTCCTTTGATGAAATCATTTCACCAGTGGATAAACATTATTCAATAAGATTGCTTCATTCTCTAGTGGCCGAAAGAAGAATTAATACTTTTTATGTAGATGTTAATTAAGAATTCCTCAATGGAAATATTAATGGGGATGTTTACATTGTGTAGCTAAAATTATTTATTCTCAACTCTGATGATATCATGGTCTGTAAGTTAAGGAAGGGTCTTTATAGATTCAAAAAATATACAAGAGAAAAATATTGAAAACTTGATGAATCTCTAAAGATAATGGAATTTTAAAAATGGAATTTGGTTTGTATGTTATATCTGAACAAAACAAACATCATAACACTCTTTTTAAATTTTTTTGTTGATTAAAATATTTTTTCTAGTAATGAAGAATGATTTTTTGAGTATTTCTCGAGATACAAAAAGAAATTTTTTTAATTATACATGTTTAGATAAATGTTTATTTTTTGGGGTTAATAGGTTTCAAAAAATTTTGAGTACTATTTACGATGCATTCTTTGAGATACCCTTGTGCATTATGTGTGCATGATGGATTATATTGCTCAGTATTCCCATATACCAAAGTCAAGAAGATTTAATCATTTTTGAAATATTTTGATTTTTTTATGATTTATAGATACTTTTTTTAAATGATTATTTACAACCTAAGGTGAGATCCCAATTTGATCACGGGTGTTTCAGGGGTGTTCGAGGCTTGTTGGGAGCCCGAAACCATTGTTTTGTTGTAAAAAGGGTAGTTCACATGGTTAACTGAAATAATGATGGGCATGCTACATGGTTACTTATTACTGTGAAAGGATACACAGTGGAGTCTAACTAGTAGAAAACTGTGAAAATAAGGTAATTTGGGGTGCACACCATTTTGGGCATGTCTGTAGTTTTTGACAGTGGGCTGAGACATAGTTTGGGCACGGTCTATCAAACCGTGCATGAAAACTATGCAGGGTTTCCCTTTCCTATAGAAAATTTTTTATAGTTTGATTATGGTTTTTCCAACCATGCAGACAAACTGTGAGACCCAGTTGATTGGGCGAAATTACAAAAGTATGTCTAAATAATCTATTAAATCAAGCATAATTTTTATTCTCCTCTTTGGTTGGATGCAACCCTTGGATATATCCTCCATGAAGATAAAATGTATATTTTTATCAATTTCAACCATCAAATATTGGAATTTAGCATCATCAGTCTACATGGATAAATATCATTGTGTTCTGAATTCCTTTTGTGTTATTCCTCATTCTTATTGGTTTTAGATTCACTATTGGGGTGCAAGCTAATATTCTATAATTTCAGGTTCTTTATGAGTACTTCATTTTTATTCTTATTTGAGTCAAATGACGAGATGATAATAGGCACACACTCTTTTATAGAGCTATAGTAGGAGGTCTATACCATTCCCATGGGGTATGGTGCATTATAGGGCAGTCTTCCTTTGGATGGCCCACCATAATTTCAGGGTCAACCCCAAAACTGAATTAGTTAATTAAATTAAATGACTTGAAACTTGATAGGGATGACCTTTAGTATCTTTTAATATTAGTTGGAGGTTTTTTCCTTAACCAAAGCCACCGATGGGGTGTTCCCTTTTCCCTCTCCATTGTGAAACCACCCATGGGGTGTGTTTTAGAGCATTCCTAGTAAGATAAATCCCAATTATAATTAAATAGAATTGAATTTATTGTCTTGGAGATGTTTTTACTCCATTGAGATGATTTTACAAGTTATGATTTTTTGAATTGATTATATGAATTTATAGAAATTGATAAATGATTTTTTATATTACATTTTTTGTTATGAAGTGTATTTGGATCAATGAGTCGGTATACTCAATGTCTGAATAAAAATTGAATTGTTCGATAGACTGAGATATGAATTGAAATGGTAGTGGAGTCCATGGTTGGTATACCCGAGGTCTTGATTCCATCTAGATTTCTTGGTCATGTTACCTATTAATATTGTGTTATGGTAGAATATGCCTTGGAAATGTTTAATCCTTGGATCTTGATTCCATAGGATTCTAAGGGAATTTCTACCACTTAGACCCATATTGTTGGACTAGAATTAGACATTCCATATTGAGATGATACTTGTACACCACTAGTGTTGTTACCGAGCTTCCATCAAGATGCTCTTGCGAATCAATGAGTATTTTTTGGTCTTCTATACCATAGATCCATCTCTGAGGGGTCTTAAATTTTTTATTATATGACAGGTTTTGGTAAAATTGATGTGAATTATTATATGTCTCATCCATGACTATACTGACACTTCTAGTCTTATGATGAGGATTTGGTTGATGAGATTTATATGGATTTACAGTGATGATATGTTGGTTATTTCTATTCACTTTATTATGACATGGTTATAGTTTCCACTTGTTCTATAATTATCCATGATAGGATATTTAGTAATTCTTGTTTGATAGTATATATTCCTTGGGAATTTGACTATCATATGGCTCACCTTTTTACTTTTTTGTATAAGGTTATATCTCACAGCTAATACTTGTTATAGAGCATTGGGTGGTTACCTACTAGAATTGTATCTGACTACCTATTTGGAACACCTTTGGGAACCCAGATAGACTTTATGAACGTAGGTAGGGATTGGGGTATGAGCCCATAATTTGATACATGATTTTTGTGCCATTATTATGAGCTAGGGAGAACGAGACTGATCTGAGTCCTATGATGAGATTCATAGATTTCATTTTTTTAGTGATTTTTTGTATCTGAACTATTTTTTTTTTTGTAATTCCATGTATACATGTTCAGCATTTTTTATAGAAACATGGCATTAATCTTCACCATTTGAATATGAGTTTCCTTTTTAAAATTGTTATATAAATCCATGAATTTGTTATTCAAATGTTGTTTTATTGTTATAACAAATTCAACTTTTGAAAATTATTGATTTTATATTGTTTTACACTTTTTAAGGAGGGTATAGTCTCCCAAAAGACACATCCTAGGCACACAATACGATTTGGAAACCTTTTGAATTCTAGGAGATGCGCTTGAGGCATTGTAGGCAACAGGTATCAGGGAACTTTTGAGAGGAATTCCTATCTAGAATGTTAAAAAGTTGTATTGGAACATTTATTTTTTGGGTTCAAATATTATTTGGTGACAATAGACAGTGATATGATGGGGAAAGGATTTGGTAATGAGTTGTGCCTCTGAGTAGCTAACCCATGTATACGAAAAATCCAAATTACCTCAAATGGAAATTATAATTTTTTGGATTTTGACAATTTCTATTGACTTAATTCAACCATTCAGTGATGCACTTAAATTTTGATATTATAATTGATGTGACTCTGGGTTATATTGTGTTTCAACCTGATGATATAAGGGTATTCCGTCTCATGCATCATTTTAGGAACTTTTTATAAATTAAATTACATGCATTATAATGAGACAAATATGAATCATTTATTACTTTAATGATGTTCTGATTGGTGATGTGATAGATATACCTGATATTGTGATAGAATTATATGCAGGTAATTGAGAAACATCGTTGGTACTCAAAGTGTTCGTCATAACATAAGAAATTTTTTCATGATTAGGCTACATCAGAATCCCAGAGATACCAATTATGACACATTGAGTCATAGACCATGAGTCAGATAGAAAAGATACTATTATGTTTTTGTTAGGACCAATAGGGGACTATATACACTGATAGGGGAGTGAATCAGGGTATGGATATATTTTCCTAAAATTTTTCCAACCCCACTAGATCATGACCACATTATTATAAGGGTCGCTATGTTTGCACTTATGTGTTAACGTTGATCTTGTTATTTCCTTATTTATCTGATGATGATTCTTTAGATGCAATGTAGTGAAGCAAGAAGGTAGACAAATAGATTCATACTTAGTTCACCCCTCACTAGGCTAGGTCTAAGAAGCATATAACGATGATGTGTTGCACTACAAAATCCACTAAAGATCGCTATCAATAATGAGTTCAATGTTTGGGCTAGATCTTCTATGTCGAGGCTCACTGCCTTTATAAATTTTAGGGTCTTCTCACTGCATTCCCAACGGTCACTCCCTATAACTCTTTCTCTGGTTCACTGCTGGGGGAAATGGTCATTGTCTTCCTCTTTTTTCACTGACTACTTCTGGAAATGAATACACTCTCACTTTATAGAAATTTAGGTAAAACACAGTTTATGGACATGTAGGTCCCTTCATTTGAATGTATTCCTACGTCCTCAGTTATAGGTTGATGCTCTGTTGAGGTTCCTTTTTCACCTGTAGATGATGTCCACATTCCTGAGTATAGGTAGGTAACGGAAAATACTTTTTCAAACTAATTTGAAGCATTCACAAGCTCTCATGTGTATTTCATGAACCACCTGCCTCTTCCTCGTACTGTGTACCAGGTTTGGTATGCGAAACACCTAATTCGTGTGCTGCTTATATTGCCATGAACTTCCCTTCATCCGCCAACTTCCTCTTCTACCGCTATCGTGTACCACCTCTGCATATCGATTTCATGAACCTCTTTTGTGAAACACCCTCTGTCCGTGAACTATTATTTGTCTGAAGACCTCCTTCGCTTTCGAGTACAGGAGCTCACCCTCTGTGTATTGCTTCATGAATTCTCACTCTCACATACCTGATATTCCTCCTCAACATACTGAGTCATCTTTATCCACATACTAGACTTCCTCCTCCACATACTAGAATTCCTTTGGAGGTTAAGAATCCCTGCAAACTCCTTCGGTGGAATTTCTTCTACGCGAACCACTTCAGCTTTCACGAAATACTAACTAACGAACCTACTTTGGACTATGCCAAAATCCTGGACCAAAAATATGTTCTCTACTAATATTCAGTCTCAACAGTAATCGGTGGAATTAGTAATTCTTATTTAGGAAATGATACCCAAAAAATCCATTATTCCAAGATTACCCAAATCATCAATCCATCCTTCATTACTTACTAATACTTCTACTACCTCGAACCACTATCCACCCATGAACCATTTTTCATATGCGGTCCACTTACTACCTTCTCTCTTCTGTGGTCAATCTCCTCAACTAACATCAAGGAATCCTCATACCACACTACCTTCTTCCGCAAACCATTTTTGAATTTACAAACCTCTCCGACGTACCATTCCTTCTTCTCCACGTACCATTCTCGGAACATAGTGTGCGGTACAGGAATTATGGTACGTGGTTCTCACCCTTTTCCAGTTTTCTTCAACGTTCTTCTTACCATTCCCAAATATGAATAAATCCCTTCTCTACCAACATCAAACTCCCAATTTTGAGGCCCAAAAATTTTGAAAACACTGGGAAACTACGCCACCATAAAAACCAAACATCTGAAAACACCAACCATACTAATTTGCGGCCATCTAGCTTTGTCAACAAACACAACCAGTTGAAAAAGGATGCAACGTTGCCTTGAGGTATTTTTTCCCAATAATATTCCCCATTGGTGTTGTTGAAAACTCTTCTCATAAAAATTATATGCACTTTGATAACTCACTAAAGATCCTTCCATCATCTACCACCAATATCCTCTTGTGACTGAGATAGTGACCAGTTATTCACTCACTGCATACTCTAAGCCCACATGAGAAATGGTCGGCGTGAGAAACAAATATGGTATGAAAAGTTCATCAATGAATCACTTCATTTTTGACACAAAATTTTGATACCATACTAATACAAATAAAATGATTTCATACCAAACCTCATCTATCGTGATATCTAATATTTGATTGATCACTTCGAGCATCTTCAGATTTAATAATATCCCCCAATCTTATCGCCCCCCCCCCCTTCATCGTCGGATTTAAAACTATCCACCTATCTCACTACTCTCCCCCTATCTCGCTACTCCACCTGTTAGATTCACCCTGTGCCTTTGACTAAGACCTTTTTCTTTCTAAACCATAGTTTCTCCACCTTTAGGAGTCACTATTTCTCTCCCTTGGCCCACAAACCCAAAGGACACTCATTTGTGTTCTGAAATAGAGGAAAGGACACAGATTAGCACATTAGAGAAAAAATACACCATTCCTCAGGGATAGGGGGTCCCACATCCACACTTTTTCAAGTGCGGGGAGTTGATTGAACTCCCAAATCCCATCGATGTGTCTCAAAATCATTCGTGGGTAAGGCCTTTGTCAAAATTTATGTAACATGTAGTTCTATAGGAACATAATCCAACCTCGCGATTCCATGATCAACCTTATAATTGATAATATGATACTTTATATCAATGTGTTTTTTTCCTAGAGTGATGGATGATAGTTTTTCTAAGATTTATATCACTTGAGTTATCAAACTGTATTCAGATCAGACGCTTCACTTTTACTCCTATATCCTCAAGATGTTTCTTTATCCACAATAATTGTGTGCATGATTTAGTGGCCGCAATATACTCATCTTTTGTGGTACTTAATGAAATTAAATATTTCTTCTTGATTAGCCATGAAATATACAAACCACCAAGATATAAATAACCTCCTGAAATTTATTTCAGGTCATCCATTGAACCGGACCAAACTACATAGGTATATCCCAAGAGCTCTTGCTGAGATTTGTCATTATACATCAAACCAAAATCCACAGTTCCTTTGATATACCAAATTATTATTTTCACAGAATTCTTGCAGCATTCCATGGGATTTCTTTGATATCATGGTGCTTGGAATGTGGTGAAAAAAATATCAGGTCTCATCGCAATCGGTTACAGTAAACTCCCCACTATCATTCTGTATTCTGTGATATTAACTGCCTTGCAATTATTGTCTTTCGATATTTTCGTCGGAGTAGCAACCAAAGTATTCATCTCGTTGTAATTTTCTATTCTAAATATTATCAGAACCTCTTTTGATTATTTTTGTTGAGAAATTAAATTACCATTCCTTCCTTGTGACACATGTAAAACAAGGAAAAATTTCAACTCTCTAATCATTGCCATTTCGAACTCACTTTTCATGAATTTGGAAAACTGTCTGCACTGAGCTTCATCATATCTTCCAAATATTATTTCATCAACATAAACTAGTACCATCATCCTTTGATTACTTTCATTTTTGAAATATAGTTTGTAATCAACTCCACCATGTTGGATACTGAGTATCTTGAAATATTGATCAAGCATACAATATCATGCTCTTTGTGTTTTTTTCAGCCCATATAATGCCTTCTTTAGTGGAAAAACCCTGTTCTCATCCTCATGAATGAGAAAACCATCTATATTCTTGATATAACTTTATTTATCTAGAACCCCATTCAAGAATGCAAATTTTACATCCATCTGGAACACATTAAATTTCTATTCCACTGTAATGGATAGGAATAATCTAATTGTATACAGCCTTTCAATAGGTGAAAATGTCTCGTCAACAACTATTCCCTTTGTCTGGGAGTATGCTTTTCAAAATGATCGTGATTTGTTTCAAATAATTGTTATATATTCATTCATCTTGTTGTGATTGATGGATTTATTCCTGATAATATTCTTATCTTCTTGTCAATTTTAGATCGACTCCTTCGATTCTTTTTAGATATAAAAATTACTTCTTCTTTTTCATCATCTATATCTTCTTCTAAATCAACACCTTCCACTTTTTCTCCCTTTTATTCTCTTCCATCTGATTAAGAGATAGATATCTCCCCCTATGATGTGCAACCCTTCCTATTGTTGGGACCACTATTTTGACTCACAATCATTCTCCTTATCCTGCATCATTTATTATCATGTGGCACTTTGAAGTGAGTCACAAACAAAACCTGTTGCATGTATCCATATAACATTAACTCCTTTCATGAGATTCTTTTTGATTTTTTCTTTTTCTCTGGAAACTAATCTGAATCAGTTGACATTCTGGATCACATCACATCACTACTTTGTATCTTTTGATGCCACTTCCCCTTGGATCACATCTCCCCCAAAACCTGAATCACTTGAACATAATTTAGTATCATTTAATCCCCTAGGGAGAGGGTAATTTATGGATTCATCAAAAAGAGGATTGTGCTTGATCCTGATGGGTCAACCCTTTGATTCTTTCTTGCAATGAATCATATTCCTTCCTTGCATCCTCTAACTCCCTATCCAACTTCAACTATTTTGGCCATACGACTAGGCATTCTTTACCCACATTATGAGTCCTCTTATAATATTTAGATTCTGGATTCTAGTCTTTTTTAACCATTAAGAAATTAATTCCATTAGTAGGGATTTCCTTCTTTGATACTCCATGAATATTCCATTTCTCATGACTCTTTCTTTGAACAAGAATTTTTCCACTGGTTATATGCTCTTGGTTCTTCCTCCATTGGACTATTATTTCTCTTGTCTTCACTTCTCGGTATGTGGAATGACATGTGAATTTTCAAGGAAATTTATTAGTCATATTTTTATATCAATTATTCCAGTCATTCCACCTTTTCTTGTTGTGATTGAGTCTTCCACTAACATCATATTCTTTTTAATTACACTGGGGGAATATACTCCCTTTCCCTTTCAGAATTGTCCACATCCATTCAAGGTAAGTTTTTGTGATTGTAAAAGAGGAGGTGATTAATACACCTTTTATTGAGCTCTTTGGGATTCCGCTAATAATGTAAACCTATTTTTTAGCTTACCATGTTGTCTTCCAGTATAGGATTCATCCTTGTACGTGGATTGTGCTAGTGATCTCATTTTGGATTCCTTTTCATTTTCTTCATTCTTCTTGCTACAATGTCTTGCCAAATGTCTATGATATGAACATATGAAGCATCTTCCATTAAATACATACATCGTCTCATCATTTCTCATAAAATATGTTGATGCAGTTGAGTTTTTCTTTTAAAATTGATCTCCTCAATATTCCATACATATATTAATGGTGCACCCCATTTTTTCAAAATATAACCACTTCATGAATACATTCTTATGAGAGACTATTCTTTCATATTTCTCATTCCACATCTTCTTATTCTCAAATTTAGAAAAATTTCTATCTTTACAACATGAAATGTTTTCCTCAGCCTCTGAACTAAATCTTGATGTATGCCTATTAATCACACATAAATATCACATGATATCATTACTTCCTATAAAACACTTTGTAGGTATATCTTTTAAAACTATAGGACCTTTTCTATTTATGGAACTGTTCATGGATATCTTCTTGTAATGCATGGGTGGGGATTCATCAAATCTAATTCCAGTTTTTCTCCGACTATGTGGCCTTTGATATGAGAAAATATGTTCCTGTTTCTCTTAAGAAATTGCATATTTTCTTTTTATTTCATCATTAACAGGTGAGGTAAAATAAAATAGTAAGTGAATGGCATCCTTTAACTTGGTCTTTCCTTTGGAAATAGATTTCTCTACTTATTTAGTAGAAAATTCAAGCTCTCCTCTTAGTTTTTGAATCTTCATATCCCATGATTCAATTAAAGCATTGAGTTCTTACTTGAGATCCTTCCCCCTACATATCTCATCTTCCAATTCACATGTGGGCTTATCCACCAGGTCACTTTTCTCGTTTACTTTCAATTTTTCCTAAGTAATAGAATCATAAAATCATGTATTATATTGATTTAGCCTTTGATTCTTCTGAACATGTTCTGATAGCTATGTAGAAACATCAACATAATTTCTAGCATTCAGATTCTGAATTTCATCTGTGTTTAGATTCCTTCCCTTAACATTTTCTTTGATAATTTCTCTCTTTATAGACAAATTTTTCAGTTCCTAAACTTGGGAATCATTATTCTCCCTTAGATCAGAAGCCACATCAACAAGCCTTTGATTTAAGCCTCTTAACTTGTGGACCTCAATTTCCAGTACTTGGATTTTGATATCATTATATTTTCATATTCATCCAACTTCTGATCCAATTCCTTTGTCTCATGGACATGTTCCACTTTTTGAATTATAGAAGTTTCCTCATCATCAGTAGTTCCAACATCACATGGAATATCAGGTTCTTCACACATTCCTTCTAAATCATTGAATGATTAGGTATTTTCACTTTATGATTTATCAAAATCATTATTCTATTCACTACATGATTCTTTCAACTGAATCATGTTCTTTCTGTTGACACTTCCACACCAGCAAATTTTACAAGACTACTCATTCTTTGATGTTCTTCCTTTTTCCATGGAACACGATGATAAGAGCAGACTAAATCTTTAACTTGATCAACCAATTGAACCATGTCAGAGAAAACAAATCTGTTAAAAGAATCCTTCTATCTAATACCAATTGTTAGGACTAATATGGTCCTATATACCCTGAGGGGGGTGAATAATGGTATGGATATTCTTTTCTAAAATTATTCATTCCCCACTTGATCTAGACCTCAGTATTATAAGGGTCACTTTGTTTTAAAATTATGTATTAATGTTAATATTTTTCTTTTCTCATTTATCTAATGATGATGCTTTGGATGCAATATATGTAAGCGAAAAATAAATAACACTGATTTTTTACATTATTCACCCTCACTGGGATACGTCCAAGGAGAATGCTATAGGGATGTCCCACTTTACCAAATCCACTAGTGTTCACTACCAATAATGAGTACAATGTTCAAGCTATATCTTTTATGCCAAGGCTCACTTCCTTTACAATTTTTAGGTTCTTCTCACTACATTCCAAAGGGTCACTCCCTATGAATATTTCTATGGCTCACTGCATAAGGAAAGGGTCACTATCTTCCACTTCCTTCAATCAATACTCTTGGAAAGGAATCCAATCACAGTTTATGGAAATGGAGGTCAAAAACATTTTTTGTACATGTAGGTCCCTTAATTTTCATTACTTCATGTATCCTCGGCTATAGGTAGATGCACTATTGAAGTCCCTTTTTCACTAGTATATGAATTCCACCATTTCGAGTACTGCTAGGTACCGAAAAATACTTTCAAAAACTGATTTTAATATTTCTAAAGCTCCATTGTGTGTTTCACTAACCACCTGGCACTTCCACATATTGTGTACTAGGTTTGGTATGCGGAAAACCTCCTTCGCACATCGCTGCTAGAGCCGAGAACCGCCATTAATTTGCTGAATGCCACTTCCTTCTCTATTGTGTATCGCCTCTACATACCGATTTTGAGAACCTCTTCTAGGAAACACACTTTGTCCATGAAATTTTCTTTGTTTGAAGACTTCCTTTGATACCGTGTACCAGAACTCCCCCTCCATATACCACATGAAGAATTCTTGGTCTCGCGTACCAGAGATTCCTTCTCCACGTACCGAGTCAAATCCTTCAGTGTACCAAACTTCCTCCTCTGTGTACTAGACATCCTTTATAGGTTAAGAATCCATGTAAACACTTTCGGTGGAATTACTTCCGCGTGAACCACTTCAGCTTTCGCAGAATACTTCCTCACGAACCTCCTTCAAACTATAAAGAAATCTAGGAACAAAAATATTTTCTCAAATGATATTTGAGTCTCAATTGTAATCCTTGTAATTGGCAGCTCTTATATAGGAAAATATACCCACAAAATCTGTTAATCCAAGATTTTCAAAATCGTCAATATAGCCTTCACCGCATACCGATCCTTCTCCTGCTGTGAACCACAAGCCACCTGTGAAACATTTTTCATACATGGTCCTTGTATAGCCTTTTCTCTTATGATTTTTATCTCCTCTACTGATGTCAGTCCATCTGCGTAGCACACTGCCTTCTACCATGAACCTTTTTTTATTTTTTGAACTGCTCTGGTGTACCGTTCCTAATGCTCCGTGTACATTTCCCAGAATAGGGTACGCGGTCCATGAATTATGGTACATGGTTCTCACCCATTTCTAGTTTTCTTCAGCATTCTTTATACCATTCACTTCTATGAATAAATCCTTCCTTTTCCAATATCAAACTCCCGACATTGAGGCCCAAAAATTCATCAAAACTAGGAAACCACATCACCTTGAAAACCTATCTTCGGAAAACACCAACCATACTCATTTGCGGCCATCTGGCTTTGTTAACAAACACAACCAACCCAAAAATGTTGCAATGTTACCTAGAGGTATTTTTCCCAATAGTTGTGGAATAAGTGGATTCCATATATTTGTTCAAAAGTAGTATGAGACCTTATGGATTAGATCTGATGTACCATTCATTTCAAAAATTTAAATTGAATGTGAAATGAAAAAGAATTTTGAATGGAAAATGAAATAAATAATAGAGAACTCAACCTAGACCCTGGTTTTGAGTAGGAAATAAGTAATGTATCTAGTTTTGTGAATCTTCTTTTATTTAGTCCTAAATTCACAATAATTCTGGGTGGTATGGCTTGGTTATAAGAAGGTTTGACCTATCTTACCCTTTTTATATGTGAACTTTGATATCATTTTTTCTGAGGATTCTGTTTGTCATTGTAGTGGATTTCCACCATGATGACCTCTAGTCGTATACAAGGAGTAGGACATGGTATAATTTTGGATCCACTATTAGTGCCTATGTTGACGCTACTTTTTTGTTACAGAGTCCAAATGAATGTAAAGGTAAATGACTTAGCACAAATTGATCCATCCTTTGAAGAAAATATCAAAAATTGACAAAGGCATGAACAAGGGATCAAAAGCACATGTGCCGCGCAAGTTTATCACTGTCGCGCAAGTCCACTTGCGCACCGTCTAGTGGTCGCGCAAGTGACTTGCGTTACCTAAGTAATAACCACCTGGGGTCTTCTCCTGCCTATAAATAGACCCTGTGGGCCCCCATTCGAAGAAATTATTTTTTCCAGAAATTAAGATTTGAGCTCCCGGTTCCCTAGTCTCTTCTCAAAGCTTCCGAAGCACTTATAAGGTAATTTCCTACCTAGAACGGAAGATCTAAAGAGGGGGAGGAAGGCTTGAGTGTTGAAACTCATCAACACTTGCGCGCCTGAGTGGCCAGCCCTTAAGGGAAAAGACCACACTTGCACGACGCCTTGCTTCTTCAATAGAACTTGTGCTCCCCTCTTCTGGAAGAACCTCAATAGGATTCTAAAGGCTTTAATCAAGAGTCGTTGAAGTATTACCCTGCTGGTTAACCGTCGCGCAAGTACAGCATGTGTTGCACAGGAATACCTGCGCGACCAGGACTAGCGCGCCCACGTAGTACATGTGCACCAGCCAGGACTTGCGCACCCCTGCCTTTTTGGGTGCCTTTCTTGCCCATTTCACCCCTCTTAAGCCATTCCACCTTTCCTATTCAAGATTCCGTCTTCAAGACACTCTTCAAATCCATTTATGGCATGATTTCTTGATTTGACTTCCTTATCTGAAAGGAATTATGTGGAATATCTCTCAAAACCTAGTGATTTACACATATTTATGTCACTAAAGATTGAGATTTCATTCATTCAAGCTCATCCTTTATGATGAGAGAATCCTCAAACTGGGTCTCCTTTTCAGGAATAATCCCCAGTCATATGTCCTCTAATTTGGGCATCCTCTTAGGAGTAAGCCCTAGATCCCCTAACCTGGGTTTCCTTTCCAGGAATAATCCCCAGTCTCAAATATGGGCATCCTCCTTAGGAGTAAGCCCCAACCATAATTCTCTTAACCTGGGCTTCCTTTTCAGGATTAAGCCCCGGTCTCAAATATGGGCCTCCTTTTCAGGAGTAATTCCCAGTCATAATTCTTAACGTGGGCATCCTCCTTAGGAGTAAGCCCCAATTATTAAACTTCCCAAATCTGGGAATCCTCCTTAGGAGTAAGCCCCAGTCCCCTAATTTGGGAATCCTCATCAGGAGTAAGCCCCAAACCTTAATTCCCTTAACCTGGTCCTCCTTGTCAGGAATAATCCCCAGTCATAATCCTTGACATGGGCCTCCTTTTCAGGAGTAAGCCCCAGTCTTAATTTCTCTCAACCAGTCCTAATTTAACTTTGATCTGGGATTCCTTTTTAGGAGTAAAACCCAATCATAAGTCTTCTCCTAATTTGGGCCTCCTTTTTAGGAGTAAGCCCCAAGTTAGAGTATTCAAAATCTCTATGAAGCGCATATACCTTTATGAACCATGTTCCTGGATTTCTTCCCTAAAGTAAATCCTAACCTTTATTTATCTGGGTAGTCATACATAAATAAGCCTCGCATTATTTCTTATGATTGCATCTTTCATGGCATAATTGTCTAATTTTTACCAATACCTCTTGTTTCTCACACCGAGCATGACTCACGTGAGCTTAGAGTGTAAAAGTAATTGTGAAATCCTTCTTTGATCCATCAATCATAAACATCATACTCCCTTACTCGAACTACATGGGTTCTGATTCCTTTTCTAAACAAAGGATACGTAGGTAGCCCGTCTACGGGTTCGATCCCAACTCTAAAATAATCCATGTCCTTATGAATGACAATAAACCTCAAGTGCCCCACTGAGTGGCTTTAAAACCATCATGGTCATCATAATGACCAAGATAATTCTATATAAATGTGTCTAAGGGTACCATTGACCAAGAATATCTAATAAATATAGATGATTCTCTATCGATGAAGAACCTCGAATACATATAAAAGATTCTCTATATTTCCTACATATTTAATCATTGATTGTCAGATCTAAAGGAAAGCTCATTTTATACTTGGTAATGTAATAAGGATTCATGAACATAACTTAGATCTATAAAGAGAGTCCCGGAGTAGACAATAATTCCCCTCAAAAAGGTTTGATGAGTCCGACCTCCAATCCTCTCGACCAATGAAAATTCTTAAGCCTCATCAGTCCACAAACTAATGAGCACCTACCTTTGGAAAGTAGGTCCGAATGGATGTGGAATCATTGGATGTTTCCGGTTCTACAAACAAACCCGTTAGAAACCGATCGGAATGTTTTAACCTCCCATCAAGGCGGTCATCCCCGGATTCAGAGGGAAACAAAAATGGTGAACCCGACGTGAATCCTTAACCAAGTTAAAATGATTTTTTACGTATTTGTTAGGCCCCTATTTAAAACTCAATGAGAGGGCCAAAAAAATCATTGACATATGTGCTCATCAAAAAGATGTAGTGGAGGAATTTATCTTGATTACATCTGTTATATCAAACAGGCACTCTTTTCCCAAGATCTTCTGCATTTCTAGAATGGCTGCTCTCAAGTTCACACCTGTGAATACTGCTGCTACAAATGCCACTACTGCTACTCCTGCTGGATCGTCGTCCGCTTTTAGGAAAATATCACCTAGTCAGCATCTTCAATGTTGGGTATCAAACGCACTGGTTAAGGAGTACCGTCAACACAGTACCATCCCAACTCTGGAGGATTCCCGACAAGCCCTCCAAGTAAAAAACTTACATCGGTCGTCCAGAAAATGACGACCAGTGATCAAAAAGCAGGTGGTGCTGACTACCGTCTCCAACCGTTTCGGGTCGTTATCCCCGGAACTCAATCACCATTCGCTCCCTTATTCTGGGGAGGTGAATGATCAGGTCCCTCAGGACCTTAATTCAAACAGACAGGAGTCCTTTCTGAGGGATCCCACCAACAATCGCTGCCAGACTCATGTGGTAGTGCGCCCTCAACATGATGAGGGTACCGACTCCAGGCATTCGACTCAGGTTCCTCGAACCCGAGAAAGCAAGACAAACCACCAGATGCGGAATCCGGTCAACAGTGAGTAGGTTCTCATCTCTTCCATCTCCAAAGAAGTCCACCAACCTAACTTGGTGGCAAGCAATGGGTAGGCACACACACCTACCCGTTTTAATTCCGCTATCCAGCAGACTCATCCGGCAGCATCACACCAGTCCCACCAGGCAATTCCGGTGGAGTACTATAGGAAAGAACATACACTTGTTTATACATCATCATCTAGTCAGCAGGCTCGTTTGACTACATATGATGGATCTCGTCAACCACCTTTGGTGAAGTGAAATCAGCAGGAACATACATCTGCTAGTATTAATCAAGCCTACCAACAGTCTCGCTTGGTAGAATTCGGAGAAGTTAGTCGGAAAGCCCTGACAACAAATAGGAGGCAGACTCAACTCTCTGCCCCAACACTTGAGTACTGTCAGGATTCACTGTCATGAAAAGGTGGACACGAGCAGGCACATACACCTGCTCCGAGCCCGGAATGGACGTATATTCCCATTCCGGCAGCTGAAGTCACCAAGCATATTCTATCAATAGTGAAAGAGCAGAAGCAAATCCCTGTTCATATTCTGGATGCCTTCCAGGATATTATAACAACTTCAGTAACATCTCAGGGAAAGACACATAAATATATCCCTACCAGTGGAGTGATACATCAACAATTCACTCTGGAACAGACACACACATCTGTTCCAATCCAAGAGGGTTGTGGGGAATTCTCCCCCATAGAATACGGACAACCAAGTCAGGCACATACACCTGATTTTAGTAGAGATCGTCAGCCTAACCTGGACATCTTTCCTGGTCAGGCATATACACCTACTCAGAGCAGCCACTTTCGTCAACAAGTGGTTTCCAAGGTTAGTAAGAAGGCGTCTAAGAAAAATACTCGCCCATCACAGTCAGGAGATCAAGAGACAATCTGTAACAAGGTCTTGCTCGATGCTGGAGTTCTTGAATACCTCAGACAATTATCTGTTGAAATTCAAGATTCTACTCCCTGATTTCCCAATAGTGGGAACATTAATTCCAAAGGTCTTCAATAGAGACTTCCTCATGAAGGCTTGCTCCATGACAATTCAGTCGATCTCGAAGTTTCATCTTCAGATGAGAGCCACAGGAACCCTCTGTGTGGTCAGAAGACCAAGGATCAAGAGATATCATCATTTGTTGTAACCCATTATGGTGGTCCTCCCCATGATGATGAATTTCGCTGTGAAAGTACTCTCTGCAGTAGTGATGCACATTGCCCGAAAAATGCTCCGATGGACAATGTAGTGCCGAGAAAGCCCTATTATCTCGAGGCACTTGAAAATGCAAAACCAGTCATGTCTGAAGCTTCATCGCTAGCAGGTAAAATACTTTCTCAATCAGAAGATAGCCCAGGGTGTAGGTCATTCTCCGAACCACCCCTAAGTCATGCATCTTCTAGTTTAATCAATGATTTCTCTACCAATCCTATTGAATCCAATGAAGCAACCAGGAAACACCAACTCTGGTCAAATCAGGTAGAAGAATATTCATAAAATGATAAATAGGAAATTCTAAACATGAGATAACAATTGGAGAAAGGTGAAGTGCCAGTCATGTTTTGGCCTCTGGATGACTCTTAGTATAATATTCCAGAAATGTTGACGGAAGATGAAATTCATGATATTCATCTCAACATATGGAAAACTCTTTGTCAGTTGAAAAAGAAAGTATAATATTATGATGAATATGAAAATCATCTTAAGATAATAGAAGGGTTGCAACGTCAGATTGATTTGGCATCTCTATCAGTCTCTCGGTATCCGAAGGCTAAAAAGTAGCAGAGAGCCCTTCAACGTTCATGCCTTGGGGAACTAAGAAGATTGCGCCAGTTAATTTCCAATTCCCCATCTGGTATT
Source organism: Viscum album (assembly GCA_963277665.1). Classification (NCBI taxonomy): domain Eukaryota; kingdom Viridiplantae; phylum Streptophyta; class Magnoliopsida; order Santalales; family Viscaceae; genus Viscum; species Viscum album. Next base: position 727,902,005 of record OY728166.1, read on the forward strand.
TGTGTCAGAGGATGGGTTGTTCATGGAGCACTACATTTCACAGTGATCTCCAGTCAGCAAATCCTGCCAAAAATGGTCTCATGCAATGTTATTGCCCATGGCCGGCCACAGTCAATGGGCTTTGTTTGTAATCAAAATCTTTCCCAAGAACATGCTTCAACTAGGTCCTCTCAAAATCAAGAATACAGAGAACAAGTTGTTGAATTACTCTTGCATCAAGCAAACGAGAATATTGAACAGGCCTCCCATTTGAAGCAAGCACGTCACCAAGTGACAGAAGTGTCGGAAATCATCCAACGGTCTTTTGAACCGGGTGATAAAAGCGGATACAGGTTAATGCATCTAGCTAATTTCCGGACTAAGGTTCGCAAGGTTAGGAGGAATTTCAAGAAAGTCTCATACATAGCATGTCAAGAACCACCACAGCTTTCCAGACTGGGGGCTCTTTTAAACCAACCCTCGGAATCAACAAAAAGGATTCGGGGAGTTGAGTGAGAACAGCAGGAACATCCCCAGTCCACTGGACTGGGGACTTTTTCAAATCATCAATCCCCTCCTCAGAGAAAGTCGGTCTTTTCTCGATTGGGGAAGAAACCTCAGGAGGAACGAAGATCCAAATTATCAGGAGATTCCCTCCAAATTATAGTTCATCAATAAGTTCTTGAGGGATCGAATCAACAAAAGGCAATGTCCCATCAAAGACATGGAAGAAGGCAATATCATAAAAATGCTGATAGAAGGGATGCGATGAGTTATGCATCAATCAATGTCATCAATTCTGTTGTTGCTGATCCACCAGATGAGGCTCACTCAGGGGACTCAGATGAAGAGGTTCATGCTCAAGAAGATGTATGCACCAACACAAATGAAGAAGGTGTGCATACACGAAGTCAAAGGATTACTCAGAACCTAGGTAATCCTTCGAGTAACCCACTCCCCCCTCTCCAAAAAGGATCCAACAAATGGAAGGGAAAGAACCAGTTTACATATCCTTCCTCTGGAGAAGGTCAATCACTCTCACTAGAGCATAGTTTTGCACAACATGAGGAAGAAATGAAGGAATTAAGAAGGTTGAATGTAGAACTACTTCAGAGTAGTCTTCTTCTTATGAATTCTGGAGTGAGTCAGCCAAAGGAATTTGTTGCAGCTACTGAGATGGATCAGGAATATCCTCCTCTATCAGTACACCCTCACAGGTCTAATCCTATAGGTCAAGTGCAACAACAGTTGGTAGTACTAACATTAGTTGCAGCACCAATCAATACATCTATCCAAGCTCCAGTGATTTCACCTACCCAAGTCCAAGTTCAACCGTATGTTTCTCAAAATTTAATAAATACTATTGAGTCATTAAAAGCTCGGTTAGAAACTATGGAAGGGAATCGTGCGCAAGTTCAACCAGAAACAAAGTTTACCCTGAATGGGTAGATTCAATTTCACCTCCATCATGTTTTGGGAACCCTTTATTCCCTATTTTCAATGGATCAGGTGATCCTGAATAGCATTTGATGCATTACGTGTCTTGTTGCGATCCTATGATGGGAACTCCGGAGCAGCAAGAAGCAGTGAAACTCAGATGCTTCATGCAAACCTTGCAAGGACCAGCTTTTGTTTGGTATACAAGCTTGCAATCCCGATCAATTAACGGATGTGAGGCGCTTCACCAAAAATTCCTCCTTCAGTTCAACTCAACTTTTCTAAAGACAACAGTTTTCGATCTTACAAACTGTAAGCAAAGGGAGAATGAAAGGGTTTCTGATTTCATTTCCCGATGGAAGGGATTAACATATTCCTTGAGTTTAGAACACCCTAAAAAATAATTGTTTCCAATCTGTGTGGAAAATCTGCTTGATGAATTACGCACACCGTTAATCCCTATGAAATACACTGGAGGGTTTAGATACCTTACTTCAATTTCTCAGCAGATTGAAGATTCCCTTATACAGGAAAAGGCTAAATCTCGTGTAATTCCATCATCTCCAGGAAGGAGAATGGGTAAAGCAGAAACTGCTACAGTTATGCTTAAACAAGAACCTGTACCTATTTCTACCTAAAATCCTTCATCTTCTCGAAGGGCTCCACCTTCTGAGCACCAACAACAAAGGACTTTTCGTCCAGACGATCAAAAAGATCAAAGGTGAAAACAATTTTAGGATCTGAATAGAAAAACATACTCGTTCTGAAATGAAAAAGTTCTTGGTTATTTCATTTCGGCTCTGGAAAACAATTTGGTTCAATTGACAATGCCCAAGAGGCCAAACAAGAAAGGAGATGAAGACCGTCCCAATTATTTCCCTTTTCATCAAATGTTGGGGCATCCCATCCAGGAGTGTTTTTTCTTCAAAGACCTCCTGAAAAAGATGGTCGACTCGGGACAAGTCACATTGAAAGGCTCCTCAGCCCAGGTAGCATGTGTCACTGCTATAGTTCTATAGGAGGAAGGTGAATGGCAAGAAGTCAAAAGCAAAAATGCACAGAAGTATGATGATTGGATTGTCAAAAAGAAAATCAATCGAACTCATGCTATTTTGCAAACACAATTAAAGAAACCAATTGTGTCTTCTGCCATGAATGTTACGGCAAAACCCTCTTCGTCAGAGGGAAAGTCCTCAAAGAAATTACATGATTCAAAGAAAGAAAAAGAATCAGAAGAAGATGAGTATGTTTCAAAGCCTAAGTTGTCTTTGACTTTGGTGGACTTCATTCCATCTACTTCAATGCCACTGGCACCGCCCCACCAAACGGAACAGCCTAAACAGGCTAATCAGGTAGAGTCTTCATCAGATGAAGAGTTAATCTTTGGTTCTGTTAATATGATTCAATTAACAGATCCATATTCCAGTCGCAGTATCGATTTCAATGAGCCTGAATTCCCTGTTTCAAACAGAGGAATCAGAGGAAGTTCCAGGGGCTCAGGATACAGGGGAATACGTGGATCTTTCAGAAGCCACTATTCCAATTCTACCCCTGCTAGAACTGTGTACGTAGAAAAAACTCGTGGTAGAGCCCTTCAGCAAGCTCAGAAAGAACAAGTAAGTTCTTATGCCAATAGAAAATTCAGTCCTGGCACAGTTATTTTGGAAGACCGGTTCAAGGTTCCATCTTCTTCCTCTCAGCAAGTAAATGGATCTAATCAGTCTAATCTTCCAAAACCATGAATATTTCCAACTCCTTTCCCAATACAAGATGCATCAACTTCCAAAGCATATGCTTCCAAGGTACCTGCTAAACCATATATTCCTATTGGGAAACACAGACCTCTGGATCAAAAGTATGATATATTGAAACACTTGGCCCATGTACCAGCCAAGTTATCAATTCTGGATGCTCTGAATCTGTCAAAAGATCTTCGGGAAGCACTAATCGAGGCTTTGTCAAATCCTCAGGAGTTTGAAACTGAAATTGCTGCAGCTGAAGTCTATCACATAGAGAATAATCCTGCAGAATTCCATGCAATAATATCTTTTGCTGATGAAGATGAAGATGATGTTGTGCATGGACATATTAGACCATTGTACTTGTCTGGAAAGGTCAATGGCATGGATGTTTGAAGGGCTTTCATTGAAAAGGGTTCAGGAGTCAACCTCATGCCCATTCGTACACTTCATCTATTGGACCTCACAGAATCTGATTTATCTCCTTCCACCATGATGCTATAGGGATATGATAAAAATGAACAAGAACCCCTGGGTGAAGTTATACTCAGAACTCAGTTTGGAGATCTTGTATCCAATTCAGATTTCATGGTTGTTAATCAAGACTCAGCCTTCAACATCTTTCTTGGAAGACCCTGGCTACATCAACATGCGGCTATCCCTTCATCATACCATCAATGTCTCAAATATTGTTTCGATGGTCAAGTTGGGACATTGTATGGTGATAAGGCCCCGTTCAAGAGATGTGAGTCACAATACATTGAGGTGGAATTCTATCACATGAAGCAAAGGGAGAAATCCATAACAAAAGAGATTACCAAAGTTAATGCTCCATATGTTTTGGAAAAAATTCCAGTAAATCCATTTACACATGTGAGTACAGATTATGTGTTGCCTATCAGTCAAATTGACAAGATAGACCCAAATAGAAATACTCTTATGGAAAGATCCATAATGTCAATTATGCCAATCGAGCCAAACAACATGGGAGAAATTGGTAATCTACCAAGCAGTGATGAAAGCACAAATGGTGACATCTTCATTTCATCTGCTGAAATCCAACAAGTCTATGCTTCTCCAATTAGGCCAGAAGAAGTTATAGCAACATCGGAGGTGAACAATGATGTCGATTCTCAATCCATCATCTCCTCTTTATTACCCAAATAAGACCATTAATCATCAATCGGGTCAGAAATGGAAGCTTCTTCTTCACGATATGCAAATTTTGACATCTCTTCGGATCATGATAATTCTACTTTTTCATCTACTATGCAAGTAGCTACGGAAGAAAGAACACATGATGAAGAAGAAGAGGAAGATCTCAGAGATGCTCCTCCATCATTTGAAGAGGGTATCTCTACCACTGTGGATGAACTCAGAGAAATAAATCTGGGTACAAAAGGAGATCCACGCCCCAATTTAATCAGTGCGACCATGACTCTTGAAGAGCAAGAGGTGTATATTTCTTTTCTAAAGAAAAATAGAGATATATTTTCCTGGAACTATACAGAAATACCCGGGCTTGATTCTGATGTTGCTACTCATCATTTTGGTTTACCTGAAGAACATCAAGGATTAAAGCAAGCCGTGAGAAGAACACACCCAACTTATGCTTCCAAAATTGAAGTTGAAGTGTATAATCTTATCAAAGCTAACTTCATCAGAGAAGTTCAATATCCCAAATTGTTGGCTAATATTGTCCCTGTAAAGAAAAAGAACGGACAAATTAGAGTTTTCATCAATTTTAGAGATCTTAATCAGCATTGTCCTAAGGATGATTTCCCAGTTCCGATTATCGAACTTCTAATTGATGCAACAGCTGGTTATGAAGCACTTTCCATCATGGATGGATATTCCGGATATAATCAGATTTGAATAGCCCCAGAAGATGAGGAATCTACAGCCTTCAGAGCCCCTCAGGGTGTGTTTTTCTACCGGGTAATGCCCTTTGGCTTAAAGAATGCAGGTGCAACTTATCAGTGTGCCATGCATCGTATCTTCAAACCCTTCTTAGGGAAGTTTGTTGAATGATATGTAGACGATTTTGTAGTTAAATCCAAACAATTTTCTAATCACATGGCTGATTTTGAAGTCATATTCTGCAAGCTTCGACAACATAATTTGAAGATGAACCCCTTAAAATGTGCTTTTGGGGTAACCTCAGGAAAATTTCTCGGCTTTGTTATATGCCATTGTGGTATTGAAGTCGATCTTGAGAAGACCAAGTCAATCCTTGGTATGTCACCTCCTCAAAATTTGAAATAATTAAGAGGAATTCAATGAAACTTAGCCTATATTCGGCATTTCATCGCCAATTTCGCAGGAAAAAGTTTACCCTTCACCAAATTGATGAAGAAGGGAGTCACTTATCAGTGGACTAAAGAATGTCAAGAAGAATTCGATATTCTCAAGAAATACCTCTTGAGTCCACCTGTACGCATGCCACTTGTTGAAGGAAGACCACTTATCCTCTATGTGACAACTCTAGAGAGATCATTGGGTGTCTTCCTTGCTCAAAAGAATGATGTTGGGAATGAAAACAGCCTCTACTATCTCAGTCGAACCATGCTTGAAGCAGAAACCTGGTATTCAAGTATTCAGAAGTGCTTCCTGGCATTAATCATTGCAGTTCAAAAGTTGAGACACTATCTGCAACATCACAAGGTCCAATTGGTATCTCGCAATAACCCGCTCAAATTTATACTAAGTCGTCCAATGCTTACAGGACTTCTGGCAAGGTGGGCAGTTATTTTGCAGCAATTCGACATTCAGTATGTGTCTCAAAAGGCGATAAAGGGCCAAGATCTGGCTGATTTCTTAGCTGAACACCCTTCAGTGGAAGACACGTCTTCAGATATTTAACTCCCTGATGAGGAAGTATTCTCTATTCAAGAAAGTCCTCAGTCATGGGAAATGTATTTTGATAGTGCTTCTAGAAGTCTAACAGGGAGGGAAATGGAAAATCCTAAATTCAACAATGTTGTCTTAGGAACTGTTCTCATTTCTCTAGAAAAGGTAGTGTTTCCTTATTCCTTCTTATTGTGGGAAGGTGGTACCAATAATGAAGCAGAATACCAAGCTCTCATCGTAGGTTTGGAATTAGCACATCAAGCACAAGTGAATCACTTAAAGGTGAAAGGTGATTCAGACCTGGTAATAAAACAAGTCAATGGGGATTATGCCATCGAAAAAGAAGAACTAATCCCTTTGTATGATTACGTCAGAGAATTAATGGCGGAATTCCCTTTGGAACCGACATTTTTTTATGTCCCAAGATCACAAAATGCTCAAGCTGATGCATTGGCTAATATAGCCACAGCTCTGGCAGATCCAAATCGGGACGAGACAACTATAAGTATTGCCCACCGTCATGCAATTTCACCTTATGTTCGAATCAGAATAGAGGAAATTAATGAAATTTTTCCCATTCCTGAACCGTATGGTCATACTACAGGATGGATGTCATCTATCAGGGAATACCATCAAAATGGAACACTTCCACATGATAGAGCTGAAAAAGAACAAATTCGGCGACGTGTGGTTAATTTTACTCTTTATGATAGCTCAGATCACCTAGAGAAAATTCTCTACAAATTTGGTTTTGATGGAGTTCTCTTCAGATGCATTGATGGTGAAGAGACAATGGTTTTCATGAAAGATGTGCATGTAGGAGTCTGTGGTGCCCACCAATCTGGACATAGACTGTCTGATCAGATTCAAAGTCTTGTATACTTTTGGCCTTCAATGATACGAGATTGTGTCGATTTCAAAAAGAAGTGTCATTCATGCCAATTACATGCCAACTTCATTCATCAACCTCCAGATTTTCTTCATGCAGCTAAATACTCATGGCCATTTTCCACATGGGGAATGGATGTGGTGGGACCTTACCCTTCTGCTATGGCCAAGTAGTTTAAGTACATTCTTACTGCTACTGACTTCTTTTCCAAATGTTCAGAGGCAATACCTCTCAAGGAATTCAGTTCTAAATGAGTTGTTAGCTTCATAAAGTCTAACATCATTACCAGATTTGGTGTCCCTCATACCATATTGACAGAAAATGGCACCAATTTCTGTTCATCCGAGATGAAGAAGTTGTATCAAGAATACAACATCAAATCCAACCATTCATCTCGGTATCATGCAGCGGCCAACGGCTAGATAGAAGCCTTTAACAAGACTCTCTCAAATATACTGCAAAAGATGGTAGATAAAGATAAGAGGTCATGGCCTGATAAACTCTTTCATGCTTTATGGGATTATCGGACTACCACCCGTACTGCAACTCAGTCAACTCCATATTCATTGGTATATGGAACGGAAGCCGTCTTGCCCATTGAAGTTCAACTACCCTCACTCAGAGTTTCCATTTTTGATCAATCATCTACAGATGAACAATCTCAAAAGCGATTTAATGAATTGGAACGGTTAGATGAGAAAATATTGTGCACTATGCACCACTTGGAAGTCTATTAGAATCGAATAGCACGAGCTTTTAACAAAAAAGTTCATCTTCGTTCATTCACTCAGGGAGAATTGGTATTAGTTCTTAGAACTCCAATGATACGAGGAAAGAAACCTCCAAATCTTGAGCCAAAATGGGAAGGACCTTATTCAATACATAGGGTCTACTCTAATGGAGATTATTCATTAATCTCAATGGATGGAGAACTCATCACTACTCCAACCAATGCCAGATTTTTGAAGAAGTATTTTGTATAAACTGCAAAGTACCTTTCTCGTCCTTGTTATATGACATTAAACTATATAGAAACGGTCCATACATATGACCTTAAACTATTTGTACTTTCGTCCCACACGACGTTAAACTGTGAAAAAGTTCCCTAAATGGTCCAGTATGACCATAAACTGCAACTAGGTCCTGTATGACCTTAAACTGCATCATCAACGGTCCATGCATATGACCCCAAACAATTTGTAAGTCCCTTACATCCAGAAAGACGTTAAATTGTGACGTCCTAACTACATAACTCTAAACTGTATAAAAGTCCCTTACGTCCGGAAAGACGTTAAACTACATAATCATCAAAGGTCCTGTATGACCTTAAACTATTCGCACTTTCATCCAAAATGATGTTAAACTATGGGAAAAAAATCCCCAATGCACCCAACATGATGTTAAAATGGTGTACTCTTTTGTCCTCCCTACATGACATTAAACTGCATAGTCCCCCTTTCGTCCAACATGACGTTAAACTCTATTGTCCCCATAGTCCTAACTACATGATGCTAAACTATAAATAAAGTCCGTGATACATCTTACATGACATTAAACTGTATTTTTTCCCTGCTACATGACACTAAACTGTGCAGCACCAATAGTCCTAACTGCAAGACTTTAAACAGCATAGTCCCTTTATATGTCCTACATGACATTAAACTATGCATCGTTAAGGTTGTTTTTACCTCTTGTTTCTCACACCAAGTATGACTCACGTGATCTTAGAGCAAACATCCACCATAACACTTTCTCTGGGCCACTAACCATGTGTAAGTCCTAACATCATTTTTTAGGTCATTGTCCCCAAGAAAAACATGATCATTAATTCATTATTTAATTGAAGTACACGGACTTTGATCCTTGCCTTCTAGGCTGGGTATGTAGGAAACATCCCAAGGTTCAAGCCCAAAACCAATCTCTTCACGTCGGTTCATCTCCATCTCATACGATGTTAATTTGTGAAACCGCCCTTAGAATCAATATCTTTACATTAGTTCACTTTCGTCCTTGTTATACGACGTTAAACTATACAACACTTTTGCCCAGTATGGCAATAAACTACAAATTTCTTTGATACCCTCACTTGAGAGGGAACCATTATTTTCACTGATTTTTCAATCATGTTTCATTTCAAAGACTACGTGCATACATGGCAATGCCCGAACCTTTTATCTTGGGTTAAACCATCATTGCACTAAAGTCCCCTTTCACCCTTCACATGTACAAACCAAATTTGAACATAGGGTATTTCTAGAACTATGTGGGCTTGATTCCCATCCTTATGGGATACGTAGGAACGTTTTAGTGTCCCTCGAATCCAGCCCCAAGTCTTTGGGCCTAACCCCAAATTCCATTTTCAGTCCCTTGGCTGAAAATTCCCCATGAAAACACAAACTGGGTATTTCTTATAATGGTCTAAGCTCTATGACCCTAAATTTAGATCTCTAATCCTTTTTTCCCACACGACGTTAAATTGTAGTTTAAGAACTACGTATGGCTTGATTCTTATCCTTATGGGATACGAAGTGAAGTCCAACATTTCAATTCAGGACCCAGCCACAACATGATTATGGTTAGCATTGATCTATGTATCTCTGTATACATTGAACAATACCCATCTTTATGTGTCATAATCCTAACCTTAAATATTTTCAGATCCTCATAACCCTTTTCATGACTTCTAGTCACAAAAATGTCAAACTTCTGAGAGTTCTTTTGTCTGACTATGCAGCACGTGCCCATAGGCGTCCTTGCATAAACAGTCTACATAACAGACTTGTTAGCCAAAAGATACTATTATTTGACTATGCAGCCAATGCCCTTAGGGGGCCCTGCATAATTTAACCTCCTAACGGGTATTTCGGGTAGTGGTAACTTCATTCATGGGAAGAATGCCTCTTTTGTCCTTATTTTTCTTAAACAATAGTATGTAGGGATCCGCAAAAATAGTCATCCTTAACATATTTGTCCCATATCCTTTTTCATGATCTGAAAGTATTCAAGTCTATGGTTTATATTATCCTTCCCTACGTTTGGGTCAGACCTTCGTAGGAGTGATACTCATCCAGTTCTTCGATAATCTTGTTTGGAAATATCTTCTCCATATTCAAGTACCTCTTTCCATATAGCAAACTCTATACTTTGGAAGATTTGAATCTCCATAAACTTTCACTGGCTTTTAGCACTAGGAAAGTAAATTTCTGAGAGTTCTTTTTCCTGACTATGCAGCATGTGCCCATAGGTGTCCTTGCATAAACAGTCTACATAACAGACTTGTTAGCCAAGATATACTATTTTATTTAACTATGCAGCCAATGCCCTTAGGTGGCCCTGCATAATTCAACCCCCTAACGGGTTTGTTAAATAAAGGTAACTTCATTCTTGGAAACTAATTCTTCTAATTCCTTTTAGCTCTTTTTCATATCATTCCTCAGATTCAAATATTCTTAAGTCATATCTTACATATTTTCCCTCATACTTGGGTATGGTAATATGTTTTCAAATGAATTTTCAAGGAATTGAGTCAATTCTAATCCATTTTGGTCAAAGCTATTTCGACCTTAAACATTAGCCTTTTTTTATGTCCGGCGTGCATGACTTTAAACTGCCCACAAAAGACAAGGGAACTATGAATAAAAGTCACGTTCCTAGCTCACTAAACATACATTTTGTATGATTTAGGTAACATTGAGCAATTAAATGGTTCGAAATTTGTAGGGTTATTTACATTAATCCTAGTAAAAATCAAACTATGCTTACTAGGCCCATTGGCTTAGGTAAAATCTAAATCATGTAGCAAAAGAGAATGCAGGTACAAATGATTGAAGATGAAAGTGTTTTTCATTGATACATAAGAGATAGAAGGACATCCACGGACTGGAGTCTCTTCTCTTTTTCAAGAATTACAAGAGGCTTTCAACATAACTCTTCATTTGATTTACAGCATCCCGAGATTCATCATCAAACACCTGTAATTCATTCATTCAACAGGATACAATAAGAGATGCAGTGATACCAGCTCTTCTTGGAACAATTGTAAAAGGATGTTCTTGAGTGCGGTTTTAGAAAATTTTCTACTGATCAAACAGTGACTCTATTTCTATCCATGAGACCTGGAAGATGGATACATGGATTTGAGAATGGAGCATTGGAAGTAAAGAGCCATTTGGAGATAGTAATCTTTTTAGATATTGCTTTAATGCCATGTTTGTTATATCTCCACCAATCGGCAGTAAAAAAAAATTTCAGCCCATGGGTTTTCCATTTTCATATCTGCAAGGAAATGACATGGAGGAAGAATTTGAAAGTTCACACCATTTTTGTTTCTCTTAATGAACAGCATAACTGAAATAGATGAATAGCAGTGCAGCTGCATTTCAAGCGTATAGTTCTTTGCATCTGAAACATTGACTCCTTGCAAATGACCATGACCATATAGAGGCAGATAGATGCTCTGTGGGAAATTAAGACGTTATTTATTCAAGTATTTAGCCAAATCTGGGAGAGTGTTGTCACAGATATCATAGTAATCATGTCCAATGATGTTCATCATGTCATCAATCTTCTTGCTATCCAGTTCATCAGCCGTTCCAATTCCCTTGGGAGCCATTGAATATGCACAAAAGTTGAATAAACTAAATGGGTTTATTTTTCATAAAATTTGTGAAATAATTTGAGAAAATGGAAAAGGAATTAAGGCACGCAAGTCTAAACTTGGCATGAAAGTGTCCATGTGTCACGCTAGTGTTTGACGCGCATGTATAAACCGCGCAAGTACAAATACCTATACAGCAGCGTGACAGTAAAAAAACATCGGAAAATAGAGAAATCTGCGCGGCTAAAGTGACCTGCGTGGTGAGAGCTCGAAGGTTTGAAATATGGAAATCCAGATGCTTTGTATGGAAGTGAGGCCCTCTATTTATAGATTCAGACAGAACTTTGTGCACTGTACCCCTGCGTGCTAGGCCCTGCGTGATGCGCACTTGCGCGCCGCCCTCTGCGCCATCAAGACTTGCGCACCACCTTTCCTTTGGATGTCTTCTTTTTCCTCAGAGTCACATCCTCGTTTCTTTCAGATCCAACACTGAGGGGGGACATTTTTTGATGCTCCTTTTTCATCATAGAGTCTAAAGGAATGTAATGGGAAATGACTTAGCACAAATTGATCCATCCTTTGAAGAAAATATCAAAAATCAATAAAGGCATGAACAAGGGATCAAAAGCACATGTGTCGCGCAAGTTCTATCACTGTCGCGCAAGTCTACTTGCGCGCCGTCTAGTGGTCGTTCAAGTGACTTGGGAGACCTAAGTAATAACCACCCGGGGTCTTATCCTGCCTATAAATAGACCTTGTGGGCCCCCCATTTGAAGAAAGGATTTTTTCCAGAAACTCAGATTTGAGCTCCCGGCACCCTAGTCTCTTCTCAAAGCTTCCGAAGCACTTCTAAGGTAATTTATTACCTAGAACAGAAGATCTAAAGAGGGAGAGGAAGGCCTGAGTGTTGAAACTCATCAACACTTGCGCGCCTGAGTGGCCAGCCCTTATGGGAAAAGGCCACACTTGCGCGACGCCAAGCTCCTTCAATAGAACTTGCGCTCCCCTCTTCTGGAAGAACCTCAAGAGGATTCTAAAGGCTTTAATCAAGATTCGCTCAAGTATTACCCTTCTGGTTAACCGTCGTGCTAGTACAGAATGTGTCGCGTAGGCATACCTGCACGACCAGGACTTGCGCGCCCACGCAGTACCTGCACGCCTGCCAGGACTTGCGCGCCCCTGCCTTTTTGGGTGTCTTTCTTTCCCATTTCACCCCTATTAAGCCATTCCACCTTTCCTATTCAAGATTTAGTCTTCAAGACACTCTTAAAATCCATTTATGTCATGATTTATTGATTTAACATCCTTATCTGAAAGGAATTCTGTGGAATATCTCTCAAAACCTAGTGATTTACACATCTTTATGTCACTAAAGATTGAGATTTCATTCATTCAACCTCATCCTTTAAGATGAGATAATCCTTAACCTGGGTCTCCATTTCTGGAATAATCCCAAGTCATAAGTCCTCTAATTTGGGCATCCTATTTGGATTAATCCCCAGATCCACTAACCTGGGTTTCTTTTCCAGGAATAAGCCCCAGTCTCAAATATGGGCATCCTCCTTAAGAGTAAGCCCCAACCATAATTCTCTTAACCTGGTCTTCCTTTTCAGGAGTAAGCCCCAGTCTCAAATATGGGCCTCCTTTTCCAAAGTAAGTCCCAGTCATAATTCTTAACTTGGGCATCCTCCTTAGGAGTAAGCCCCAATTCTTAAAGTTCCCAAATCTGGGCATCCTCCTTAGGAGTAAGCCCTAGTCCCCTAATTTGGGCATCCTCCTCAAGAGTAAGCCCCAAACCTTAATTCCTTTAACTTGGGCCTCCTTTTCAGGAATAAGCCCCACTCACAATCCTTGAACTGGCCCTCCTTTTCAGGAGTAAGCCCCAATCTTAATTTCTCTTAACCAGGCCTAATTTACCTTTGATCTGGGATTCCTTTTCAGGAGTAAAACCCAATCATAAGTCTTCTCCTAATTTGGGCCTCATTTTCAGGATTAATCCCCAAGTTAGAGTATTCAAAATCTCCATGAAGCACATATAACTTTATGGACCCCGTTCCTGGATTTATTTCTCTAAAGTAAATCCTAACCTTCATTTATCTGGGAAGTCATACATACATAAGCCCCACATTATTTCTTATGATTGCATCTTTCATGGCACAATTGCCTAATTTTTACCAATACCTCTTGTTTCTAACACCGAGCATGACTCACGTGAGCTTAGAGTGTAAAAGTAATTATGACATCCTTCTTTGAGCCATCAATCATAAACATCATACTCCCTTACTCGAACTACGTGGGTTCTGGTTCCTTTTCTAAACAAAGGATACGTAGGTAGCCCGTCTACAGGTTCCATCCCAACTCTAAAATAATCCATGTCCTTCTGAATGACAATAAACCTCAAGTACCCCCACTGAGTGGCTTTAAAACCAGCATGGTCATCATAATGACCAAGATACTTCTATATAAATGTGTAGAAGGGTACCATTGACCATGAATCTCTAATAAATAGAGATGATTCTCTGTTAATGAAGAACCTCAAATACATATAAATGATTCTATAAATTTCCTACATATTTAATCATTGATTGTCAGATCTGAAGGAAATCTTATTTTATACATGGTAATGTAATAAGGATTCATGAACATAACTTAGATCTATAAAGAGAGTCCCGGAGTAGACAATAATTCCCCTCAAAAAGGTGTGATGAGTCCAACCTCCCATCCTCTCGACCAATGCAAATTCCTAAGCCTCATCAGTCCACAAACTAATGAGCACCTACCTTTGGAAAGTAGGTCTGAAAGGATGTGGAATCATTGGATGTTTCCGGTTCTACGAACAAACCCGTTAGAAACCGATCGGAATGTTTGAACCTCCCATCAAGGCGGTCATCCCTGGATTCCCAGGTAAACAGCCTACTACAACAATAGATGTTGTTCCAGAAATAGTTAATGAGGATTAATTCCATGAGGGGTTTTATTTCATTATGCAGACTTTGTAGGGACCACAGTAACCATCCTTATCTGTGGTTGAGCTAACGTGGGAGTCCCAACAGTGACATCCACCCACGTTCTTAGGGGATGATGGTCCACATGCTAGTCATATATGTCTTTAGACTATGATATGTATTTTAATGCATCTACAAACATCTCCTTATAGGAGAGTAAATCTAACAACATCTATTCTTGGGGAGTGGAAGACTATTGGTGGTATGTTCTGAACCAAACTAATAAAATGCATTACATGGGTTTGTAGGAATACCAAACTAGATTGTATGACTAATTTGTTCCCAAGACTCTCAAAGCATAGAAGGCTTGAAATTTAATTCATCTAGAGTAGGGAACATTAACAATTGTGGAGAACTAAAAACACTTTACAGAGCTATAAATTTTTTCACAAATGTACCTTACTAATGTGTTATTGATGTAATGACACTTTGAGTAAGGTCTCTAACATACCATCTATTCTCAGGTGAAAATTTCCTGGTTGAGGATTGGTACTCAAATGGTAAATCATGTACTAATCATAGAGTAGGACCTTATGGAATATAGGGAAGTAGAGTAGATAAGTATTGTCTCTCGAACTAGTGGTTCAAAACCTTCCAAAAGGAAGTGTAGTTTTTTGGCTTCCCATGAGATGAGTACTAGCTAGGATACTTGTGATGGATGTGAGGCATTCTTCCATTAGTGTGGAATATGGGTCCATATGATGAATCTGTGTGATAGTTACCCAATTTAGTTTTTGAGCTTATGGAAAGATGGTTCATGTGCCATGTTTCTATAGGACCATCCCTCCATCAGTGAGTGGTAAGGGGTGAAGTAAGACACCAGGTTTGGGAGTAGGTTTCACAAACTCCACATCATGAAAGGACATAGAGTACTACTCGTCGATTATTCTAAGGTGGTGGTGGTCGTGGATGAGTCATCAATACACCAGCTACACTAAGAAATTACAGTGGTCTTATTCTGGGAAGTGATGTTATAACAAAAGGACATGGTTTAGGATAGTTCTGTTCTATATAACCTACCCCCAAGGATAATTAAGCTGGATAATATATAGTGAGATGTAAAATCATAGTAGCCTCAACTCTTGTAACTTCTCTACTTGATATAGGTGAATCTCATTATTTTAAATCATTACCTATATTATAAATAATTGGGATTGATAAACTATTTTCTGAGGGTGTTATGATTCTTGAAACTCTATTAGGGATCGTAATAGAGGATGTGTTCCATTGTAGGGAGTTCCCCATTGAGGTTGGTGGGTATCATTTCATCTGGAATCTTTATGTACTCAAGATGACTAGGTCTAACATCCTAATCAAGATGGAATTACCAGTTTCTTATCAATACTTCATTGATATCTATCACTATAGTGTATCATTTACATAACTAGAGGGTGAATTTTATACTCCCAAGGGTGAATGGTATGTCTTGGTGAGCGGAGCTAGACCACAGTATCATGGGCTGGGTGGGATGACAACCAAGATATCTAGTTTTTATTCTAATGATCAAAGAGCACACCAATAATACATCCCTCCAATTGTTGAATATTTTAGGGATGTCTAACTAGATGAATTTTTTAGTTTACCCACTAAGATATATGTGGATTTCCCCATCAATATTGTCCATGGAGCTACACTGTAATCTATTCCTCCTTACCAGATGACTACTATGGAGTTACAGGAGATCAAGATGCAGGATGAGGATTTAGAGGGAAATGGTTTTATTCGAACCAGTACTACTCCATGGGGTTTTTTGGTCCTCTTGAGGAAAATAGTGGATTTTACCCTTAGTTTATGCATGCGATTTTATAAATTGAACCAGCTAATTATTAAGAAATGGTATCATATTCCACGAATAGAAGACATGTTTAATCATCTTTGAGGATCACATGTGTTAACAAAAATTGATTTTTTGTCCTAATGTCACATGGTACATGTTCGACTTAAAGGCATAACTCATACAGATTCCCAAAAAAAGTATAGTCTATATGTGTGTCTTTTTATGTAATTCAGTCTCATGAATATGCAATCAGTTTTCTTGGAGTTGATGAATCGAGTTTTCTATCCTTATTTGGACTCATTTGTAGTGATTTTCAAGGATGATATCTTGGTGTATTATAATGATCTACAAGATCATGTTAAACATTGTGAGATAAAATTTGATACACAAAGAGATATTTATTTATATGATAATCATACAAAGTTCCACTTTTGGATGGATAAAATTCACTTCTCCAGTCATATTACCTCAAATATAAGAGAATTAGTAGATGTAGATAAGTTGATAGTTATAGTTTCCTTGGAGAAGCCCAAGAATGACATTGACCTATGGAGTTTCTTGTAGAAAGTTTGATATTATATGTGTTTCATATAAGAATTTTCATGATTAGTAGTGTTGTTGACGGGATTGACCAAGAAGATTGTGATGTTTGTTTTTTCAAATACATGCAAAAGGCTTTTCATTAGATGAAAGGGAGATTAACTTCAGACCTAGTTTTGATTCAACAAGAGCAAGACATTAGATAATCTTTGTAATGTGACACATCTTGTATTGGGATTGGAGATGTTTTGACATAGGGGGATAGAGATGTGGCTTATGGGTCTCATCAGTTGAGGCCACATGATTAGAAATACCCAGCACACAATCTCAAGTTAGATGAACTTGTTCATTCCTTATGCTATTGGATAAATTATTTACTGGAATAATTTTTTTGGTGTACATAGACCACAAAATCCTTATGTATATATTTACACAGCATGACCATAATTTGAGGTAGAAAAGGTGGGTTGATTACTTATAGTCTTTTGAATTTGATCTTGCCTACATGCCTGGAAATGGAAATTTAGTGGCAGATGTGTGGAGTAAGAGGAATCATATACATGAAGTTTAGGAATCCAATAGTGATTAGATGTTTATGGATTTATTATCCACGATGCACTTAGTGGTGTAAGATAGACAAGGATATACTTTTCTTTCATCCTTAGTTGTAAACTCAACCACGCTAAATAGAGTAAGGAAAAGGTAGTTGTGGGATTTAGTGGGACTATTCTTACGAGAGAGTGTGGAAGATGAGTACACACAACATAGTTGAGTTGTAAGTAATAATGATATCTTACGTATCCATGAATACATATGGTATTCAGGGGACATACACAAGGAGCTGATGTTGGAGTTTTGTGTCATAGTTGGGGAACCACATCTCAGTGTCACCAATATGTACCGTGACTTGATCCTATAGTACTAGTGGCTGGTTATGAAAATTGAGGTTGATGGTTTAGATATAAGTTGTTCCACCTATCAGTAGGTGAATGTAGAACATTACTGACCATATGGACATTTAAAATAGTTACTTATTCTCATATGGAAATGGTATGATGTATTTGTGGATTTTACGAACTGTTTTCCAAGGTCTCCTCAAGGTAGATATTATTATTGGGTTATTGTGGATATGAAAACGAATTTTTCTCATTTTAATCCAATAAATGAGTCTTTTGTGTTGAAGAGATTGAGAGGTTTTATAGGAATGAGATAGTATGACTTCAAGGGGTCCCACGTATAGTGGTTTCCGATTGGATAACATGGTTTACATCATGTTTCTAGTAGATTTTGCAATGGTCACTGGGTACATACGTGATTTTGAGCACAAAATACCACCATGATACTAATTTCTAGTAAGAGAATATGATACAAGGATGTGAGGACATGCTACGAGCATACGTTTTTAATTTTGGGTGCTCCATGGAGAGGCATAGACCCTTTATTGAGTTCACTTACAATAATAGATATTATGTGACTATACATATGGAACTTTAAGAGTCTTTTTACGATATTCCATATAGATCAACCATGTGCTGGTTAGAGGTATATGAGGCAACATTAATAGGAAAACATCTCAAGTGGGATAATTTTGAGCAGTTCTAATTGATTCAAAAGAGGATTGCTACTACAGAGTCTCGATAGAAATCACATGCCAATCACCGAAGATGAACTCTATAGTTCACGGTCATGGATCTGGTATTTTTTCATGATTCACTGAGGCTAGGATATTGATAGATCAAGTAAAAGGGTATATTTCACCTTAATATGTTGGTTAATTCAAGGTTCAAGATAGATTCAGGCCGGTATCCAATCAGTTTTAATTATGTAATTGGTACCAATCCATGAATGAAGTCTTCAATTTATCTCAGCTACACCATTATCGTTCAGACCCATCTCATGGGTTTCATCTGGATGAGTTTCAGTTATAGGTAGACGAATCCTTTGAGAAGTATCTTATTCATATCGTTGACAATATCATAAAAGTTTTTTATGTCAAGTTAGTTCCTCTAGTATGGGTGCTATAGAAACTTTGATATTTACTTGATGATACTTCAAGGCGAGAGGCCGATGTATGTTCTCTATGGAAATATTTGTTCTTAGATGAATCTTTACCACCATTGAGATGAAATTTCAATAAAAAATTACTTTAATGGTGGAACATTGTATGAACCTAGGTTTTAGTACAAGGTAAGGATCCTTTTTTTGTGTAACTTCATTTTTACAACCCTAGGTGAGAGCCCAATTTGATCATGGGTGTATTGGGGGTGTTTGTGGATTGTTCGGAGACCAGATCCCACCGTTTTTGATGAAAATGGCATGCCATCCTGTTAGGAGAAACTCTATGAGGAAAATAGCATGGTAACTTATTACCATGTGTGGTGGAAAAAGGAGTCCTAAAAGCCAAAAAAAATTAGACAAACCATGTGATTTGGGGAGAACTCCCTTGTGTTCATGTCTGCAGTTTTTGAAAGTGGAATGAGACGGGATATGCGCATAATTAGCCAAATTGTATGCACGAACCATGTGAATTTCCCAATTCAGATAGTAAGAGGAGGAATATTGGTTCATGGTTTAGCCTACCATGTGGCCAAATAATGATACCTATTAACTTAAGAAAAATTACCAAATTTCCACTAATTAATACATTAAATTTAATCTAATTTCTATACTCCTCCTTAGCTGGTAGCAATACATTGAGTGATCCTACTTAATTTTAAAAGATAAATTCTAATATGATTCCTTTATATCATATCATAATTGAGTTTTTTCAGTCTCGTTGGATCCACATTGGTGAGTTCTTAATTCAATTTATTCCATTCCTCATTTTTCTTGGTATTAGTTGTGATATTTGGGTACAAACTAATATGCCCTAATTATGGGTTCTTTATCCACTCTTTTTTATTTTCTAATATGAGTTGAATAAGGAGATGATACACTATGATCACTCTACTACTGAGATACAATAGGTGGTCTATACCTTCCCCGTGAGGTTTGTTTCTTAATTGATATAGGATACATTATATCATCTACCAGAATATCTTGTGCATCAAATAAATTGAACTAGTTAATTGAATTAGATGATATGGGACATGATTTTGATGCCCTTTAGTTTCTTTGAGATCATTTGAATTTTTTCCCAACATAGCCCACCCCCTGGAGTGGTCTATTTTCCAATTCCTTTTATTTAACCAACCAAGGGGTGTGTTTTAGAGAGTTCATAGTAAACAGAATCCAAATTATAATTAAATGGATTTTCATTTGTTGAATGGGATCTTTTTTCCCTCCCTTTCCATGTTTTCATATTTTATGCTTTGTTGAATTAAATAAATGGGTTTAATATAAATTTATAAATT
Source organism: Viscum album (assembly GCA_963277665.1). Classification (NCBI taxonomy): domain Eukaryota; kingdom Viridiplantae; phylum Streptophyta; class Magnoliopsida; order Santalales; family Viscaceae; genus Viscum; species Viscum album. The sequence continues at coordinate 727,922,171 of OY728166.1, forward strand.
AGTGGGAAAATAATTGGTTTTTTCTGAAATTTAATTGGTTGAATGAGTAGGTATACTCATTGTCTGAATAGAATGTGAATTTTTGGATGGAATGAGATAAGAGATGAAATGGTAGCGGGTTCCTGAATTGGTATACCAAGTGTTTTTATTCCATCTAGATGCCATGGTAGCTTCACTTGTGGATCTTTTGTCATGGTAGAAGATTAATTAGAAATATATTCTCATTGGTTATTGATTCTATGGGATGTGAAGGTAATTTATACCCCATGGATTAGGTTGATGGACTCACATTGGACATGCTATGTTGAGATGATCCATGGACTCCACTAGTGTTGTTACCTTGTTTCCATCGACATGCTCGTTGGAATTGACGAGGATTCGTTGGTATTCTATAATTTTGATCTGAACCTGAGGAGTCTACTTTAATGGTAATATTCCATGTCTATGGTAAATGGGATATTCCTTATCATAAAGCTTTGTCATGAGTGTTCTAACACTTCTGGGTTTACGGTAAGGTCATGGTTGACATGATGTTTGTGGATGTATGGTGAGGATGTTTTGGCTATTTTGTTTACATTAAAGTTTCCTTATGATAGGCTTTTCCACTATTTTTGCAAGAATACTTGATAATATATTTAGTATTACTAGTTTCATAGTATATACACCATGGTCATTTAACAGTCATACTACTTAGTTGTTTAACTTCTCTTTCAGGTTAGCTTTTTATTTTTCATATTCATGATTTTTTTATAGAGTTTTGGGTTGTTACCTACTAGGATTCTGTCCCACAGCAAGTCTGAGAAATCATTGGGGACCCAGAGAGAATTTATGGATGCAGGTAAGGATAGGATAAATTACCCACATTTTGATTCTTGATTTTGTTCCATGCTTTGGAGATGGGGAGCATGGGACTAAGATGAGGCTCCTGATACTATACATAGGTATCACCATTTGGTCATTTTTGTATTTTGAAAAATATATTATATTTTAATTCCATGTATTGTTGTTTTGGATGTTTTTCAGAAACATTACATGTATCATATTCTTTTATATATGATTTTCCTTATAAAAATTTATATATAAACACATATCTTTGTTATTCATCTATTGGTTGATTTTTTATATTTTATTTCTCCTTTTACAATTATAGGTAGTCCACTATGTTAAAATATGGTATTGAGAGAATTGTCTCCTCGTGGAATCACCCTAGTTCTTAGATGCTATTTGGATGCCTCTAGCATTTGTGGAGACACACTTGAGGCCACGAAGACAACCTAGATTAGGGGGATGTTGAGTGGTATCCGACCCCATGACCTTACATTCTTTATTAGAGATGTCTTCTCCTTGATATAAATGTGGTGATGGGGTGTCACTTAATCCTTCCATGGATTATTCCTTGTTGTTATTCTCCTAGTCTGGGTTTCTTTGGTATATTTGAGTAATGTTTTTGAAACTCATTCTTGGTGCCATCTCAATATGGACAATAGTTGATTATATAGATTATGTCTTGATAATACATAAATATTTCCATCATAGTGCATGGAAATGTTGATCATGTTTGTCCATCTATGGATTTTTGGTGTGTTGGACACATATTAATATTCCTCTTTTGGAGGGCATCTCATATGGGGAATCCTAGGTGTGGAACCCAAGGTGTCATATATTGATAACAAAGTTATTAATTCCATAAGTGTATGAATTTCAAGTATTGTTACCTGAGGATCCATGGGTGTATTTCAAGGGGTGGGTGTTTTGGGTGAGGTCATATGTTATACGTCCTATGGAGATAAATCATAAAATATAGTGGAGAAGGATCGGGGAACTATTTTATCATATTTTGGAAAAATATTAAACACCCCATGTTGGCGAATCAAGGAGGTGTATCAATTTTTGGGACCAACATGGTTTAACATTTTTTGGTTTCAAATTCCCTATGAGGTTGCTCCATAAGTGCATACTAAGGAGGCAAGATGTCACACCTACTTTTACCAATATGGATCAAAAATCCTATGAAGTGAATCTAATGGTTTCCCTTAAGATGGAATATGTAACACATGATTTTACCAATATCATGATTTAATTACATATGAGGTGAATCCATAGGTGCATCACTAGGAGGGAATCCCTATATAGTTTTCCAATGTTATGATCGAATTCCCGATGAGGTAGATCTGAAGGTTCATCCATAAGAGGAAACACCTAGATAGTTTACCAATGTGGAACGAATGTCTTGTGAGGAAGATCCATAGGTGTTTCTTAATGAGGGAATATTTCACTCTTTTATAGTTAACAAATGTTGGGATTGGGACTCGAAGAGGTATCCAATATACCCTATTTAAAAGATAGGGTTCAAAACCCACATAGTTTCACGCCACAATTTACGGTCACCTAGAATGAATGGTCCATGTAGTTTAAAAAATGTGGTAAGGATGATAATGTTGATAAAGGATCATAAAAAAAGGAAGGTTTGGGAATTATGCAAGGAAGTTTCTCGTCGCAACATGATCACTTTTGTGGACGTTATGGGGATTGTATAGGGAATATTCTTACGGTGCTTCTAGGAGTATCAATGATGTGACTGGGGCTTACGTGTGGGATAATCCCATATTTTCTTCTATGTGATAGGTCAAGATGGATCCCATGTCCATTTTATTGCATAATATTATTTTTTAACATCCTTTGGAATGATGTGATGCATGGGAATTACTCATGGAAGATGCCATTAATTTCTTCCTCTTATCGGGTCATGACGGGACCCCATGTCCATTATATATGGTAAGATTACAGTTTAATAACGTGTGAAAGGATGTATTTTTTGGGGCTTATACATTTAGTTTCTCATCATTTAATCCTTATTCCAGTTCATGAGGGAATCCCATGTCGATTGAATGTGGTAAGATTTTAGTTCAATGACATGTGAAAGGACTTCGTGTGTATGGAGAATGCATTGATCTTCCCGTCATTTCTTACTTATGTCTTTTCATAAGGGTATCCCATGACCACTGATAGTGTAAGATTACAGTTTAATGTCTTATGATAAGGTGTGTTTTGTGGGGATTATTAATTAATATTACCATTATTTTTTCCTCACGTTAGAACATTAGGTCTTCCCATGTCTAATGCATTGGATAACATAATAGTTTAATATCTTGGGAAAGTACATGGTGTGTGAGGATTATTCAAGGATTCTACCCATAATTTCTTCCTCATGTCTTTTCATAAGGGAATTAGGACTTTATAATGGGACAAATAATATGATTTGGATCTTACACCTATAGTGGAGAACTAGGATTTTTGTTTGGTGGTCTTATTATGATCATGGAATGAGGCATCTTATACTTGATGCATAAGGATTATTGTATTTGAAACAGGAGGCATCTTATGCTCATCATATATGGTATACTATAGTTTAACAATATGTAGTTAGGACTAAGGGAATGAAGATGCCTATAAATTGATATTATGGAACTTGTCCAAGAGATGACCTTCTCGTTTGACCTAGCATGGCAGTCGAGTTATGGGGTTTTAGGAGTTTCATGAAGAACAATTGGACTCAAGTCCCTCTGGGAATTTAATATGATAATCTCAGAAGGTGATACAAGAAGGTGGCCAAGATGAGTAGCTCCACTAATGTAATTTCAGGTAGTGTCAATGAGTATCTCAAAATATCATATTCCATAGGTGTATGTTGGGTCCATATAAGAGAACAAATGAAAATTTCATCAACCCGGTCTAAAATGTTCATAAGTAGAATCTCCATTTTTCATGGGGGGGGATGACAATAGTGAAGGGACTAGGAAGAGTCCAAAATACCACAGTCAAGCACTGATCTTGAGTGGGGTCTGAGGAAAAAACTCTCGTGGTATGGAATAGTGTGTGGAAGGGTAGGGGTTTATGAAAATATGTTCTTTGTAGGGATCAGATGTCTGATGAAGGTTAAAGATTTTAATGTCTCAGTGTCTCGTGATGATTCTACATTTCTATAGCTTAGGGTTTCATGAATTTTGGGGATTCACAAAGCTCAAGGTATCATGAAGGTTTAGGAGTCAGGGAGCTCATGGTCTTGTGATGGTCTGATACTTGTGTAGATCTGGTTATCATAAAGATTGGGGATTCACGAAGCTCAAGGCCCCCCTTCCTTCGTTTGAAGTCCTGGTTCCCATAGGTAGAAAGATTTTTGAATGTTAAATGCTTCACAAAACCTCAAGTGCTTCTGATGGACATTTTCTTCTATGAAGTTCATGATACAGTGAAAAATAAATAACAACATGGGGTGGATACGCTTAATAAAATGAGATAAGTGGTTTCTTAATGGGGGATAACTTTGGAGGTCCAAATCAACATTTCTAAAAGAGAATCATATAATTATGAAATGAGAGAAGTTTTCGAAATCAAATAGGTTATGTCCCCCCAAAATTCATCCTCGGTGTGTTTATGCATATGGATGTGGGTATTTGTGATGATTTGAATATTTCTTTATGATTGATGATCTTCTTGAGTGATCGGGATCTACAAGTTAGAATTTCATTGTATAGAGATTACCATTAAGCCATTACATGATCATGAAGAAGATCCATGGACTGAGAACATTGTGCGTGGGACGTAAATGGCCAATGCTTTGTGACTGGACCACCCTAAAAGGGACTTCTTTGTCTTCATCTCCACAAACATTATGTGACTGCATCTTGACTTTCAAAAACATAACATCGGATCTATCACTCCATCTAAGATCTATGAACAAAAAAATATAATCTTGTGAAATATCAAGGCATCCTTTTCATGGTACTTAGTTCTTTTTCCATTCATATATTCTCTTTCCCAGGGAAAAAAGTACATATTTATTCCATAATAAAATTATTCTTCGGAAATATTGATTTAATTTGCAGAGAAAGATCCAAGAGGTGTATACATTCGAATTCAAGTGGGTAAAAAACAAAGGATGAAGAAGAAAACGTTGTAAATAATAAATTCCTCATATGATTGATTAGGAGTCATATGTATTTAATAGCCACTAGACCTTATATTATTATTATTGTTTCTCTCTTCATGCTTAGTTCCAATCCAACCCTAAAGAATTACATGTATTTTTAGTAAAGTGGATATTAAGATACATCTCAAATGTTTTTTATTATGGGATTATATATTATTGAGAGGATGGAATGTGTCTAATAGTATTTATTGATGATGTCTAGTAAGGAGTTATACATGAAAGTTATTCCATATCTTGCGGAGTATTATTATTGGAAAAAATTTTGTTTCATGGAATTCAAAGAATGAAACATAATTTAAAATAATTTAAACCAATTTAATGTATGTCTTTGTGTCATAGGTAACTATAAAAATTACATGTATAAAGATACAACTACATTATATTAGTGTTTAAGGTGAGTAACATCTAATGATACTGTGTTATAATCAAATTTCCCTAAACTTTCTTAAAAAGAATTTGTAATATTCAATATCTAAACATATTGATATATAATTTCATATCCCATAAGAAAATGTCACTAATGGTATATTGACGATATATTTTTTCCATTAGAAGTAAAATTTGGAAAAAATTATAACAAACCCACTCATAATAGATAAAAATTATAATTTAATGTTGAAAATCAGAGTGCATCCAACTCAACAATATTAAGGTATGAAGTTTTTGAGTTTCATCCCCTATATTTTCATGTTTATAATTGGTAATATATTATTTATAGGGGGAGATTATTTTTACCCTATATATAATTTTTCTTACTGTGTTTGTTGAGTTCTACCAGAATGAAATTCATTTACAAAATGTTGTTTATTGATTTGATTTAACACAATTGGATTGAGATGAGTTATTTATATGAAAAAATTATGGGCTGGTCGAATAAATATTATTTTAAATAATCATAGAGCTCATTTATACTTATATTTTTTTATTTCATGGTCTTATTACATCAGTTGGAAAGTGTATGAACCTATCTTCTCTTCTCTTTGGTTTTATTTTCAATTATGGGGTGATGAATGAGTGGTATTTCTAATAAATCCAAAGGGGGAATTGTTGAACCTTATGGGGGAATTATTACCTTTATAAAAAATTCCTATTAAGAATGGTGATTTTTTGTGAGTTTATTAATGTTTAGTGATTAGTGCTAGTATGTATGTGTTCTCTAATTCATTCTCTGAAAGTTTGATGAAACTAGCTAGTAAAAATATTTATGGAAAATATAGATAACTTTATCAGTCCCATACTCTATAAAAATAATTTTTATATCTACATAAATATCCTATTGGGATGAACAAAAATAATGAAATCTAGTGTGTTGATCCGATATGTGTACATAAACATTATATAGTACAAAAAAAACTTATTTCCTGGTAGAATACATGTGCTTAAGTATCATCTCATTGATCAATGTATGAATAATCTCATGATTTATATTCTTGCAGTTGAACTTCTTAAGAATAATAAATATTATTTTTAGAAGTAATGTACCAAATATATAATGTTTAATCTTGTGGATAATAAATACATGTGGTAGTCTCCACAATTAGTAATTTTTTAATGTTGTTCAGCATCACAAGGTTAACAGTTTGTTCATGCATGTGATCTAGAGTGTCTTCATATGATAGAATCAATTTTTGAAGGTATAGAATGAATGTACAAATTTATTATAATAACAATACAGCTGATTAAATCTATATGTTTTGTTGAATGGAATGGTTTCTTAAACTATGGTTGATCAAGAGAGGAAAACTCAATCTTTATCTTAGATAATTTTTATAGAGTCAACTTAGTGAAAACTCGAGACTATGTTATGATTAAGTTTGAGTGGGAATTGATAATTAAGAAAAAAATACAAAATTGTGTTGTGGTGTTTCATAAATCTCATGCACACATAGAAATATAAAATGAATTAAAAGGTTTGGTTTTTTTGAAACATACATAAAAAGAAGCATGTGATAATTTACATTATTGTTGGGATGAAATATTCCTAAATCTTAAGGAGTAATAAAAATGAGATATTTGACTCAGGTTGGAATGATTTTGAATGATATAATCTGTGTGATACATCATATGATTATAAAAATATACTTCAAGAGTGGATGGATTTTAATTTAGAATAATTTGGACATAAATTTTTTACCAACACATTTAATAATTGTTGTCAAAAAATAGTTGTATCAAAAGACATTAAAACCAGAATAAGAATAAATTTATAGAAAAATATAGAAACATTTCTAATCGTGAAAAATAGTAATATGTAAACATAAAAAATCTAGGATATCTAGGTAATATAAATTTTATTAAATAGGCTGTCAAATAGACTATAACATTCATATGAAAGTTCATTTCATTAACCATAATTAATAAGGAATTATCCTAACTCAACATTAGTTATCCACACAAAATCCATTGCTAAGGTCAATATTCTAAATTAAGGAAGCCCTCAGTCAAGTCAATTAGTCAAAATTTGTTTATATATCCCCTAGAACCATCGATCAAGATGATTGGAAAAATATTATCTTTATACCCTCAATCCCCTAATCCACTAAAACATGAAAACATCAAATACAATAGACAAATCTTATGGTATTTACTATGTATTCATTCCAAATGATGCCTTAATAAAACTCTAAATAGATTACAAGTGATGATATCTGAATAAAAAAGTGTTACAAAACATCAATAATAACTTTTTTCATACTATTAGCTTCTAATCCCTTGAGGTTATGGACCTATTTATAGATGATCTCCAATAGTCAAATTCCACATTTCATATGATTAGTTTCAACGACATTAGAAAAACATATTATTCACTCAATGTGATCATCATAATATCTATTTTTATGATGGTAATTCTATAAATCCTCATTATCATGCTACTAATGTTCCATACGGTTGGAATGAGAGAAAATGTATCTAGTATAATTCATAATACTTCATCTGTTAGTCTGAGTAAAATTTCATCTAGTAGGATTTTGTGTATCTATTTGTTAAAGACATTCTAGTAAAATTAATATTACTCCATCCAATAGACATTATAGTAATCCATATTATAGACTTTATAAACCATCAATATTATGAACTTCATATAGGTCTGTCCAAATTACATTTTACATTTCGTTTTGTTATATTAGGTTGTTATTTATCTAATAGAAGAATTTTTCTCAATCTGGTAAAATTGAATAAATACATAAAAAACATTATAACGTGGTAATTATAAATATTATAAACATTAAAACATATAAAGTGTAAATATTATTTTAAAAATTAAAGATATAAGGTTGTATTTTGACTCAACAACATGACACTAAAAATAAATGGATGTTTCCAAAACTAAATATGGGAATTATTTTAATAAGATAATCAATATATATAATAGTAATAAATCATGAAAGTTAAATGTAGAGAATTTTGAGAAGATTAAATTATATTTTTTGTGTCATATAATAGAAACAAAATTTGATAATGGTAGTGATATATTTTTATTCAAGAAGGTGGATTAGTATCTACATCTATAGATTCTATAATGTGGATCATATATTCATCTATGATAATTATTTTGGATGAGATATTTTTTTGTAAATGATATTGTAACTATATTTAGGAAATACTTTTATATGGTTTAATATGATACTATTTCTTATAAATTTTCCTTATAATTAAAGATTGGGTTTCAGTGCATGGTATAAAAACCACCATACACTATGAATGTAATCATCCTTATAGAGGGAAACTACATTAACAAATATATTTTCCAAATTTCATTATTTATATTGATTGTTTAGTGAAATCACTATTTCATAAGAATAATCTCTAAAAGGTTTGATCTAAAAAATTAATTGATGTCACAGATTTACCCCCAGTACTTTCCATACTCATCTGATAATTTTCATCCATTATTTTTTTAATATAATTATAATGAATTACTTAAGGGTATAATCCCTCTAGATATAAAAACAAGAACTCCAACACCCTTGAAACATCATAGTCCAATTTCCATGTACTATCATTGAAGTACCAAAGAACTTATATTATTTACCATTTATTATTTCAATTATTCATTTGAAACATTAAGGATAAATTCTGGTTCACTCATTCTTGATAGGGAGGAGGTGGATGATCACTTTGGGTTCATAGAAGCATTCATGAAAAGTTATATATAGGGTATGAGAGAGTTATCTATATATTATTTTTGTGTGATCCATCATTTATATCCTAGAAATTATTTTATTTTGTTTTTGTACTTAGGGTTATATATTAGTTACTACACAAAAGACATTGTCTAATATCTTCATTCTGTGTGAACCTCACATCTAATATTATAATTATATTTATAATTTCATGAAATGATCTAACTCATGGATATTTAAATATAATTTTTTATATAAATAAATCAATATTAATTTTTCACAAAATAAAATAAAATAAACCATTTCCCTCAGACTCATAAATAAGTTCATCATTCCTCCTTCGTATTTATCGAACCATGAATAAAAATTATATATTTTAAAAAATAAGTATTAATGTTTTATAAATTCAATAAATATTTATGTGATCAACATAACATGAATAATTTTTAATCCTCATAAATTAATAATAATATTTATTATAATAATAAATTCAAATAGAATTTAACTAAAGATATAAATACACTATGTTTGTGAGCCTCTAGGCGTATTTCTCAATAGAATTAGGAAAACTGACTTGTTGTCCATGATTATTGTATAAAAACATTTCATGGAGCCCCTAGAGGAAGACAATAATGTCATAATGAAAAAACCTCATACAGATTCTCACTATTTAATATATTTAATTTTTTCAATATATCACCGTGTATGTTTCATTAAAAACGTCATAAACCTATATAATTGATATATTTTTCTTTCGATTCTTAAAACGAACTCATAGTTAATCCTTTATTTCCATTGACATAATAATAATATACCATTTCAATGAATTTTCCAAGAATATATAATTTCATTAACTTGTAAGGTACAACTCATTTCATTACTAATTCAATAATTTTATATCACTTATTATGAACCCAATGCATCCTATATCATCATGATTTTATGTCAAGATTTTTTCATCAATACATCAATTTACCTGATTGGAGATATATATTAAAAATAATATGTTGTACCAAAAAACAAGACAATAGATTGGAATATCCAATGACACATATATTATGCACAATTCTTATATGAAAATATATTATTATAACCTCCTCTCTTTGATATTACCAAGTATGAACTTTGGGAGAATAAGTTTCAATGTCTTATGATACCCTTACTCATGATTTCAAAACATAATTAGTTTCCCTTAAAATATATTTCATTCATTCATATAATATATATTTATGAATCTCAATATAGTACTTCAAGGCTCTCATTATAATTGGAAACTACATTGACCATACAATTTGATAGGCACTCTACGGATATTATCACATGAATTTTATAAAGTAGAAAAGTCTTCATGTGATGATATATTTTCTAATACTCAATCCTTTTTGTATATCTATAATCAAAAGTAAAAAGTAGTTGGCTCTAGGGAATGAACTTTAACACCCTAGGCATAAATCTTTTTATTGTCCTCAAGGAAACATATGTAGAATGTAAATGATTTTTTATTTTAAATATATATATTATAATTCCATGATGGTTTGATTTGTAATGTGATATAGTCTATGATTATAAATATTTATTCATCTCAAATTACATAGGTAAGGGTTGTATCATTTTTTCTATGTTGAAATTTCATTAATTCTTTCACGTTTTTTATGCACATTTTCATTCCATAAAATCAATGTTGTTGATCCATTAATTGATTCAATTAATTATATTTAATTTTCTGTAATATTGTAATTTTTTCCATTATTTACTTCACTTTATTTTCATTATAGGATGTTTAGGTCATGTGTACTGAAATTTCATTAGATCAGTAGTGTTTAGATGCTTATAGAGTGAGAGTTCATGAGTGGAAAAATGGGTGTTTATTTGTTCTGCCAATTTCATTCAGGCATGGTTTTTTCTATTTCGAGTCACATCGATAATTAATTATTCTATTAATTCATTAATAAATATTTTAAAAAATAATCATTAAGGGAATATCTCAAATGTTGTTAATAAAATTATATTGTAAAAAATAGTTGGGATTTTTTTCCACTAAGATTGAACATAATGCACATAGATTAATTTGTTTCTCTGATCAAGATATTCAAATTATATAAATTAGAATCAATTTATTTGACACTAAAGTATTTGACTAATTTAGACATATTTAATTGTATATTGATTCAATGAATCCAGTAATAAAAGTGGTATTATATTCTAAGAAAACCCATTATTTGAAATTTATTTCTCAATTATGATTTTAATTTATAATTTAATTTATTTTTCATTAATTAAATAATATTTTTCTCTTTTAGTTTGAAGCACTATTGGTATATAATAATATAACTTAATTCTCATAGGTATCATACATTTTTTAATGGGTTGGAACTCAAACATTCATTATTATACATAAAATTTTTCTATTAAATGATCAGGAACAAAAATATCTAAACATTATCCACTGGTTGAAATTAACTAAACATTAAAAGTGTTAAATTTAAAAGTATATAATTATAAACTAAAAAATATATGTCACTAGTGGGTCTGAATTTATATAGAACATATCGAATTTAGGAATTGTTTATCATTAGAGATACTATATTTGAGGTATTAGTGGTAATAATTCCCATTATGATGTGGGATTCATTGGTATTATAATCATACCAATTTTTTATAGTTTTACATCAAAGTATTATTATTATTTCCAATTTCACACCATTCATGTATCACGAACTATATTGATTTCTCATAGGGACCATGAACTTTTCAAGATGTTCTTTCTTTTATAGAAGGCATTTTCCGTAGTACACCATTATAAACATTTTTGTGCCACTTATATTGATATTTATAACTTCCCGTATTATTCTCTGATAAAACTCCACGTGAAACAATGAGTATTATGATTAATAAAAGGATTATGAATTTTTTGGAGACCATGTCTTAAAATTATAATACTCTTTCAATATTTTTCTTTGTATAGAATGTTTCATGTATCATGAACTTAATTCTCAATGCAATTAAACTTATAATTATGACAATTAAATAAAATCAAATTATTAAATGTATTATTATTTTAAAAGAGTGATGTTATTATAAAATATTTTAAAAGGTGTGTTTAGGGAATTGTTGAAAGATCAGAGGAGAAAAATTGTGAAAATAGGTTTCATATGTTTATTTTATAATAATGTAATTATTTATAGGGATCATGTCTAGGTTTTCTATAAAGGGACTGCAATAACGGGAATGATTTGATCAATATTTTTTATGTGTAGAACTCATCCTTGATAAAGTCTAAGGATGAAATTATAACTCATCTCATTTAACCCCACAAGAAATTATTTATATTATGGATATATTCCATAGATTGTCACTCTCTAAACCAAAAATACAATGTAGAGTATAAATAATATATTTTTTAGGATTAAGTTATTTATAGGATCTTATAACAAGCTTTACTTTTTTCCTAAAAACATATGGAGATTTTTAATTATTACATCCCATGTTTTCAAGTCTCTTTCTTCCCATAAAATTTGAACTGTTCATACATTCCTAGATCAAAATCCCCTCAAATTCTGAGTTCATAATTTTTAAATCCAACAGAAAACATTGTTGTTAGACCAAAAAATATTTATTTTTGATGTAATGTTATACATATAATAAAAAACTTGTTGATAAAATAGTTTAAATGAAGTTGGGTTTCATTCTCACAAGAAAAAATGAAATGAAATAAAAAAATATTAAATATAAAACTATACACCTTAGTTCATAAAATGGGTTTGGGTTATAAGTATTCAGAAAATGTTTTCCAAATAAGCATGAATTTTGGTAACAATTGTTCTTTTTCTAGAAATAATGAAGGGGTTCTTGCATCCTAAAACCCGTTATGAGATGAATAAAGTTATTTCATGCATCCCTATTAGAGCTTTCACATGATGCATAAACTACATGTTTTTTCACTAGAAAATGTCAGATAAAATCAATGAAATCATGGAATGTGAACCCATTGAATATTGAATGGATTAGGAAAAACTAGAATAAACAAAACAAAAATCTATAATTTAATGCCCATGGGTAATAAAATATAAAAAAAAATTATATGAAACCATATAAAGGATTACTAAAAGTTACAACAACCACATAATATATGTTTTCTAAACTTGAATCCAAATCCACAGCGGGAATTATACGTCACTTTTATTTAGTAGAATATTTTTATGTTCATAATAAAAGTGTTTTTTAAATTTTTTTAACCATACCACTATAAATATTGTGATCCATCTCGTATGTCTAGTGGTCGACACAGTTTTATCATTATAGAATGATCCCCACCTAATCCCTATGTATGGTCAAAGACTCCCACCACCTTAAACTACACTTTCTGGGTATTGTTTATACTTTAGATTACCTCATATTATGACACTAGATAAAATTTCATTTTCCTACTCTACAGCAATATTTTTGTATAATTTGATAACCTCAGTCTATATAATATTTTATTATCATGCACGTAGACATCTTTCCTATGGAATCTAGGTCTTTAATCATCATATAGACCATCATAAATTATGACGGTTGAACTTATCAACCCATTAATCCTAAATTCTAGCCTGTAAAAGGGTTTACAAACCCTAAACACAAAACTATCATAGTTGGATATTATTTTTTATGATTCTTCCCCGATCTCAAGTTGAAAGCTTTAGTGTAAAACCATCCATTCCATGAATATTTGTTGAAACATAATGTGATTCCCCTACCTCTCTCTTCTGATCAAACCAAAACGACTAAGGAAATTAATAGCCTAAAAACAATTAGATTCATGAACTTTTTAAACATGTTAATTGAATTTTTATTTCAATCTATCTTCATGAGATTCATCACTCAGTCTGCTAATAACTTTCTGATGAACTGATACTTCAGTTGAATCTTTATTTTCTAAGAATTTGACATTGTATTTCTTTAAAATTTTATATGACTGTATGAATCATTAAATAGTACACCAACTTCCTCCAACCCATTATGGGAACCTCCAAAAAAACATTTAACCAGGATAAATCCATCCAATCTTCCATCAATGTGGTGTACTCAGCTTCCATTATCGAGTGTGGAAAAACTGGATAATGTTTCAACATCCAACCCACTATCATCCCATCGAATGATAATACATACCGAAAAGTTCTCTTCCATATAAACCAATATACACCCATGTTTGAGTCTACAAAACCTTTCAAAGGGTTGTATATTATAACTAAATGTTATAGTTATTTATAACTTTTTAGTATCCACTGAATCCACTACATAGAATCCTAATGTTATCTTTTAAGGTTTAGAATAAACCTACATAAAACTCCCATAACATATCCAATATTTGGATGATCATAAACCATGGAATAGACAAAAATTATAAAACCAATTTAAAACTGAACATTCTCCATGTAATCAACCTAAATGTTTATTTATGGTGAATTATCCATGCAAGTATTAATGTCTCTAGCCATGGTTGTGGTCACCAGTTCAACTTTCCCATATCGTATCCCTACACCTCCTTATGGATATAATTAGCCTAAGTCAATTACAGTGTCCTGGAACATTGGACTATTTCAATCTATAACCCCAAAATCCATTTTCCCATATCTATATCCTTTATCATTATGCATCAGGATAATTTATCTTTCAGTTCGTCAATTCTTTCCTTTTTTAGACCTGCAGTTAGTATGTAATAGATAAAGTTATGTTTGATAATAAAAATCCAATTAACAAACTCCTACCAAAAACAAAAGTGATGGAAATTCCTTTTAATGATCTTATGTTCCATCATGAATACCCTGGTATGGACCCTTTATTGTCTATCTAATTATTTATTTATATGTTAAACCCATTTCATTAAAAGATCATCCCATCATGCCTCACCGTCAGCTCTTGTGATCCGATCATATAGAGGGATTGATGTTCATCACTTAGGATAAACTCATACTATTCTTATTCATTAAAAATACATTTCAATTAATAGAATTCAGGATATCCATTATTCAATATAGAATGGTATTACAAGAAAATTCCCTATATTTTCACGGGTAACATCTCTCTCAAAGACCATCATACATATATGTATGACTATGTTCCATATAGTACTATAACTTACAATGTTCTTCATTTTAATTATTTTTCACAATTTTCAATAGCCCTCCATATTTCTAATATATAAGGATGTGGTAACACTATTTGTTCTTAACCTTCTTCTAGTACATCCTCAAGATGGTTTGGTGTTTCCAAAACTACTTTTCTTCTACAATACTTTGAAACATCAGTTTTTAAGGACTGTTTAGGTGAGTCTCATAATCAAATGATACATGTATTGCATTATAATTTCCCCTATGTTACAATATGTGAATGGGATAACTTTCTTAAATATTTCATTTTAACATCTAATGAATTTTGGAGATTCATTTTTCTATATTTATTTTACAAACTCTTTGTTTACATAAATAAAAAAATTATACATGCTTGATACCTATCTTCTACCTTATCTTATTACCTGGTGTTTACATGGACATATATGAGTTCCCAAAATACTTTTTGGTTATATAATTATCAATTATTTTTAGGATAATAGATCAATGTATGTTGTTGACCAATTAATGTTCAAAGAATCTTTTTAATTAAGAAAGCCTCACAATTCACTTCCCTAACTAAAAAAACCTTGGGTAACCTTGTGTAACCTAGTGTAAATAATTATAATTCTAGATTTATCTAAGAATATTTTTTTCATCCTCTTTATTACTCTTTTTTGTTTTTTAGTCCATGGATTAGTCCTCTCAAACTGAATCCCTTTTTAAAAGAAGAACCTCTAGAACAATTTACTCATGTACTCCCCACCATTATCCAACTATAAGCCCTTTATCATGAATCCACCTAATTTTTCCACCATCTCTCTCAAATAAATGAATATCTCGAACATGAATGACTTGTGACTTAAAATTACACCCACACTTTTTGTGTGGAATCATCAACAAAGGTAACATAGAAAACTTATCCTCCATGAGAATCCATGGGAGTAATCCCACAAACATCTATATGAACCAAATCTAACCTTTGATGGTTTAGTTCCATACCTTGCATCCAATAATTTAGTATTCACTATCTCCTAAATAAGATATTCACAAGTTCTATTCTCCCTATTTTAGACCATTAACATACACATTATTAGTGAGGATCTTCATTCCATTTTCAATATAATATGGCACTTGATAATGCCATAAATTCATTGAAGTTAATTCTATGTAATTTAACACTCCTTTAAATACCCATGTATGGTACATCCTAATTTATTTCACACCTTTTGAAACAAAAATAGAACTATATGAAATCTTATATAAACTATTTAGAAAAAATGTACAGAAACTTATACGATAATTTTTTCCCATTAAGATTATGTTTTTATTAAACATATATATATTATTCACATCCTTAAACTATATTATCTATTTTCTCCTTTTATGGATCAAAATATATTATTTACTTATTAATCATGAGATCCTTACCCTTTATAAGTTGAACCTCTCCCAACCATATAGAAGTATAATATCTTAGTCTGTGTTTCTCTAATGTGGAATGGGATGAAGTACCAATGTTTATAAACAATACCATAACATGTTATAAAAACATAGGTACAATACAATTCTATATTCTAAAATATGGTTTGTAGATCTAAATAAAGAAGTATACTTTTCTGAAATTTCCCTCTATTCATTACAATCCATTTTTTTGGGTAGCCTTTTCCTCTAAATTCTAGGGTTATAAAGCATCATCCACCAAGCTTCTCCAACTCTAGGTCCTCATTTAAATAACCATATATTTATTATTCTGGGATTTTGTATGCCTTCGTCATTTCATATTTTATGAGTTCAAAAAATACTGTTAAATCACATTCTGAATAATTCCATTATACAAGATCATTTCATGGATGTTTGTCGACATTAAATTTATTATTACACTATAATTACTCATAGAGGATTATGAAACTCTAATTTTCATGATTTCTATTTGGTAACTTATTAAAAATATTACCATAATTGTTTCAATTTAATATTAATTATCACATTTTTTAAATAAAACTATTCTTAATAATGAAAATGGATTAATTTATGGTCTAAATTATTTTTAATCATTTATTAAAATGGATTTATAATAATTTATTTAATTTTAATTCTTACGAAGAATCTGTCTTTAAATTTTAAATGTTAAATTTGGGAAAATCTAGAAATTTATATAGTTTTTTATGATTTCAAGTGTTTCTTAGGTAACATTTACATTTATTAGCAAAATTTATATGGTAATTCTAAAAGTAATATCATTTTCAATAAGTCAAAAAATATTTTTCTACATGTCGTATGATATTCAAAGACATATTTCTTAAAGACAAGTCTTCTAATATTTTAATTTGTGAATATTTAGGAATTTCAAAGTCTAAACATGCACCAGTGAAGCGAGATCATAGGTATGTTGATACAACCATAAATAAATAGAGAATTTTTCATCATAGAGCTATAGAAATTGAATGATGAAATTGACATAATAAAGAAGGACTATGGAGTGTTTCATTAACAATTATCAACAAAATATCACCATGCCTAAGGGATAAG
This sequence comes from Viscum album, assembly GCA_963277665.1. NCBI lineage: Eukaryota > Viridiplantae > Streptophyta > Magnoliopsida > Santalales > Viscaceae > Viscum > Viscum album. Next base: position 727,939,909 of record OY728166.1, read on the forward strand.
TTGTGTTGACTATTTCCCATAAGACATATACTTAAGAAAATAAATTACTACACCAAGGGATTTTTCCAAATGTATTTTGACTTAAATAATTAATAAAAGTGTGGGAGGATTTCAAATCATAAATGTTAAACCTTGTTTCAATGCATATAGTTGATGAACACAACTAAATTATTGATCCCATAATAGATGGAAATTGAAAAAATGGGTGTTATCACCACACAATAGTGATCAAGTAATTTTATTCATGATTTATCATAATCACCACATATGATTCTCAAAACATGATACCATTCAATGGTAACATCAATATTCAATTAATCTTGTGGGATTAAAAATCATAAAGGAATTATACCAAGTATAATCTATGTGGATATAATATTTTTAAAGCATGTACATGTAAATAATCATCATAAAGAAGTCACTGATACCACCACTACCTAGTATAATGAAACATGAATGACTTTCTTGCTTGGTCTATTTACCTTGAATATGAAACTAAAACTCCATTATTGATGCACTATAAAATCTATAAATCCTTGCTTCATTAAGTTAGTATATATCTAAAATTAAAGGATTTATATTCAGTTCTATCTGTCCTTTTACTATTTTATTTGTTTTGTAGTATTTTTTAATATATAAATATTAATAAACTTCTCTTTCTTTATCTCTCTATCTTTTTTTCAAATTTTTATCACTCTAAATGATTCTCATATCCATGAAAATAGATAACTAACATAATTATTGTTTCATATAGGAAGTAGAGCTTCTTGAGTTATATAGACTCAATATTTTTTCATTATTATATTCTAATAATTTTAATATGTGTTAAAGTGATTATGATGAGAAATACCCAAATTTTCTATACTATTCTGTTATTATTATTTATTATCAATCAACTTTCCCTTCAATATTTTAGTCATGCATGTGGTGGAGTATGACTTATATAGAGTTGGTTTGGGAAAATGCCTACTAGAAAACATTAGTAGGGGTATTTCCAACATCTATAGGTCTTGGTGTGAGGTAAAGAAAAATAAAAAAAGGTATGAGTTGTGTAATAGATTCATCACCACATTGAATATAATATTAAGATTCATTTTTATATAAAAATAATTTCATTACTATTAACTCTCGATATCAATAGTCTTACTCTATTAAATTCATTATAACTTATATTCTTCATGTGTATTTTTTTTAATTATATATTTTTATCATTTTAATTTTCAGGACACCATTATATTATTTTGTCATTTATAATTATATTAGTTAGTTTATAAAGGGGAAAATAGAAATAATTTATCTTTTGTGTGGCCTAATTGAGAATTTAACCATGGTTATTGTAGTAAATATCATTATTAGGTAACCATAAAATATCGTTCAAGTATCATCTTCAATCCTATCACATAAATTTACTATCTTTATTATGGAGTTCAATAAAAATCACACATTTTTTCAAAAAAATAAAAAAAAGGACATAAATTTCGAAAAAAACATAACTACATTGAATATGATTCATTTCATGGATTAAGATGAGATTTTATAATGATTTTTGAAACACATATAACATTAAAGATAATGATTAATTTAGAATGACATATTAATTGAACATTCAAGTGAATGAAAATTTCAAAATGATAGAATAAAAATGTAAAATGATAGAAAAATAGAATTAGTAAATTAAGATCCTTTCTACTTCTATTAAGGATATCAATGAAATATATACAACAAAAAATTAAAATTTAATATAAATTGATTATTTTCCCCCAATATTCATAGTTGAAGATGTTGAGAAGGATGAGAGGGAATAAATTAAAGCTCTATCATCTAATCTCTCTCAATAATTTCAATAAGACACTCTAATACAAACAGGTTAACTAATATGCATGTGGTAGATCAATAAGATTTCAACATGTATTAGAATAATTTGTTTTATATTGAAAACGGAATTCATTCTTCCATCATTGAAAATTAGAAATCAAAACCACCCAAGTGGTGAAATTTGAAGGAAATATGGGGGAGATATACTATTTATATATAAATATAACTATAAAAATCAAAGATACATTTATAAAATAATTATAAATTAAATATGATACTACTTAAAAAGAAAATATTTCCTTTAACTCATTCCTTTATGATTATATTTAAAATTAATTGAGTATCACCTTCCACTATATTGGTTTTCTAAAATGGTCAAAAAATGGATTTCCTTGGAGGATTATGATGATGATTAATAATTATATACTAAAATATCTTTTTATGTTTCCATGACTAAAGAAATAAGTTATAATTAAAACCTACTTGAATAGGGATGGGATTAAGTTGAAGCAAAGGAAAAATAATTTTTGGCCATATAAAAATGTAGAGGGCGTGTTCTTTCACTTCCCCATTGTGAAAGATGAACCAGATTACTATGGGGATTGACTAAATTAAATTATTCTTGGATTCCTCTATAACACATTTGAAGTGAATAGAATTGGAATAAAGGGGATGTAGTGGTTGAATTCACTCATTCCACCCCCACCATCATATTTGGATGATACATCAATCTACTATCTAATGGTTGTGAAACAACAATACCCACATTAGAGTTCAAAGAAAGACTTATTTTCTATTTTCCTTAATATTTATTTTTTAAAAAATTAAAAAACACTTAATTTTTAAGTGTATGTATCTAGGTTGAAAAATCAATGAGACCACTAAAAGAGAAACCTAGATTGTGTCTTACCTTCCTTTTTCATAATGCCCATACCTCTCTAAATTATGTTTCAGTATAAAAAAAATGGGTAGTTAAATCATAAGTTTGGGGGATGTTAACATAGTTTTAGGAATTTTTGATATTTACTTTTTACATTTTTTAAATATATTCTTATAAATAGATTTCTTGTTTTAATTTTTATTTTATATGATGGGGTATTTTACGATTAGTGATATTAATCGAATGCTTTGGAAAAATCAAACCAACTAGAAATTTTTGGAACATTTTTTTGATTTCAATGATGAAGTATTTACATTATTTCATATTTGGATTTTTACTTAATTTATAATATTTTCATTTATGGAAGTTTAATTGATTATGAAACTCATGTGCAATATAAATTTCAAATTATAATGCCTTTCCCAACCCAATTGGTTTCTAATTTTTTTAAATATTCATTACATTTTTTTTCTTGAGATTATTGATACATGTTTTATTATCCATCACATACTATTTTAATCTTTTTTTATGATTTAGAAATTAATGTAATGTTTCATGTATATTTGAGGAACCATTTGAAATCCCTTTAAAATTTAACTCTAGTTTTTGAATTCCTTTACATTTCATCTTTATTATTTCCTTTATATCCATGAAATAAATTGGTATACATATAACATCCCAAGATTATGAGAAATAAATTCTTTAAAATTTATTTAACTTATCTGGTAGCTTTAGTTACACAAAATTCATAGTTAATATTGCATTATATGAAACCACAATTCTATCTTATGTTTCACTGAACATCATGTTTCATTGATATAGTCTTTCACACATAAGAACAAGATTTACAAAAAAATACTATTTATATTTAAAATGGTAATTATATTGTAGCTATTGAAATTATAATAATAAATAGGATTAACTGAATTATGAAACTATGGTTTAAAAATTTATATATATAATGAACTCTTTGCTAAAAAATTTATTATAAATGAATATAAAAATCAATTGAATATAAAGGATGTGTTTTCATGACAACCTATATTTATGCCAAAATAGGGGTGTATTATAAATAAGTTAAATTATTCAATTTTATTGAGTGATATTAATGAAAATTATATTTTATATATTTAATTTAATTTTTGAAAATTCATTAAAAATGTTTTCTATCCATAAAAAAAGAAAAAATATAATTTTAAGCAAAATAGATATGTATTTTTCTAAAATGAAATTTTGCAACCTTTTAATTGAAGACTTGATTTAAAAATAAAATTGGAACCTTTTAAATAAAATCCTAAAAATTAAACTTCTTATTTGAACGTAAAATTTAAAAATTATCTTAAGGTGAATTTTTGGTATTTTTGTAGAATTTTAATTTTGATTAATAGTGAATAATATAAAATATTAATCAAAAAAATCCTTTTTTATAAATAATTAATAATTGTAAACTATATTTTAAATTTGTTTTAAAGTAAAAATTTATCACTTTTAATTCTATTTATAAAATCTATTTCTCTGGTATGAATTTTATATTGAATTTTGATATAATAACATTAGGATCTTTTAAACCTTTTCTAATCAAATGCCCACTTCCTCTTCCCATCTGAGGGAATAATTTGTAACTAAATGCTTCCTGTTCTATCAATTGAATATGGAAAATAGAATCCATATTTCTAATTATCATAATTTTAATTTCTAATATGGTTACATTAATATTTGACTATAATTACTGGTGATAGAAATTAAAATTAATTATAGTGAATAAGGTAAACATGAGTTTACATAGATGATAAATTTAGAGTAGATGGTTTAAAATGATCCTTAACATTTACAGTATTATTATTGGTCCATATTTCAATAATTAAATCTCTATGATCTATTTCGGTGTGTTATTTAAGCCTCTTGTTAGGAAATAATGTGGGTACACATAATTTCGTTTCATAAATTCCATGTGTGCCCTCTCCCCCCGCTTATAAAAGGACATCCTATATGCTCCTCTCTCGACACCATAAAATCACTCAGGTTCAGAAAAAACCTTCCAATATAATAATAAATAACTATTACCTTATTATTATAAGCTTAAAGTTGGGCATAAGTGCAACCAAGTAATTTGTTTGGTGCAAAACAAAAGGAGTTACCCTAACAAGAGGTAATGTTCATCAACATGCGTTTTTCTTATTTCATTCTACGCCCAATTAAATTATTCTTATAAAGTGATTATATAATAACCTAATTATACTAACTATACTTATATGTTGTTATTTTATGTTTACTACCAACACCCACAGACAATTTAATCAAATGGGTTACAAAATCATCATTCGTGTATACGGAGGACTACTACCTTGCCAAACTATGTCCTCTATTTTTTCCTTTACCATACCTCATGGTTGGGAATTTTGAATGAAATTTTTTTATATATGATATTAATTATTTTAATTTGATAATAATTACTCTTTATTTATTATATAATATATATCCTTTTATCATTTCACACTTTAGGCAATAGAAGAACATCACTCATTTGTACGGCGGTCTACCGCCGCATGATGGAATGTGAAGTGTTTTTCAATAATGTGTTACAAGGAAGGTAATAATGGTAAATATAGTGAATTTAAATGATATAAATGACGTATTTATTATATTAATAACATAATTATATATATTTAAATATAATATTTCTTTTCATCTTACCATATCACTCATAGAAAAAGTCATAACATCGATCATAGATGTGTGGACTACCGCCTCCTCGAAGTTATGTTATTATTATTTTTTAATCCCCACATCACAATAATGAAATATATAATCAAAAAATATGGTATTTTATAAAATAATTATCAATCTATAAAGGTAAATTTTACATACCTTGTTTCCATAATTATCATTGAATAATGGGAACATTACTCATGCGTGTGTGCGGCTAACCATCTCCACGATTGTAACGTTGGTTAATTTTTCATAATAATCATGAATAATTGGTTTTAAAAGAATAATTTGTATATAAATATTTTTATTATTTCATTTTTAATACTTGGATTAGTTTTTATAATGACCTCTTTGACCTTAGTCAACCTATCATATTCAGTTTTGACAGATAAGTCGAATATGGTCAAAACATCCGACTGAAACTTAACTGATTAAGTAATTGTATATTAATAGTTTATAATTAAAATAACCATAATATTAAAATTATAATAATTTATCAAACAATTAAATAATTAACTTATATTTATTATTCAGTAATATAAATAATAATCTCGGCGAATCAACCTGAATGTAATGGTTTTTCTCATCTCACTATTATCTCTATGAGATACATGCCATATTAACCAATTATTTTTTATGGTTTATATACCTACCATGAATTTATTTTATTATTAATATACTTATTTTTATTGGTATTTAATTATATATTTAAATAACTTTATTTCATGGTGTTTATAGTTTCAAAGTTACCAAAGCGGTAAGGGTTCTTTTCCATAATTTGACATCTTTAAGACGTTTGATTTGTTATGCACTAATATTATTTTATAATGTGTATATATACTAACCGTTTGGAGTGATATATCACAAATATCCATATTTTATTATATTTTATGTTTCATTTATTTTTATTCCTTCATTGGGATTGTGACTCAAAGTTACAAAAATATTATGAGTCTTTCGTTACAATCAAATCGTATATCGGGAATGTGTATGATTATGTATCCATTGTAGAATTCATAAATATCTCATGAATTAGGTTCTCCTATCATTGTTCATTATAATACCAAATAATTGTACATTTTTTTCAGCCTTTATTACTTAAAATGTTGATGAATAATTTTTATGAAAATTTTACTTCATTTCTCTCTTGGGTCGGAAATTTGTGTTCTTTCAAAAAAATTGTTTGAAAAAAACAATTTAAGATGTTTTTAAATGATCATTAAATATAATATTAATGAAAATAAATTTTAATAAAAATATGAAAAAAATTAGTAATTTTTAAAACATCCTTTACATGTTTACAAGGTTGTTTTCAAACAAATTGATATTCAAAATGATTTATGTTTTAAAAAAAGTTTTTCAAAATGAAAAGGATATTTTCCTAAAAAATGATTCTATGATATTTTTATTTTATTTACATTAATAAACATAAAAAACTATTTTTTCACTTATCCCCCATCATGGATATTTTTAATTGATACCATATTCATGCTTTTTCAGATGGATTAAGATTTTTTCAAAGGGATTGTTATATAAATCCTTTCTTTTCCATCGGTTAATCAAATTATATTTTGGATAACGATTGTTCCTCTTATTTTGTAACAAAATGGATTTTTTTATGTGTTATTATTTTTTAATAGAACTTTTAAATTTTAAGGGTGGGTACGTTATAATCCAATGACAGTTGGTTCTATGATAAACAAATAACATGTGTTTGCGTTATAAACCAATGATGGTTTCATCCCTTATAAATTACCGATGGGTGGTTCATGATAAATCCAAGAGGGGTGTTTTCATAATATCCTTTCAATGCATTAGATATGAAAGTTGACCATATGGTCATTAAATTTTTAATAATTATTGTATGAGCATAGTAAATATGATGTCACATGTTACGTACATGTTTTTTCTACTTGTTATGGGTGTATAAGGCTTATTGTGATTGAGATTAATATCCCATGGTTCCCAATTATTCATTATAACAATTATTTCCTTTTACACTTTTTTTTTATTTGTGATCTTGGTATTAATGGGTATAAATTCTTTTACGATTCTATCATGCAATTTTATTATGTCATCTTACACTTATGTAATTTTATTCTCATTAATGAAATTAAATTGTTAATGCTTATGTTTACCCTTATTGGGAATTTTATCCCACCATTCATATGTTTCCTTTTCCCCAGGTTATAAAAGAATATTTTCAACAATTTATGTCTATAAATGGTTTCACAGGGACGATGTTTATGAGATAATGTAAAATAATAAATGCTAGGTTAAATGGTAGAAATTTTCAATTGATGACTTGGGTATTGTTTATATAATATTTTTATAAATTCTCTAAAACTATAAACATAATGTTTACTTGATAATTTATGCAATCAGTGTTTTTATTTTGATGTTTTGTGATTTGGAAGGAAAAATTTTGGTCACAAATATCGACACTATAACTATATATGTTATGATCTGTATTTCAGCATAGGATCTGGGAGTGCAGTTCCTAATCTATTATAGTTGATCTCAAAGCTATGTTTAGATAAAATTCCTGATTACATTATTATAATGTGAAGTTATATAAAGAGATATAGTTACAATAATGGGTCTATCATTAGTTCAAAATCACATACACTATATTTGAGGGTATTGAGTAGTAAAATGTATGTTCTTATTAAATACTTTTTTAACATGTTTTTTGTAATGACCCGATAATTTATGAATAAAATTATCTTTCATTTAATTTGATATAGATATAGAAAACACTTGAACACTTGTTGAATTATTATTGTGTTTAAATGTCGGTTAAGTATCATTACCATTGATAATATAGTTATTCAACAGTGATCAAAGAACTAATATAAATATAAGGTTTTAACAAATCCTTTTGATGCAAAAAAATGAGATAATCACCTCATCAAGTAGAATAGAGTCGTACAAAGCTCATTTGTTGGAGCACCGCAATGAGGTAGTTTCCCTTGGATTTTCTCTGGACTGATCCCAATATGAGCTTCAACATGTTAAGCTTGAATGGAAGTTCCTAAGGGATAAGTTCATGTTAATAAAGATTACCACCCGGGTGATATTATCCAAGCTGCCCCAAGAGTCTATCCCCATCGCACACCTTACCCTTAGGTCTTATGTAGCTATTATAAGGGGTTATGTAAAAAAGTATTATTTTCTTATTTTGTAATCACATTTTATAAATAAAATTCATATTCCCTCAATTCTTTTATTATAATAGTCTTTCCAAAAAAAGATGATGATTTTGATAAATTGATTTTTTGAGTAAAAATGGTACTTTTGAAAAATATATATATTATGATATTAAACTATTTTTTTTATTAATAATATTTAAAATAAAATTATTATAAATGATTATATTATCATTTCCTTATTTATAAATGATTATGTAATATGTTTGATAAGAGTTATGTTTTTATACGATAAAAAAGAGAGTGTGTTTTTAAAGAGTTTATTTTAAGGAATTAATGAATATTTTAAATAATGAATATTTTAATATGATATTATTATCAAAATATTTTTACTAATAATAAATGAGTATATATTTTATATGAATTATTTTTTATTAAATTTTTAAAATTTCTTTTTTCAAAACCTGTTAATTTTTAATTTGTGTCTTTTCTCATTTTAAAAGTTAAAATTTACATATTTGTATAATTATTTAGAAAAAATGAATATTATTTTCTGAATCAGGACATCGAAATTATCAAACGGTTAATTTTTCATAATTTTCAAACAATGTCGATTTTTTGGGTAAAAATAAAATAATATATTAATATATATTGTGTTTTATGACATCATAGTGACCCAATAATGATGTAATAAGTATCATTAAATGGATATTCGACCAAATCTATGTTTTAACTTTAAAAAAATGTGATTTTATATTTATTTTACTTAATTTATAATGCCTTAGTGATTTTTCTAAAATGTATAATATATTTTATGATTTTAAATTCATTTCTATGAGAGTGTGATTCACCTCCACCTATTAAAGGGAAATATTTTAATATATTCAGACCTTTTACTAATAAAATAATATTTTCCACTCCCCTTTTCTTGAAACCTTGGTCAAAATTAATGGGCTGGTTTGTGGTTTTGAATATTTTAGTGTGTACCGTCCAAAACCTAAATAATAATGAATTCCCCTTACATTCTGATATATACCCAACCAAGCACCCATTCCTCTTCCCTAAAAATCCTTTTATATCTTAATCACTATCGTCTCCACTCCCTATTTTTCTCCCAAGGATCCCCTTAACTCCCATGAAGCATATCCCAAGCCTTTGTGATCACACATCCAAGTAAGGGATCCTCACTTTCCGTCCTTTATCATTTTTGTCTATCTTTTTTTATATTGTTTTACCCTATAATATTTCAATTATAAATTGTGGGGTATGTTTTTTAACCTCCCCCATACTACCCTTGTTATATTTTATAATGTTATACATATTTCCCTCTCATTAATCCCTCCCATTTATACTTGTTCCCTTGCCAAAATTTCATAAGAGTTATTCCATCTCTCCTCTTTCTTCAAGTTTATTTATTATATGATTCCTTCTATTTACAAGTTAATAATGTTGGGACATGTATTTATATGACCCCATTACATTCCATTTCATTTATATTTGATGATCGATTCATTTCTCTCTCTTCAACTATTTTTATGAATTTTTATGTCAGGCGTTTAGGATGCCAAAATTACACAGCGATTTTACATGCTAAAATCATCATGTAGTGAACATCATACCCATTTTTGTATCAATGGTATTCAACTTTATGAATATATGAATATTGAGATATACTTTCATATATTTATTCCACATTCCTTTATCAGGTAATAAATGATGATATTCAATGAATCCATGTTATCTGATCTATGTGGCACACATAAGAAGGAGATTAAAAAGTTGATGAAGGGTGCACCCTAATAGTGCTCCAATGCATTGGGTAATGTTTAGTATCATGATATGTCATGTTGGGATAGGGGTTTACCTGATTCCATTATAGGAATTTTTCCATCATGTTGAGACAATGGTTTACCTGATTCCTTTATTTTAATGATATAGTGTTTTTAGTTGTTTCCACATTTCCATGTTATGATGATCATGCCATATCATGCTTTTATGTTCATGTTTCTCTTATGTTACATTGATGTGTCTATTTACTAACATGTATTCTATTTTTTATTTTATACATTTTTTACTCCCTTTATGTACATTATATCTCACTTGTTTCTTATGTATGTCATCAAATTGTCCCATGCAATGCTATGTAAGAAGGATTTTGTGGTCATGTAAAAGAAGTTCCAATAAAGATGTTGTATTTTATGTCTTAATTTGTCATATAATTTTCCAAATTTCTGAATACACTAGACCAATCAATCCTATGGGTTTTATTAAGTGAAATATTATGTAATAAATCATGTTGAAATATGAAATAAAGAGAAGGGTTGTTATATTTAGTATCAAAGGATAGGTTTATTTATTTTGGAGATTAGGATTAGAAAACCCTAGTGAAAGCCTTAGGGATAATAATATGTATAATAAAACAATCCATAAATATTATTGATTATATATTAAATAGTTTATCAAGAAAATACATCGTTGTTTGGATACGAACAAGTAGAGGTGGTTCTGGAACAGATATATCTAGGGGAAAACCCAAAAACCCCACTTTGAGCTAGAATCGAATGAGAACTTGTGTAGGAAAATGGGCCTTGTTGTACTCTTGGTTCAGAAATATTGGGGGATATGCTTCATTAAATTCATATGCTTAGTAAAAACCATTATTATGGGAACAAAAAAATTCCCCTAAGAATATATGTTAGGAAGTAGATCATGGATAACGTAGATCGAAGCTTAGAAATTCAGATGTTAAGGAGATAAAAGTCATTTATAAATTATCCCTTATCTCATTGGATTCCCCTTTATGTGTTTAATATTTTAAAATAAATACCCCTAATTTTCCTTTTATTCTAGCCATTGGACGGTAAGAAGAGGAATGGGTTAATAATCAACACGAAGATCAATGTGATGACTGTTCTAATGAGATTTTTAATCCAATCAGAGTGGGAATTGAAAAATTTTTAATGATACTATATTAGTCAACTAATGTTTTGAACATAAACATGGGTCAAGAGGAATTCCCCCCTAAGAAAGAACAAGTCACAGTCGATATCTTCTTGAGACAAAGGCCTCATACATTCAATGGATCATTTGATCCCTCAATCACCGTACAATGTATAAACTCCATTGGGAAGACATTATGGATCCTTCAATGTTCCAATCATCATATGGTCCTTTTAGATTCTTACCACATGGAGTGTGAAGCTGATCAATGGTGGACATTGATAAAAAGTACAAATCCTAAGTAAGATATTGAGGTGATGGGATGGGATTATTTCTTGAAAAAAAATCAATAAATAATTTCCCCTCACCCTCCATCTAAATATAGAAATAGAATTACTTGCACATAACAAAAAGGAAGATGAATCTGTTGGGGCTATGAGGAAAACTTCACCATACTTGCACAATATGCCTCTGGTGTTGTCGCTACCCTTGACTGCAAGGTTGACTGCTTCTTTTTTGGGCTGAAACCTATCCTATGGAAAGTTCTAGTGATGTAAAACATTGAAATTTATGTGGTTATCATTCGATGTTCCTTAAATGTCGATATGGAGATAGATGAATTCTAGGGGTATCATTGGGATAAGAAATGGAAAGTGAACATTAATTAGGTTGGTCTGATGGATAAATCCAATGGTGTTAAGACATTCCAACATTCAACTAGCCAAAGGTGTGGAAAGAAGCACCCTAGAAATTTACTAATGGGGGAAAGGAAATTATTTTGGTACTGGAAGGTAGGGCACCAAGCCAACTATTACTGACAAGAAAAACCTGCTACTATGATACAAGAAATGAATGATCAGTTTAATCCTCAATGCATTATTCATTACTATAACTGCAATGAACCAGGGAACTTTTCAAACCAATTCTCCAAGCCAATGGTTTTCGGAGGAAACCAAAAACCTCCAAGGAAGAAAGGGAGAGCTTTTTACATCACTATCACCGAATCAAATCTCAACAAGGAAGTGGTAAATAGTACACTAGTGATTCATTAAAGAATAATGAATGTACTTTTTAATTATAGTTCTAAAAATTATTTTATATCTTGAATGTTTATTTTATCAATCCAAACATTACCACAGATAATGGATGTAGAGATGTTATTGAAAATAGAAAATAGGGAAATTATTCCATCCCAGGAATATAAGTCACCCTCTGTCATAATTTGTGGATTGATCTTCCTAGAGATCTTCATCATACATCCCTTGGTGGAATTAGAAGAAATTCTTGGCATTGATTGGCTTTCACAATATAGAGCCAAAATAAATTATCGCGAGGGGGAAATCACTCTCTGAATGCTAAATCGACACCCGATTGTATGAAAGTGAAAGAAAGATTATGAATATTATTTAGAACCATCATATTAATTATGGACATTACTTCCCTTTGAGCATGCATAATTTATCAGATGATTTAGTCTAAGGATGGAACCATCCTTGAATACATGCCTATTGTAAGGGAATTCACATATGTGTTTCAAGTGGAATTGTTAGGTCTTCCTCCAAGAAGAGATGTTGATCTCTCGATTGATCTTATTCCTGGGTCATTGATAATATACAAGAATCTATATAGAATGGTTGTTTTGGAGATTGATTTTCTAAAGAAACAACTGTAAGAGAATCTGGATACAAGATTTATACACCTAAGAACTTCACCATGGGGTGCACCAGTCCTCTTCATCAAGAAGAAGAATGGGTCAATGCGACTATCCATTGATTATCATGAGATAAAAAATAATGATAAATAACAAGTATCCTTTTCAATGAATTGATGACATGTTCAATAAGCTTTGTGGAGAACAATACATCCCCAAGGTGGATCTACAGTCAGGATATTACCAAGTAAGGGTGAAGAAGTAGGAAATTCCCATGTCTGATTTTTGTACGAGGTATAAAAATTGTGATATCATAGTAATGCCTTTTGGACACACTAATGCTCCAGAAATATTTATTTAAATAATTAATAGAGTCATTAGATACTACCTTGAAAATCTTTTGGTAGTCTTTATGGATGATATTCTAATATACTTCATCACTATGGAGGATAAAGAGGAGAATCTATGTACTGTATTAGAGACCTTGTGAAAGGAGAAGCTCTATGTAAAGTACAACAAGTTTGAGTTCTTATTGAAGGATGTATTATTATTGGGGAATATCATCACAAAAAAAATTATATCTTTGGATCCTTCCAAAACAAAATAAATTGAGGTATGCTTGAGGAAAACATCTGTGTTTGACATTAGTAGATTCCATGGGTTAGTAGGATATTATTACAGATTTTTGAGAAATATTTTCACGATAATCAAACCCACATAAAAAGATAACATGGAATGGAGTCATGTTTTTTTGGAATAATGAATGTGAAGAAATATTCATGGAGTTTAAGAAGAGTCTTATCACTACCCATGTGCTCACACTACCCACATGCGGAGAGATTTTTTTAATCTTCAGTGGTGCTTCAAAAAATGGATTCGTTTGTTTGTTGAATATGAATGACAAATTCATCAGTTATGCCTCAAGGTAGTCGAAAATTCATGACAAAAACTATATCATGCATGTTCTAGACTTTGGATCTCTGATCACTGTGTTGAAAATATTTAAGTAATATCTATTTTGGGAGAAGTGTGAAATATAAATGGATCACAAAAGTCTCAAATATATATTCACACAGAAAGATCTAAACATGCACCACTAAAGATTATTATAGATCATCAATGATTAAGACATCTCAATCCATTACCCCCTGGGAATGTGAAAAAAGGTGGCATATGTTCTATGTTGAAATGACCTAGTGATTCCTTAACTAATGAGAAGTCAAAAGGATTCAATAATTTTATATTTGATGAAGATGGTCATGAAAATATAAATAAGGGAACATCATAAATCCTTTCACACATTATTTATCATCCATATCTTTTGGAAAGGTTAAAGTATACTGAAAAAATTGATGTTTGAATTCAAGAGAAAGTGGAAAATATAAAAAAAGGAAATCATCCAGATCCAATGTTAATGAAGAAGAAATTGTGATATTTGGGTCAAGACTATGTGTTCCATAAAATCTAGAGTTAAATAAATATCATTTGGATGATGCACATAGTTCGAATTTCGTCATTAACCTAGTAAATAAAAGGATTTATCAATATATCTGAGAGTATTATTTTTGGGATAACTAGATTGAGGAGATCACTGAGTACACATCAAAGTTCTTGGTATATCAGTAATTGGAGGTTGAGGGGCAATAGAATAAGGTGATGATGAAACCATTACCCATACCAATATGGATATGAGAAAACATCACTGTGGAAATTATCACCGGTCATCAAAGACATAAAAAGGAAACAATTATATAAAGGTTTTTGTGGATTGTCTTATAATGAAGGCGCACTTCACTAAAATCCAAGAGGGTATCTCACCGGATTATCTCTCACATATACACATCAGATAAGTAGTAAGGCTTCATGACATACCACTATCAGTTGTATCTGATCAAGATCCAAGATTCAACTTTAATTTATATAAGGGTCTCCAACAGGCACTAAATACTAAGATGAACTTCAGTATGGCTTATCATCCTAAAATGGAAGGCCAATATGAGTGGACTATCCTAAAATTTGTTTACATTTTGAGAGCATTCTCAATGGACTTCAATGGAGGATTGGATCAACATCTTCCCCTAGTTTAGTTCTCTTACAACATCAGTTTCCACTCAAGTATCCAAATGGATCTTTACGAAACAAATTATTAGAAGAGGTGCATAATAATGACTTGTTGTGATGATGTGGGGGAGTGAAATATTTTAGATCCATATATGGTTGAAGAAATGTTGGAGAAGGTAATGACCATACAGAAGCACATCCAAGATGCTCAGAGGAGAAAAAAGAGCTATACTGGAAACCATCGATGAGACCTAGAGTTTGATGTTGGAGATATGGTTTTCCCTCATATATCAACATGGAAGAGAGTGATGATAATAAGGATCAATAGAAAGATTAGTCCATGGTACATAGGCCCTTTTGTGATCCTTCATCAGATTAGTGTAGTGGCCTATCGACTAGAACTCACACCAAACTTGTCTCGAGTACATGATGTGTTTTTTATATCACTCTTTAGGAAGTACATACCTGACTCATTACATGTACTCAATAAAGAGTTGGTACCATTGTAGAATGACCTCTCCGATGAACAGAATCCGGTGAAGATATTAGATCATAGAGAAAAATATCTTCAGAATAAGATAATTCCCCTCGTCAAGGTCTTGTGGTGAAACAAAAATTTTGAAGAAGTGTCTTGGGTATTAGAGGAAGTGATTAGGCAGAGTTACCCTCATCTGTTTTAGTCCAGGAAAACAAAATTTTGAGTAATATTGTTTTAAGGGGGGAACGTTGTGATGAACCAATCATTAATGGAACAAATTCCATTTCTTTTAATGTCTTATAGATATAGAAAAAATATGAACTCTTTTTCATTATTATTGGGTTTAAATGACCATTATGTATCATTACCATTGATAATATATCCATTTAATAGTGATCATACAACTAATATAAATTTTCGGCTCTAAGAAATCCTTTCGACATAGACAATGGAGGTGATGGCCACATCTAGAAGACTCGAGTCGTACGAACCTCATTAGTCTGATCTCGGAAAAGATTTAATATCATTGTGCTTCTCTCTTGACCATTCCCAATCTGATCATTAACACGTTAATCTTGAACAGAATCAACTAGGGTAGAAGTTAAATTTAATATATATTACCATCAAGAGATGTCATATGAGATTCCACAAGAGTCAGTCAACATCACACACCTTAACCTTAGGTCTTATGCAGGTGTTATAAGGGGTTATGTCACATGGTATTAGTTACTTATTTTGAAATAAATTTTTATAAATAAAAGTCTCATTCCATCAATTCATTTATGAGAATGCTCTTTATTAAATAATGATGATTTTGATAAACTTATTTTTCTAGTAAATATGGTTTTTTAGAGAAATATATATATTATTATATTAAACTATGTTTTTTTAATAATATTATAAAAACAATTTCTATAAATTATGATTATATGAGTTCCTTATCTGTAAATGATTAGATAATCATTCTGATAAGAGTTAAAAAAAATTATGATAAAATTGAGTATGTATTTTTAAAGAATTCATTTCAAGGAGTTAATGAATTTTTGGAATAATTATTATTTTATTAGAATTTATTTTATTAAGAAAAAATAATTATATATTTTTAATGAATCCAAATGTAATATTTATACTAGTTTAAAAATGTTTTTTTTTTCAAAACATGTCAATTTTCAAAAAAAATTGGTTCTCATTTTAAAAGTGAAAATTCACATATTTAGATAATTATTTAGATATAATGTGTATTATTTTGGGAATAAGAATATTGAAATTATCTGATGGTTAATTTTTCAAAATTTACTAAGACAATCTATTTTTTTGGTAAAAATTAAATAATATTTAAATATAGTGAGTTTTTTGACATCATAATGATCCAATAGTGATGTAATAAATACCATAAAAAGAATATTAGAACAAATATATTTTATAAATTTAAAATAATGTGATTTTAGATTTATTTTACTTATTTTATAATTCCTTAGTGAATCCTCCAAAATGTATAATATATTTTATGATTTTAAATTCTTTTCCTTGAGAGTGTGACTCACCTCCACATAAGTAAGGGAAATATTTTAATATCTTAGAGCCTTTTCCTAATAATTTTTTTTTAAATACCCTTGTCCAGAAACGATGTGAAAAAACCATGGGTTGGTTTTTGATTTTGATTATTTTGTTGTGTAATGTCCAACAACCTAAATAATAAATAATTCCCCCTCCTTTCCTATATAAACCAACCCATGAACCCATTATTCTTCTCTAAAACTCTTTGAATCTCGTACTCAATCATATCTCCACTGCCTAGTGTCCTCCCAAGGTTCCCCAAGCTCCCAATAAGGCTCTCTCAATCCATTGGGATGACACATCCATATAAGGGATCCTCACTTTCATTTCTTTTATAATTTTTTCCCAAGTTTTCTTGTACTGTTATTCCCTTTAATTTTTCATTTAAAAATGATGGGTTATGTTTTTGAACCCCCCCCCCATGATTCCCTTATTATGTTTTTATTATGATAAACCTATTTCTCTCTCATTAATGCCATGCATATAATCATGTTATCATTCCGAAATTTCTTAAGAGTTATTAATTTTCTCAATTTCTTCATGTTTATTTATTATGATACATATTCTATGTCCAAATTACTTATGTTGATACTTGTATTTATATGACCTCAATTATTTATGTTTTATGTATATATTATTATATACCCCTTTCTATCTCATCAAACATTTTTATGAATTTTTATGTCATGCGTTAGGCTTCCAAAATTACACAGCTATTTTCTATAAAAAATCATCATCTAGTGAATACCATACTCATTTCTCTATCAAGGGTAATCACCTTTATGATCATATACTTATTAGTTATAGACTTTCAGGTATATATTCCACATTGCTTTATCATGGAATAAATGATAATGTTGAATGAATCCATGTTATATGATCTATGTGTAACACTTAAGCATGATATTAAAATGTTTATGACGGGTGCACCCTGATAGCACTCTAATGAATTATGTAATGTATAGTATCATGATATGTTAGGTTGGGAGAGGGGTTAACTAGATTCCTTTATAGGAATTTGTTAGTCATGATGGGACAAAGGTTTACCTAATTCATTTATGTTAATGATGGAGAGTTTTAAATTGTTTCCATGTTTCCATGTATTGATGATCATGTTATATCATGCCTTTATGTCCATGTTTATATTATTCTCCATTGATATGTATATTTCATAACATGTATTTTATTCTTCATCTTATTTCTTATTTACTCTCTCATTGGGTCTGATAGATCTCCCTTTTCTTCTGTATTTCCTTAGGTTATCTCATGCAATACTAAGTACGAAGAAATGGTTGTTGTCATGTAAAATAATTTTTGGATAATGATGATATTTTTTAGGTCTTATGTTGTCATATAGTGTTCCTAAACCCAAAATACACCAGACCTCATGATCTTATTGGTTGTATTAAGTGTATGTTTATGTAATAAATCATGTTTAAATATGAAATAAAGAACAGGGCTAATATATTTTTTCGGTGGGATAATTTTTAACCCCTAGGATCAAATTGATGTGTTATTTTTTAAGGAATTAGTTTTCATGTTTGAAGAATAAAAAACCGAAAAACATTATGCTAGAAGATAACCCATCACATCTATAAAAGCAGTTGGGATTGAACCCAAGACCGAAGGATGGTAATTGTTTTTCTCCTACCACTGAGCTACATGAAGACTTGGTTAGTATGAAATATCTTTGGGTAATGATTATTTTTATTTTGAAATAATAAGGGATCTTATTTGATTAAAAATGATTGATTTATCTTAGAAGAATATATGATCAAATCCTTCTAATCATTGGGTTTCGAACATAGTCAATAAATGTTTTGAATAATTTTGAGAATACTTATTTATTGGGTAATTTAGTTTTAACACTGCGTATTACTACATTATCATTTATATTAGTGTATAATATGAATATTTACTCATTTACTCTATTAAAATCTAATAACCATTTTTTCGGTGGAATAGGTTGACTATTCATTTTATGGTAATGTGGCCTTTAAAAGTTGGTTTTAGTGCTTTAGGATTTATAATTTCATCCTGAAAACTCAGCGTCAATAGAAAAATAGGATATTTTCCTGAAACATAATTAAAGGATGAAATTATACCCATCTGGTATTTTTATTTCTATATTCTCTTAGTTTAGAAGGTATGATAAGTCCTTAACTCTTGAAAAAGGATTGTAAACAAAAATGTATCATAGTACCTTAATTTCTGATGAACCGATGTTATTTTGATCATAAAAGATATATGGTTTTAAAGAAACTAACTTTTAATTTATCATTTACATTATTTAGATCAATGACCTCAATCACTCTCCATAATTATTTATGTTTTCCCACCATTACCAAAGATGTTATTCTATATTGAAACACAGTAATTCATATATTCGGGTAAATTTTATATCTCCCACTTTTCTTTTTCAATGGATCCTTTATTTATTTAATTAGTATGATGTGGGTTTCAATAAATAAATTCTAAAAATTTTAATCCTTTTTTAACCAAGATTATTTTCAATTGAAAAATTCATTTTAAGGTGGGTATGAAGTAAAATTTTGATATTTTAAGAATTATCTTATTTCAAATTAATTTACCTTCCTTGATAGCTTAAATTAAATGAAATTCTAATTTTATAATCAATTAATAAACAAAAAATTTATCTTTCATTTCATATAACATCGATTTTATTTGATAATGTGTGTCTCAAAAAAGACCGAGTTTTATGGAACACAAATATACTAATAATATTTAATATGATAGTTATCACCTCATCATTGAAATAAAGGGTATAATAATATTTAACAAAATTATGGAAATATAATTTATAAATTTATATATATAGTTAATTTTTTGGAGAAAAATTAATTCTAAATGAAAATAAATACCAACTAAATATAAAGGATGTGTTTTAATGAAAAACTACTTTTATGTCCACAAAGGAATTTTATTTTAATAAATTAAATTAATTGTTATTATTGAATGATATTAATAAATTTTATGTTTTATTTATTCAATATAATGTATTTAAATTCATCCAATATGTTTTATATTCATAACATAAGAAAAAATTTAATTTTAAGCATATTAAAGTTGTATTTTTTTTAAAATCCATTTTTGTGGCCATTTAATGGAAGAAATTTTTTAAAACTGAATTTTAAAACTTTTATAATTTTTAATATTAAACTGAATTTTAAAACTTTTATAAGTTTTAATATTAAATATCAAAATAATCTTAGTGTGTATTTTTTTATTTTTCTGAGATGTTTCATTTTTAATGACTAGTGAAAATACTGAATTTAAATTCAACATTACATTTTTCTATAAATTATTTATAATGATAAAATATATTTAGAATTGTTTTTAAAACTAAATATAATTAAATTATACATATATTAATAAAATTTTGTTTATTGTAAATAGTTTTATATTGAAATTGAAAATTAAAACCATTGTGGGCTTTTGAACTTGTTCAATCTAAAAACATTTATTCTCATCCCATCTACAATATTAATTTAAATTATATTCTTGCAAATTTCGGAATTTAATATTTAATTAGAGTAAGAATAATATATAATTTCTAATAATGTAAAATTAAATTTTAACACAAATTATTTGTGAAGGAAATTAAAATTAATTAAAGTGATTAAGGTAAAAAATGACTTTACTTTGTGGTTAAACATCGAGTATAAGGTGTAAAAACAACCCTACACATCTACAATACAAAGTTTATGGAAATATTTATACTATTTCACCACTAAAATATATTTTTTTTATTGATTTTTCTTTATTGGAGAAAACGTGGGCACAACAAACTTCTTTTAAAAAACGCCAAGTGAGTCCTCTCCCCCACTTATAATAGGCCACCCCCTCTAATAGCACCATTAAACAACTTAGGTTTGGATAAAACATACCCAAATGACTACCAGAATTCTCTCCCCAAATCTTCTAATACTCACTTTGGTAATAAATAATACCACATAAGTATTTTGAATCAAACCTTATGGAGTTACACAATGAAGAAGTAAGGTTCACCAACTTGAATTTTTTTTTGTTTTCCTATCCACAACCTTCAACTATAATTATAAAATGATTATATAATAACCTCAATATCCTAAATATACTGATGTTTTTTTATTTTTAGGTTACTAACTATAACCACAAAAACATAAATCATATGGGTTATGAAATCATCTTTTGTGTGTAGAACGAACTACCGCCTCACGAAATGATGACATTCATTTTTTCCTTTACCACATATCAGGGTTGGTAATTATGATAGACATACTATTTATATATAATATTTATGATATTTATAATATAATTATACCTCTGGTTTAATTACATCATATACACCCTTTTTACATTTCATATTGTAGAGGATAAGATAATATTGATCATGTGTACGGTGGACTACCACCTCATGAAGTGATATAATGAATTTTTCACTAATTTGATACATGGATGGTGATAAGGGTAGATATACTTAATACATATTATATAAATAAAATATTAATTATATTAATAACTAAAATATCTTCCAATAAATAAAATATACCTCTTTCTTCTTACAATTTCACACGCTGAAAAAGTTATAACGTCAGTCGTTGACATGTGGACTACCACCTCTTTGAAGCAATGTGATTATTATGCTTTCATAATCACATCAAAATAATGATATATATATATATATAATAAAATATTATTGTATTTATTATATATTTATAATTCTATAATGATAAATGTTACCTACCTTTTTCCATAATGATCATCGATAAATGAGAATGTTACCTGTGTGTACGTAGGACATGCCATCTCTATGATTGTAATGTAGGTTCATTTTTCATAACCATATTAAAATATTTGTTTTAAAAGAATAATTTATATGTATTTATTATTATAATTACATTTATATTATTTTGGTTATGTTAAAATAGTGACATATTTGACCTTAGTCGACTTATCAGAGTCAATTTTTGCACATAAGAAAAATATTGTAAAAACATTAGACATAAACATAATTGTTTAAGTAATTTTATATAACATGTTTATAAGTTAAATGAAAGTAATAATAAAATTTTTAAAGGTTATATATAATTTAAATAATTAAAAAAATTATTATTTAGGTAGATAAAGAAGAAACATGATGAATCAAACCTAGGGTAAGTGTTTTTCTTATATCACTTTTATCTCTGTGAGATAAAAACCATATTCCCCAATTACTTTTTTTTAGTTTATATAAATCACATGAATGTATTTTATTATTATAACCCCTAGATTTATTTTCATTTATATATACATTTTAGGATCTCTATTTCATGACCTTTAAACCTTTGATTTTACCAAAGCGGTATGTGGTTCTCATCACAATATACCTTCTTTGAGACACTTATTATGTTATGCACTTAAATTATATTATATGGTGAATATATACAACCCATGTTTTATGATATATCACGAATTGACTTTTTTCATTATAATCTATGTTTCATTTAATTTTATTCCATCTTGGAGATTATGATTCAATGCTACAAAATAGGTAAGATACTTTTGTTACAATCTTATCATTTATCATCATTGTGTAAGATTAAGAATCTGATTTTGAATTATTATAATTATCATTAATTATATTATTATCTAGATATTTAGGATACTTCCAAGTAATTATACCATTTTCCCACTAGTTAATAGTTACTATGTATGAGAATGTGTTTTTTTTTAAATTCAACGTCATTTATTTCTTTGGACGGAAATCTGTGTTACGTTAAAGCATTTTTTTCAAAAAAGTTTTCAAAATGTTTTTAAATAATATTTTTATATCATTTTAATGGAAAATGATTTAAAAATTATGTTTTTAAAATTATTTTAAATTATTTTTAAAATATCCATTATATGTTTCCAATGTGGTTTTCAAAGAAAATCATTTTCATAATGTTTTCTATTTTAAAAGGTGTTTTTCAAATTTAAAAGTATACTTTTATTAAGAATGTTTTTAATGATTTTTTAATTTCACTTCCATTAATAAACATCAATAACCATTGTTTTTTAGTTATCCTACTCTAAGAATATTTTTTATTGATACAATACTCATTCTTTTCTATATGTATTTAGATTATTTCAGTGACATTATTATAGAACTCATTTCTTTTTCATGGATTAATCATGATTAAAATAGATTGAAATGAAACCCATTTATTTTTCATGTTTAATGCATTTTATAAAATGGATAATGGTTTTTTATATGAGTATATGATAAATTGAATGCATTTATTTATTATGATTATGTAATGGTACTTGGAATATTGATGGGTGGTTAAATCATAATACCATGAAAGTTGGTTTCTTAAAAGAACCAATGATAGGTGGTTACATTATAAAAGAATAATGGGTGGTTCCATGATAAACCAATTATGGGTGGTTATGTGGTAAAAAATGTACTGGGTTAGTTTATAAAGTCCCTCCAATTCATTGGGTGTGTAATTCAACTATATAGTTGTTCCATTTTTAAGAGTGATTGTAAGAGTGAATTTAAAATGATTTCATATGTTATGTACATGTTTTATTTATTCTTTTTCTGGATATTATAAGGATTATCATGATCGATATTGATATCACATAGCTCATGGTTTTTTATTCAGATGAATCTTTCCATTTCTATGATTTCATATTTGATGATCCATGTATTTATAGGTATAAATTATTTTATGATTTACTCATTCTGTTTGAGTATTAAATCATAACCTAATTTTCTCTTATGCGCATTGATGAAATTCAATTTTTTATACCTATTTTTACCTGTACGTAGAATTTTATCTCACCCGTATTATGTTTCCTTTTCCATATGTTATAAATAATTACATTTAATGATTTATATCTATTTTTGATTCCATAAAGATTATGTTGATGACCAAATTTGAAATAAGAGAAGCTGGGTTAAATAGGTGAAATGATCATTTGAATACTAGGGTAATTTTAATATATGAGTTGTCCCAATTCTCTAAAACAAAAAAAACTATACTCTCCTTGAAAATTTTTGTGATTCATGTTTTCCTTTCTATTTTTTATGGTTTGGATGAAAACATTTGGGTAACAAATATCCTCATCTCAGCCGAATATGTAATCTTATGGACTTTAGCATGGGATTTGGGAGTATAGGTCTTGGATTGTTATAATACAAGGACATTATAAGCTATTTATCACTTCATAACCTTCTAGAGAAGTTAATTTAATGATTATTTTTTATCCCAATTGTGGTTGGAATTTGGTTTTCCTCAAATAATTTAATGAATATGTTTCAATTGAAGTTAATGCTCTGCATATTTTTTATACTTTTTTTATGGGGAAATTCAATATGTAAATATGGATGGTGGCCCAAAATATCATTTATACATTTTTTAGGGATTTGATAATTATTTAATGAAGAAAAGAATCCAATTTTCCATAAAAATTAATTGGATATAAAATTACTACACTAGTAAATGATAAAATTCTACAGAAATAAGGGGAGAGTGTGACAATTTGAGATCCACACTCCTAGATCAGGTGTTAGAAAAAATTAAATTTCAGGCTTTAATGCAGATAAGAATGACCAAATTTCAAATATCCCAAACACAAAAAATAAATTTAAACATTGGATCACTTTAATAATGGAGTACATTTCTAGTAAATTGTTTTATAGAATTTATAAAAACACTTACATTTCTTGTAAAAATAAAAACTAGATCATAAAAATTTAAATCATATCCCAAAATATTTTCACATATACCACCCTTCTTAATACATAACCCACCTAAATCCTTTCTTCATACCCTGGGGAAAAGAAACCTAATAAAATAGTGAGATTCAATTCTCATTAACTGAAAACAAGGTAGACATCAACGATTAAATAAGAATATTATGAGCATTAGGGTATAATTACATGAACATAACATTCGGAAATTATACCCTTCATATCAAAGATCATAATCCTGAGTCATGTAATAAAACATGGAAGTACATAAAAAATGAATCATAATGTAACACGATCCAAGAGAAAATAAAATTACTATAAGACGTGGAATTGTAGAATAAATATAAGCATAGAAATTCATTTCCTAGGTATCTAAGTAACATTTCCAAAATAATCATAGTTGAATGGGTTCACTACCCAAACCATAGTAGTAGTCATTTTGTAGTATGAAAATATAATAGCAGTCAATTTTCGCATGAAATACTATAATAGTAGTCAATTTTCCATCCCAATACTATCATATTTGTAAAGGATAAATCCCAAGACTATCATGGTTGACATGATCTCTTACTGAACATGGTCTGCTCCCTATTCCTGTCATGTTTATCTAATCCCAAATAATGAATTACCAAATGAATTGGAGGGAGATATATTTTCCACCTATCACATAAATAAAATTATAAATATGGGTTCCAAATGATCATAAAACATTAATCACCATATAAATAATAAAAATAATCAAATTTCATCAAAGTGTAACTTTTGGAGAAAGGGAATGGGTTTCAGCATCTAGTCATTATAAAAAATAACCATCCAAAATAATAATAAAGAGAGTATAATCAGATCAAATTCCTAATAAATATTTAGTATCATCAGAGTAATTCATATAATATTGAAACATTATTTGGATAGATCACTTGGAATAATTATTAAGGAAAATTTTCTTTCTATTTTAAAGTCATTTAATTTTGTACAAAATCATTATATTATAAATGAAACAAATTTCATTGAAAATAACTATTGTAAAAAATTTAATGAAATCATAATAATATTTATGAATTATTATGGAGGTTAATGATTTGTATGTTCTATAAGTTAAAAAACTTTCCTTCCAGATTTGTGTTGGAAAAGATACACAATACCACATTTTGAAAACAACAAAAAGATTCCTTTCAATCTTTTTTTTAAAAAGTCAGTCATGAGTAAAAATAAATTCAAAAAATTGATGTAGAATATTAAAAACATTTTTGAAATCATTTGTGTAAAAAATGGACATGAAATGTAAATATTCTATATTTTATATTTAAACATAAATAATCCCAAATAATAAAGATAGTGTGAAATAAAACATTACCACTTTAGTCAGCATTTAATTATAACCTCATTATGCGAATAAAAAATTGACATGTAAATGCTAATGAAATTCAAAATATTTATTATAAAATACATTCATGGGTAGTATATAAACCACAAAAAAATAATCTAGTGGTGAATATGGAATGTTTCACACAAAAATAAAAGTGAGACAAAAATATGTTATGCTAGGTGAGACGTCCTTTGAATGTTTTTAAAATATAGTATAATAAATTTAACATCATTATACATAAATAAAATAATCATATAAATAATTATGATATAATATATATTCATTATATATTTTTAAATTTATCCATAGTGATATAGATAGAAAATGAATAACATCATTCATGGAGATGGTATGCCATCATTACGAATGAACATTGTAATCAATATTTTTAAGGTTGTAATGAAAGAAATGTAATAAATGATAAAACATTAGATAATAATTATTATTTAATTTATCTAATATATATACATCACATCCATCCTACTTAACATCCACGAAAAATAGGAACAAAATATGAGTCACATCGCTTCTTAGAGATGGTAGTTCATACGTACACACAAGTGATGTTATCATTTTATAATGGTTTTTAATGTAAGTAGGTAGATATTATTTTTTCATTAAAAAAGAATTATAATGTCCAAAATATCATATATTAACTTTAAACCCATAATATTAACCATAAATCAAATATGTGGATGGAAAATGAATTGTATCGCAATGTGGATATGGTAAGTCATATGTACGCATCAGTGATACTTTCACTTATTATTTGATATGAAAGAGGGTGTATAGTGGTTCATTCATAATTTTAATAACATTTTAGAATATATAGGATACTAAAATTTATTATTTTATTATAAATATCATAATTGATTAGGAGGTAAAGAATATTTTTAAATGAATGTGATTGGTTTGGATGATTACATCTTCTTTGAGACAGATATTTAGATCTTCTATAATGGTATCTAGGGTTGTCCTTTTTCCAGTAACAGAAGATCAGAACTGTGAATAAGGAAGTTTATAATATTTTTTTCTCAGGGGGTGGTTGAGATATAATTCCCAATGCAGTGTAAAAAAGATATGGAGGAGGGGCCCATTTATAATTGAAATGAGAGTCACTTTTGGAATTTCAGAAAATATTACATTATAATAAAATTAATATAGATCCAAATGGTTTTAAATAGACTATAAATGAAAATCATATGAATATTTTGATCATAAATTATCACATTATTCCTAGTTTAAAATTTTAATGACTCTTAAATAATTTAATAACAAAATTATTTTCATAAAATATCATTATTTTCAATTTCAACTCTATTCACTACTTTAACATTAATAAAATCAATGTAATAATTGAAATTAGAAAAAATAAATAAATCACAATAATATAATTTAAATCTATAAAAGTCATGTAAAATATAAATTATCTCAAATTATAATACTTTTAATATTTTTAATATTTTTAATATAATTTATTTTATTTTTCATTTATTTGAATAATTATTTCCTTAACATTGTATAAAAATTTAAGGTAATTATTTATTATCTAAATATAAAGAATATAATATAATTTTTAAAATAAATATTTTATATTTAAAAATAATATTTATTTTCAAACATATCCTTTTGTTAACCCCGAATTAAAATTTTATAATTATTAAAAATAATACTCTCATATGTTTTACTTTTCTTGAAATAAAATTCCATATAGGTCATAACCTCATCCAAATAACAAAAAGGGTTTTATAATAGAAAATTGGATTATTATAGATGAAATTAAAAAGAATAAATAAAAATTAGTCTTCTTTAGGGTTACATAATAATCCTTTTCAAATAATTGTTATCCTAAATTACTTAATTTACTCTTACAATGGTTAATAAAATTACCATGTTTAGTATTCCAATTAAAAAGAGGACTAATTTACTAAATTTTGAATCAGTTATTCAAAATATGTGTCCCATTTTTTAACATTTAACACAAAAAATTATATGAATTTAATTTAAAATTAAATGGTCAAAATTGTATGAAAAATGACTTTTCATAAAATTTCAATTTATAAATATAAAATGTTTATATACTAAATTCAAGTTAAAATCCATTAAAAACATTTTATAAAGTTATTTTAAGAAAATAAACAATTTTAATTTTAATTCTAACTAAAATATAATCATACATTACAAATACATTAAATTGAATATTCAGTTTTCAATAAAAAAACCATTTTTCACTATTCGTTGAAAAATCAATATCTTTTTAAAATTATAAAAAAATCATATTAAATAATTTTTAAATAATGATTTCAAAAAAAATTAATATACTTTTTCTATATCATTCATAAATCAATTATAATATTTTATCTCAAAAAACTCCATTTTCTGGAGAAAAATTATTTTTGAATAATTAGATGAATTTACAAAAAATTATATAATTATATACTAAGAATTTACAATTAAGTTTATATTTATTATGAAAAACATATATATTTGAAAAAAATTAAAATTATATGCATACCTTCCAAATTAATGGCTAGTTTATAACTATCACATTAAATAATAAAATTTCAATAATGTATCATGGTTCATTTAAACTCAATGTTACATGTAAGTTATTCCATAAAAGAAAAAATTATTTTTAGAGAAATATTTCATAAAACATAATGGTTTTATATTCTATACCCTTTAATAAATTGTTTCCCCATATTTTTAAATTTTTATTAGAAATAAAAGGATTAAAATTTGAGAATTCATTTCTGGAAACCCATATAAAAAAGGTTTAATAAACATTTATCTTGAAAAGAGGGAAAGGGATGAATGAAGGACATATGGAACAGTAAATACTATATTCCAAAATATGATAATGTATTTGGGAAATGAAAAAATGGATATAGAATAAAAACCTAACTCCTTGGAACTAATAGAGAGTGATAGTGAAAAAGTTAAAGAGAATGTTAAACATCACAAAACTGTAAATCTATGATGGGTTAAAAGGACATCGATTTCACAATAAGAAAAGTAAATCGATATAAATTTTATTTCAGGATCCTTTTACTATAGTTGAGCACTTAATTTATAGATCAATCTAATAACATTAATAAATATACTTACTTGACAATATTAAATTAATCCTTTAATCAATTTCCATAACAATATCAACTTTTTTCTAAATGATTATAATTTAAGATGATTTTCTTCTCCCATAAACAAATAAAATGAAATTATAATGGATATCATAAGTTATAGGAGTATAATATTCCATTACTCCACCACTTAGGCATTAGAAAACCGAAAATGGTTACCACATGATAAGATGATTTCCAAAAATAATAAACCTTCATATGAGGAAAACTTCTTCAAATATCCAAAATTCAACATTGACACCGAAAGTTCAACATAGATCATTATAAACATAATTATCCTCAAAATTCTTCAAGAAAATTCAATTCTAGTATTGAAACCCAAAAATTCAAAATGATTTGGTCACATTGTATTCCAATATAAACTTAGTATTTATCTCCAAAAATTTATTAACCCTAAACATATAATCTACAAGAAATTCTAACCCTTTCCATAAATAACCACAAACAACATAAATCCACAATAAAATCATATATTTTTCCAAAATACAATTCATATTATATTCTCCCAATAAAACTCCATAATATTCTTTTTAACATAATCATATAAGATTTACAAAAATTTTAACATCTTTTGATATAACATTAATCACTAAACCCCAAATTAATTTCCAAACCCATGGTCATCTATAAAATAAAAATAAATGTACCCATAGTGAACATAATTTTTTATCAATCAGATAGTTTACATATTGAAAAAATTTTCACACAAACCATGACATCACATGGTCTACTGGTAGGTTTTTTACCCTTATCACTTTTCAGTTGTGGTTTCAATCCCCGTGTCCTTGCCGAATGTGACGAGTTGTCACATATCCCAAGGTTTTTCATTTTTCTTAATAAATTTTATTAAAATCCATAAAAATTTACAAAATCATGAGAAGAATCCTGAAAAAATAACATTAATATATTCAACATTACATAGATGGTTTAACCTCAAATGTCATCTCAAACCTTTAGTTATTCTTCCCAATATACAATTACCCACAATTACATCAAAATCAATTATCATATAAACCATAAAGATTATCCAATCCATTAAACTAACGGACACAAACTGAAAAGATAATTATTTCTCAAATAATCCTTTTCATATGATAAACTTAAGGGTTTTATGTACCTCAAAAATAAATGTCCCCCCAAGTATAATTAGTCATTATTTAATTTTATAACTTTAAATCTCAAAAAGAGTGCCTAAGACACTAAAATTATTATCAAACACAAACAAATATACCGATTATGGTATCTATAACTCTTAAAATAACATCTCATGAAAACATATTAATCTCCAAAGGTTTCTAAACCACCCTATGATATCAAATGTAATGGACTGAGACCCACACTCTTGGATTTGGGGTAAAAAATATAAAAATTGCATTTTTTGAGTTCATACTGATAAACGTGACCTAATTTCAAATATCCAAAACATAAAAAATGAAATAAAATATGGGATCACTTTTATATTAGAGGACCTTTTTGTAAATAGTTTAATATAATTAGTAAAAACTATTATGTGTCATGGAAATCAATGAACTGGGTCGTAAATATTTATATCATCTCCCAGAATTTCTTTACATCTAGAAACATTCTTAGACATACCCTACTTAATATCCTTCTTCATATCATAGGTAAATAACATTGGAAAATTGTGAGCTCTAAAGCTCCGTAAGGGTAAAAAAATTGATATGTTAAGGTTTATAAGAGCATAACATGAGAATAAGGGAATAAGAACCTGGACATAACATTTTAAAATTATACCCTACATATCAAAGTTCATAATCACGAGTCATGTAATAAATATTGTATGTTTATAAGACATGAATCATAAAGTAACATGATCCACAAGATATAAACATTGATATAATATATGTAAGTTTGGAATACACAAAACCATAGAAAATCATTTTCTTAGTAGTCACGGCCCTTTTCCAAGAGTATCATAATTGAAGGGGTTCACTACCCAAACCATTTTAGTATTAAAGGTTCACTCCTAAACCTAACATAGCATGCTTGTTTTACTCCCAATATTATCGTAGAATTTAATTTTTACTCCCAATATTATCATAGTATCCATGGATCACTACCAATACTAACATGGTGGACAAGGTCCCTTACTGAACCGAGTTAACTCTTTATTAATTTCAATTTTATCTCATTAGATATTAATATTTACCTATTGAATTGGAGGGATATGTAGGTTCCACCCATAAAATAAATAATATCATAAATATGTGTTACACAAGATCATAAAACATTCATCATATTAAAACATATGAAATGAAATGAATTTCATCAAATTATAACCTTTGGAAAAAGTGAACTAGTTTCATCATAATCATTTGATAATAAAAATAAACCATAAAAAATAAGGATGGTATGTTTAGATAATATCCTTAATAAATATTATTTATTGTGAAATGATTTTATATTAAATGGAAAAAATGATTTTTAAAGTCCAAACAGAATTATTCTTGAGGAAAATATCCTCTCCCTTTTGAAAATTTGTTTTTACAAAACCATTCCATTTTAAAAGAAACATTTTATTGGAAAATGACCGTTTATCAATTTTAAAATGCAAATACAAAAAAAATCTGGGTTTTATGATGGAAGGAAAATATGTTCATGTTGTATAAGTTAAAAAACATCACTTCCATATTTTTTTGGAAAAGTTATAAATTATGTTATTTGGAAATCCACATAATGATTTCATTCAAATTATTTCTTAAAAATTCAATCATGGGAAACATGGAATTAAAAATTGTAGGGTAATAGTATAATTTTTTTTGAAAATGTTTTTAGGAAACCTTTACATGGAATATAAATATTACCCATTAAAAACTTAAACCTAAACAATCTCGAATAATGATGAGATTGTGAAATAAACTCTAACCTCTTTGGTAACCTTTGAATCGTAAACCCATGAAAGAAATAAACCTAAATGAATATTTAAATGCACATAAAATTAATTATTTGTATCATAAAATATATTCATGTGATGTGTGTAAAACATTCCAAAGAAACATGTGGTGAATATGGCATGTTCCCCATATAAATAAAACTAAGACAAATATTAATTACCTTAGGTCCGACATCCTTTGAATGTTATTTAAACTCCTTTATAATAAAATTAAATTTATTATAAATATAAACTAGAATCATTTAAATGATTTTTATATCAAATATATTCACTAAATATTTATATTTTATGTAATCTATAATGATATAGATATATAATTAATTACACAATTCATAGATATTGTAGGTCGTATGTACGCATGAACGTTGTATTAACTTTGTTGATGTATGGAACAGAAGAATGGTAAATAATAATTCACCATAAAATAATCATTATAATATCATAAATATCATATATATTCATAATATCATTATTCCATACCATAAAAGTATATTATAAATGAAAAACGAATCACATCTCTTTGTAGAGGTGGAAGTCTATACATACGCACGAGAAACATTATCGTTTTCCAAAGGTCTTGAAAGGTCAAAATTATGATATTATATTTTAATTAAAGAAAAATAATTATGTCATAACTATCATATATAATCTTTAAAACCATCATAATAACCATCCATGAAATATGATGATGGAAAATAAATTATGTCACTACGTGGATGGAGTAAGACATATGTATAGACAAGCAATACTTTCACATCTTTTTTGATAAGAAATAGGATGTATAGTTTTTTATAATAATCATAATAATATTTAATAATATTTTTGATAATAAATTTATTATTCAATGATAAATATAACATATTATGAGGAGGTAAACAAGAATAGAAAAAGAAATGTATTGATTTGTGTGATAGCCTATTTTTCTAAATGACTCCATTAAATCTCACATAAATAGATATAGGTTTGGTGTTTTGGAATGAATTGTATCCTCAAAATGTGATTAAGGATGTTTAGATGAAAATTTATTAGGGTATGGGCTATCTATAAGTCTAAAATATTTATAAATAAGTTACGGATGAGGGGCCATTTTATTGTTGAGGTTATGGTCACTTTTGGAATCCTAGAAAATATTAAATTATAATAAGACTATCATTGAGAAAAATAATCTAAACTGGAAAATAAATTCATATATTATTAAATTATAGAACATATATTATCACCTTTTTCCATATTTAATAATTTTATTGTTTTCATACTGTTTAATATAATATTATATTCCTAAATTATCATTATTGTAAATTAAGAAACTATTCACTACTTTAACATTAATAGCATTAATACAACAATATGAATTCAATGATATTATTTAATAAAACCCTAAAATTTCATGTTCATGAATTAAATTAATGTATAATAAAAATTTAATAAAATTATAATACTTTTAATATTTTTAGTATCATTTATTTGTTTTTTTCATTTAATTGAATAATTAATGTGTCTTCATTTTGGAATAATTTAAGGTAATTATATTTTCAATAATATTAAAAAAACATTATCATGTTAGAGATAAATATTTTAAATTTTAAAATAATTAGTATAGTTGAAAATATACATTGATTAACCCCATATTAATAATATTGTACTTATTAAAAATAAGAGTGTGACTTGTTTGACATTTCTTGAATAAAATACTTTAAAAGACATAATCTCATATAAATGAGAAAAATGTCATGTAAAACAATTGGTTGATTATAGATGATATTAACTAACCAAATAATATTTAGGCTTATTTTGGGGTAATTTAACAATCCTTATCACTTAATGTTTAACTTAAATTATCTAATTTACCATAATCATGATTAATAAAATTAATAAGTATCATATTGAAAATGAAAAAAATAAAAACTGAAATATTTAATAATTTTGGACTCACTCATTCAAAATATAGAATTAATTTTTAAAACTTTTACCCATAAAAGTGGTAGAATATAATTTCAAATTAAACAATGAAAATACTATGAAAAACTATTTTCATAAAATTGCTCTATTCTAATATAAAATGTATTTATACTAAATTAAAGTATGAAATCCACTTCTTAATCCATTTTTTAATTATTTTAAAAAATCTTTAATTTGAGGATATTTTAATATTAACGGGAATATAATTTATCTTTGAATACACTTGAAAAAAAAATACATTTTTCAATAAAAAAATAATTTTCCCTAGTAAATAAAAAATTTCAAAAAATTATAAAAAATTAATCCTAAGATAATTCTTACAGGATGAATTCAAAAATTAAATCAATTGTTTCTTGTAATTTTTCAGAAACTTTTTTAATTTAATTATAATATGCAGTGACAAGAAACCATTTTTTGAAAAAAAAAATTAAATAATAAATTGAGTTTACATAAAATTGGATAATTATTTACAATGATTTTATCTATAAATATATATTGAGTAGGAAATATATATCTTATAAAGTATTAAATCATTTTCATACCTGTTAAATTAATGGCTAGGTTATAACTATAACATTATACAATAACATTTTACAAGTGTATTGTGGTTCATCAAAACATGGTGTTGCTAATAACAGAAGATATCGAAGAAATAAAGTTACTTTAAGAGTAATATTTTCTAAAACCACAATTTTTTAAACTCTCCCCAACTTTTTTTTAAAATTCCACATAGTTTGAACTTGTGCATCGTAATCAATGCTTTGAAATTTGAAAATTCATTTGTAGAATCCTACATCCCAAAGGGGTTAATAAAATTGTCACTTGAAAAGTGATAAAGGGAAGTATGATAGTCATTAGTAAAAAAAAGATGTAGGTTTTCCAATAGGAGATCATAGGTGTAATGTCAGAACATGGATATAGAAGAAAAACCTAACTCCAAATAAATGATGGAGAGTGATAGAGAAATATTTCAGAAGAAATATAACTATCACAAAACAGTAAATATGTTATGGGTCGATAGGACATTGATTTCTAGGTATGAAAAGAAATTGGAAAACGTTACTATTTCAATGTCATTTTCTAATATTTGAGGAATTAATTTACTTAATTGTCTAATAACATGAGGAAATATACTTACTTGTCTAGAATAATTTCATAATTTAATCAATTTTTATCACACTCATATCTTTTATTTCAAATGATTAGAATCGAAGTTGATTTTTTCTTCCCTAAATCACTAAATTCAACTTCTAATAGATATCATAATCCAAAATAGAATAAAAAAAAGATTCATCTTGTCATTAGGAATAAAAAAATCTATTTTTTTAGCACTTGATAAGACGAATCCCAAAAGGAATAAACCCTAACATGAGGAAAAATAATTTAAATCTAAAAAATTCAATAGTAACAGAAAATGTTTAACCTAGATCATTCAAAAAATAACTATCCATAAAATTTCTCAAAAATATTCTATATTAAGATTTAATCCCAGAATTCATAAGGGTTTGATCACATAGTCTTTGAAGATAAATTTTGTATTTATGTCATGTAATGTATACACACTAAACATATAATCTCCATGATATGATAAACATTTTCATAAATAACATAAACTAACATAAATCCACCATAAAATCATATATTTCTCCAAAATTGAATTCAACCTATGTTCATCGTATAAAATTTCATAATATTATATTTACCAAAATCGTATTGGGGTCTTAAATATGCTAATGCCTTCCTATATAATTTTAATCACATAACACCAAATCAATTTCCATTCAAATGGTTTTCAATATGATAAAACATATATTCCCAGTATGAACATAACTTTTTTCTATCAGATAGTTTAAATAATGAAACAAAACTTCATACTAACTAGAACATCACATGGGATAGTGGTAGGTGTTTTCCCATTATCTCCATTCATATTGGGGTTCAATCATTGCAGACTGGTACAATGGGACAGGCTTTCACAAATCCTATGGGCTGTCATTTTACCAAATATATTTCAATATAACCTTTATAAAATTCAATAAACATGATAAGCAACCTCAAAAATAACATTATTATATTTAACATTAAAAAAATGGTTTAACCTCAGGGGTTATCTAATACCTTTCATTTTTCATCTCAGTATCTAATAATCTAAAATTATCTAAAAATAAAAGAGCATATAAACCATAGAGGTTATACATACCATTAAACATAAGTTCAAAAAATGAATAGATAATTCTTTATCAAATTAACTTTTTCAAATGATAAACATAAGGGCTACATATACCATCCTAAATATACCAAAGTCCTTGAGTCTTTATTTAATTTTGGATAATCCCCTTTTAAATGGGTTGATAGAGAACCCTTACATGACCCATGGGCCCAGTGGAACAAGGCCCTAGTACATGACATGAAGTCCTAGAGGCATAAGGACAATACATGACCCGAAGGCCCAACCAAAATACAATATAATTGCCCATACCAATATCTACATCACTGATGGTGTCTATCTATCTACCTCACTTTACTTATTAGGTAGAATTTCCTCATGCATAGCTGTATCGTTCCTGGTACTAATGGAGATTATCATACCCTCTTGTACTTTCAATCCAGTTAATTCTACTCATGTGGCTGATACATTTTAATAATCCCCTTCCTAGACCTATAATATGTATTTTTATAAGTTTTATCCATGTTAATGGGGGCTCGAAGTCTTTGTGGGTGGAATTCCATGGGTGGTACAAAATTCATGAGGCTCGTAGGCCTATAATGGTGGCCCAAAGGCCCAAATAGATGAATAGTTCCTACAAATATAGTACTAATATAGTACATGAAACAGTACTACTAAAATATTCCTATAGTAACCTAGAAATCATCCTCCTCTAGGATTTTAACATGAGTTTAATGCAATATTATGGGGTGTGTTAACCACTTAGCTACCACCCTAGCTGCAAGCATTACAGATACCTCAAAAATATTTGTCTCCCAAAATATCATTATATGCTTAAAATTTACTAAACTTAATATCTAAAAAGGAGTGCCTAAGACATTGATCTTATTGTCAACCTAAAACTTATATACCCATTATGGTATCTAAAAATATTAAAATAACTTATCATGAAAACATCCTAATCTCAAAACTGACCTATAATACAATTAGTAATAACTTGAGAACCACACTCTCAAAAACGGTGTTAAAAACATTATCCTTACTTTTTGTTGATTCAATACAGATAAAATTAACCAATCTCAAATATCAAATACTAAAAATCAAATGAAATATTTGACCAATTACACATTTAAGGACTTTATGGGTTTAGAGTTTTAGATAATTAGGAAAACTCTTAAATATATTTGAAAAATAATCAACTGAATCATAAAAATTTATATCATCTCTCAAAATCCCTTCAAATCTAGAAACCTTCTTAAACATACAGTAGTTAAAAATTTCCATCATAACCTTGGGAAATGAAACATAAGAAAATAGTGATCTTGGGCGATTAGTAATGGTAAAAAAGGGTGATACCAATGATTTTATAAGCATAAAAAGAGTATAAGTTCATAAGAACATGAACATAACATTTGTAAATTAAAACCTATATAAAAAGAAGATAATATTGAGTCATGTAATAAATTATGGTATTTTATAAGATATGAATCCTAATGTAACAAGATCCATGAGATAATAACATTTGTTTAATACATGGAATTATGGCATAGACATGAGCATAGAAAATAATTCCCTTACTATTCAAGGATATATTCCAAGACTATCATAGTGGAATGATTTCACACCCTAAACCATTTCAGTAGTAATGGATCACTCCCAAGACTATCATAGTAGTCAGCGGTTATAACATCCCAGAATTTCTAGCTACTCAGCAGTGCCCTAATCTTATTTTATGATAAGGCCTCAAGTGAATATCCCCAAATGATAGAGGTTTCCGAATAGTAGCAAGGGCCTATGACTATGAGGGGGGAAACTATTCCCTCATCACCAGATTATAACTAGTGGAATATCAACAACATACCAATATATATAGAATATAAATAAAAAGAAGGATGATAACTAAACAAGACGTGAATATAAAATAATCCAGAAGTCTCTCATATACAATCATGATAATGTTATATGTAATATGTCTATTAAAATTTCCAAAACATGTATAATAAATATGATACAATACATGTATCCAAAAAACAAATAGAACAAAAGTTCTTTCTCCAAATATCATTGTGATCCTCATCTCGGTCATGTGCTCTTGTACTCGTAAGAATAAATCCACAACCTATGTTAGGGAGCCTTCTCCAATACATACCCACAACGATATAATCTGTTTGGGTCTAACAGGGTATCCCAAAGAAGGAATAAGACAACATCCTAGTAGGAAACCACCTAATATCTACACAATTCCATGGAATGCAATATAACAAGGGAAGAATATAAATAATAAATCAGGTAGAAGTAAAAAAAGTAACGTTCCGTTGATATTCCCAGTTTGTGGAAAGTGGTAATATTTATCCTCTCAAGGCACCCTATAATGATAATAAATATTCAATAATATTAATCTACAAGAAAAGAAAAGGTAAACAATATGACCTTACCATTTATCCCATCATGTCATACAACTACATCTTTGTTGTATATTCCAAAATTCAAAAAATCTATGGACTAGTTTTATAATCGAGTGTATCACATTTCCACTATCATGTCATATATAAAATTTTTAGACTAGGAAGGGAAGGATCCAAGGTTTCATGAACCAAGTCATCCTCATGAAGTCCAAAGAACATCTCAATTGGAATTCGATTAGGCACTGGTTGGAGTCCTAAGATAATTTCTTACCATACATGTCCTACGCAAGTCCAAGCACACCAAATCCAAGGGTCAGAAAATAACATGGAATCCCACAGAATCAAGACACAAGGAGCATCTCTATCCATGATATAGATTCAAGGAATATGTCTGAGGCATCTATTCAAATATTTTCCAATCATAACAATCATCATTTTATCTATGTGGGTATACCCACTCACATTACCATTGAGCATCCAAGTTATCTAATGAATATACACACTCATATCTTCCAATTCAACTTAATGAAATAAGAAGGATATGCACTAATTGTTTATAATTACCATTAATTCATTCAACCATTAAAGCATTTAATATATAACCCTTGGATTATACCCACTCAATTTTACAAAATCAGTTAATCTACTTCACCTAAAAATCATGGAATATCAATTTATCATAATTAATAAGGGAAATACACCTCTTAAATAAGTTATTCACATTAAATATTACCAAATCAATGAATACAATGGATATTCTAAGGAGTAAACCCATATCATATTCACCTAATATATTTCAATTAGGTTATTAAATATATTTCTCTAGGAATTAAGGATTCAACTCACCCCATGGGTGGTTCTACATGGCATTATAGGGTAATTTCATTATGTTCACCCCATATGTGAGCACAGTTCAAGAAATGGTTATCCATGTATCACAACATAACCAAAAAATATCCCTAAGAGGACCCATTACATATATTCAAAACAGCCAATTCAAAATCAGCTTTTTAACGAAATCTCTAATAGGTGGCCTAATCACATGTAGCCTAATAAAGAACCAAAACTCAATGAAACGGTAAAGGCCATCTACCTTATCCCAGTAGTGGAGTGATTATATAGGATCAACTACTAATTCGACTTATATTGTAAGAAATATGAATAATGGATTAAGAAGGATAAATTAGGGCATATTATCCAAAGTCCAATTAGCACAACTAATATATAGAAGAATCAAGAATAGTTAAACAGGAATGTTGATCTTACCGATGTATATTATATGATACACAAAATAATTTAATTATACATTTTATGGATATGAAACCTTAATCCAAAGGATAGTCACTCAAGGGAAGCACTCAAACCCTTCTTTTTATGCATGTAGAAAAGAAATAAACATGGTTTATAAAATTGATTTTTAATGTAATTAAAAAAAATTAAATTCAAAAAATATAGGGTTTACATGAATTAGGCATGTGGTTTGGATAATGAAGTGGAAACCATGCACGGATTCCTGTATGACAAGGGGAACCTCTATGGTTTCCCCACATGGTCTACAAACTATTCAGAAACTGTGCAATAACCCACTATCAAACTATACACAAACTGAAGACCTGGCTACCTGGTTATGCTTCCCATTCCAACTGGTTTTGAATAATTGGGTGTCCAACATCTTCTCATTTTTAACCCCTCATATGATATGTTAAACCATGTGGCATGATCTGTATGGTTGACACTAACCATATGCTAGGCTTAAATCAACCCAGAACTAGTCTCTAAGAAACTAAAAATACATGAACCCCCCCCCAAACCCTTGTGACTTCAGATATGATTAATATCTGGCCATATATATGGATTTAAACTGAAAATAATTGATATTTACCACATATGAAAACCCAGGTTCTTACCACCTTCCCCTTAAAGAAATTCTTCACTGAATTTCCTTCACATGGGTGGTCAACATTTGTCCAATAAAAACTATGACCATTGAGCACGTCTGTCATCACCTCACTCCCAAGTCTCATCCTATAAATTTTCATTGTTCTATTTAAGATTTACTAGATGAGATGATGGACATTAGAGAAGCATCTTACTCCTATCAATGATTGAAATTAGATGCTCCGCAAAGGTCACACCAACCGGTATCTCGACCTGGTCAGGATGAAAGTTTTGAGATAGGTCTGAATGATTGTGAAAAGGATGAGATTCATGGAATATTTCTTACATGTCCTGGTAAATATGAGGTAACTACTACCGATAGTCTACCAAACCAACTATCTCCATAATCTTGAACAACCCAACATGTCATAGTGAATGATTGTTGGGAAAAAATCCCTCAAGTAAACATTGTGGTATTTTTTGGTTGGTTGTGTTTATTGACAAAGAAGGTATTCATGGTGAATGGTTAAGTTCTATATATGTTGTTGAAAATACATATTTTCAAAGAACCATGAATAAGTAATAGAATATCTGGAGGTGGTACAAATTAATAGATAAAAGGAGGCATTGTTTTCTACTGTTTTCCAAATTTTTGGGGTCCAAAATTTGTGCTTTGGTGAGCATCATGAAAAGTGTATTTCATTGATAATATCATAAAATATGGAAAAGGAATGATTTTTGTGAATATGGGCTTTATGAAGTTGATTTTGTAGAGGCTAAAATAATTTTTACGGTGATCTCAATGATTATGATGAGCTTCACGAACAGCAAAGGTGACGAGCTTTACTAGGGATTATTGCATCGGCAGTGCAAAGGAATTGATAGAACACTCTAAGATTATGAATAGATCTTCAATACAAAAAAATTGATTGTGCTTCGTGATATAGAAAGAATTTTGGCAGAAATTTCTAAGCTTTGCGATTTTATCTGGCGTGGTGCTGATTTTGTGTAGAAGGTTCTTGAGTTAGTTGGATCACCTATAAATAGACCTCGAACCCCTCTAGAGAATTAGATATATCAAATTAAATCCATTAAGAACTATAATTTCAAAAAATATTCATAGAGGGATCTTCTCAAAGGAAAAGGGAATTTGCAGAGGTAGTTGAGCTCTACTAAAGAAAGGCGTGTTGTGAAGGCCAATTTAGCTTTGGGGAGGACGTGAACTTCGCAAAGGCTTGTTTAGATTTTCATAATTGTAAAGACATATTTGAGATCTGTGATCTAGAGATCTATATGATCTACTGATCTTTTCAAAACTATTATCTATGCGAACCTGTGAGCTTCGCGAAGAGGTTGGAGAATTGGGAAGGCTTGTTTGAGCTTTGCAAAAGAGTGATCTCTTCAAAGGAAGTGTTCTTTGCATAAGAGTTTCTAATGGGATTTTCCAATGTTCAGTAGAACAGTGATATTCATCTATGAATTA
The DNA here is from genome assembly GCA_963277665.1 of Viscum album. NCBI lineage: Eukaryota > Viridiplantae > Streptophyta > Magnoliopsida > Santalales > Viscaceae > Viscum > Viscum album. The sequence goes on from OY728166.1 coordinate 727,982,184, forward strand.
AAGTGGAACTTTAATAGATCATCTATTTATAAATGAGGATGAATTCATTAGTGATAATGAAGAGACCTAAAGGTCTATAAACTATGATTTGTTCTTCTAGTGATGTAGTGAGCTCAATTTAGTTGAGAGAGTAGTGAGTTATCAAATTGTGAGTGGCTGTAAACTAGTAGGGACTATGATTCCACTTAAACATTTTAAATAGTAGTTCACTTATAGTGGTTTTTTTACATCATAATATCACCGGTGTTTGCTTCTTGGATGTAGCCCTATGAGGGTAAACCAAGTAAAATTGTTGTGTCATGTGCATGATTTAATAATTTTTCAAAATCAATAACTGTAAGGAGAGATAATAGGGTTTTGTCTAACAACAAAACAAGATCATACGAGGATATTGATTTAATCTGTTATACCCTGATTCAACCCCCCCCCCCCCCCTCAGGGTATCTAACCTATTGGACTTAACAATTGGTATTATAGACATGTTGATATCAGGGCTTATCTCTTAGATAGAGGCCATCGGTCATAATGGGATTCCGATCCTCGATGGGAAAAAATTTCAAATATGGAATAATCAGATGCGACACTACTTCCAATCTTTGGGAATCGATGTGTTTACCATAGCAATGAATGGTATAACAGCCTATTTTAATAGTAGTGCATTATCAAAATCCGATTGAAGATAATTGTATGTCGATGCCAAGGGAATAAATTCTTTAGTGGGAGCCCTATCAAATGCTACCAACATAAATTTTATGTCATAAAAAACATCTCATTCCATTTGGGAAATAATTTTGAACATATATTAAGGAGATTCAATGGTCAGAGAAGCGAAGCTTCAACTATTTTGGAACAAGTATGAAGATCATAGAATGAGCTCAAATGAGTCTGTTGATGCATTCTATGTTAGGGTAAAGGTTGTAGTGGAAGACATGTGAGGTCTTGGTGATGTCATTCAAGGATAGATGACTGTGAAGTGCATCTTAAGGATAATTCTACCTCATTTCAATACAAAGGTTTCAGTATTGGAAGACAAGGATCTGAAAAAGGTGACACTGGATAACCTGCCAAGTACCCTTGTAGCCTATGAAATGAGAAATGATGATAATGATGTTGTGTAAATGAGAAATCAAAAGATGTGGAATTCAAATCCCATAAGAATCTAACTATTTAAGATTCTCAGAAACAAGAAGAGTCAAATGAGGTGGTGTCATCCCATTCCTCATATTTTCAAAGAGGAAAAAAGAATGTTTAAATAGAAACTTCCACTTTCCTTTTTAGATGTGGAAAGGTGGTTCATCTGGCAACAAGGTGTCCCAAAAATATCCAAGAAGATGATGACATCAATGAATCCAAAATTCTAAAGTATAAGTATTTAGCCTATATTATAGGAAAGAAACAGTTCAAGAGAAATTTCTCTAAGAAGAATATTCTTATTTCACTAGAACATGACAGTTCATATGAGTCTGAGGTTTAAGAGGTTGAAGTGGTATAGAACTGCAAAGATCGTGGAAAAAATTATATGGTGGTGGATGTCGGTAATACTCAGAAAAAGGAAGAAACCGACAGTGAAGAAGAAAAAGAAGTTGAAGGAAGAGATGATATGCTAGATGAGTTAGAGGCTGGTCTTGATGAGATAGATGTTTAGAGAAACAATGAAAAGAAGTCTAATAAATTTTCTCATGATGCCAAACTCTATATGTAGCAGAAAGAATACGAGAAGTTTGAGTTGGTTGAAGAAATTGAAAAACTGAATTCATCAACACCAAAGGACTCGGAATCATTTAGACAGTATAAAATCAAGTCTAAAGACTATAAAATTGAGATCGATGGATTGAATAACAAAAATAAATATTAAATAAAGTGTATCGAAGAAATTGAAGAAAAATTTATCGGTTTGCGTAAAACAATTAAGGATCAAGAAAAACTCATGAATCATACTGTGACATCAGGAAAGAAGATCGCTCAGAAAACCAAGATGCTGAATGTGGAGCATAGTGGTTCCACAGAAAGAAAGAATCAATTATATTCAAATGAAAGTGTTGATGGGAGGCTTGTTCGAAAACAAAAAGGTGTGAAAATTGAAGTCAGACTGCAAGAACCTGTTTCAATATTGAAGGTGTATTTGGGTAAAAAAGATAATCCTAATATTCAGATAACCCAAGGGAGACCTAGCGGTGTAGAAGTGACATGCAGGAATGCATGCTATATTAGGTGTAATTATTGTGGAAAGATAAGACACACACAAAAAAAAATTTATAGGTAAGAAGAATATAAGAGCACAATAGCAACAGTGGCATCCAGAAAGATCTTGACAATCTAGAATATATTTCACGGGAAATTGTTTTCGGTGTGAATTATTTGGACCAATTGATAAATATTGTACATAATCCACTTAGATAAATGTTCCAAACAAGAACAAAACAATTCACAAGCAGTAGATCAATGAACCAGTAGGTGAGTTCAAAATGTAGAACATATTTTCAGTATTCCAAGATAAAGTTGGTCCATCATACACTGATAAATATCAATGTTATCAATGTATATAAATTGTAGAAAAAATATGGATCAAGAAGGAAAGAGTTAAGAAGGTAGTGGTTGCGGAAATTTCCTTTAAAGCATCGGATCGTTCTGGTGTATGGATCCTTGACCGTGGGTGCACATCCTACAAAATAGGTAATACGGATCTTGTTACTAGAATAAAATATTACAAAGAAGGAGTTTTAAAGATTGAAATAATGAAGGCCTAAAGAGTTTTGACTCAGGAAAGTCCAAGTTTGGGGGAAAAGAAATGAGACGTGCTGATGTCTTAGTAATAGAAGTTCTCTGTCACAATTTGCTTAACGGCAGTAAGTTATGGGACTCCGGGAATTATATAAGGTTAACTAAGAAGAACTATATCATCAAATACCAATATTGTGTAGTGGTTATATAGTGAAAAATAACAAAGGTAAATATATACCTTGTATGTATAGAAAACAATGTTTGCTTTTTGTCTAGAGAGTAAGAAAAAAATCTTTAGCATAAACGATAGGTCATCTATACATACTATCCCTACCGGAGATGTTTTTTAAGGAATCTGTATTGACATCGGTCTCTATTTAAATCAACACTTAGTTATGTATGAAATAAGGAAATACTCCGTATGAGCTGTGGTATGAATATAATCCAACAATGATGTAATTTTGAATCTTTAGAAGTAATTGAATTATACTCAAAAAGAAAAATGTAGGAAATTTGATTCACGCTGAGATGAGGGGGTATTCCTTGGCTACTTGGGAAAAATAATATCATATAAATGATTTCATAAAAGGTTGGGAAAAGTATTTGAGAGCTATGATTTCACTGTTGTGGAAAATGAATAGAATATTAAATAGCACATTGAACAATTTCCTGATGAAAGTGATGACGAGGAAGAAACTCAGGGGGACTAGAAATTTAATATACTAATTAAAAAGATGATATGAATGACTAACTTGTGGAATTAATGTCTATATCTACAAATAAGATAGGGAGTCGAGCTAAAATTGACAGGAAGAATATCATTGGTGATCGGTCAACTCGAGTTCAGACAAGAATAATGAAATCACTACAGCAGAAAGCTTTCCTATCTCTGGAAGAACCTAAATGCAATGCAGATACAACTGAAGATGAAAACTGGTTTCAGGAAATGAATGAAGAGTGGGATTAGATTGAGAAGAATCAGACATGGGAGATTGTTTCGAGCCCAATAGACAAAAATTTCATTGGGAAAAAATGGGTCTTTCACAAAAAGAAAAATGAATATGGTGCAGTGATTCAAAAAAAATAACAACTAGTGTGAAAAGGATACTCCCATATATAGGTTATATATTTTGATGAGACATTTTCACCAATTATAAGAATGGAGACAATCGGATTATTACTAGAAATTGTACTGCAACAGAAGTTCAAAGTGTTCCAGATGGAAGTCAAATATGAATTTTTGAATGGGGTTCTAGAGGAGGAAGCTTATATTGAGTAGCTAGATGGTTTTCTCATTCATGAAGATGAAAACGAAGTTTTTTGGTTAAAGAAAGCATTATATAGGCTGAAACAAGCACCAACAGCATGGTACTCGAGGCATGATTAGTATTTGAAGTAGATTGTCATTTAGCGTGGTGGAGTTGATTAAAATATCAATTTAAACAACAACAACAAACAAGGTGCGGTGGTTCTCGTTTATGTAGATGACATAATATTTGGCAGATTAGATGAATATTAGTGAAGATATTTTTCTTAATTCATGAAAAGTGAGTTAAAAATGTCAATGATTTGAGAGCTAATGATTTTTCTTGGTTTACAGGTGACACGTTGAAAGAATTTTAGATTCATTAATCTATCAAAATATTCCAAGGAGGTTCTATGAATATTTAGAATAAAAAATTCCAAGGAGACGAAGACTCTGGTTGATACCCGGATGAAATTATCAAAAGATGATGATGCAATGACAGTTAATGTAACAAAATACTAGCATGTTATTGGAATTTTACTATACTTGATAGCGACAAGACCTCATATTGTTTCCGCCAGATGCCAAGTAGCATGATATCAAAGCAATCCCATGGAAATACACCTACTTGTTGTGAAAATAATATTTCAGTATATTAAGGGAATAGTGGATTTCAGTTTTATGTATAATGATAAATATCATCTATAACATTTGTGATATACAGATGTAGATTGGGCCGGATCAGCATATGACATGAAATCAACATTATGAGGTGGTTTATTTCTTGGAGGTTGGTGTATTTCTTTGCTAAGAAAGTAACAAGATTACATTTCATTGAGCACCGCAAAAGTTAAGTATATTTCTTTCACTCAATCATGCACAAAGTTATTGTGGATGAAGGAGAAGCTAGATGATATGGTCATTGAAGTGAAGTTACTGATCAGAATCTATTGTGATAATTTTATTTCTATAAATCTTTGAAAAAATCTAGTCCATCACTCAAGGAAAAATAACATTAAGATAAAATATCATTTTATCATAGTGATGGGGGAGCAAGGTCTAGTGAAACTGGAGTTTTTGCCTATAGAGTTACAGGTTGCCGATATTCTTACAATGGCCTTACCCAAGGAAGCTTTTGAGAGACATCGACTAGATCTAGGAGTCCAGTCGACTCCACGTACTTGAAAAAGTTTGGATGTGGAGTACCCCCTCTCCCAGAGGTATGATGTGTTTTTTTCATATTGTACTGATATGTTCCTATACTCTGTTGCAGACCACAAAGGAGTAATCTTTGGGATTTTTGATAAAGGGGGATAAAATTAGACTGTTCTATAGAGAGAAAGTGTGTCTTTTTTGGGAGAAAATGTCTTAATTCAAGATACATGGAGATGATGATAGGTAGAAAAATGAGATAGGGGGCGCTATAAGATAGGGGAGAGTATTAAATTTGATGATTCTAGATGTGATAAATCAATGAAGATATATCACAATAGTGGAGGTTCATGATGAAATCAGTTTATTATTATTGGTAGGGTATCAACAATTGGTGTTATCAATGAAGGGATTCATTGTTTAACTTTTCATACTACTCTTCTTCATCATGCCATGCATTGCTCATGTGGGCTTAGAGTATGTGGTGAGGGAATATTTGATCGCTATATGAATCGCATGAAGCAAATGATGGTAGGTAATGAAATGAGCTTGAGTGAGGTATCAAAGTCCAGAGGATCATTATGAGAAGATTTTTCAACAAACCCAAAGGGGTCGATTGTTGGGAATCAATCCCTCAAGGTAAAATTGCAGTATTTTTAGGTAAGTTGTGTTTGTTGAAAAAAAGATGGTTTTTATGGTGAATGGTCAAATTCTAGAGAAATTGTTGACAATCAATGTTGACAAAGAACCATGATAATGGAATGGAATATCTTGAGGTTCTAAAAAATAATAGATATAGGGTGGAGTCGTATTCCAGTGTTTGCCAAATTTTTGTGGTCCAAAATTTGGGATTTGGTGAGAATCGTGAAAAGTGGATTTCCTAGAATATATCATTGAAATATGGAAAAATAATGTGTTTTGAAAAGATTGGCTTCATGAAGTATTTTTCCTAGTGATTAGAAGAATGTTGATGGTGAGCTCTACGATTACAACGATCTTAACAAATAGAAGAGGTGAAGAGCTTTGTGATGGAGCAGTGCAGAGGAGGCACAAAGGAATTGATGAAATGATCTATTATTACGATGAGATCTGCGATCCAAAAATTGACATGGTGCTTCATGATTTAGAGAGGATTTTTTAGCGTTGTGATTTGATCTGATGTGGTACAGACTTTTTGTGGAAGGATCTCCTGTCAGTGAAATCACCTATAAATATTCCTTGACCCCCTTGAGAGAAGTAGATAGATCAAATGAAAAACCATAATCTCTCAAATTTTGAAGGATATTCGTGGAGTAGAGAGCTTTTTGAATGAAAATGGAGTTTGCATAGGTAGTTGATCTCTACAAAAGTAAGGTGCACCGTGAAGTCTAGTTTAGCTTTGTGGAGGATAGGCACTTCACAAAGGATTGTTTAGATTTGGGAAATCACAAAGAATAGTGAGGGATTTTTCAATCTAGAGATATCATTGATCTATTAATGTTTTTAAACCTATGAGCTCTACAAACCTGTGAGATTCATGTAGAGTTTGTATAATTGTGAAGGATTTTTTTGATATTATCAAAATAGGGAGCTTCGCAAAGGTAGTGTGCTTTGAGAAAGAGTTTCAAAAGGGATTTCCCAGTGTACAGTGCAAAAGTGATATTCATATATGGATTAAATTGTAACTTCAACGTAACATAAATCTATAACTGAGGATAAATTCACTAGTAATGATGAAGAGGACTCAAGTTCAATAAAATTTGAGTGGATATTTCGAAGAACCAGTGATCTCATATCAGTTGAGAGAGCAGTGAGTTCTCAAATATTGAATGGTTATAAATGAGGAGGGATTGTGTGTCCACTTCAAACATGTAAACAGCAGTGTCCTTCTAGTGGATTTGGTACATCAGCACATCACCAGTGTATTCTCCTTGGATGTATCCCATTGAGGGTGAACCAAGTAAAATTGATGTGTCTTGTTCATGCTTTAATATTTATTCATACTCTGCATAAAAGGGATAGAGAATATGGGTTTTATAACAACAAAACAAGATCATAAGGGGTAGTTGTTTTAATATTTCGTACCCTGATTACCCCCCCCCCCAAAGGGTATCTAACCTAATAGAACTAACAAAGCTTACCATGATTCTTAACCTGTCTGTGTACCAGCCTTGGTAAAACATGTTGGAAGACTTGATCCCTAAACATGGACTCTAGAGGTCATCTGAGGTGATCATCGAATGGTTTATGTCAATATTATTCGATATCCATCTGATTTTTTATCAACTGGTCCTTTTCATATGTATCCTACATGAGATGTAGTCTCAGTAAAGGTGTCCCAAAAGCATTTACCTAGCCCATGGGTCACCTGCATAGCCTAGCCTACCATAGAAAGCCTCATAAGGTTATATCTGTATAGTCACCTGATAGCTATTATTTCAGGAGATTTGACTAGGGGAATATGGATTTCCCAAGATCCCTCTAAATCTAGTATGTGAGATCACATCATGTCCTCTAGCACATGTATCATATGCTTTGACTAGACACTAGGGTGAGGGTGGAATGTTGTTCTCAGAAGCCATTATGTACCCATCACCCTCTAAAAACTCTACAAAAAACGAGATGTCAAATGGGCATCCATATCGGAAATGATAATGTGATGGACCCCATGGATTTATACTATCTCTCAGATTTACAACCCCCAAAATCATCCAAACTGAAGGCCTCTTTGATTTGAAAGAAATGACCAGCCTTCATGAGCTTTTAAACAATAAACCACACATCATCATTACCTTAAGGCAACCATGTTAAACGTGTCAAGAGATTCATTGAGACATTCTCACATTTTATAACTGTAATAGGTAACTAATTTAACATCCCAATAGGTCACTGATGTTTCTCCTTCAACTACAGATAGGTGGAACACCATGTAATAAAAACAACTATGTCTCTCTCCGTACCCATCCACCAATAATAATGGATCACATTATGGTACATTTTGGTGACCCGAGGATGCACTCCCCAAGATGAAGAATGAAACTCCAACATCAAATCCTCATGTATGTTGACCAAAACCCAAATATAACCATGGACATGTAGGATCTTATACTCTTCTACGGTCTGACCAGTCGGTGGGTCCCCACCCACCAATCTCTCCTATAGTACTAGGACCCTTGAATCTAGTAGCTTCCTCATCATCACAATATCTAATAGGGTAAAGGTCACAGTCATCCCCTGACTATCATGAACCTTTAAGTGAAACTCATATAACAATGCCATAAGTTACCACTCGCTACTGGCACGTTGCACTGACTATATCTATGTCTTCATACTCAATTCATCAGCCACTTCATTTCAATTACCAAGGAAGTATGCAACCTCGATGTCAAAAGAATGTAGGTACTCTGCCCACCTTCATTACCTCAAATTCATATCATGCTATGTAAATATGTACTTGAGTATTTTGTGGTTTGTGTACACTAATAAATTATCTCTCCGTGAGGAATGTCTCCAACAAATCAATGTGTGAACCACCATAGTAACTCGATATCATGAATCAGGTAGTTACTCTCTTTTGTCCCCAACTGTCGAGGCTCATACACCATGACTCGATCCCCTGCATCATCACTACTCCAAGACTGATACACGATGCATCAAAATACACATGTTTTCTCCTACCCTACCCTAGAAGATTCATTACTGGTGCTAAACTCAATCTCCCTTTCAGCTCCTAAAATGTTGTTTATTAGGAATCTGAATATAAAAAGATCACACCCATCATAGTCAATCCCATCAACAGCGCTGTTATGCATGAGAAGTCCTGAATGAAATTCCAATAATAACCAGCCGGTCCAAAGAAACTTGGAATATGAAAACTGTTATTGGGATATTCCCAGAAAACTATAGATATCACCTTCTTGAGGTCTACTAATACTCATGACTTCGAGATGATGTGACCCATGAAGTGAATTTGATCCACCCATAAGTGGAACTTTTTGAGCATAGTATATAATTTATGGTCTGTAACAACCCGAGATTTTATAAGATACATTCTTTTTAATTTCATTCATATCTTCTATTGTACGACACACCAAGATTATCTTGCATTATATGCAACATTGTATTATCTTGCAGTATATGCAACACTTTTCTTGGCTCTTGTAACACAAAATTTCAAGTTCGTTTGATAGAAGTTATTTTATGCAACATTTAGTGTATATATATATATATTCAATGTATAAATAAAATATGGTTGGATTCTGTTATACGCAACAACAATGGAGTTGTGCACTACACGCAACCCTGACTTGGCTTGCATTACACGCAATCGCGACCTTCCTCGATAGTGTGTCTTGTACGCAATACCAGGTTTTACTAAACAAGGATATATTATTATAATATTGTTATGAACTAGCCGTTATGAATAGTGTTAACTAAATTTTGAATTTTATAACATTATTATTCATCTTACACATTTCTAGAACATGGTATAAGAACAAAATAAATTTTTCGGGTAAAAAAACGTATTTTTCAAAAAATGCAGTTTTGCCGCCTTTTGATGGCACACCCACTTTAAATCTAGTTTTTGACATGTTTATATGTTCAATTTGCCAAAATAAAATTCTTCTTTTGAATCAGGATATAAAAATTTACATTAGATAATGTTTTGATATTTTTCCGATAACTTTCATATTTTAATGAATAGTAAAAACATGCTATATTTTAATTAAAAACATCTTTTTTCATCATAATATCTTATGTGGTTAAATTATAATATTTAATGGTTTTAAAGTATAAATATAATATATTTTTACCATTTAATATAATGTATGTCATTACCATTGATTTTACCTTGAATTCGTAGGTTAAATCAATTCAATCTTTGCAATGTTTTAAAGAAAAACCCATTTTCTTTCGACAATGGGATTAATTTTAATTTAATTTCTGCATATTTTGTGTATTTAATTTGGAAAAATTAATTCCATATTTGGAATCAGTGGGTCCAAATTATGTTAATAAGCTACTTTTTATTTTTGGGCATTGTGAATAGTAACTACGGTAAATTTTATTTACTATAGTTAAAGGTAAATCGGGTAATTAAGGGTAAATATAAGATTATAAAATTACCCTAACACTTGGAAAAATCCTATTGGATGGATAAAAGTAGACCCATATAACCTAAGGGTCGGATTATATTCATTTTATGGACTTTTTTCCATGAAAATAATTTAATTATTATTAAAACCAAAGAATGTGACAACATGTCACTTTCTTAAATCTTATAAGTATAATAATTTTAATTTAGTCATAAACTTCTTAAAACTTCGAATATGAATAGTATCCAGAAAGCTAATACAATTATCTACATCATAGGAATTTATTTAGAATTTTTAGGGATTAAATAATTATCATTTATTATGACACAAAGATGATGTAGTAATTGTCTTATTAATGAAATATTGACATAATTGTTGTTATAAATGCCCAAATAAATATAATTTGAGACTTTTTATGACTTAAACTAATTTTATAGATTAATATGACATGTTATGTTTTATTTAAGTAACTTTTTTCGAACTTATTATTCTGTTATGAATTTCATAAAAATCATGTACCAAATAGTGTCAAAATTGACATAAATTAGTTTCTAAAACAAATATTATATTATTAATTGTTATTTTATTCCAAAAAATCTAAGGTTCGGAAAAATGACTTAGATAAGGTTATATATATTAATAATAAACAACTTGGGGTTCTTTTGGCTTGATATAGTAAGTTTATTAACCATATAGTGTAAGAAAACAAAAAGACACGGTAAAAGTTAAATTATTTAACTTAGAGTTAAATATAATTGATAAGGTCAAAATAATAACCTAAACTTGTCTAAATCCTATTGGATGAGAGTATTTCCACCCATACCCACTTTATCTTCGAAATAAGACCCTTTGGAACCACTATAAACCGAATTTGAACTTAATATAAAATAATATTTTGAGATTTTCCTAAGGTGCCCCTTTCCTCCCTTATAAAAGGGCACCTCCTCCCTCTCCTCCTCACACCAATTTGAGCATTCAAGCTCGACCAACCCCTGACAAAATCTCTTCTACACTTCCCTAGTATCATACTAGAGGTCCTGGTCTTCTTCAAAGACCATCCTTAGTTCTTTAAGTGGAGGTTAAGTGAAGGTGCGTCAAAAAGAGGTAATATCCATTACCGATCTTTTTCAATTTCTTTCTTCTTCAACTTCTGCTTCTTTAGTTGTTTCATGATAAAGTAATAACATAAGTATTTATTATATACTGATATGTTATTATAAATATGAAACAACTCTAATTAACCTTCTATCCATCCTACGGAAAAAGGAAATCACCGCGCGTGCCTACGTACGGAATACCGTCTCCACGCCGTGGTGTAATCTATTTTCCGCCACCACCTTAATTGGATGGGTATAATGGTGTAATGAGTAACTATATATTATTATTATAAAGTGATATTGATACTGAAATAGTATACATACACTTCAACACAATTCCACGACCATGGGAACGATATCATCGCTCGTGCGTACGTACGGACTACTGTCTCCACGACGCGATGAGATTCATTCTCCACATTAACCATTCATGAATGATTATAAAGTATATATAATGAATAATAATGAAATATATGACATGTTAAATCTACTATATTTATGTATATATATATGTATGTATGTATGTCATCTACTTATTTCCATTCAAGACAATAAGGAAAGGAAAACAGCGTTCATGCGTACGTACGGACTACCGTCTCCATGAACGGTGTGTTTCATTTCATTTATCTATCTATTATATATATATATATAATGAATATATATGATATATAAATCATGTTTTATATTCTGTAAGTAAGTAAATCATTATATAATTAATAAGAATGTCAAGAACAACAAGTCCAAACACCTACGATAAATGAAACAATTTTACCCAAAACGATTCTTTAACATGGAATTTACAAAAGAACGGGTAATATAAAGTCATAAGTGAACCAAATATGATATCATAACAATGAATATGATTTTGTAATAAGTTAATGACATTATTTAAATCATTATACAGGAGGTTCGGATACGTACAAAGCATATCGGACATAAGGTAAGGGAAATATCACAATCTCATTTTTATCTGAGATTGTCTATACTTTGGCATTTACTGGGGTGTATTTTATCATCCACATCCATGTTTCCTCAATATGTAATTTTATTTCCATTCACATAAAAATTTTTAAATCATATTTTACCCTTTGGTGAGTTTTTAGTAAAATATATGAAAAGAATATTTTGTCGTCTTTCGTACGAGGTACTTTTTGACTTTTCCTACAAAAGTACGAGAAAAATGTTTTTTTTTAACTTATACGGCATGAATGGATTTTTAAAACATTATTTCCAAGAAGCTTACTTTAAAAGTTTTCAAGTTTATTTTTAATCAACTTCTTTTAGTTTAAAATTGTATGACATGTTAAGAAAGGAAAATGTTTTTGAAGTAGAAATGATATTTTCCTCAAGAATGTAGTTCAAGTGTTTTATCAAAATTATTTTCCATCTAAGATAATAAAGGGTTCTGTTTTTATCCCTATTATTACATTGATTTGATTATGTTATGATGGAATTATATTTTTATGAATTCCTTTATCTTATATGAATTGTTTTATGATGTCACGATGTTTAAAGATTCCCATTTTTATTACATGGGTTATGCTATGATGTATGGTTTATGATTTTGTGGCACACATAAGAATGGTATCATTATGAGATGGGTGGGACCTATATCTCCCTCCAATGCATTGGGTAAAGATTTTATATCTCATGAGATAGACATGGCTGGAACGATAGGTTATACCGGTTTAGTGAAACAGGACTGAAACGAGGGTGACTTGGTTCAGAAATGGACTTTGTCCACTAAGATAGTCTTGGCAATGAGTCTTGACTAATAAGATATGATTCTCTATGATTATGTGTGTATGCCACAAAGTTTCATGTTTTAATTTATGATTATTGGGATTTCATTTCACTACTATGATTTATCCCATGTTATGATATTATGATCTCTTTTGCAGGTTAAGATTTCCAAAATCTTATGTTCTTATGAATATGATGTGATTGATTTTTCTTTTGTTTACTCTTACTGAGCATTTGAGCTCACCCTTTTATGTTTTCTTTTCCCCAGGATATAAAGAAAGGTTTTAGGTAAGAAAAAAAAAAGGGAAGATCTTTATGGGAGATGTTGAAGATCTTTCACCATGATTAGAAGATTATGTTCCGAGTTTCCAAAGACACTAAACTATTACGGTCCTTGTGTGTGTATTTTTGTTATGTAATAATTATTCTGCAAAAGTAATGTAATTTCCTTGTACGTTAAGCTTCGAGTCTCTACAGTTGGTGTCAGAGGAAAGGTTTAGTCAACCTTTGGAAACTAGGATGCCAAAACGTTAGTGAGATCCCTGGAGATATTACTAAGGTATGTCTAGGGATGTCCCTAAGGATAAGTATACGTATAGGATATAGTCCTAGAACTATGGTAACGATCTTAGAATTTAACCTAAGATGTTAGATATTAAGGTTACTCTCCCTTTAATATGTTGTTTTCCCTATCATTATTTTTTCCTCTCACACTATTCTTTTTGGGTTTTAGACGATGGCTGGAACCCGAAGGAACCATGTTGATCACTGTAATGGAAAATGCACTGATTTTCCTCCTGAACAAACAAGTGTTATGGGAGATGGAGTGCAAAATATTATTGCTATACTTACACAAGCTATGAATCATTCTGGACTTCCAAATGAGCAGAGAAGGGAACAATATTCTATTGAGTCCTTCATGAGGCAACGTCCACCTTCTATCAGTGGGTATTCCGATCCACTTTTTGCTGAACAATGGATCAGTACCACTGAAAAGATATTTTCAGTTCTTCAATGTTCTGAACATGATAAAGTCATCTTAGCAGTATATCATTTGGAAGGTGAAGCTGATCAATGGTGGAATCTTATCAAGAATACGAGGCCAAGAGATGAAATTGAGTCCATGGAATGTGACGATTTCAAGAACTTGTTTTTCAGTAAGTACTTCCCTCGTATTCTTCGAACAAAGATGGAAAAAGAGTTTCTTGAGCTAAAGCATAAGGATGATGAATCTGTTGGTATATACGAAACGAATTTTACAAGACTTGCAAGGTATGCATCTGGCATTATCATCCAACCTGAAAGTAAAGTTGATCGATTTTTCAGTGGCTTAAAACCAAGTCTTCGAAGGGCATTAGCTATAAGAGACTTCAGTAGCTATGAAGAAATTGTGCGTTGTGCTGTCAAGGTAGAAATGGAAGTTGGTGTTACATATCCATCTCATGGTTTTGACAAGAAACGAAAGATGGAGTTCAAGGAGAAATCTCAGAATAATGGTGAAAAGAAGATGAATGTTTCCTTATGCACAAAGTGTGGAAAGAAGCATGGTGGAGATTTTCTTAAAGGGACTAGAAAATGTTTTAACTGTGGAAAAGAAGGTCATCAAGAAGTTGAGTGTCGAAGTAATGGAAAAAGGGTTTCTAATGATGTGAATAAAGCAAACACTGTATAGAATGCACCACCAACACTTAAATGCTTTAAGTGCAAGGAAATGGGGCATTATGCTAATAAATGCTCTAATCCAAGGGTTAGTGATGATCGACATGAGCAACCGCTTAAGGAAAAGGACAAAGGGAAGTCACATGCGATCACTGTTGGCGATGTTGAATATGACAACGATGTGGTGGAATGATTAAGTGTTTATGTAATGGGATTCCAAAATAATGTTGTATCATGGAGTATTGGAATATTTATGTATTGGTCTAATGTGTTATTTAAAGTGATTGAGATATTTTTGTAAATAAGATGATATGCGCATAATGAAGGGAAAATGAGAAAATGAAATGTTTAACAGTATTCATGAGCTCATGATTGATATAAGGACTAAGTGATATCATGGTTTGAGTATATAGAATTTTGAGGATTTTGGTATGTGGAAAGTGTTAACTTTTAACTGCATTCAAGTTTTCACTATGGTTCAATGGGTATTCATTTTTTCAAGAGAATACATGATTAAGGTATTCACATGATTGGAATGTGACCAAAAATATATATATATGGGGGATAAATGATGGTATTCACATGCTTGGTTGATGACATTTCATGTAATCGTTTTCTTTATACTATGAGCTTGGACCGAAGTATTTTAGATAAGCCTAAATATTGGAATGGATTATGTTGGACATATGCTAAGTATTGTTTAAGGATAGAACTTTTTTCGATATTACTGATGGGATTTTATAGTAATGTAGTTTTAGAAAAAGGACAACCTGCAGGACGGGCGACAGCCCATCGCGTCGGACAAGGCTGTGGGAATCGAACCCACAACCGAAGTGTGACTGGCCTTTTTTGCCTACCACTGGCCTACAGGAAGTCCCTATTTAGTAGAAACTAGTTTTATTATATTAAGCAGTATAGGTCCATTTTAGGAACTATATAAGATTAATCTCACTATAGATGGACTTATGTATTTTTTTTGATAACTTTTCTAACCTTTTGTTTGAGACAAATGGAATGAATCATCATTCTATCACATGATCTGCTAACACATCACGAATGACAAATTCAACTTAATTTCTTTAAGAGATGAAGTGTAAATTGTCCAATGAATGACAAACGGTGAGACTATACCAAAATCACGAAAGTATTTCTTCTAATTCCAATTTCATCAACTTTAGGGAAATGATCTTGAAAAAACTAAAAAATTTGTCCTACTGCCCTTATATCCGATGAATCAGATGGTACCTTAGATCACCACAAATCAATAGCTTTGTGATTGTTGGCTTTTTCATAGCCATGTTCTCTACGACTCTCCATCAGAACATGACGGTTAGATTTCTATTCCATGTCCATATTTTCTCCTATATGGAAATCCAGTGATGAGTTCATTTGGGTAACTATTATATTTCATACTTTAGTTTTTAAAGTTCAGTTTTGGTATTTCTTTTTACGATGTGGGTTTTTATGAATAATAAACGATTTATAACCCCGACGAATTTCGAGGGAGAAATTCATTTTAAGGGGGGTAGAATATAACAACCCAAGATTTTATAAGATACATTCTTTTTAATTTCATTCATATATTCTATTGTACGACACACCAAGATTATCTTGTGCTATATGCAACATTGTATTAGCTTGCAGTATATGCAACACTTTTCTTGGCTCTTGTAACACACAATTTCTAGTTCATTTGATAGAAGTTATTCTACGCAACATTGAGTGTATATATATATATATATTTAATGTATAAATAAAATATAGTTGGATTCTGTTATACGCAACAACAAAGGAGTTGTGCACTACACACAACCCTGACTTGGCTTGCATTACACGCAATCGCGACCTTCCTCGATAGCGTGTCTTGTACGCAATACCGGGTTTTACTAAACAACGATATATTATTATAATATTGTTATGAACTAGCCGTTATGAATAGTGTTAACTAAATTTTGAATTTTATAACATTATTATTCATCTTACACATTTCTAGAACATGGTATAAGAACAAAATAAATTTTTCGGGTAAAAAAAAGTATTTTTCAAAAACTGTAGTTTTGCCATCTTTTGATGGCACACCCACTTTAAATCTAGTTTTTGACATGTTTATATGTTTAATTTGACAAAATAAAATTCTTATTTTGAATCAGGATATAAAAATTTACATTAGATAAATTTTTGATATTTTTCTGATAACTTTCATATTTTAATGAATAGTAAAAACATGCTATATTTTAATTAAAAACAACTTTTTTCATCGTAATATATTATGTAGTTAAATTATAATATTGAATGGTTTTAAAGTATAAATAGAATATATTTTTACCATTTAATATAATTTATGTCATTATCATTTATTTTACCTTGAATTCGTAGGTTAAATCAATTCAATCTTTTGCAATGTTTTAAAGAAAAACTCGTTTTCTTTCGACAATGGGATTAATTTTAATTTAATTTCTGCATATTTTGTGTATTTAATTTGGAAAAATGAATTCCATATGTGTAGTCAGTGGGTCCAAATTATGTTAATAAGCTACTTTTTATTTTTGGGCATTGTGAATAGTAACTACGGTAAATTTTATTTACTATAGTTAAAGGTAAATCGGGTAATTAAGGGTAAATATAAGATTATAAAATTACCCTAAAACTTGGAAAAATCCTATTGGATGGCTAAAAGTAGACCCATATAACCTAAGGGTCGTATTAGATTCATTTTATGGACTTTTGTCCATGAAAATAATTTAATTATTATTAAAACCAAAGAATGTGACAACATGTCACTTTCTTAAATCTTATAAGTATAATAATTTTAATTTAGTAATAAACTTCATGAAACTTCAAACATGAATATTCTCCAAAAATATAATACAATTATATACATCATAGGAATTTATTTAGAATTTTTAGGGATTAAATAATTATCATTTATTATGACACAAAGATGATGCAGTAATTGTCTTATTAATGAAATATTGACATAATTGATGTTATAAATGCCAAAATAAATGTAATTTGAGACTTTTTATGACTTAAAATAATTTTCTAGGTTAATATGACATGTTATTGTTGATTTAAGTAACTTGGTTCTAACTTATTATTCTGTTATAAATTTCATAAAAATCATGTACCAAATAGTGTCAAAATTGACATAAATTAGTTTTTAAAAATATATTATATTATTAATTGTTATTTTATTCCTAAAAATATAATGTACGGCCAAATGACTTAGATAAGGTTATATATATTAATAATAAACAACTTGGGGTTCGTTTGGCTTGATATAGTAAGTTTGTTAACCATATAGTTTAAGAAAACAAAAAGACACGGTAAAAGTTAAATTATTTAACTTAGAGTTAAATCTAATTGATAAGGTTAAAATAATAACCTAAACTTGTCTAAATCCTATTGGATGAGAGGATTTCGACCAATCCCCACTTTAGCTTCGAAATAAGACCCTTTGGAACCATTATAAACCGAATTTGACCTTAATATAAAATAATAGTTTGAGATTTTCCTAAGGTTCCCCTCTCCTCCCTTATAAAAGGGAACCTCCTCCCTCTCCTCCTCACACCAATTTGAGCATTCAAGCTCGGAAAACCCCTGCCAAAATCTCTTCTCCACTTCCCTAGTATCATCCTAGAGGTCATGGGCTTCTTCAAAGACCATCCTTAGTTCTTTAAGTGGAGGTTAAGTGAAGGCGCGTCAAAAAGAGGTAATATCCATTACCGATCTTTTTCAATTTCTTTCTTCTTCAACTTCTTCTTCTTAGGTTGTTTCATGATAAAGTAATAACATCAGTATTTTTTATATACTGATATGTTATTATAAATATGAAACAACTCTAATTAACCTTCTATCCATCCTACGGAAAAAGGAAATCACCACGCGTGCGTACGTACGGAATACCGTCTCCACGCAGTGGTGTAATCTATTTTCCGCCACCACCTTAATTGGATGGGTATAATGGTGTAATTAGTAACTATATATTATTATTATAAAGTGATATTGATACTGAAATAGTATACATACACTTCAACACAATTCCACAACCATGGGAACGATATCATCGCTCGTGCGTACGTACGGACTACCGTCTCCACGACGCGATGAGATTCATTCTCCACATTAACCATTCATGAATGATTATAAAGTATATATAATGAATAATAATGAAATATATGACATGTTAAATCTACTAGATTTATGTATATATATATATGTATGTCATCTACTTACTTCCATTCAAGACAATAAGGAAAGGAAAACAGCGTTCATGCGTACGTACGGACTACCGTCTCCATGAACGGTGTGTTTCATTTCATTTATCTATCTATTATATATATATATATATATAATGAATATATAAGATATATAAATCATGTTTTATATTCTAGAAGTAAGTAAATCATGATATAAGTAATAATAATTTCAAGAACAACAAGTCCAAACACCTACGATAAATGAAACGATTTTACCCAAAACGCTTCTTTAACATGGAATTTACAAAAGAACGGGTAATATAAAGTCATAAGTGAACCATATATGATATCATAACAATGAATATGATTATTTAATAAGTTAATGACATTATTTAAATCATTATACAGGAGGTTCGGATACGTACAAAGCATATCGGACATAAGGTAAGGGAAATATCACAATCTCATTTTTATCCGAGATTGTTTATACTTTGGCATTTACTGGGGTGTATTTTATCATCCACATCCATGTTTCCTCAATATATAATATTATTTCCATTCACCTAAAATTTTTTAAATCCTATTTTACCCTTCGGTGAGTTTTTAGTAAAAGATATGAAAAGGATCTTTTGTCGTCTTTCATACGAGGTACTTTTTGACTTTTCCGACAAAAGTACGAGAAGAATGTTTTCTTTAACTTATACGGAGTGAATGGATTTTTAAAACATTATTTCAAAGAAGCTTCCTTTAAAATTTTTCAAGTTTATTTTTAATCAACTTCTTTTAGTTTAAAATTGTATGACATGTTAAGAAAGGAAAATTTTTTTGAAGTAGAAAGGATATTTTCCTCAAGAATGGAGTTCAAGTGTTTTATCAAAATTATTTTCCATCTAAGATAATAAAGGGTTCAGTTTTTATCCCTACTATTACATTGATTTTATTATGTTATGATGGAATTATATTTTTATGAATTCCTTTATCTTATATGAATTGTTTTATGATGTCACGATGTTTAAAGATTCCCATTTTTATTACATGGGTTATGATATGATGTATGGTTTATGATTTTGTGGCACACATAAGAATGGTATCATTATGAGATGGGTGGGGCCTATATCTCCCTCAAATGCATTGGGTAAAGATTTTATATCTCATGAGATAGACATGGCTGGAACGGTAGGTTATACCGGTTCAGTGAAACAGGACTGAAACGAGGGTGACTCGGTTCAGAAATGGACTTTGCCCACTAAGATAGTCTTGGAAATGAGTCTTGACTAATAAGATATGATTCTCTATGATTATGTGTGTATGCCACAAAGTTTCATGTTTTAAGTTATGATTATTGGGATTTCATTTCACTACTATGATTTATCCCATGTTATGATATTATGATCTCTTTTGCAGGTTAAGATTTCCAAAATCTTATGTTCTTATGAATATGATGTGATTGATTTTTCTTTTTTTTACTCTTACTGAGCATTTGAGCTCACCCTTTTATGTTTTCTTTTCCCCAGGATATAAAGAAAGGTTTTAGGTAAGAAAAAAAAAGGAAGATCTTTATGGGAGATGTTGAAGATCTTTCACCATGATTAGAAGATTACGTTCTAAGTTTCCAAAGACACTAAACTATTACGGTCCTTGTGTGTGTGTTTTTGTTATGTAATAAGTATTCCTCAAAAGTAATGTAATGTCCTTGTACGTTAAGCTTCGGGTCTCTACATGGTCTCTCAATGAATATATAATGATCTAAATATGTTTGGCATGGTTGTGTCAATTGTGAGAATACATTAAGATATCATCAATAAAAAACACCACAAAAGAATCCATGTAAGTATGTAAGACTTGGTTCATCCATGCCATGAAAACCGATGGTGAGTTTGTGGGACCGAATGGCGTAACCAAGTACTCATATAGACTATACCTACTACAAATGATTGTAAAAGATATGTCTGTGGGTCTAACATGTACCAGATGATAACTCGGTCTATAGTCAATTTTTGAGAACCCTTGGGCTCCTTGAATATATTCAAATTGGTCATATATCCATGATAGGGGTACAAGTTATTAACCTTCATATAGTTTAGTTTCTGATCATCCATGAAGATCCAAAGAGTTTTTTTCACCCATTTTTGCTAAAAAAGACAATTGAATTAGATAGAGAAGCATTGGGTCTCATAAAATCCTCCATATCCAAATACTCTAGTTTCCTCTTGATCTCCAATAACTACAACATAACTATATTGTAAGGATAAATGGATACCAATGAAAATCCTATCATTGTCTCTATAGATAACTCCACCTCTCTCTCATGAGGTGAATTATAATATTCATCTAGTAAGATGTCCCTAAAATGCTCAACCATTGTAGGAAAGTTCTCCTAACACACTCTAGAAACATAAAGATACAAACTAGTGATCTAGGGTTTCATCCCACACGTCCCACGATGATGTGGTCCATCTCAGCTCCCTTGGGCATATCATCCACCATTTTGAGTCAACATTTCACCCTTTGGTGATGTGAAGGTCATTATCCGATGGTAGAAGTCAATATATTCTTGATAAGCTACTAGCCCTTCCATTTTAGGTCTGATGTTAAACCCTATCATCGTTAGGATATAAATATCCCATATGAATTCACACCCACTGTAGAGACCCGAAGCTTATCGTACATGGACATTACATTACATTTGCGGAATACTTAGTACATAACAAAAACACACACTAAAGGATCGTAATAGTTTAGTGTCTTTGGAAACTCGGAACGTAATCTTCTAATCGTGGTGAAAGTTCTTCAACATCTCCCATAAAGGTCATCCCTTTTTTTTCTACCTAAAACCTTTCTTTATATCCTGGGGAAAAGAAAACATAAAAGGGTGAGCTCAAATGCTCAGTAAGGGTAAACAAAAGAAAAAAAAATCAATCACATCATATACATAGCTTTTGGAAATCTTAACCTGCAAAAGAGCTCATAATATCATAACATGGAATATATCATAGAAGTGAAAATGAGATCCCCAAAATCATAACATAAAACTTGAAACTTTGTGGCATGCACACATAATCATGGAAAATCATTTCCTGTTAGTCATGACTCATCGCCAAGACTATCTTAGTGGACAAAGTCCCTTTCTGAACCGAGTTCACTCCTCGTTTCAGTCCTGTATCACTGAACCGAAATAACCTTCCGTTCCAGCCATGTCTATCTCATGAGATATAAAATCTTTACCCAATGCATTGGAGGGAGATATAGGTCCCACCCATCTTATAATGAATCCTTTCTTATGTGTGCCACATAATCATAAAACATGCATCATCGCATAACACATGTAACAAAAATGGGATTCTTGAAACATCATGACATCATAAATCAATTCATATATGATAAAGGAATTCATAAACATAATTCCATCACAACATAGTCAAACCAATGTAAAAATATGGATAGAAACAGAACCCTTTATTATCTTAGATGGAAAATAATTTTGATAAAACACTTGAATTGAATTCTTGAGGAAAATATCCTTTCTTCTTCAAAAACATTTTTCCTTTCATAACATGTCATACAACTTTAAAATAAAAGAAGTTGATTAAAAATAAACTTGAAAACTTGTAAAGGAAGCTTCTTTGAAGTAATTTTTTAAAAATCCATTCATGCCGTATAAGTTAAAAAAAACATTCTTCGTACTTTTGTCGGAAAATTCAAAAAGTACCTCGTACGGAAAAACGACAAAAGATTCCTTTCATATTCTTTACTAAAAACTCACCTAAGGGTAAAATTCGATTTAAACTATTTCAAGTGGATGGAAACAATATTACATATTGAGGGAACATGGATGTGGATGATAAAATACACCCCAGTAAA
Organism: Viscum album; assembly: GCA_963277665.1. Classification (NCBI taxonomy): domain Eukaryota; kingdom Viridiplantae; phylum Streptophyta; class Magnoliopsida; order Santalales; family Viscaceae; genus Viscum; species Viscum album. The sequence goes on from OY728166.1 coordinate 728,004,937, forward strand.
TACTTACGAATAAACAATCTCGGATAAAAATGAGATTGTGATATTTCCCTTACCTTATGTCCGACTTGCTTTGTAAGTGTCCGAAACTCCTGTATAATGATTTAAATAATGTTATTGACTTATTCCAGAATCATATTCATTGTTATGATATCATATATGGTTCACTTATGACATTATATTACCCGTTCTTTTGTAAATTCCATGTTAAAGAAGCGTTTTGGGTAAAATCGTTTCATTTATCGTAGGTGTTTTGACTTGTTGTTCTTGACATCATTATTACTTATATCATGATCTACTTACTTACAGAATATAAAATATGATTTATATATCATATATATTCAGTATATATATATATATATATAATAGATAGATAAATAAAATGAAAAACACCGTTCATGGAGACGGTAGTCCGTACGTACGCATGAACGCTGTTTTACTTTCCTTATTGTCTTGAAATGGAAGTAAGTAGATGACATACATATATATATATATATACATAAATCCAGTAACTTTATAATGTCATATATTTCATTATTATTTCTTATATATACTTTATAATCATTCTTAAATGGTTAACATGGAGAATGAATCTCATCGCGTCGTGGAGACGGTATTCCGTACGTACGCACGAGCGATGATATCATTTCTATAAATATTGAATTGAATTGGAGTGGATTATACAATATATCAGAATCAATATGATGTTGTAATAACTATGTATAGTTATTCTTTACACCATTATACCCATCCATGTAAGGTGGTGGTGGAAAATAGATTACACCACGGCGTGGAGACGGTATTCCGTACGTACGCACGCGTGGTGATTTCTTTTTCCGTATGATGGATAGATGGTGAAATAGGGTTGTTTCATACTTATAATAACATATCAGTATATGAGTGATACTGATGTTATTACTTCATAATGAAACAACCTAAGAAGAAGAAGTGGAAGAAGAAATAAAGATGAAAGAATTGGTAACGGTAATTACCTCTTCTTTGAAGTGCCTCTTTGAGACCTCCTCTTAGGGCACTAGAATTGGTCTTTGAGGAAGACCAGAACCTCTAGGATGTTTCTAGGGAAGTGGAGAAGGGATTTTGGCAGGGGTTGGACGAGCTTGAGTGCTCAAATTGGTGTGAGGAGGAGGGGGAGGAGGTGTCCTTTTATAGGGGAGGAGAGGGGCACCTTAGGAATATCTCAAAATATTATTTTATATTAAAGTCAAAATCGGTTTATAATGGTTCCAAAGGGTCTTATTTCGAAGCTAAAGTGGGGATGGGTCGAAATCCTATCAACCAATAAAATTTAGACAAGTTTAGGTTCTTATTTTAACCTTATCAATTAGATTTAACTCTAAGTTAAATAATTTAACTTTTACCGTGTCTTTTTGTTTTCTTTCACTATATGGTTAATACACTTACTATAACATGCCAAACGAACCCCAAATTGTATATTATTAATACATATATCCTTATCTAAGTCATTTGGCCGAACCTTAGATTTTTAGGAATAAAATAACAATTAATAATATAATATTTGATTTAAAAACTCTTTTGTGTCAATTTTGACACTATTTGATATATGATTTTTTTGAAAGTCATAACAGAATTATATGTTCGAACCAAGTTGATTAAATCAACAATAATATATCATAGTAACCTAGAAAATTAGTGGAATTCATAAAAAGTCTTAAATTACATTTATTTTGGTATTTATATTATCAATTATGTCAATATTTCATAAATAAGATAATTACTGCATCATCTTTGTGTCATAAATAAATTATATTATATGATGTCTAAAAATTACAAATAAAATACCATCATGTAGGAAATCTTTTTAGCTTTCTAATGAATATTTATAGTCGAATTTATCTTATGTATAACCCCATATTAAAAATGATTTACTTATTAAACTTTGATTTTAACTATTTTATCCCTTCTTTAAATAAATTAATAATAAATGTCTTAATCTAATCCAAGTGGGCCTAAATGGTCATATTTTATTCCTAAGTTTGTTTTTGGTCGAATTACACTTGTCCAATAGAATTAGGACATGTGTTAGGGTAATATTAATATCATATTTACCCTTAGTTACCCTATTTACTATTTACCGTGGTAAAAAAAAGTAAAAAGTTACTATTCACCAAAAAATTATTTTCATCTCATTGAATCACATTTTAGTCCTTGATATTAACCGTGTCTCTCGGATTTTCGAAATTCCATTCACAGAAGCGGTAAAATTAAGTTTTATGCAAAATTCAGTTTTTAACCTACCACTTAGTAGTTTCACTATTCATCAAAAATTGATGTTTTCAGAACAATGCCAAAATTTCATCCCAAGCTATAGTCCGAATTCAAAAATGAAGTCTATTTTACCAAATTCATAACATAAAAGTTGCATTAATTAATTTTATAATTAAATCCCGCTGTTAAAACAAATAGCGTGTTTTTAAGAAACAATATCTATCAAAAGATTGACACTTGTTTATGTCTAGTTTAAATGTGAAATTACATCCAATGACCAACATTGTATTAAATTGTAAAAATATATTCTAAATATACTTTAAAACTACTCAAATTAATAATTTATCACTATTAATTATTTCGATTAAAAAAGTTGTTTTTTAATTATAATTTAGTAATTTTCACTATTCATCAGAATATGAAAGTTATCCGAAATGTACCAAAATTTCACCTTAGGCTAAATTCGATACTCCGAATCCAAAAATGAAGTTCATTTTGAAATATAAGATTTACAGAATTTTAAAAAGTGGTTATTACTATTCATAACGGCTAGTTTTAATAATATTTTAATAGCATATCATTGTTTCGTGAAACTCAGGATTACGTACCACACACGCTATCGAAGAAGGTTGCGATTGCGTGTAATGCAAGGCAAGTCAAGTATGCGTGTTATGCAAGCTCCTTTTGGTGTAGCGTATAACACAAGACATTAGTAAAATAAAAAAGAATATTTTTCATAAAATCTTGGGCTGTTACATTCTACCCCCCTTAAAATGAATTTCGCCCTCGAAATTCGTCGGGGTTATAAATGTTTTACTATTCGAAAGTTTCTTTAATAGAAACCCACATCGTAAAAGGGAATACCAAAACTTGGCTTTAAAAACTAAAGTATGAAATGTAACGATTACCCAAATAAACTAATCACTGGGTTTCCACATAGGTGAAAATATGGATATGGAAGAGAAATCTAACCATCATGTTCTGATGGAGAGTGGTAGAGAACATGGCTATGGAAAAGCCAGTAATCACAAATCCATAGATTTGTGATGATATAAGGTACCATCTGATTCATCAGGTATAAGATCACTAGGACAACATTTTTTTTGGTTTTCAAGATCATTTCCCTAAAGTTGAAAATTTGCTTAGAATAAATACTTACTTTATTTTGGTACAATCTCACTTTTGTTCGTGCCTTGAACAATTTCTACTTCATCTCTTAAATAAATGAAGTTGAATTTGTTATTCGTGAAGTGTTAGCAGATCATGTGATAGAAGACGAGTCATTCCATCTGTCTCAAACAAAAGGTTAGTAAAAATTATATACATAAGTCGATCTATAGTGAGATTAATCACATATGGTTTCTAAAATGGACTTATACTTCATATATCATACTGCTTAATATAATAAAACTAGTTTCTACTAAACAGGGACTTCCTGTAGGCCAGTGGTAGGCGATAAAGGCCAGTCGCACTTCGGTTGTGGGTTCGATTCCTACAGCCTTGTCCGAAGCGATGGGTTGTCGCCCGTCCTGCAGGTTGTCCTTTTTCTAAAACTACGTTACTATAACATCCCATCAATAATATCGAAAATCTTCTATCCTTAAACAATACTAACTTATGTCCAACATAATCCAGTCTAATCTTTAGGCTTATACATAATACTGCAGTCCACTCTCATAATATAGTGACATCGATTACCAGAGATTTAATACTGTCATTGATCCCCACATATCATAAGATATGTCTTGTTGGTCACATTCCAAACATTCAAAGTCCTTAATCGTGTATTCTCTTGAATACCTTAGTGAAAACATGAGTGAAGTTAAAAGTTAACACTTTCCACATACCAAAATCCTCAAAATTCTATATACTCAAACCATGATATCACTTAGTCCTTATATCAATCATGAGCTCATGAATACTATTAAACATTTCATTTTCTCGTCTTCATTATGCGCATATCATCTTATTTCCAAAAAATATCTCAATCACTTTGAATACCACATCAATAAATATTGCAATACTCAATGATACAACATTATCCCATTACATAAACACTTAATTATTCCACCACATCGTTGTCATATTCAACATTGCCAATAGTGATCGCATGTGATTTCCCTTTGTCCTTTGCCTTCAGTGGTTGCTCATGTTGATCATCACTAACCCTTGGATTAGGGCAATTATTAGCATAATGCCCCATTTCCTTGCACTTGAAGCATTGAAGTGTTGGCGGTGCGTTCTCTACAGTGTTTGCATTATTCACATCATTAGAAACCCTTTTTCCATTACTTCGACACTCAGCTGCTCGATGACCTTCTTTTCCACACTTAAAACATTTTCTAGTCCCTTTAAGACAATCTCCACCATGCTTCTTTCCACACTTTGTGCATAAGGAAACATTCATCTTCTTTTCACCATTATTCTGAGATTTCTCCTTGAACTCCATCTTTCGTTTTTTGTCAAAACCATGAGATGGATATGTAACACCAACTTCCATTTCTACCTTGATAGCACAACGCACAATTTCTTCATAGCTACTGAAGTCTCTTATAGCTAATGCCCTTCGAAGACTTGGTTTTAAGCCACTGAAAAATCGATCAACTTTACTTTCAGGTTGGATGATAATTCCAGAAGCATACCTTGCAAGTCTTGTAAAATTTGCTTCATAGGTACCAACAGATTCATCGTCCCTTTGCTTCAGTTCAAGAAACTCTTTCTCCATCTTTGTTCGAAGAATACGAGGGAAGTACTTACTGAAAAACAAGTTCTTGAACTCGTCCCATTCCATGGACTCAATTTCATCTCTTGGCCTCGTATTCTTGATAAGATTCCACCATTGATCAGCTTCACCTTCCAAACGATATACTGCTAAGATGACTTTATCATGATCAGAACATTGAAGAACTGAAAATATCTTTTCAGTAGTACTGATCCATTGTTCAGCCACAAGTGGATCAGAAGACCCACTGAAAGAAGGTGGACGTTGCCTCATGAAGGACTCAATAGAATATTGTTCCCTTCTCTGCTCATTTGGAAGTCCAGAATGATTCATAGCTTGTGTAAGTATAGCAATAAGATTTTGCACTCCATCTCCCATAACATTTGTTTGTTCAGGAGGGCAATCATTGCATTGTCCATTGCATTGATCAACACGGTTCCTTCGGGTTCCAGCCATCGTCTAAAACCCAAAAAGAATAGTGTGAGAGGAAAAAATCATGATAGGGAAAACAACATAATAAAGGGGGAGTACCTTCAATATCCAACATCTTAAGTTTAATTCTATGATCGTTAGCGTAATTCTATTACTATAACCTATATGTATACTTATCCCTAGGGACATCCCTAGACATACCTTAGAAATATCTCTAGGGATCTCACTAACGTTTTCGCATCCTAGTTTCCAAAGGTTGACTAAACCTTTCCTCTGATACCAACTGTAGCGGTCTAGAATTACTTCCAGTGGACTACAATTGATACCTATCAGGGCACTCCATGGGCGGCTACACCCCCTGGGCGGGACACACCACCATCCCCAGTGGCAGCCATTTCCTCATGAAGCCCTTGGGCGGAGAGCCATGCTTCGTCCAACGCTCACATGTGAGAGTTCCCAAGGATCGGATACATTCCTACCTCCTTTGCCTCTGATACCAACTGTAGAGACCCGAAGCTTATCGTACATGGACATTACATTACATTTGCGGAATACTTAGTACATAACAAAAACACACACTAAAGGATCGTAATAGTTTAGTGTCTTTGGAAACTCGGAACGTAATCTTCTAATCGTGGTGAAAGTTCTTCAACATCTCCCATAAAGGTCATCCCTTTTTTTTCTACCTAAAACCTTTATTTATATCCTGGGGAAAAGAAAACATAAAAGGGTGAGCTCAAATGCTCAGTAAGGGTAAACAAAAGAAAAAAAAATCAATCACATCATATACATAGCTTTTGGAAATCTTAACCTGCAAAAGAGCTCATAATATCATAACATGGAATATATCATAGAAGTGAAAATGAGATCCCCAAAATCATAACATAAAACTTGAAACTTTGTGGCATGCACACATAATCATGGAAAATCATTTCCTGTTAGTCATGACTCATCGCCAAGACTATCTTAGTGGACAAAGTCCCTTTCTGAACCGAGTTCACTCCTCGTTTCAGTCCTGTATCACTGAACCGAAATAACCTTCCGTTCCAGCCATGTCTATCTCATGAGATATAAAATCTTTACCCAATGCATTGGAGGGAGATATAGGTCCCACCCATCTTATAATGAATCCTTTCTTATGTGTGCCACATAATCATAAAACATGCATCATCGCATAACACATGTAACAAAAATGGGATTCTTGAAACATCATGACATCATAAATCAATTCATATATGATAAAGGAATTCATAAACATAATTCCATCACAACATAGTCAAACCAATGTAAAAATATGGATAGAAACAGAACCCTTTATTATCTTAGATGGAAAATAATTTTGATAAAACACTTGAATTGAATTCTTGAGGAAAATATCCTTTCTTCTTCAAAAACATTTTTCCTTTCATAACATGTCATACAACTTTAAAATAAAAGAAGTTGATTAAAAATAAACTTGAAAACTTGTAAAGGAAGCTTCTTTGAAGTAATGTTTTAAAAATCCATTCATGCCGTATAAGTTAAAAAAAACATTCTTCGTACTTTTGTCGGAAAATTCAAAAAGTACCTCGTACGGAAAAACGACAAAAGATTCCTTTCATATTCTTTACTAAAAACTCACCTAAGGGTAAAATTCGATTTAAACTATTTCAAGTGGATGGAAACAATATTACATATTGAGGGAACATGGATGTGGATGATAAAATACACCCCAGTAAATACTTACGAATAAACAATCTCGGATAAAAATGAGATTGTGATATTTCCCTTACCTTATGTCCGACTTGCTTTGTAAGTGTCCGAAACTCCTGTATAATGATTTAAATAATGTTATTGACTTATTCCAGAATCATATTCATTGTTATGATATCATATATGGTTCACTTATGACATTATATTACCCGTTCTTTTGTAAATTCCATGTTAAAGAAGCGTTTTGGGTAAAATCGTTTCATTTATCGTAGGTGTTTTGACTTGTTGTTCTTGACATCATTATTACTTATATCATGATCTACTTACTTACAGAATATAAAATATGATTTATATATCATATATATTCAGTATATATATATATATATATATAATAGATAGATAAATAAAATGAAAAACACCGTTCATGGAGACGGTAGTCCGTACGTACGCATGAACGCTGTTTTACTTTCCTTATTGTCTTGAAATGGAAGTAAGTAGATGACATACATATATATATATATACATAAATCCAGTAACTTTATAATGTCATATATTTCATTATTATTTCTTATATATACTTTATAATCATTCTTAAATGGTTAACATGGAGAATGAATCTCATCGCGTCGTGGAGACGGTATTCCGTACGTACGCACGAGCGATGATATCATTTCTATAAATATTGAATTGAATTGGAGTGGATTATACAATATATCAGAATCAATATGATGTTGTAATAACTATGTATAGTTATTCTTTACACCATTATACCCATCCATGTAAGGTGGTGGTGGAAAATAGATTACACCACGGCGTGGAGACGGTATTCCGTACGTACGCACGCGTGGTGATTTCTTTTTCCGTATGATGGATAGATGGTGAAATAGGGTTGTTTCATAGTTATAATAACATATCAGTATATGAGTGATACTGATGTTATTACTTCATAATGAAACAACCTAAGAAGAACAAGTGGAAGAAGAAATAAAGATGAAAGAATTGGTAACGGTAATTACCTCTTCTTTGAAGTGCCTCTTTGAGACCTCCTCTTAGGGCACTAGAATTGGTCTTTGAGGAAGACCAGAACCTCTAGGATGTTGCTAGGGAAGTGGAGAAGGGATTTTGGCAGGGGTTGGACGAGCTTGAGTGCTCAAATTGGTGTGAGGAGGAGGGGGAGGAGGTGTCCTTTTATAGGGGAGGAGAGGGGCACCTTAGGAATATCTCAAAATATTATTTTATATTAAAGTCAAAATCGGTTTATAATGGTTCCAAAGGGTCTTATTTCGAAGCTAAAGTGGGGATGGGTCGAAATCCTATCAACCAATAAAATTTAGACAAGTTTAGGTTCTTATTTTAACCTTATCAATTAGATTTAACTCTAAGTTAAATAATTTAACTTTTACCGTGTCTTTTTGTTTTCTTTCACTATATGGTTAATACACTTACTATAACATGCCAAACGAACCCCAAATTGTATATTATTAATACATATATCCTTATCTAAGTCATTTGGCCGAACCTTAGATTTTTAGGAATAAAATAACAATTAATAATATAATATTTGATTTAAAAACTCTTTTGTGTCAATTTTGACACTATTTGATATATGATTTTTTTGAAAGTCATAACAGAATTATATGTTCGAACCAAGTTGATTAAATCAACAATAATATATCATAGTAACCTAGAAAATTAGTGGAATTCATAAAAAGTCTTAAATTACATTTATTTTGGTATTTATATTATCAATTATGTCAATATTTCATAAATAAGATAATTACTGCATCATCTTTGTGTCATAAATAAATTATATTATATGATGTCTAAAAATTACAAATAAAATACCATCATGTAGGAAATCTTTTTAGCTTTCTAATTAATATTTATAGTCGAATTTATCTTATGTATAACCCCATATTAAAAATGATTTACTTATTAAACTTTGATTTTAACTATTTTATCCCTTCTTTAAATAAATTAATAATAAATGTCTTAATCTAATCCAAGTGGGCCTAAATGGTCATATTTTATTCCTAAGTTTGTTTTTGGTCGCATTACACTTGTCCAATAGAATTAGGACATGTGTTAGGGTAATATTAATATCATATTTACCCTTAGTTACCCTATTTACTATTTACCGTGGTAAAAAAAAGTAAAAAGTTACTATTCACCAAAAAATTATTTTCATCTCATTGAATCACATTTTAGTCCTTGATATTAACCGTGTCTCTCGGATTTTCGAAATTCCATTCACAGAAGCGGTAAAATTAAGTTTTATGCAAAATTCAGTTTTTAACCTACCACTTAGTAGTTTCACTATTCATCAAAAATTGATGTTTTCAGAACAATGCCAAAATTTCATCCCAAGCTATAGTCCGAATTCAAAAATGAAGTCTATTTTACCAAATTCATAACATAAAAGTTGCATTAATTAATTTTATAATTAAATCCCGCTGTTAAAACAAATAGCGTGTTTTTAAGAAACAATATCTATCAAAAGATTGACACTTGTTTATGTCTAGTTTAAATGTGAAATTACATCCAATGACCAACATTGTATTAAATTGTAAAAATATATTCTAAATATACTTTAAAACTACTCAAATTAATAATTTATCACTATTAATTATTTCGATTAAAAAAGTTGTTTTTTAATTATAATTTAGTAATTTTCACTATTCATCAGAATATGAAAGTTATCCGAAATGTACCAAAATTTCACCTTAGGCTAAATTCGATACTCCGAATCCAAAAATGAAGTTCATTTTGAAATATAAGATTTACAGAATTTTAAAAAGTGGTTATTACTATTCATAACGGCTAGTTTTAATAATATTTTAATAGCATATCATTGTTTCGTGAAACTCAGGATTACGTACCACACACGCTATCGAAGAAGGTTGCGATTGCGTGTAATGCAAGGCAAGTCAAGTATGTGTGTTATGCAAGCTCCTTTTGGTGTAGCGTATAACACAAGACATTAGTAAAATAAAAAAGAATATTTTTCATAAAATCTTGGGCTGTTACACCCACCAACTTCATGTGGTATCTCTCTGCATTGGAATACATCTTATGTTATGATTCCTAACAATGTTTCTAGTGTAATACCACTCTAAGAAGTGAAAACAATGAGCCCAAGACTTTTAACCACAGGTGAAAATATAAAAATATGAGATGATCCTATATCAAAAATAAATAAATGCAATAGTAGAGTCAACATAGATCATAAAAATCACTATATATGGTCTAAAACCCTTATCATATGGGGTAGGTTGTACTAAATAGATATGGCATGTTCCATGGCCCTATGATACAACCTCACTACCTAGAGATGGCCCACTCTGATGACTCTGTGTAACTGGTGTCTGGCTACCTCTGCCACAATCAACACAATCTCACCCTGAACAACTAGTATTATTCTAGCTCTATTACAGAGGTAGATCTTAGGAACCTACTCATAAACCTAGTGTTGAAGCAAACCCCCTACCACTCACTGCTGGAGGGAAGGTCTGGTAGAAACGTTACACATGTCACATCTTATAGTAAGCTCATCACTCAACTGGGTCATGGTCGTACTAATTATTCATGTTTTATTTGACTTCCAAAATTATGATAGAACACTAAGATACCTATACTAACATCTTTACTATCAAAAATATCATGGGAAGCATCAAAACAGAACTTCCTACATGTACATATTGATCTAATGTGATACGAAATAGCATTGTCCTACTATACACCCCAATATTTTTTCAGGTTTCACTATATAATCATCACCAATTTTACAATTTTAGTAATAGAGTTCAACATGAACACATTGACCTGATATCTAATAGCATGTCATAAACCTTCCTCTAAGTGTCTCGCTCTATATAGCTGACCATTAATGCACATTGGAGCAAAATGATGAAACACTATACAGTGTGCTGAGTACTCCATAACTATCATTGTGCCCAACTCCTGACACATGAATTCACTATGTCGCTCTTCCTATAGAGTCACGGTGTAGAAAAACTCAAATAACCTGGTTTTTAAATCATCCAAATTGGTATCTTGCAGCCCTTCATTTTGTTTTAGTACATACCACCAACACCTTTCTTCTCCATGTAGCATATAAGTGGAAAGATTATCCCTCCTCTCAAGAAGAAACTAAGGATTCTATAAAATCTAAAATATTGTTTCAATCCACAACTCAATATCATATGGGCCTCCATCTTGTGAAAATGTGGGAGGATTTTTATACTGAAACACCCATGACATCTCGACCATAAATAAGGTAGGATGCGATGCTCATTGATAAGTCTGGATGAAGAAAAAGAATCCATCATGGATTTGTACCTCAGTGCCTATGTCCATAAAAGAATTTAGTGATAAAACTATCACTAAAAGAGAATATGTTGGTATCTCATGTCCCCTAATCATAGTAGTGTGTTATTCACCTCCCTCATCGCAAACAACTGAAGGTTGTTATGGTGTAATTACTCTACCATTCAAAACACATACCTTATTAAAGATCAATATCAAATCTCATAGATCATAAGAATAAGACAGATCAGAACACTTCTAAAATCAATTCCTAACACAAATACTTGTCCTAAAATCATGATTATAATAAGAAAAGTCACAAAAACACTAGAAACACTGCCTCTTACCGATTAATGTCTGGTTCTATGTTGAGTTTAGGTATATAATTTAATGTTTCCATCTATTTCCTGTATAAATTCACATTAATTTTAAATTTCATTTATACAATTCATTTATTCAAGAGTTTTAACCTATGTGTCACCAATTCTAATTCCACGAGGGACCACAACACCTCATGAACCCAATATTTAGTTCACATATATTGTAATACTAAGTAAATTCTATTTAAAAATTATAATAAATGTGTTCCACATACCCGTACATAAGGTACCATACACCTTTTGAACAAAAATGTAAAACCACTATCTCAATTCAATTCATGAAAAATATCAATCAACAATTACATCTATCACAACACCTATCAAAACAACATGCAACAAGTAATGCATCCTAAATGGCTTGGCATAATACATGAAATATTATTTCTATCAAGTGTCTAGTATGATGTGTGAGATAGAATATCCTCATCTCAATGGGTTTCCTTAGAAATAGAACCCATAATTTAATCATTAGTGACCTCATAATTCAATTGCATCTCCCTACAGTGAAATAAAATCGAATATAATAGTAAAACTTCGGAAAACAACATTTAATTCGAGGCAATTAGGATTTTCCCTATATGTGGGGTAGCTTCTCCTGAGCACAACTCATTACCAAATCCCATTTCCTTCTTATACCTATATATTGTCTCCAAATATTAATGAAAACTTGAAAAGAGGATTTATATAATTGTTTAATATCCTTAACCTGGTAGACACTCAATAGTTTCCTAATCCTGGTTAGACACAAGGCATCAAGTGTATCTCTCAAAACTCCAAAGGCTACTGACTAATAGCGAGGTCCAGGGAGTATAAGTGGGGATAATATTCCTTTATCACAAGACTATAAAAAGTGGAATACCCAAAACATACCAATAGAGGAAGTAGATAATCAAGCAGAAAAATTATAACTCAATAGGAATGGAATATAAAACAAGCTAGATGTGTCTCATAGAAAATCATGATACTGATTCATGAAATATGTCTAGGAAAAATTCCAAAACTATTATATGTAATATGATACAATAAATGTATACAAAAAACAACAATAAAAAAACATCTATCTCCAAATATTATCATGGGCCTGAGCTCTGTCATATGTTCCATGTCTCCTAAGTATCAATAAATAACATCTATTAAGTCATTACCCCTTATACATACCTATATTGATATTATTGTTTTGTAAGGGTGGCCCAAATAGGGTGTGAGGCAACATCCCAACAAGAAGGAACCCATGATCTATACAATTCCCCGATGTTCAACATAACAAGATAATTTGGTAAACAGTAAAGAAGGTAAGAAGTAAAGAAAAGTGAAGTTCCCATGACAATCCCACTACTAATAAAGTGGTATTATCTAGTCTCTCAAGGTTCCCCACAAAAGATGGTCAAGATCGGATAGAATGTAATAACAAGGAAAACATAATTTAATAATTCAACCTTCTTTTCATCCCATAATTTCATACCACCATGGTTTTTTCATATATTACATGAGTTGAAACATCCATGTCCATGTCGTATAAGGGATTATATCACATTTCTTTGGTGATTCCTTGTTTTAAAATGTTATACCATGAAAGGTTGGATCCAAGGTGTCATGAACTAAGGAATCCTCATTGTTTCCCAAGATAATCTAGATGGGAACTCAGTTAGGAACTGGTTGGAGACCTAGGATCATGTCATACTAGGCAATTCCTATGAAATTCCAAGCATGATGGATCCAAGGGTTACAAAGCCCAAGGAATCTCATGGGATCAATACCAAAGGAACATATCTATCCATGGAATCCACTACCACATTTCAAATCCAAGGAACATATCCAAGGAATTTATTCACACAATTACCATCCATAACATTCATTATTTCACCTATGTAATTATACCCACTCACACTACCATTTAACATCCACGTTATCTTCTGAGTATAGAAACTCATAACATCCAATTAATATAATAGAAATAATTAGTATACCTACTCATTGTTTAAAATTCCCATAATTAAGTCAACCATTAAATCATTTATGATATAATCCATTGACTATACCCACTCAATTATCTAAAATCAATTTACTCATTTAACCAACAAATTCTGGCATGTCAATATAAAATAATTCATGGAGGCATGGCAACTCCTAAATAAGTCATCCATGTTGGATATTAACTAATTAGTCAAAAGAATGGACATGGTTTGGAAGAAACCCATCTCATATTCAACTAATACATTTATATTAATTTGGAAATGGGATTCCAATAATAAGTAAAGACTAAACTCACCCCATGGGAGAATCTATAATCCATAATAAGGTTACCCCATTAGATACACCCCATGGGTGACAACAATTCAGGAAATGGATACCAACACATCACAACAAAAACTAAGGGAATATCATACATGTTCAATGAAATCAATTAAAAATAGCCAATTCAAAATTGGGAAAGCATCAGAAATTTTGGTGGGCGGCCTAAGAGAAGATATCATAATAAAGAACCAAAACTAAAAGGAATAGTATATAACATGTACCTTAGAATGGTAACGAAGTGCTAGTCCAGTATCATCTCCCGATTCAAATCATATTTGAAGAAATATAAATAATGGATGAAGACTAAGAAGTTAAGGAAAATGATCCTAAATCCAAATAGTGCAACCCATAGTAAGAGGAATCGAGAATGACTAAAGTGGTATATAGATCTTATTGATGCGGATCTGATGAGACAAAAAATGCTTGAATCAGAGATCAGACAGAGAAGAACCCTCAATCTGAAGTATATTCACTCAATGGATTCTCTCAAACCCTTATTGTGTTATAAATAGAATAGAAATGAACAAAGTTTTATAAAATATATTTTTAATTTAAATAAAAAATTATAAAATTAAAAAAACATTGGGGTCCCATGGTTTTGTAAATAGTTTAGAAAACTGTCCACTAACCGTGCACTACTTATGGTAGGACATAGAGAACCCACAGAGTTTCCTTGTGTGGTTTACAAAATGTGTGGAAACCTTTTAAAACCCCACTGTCACATTCTATAAGAATTACATCCCTGGACATGTGGTTTTGCGGCCCATTTCGCATGGTTTGGACTAACTGTGTCAGCTACATCTTCTCATTCTCCACCCCTTGCACGGTTTTTTTAAATAGTGTATCCTAAAACTCATGGTTTACACGAATTATTCCCGAGGAATAAATCTCCTAAAAATTGGGCTTATGGATAAAAATATTCCCTCGACGCCCTTCAAAACATATGTGACCTCAAACAGAATTCACATTAGGCCATATCTAAGAATTTTAACTAAACAATAAGGTATATATACATAATCATAAAATCCAAGTTCTTACATGGTTCAATCCCGATACTACATAATAGTTTTGGTTTATTACCAAGATTATTGTAGTATTCATGGTTTACTCTAAAGACTATCATAGTGGATAAGGTCCCTTAGTGAGCTAGGTTCACTCCCCATTCAAATCATATTTGTCTCATGAAATATAAATATTTACCCAATGAATTGGAGAGAGATATAGGTCCCACCCATCACATAAATGAAATAATATATACTTATTCTATGAAATCATAAAACATTCATCATTGCATAACAAATGAAAATAATTTAATTTTATTAATGTATAACCAGAAGAAAAAAGGAACTATTTTCATCAACAACTTGTCATCATAAACATAAACCAACCAAAAAATTAATAAGAATGGTATCCTCGGATCATATCCCAATTAAATATGAAGTATCATAAAGGGATTTCATATAATATGGAAAATTTATTTTATGAAATCACTTGGAACAATTCGTGATCAAAATAACCTTTCCATTTTGAAATATCTTTCTTACAAAACAAAATAATTATAATAGAAAGCATTTCCATAGAAATAAAAAAAATTAAAAGAAGATTTAAAAAATTAGGGCATTATGATAGTGGGAAAAAAAATTCATTTAGTATAAGTTATGAAACAATCCTTCTATATTTTTTTTGGAAAATATAAAATGTACCTCATTTGGGAAACCACACAATGCTTCCTTTCAAATCGTTTTTTAAAAACATAAACATGGGTAAAAATGAGTTTAAATTTTTTTATAAAAATATTAAAAACTATTTTCAAATTCTTTCAGAAAACCTGGAAATAGAATAAAAATATCACATATAATAGATTTTAACATAAACAATCCCGATTAATGAACCGATTATGAAATAATCCCTTACCACATTGGTAACTTTTGAATCGTAAACCCGTGAGGGAAAAAACATAAATGGTTATGTATATCACCATAAATTTAATAATATGTATCATCAAATAAATTAATTTGAATTAGATACACCATTAAAAAATAGTTGGTGAATATGGCATGTTTCCAACAAAAATAAAACTGAGACAAAAAGCATTTTCCATAGGTCGGACTTCAATTGAATGTACTTTAACATCCATTATAATAAATTAATCATTATTAAAAATATGTACTAGAATAATTTACAGGATTATTATTTCATATATATTCCTTATATATATATATATTTAAATTCATATTCATTGATATAGATTAAAAATGAAATACATCATTCACAAAAATAGTTGGTCGTATGTATGTATAAACGTTGTATTCACTTTTTTGAATTATGGAATGAATGAAATGTTAGTAATAATTTCAATTAGCATAATAATCAATATATAATATATATTCATTTTATCCGTCCTATTTAACATCCATGTAAAATAATAATGAAAAACGAATTATATATCTTTGGGGATGTAGAAGTCCATACGTACACATGAGTGACATAATCATTTTAATAGTTTTTGTAATGAATGAAGACAGATTATATATTTTCATTTCGGAGGAATAAATTTGTCATATAAATCATGTATAATCTTTAATCCTATCATTGTAACCATACATAAAATATGGTTATGGAAAATGAATTGTATTTTTGTGTGGAGACGGTAAGTCATAAACACACATGAGAAATACCTTCACTAATTATTTATTAGGAAAAATTATTGTATAGTTCTGTTATCATAATCATAGAAATATTTCATCATATTTAGGATAAATAATTTATTATTTTATAATACATATTATAGATTTTTTTGAGGTACATAAGAGTATAAAAATAAAGTGTTTGGTTAGGTTGATTACTTTTTCTTCAAAATGACTCTGTTAAAAGTCTTCTAAAGGGATCTCGGGTTGGTATTTGGAAAAGAAGAGATACTTCAGAATGTGAATCAAGATAGAAGCCTGAAATTAGTTTAAATTTGTGAGGGAGGTGTGTTTCTTTTCAAATTTAGGTGAGGTTCACTTTTTTATATTATAAAATATTAAGTTATAATAAGACTATTCTTGATAGAAATTATTTCAAATGGCATATAAATGCATATTATATGAAATTATAGAACATATATTATCCCATTTTTCATTATTTAATATTTTTATGATTTTTAAAAACATTTCTTTAATTTAATTTTCTTAAAATATCATTATTGTAATTTTTGACACTATTCACTACATTCCTTTAATAACATCAATACAACAATTGAAATTACAACCAAGTATTTTAATAAATCCCAAAAAAAATATGTTCATATTTAAAATTCTTGTATAACATATATTATCTAAAATAGTAATACATATAATATTTTTAATAAAAATTATTTGATATTTCCTTTAAGAGAATAATTATTGCGTCATCATAGCATAAGAATTTAAGGAAATTATTTTATCAATAAAAATTAAAAATAAATAATCCTGTAGAAAATAAATCTTTTAGATTTGAAAAAAATGTTTATGGTTTAACATGTACTTCGGTTATCCCCATATTAAAAATAAGGATCTGACATGTTTGACTTTTCATGAAATAAAATTCTATACTGGTCATAATCTCTTACAAATGGCAAAAAATATCATATAACTAAAAATTCAATGATCATTTTTGAAACTAGATCATCCAATAAAATTTCATCATGATTTGGGGATATTTAATAATCCTTATCATTTTATTTTTGACCTAAATTAACTAATTTACCTTTATCATAGTTAATAAAATTAATGTGTTTACTATACATATTGACAATAAACGATATGTACCCATTTAATAAATTTAGAATAACCTCTTGAAAATATAGAATCTATTTTTTAAAAAATCAACATACAAAGGTGGTAGAATTTATTTTTAAATTAATGGGGAAAATACAATGAAAATTTCTTTTAAGATAATTTCATTTTTAAATAGAAGATATTTTTATGATGAATTAATGTATAAAATCATATTAAAATCAATGATTGAATTATTTTAGTTAAAAAATATTTGTAAATAATTTAAAATAAAAATACATTTTTATATAAAAAACAATATTTGTCTCCATTCAATGAAAAATAAATCATTTTATTAAATTATCAAAACATCATCTTAAGATATTTTTTACATGATGAATAAAAAAAGGAAATTAATTTTGTAAAATAAATTTTCAAAAAAAATATAAATTAAGTATAATATTTACTCAAAAAAATAATATTATTGGAGAAAATGTATTTTTTTTAAATAAAATAACTACCACAAATTGAAGGATTATTGAGTAAGAAGCTATAAATAAATTTAAATTCAGTAGGAAATATATATATATATATATATATCACAAATTAGTTAATAATATTCACACATACTGAATTAATGGAATGGTCATATCTATCACATTATATAATAATACTTCTATTGTGTACCATGACTCTTTTAAACACAGTGTTGTGTGTAACTCATGACATTAAGGAAATACAATTATTTATAGAGAAATATTCTCTAAAATATTATGGTCTTACAAATAAGGAAGAAAATTATTTTTGATATTGAAATGATCAAGAGTGGACTACTCAGTTAATAATAAAGATATTTTTTTAGGTTACTTTATGTTAAGAGATTGAGGAGAACATCGTTCTAAAGGTAAAATGTTTTCATACATTTACTTAACTTTAGTGGCAAACCCTCCTCATTCTAACTCTAATATTTTAAATTTCTGAACTCTTCCAAACCTCAGCCATAGAATAATCCATGGAAATTCCCTCATGATTGATACATTTTTTCCTCTCTTAAGTGAAGATTCTAGGAGAATAGAATACCTATGGAGATCATGCATGTTCTAAAGAGGGGAAATATTTCATATAGAAATGTTGACTGGGAGTGAAATAAATTTATAGGGAGTTAGGTATCATATAAACATGTTAATTAACATGGTATTGAATATATGTTTATGATTTTAGGGTATTTAGAAATATTTGATCAATGTTGGAGGCATGATATTGTTTTGGTGTGACAATTGAGTTGTTTTTCAACATAAATATTGGGAATATAGTTTTTGACATAGTATGGATTATTATTTGGGAGTCCAATGGTTCATTGTGGGGGAATGATGATTAATATAAGTTCAAAAAAATTATTTACTGATTCATTGAAAGTATCCAAATCATTTTATCAATTTAATGGAATTTATTACATATCCATATTTTATGAATAAAGTTGTGGCTAATTGTTAAAATTTAATAATTTTTGGTTTTCAAGTATTTTAGAATTTTTTTGAAATAATTAAATCATACTTGTATTTATTTTGGTTCTTTGGAAAAATATGATTTTTAACATTAAATATGTGACTTTTTTACTGTTATTAAGTCTTATGGGTTTGAGTGAATACGTGTTTTTTAAGGAAGACAAACATTTTGAGACAAAGTCATATGAAAATGAAAAAATTAAAAATATTTTCATTAAGTACAAATATTTTCAATCTAATATTCATATAAAATTAAAATTCATACATTTATTTGATGATTCCTTATGATTTTTTACTTTTTAAATTTTCATGAAATTTCTAACTACAAGAAATAACCACTATAATGTGGTTGGAGGCATGGTGTTGTAATCATGAATTAATGAATATGTTTATTTCATGGTGCATTAGAAATGGTAAAATAAAATTTATAGATTGAAAAAAAAATAGGAATGATTCATTCATAATTCCCAACAAAATATCACCATGCCAAAAGTATTGGGAGTGTTTAGAGTTTCACATACAACACCCACTAGTCAAAAAAATTCAAAGTTCACTACACACATTTTTAGAGAGAATTTCAACAGAAGTGATCAAAATGTGCATGGTAGAAATTTGAATAGTGTGTTCCAATCCTTTTTTCAAACCATTTAGTCAATGATAATTTCTGCATGATCAAGGCCATAGTCACTGGAAATGGAAAAAATGGCTTGAATGTTGTAACCTTTCAATAGTGAGGGAGTAATTATCTTCATGAATGATTTTCATTTCCACATATTCAATAAAGAACATGCCTCAATTTAATATAATTAACAAGTTTAGTTTTTTCATGGGGGATTCAAAAATAATAAAATTATGTTTCCATATAGAATATGAGTTGATATAATCTTTCTAATCTATCAACATGTGAAGAATCAAAATAAACAATCTATGGTGATCACCACTTGTTAGAATAAGGCTATGTGAAGGAGATACATCCTTGGTCCATTTCCTAATAAAGTGCATATAAAAATAAAATACGGATTAATTCTAAGAGGTACTTCTCCTCTACAATGTAAACTAATATCAAGACACTGTAAAATGATTCAGATTTAGTTCTGTCCAATTTTTTTCCCTGTTTGATTTCATTTGGTGACATTTTATATATAAATATAATTTAACTTCAATTTCTCTCAATATATCTATGTATTAATTTCTCATTATTTTTTCTCTCTCTATGTGATTCTCAGATCCATGAAAATTGTTAATTAACATCGTTCTTGTTTTAGGGATGGAGTAGTTCTTTCATGATTTATTATACTTCAATGGAATTTCATTATTCTATTATAGGAATTTTAATGGTAGTCAAATTTATTTTGGTGAGTGGTCGCCCAATTTTAACGACTATTATTTTCTTTTTCATTGATATCCATCATCCATCCCATTGCTATTTTGGGCCAAATTAATTGTTATTTTATTGAGGAAAGAAGAAGGATCAAAAAAACAACCAACAACCGAACATGACCCCTCAGGTGGTGAATGTAGTGCAGACCCACGGTGTCTCCATGAATGATCGATTAGAATTCATCCGGAAGAGAATGTAGATTATTATAAACCATCAAGTCTTCCTCTTGACTTCCCCTACGTGCTAGAGAGTCTGTCGCAAAGTTCGATTCCCTCCAACTGTGATGGAGTATTTGTCTATTCTTGGATTCCCTAGCACATCTGCGGATTATATAGCTCAAGTTCCATGGAACCGTGTGACTCCCCAGAACTACGCTAACCAGGATCTCTGAATCAGACTCAATCTCCGGTACCATAATCCCACGACCCCAAAAAACCAAAATCCTTGAGAGGAGGGCATGTGCCTCCGCATCCAAGGAGTTTCCCAGACCATAATAAACACTAAACCCCAACATCACTGAACCCCTAAAGTCTCTAAGGATCCCACTACCCCTCATAATCCCATTCCTATAGGATCCATAAACATTAAGTTTCAGACCACCAAGCGGAGGTTCCCATCTGACCCAACATCCATTCACACATCTTCGGATGTATGCCTTACCGAGGAACATGCAAATCGTATCTGATCCTTGGAAGCCATTCAAAAGGGAAACTAGTTCACCAATGAGTATCCTTAACTGCATCTGCAAAAAGAGAAGGGACAAACTATTTGTGAGCCTTTCTTGGTTGTGAGATTCCCATATTATCCAGAAAATGGAAACCAGGATGTTTGTTTTCACCTTCCACTCCACCATCTCAGATTCGGTTCCACTAAACTAGGAAGCCAGGAACACATTCATGGTGAAAAGCTCGCCTTCAGGGAAAGGGTGTGGCGTGAATGAAGACCAAAGAAATCTTGCCCAGTCGCTTTCAAAAAATAAATGAATGGAGGACTCTGACTGGGGGTGTGCAAAACAAAAACATCGGGAGGCCAAGGGAATACACTTCCATTGAATATTTTCATCAGTGGGAATAGACATATTTTGAACACGCCAAACAAGGAAAATTATTATCATTGGGATCTCACTACACTAGATTTTGGATTCCCACTCATCCGGAGCACCATTGACATGAAGAAGCCTCCGTAGTCCCATGTAGATAACCTCCCCAAACTCGAACCAGTAAAACAACATCTATCAGGGCCATCATTCATAACAATATCTTGGAACACATTCATCTGACTAGGCGAGAGAATTGTATGAATGAGATCTTAGTTCCCTTTAGCTTCTCTAAATGAGATCTCTGGGTAAGGGCATTCGGGATATCTCATCATTTCTCTAGACCAGTTGGTCATTCAGAAATTCAGATTCCCATCCCTGATAATCCAACGAGACGCATTCCGTATATTCTCCAGGTGATGGAACATGCAGTGCACAAGTATGGATGGATTACCATTTCTCATCGCATGGATTCCACCAGCATCTCTATACCGATCTCTGATGAAATATGCCCATAGGGGATCACCCACAAGGGTAACCCACACCAGTCTACCCTAAATTCTTTGCATGGCAGTATGCAAGTCCCTTAGCCCAACTCCACCCTCAACCACTGGTTTGGCCAGACATGCCCAGGAAGCCCAGTGAGTGTGACCTGTACAGTTGTCATCCCAAAGGAAACTCGTAAGTACCTTATCTATCCTTTCGATAACCCCTTTGCATAGATTGATGATAGAAAAAACATGCATTGGAATCGATGAGAGGACATTATTGATTAGGGTGACACGACATCCAAAATAAAGGTGTTTGTTCTTCCAATTCAGGATCCTTCCTAGTAAACAGTTGGTAATATCCTCTAAATAAATCTTCTTAATGCACCCATAAGAAATAGGTACACCAAGATAAAGAATCGTTATTTGTTTCTGTTGACATCCAAGGATGTTCTGAATATCTCTACATCTTCTTCCTGCACATTTTATTGAAATAATAACCTCACTTTTCATAGGTTTAATCCTTTATCCACTCAAATGGAAATAAGAATTCAGAATTTTCAAGAGTCTGGATAGGAACCTGTGCCTACCCTTAGAAAAAATTAAGATGTCGTCCACAAACATAAGATGGGAGACTCCATTCCAACCACGCCTTCATGTATAGGTAGAGATCTAACCTTCCTCTAGACCCATAAGTAAACTCTTGGAAAGATCATCTTGTACCATGATGAAAAGACCGGGTGATAAAGGATCATCATAATATAGAATACATAAATCATGATATATAATAGTAAGAAGAGTGATCTTGACCCAATGAAATGATTTGAGTCACGAAAAACCTTTACACCCATTTTAACTTTTGAATAAAAATAACTTGAGTGGTATTATATTAAATATAACATTACATATCAGGAAATATAAGAGTATCATGAAAAAATAAAATAGTGAATTAATTTCTCCATTTAAAAGGAAACACAGACTATTGATTGAACATGTCTCAAGGGTTTAAAATTTGATACAAACGAATACCTTATTTCCTTAGCATATTTCACTGTAAACAACTATATAAAAACAAATATTATAATAACTAATTTAATAACAGTATTAAATCCTAAAATATTTATAATATACATTTATATTCATTATTTACATGTATATTAGTTAGTTTTTCCTATGTCCCCTATTGGGTATTTATAGTTTTGACTGTTTGTATTAGTTTCGTAGGAGCAGTGTCTATATTAATTTCTATAAAAAAATTAATAATTTAATTTTAATTATAGTGAAAATAATTTATGAATTATAATAATTTGTGAAGTTTAATTTTCCTCTCATGAGAACATTATGCTTTATCCTAAAAATGAAATTTACATTGAATATTTCTCATTGATTTTCAACCAACGAAGGTTGTTTTTTTAATTAGTGTGTTAAATATTCATTTATATTTTTTTTGAACCAAAAATAAATCATTATTTTAGTATTTATATCATATTATAAAGGTTATGATTTTTTTATACTCATCCATGATATAATTTCATAGGATTGTTCTTGTAGGTAGTCAAACGTACCTAATCATGAACATACCATGATTATTTATGATTGTGAGGTGATTTAATTGTAATATCCTCAAAAACATGGAGTAATGATAAAATTTAGTGTTTTCTGAGAAATTTTATAATTTTAAATTAATTATAATATAATGTAAGGGATATAAAAATTTTACATATTTTGAAATATTGATTTTCATTTTAGTAATTTTCTTTTAAAAGATTGAATTTGTGATAATCATTTGTCGATGAAATAATAAACATAATCTACAATTTTTTATTTTATAACTTTAACAATATAATAAATCTCATATTTATCCTTTTGAACCATTCTCATGACCATATATGTATGTTGGTTTTGAAATGAAACAATGATGTCAATCATCTCTGGGAGGTTGTAGTCTACACGTACGCATGGTTAATGATTTCATTTTACATAGAATAGGGAAAAGGAGTAATGTTTTCTATTATTTAGTAATATAAAATATCTCATAAATATCAAGATTATATATTAAATTACATTTTTACTAGACATATATGTTTGTGATAGAAAATAAAACACAGTGTGTGATTGAGGTGCTAGTTCACACAATTTATAATTCACATTTTCAGTTTTCATAAGGACAAGGGTAGGGTTGTTAATGATTTTACCATAATTATATTAATATAATATAATAATAATAACAATATTGTTAAAATTTTATATGGTCAAATGAAATTTTATGTATAATAAAAACACATAAAAAAAATTAGAGGTTAGGAACTTATACCATACTTCTTATATTATATCATTTATAAAGGGGATTAAAACATTGAGGGATTTAATTTTGAGAATACCAGAACCTCATTTAGGTATATTGGAGTTTCTATATAGTTGGGTACATTTTATACTAGACTTAATTGGAATTTTTGTGAGCATGATTGAGGAAATGAATTCCCCTTTTATAAGTAAAAAGGAGTGTCATTTTTCACAATAATGAAACCTTTTCAATAATGAGAAGTCATTATCAATGAAAGTGTATCTAAATTTCATAAATAGTAGTGTATAAGATTTAATATTGATCAAACCCTACACTATATAAATAGGAAGAAGTTTTAATCATGATAAGCCTTTTATATCTAAGGTTGCTTAGTTTTTCAATTTTAGTTTTCACTACGGTAACTAGTTTTTATCAAGGTAATTTATAATTTAATTCCAATAATATAACGGTATTTATTATATAATTTAGACCTATTTATTCAATATTTTAAATAAATTTTATTTAATTTAATTTTTATAAGTGATGAAAATTAATTTTTAAATACTAAATGTGTAATGTATTATTTTTTTTAGAAAAATAAAACTTAAATAAAAAATGTCATATATGGGTTTAAAAATTAAAACCAACATTAATGAAATTATAAATTTACTTATAAAATAAATATTTGGTCTTATAAAAAATTTTCTAGAATTTTAAATTCATAATTATAAACAAATAATGTCAAAATGTCATGTTATTTTCAAAAAATTTACATCCAAATATTCTCCTAAAAACAATATTTCTTGAAAAATCTAGAAGAAAACATCTTCAGATAATATGTCCATGATAGATTAAAAAATGATGTTATTTTTGACAAACTCACATCTTAAAATTTATATATATTCTTCTTAATTGAAAAATGTAGTTTAAACTGTTATTATTAAAAACAACTTTTAGTATATTAATTCTATTTTTTATAAATTACTAATTATTATATTGTTAATATATCTTTTTATTATTCAATAAAAAAATAACAGTTCTTGGAAATAAAATTCATATTTTAAAAACAAAATTATGATTAATTTAAATTTACCAAAAATGACATTCCAAAGTGTATACTTTCATGATATATATACGTATTAATATTTTATTACCATATAATATAATAAAAATATCTTCATATATAACCCCTTATAATACCCACATAATACCAAATCATTAGAAAATATATAGTTGATGTTTTGGGTGGGGGTTCAGCTTGTATAGATCTTATGGAAATATCCATGATCTTGAATATATATCTATGGTTTCTCTCAATCCATAATTTCACAAGTTTGATATGGGATTAGAGAAGGTAAATCCTTAGAAATGGGTACCTCCCTTTTGAGTTCAACCAAACGGGACATATAAGGATGACTTCCACTTTTTGTATCATTTCATCATACTTTCATCATTAATGTTTTGGTATGGTTACTTCAATTTAAACCATCTAATTTAATTCCTAATTTTTAATGGTCATATTTATCATTCAAAATGTATCATGATTTTTCATTTTAGTTTGTTTTTTTATGTGAAACACACTATTTATAAAATATTTATTCTAAGATTATATATATTAAATTTTAGTTAATTATATTTTCATTCATGCCCATTTTCATATCCAAACTCATCCAATTTATACTTAATATAGGATTTCCCTTTCTTACCAATGTAGATATCTTTATGGAAGGATGATATAGTGGTTGTGGTTCATAATAATCCATATTTAGTAGTGTAGATATCGATCGGTTTTTTGTTTTTAAATATTACAAGGAGAATATTATGAGTTTTTTTAGGGAGCAATTCTCTGGATTAGTCACTATCATATTGCTTTCCCCTTTTTTGGATCAGAATCTTAAATTATTCCATGATTTCTCCTCCTCATGTAAGGATCTTTCATCCCTCCAGGATTATGAAGAATCGCCACATTCTTGGGGAAAACATTTCATATGAAATAATTTTTTTTTTGTAAATATGATCACTATTATGGATATATGATAAAGCATTCGCTAATAAATTTTGTAGGGGTATTTTAGGAGTCTGATCCTAACTACCATGTCTATCATTTGATAATGTGAATTTTTGTATCTAGTCATAGGGCTGAGGGGTTATCAAACAAGGATATCTGGTCGGTAGAATACATTAGAATGGATTGAGGCTGACCCTTACGGTTATAGTGTACTAACATAGAATTTTTCACTGAGTAGGAAAATATAGGTTTGTAAGTAGTCGTTTAGTTATCATATAAAATCATATATAGAAACTATTTTATGTTGATAGACCAGGCTACATGGTTGAGCTTTATTATGAATATGTTCTATCTAATTAATTGAACGGTCATCATCAGTCTCTCAGACTTTGAAAAATTTAAGGTGCACCAACTCGGTGAGATTTGTAATAGTTTTTTTCATTTTGTATTTATCTTGGGATAATGTAAAATTTCCCCCCTAACCTTTTACAAAGAAGTTAATCAACATGGACAACAAGGCCTTTGGTAAGGATTTATATCTAGGGGAAACATCCCTTATAAGAAATAGAATAATTATATCATCAAGAAGACCAATCATGAAACACAAAACAATAATTCCAATACCTTATAATCATAACAATCTAATGGGGTAGAAGTTTGCTACTAGAAACAATTGAAGAAGGATAATTAAATGGTTGGGGGTGGACATTCACTTCCCTGGAATTCTGAATTGTTAATCTAGTCAACTTCCAGGAAATGCATCTTAGTGGGTACATGTTCATGGTTTGGGAGAAAGTTGGATTTATAGTTTCAACCTTCATGATAGTGGCGGTGTTGGTATAGGTAGACATGTTAGTTTTTTTGTTTCCATATTGGACCGAATATACCACCAATTGTGCCACATTTATTTTTGAAGAGCCTCATACAGGTTCTTTAGAATCTTCTAAGTGTTATGGGGCTATATGGGGGCATATATGGAAGGTTATAATTTTCTAGATACCCATAACAATCAAATTTTTCATTTTATTCCATTTTTGAAAAGTACCAGTGGGGTCATATTATCCTCCATATAGAATTGTGAAATAAGTAGTATGTTAAACATGCACAACACATTTATCTTCATGTCATATGGGGAACCCAGATACACAATCACTGAAAGTTGAAATTATTATATTGATTCCTAAGCCTATTTTATATTCATCTTCAAGGGTTTCCTATCCACTCATATTGAACACAAGATCGTTTGTGACTATTATGAGCCCTAAAGATTTGGGAAAATGTTTTGGTGTGTCCAGATGAGGTGCCCCATCCCTAACCATGTTTAGTTGGAAAGGAATTACATGGTGGATCTATAATTATACGTTATATTTACAGAGATAGTGATTCATGAATATGTGACCTTCTCCTTGGCTAGTAGAAATGGTATCCTCTCTAAATCTAGCATTGATGGAAATATCAAATAATTTTCAAATAAAAATTTTTTGACTTGGGGATGAGTGTCACGGTGTTACTGGTAGTATATGGGGTGATTTTTCATAAGCTCTAATGGAATAAAAACACTAAAGGTCTATATATCATCCATCCTCTAGTAGAACTGTGGCTCCAAATATTCAACAAAATAATGTGATGATTTTGGATTTAGCTCCATCATTAAGAAAAGAATCAATGGATATGAAAATTGAAGGAGAACTACATAAGAGTGATTTCATGACCAGAGAGGATCTTTCTCTAACTATTATTTCATTTCCCATTGTGATCTAAAAATGGGAAACTATTGAAATGATAAATCAATTGTTAATGCCCATATGGTGTAGTTATATGAATAGTTTAATCTCGATTATTTGAGAAAGGTTATCGTTCCAGAGGCAACTTCCTTCAAATAACATCCCACTAATGTCGAGGTATTTCCTCATGTCCTCAATGTAGTGACTATTTTTTTATGTTTAAAATATAATACACCTATTGAGGGGGATCTATGAAAATTAAAATCATGATATTGGTTGTTAAAGGTTAGGGACACCAATATGGATCTAGTTAATAGGTAATATAAATCTAATCACTACAATCATGTATGCCTTAATACCTATTAAAACTATGATAATATTATTTTATTTGGTTATTATAGAAGTTTAGATAGATTTAGTCAACTATTTCCTCTCCAGTATACTCTATTGGGGGCATGGTGGTTGATGTAGACTCAGATAGTGACTCGAAGGCTTATGTCCATGGATCTCCTAGTTAGTTAGAACTAATAGTGTTAGTTGTTGTTTATCCAAAATCAACACTAACCATGCCTCTACTAGTGATAACTCTCGTAGCTATGGTTTTCAAACCTTTTGATCTACCACCACCAATATCACCCCCTTCAAAATTTCTTCTTTATGTAAGATAATTTAGAGGAGGTGGGCCATGTTATCATAGAATCGACACCCAAAAAACAACTTAGTTTTATAATTTGTAGACTTTTTACTATTAAAATTTCTCTGGTAGATTATCATATCCTGTTAAATTATATATTTCCCCCACCAATTTCACTTGAGAAAATATACATCTATGACTGGGGAGGAAGACACACATGTCATCCCTCCAGAAGGACCTCCAATATTAGATGATGTTCATGGATTTGTGGAAACAAAAAGGGATAAAATAGGGTTATTATCAGTGTATGCTATTGATGGCCTAGAACTCATGACCGTTAACCTAGTGTGGGTAATTGTGCTTCTAGATGACCTCGGTGTCAAAAAATATTATTTAATTAAACTGGATTGGATTCAAGAATCACGGGGTGTGGGTAACCATTTTTTATAAACTTGGATGTATTATCATATCAATATCATATCATTATAACATCTTTTATATTTAAATCTCATCATGGTTATAATCCCACTACATTGATAGTAATGGGGGAATCTGAGCCCCTGATTAATACATCACATAAAGGATTCAATGTCACCCCTCCAGTTGAGGTTGAGGTGATTGCAGTAGTTATTTTCATAGATGATAAATTTGTTGACTCCGTGGTTAGAATTTATATTTTTGTCTAACCACATGAATTATCCATTAACTGTGATTATTTATATGATTTATCATATCAGTTCCATATCCAAGCTCATAGGTCAAAAAAACATCCACATCAGGATCCATCCAAACCGAAATGACATGAATAAAAGATTTTTATGCTCCAATCCCACAAAGGGATGTGGGTATAAGTCCCTTACATAGTTCCATGTTCCTAGAATGTGTATTTCTTCCGATAATATACCAAATTAGAAGCTTGTAAAAAATAAAATTTCATCAAAAATTGTAGTAATATGTGAGGGGGGACATAAATAATTTAATCATGGAGGAACCCTTCAATGAACTAAAGTATTTATTGGGCCACCACTAGTACACATTCACACCCATTAATTATGTCATGTTATACAATGTTGTTCCTCGTGATAGGGAAAATTAGGTTCTTTTTTTAACAGAGAGGAAGACGTCCCCCAAGCTAAGAGTATCAATAGTGTAAATATCATATTCTTTTGTTCAACATTTATATGAAACCCGATGTAAATATTCCTAGAATGTAACAAAAATAGATACTACCTATGATTTTTTCAATGTTTGGAATCCTGAAACTGATAGAATACAAAAACATTTATCTTATTTATACTATATACTAACTATTGTGTTGAATATGTTGTTGGAAAAACATGGATGTATTTATGCATTATCATCCTCAAATTTTTTTTTCATGGGGTGTGGAATTACAGAAGGTTGTAATGACAGAGACTATGTCATTAGATCATGTGTTCCAATAAATATCAACCCAAGATAAAAAAATTTAATGGATTGGGTGGTCTTATAATCATTTATTGTCATAATATGTTTACTTTTTTGATCCTCCCTTCATTTTGGGGGTTATGGGAGAGTATCTAATCGTTGAAGAATCCTCCCAAGTATGGAATTTTAAATAGATTTTTTTTAAATCCATGGGTTTCTTGTCATCCTATTCTCATTTCACTACATGCACAAAATTTTTTATGACTCCGTATTAATTATATTTTTATGTATGTCATTTTTCCACATAACATTATGTGAACCCAAATTTATACTCAAATACACGAGTCATAAAGTATTCCTCCTTAGAATGTTTCATAGATAAACTATGGTATAAAATCCATTGTCTGTATATTTGGGTTAATACATTTGAAATTTTAGGTTCAAATGGATGAAGTTGGTGAATAAATCAGGGAGAGAGTGTGATGAAAATATTTCCTAGTCATAGGTCTTAGTGATCATAGCATGACTATTTTTGGGGCCATATTTTGGGCCCTATAATATTTGTGTCTCTTTATTTATTACCCTTACTTTTTCCAAAAATAAAAATTATAAAGGATTAGTAGATAGGGTATTGAATTTCTCTTAGGCCAACCTTTATAGGTTTTTGACCAAATATTTTTTATAAAACTTTTTTTATATGGTCAATTTTTCATAGATCATACAAGTTGTTGGTCTAGTGACAAGGGACTCTAATTTTGTCTACTGCACCATTTAAGGGTTTTCAACCTAGCGTGTATCATTCATTTTGACCATGGTATGTTAAAGTTCCTTCATGTCATACCAATATAGATGATGTTTATGTTTGAACACTTTTGACCTATGAATGATAATGTTTAATGTTGTGTATCTTAAACCATAGGTTTTTGTACTTCAAGGTCATATACCTTGGACCATGTATTTTTATTTTAAGTTCATATATAATGGACCATATATTTTTTAGTCAATGTTCATATATATTCGAAAAAATTTTGTTTTAGTTAATGGTGAAATATGTTGGACCATATTCTACAACAAAAATACCACATCTTATTTTCTATAGTTCAAGTCTTATAGGGCTTGAATTGTGGTGATGAAATGGGATAGTCATGCCAAGGATGATCATGAATCACACCAAGGTGATGAGTTCCACTGAAATTTTTTCAGGGCTCATGGGGATGGGAGGACCTTTTTTCAATGAATAGATTCCTTTAGTTGATAGGCCATAGGGTCATATGCAAGTGATTGGGGTGACCATTCATAGTCAAAGAG
Organism: Viscum album; assembly: GCA_963277665.1. NCBI lineage: Eukaryota > Viridiplantae > Streptophyta > Magnoliopsida > Santalales > Viscaceae > Viscum > Viscum album. Next base: position 728,036,519 of record OY728166.1, read on the forward strand.
AGAGTCCCATGAATATTTGTATGATCCCTTATAAGGTCTACTAATGATTTTATAGGGGATTAAACTACTTAATACTTGATTTTGTCTGTAATGTATAGATATTCTAGAACGGTTTTGATACTATACATCATTACTTTAAAGATTAGTATTCAATAAGGGTTCTGGAACCCATCATCATTTCCTTAAAGAAAAGGTATAGTATGTGGTGAAATAGATACAAAGATGTATAGTTTTCTTGGATAGTGGATTATGGAATATTTAAATCATGTCCAAGTAGTTTCAATAAAGTATGGTGATATGTGGAAGACATTATATGGATACTCTTGAATCACTCTGAGGTGATGAGTTATGTAGTAGAGTTTCCCAGGCTCATAAGGATCAGAGGACATTTTTTTAAAGGTATAGACACATCTTGTTGATGGGAAAGGGGGTCATATATAAAAGATAAGGGTAGTAATTCATATTTAGTTAGATATTAACTTGAACTCAAACATTATCCTTTCCCAAGGCCATAGAAGAATTACCATGATTCAAAAACCTTTTCAATTAATTTGGTTATAGAGAGAATTATATATAAAAGGGTTAGGTCACCATGTAGATAATACACATGGAAAAGTCGAAGTGAATATTGAATTGAATAAAGGGAAATTTTTATGTATATACAACCTTTCGAAAGGGGGATTTTAGTTTATGGTCTAGAATATTAAACCCATATATCAAGTAGTTTAGTTTAATTTTATGGGGACCACAAAAAGGTCCAAGAATGAGGTATTGTATCTTTTCATTGAGAATGGGACTAGTGTATGGTAGTGAAATGTTGATAATTTGAAATCCACATTAATAGTAAGATTATTTAATTTGAAAATCACGAATCAATGAATTTAAACTTGGTATTATGAGTTGTAGAAAACATTTCTAGGATACTCATGAATCACTCTGAGGAGATGAGTTCTGCTGCAGAATTATCAGGGCTCATAGGGATCATAGGACTACTTTTTAATGAAAATGTAAATCTTCATGACATTTCATGGAATTTTATAAATGATTTGGGGATTATATACATAAAAAAGTATAAGTTTACTTGATTATATAAATTCTCCTTTCCAAGGTTCGTGAAATGCCTATGGAGGTTCAAAAACATGGTAAATGAAGTAGGTTATGGAATGAATTCTACCTAAGGAGGGTTTTGGAACTCTAAAATTAGTATCTCATTGTATTGAACAAGTTATCAAGAAAATTAGATGTGATAATTCATTCCAATAATTTTTTCCTAGATGGGAAGGGTCCAATGATAATTGATAACCTTTTTTAGTGTTATGGGAAAGACCATATATGATTTGTGACTATTTTTGTATCTAAATTTTACCAACTAAATAGAAGGAAATATTAGTAATATGAGACTTGAAATTTTCTTATACCCCCCATTACATGTTTTATATTCTAATTAGTTTTGTATCTTCTTCACTGGAATTTTTTGGTTATAAAATTTAGGCAATTGGGTTCTAGAGTTTGAGTTCATACATATTGTTTTTAAGGTGGCACCTTGGTCAAAGGACTAAAGAAAAATTTATTAAAAAGAAAAACTTGCAAGTATCTAATAGACGAGATCATATTACAATATTTCACATGAATAAGAAAAAGGTTGTCTCGAAGATCCTCCAACCAGGTTATGTCATGTACAACCCCTTTATTGGGGAGACCATCAGCAATCATATTCACCTCACGATAGGTATGGGTTTCAATGAAATTGGTCCCATGAAGAGAACAGAGACAATTCATCTAACACGTAGTAAGCAGCCAAGCTAGATGAATCCCTTCATTCCAAATGGAATGCACCACAGTCATAAAATCACTTTCAATCCATAAGTTTTTCCAACCGTGGTGTATGGAAAATGAAATGGCATGAATCAAATGTAGCATTTCATCTTCCAGAGTGGTTGCAATTTAAAAGCCTCCATAAAAGAATCCAATGATCTGACCAAGATGATTTTTGTAGATGGCGCCACACCCTACAGAACTTGTATTTCCTTTGGAGGATCCATCCACAATGATTTTAATCCACCCTAGGAATGTTGGGCTCTAGAAAACCTCAAAAGGGCGTCTCGGCAGGATGAAATTTGCAACGACCTGAAGACATCGCAAAACCATAAAATCACCCTCTGAGTTGTCACAACACACTTTCTGATGTAACGTAGCTTCACGAATAGAAATGTTAATCCTAATTTTACCTACATTGATGTTTAGTGAGTAGTTGTCATGAAAAGTAGCATTTATATCATACTATATTTCATATAGAACCTCTACAACCCCAACTAGAAATAAGTTTTTGATTTGTTGGGAGTTTTCCAGTTCCACGCAGGGTTTTAATTGTGTATTTATAGAATCATGAATTTTCCATCTGCAATCAAATATGTCAAAAATATTGTTCCAGATAGCAATGGGAGTAGCACAATAAAAAAATAAATGGTTAGTATCCACTCTATATTGATTATAGAGGCGACATTTAGAATAAATTTGGATCCCAAAAATTTGCAAACAAGAATCAGTGGGAACTCTATTATAGGCAATACACAAAATAAGAGTGAGTTTTGAATGCTTAATCCAAGACATATCAAATAATTTAATCCACTTAAATTCATTTACAGTGTTATGAAAAGTGTGGTTGTTGAATATTTTTGAATTTAGCAATCCATTGTGAGCAGGTTCCCAAGATAGAAAATCCTCCGATATAGAAAAATAATAATTGTCAATAATTTTGAAAACATTATTAGGAAGAGTATCAAAATGAGAATTGAGAACATTTTTTATAGTGTCATTAATATTTTCATGGATATGATCAGGTGGAATTAAAATAATAAGAAGATTCACAGTCCAGTTATCCATCCAGAATTTCATAGAGGTGTTTCTAGTGACCATCCATATAACATTGGTCATAATGTTGGCATACATGTTTTTTACGGAGGGCCAAATGGAAGAGTTCAACTAACTCTTGATACCTCCCCTCGATCTATCTAGGAACCTATTTTTGATTAAAGAAGTCGATGGGGTATCATTTTGAATTAGGTTCTAGGTGAGTCTCACTTGAAGGGCCTCATTAAAGAGTTTTAAGTTTTTAATACCAAGAGAACCCTTGTCTAAAGGCTTACAATAAGGAGCCCAAGGGTGAGTCATAAGCTTTCTATACAAGTTGATTCCAGTCCAAACAATTTTTTTGATATGAATATTCATTTTTTTAATAAGACTAGCTAACCACTTGTAGACTATCATAGAGTACACAAATTTAGAGATAATGACTGACTTGACCAGACAGACTCTTCATGCCATGGTGAGAGATTAACATTTCCAAAAGGAAAGCTGACTAAGAATTTTTTTCAAAAATACTAGAAAAGTATAACGCTTTGGGTCTACCCCATGAGATGGGGACCCAAAGTAATTAAATGTAATTTTCCCCTATTTAATTCTAAGCTCATTGTTGATAGCTATTTTTCTACTAGAGAGAAATGTTTTTCCAAAATAGCTGGAGGATTTCATCCAACCAATGACTTGACCCGAGACCTCTTCATAACGAGTGAGTGTAGATTTGAGTGTTATGATATTTTTAATATCACCACTAAGAAATATAATGATTTCATCAGAATACAGAATGTGAGAGGGAGAATTCACATTTCTGTAAGCATGAATAGGTTTAATATTTGTTTGTCAACTAGACGGGTGAGCCGATGACTTAAATAGTCTTCTACGATAGAAAAAACTATTAAATATAGAGGATAACCCTATTTGACACCATTGGTGAAATTGATGTATCCTTTGGGATTTCCATTTATTAGGATGGAAATGTGGGCAGAGAAAAAAACGGTTTTGATTCTAGAACCGAAGAGGTTATTTTAGCCAAATCCAACAAGAAATTCGAAGATGAAGTCCCAATTCATTGTATCGAAGGCTTTCATAATATCAAGTTGAATGGAATTGTTACCACCCCTATTTTTGTAGTTTTAATTATTAGTGAATTCATAGGTGAGATAAATATAGTCTTGGATGGATCGACCCATGAAAAAAACAAATTGATTCTAGGAGATAATTTTATCCATAATAGAGGTGAGTCTATTCACAATCATTTTGTTGATGATTTTATAGATAGTGCTGATAAGGGCTATGGGTCTAAAGATGTGAATTTCAGAGGCATTATCATCCTTGTGAGTAAAAGTAAGGATTTTGGAATTCAACCCATGGGGTAGGTATCCAATAGAGAAAAAAATCATTAAAAGATTGGAAACAACAAATTTGATGATATCCCAATATTTCTAGTAGAATCCATTATTATAACCATCCGAACCTAGGGAAATATTAGAGTTCAGGCTGATGAAAGTATCTCTGATTTCATGATCAAGAGGAACAAAAATGTGGGAAGTGTTATTAACATTAGTGACAATGTATTGAATGACATCATGAATGAGATATTTTCAAATGGTAGGGTGGTTAAATAAAGACTCAAAGTATAAGACAACATGAAAAACAATGTATTCTTAATTATCCAAGAGTTTGTATCCATCTTTGAGGGAAGCAAGAGGTCTACAAGATTTCCATATTCTCTATAACGAATTTTAGAATTTAGTATTTCTATCACTATCAGTTAACCATTTTATTTTGAGAGATTTATTATGAATGTTATCTTTGATAGTGGGAAGAGAATTGAGTTTCACAGTAATGTTAAATTCAAGATTATGATCCAAAGAAAAATCCATGTGAGTTTTTCTATTTTCTATTTGGAGAAGTTCATTCCCAAGAAGCAGGATGTCACTATGAACTTGTTTGGATTTCACGCTGCAAAAATTTTTATTCTTTTGCTTAAGTAGAATTAATTTAAGAGAACAAGAAAGGGAATCATTGGATAAAGTCATATAATAGAAAAAGTGATTAATGTGGTTACAAAAATCAATGTTAATGAACTAAGTATTGTTGAATCTGAAGGGGAGAGAAGGTTTCACAGATTTGGAAGAGATAGTAACCAAGATAGGGTGATAGTAAAATTCGATTTTCAGAAGGGTGACGCTAGAGATGGGTCATACATATTTAATTAAAGTGTATATAGTATAATTTCATGTTGTATGGAACAAATTATGATGGATATGTGTGACATAATTACTTAATTAAGGGTCTAAAGGTTGAGAACATTATTATACCCTTTGGAATGGGTAATGAAAATGATATAAATCATGGATCAAGGTTCTTGGATAATGTGTAATGGTAAGGTAAAACACCTAAGAGACAACCATGGATGACTCTTAGGAGATAAAATTTGTTTCAATGTTTTTTGAACTCTGAGAGATTAGATAAACCTATTGTAAAGTAAAGATGCATATATTTAAAAGTCTAGGGTCTCGTGTGTAAGTTCACGAGGTCTATATTCATAGTCGAGTTAGGAAAACCTTGATGCCGGACACACTGCATTCCAAGGGTCATAGAAGGTTTCTGGAAATTTGAGACATGTTGTGTTGTACATGGATGGAGGCTCTTAGAAAAATGAGTAAAGCACCCAAAACCCTGGTTGACCATAGTTAGGATATTTTCAAAATTTGATAAGGAGTGATAATGGATGATTATATGTATTATTTAACACCATGTAAGGATGATGAAACTATCATCTATTTTAAAATCATGCGATTATGACTCAGATGTTAATAATTTTAAGGTAATGTGATAAAGTCATTATGTTCCATAGTTAATTATTGTACAACTGTGATGATTTATGGTTAATTTTTATCATTTTATTATGTTATAGATAAATAACCATACTTTAGGTCCGTTACATTGATCTGATATATATATGAGAAAATAATTCTTAGATATGACTCATATATAAGTAGGGAGAACCTATATGACTTAAATATCCTTGATTATTCTATGATCTTTCATGGTGCACCATTAATGTTTCTCATATTTAGTTATGATTCTCCCCATGGGGTAGTAATCCAAAACCACTAATCTCACAAGAAAATTATCATTATGAGGAACAAGAGGTCAGTGGAGAAATAACTACAATATGCTAGCAAGGGGTACATGATGAAGATGGAAAGATGATCGAGGGGACATATTACTATTTCATGTGTTCACAAAAGACAGAACGCATTCCAATTATTCCTTCATAGATATGGCTCATATACAGGAGGAGATACTTTTATGGATTCCAATTTTTCATGAATCTAAATCATGCTTGATGTGAAAGAAACTCATCTTTATGCTAATAATGGATGAGACCTATCATGAATGATAGGTTATTTGGTTAGTCACTAAGATGAGTAGGGGGATTTCAATTTTTGTGATGGAACCACAATTGGTGTCATTGTTCATCTTTTATAGACAATAATAAATCCATAGACAACTTTCTCAAACAAATACCTATTTATAGATCTAGATCATATACATAAGGGAGTGACAACCATTTTTTTGTCACTATGGTTTTGAATAGGATAATGAATACTAGAATCACTATATATATTATATTGATAGGAATTAGGCCACTTGTAGTTCTAACATGGATCCCTGTATATATTGAACTCATATATAATAAAGGGATGTTTTTATCATGTAATACACAATATTTCTGATGATTACTTTTTAAAAAACTTTCTCATGTATTGGGAAATAAAATAGAACCCCGCATCAATATAGGTCTATTAGGGATGTGAATTATCACTTCAAAGGTTCAAACATTAACTTATGAGGGAGATTTTTTGGAAATTTATGGTTGGGCTTGGGGTAATCGATATGAATGTCACTATTTATCTTGTACTGGTATAAATTATGATTCACTTGGTTATTAATAATAAAATCCCATACAGATAAATGGTTCATATCCAAAGGGGTGAGAAATTATTTCCCCATGAAAGTGTCCATTTAATACAGTGGCAGTGACCAATATAATAATGCGAAAATGGGGAACAACTTGATATTATTATTCTAATAATGAAAAATGCAGTTAAGAGAATTAAGTCATGATATCCTTTATATATCAGGCTCTTATGCTGTGTAGAAAAATCAATATCACTATTTTCATGATTATAGATAATCCTAGGATAGATAATCTTGTTTCCACTAAGTTCCACATATTGCTATTAATAATGAAAAATGAACTGTTTAGGGAAAGGTTCACCCATAAAAATCTAACTCATATGTTGGGGAAAGGGGAATGATAATCCTAAAAATACAAGTTATCGCATATTATTTGGGTATGTGATCTCTCACTATTAACTATATAATAAAGGTGAAGGAATCTCATACTGGGAGATACTTTCAATGGAGAGGTCATCTAATAGCCTCAGATCTAAATAAGGGTGAATTATTTTTATAGAGATCAAGAACCGCGTGTGGTTATGATGGTAGAGAAACTTTGGTTGGCCTAGTATGACATAAGAGGCATCACTACATACGATGATAGGTTATAAATCAATCCACAAGTGGTTTTGAGAAGAATTTTCATGCACATATCAAGATCATGTGCAAGGACATGGAATTATATATATATTTCGTTTCCTCTTAGTAGGGACGAAGATATTAAACTCGTGTGTCACAATATATATTATATAGATAGGAATAAATTCATTTTTAGTTCTTTAAAAGGAAATGGTCCCTGTAAATATATTACTCATATGTAGAGGGAGACAAAAAGGGAATTATTTACTTGGGAATTGCAGTTGGCCACATAACGAGGGATCTGGACAACACTATATATCCTATGGGGATAAGAATAAAAACATTCTAATTTATTGGAAATTGAATTCCCATGATTGATTTTGGATGATATGTGAGTATAAGTCATTTTTTAACATTTCATCTAACCCTAGGTCCTGAGATCTAGGCATCACTACATATCATATATGAAAAAGAATAAATCCACATATAGTTATGAAGAAAGAGGGGCCCCATATAGATACATCTCATATTTAGAAAATGGGGTATTTTAATTCAAGTATAGGTCCCCATAAAAGATAACTCATGTCACAAACTCCAATCTAGATTAGACTCATACACAAGAGAGGGACGTGATCTCATTTTGACTATGATAATTTTTGTGGGATATATGATAGAGTACCAAAACATCATTATGTACCCCATACTGAAGTGAATCAATAATTCACATAGTTCTTGAAAATAATGATTCTTTTCATAGGCCAAGATGTATTAAAGGAATAAGAGTATTAATGATCTAAGGAATGGGAAAATCATGTGTTGAATACATTTAAATATATTTATACCCAATACAGGGGAGATAAATGCTTCAATGAGTGAGACACTCTATGTAGTTTATGGTTTTTCAGGGTGGACCAAGTTCCATATAGTTCAAATTTATGCGATAACCATGTTGTCATGCATTTTAACCTCGTCTGAAAATGACATTGTTATGAAGTTTAACTTTTTATGACTAGGAAATCGGTGTTTTCTAGTTGAGGATCATGTGATGATGACCTTCGGTGTTTTTCATTTTAAAGTATCGCTTCTTGGATATATAATTTTTTTCACATGGTTCTAACCCACATAATAATTAAAAAACATATCTCTAGACTGAGTAAAAGAGAGTCTCAATATCCTGGAGTGAAGGGTGAAGAAGTAAGACAAGGTATGGGTATTTTTAAATTTTTTTGTGGAAAGGGGAAACTTATCCTATTTAGAATATTTGGTTGGTCCTAGAAAAAAAGTCATATAATTCACCACGTATCCCAAAAATAAATGGAATCAAGCCATATATACTCTTTGAATGATTTCATCCCTGAATTGACCAGGTTCAAATATATGGTCATTATTTGTTTAAAGAAGATGAAATTGGACCTCATATATGTATTTGAGCATCACCACAGATCCCTTGAATATGGTAATTAGGAAACATATTATTCTGATATAAAACCCCTACAGTTATCTAGATCATATGTAGAGATGTTAATTTCCACATTTTATTATAGTATCGGGTTAGATGATTCAACCCTATAAAATATTTATTGATAAGGGTATGTGCCACATATCCTTACATAGATTTTTCTCTCATGTGGGTAATAAATCTAGTCATATAACCTACTATAAATAGTTTATGGTCTTATTGGATGGTCCAAATTTCATGTACATTAATTTCATGAGATAATGATGTTTTTGTGTAGATTATCATCATGTAACTAATACATAGGTGTTCTTCTATTTAGTTCCATGTTATAAGGGCCTTGGGTGCTCTATAGTTTAAATTATTACTACCAGGACTTCTGATTCATGTGGGGATTATAGAAATTATTTCCTAATAAACCTTTAATTGGTGGGAGGTGTGATGCCTTCACCATCCTTTTATGAGTATGGAATCAGCTCCATTGAAATATGAATTTTGTATTATGTAAGTTTTTTCCCACTTTGGATCCAACTTTTTAGGTTTGTTCCCTGGTATAATTAGGGTTCTAAGAACCAATACCAACACTCCTAATATAAATGAGAAGAGTTGGACCTTTTTATTTAAGACACCTGAAATGTAATTTTAATGGACTTATAGGATGTGAGAGTATAACACTAATTCTCATCATGTCATTCTGTCTCACAAGTGTTCTTTTTTTATTGTTATACTTCAAATAGATGACTATAGATAATGATTCCAAGTGAGGGAAACTGCACTTCAATGGGTAGCACGACTTCTCTTATATAGACATAAATATATGGGGTTTCTTGTATTATAATGTGGATTATGGTATGAATTTATCAAAATGTGTTTTGGAGTTTTTCTATCTAATATTTCATGAACTTTTCCACAATTATATGGTGTAAATTTTAATGGGTCTTATTTAAATCCTTTGCATACCCATTTTCCAATTCATGATAGAAAGAGGAAACATTAGACTGAAATTTTACTCTAGATACATCCTCTTCATCATTGAAGAATATAAATTGTTTCCATTTTCCATCTATATTGTATGAGTGAAACCAAATCAGATGACGACCATATACTTCTTGAAGTTGATGATGTTCTATTTCTGTATTTCCTTATGGTATGTTTCCTCGGCCCATATGAAGAATAATCCAATTATTATATGAATTTACATGAACTTCATAGTTGTATCTAGTGGTATAGTCCTACAATATCCATTCCCTATATAGAAAATCAATGGAATTATTTCATGGTATGAAAAAATTATGGGTTCTAATAGATTATGTTTTCATGTATTTGATAGGAATGACACTTATTGGTGAATTCTATGAAGTCTCGTATCATTGTTGTCCAGAAGTAACCAAGGATACTAATAAGGTGGGAGAGTCGGGTTCTTGACTGATGAGTTTTCCAAGAGACCATACAGACTTCTGGTATTATAGTGAGGGTCTCTACTTTTATTATGAATCTAGCAAGGAATCATTCAAAGCATCATTTAAAATGTATATTTGATCATTCAGCCCATCATAAAGGGATATGTTTTCTTTTAGATGTCATATTTATTCCCTTTTTACTTGTTCATATGGGATGATCTCGTTTGGGGGGTAGTCTATTATATAGTTGGTATATCCGACCACAGATTATATATCAGCATTATATCTTGGGAATGTTCTGATTTGATTGATCCCCTGAATGTCATAGATGATGGTTGGGGAAAACTCCTTGTGGTGTGTGATACAGAACACTGTCTTATTTGGGTTAGGATTGTCCATGGTCATTGTTGTGTCAGCCATAGTATCATCATGATCATTTTGTAACTGGGGGACATGATACATGATTTTCTTGAAGGGGGATTCTATTATCTATACCCACACATAGTGATGATAGGGATAAATTATTCCTCATTAAATTTGTAATAGTCGTTGATCTAATTAATCACCATATATAAATCACCCCAAACATGTATAGGGTCAATATATAGTTGCATATATAGTTACAAAATTATAATAAAGGTTAGGTATTGAACCACATTATTGGGTCTAACATTGGATAGTAAGAAATATTATGAAAGAATTGTCTTGGATGAGTAAATGAATGCAACCCAGTTAAGACATAGGTCTTCCATTTTTTCCTAATCATATATAATGACGTCCTATAAAAATAAATCTAACATTTTTAGAGAGTATCATGGGAATAGAAAACATATACATCTTGGATGTTATTGTTTAATGGAGCAATTTTTTAGAAAGGATGGTTCATGAAGAAGTTGTATGGATCATACCCTTTGATTGACTTTTATTCTAGAAATTGGATGTTATACTATTGTAGGATGAATACCAAGTAGTCCAAGAACCATGTCAGCATAGGGAGGATGAGAATATACTTGACTGGGATGATAAGAGAGGAAAAATAATCTTTTTTGGGCTCTAAGTAGTACCTCTTATTTTTCACTATGAAGATGAGTGCATGGGGGGTTCTTCTCGATATCAAAATATTGGATATTAAAAGATGTAATTGTTTGGTTGATATATCATATAAAACATTCACTTTATACATCATTATTATATGTGAGATGGGTGTTGGGGAATCACACGATGGTGGATACATCAAGGATAAGTGGTTTCTCTTCTACTGGTGGCATCAAAACTGGTGGGTGCACTAGATATTACTTAAGGCTTTTGAAGGATTCCTGGCATTATATGTCCCATTGATAAGTGACTTTCTTGTTCATTAAATTTTTGAAACAAAGACATTTTCTAGACATGATTGATATTAAATACCTAATCTAAGATTGGTTTTTAGGAAGTCACATCCACTGTTTGAGGTTTTCATGAGTCGTAATTCCAAGGATCACACTAGTATCTCTATGTTTTGATCAATGTTGTAGTGAGAGAAGAAAGACACATGGTATTTCTTGAATGTTACCCCCAAGAGAAAAATTAGAGGGTTTATCATCAATCTATGCTACTATAATTTTCTAAATATTGTTTTACGATCAGGAAGATGGACACCCACTATCGATACATAAGAAAAATATCATCAAAATAGACTTTTTTATTCTTCCAAAAAAGGGAATGAAGATGTGATGAAAAGAACATTTATAAGTGGTGTCAGAATTCATCTTGACAAAGGGAATGACCAAGTAGCAGAATATCCATTGAGGTGATATAAGGTTGTGAATTACTCTTTTTTTTTGTTCATATTGATCAGATTGTACCTCGAGTGCCAACCCATAAAATAAAGATCTTGAAATCCTACAGTTGCATCAGAGTTACTTGATCTTAAATAAGAAATATTTTTTTAGACAATGAAAAATTAGATAACTAAAATCACAGAAAACCATGATCTACAAGTAACTTTTCTTAATTGGGAAGATATTTTCAATCCATTTAAGCTACTGTTCTTCTCAGATGAAGCTGGATTTAATAAACATATAATCTTTGGATTGCTCCTTAGATGAATGTAAAGGGTTCATTTTCTAGGATTTCTTCTTGATTAATATATGATAATATGAAGTTACCATGTAATGTGTGTCCACATTGATGTATAATCTTGTAATTTATTTATAATTATAGATAAACACATAGTGGTTCTACTTCTATAACTAGATATAAATCTACTTATCAACTAGAGTCATGGGGGTTATAATATATATATTTCCCAAGTCCTTTTATATTCCCATATATATAAACCAAAGATCATCAATGGTGTTAAAGATGCCTCCCTTGAATATTGGTAGGGTGTATTTGAAGTTAACCTCTTTATCTTCTATCTCAATGTCAATGGAAGTGTCCTTGATATTGGTAGATAATAAAGCTGAATATATATCCCTAATGATGGATTAGAGGCTTCTCTAGGACCTTGGGAGTGCCAAGGTGTAGATTCAATAACAAGGAATATTTTATAGATATTTTTTTCATTTCTATTTTTATTGGGGGGGAAAGTGGTATAGAAATACTGGAAATTTAGTGATATCATGGGCTCATTTTTAACATTTGTTGAAAAGAAAAGGAATGTTCCTAGTCTAGATAGAACATTGATCTTACTCTCTTTTGATTGTCTCACTTAAACCATTGTAATATTTAACACAAGCACGTGATTTATTTAATTTTATAGTTTTTAATATCCCATTAGAGAAGAATATATTTCATTGATCATGTTTATAGAAACCACATTATCATTTTTTTTATTAAGTTCAAGGGGATTTCAAGGGTGTTTCCCAACCCCTTAGGAGTGGTAACCCACATGGTACCCTCAATCTATTATTTTTATTCATCCCTCCTATACCAACCAAACTCAATATAAATGTATACATATTATTAAAAGGGGGATGTATCACCACCTGACATGTATAATTTCCCATCTATGGTGTATTTAAAAAAAATGGAATGTTGGGGGAATTATCGTGTGGCTATGAAGTCATTGTCTCTTGAGTAGGACATTTTTCTATCATGTCCTTCCCAATGAACATAAACTTGGAAATGGAAATTGGGTAATTGAATTGGGATTTTAGCTAGATATTTCTAATTGGATTATATTCATCCTTATTATACCTTTGAATGGTTAAATGTTTTTATACAAACCATCCATACTATACTCAAAATGCTGAAGGGTTAGGAAAATTATGAGATTAATCCTAGATTCATTGTCAACTAGATCTCATTGAACGATAACATTGTCATGCCTTATAGAGATATATTTAGGTCTGGTATATCCCTAAATAGATTCTTCCCAATCATTTTATATTAATGAGATTGTGCCATCACATTCTGCTAGAGTGGTTTCTTCATGATAAGACACATTCAAAATGATTTCCATCTAAATCTCTAGCGGAATCTATAAGGTATCAACAAGAACCTCTTTAAGGAATTTTGAGAGACTGAGAGCATCCAGGATCAGATGCCTAGCTCAGACAGTTTTCAACTACTTCCAAATTTCATAAATTTACATCATAATTCTACACTTCCCAATATGGGATTTCTCTTTTTAAAGTTTATTATGGGATGTGATACATCTGGCTAATATATATGGTACTTTGAAATATTTTGAGGTAATATTAATAACTGATGAAGTGGGAGGAGGTAGTCTACCCCCTTGTCTACACCAGGTGGACAGTTCCATACTAACCAGTTGGTTGTCTAAAATAATTATTTTTAAATGATACATGGAGGACTTCATGTTATCACCCAGATATCTTTAGGCTCATTGTAGTGCCTTCCTATAGTTTTCGACTACATATATGGATTCAATGAGGATGTGGCTAAAATATTTGTCTTAGACTCGGCTATGTATCCCCATATTCAGTCAGATTATGTATCCTCTTCATATGGATCCCTAGTTAGGTATGGTGAAGTTGGGTTCACACATATATTCATTATTAGAAAATGGGTCTTCAATGTGAATAATGTTAACTGGTCCAAATAATATTTCTTTATCTAGAGAGGGTTTCTATCAGTATGTTAGTTCTTGTGCCTTGGGTGATGAGGGAAAGAAATCAGTGAGAGACAAGGTTGTGTTAGGAGTTATATGAGGCTCTTTCTCAAACACCATAATCTACTTATTATGATTAATCCTTCCCAAAAAGGATGAGTCTGATGTGTTCCCTTGAATTTAGAGAGAGGTGTTAGAGTTTTGGTGTTATTATATTGTTCTGCTCTGATAGAGGTGTGATCTCGATCAACATTATTTTGATTCATCTAATTTTCAAACATCTATTGATACCTGGCTGGAAATAATTATTAATTATTTTCTTCTTTTGATTTGATAGTGGATACTTGGGACAATTAATTGTAATTTTTCCCAATATCACATCCCAGAATCAATCATACCATGAAGGATTTATTATAGAAAAATCAGTCTTGGATAGTGAAACCCATTCTCTTATGAAAGTTATAATAATTTATATGTTCACCCACTCTGACCTATTTGGGGTTTCTAAACTAAGATATATTTAGGAGATTATTTTTTCTATATATGAGAAAAAAACTGGGAGCTTATACATTTAATAAAGAGTATACTTTGTTATTCCTTTCCTCCAATAATGAGTAAGTCGCATATTTTTTCCCTTTAGTTGCATGAATTTTTTCTATTATTTCAACTCAAAGGGAGGAATTAAGAAATCTGGGGTCTACATGAGTGGTTCAGCAGGTACTGACATTGGTTTTAAGGTGATGGTGTAAAT
This sequence comes from Viscum album, assembly GCA_963277665.1. Taxonomy (NCBI): domain Eukaryota; kingdom Viridiplantae; phylum Streptophyta; class Magnoliopsida; order Santalales; family Viscaceae; genus Viscum; species Viscum album. The sequence continues at coordinate 728,051,593 of OY728166.1, forward strand.
TTATTCATTGTCAAACCTTTTCCCTAGTGCCACAGGCATGGGCTTATATCTGGCCTTGTTTCGATGAAAGATGTCCTCCAGACACAAAGGCATGTCTGCAAACACTTATAACCTTTTTAGATATTTAAATTGGATTAATGGAGTCTTCAGTTAATCATGGATTTTTTTTCATGTTTATTGTTAGTTTTTATATGGGAGTGAGATTATGGGAGAGTATATTATTCTTTTCCATATTGTGATAAATTCATTAAGCCTCTCATTTTCACATAAATTTTAGTCCCTTAGGTTAAATATCAGTATATTCTTTATAATATAGATGAATTGATAGGGGAATTAATGATAATGGTCTCCCCATCATTTTAAATATCATATTGGTGGGCTACTAGACTAGATGAATGTTTCTCCCCCCAGAGTATCCACAATGTACCTCAATCCTTCTATCATGTAATGGTCTCATGGCCCCATAATGGGGTCACATCGATACACTAAATGTGATAGGAATCTCTCTAGATCTCTTATTTCATCAAAGGATTGGACAATAGGATTCCTGAAATTGGGTGAGGGGAGAGTGGAATCCAACTATTTAGGATACACCATTCTCTCAAGTTTCACAAGGACACACCGCTAATCTATGGATTTCATTCTAACAGAAAGTGACTATATGGTGTTGAGAGTTTATAGGGGAAATGTATTTTAAACAAAATTTGGGGTTTGTATAGTAGTTGAATCTTGGAATGGTCACCCTGTATCCATTGGATTATTATTGATAGTCTGTGTTTGGATAAGACAATTATCTCAATATGGGGATGGTTTCCATCGTAACTGAGAAAAATCACAATCTTCATAAATTCCAATATCTAGGTAAACTACATTCTAGATCTAGTGCTAGACTAATGTTTCAATTCCATCCTTTAAGAAATATTAACCCCCTCCTGATGGGTGAGAGGATAGGAATTCACTTATGTTGGGAGGTTATTCTTAGTTAGAATATTACCCCTATGAAATTCCTCATTGATTCATCCTAGATTGTATATCTTATTCATTATTATGCCATATGAACTTATAAATAAGGTATTTCAGAAATTATTCATGTAAACTAGGATGTTCACATACACTTAACATTATCTCTAATGGAATGGAGTTGATTTGGGGGAAACACTTCATTTGAATGGGCCACATTTTTCCTCCTCCCTTAATTCTAGGTAAGTGTGGAACCATTCTATACATTAGTACAGCCTTCCTGTAATAATAATTTTTTGATATTTCATGCCTCGGAATATTCATCTCAAATTGTATCAACTAGGTTGATATGGATGAAATTCACCAACTCATTTTTAAAAGTTGGAGTCCTCTCATTATCCCTCAAGTAATCAACTGACTCTGGACCACATGTTACCTCAAGGTCTTCTCATTGACCCTCTCTCTTGTTGGCCCGTTTTGGCCTGTATACCATGTATATTTTTATATTCATAGTTGATAATTCCCATGGTTCATGTATTTGAATATTGACCTCTAGGGAATGACTAAATCACTACGTCAAGCATTCCCTAAATGAAATGGGTGTGTCATGTCGGGGTGGGAAGGGTTGCGGCATTGGTCGTGGGTAACCACTGCCTAGTATTGAGAAGACAGTTATTCTTTGTGGATATTGTAATAATTATCACATTCTTATGGGATGGGGAGTATGTGGGGACACCACTATTACTTCTGTACCAAATGAGGATTTTATGGTATTCATGGTGGTTGTGGTAAAAAAATATATTAGACCTATAGATAGGGGCTGATTTAGAGCTACCACCAACTATATTTGGACCAACTTGGGATTTTATATCCCAAGGGGTAGAGGAATTGGTAAAAATTCCCCATACCTATTATCTAGGGTTTCCCCTAAAAGGATTCCATGGGGAATTCCAGTAAAACTTTCTTAATATGGAACATTTTTCTCATGCTTGGGCTGAGTGCAGTGACTTATTAGATAGGTAGATACGTTCCAAAAGGAGTTTCCATGTATCCTTAGATTCATAATTTATTATCTAATATATTTTTTCATTCTATTAAGAGGCCAACATTAAGAGAATTTCTAGGACCATATCTCTCTGTTCAATATGTTCCCATGTCTTCAAAAGTTATAAATTTCACTAGACTAACCAACTATCTTGCTCGTTGTTTGGTCTTTTGACATGTCCTATAAAGATGACATTGTGTGATCCCATGTTTTGAGAGCTTTACTGAGCTAGGTAAGAGGATATTTATAGTTATTTGCACACTCCCCACACTCTTATATTCACATCTAATGATTATTTAGTGATTTTTTGTTAATGAGAAGCTAGGTTGTGGAGGAAAGGATGTTAGAGGCTACCATTGTGCTTTTCTAACCGTGAGTATCAATCAATGTAGAAATTAATGAGTTATGACTATTATAAGAGTGTTTTCATAGCCATAATATGTTCCAAAAATCACTGATAGAAAATGTTCTTGAACTTGACTCACTAAATGGTTTCCCTTAGGTTATGGTCTAAGTTGGCATACATTCCTCCTTGAATTTATTTTTTATATCATATATAGGATTGGATATAGTCCATAACAAAGTAAGAAGGTTGAACATAGCTAGTAATTTCTATATATATGTACCATATTCATCCACATTGTAGGTGTATTTCTTTACCAGGTCATTCCACTAAGATTAATTTTCTATGGGCCCAAACACATAAACAATATATTCCAATGGAATTGTTCACTTCTATAGGTCTCTAGCCGATTGAGGTGAGGTATTGTTGGTAGTTGATGGGAAACTATATATGGATAACCCAGTGTTTCAAGAACCTCTCTATATGAAAGTTCCCTGAAAGGGAGATGATGTCCCTTTCTGAGTGAGAAAACACCATAGAGAGGTTTACCAAAATATATATCATGGGTGATACCCCATTAATCTATCAATATGATATCATGAGGAGTAATTCCATGGTAAGGGTGTAATTATTATTAATAATTAGATTCATAGGATCCTTGATATGCTTCAGATATAAGTTGTATAGACACAAGGATTCCATCCCTGACTATAGTAAGAATATGATACATATCCTAGATTTTGATTGTAGTATGTTGGCCATAAATTAGGGGTTGAGAATGAGTATGGGTTTACCGCAAGGTGGCCATTGAATTATATCAGTGAATATATACTATTAGGAAAAAATGGGGCCACCAATGATTTATTCTAGTGAGATTATATTTTGTTCCTACAATGGCCCGAAGGCATTCATTTTTTTTATTTTGATAATCCACTTTTCAATGGGTGAGGTGGAACACTTACAAGGCCCGTAGGTGTAGGTATTAAATGGCCTATAGGTCTTAGAGGAATTCATTTCCCATAGGCTTCAAACATTACATACACATCCCTGACTAACTACTTGGAACTGATCCTCCCCATCATCTTCATTGTGAAATCATCTCTCCACCTTTACATGGTTGTTCAACTAGGCTTTATCATGCATGCACAAGCTTTCTCCGATGGCAGGTCTCATACCCTCTCATTCTTTCAATCCGTTTTATCTTCTACTGTGGTGAAATCTCATTGCTCATCCTACTTCTAGAGCTTGTTCCATGTAGGTTATATGGTTTTCATCTTTAATACAGGTGTCCTGAATCCCTTGAGGTGGCCCGAAGGCCTTACTGACCTGAAGGCCTTAATGGACTCAGGGACCAAATCGGTGGCCCGATGGCCCAAACGGAGGAATAGTTCTAGCTGATACAGTGACAAACAGTACCTAATGCATGCCCCACTACAGTACCTACTGTAGTACTTCTACCGTACCCGCTATAGTACCAGCTATAATGTCTGCTACAGTACCTGCTACAGCACCTACTACAATACCTACTACAGCACGTTCTTTAGTACCTGCTACAGTACCCCCAGAAATATGCCTCCGCCTAGATTTGATCTCGGGTCGCTTGGATGCACTTAAGAAGTCATCACCAACTAGACTGAGGCTCATGGGCATTCTATTTTGTTGATTGGAATATAATACCACATATAGGTGAATTCAAAAAATTTCATGTCAACCCAAGATGAAGCATAAATATGAACCCAATTCATATGTGGATTCCCAATCTAAATATTCTAATAAACCTCAAGAATTGTTAAAGGAATATGGGCCTCCACCTATATATCCTCTGGAATATGCTAGTGTACTAATACATTAGTGAGATAAGGAATATGTGCAACTCCTATAGGATTATGGAATATAAAAAGTAGCTATGTTGGAAGGTCTATGAGTCTACCCAAAAGTGACTTTCATAATATGATGAAGACCTTCGATTATATCTTGAATATGGGATGATCCTAGTTTAAATTTGAAATATATTACCAGAATTGTTTGATAGAAAAATGTTATATTCCATAGGTGATTGTAAATTTGTGTTGATAAACCCTAGTTAAAATTGGAATATGATATCAGTCTTATTTTTCCTTTGGAATATTCCACTACCATTTATTGAAAGGAATATTCTAATGTCATGATGTGATTATGAAACAAGGTTAATGACCAACAATATAAATGAAAATATTAGTATAGTCCTTTACCATATCCTTTACCGGAATATGTAGATAATTATCTCTAACTAGAAAAAGAATATGAACATCATCTGAAGTTTTCATTTATTCACGTTTGATAACCTAATACAATACTCTAGTGATCAGATCAATAATATGATTCTATCCCAGCATCATCACTGGAATATGTCATTGATTCTCTTCCATTAATGATAAAATTACTCTTTATAAGGGTATCTTCTAGAATAGTTCTATGTACATTTTCAATTAACAAAATATATTTGAAGATATATTTTATTGAAGTGGTGAAACATTCCCACTCTTTTACTTCATTTTCCACTGGTATATGTTGATGGACTTCTCGTGTAGGTTTAATAATATTCCCATGTTCCCTGCTCTTTGTTATAATATGTTGGAAGGCTTGATATGGGTGATAAGGTATATGAGCCTACTCACTGGTTGACTTCAAAATATTTCAGTGGTATTTATTAGTAAAAAAATAATATGGGAACTCTAACAATGGTCCACAAGTTGTCACAACTAGTGAGATATCCATGAAGCTTGAATTTTATTGTCTGGGGCGGTGGCTGGTTGGGAAACCACCATAGTAGGTGGCTTAGGGGAATAGGAAAGAAGATGGTGGTTGAGATGGTTAACTTTATCCCTCCAAGGTGACTCTTAAAATGGAATGTAAATTCATTTAACTACATGAACCACCTTCCCAATATATGGAAGTGAATGATTATCACACTCCCAGGATAGACTCTAATAGCAGTTTGTGATTCTGACAAGTGCCACTTGATTTATTTAAAATATCCTTAAGGGAGGTGGTCCATATGTTTCATCACCTGAATACCTATATGATTATCCTATAAGGTTGGTATGGTTCAAATTTGGTGATATTACCTTACCATCACATTCTCCATTTGGTGTTGGAGGTGTTAGTGGGTGATTTCATCTTTCAATTCATAGAGGTTGTGGCCCCCATTTCATCTATAGTAAATGTTTGTTTTCCTGACAATTATTCCATTAGCTTATAAATTTAGTGGTATTTTAGAGAAATGTATTTTTTCTCACAAATTCTTTGATAAATAATTCAACTAATCATTTCAACATTCCATGTAAGATAAATTCTTAATTATCTATAAATAGGAAATATTTTTTTTTATTTTTTTTATTTTGAAAGATTAATATCGGGATCGCTACTGTTTTGGGTTGGATGCTCTAAAATAATGGCCAAACATATGGTCACCCAATAAATTTTATTATTGAATATTTCACATTAGTTTCAACATTTTTTCCTTAAAAACATGGCCCAACACTTTATTATTGGAGTCTTATTATTGGTTCACAATCATTCACTTTGGGTTCAGACTTTTTTTTCTGATGGAAACTCCCAATAGATTCTACATCTATAATGTGAAATAGAACTACTTTCCAAAGGCATGAGTTTATTGATATTTCATTCCAATGATTCTTAGGAACTCCCATTAGTATTTAGATGGTAGGTCAAGATCATCACACCATGTTTGGAGGAATCATTTCCCACTTTGGGTCTCTCTTATAGATTTATGATATGTTCATGAATCTTTCCTAGACCCTGATATAAGACTAGTGACCCTAACATATTAAAATTATTTATTGACCACTAATGAGAATATTAGGGAATATTTTAGGCATCCAATAATTATAACCATATATATGTAAAAAATGTTCTCCATATTGTTACTCGTTATTAGTTGTAAATATTGGCTCAACGGTTGGTGTTTTATCATGCCTTATATTTGGGTATTATAGAGTTTATTTCTATCTAAGTAGGCGATAAGTATATATGGTATTGGGATCAAACCCATAATGGTGGATTTTTATATATCATTTTGAAAGGAATCAAACCAAACATAGTTCATTACAACTTAACTAGACATGTCAAACATTTTATGGTCATTTTATGATGACCATCCTATCGAGGTTAATGTCTTTCGGTAAGTATCTGTAGAAAAATGGTTCCTAGTAATGATTTTTGTGGGACATATTAATGAGAGTCCCTTCAAGATTACATCAAGTATAATATAACCCTATTAAGATGAGTTGATATCCCAAGGATTGTATCCCTATGAACATTTTCCCACATAGAATATATCTCAATGAGGATAGTATAATTGGATCCACAATGAATATAACCCTCGATGTGGGAGAATGATTTTATCAAGAATATAGATTGATAAAATTTGGTTCAAGGGGAATATGACCCTAATAGATGAGACATCCAGAATCAAGAGTGTATATCCTGGTGAGGGAATAATGTAAATGATCTCATTAGGAATATTTCTTAATGATAATGTCAATGAAAAGATGATGGTGTCAGGTTTGAACCTCATAGATGAATCTTACATATCTCACTGAGCTAGGAATCAATACCCACGTAGTTGAAGTGATAAGTTTACGGTTTTCTAATAGGATCACAGCATGTGGTTTATTACCATGTGGGGAAGACATATATGGGGAAATTTTCCATAGAAAATTTTGTGTCTATATCCATAGATTGTAATCTGATATATCCTATAAATGTAGGAATTAGAGTCAACAAAGTTACAATGTTTAAGTGGGGATTATGGATATGGGGCATCCCTAAGATATTACATCGATAGTATTGACCTTCTATGTTTATGAATTATTTTCAAGAATTGAAAATAAATAGTAGGCATGTGTTGGAATCATTTGTATCATGATAATTTCATGGTTATTATAAGGCTCTAATCCCAAATTAGTTGTCCTCAATGTTAAAGATAAAAGAGATAAAAATATTAGACACCTTTCATGAGAGCCTAACATTGATTCCATGTGGGTATTACATACTTGGTCTTCCAAAAGATGTTTTATTGGGATTTTAGACCTTGAAGAAAAATAATTTGGGACTTACACTTAAATCAGATGCCCATAATGGGGGTATTATGGTATCGACCATATACACTGATGATTCCCAGAGATAAGATTGATTATGAGTCTTAGAGAGAATATTAATCCATGAATGAATAATTATGATCTTCTAAAGGGGAAATTGAAATTTGAAAGATAAATATATTTGGGTATTTTGATTTTAATGAGGAATATAACATAATGGAAATATCAATGGAAATATATTGGATATGGAGCTTGGGCCTTAACAAAGGTATCCTATATGTTCATATTATAATAGGGATCAGATTCCTCATTGTTGATATATGTGGTTTTGTTATACAGATGGAATTATTGATGTTATTCTTCAAACCAATGTGAGGCATGCTCAGTTTGAGAAAAAATATATAGAAAAGGATTAAACACATCCCACATAGTGAATAATGATATTGAGCCTCGAGAATCCAACCTATGTATCCTAATTATAATAGTAATTAGATTCCTCATAGTTCAAAATATCATGGACCATAGTTCGGAAAGATAATTTTATTGAACTGATAAGGAGAATTCTGCATGATTTAGAGATTTTCAGAGGATATTAAGGGGTATAGACTTATGTGAGAATAAGGAATTAGGATAGTTTGAGTGTAACTATTGTGAGTTAGTTTATCATAAGAATTACATGGGATCATATGATCTAAATAATTAATGAAGGTTTGTTCACTTTGATTTAAGTTAAGAGGGTCACATAAGTGAACAAGGGCATGAGGGTCATGTGATTGCCTAATTGATAATAGGTTGGGTGATCTTATGGCTAGGTCACATGTGAAATAGGCCTTCTCATGATAACATGACAATGATTTCATCAGGAGATCATGTGATATGGGTTCATTACATCATTAATTCTCATACTAGTGGCCACATATAATGAAACTCATTCCACTTGAATTTATTCATAAGTATCACCAAAAATATATCACACATTAGTCAATTAAATCACATGATTCCTTATCTCCAAAAAAATTACTACATTAATTCAATCTATCCTATAATAATTTGTCATAAAAAAATCCCCCCTTTCAATGAGTGTCTATGGGGATTTATAAGAATCTAACCTTATATCTATGCACCTTCTCAAGGTGGGTGGACCACATACTCAGGCTTCAGTCAGTAAAATATCATCCACATAATTAACCATTTATTTTTACACTATGGGTTACTAGGTCACATTTCATTATTGATGCAACCCAGTGCATCACATGAAGAACAAAAACTATGAAATAATCCCATAATGAAAATATTCTCCCATATGAGTTTCTAGATCGATTTGTTATCGACTCAGGGGATGTTTTTTAAATAACAATGATTGCATTAATGGATCACCTTGAATAAATTTTATCACCAGATCTATTAGGAGATATACAATCACCTATCTCCAGGGCATCACATAAAGATCATTGACTACATCAATACCATATCATAGATATATTTAATTCTATGAATCCTTTTGGATTATATAATAACGTGTCTCTAGTGGTGTTTTGTGTTTGGGTATGGGTTACACAATCACGTGTTTACGCCACCATATTTGACCCTTCACTAATATCGGATGTATCACATGAATGAATGGGGATATGAGATTATGTATCCCATTAATGGTAATTATATTGTGTAACCTAATCAGAAGACCCAAATGTTGTAATTCATTCTTTTTATTTTCCCATTTCATCAAAATGGAACTTATTTTTTGGGGATTTTGCTAACTCTAATAAAACCAAGGTTCATATGGTGGGTGTCGACAATAATGTTTCATTCTGCTGTTTTATTATTGTGGAGACATATGGTCATGTGGGTTTTGAATCATGGGCCTCTTAAGTATCCATGTTGTTTGTCTTTCATTTTTTTCATCCAGGACCTATTATTCAACTGTCAGATGTTACCTTTAAGGTTTTAATTTTGGACATATAATGTGTTTTTGAAACTTTTTTGATGCTCTGATTTATTTTATAAGATCATATTTCATGTAGAGGGTGAAATAATTCCCAAATATTATTTTATGAATCCTATGTTCTTATCTCCATTCAATTGTGATCTAAAACATGCTTTAGGCTTCATGGCAGGCCAAGTTGGGTGAAATTATGGTTTGAAGCAGGCTGGTCTATTAAAAATTGTTATCAATGGATATGATTTCAATAATAATATTCCCATTATTTTTTATCAACCTATTTTGTCTAATAGTAATTATTAGACTAGAGGTGGGACTGTTGATATTGAAGAGGTAGTGTGGGAGTGTTCCGGGCTAGCTCAAAATCATGGCAATCCTTAAGTTACCATGGGATGTCCAGGGTTGTCTGGAATCCTTGTTTATAATTTTAACTTTTTCATTTAGTATTATAAACTATTATTCATGATAAAGTTATCATATTTTATTCCTTTTTATTCTCATTATGTTTATTTTGTAAATTATGGATCATTCAATAAGAAAATTAAAAAACACTTTAAGGGGAGGTTGTAGAGAAATCCCTCTAATCAAAGCCTCTGATTAACATGGTATTGGTGGGAAATATATCCTGAAATATCCATTCCTCAATCAATGTTTCCAATTTTGAATCTCAATTGGAGTAGTATCATTATTTTTAATTAAATAATCATCATCCATTGATCTTCTGTTGTGATAAGGGTCACAATGAATCAGAATAATGAATCGAAAGGATTGAGTTGATTTTACACTTCATAAACTCTCTAGAAGACCCCAAAGATGGTTTCACCACTTATATACAATATTTTTTATTAAGGAAGTTGTGGGAACCTATTATGAATGATATTTTTCACGAATATCTCACCAAAAATACTTTCAATAAATCCTTCCATCAACCACTATATCTTATGCCATTAAGAGTAAATAAGTTATGGGATTTTTTATATTTAGTGTAGGGAGATAATTTTAACATAGAGTATCCATCATAGTTTACTAATTTAGATCACTTCTATCTAGATTGATATCTAATTATTAGCTCAATGTGTAGAGGATAGAGATGGTCTTGAGGTATGAAATTCTATCAGTTCTAATTCTTATGTCCCTACCCACCATCACTGATGTTGTCGATTAATAAATCTATGAAAAATATAGATATATAAAGGAATACATGAATTAATGTGGCCTAAATTATATTAAGATGTATCTAGAAATTTTTTTCTATCCCAAAGAAAAATTAAGTTAACCATCACTAAGGTGGTGGTATAATTGTGAAATAGATTTCAGGGCTAGGACGGGTCCTATGTTTTTAGTCAGGGAGAAGGAAAACATGAATATTAAATTTATGGTCACAACTAGGGTATTCAATTAAAGTGAAAAATCTAGTAATTTTCATTATTTCTATTATAGAGCATCCCATGGAAGTAGGGATGGATCCACATTCACCAAAGTCTCACAGTTTTGACCAAACGTGACAAAAGGGGTGGGATATCAACCACTTTCCAAGGGTGGTACTCATGTTATACAGAAAGGGAACAATTATTCTAGATGTATAAATATAGTTGACTATGAAAAAAAATTGTAAAAGGAATGACTAGATACCATGAGAGGATTGATTTTTATAGAGTCTTTTATGGTTATTGTATTATTTGATACTGGTTTAACTCATTCCTTTATTTTTTCCAATATTATTGATGTGTTAGGTTTCTATTCAAATCACATACCCAACATGATGACTCTTTTTACACCATTGTTAAAGGATTTAATTTAGCCTTATAAGTACCCCGAGTGTCAGTTGATGATTATTGATCATGATACCATATAGTATTTTCTAGTTCTTGATATTGAAATCTTCGATATCATCATTGGCATTGACAGAATTATTAGTTATAAATCCAAAATAGATATCTATCATTTTCATGTTTAGTTATCTTCATATAATAGAGTCACTCATGTCATTAACGGTTATTGGGATATGATATCTAAGATATCCAGTCTTATTTTCCCTATAGATGAGATGATCTCATTCTAGTGGTAGAGGAAGTTTCTTGATGTTGTTGATCAATGTCTTAGTGTCCCTCATCCTATGTAAGTGAGTGAGCATCCCAAAATTTTTCAATATAATTTACATTTTTTGTCATGTTAGATGTAATTTAAGGTTAATATATATTATATTTTTTATGAGTCCTATTTCTTTACCAGCATACCATATGACACTCCCAAAATTTAAAGAATTAAAGGTTCGTCTTGAGGATCATGAGGATAATCAATTTATTATTCATAGTGTTTCATCATAGGCATCTCCAGTACTCTTTGAAAAAAAGGTGGATGACATTATATGAATTCTATTTTAATTATTGTAAAGTCAAACATGTAAAAGTTAAATGCAAATATCACTTTCATAGGATTCATGAAATTTTCAATCAAATCATGGAATCCTGGAGGTTTTCAAAAATTGATCTGATATCAGGGTACCATCATCTTAGGGTCTGAGAGGATGATATTACTATGAATTTTTTCATGAGTAGGTATAATAATTTTGAGTATATATTCATGTCTATTGGAATTAACAATACTGAAATATTTTTTATGTATTTAATGAATCAAATCTTCCGTCTGTTATTGGATTATTTTGTGTTCATTTTGGAAGATATTATACTTATTTATTCTACATTGAATTAATATTATGAAACAAATTTGAATATAATCCTTATAATATAGATAGTTTATCATTTCTATGGGATGTTATCCAAATATAATTTATAAATTTAAAGGGTGAAATTTCTGGTACAAGTGATTTATGATAATGGTGTCTTAGTGGATCCTGAGAAGATATGAGGGTGTTGATTTAAGAGTATTCGATAAATGTTTACGGTATAAAAGGTTTTATAGGATTATCTAGTTAGAATATGTGATTTTTCAAGACTTCCACAATCATGAATATTCTATGATAGAGTTATCCATTAAGGTAATTTTTTTTGTTTCAAGAAAATAAATTCTAATGGTTTTTTGAGGTGTATAAATTGAGATTCACTTTAGCTCCAATCAAGATCCTTCATGAGCCCAATTTAGGATATGGTGTCTATTGTGATTCCTTATGTACGTGGTTGGTTTGTGTTTCATTACAGAGAATAAAGGTGGTATCTTATGTCCCTTTTCAATTTTACCTTTGTCAAAAGAACTACAACATTAATGATCTTGAGTTGGTAATAGTGATACATTCTCTTAATTATTTGATCCACTACCTATTCAGGGATCATTTTACAATATATTTAGACTATAAGATTATGAAGTATATATTAATTCATAGGGATCTGAAGGTGAGACATAAATACTAGGAATAATGTCTTCATAAAAATTATTTTTACATTACATACACTATCATGAAAGGAAACATGAATGTAGATTATTTGATAAGAAAACTACTGACTCATGAAGTGAAGGAATCACATGGAGTGTGGCTCTTGATGGGTTTTTTTTCTATGATGCGTATGGATTAAGAGAGAGATGATGGATATTTATTCAAGTTTTATCCCTATGTTTTATCACATGTAGATGATCTTATTTAACATGGATATTATAAGTATAAATAGTTTCAACACTTTACTAGGATTCCTTATAGTAGGGAGACCTTGTGTAATTGGTATCAATATATCAATGGATTTTTGTATATATGATGTAGTTTGGTTCTTCTAATAGACCTGAGAACTAGTTTATGGATAATATAATTTGATCTAATGGGTTCATACACTATATTTCCATCAAGATTTATCATTATCTAATACATCACTACTGGTTATCCGAAATGAGATGATCGATTTCCTATTTTTTGTCACGATGTCGTACATGTTGGATAATCCTTGTAGAACATAAGATACCTACTAGATTTTGGAGACTATTACCTAGTCCATTTTGGAAAGGGGATGATATATCCATGAAATCATTATTGGGCTACCTCGTATTTTTAGTCGTATGTATGTGATATGGGTGATTATTTATCGACTCGCATAATTTTTCCACTATATAACCGTTAAGGATTTAATGATGGTAAAGGATCTTGGGCCCTGTTATGTGTTGTTATAAACACCCAATCATTTAAAATATAAATACTACATATTTTTAGATAAATATTTAATAAATTTCACAAGAACATTCCCAAGGACCATAAAAGTTCATGTTTCATTAGAGAATAGAGACACAGACTTCTTATTTAATGAATAATCTTTAACATCTCCTTCAAATATCTTCCAGCATAGTACTCTTCTTAGAAATACTCAACATAAAACTTTTCATTATATACTAGGGAAATGAGTCCTTAGAAATGGTGAGATCATATTCTCAGTAAGGGAAAACATTGAAGATATCAATCGATAATCATATGAATTCATAAAATAAATATAAGGGTTTGATATCAAGAACAAAAATTATATGGTTCATATCCAAACTATAAAACATCATTTACATGAGTCATTGAATATATTTCTGTAGTTCATAATACATGAATCATAAAGGAAATCAATAAAACTGATTCATGAGGGTATTATATAGACATAAAAATGGGGTAAAACCATATTCTTATAACATTGTGAACATGTATAAATAGAAACTGGTTCAGTCATTAATAAAGGACATAAAATCAGGTCCTTACAAAAACATATGAGACTAAAATCCATGTCCACCAATAAAATTATGGAATTTAAAACCAGGTCTATGATACATCTTATAGACATAAAATATAGGTATATTCAAAATCTTATGGACATAAAGTCAAATTCCACATATGATTTTGGGAATATGAAATCAGGTTCTCACATAACATATTTCCATCATGATTTATCCATATTTACCCAAGGAATTGGAAGGATATATATCTCCCAAAAGTCACATAATTATAATTAAACATATTTTCTCTAAAATAGAATAAAACATTCATCATATTATAAATCATGTAATGAAAAAGGGTTTATAAGTATTTCATCAATTCATCATGTCATAACCCATGAAAAAGAAACAGGTTCCATAAACGTATTTTCATCGTAATCATAAACTATGAAAATATATAATATGGATGGTATCATTGGAACATATCCCTAATTTATCATAATTATAATAAATAATTTTCATAATTGATTAATATAAATACTTTTAAAACATCATTGAAAACATTCTTTAGGAGTATAACATTTCCAGCATAAAAAATACAATTTTGAAACTAGAAAATAAAAATATTGTTGAAATAATTTTCATTGACAATATCATTAAAATATTATAATTTAATCTTCAAAATATTTAATTTTCGTGATTTTGGAAAATCCAATTTATGTCATACATGTTAAAAGAAAAACAAATCCCCTCACACTTTGTTAAAAAGTCAAAAAAATACCTCATTTGGAAAATGATAAGAAGATTGATTTTAAATTAATTTCTAGAAAAATAAATTGTGTCTAAAAAGAAATTTAAAACTTCAAAAAAGAATGTTTAAAACATTATTTAATTTTTTTATAAAACAAGGATATGGAAGAAAAAAGGATTTTTGACCGAATAATGAAATAATGTTAATTTTTCTTTAAAATATTATTTTAGTATCATGAGTTATTAAAGTTGGAAAGATGAAAGAAAAACATGTATTATTAATAAATAACTATAATAAGATAAAACCCATGAGTTTATTTGTAGTTTATTCATAATTTTTCATTATCAAAAGCGTAAACATAAACAACAGCGATAAATGATGATATTGTAACATAAAACCCATACCAATTTGGTATCTTCTAAATTATAATCCCCATGAATGAAAGAAACTTATATAAAAATTAAAATCTTGATAAATTTAATTATAATCATTATAAAATAAATTCATGATATAGAAACAAAAGTTTAATATTCGTGGATATTACATCATTTTATATGAATATTCAGCACATTAAAAAATTACATGCTATAGTACTATAATAGTTTAGTGTCTTTGGAATCTTGGAACACATTATTCAAATTTGGTGAATGTTCTCAAAATTGTCTCATTAATGTATTCACGTTTATTACTCCTATATAAAACCATTCTTTATAACCTGTAAAAATGAATAATAGGTTAGGGAGAGATCATATGATCAGTATGGGAAAATAAAGGAAATACATAAGTATAATGCGATAATAAGGAAACGAGAACATAAGAAAAAAAATTAATATCATACCCTAAATATCAAATATCATATATATGAGTCATGACATAAATATTGGAAGTTATTAAGATATAAATCTGAAGGAAATATAGATAATAATCCATGATATGATAACATAGGAATAAGTTTTAGAATTTTTGGCATACACATAAGCATATAAAACCATTCCCTTTAAGTCAAGGATTATTTCCAAAACCTATCAAGTAACTTCATCGGAACTACACCTACTTGAGGGGACACACCCCCATCCCCAGTCATATTCCTTTCTAAATAAGGGATTGGTTTTCCCTTACTTCCCATAGTGGATTGGGTTTCCTCTTCTTCTCATAGTGGATCGGGTTTCCCATTTTTCCCATAGTAGATGGTTTTTCAACTTATTCCCATAGTGGATTGGGTTTCCCATTCATCTCACAGTGGATGAATCCCATCAACTTTTTTCCCATCATTATTCGCGAGATATAAATATTTACCCAATGCATTAGAGGGGAATATAGGTCTCACCCATCACAGAAAACCATATATGCATGTTCTATAAGAAAATAAAACAATAATATATGATGACCAACAAAAATAGATGGGTTTTGAAAACATCATATCATAACCCCTGAAATGATATGGGTATCATAAACATGAAATCATATCATAACCTATGGAAAAGAGATAGGTTTCATAATCATTTCATCAAATCATAAACTATGAAAAGAAGTGGGTTTCAAAAGAAAATAACCAATAGAAGAGAAATATTCTTAATAAAAAACTTTTCCTCTTAAACATTAACTATTTAAAGAAATAATAAGAGTTTCTTATTTTGATCATATCCATAGTGAATAAAAACTATTTCAAATGATGTCATCATTGATGGAGAAGGATTTTAAAAGTTCACTTGGAATATTTTTTTAAGGAAAATAGATTTTATTTGAAGATTTACTTTGTAAAACATTTTTAAAACCCAATTTATTATAAATAAATTGTTAAAATTTTATTTAAAACAATTTTGGATAAAAATTTATTTTATGCTTTGAAAATATATTTTTTAAAAATAAATAATTTTGAAATCAATTTTCTTTAAAAATAACCTTGTAACCATATAAAGTATGTTGGATGAATTTTTAAAACCATTTATTTGAAAATAGCATTAAACATTATAAAGGATGATTGAAAACATTTTATAAACCTTTTCTTTGTAAATTACTAGAAAAAGTATAATGGAATCTTTAAAAACATTTGGAACCCATTTATTTGAAAATAACTTTAAAAACATTTAAAGGAAACTATGAAATCATTTTTAAAACCATTTCTTTGAAAATAGATTTTAAAACATGTAAGGAAATATTTTAAGGTCATTTAAAGCACTTCTTAAATATAAGAGATTTTCGACAACCAATGTTTTTGAAAACCAATTTAAAAACAATGAATCTGCAAATTATTTGGAAAAAAATTCTTAAAAATAAATCTTTCAATCATGAAAAGGGGGGTTTCAATGGATGAATTTTCAAGGCAATAGATAGATCTGTATATGCAAATGCATCCTTTTGCGTCCTGAAATGTTTAGAAAAGTACCCCGATCAAAATATGACATGAAGATTCATTTTTTATAAAAACCATTTTGTTAAAAAAAAGTAAAATATGGGTAAAAATTTATTTATTTAACATAGTAGAATAATATAAAATATTTGAAAATATTTTTAGAAATCTAGGTTTTGGAATAATGTAAATTTATGAATGAAGAAAATTGTATTTTATTAAAAATATTTTATTAATTATCTAAAGTACGAAATAGTGGGGAAATATGTTACCATTAACTGATTATGTCATGAATAACTATAATAAAATAAAATTATTGAGAGTTATTGAGATATGGATCATCATATTTCATCAATGGAAGCATAATTGTAAACAATCCTGATAAATAATGAGATTGTGGAAATAAAATCTTACCACATTGGTAACATTAAATCATAATAACAAAGATATAAAAAAATTAAATGAAGATTATAATATAATTAAAATAATAATTATAATGATATAACATGTCAAGGGGTAGTATATATTCCTCATAAAAGAATACAGGTGCATTGAAAAACATGTGTCTCAAAGAAGGCAATTTGAGATAAAATTAGATTATCGATTTGTTAACTTTTGAACTATAAAACTCATGATAGATATATCATAAAATTGATGTGTAAATAAAAATAAATTTAATTATAAGAAACTTATAATACATTCAGGGTAATTATATACACCATGCAAATTAAATGAGTTGTGAATAAGTTATAAGTCTCAAAGAAATAAATGTGAGACTATAAATCCCCTTACTACTTGAGAATCTTTTGAATCTTGATATCCAACAAAGAGTAACCTAAATTTATACTTTTAATATCATTAAAAAATTATATTCATAAAAAAAATTCATAGGTATTCATATACATCACATAATAATAATATGTGGTGAATACAACATATATCTCATAGAAAAAAAAAGTAACATGAGAAAACCCTTACTACATGAGTAACATATGAATAATTACATATAAGAAGGAATGGAATCAATTTTAAATTTTAATATCATTAAAAAAATTAAATTTGTAAAATAAAATTTCATATGAAATTATATACACCACACAAAATAAATGAGTGGTGAATATGGCTTGTATCTCACGGATATAAAAACTGAGATATAATCCCCTTAGCTTAAGTCTTGAAATTCATCAAACACGTTATGACCTCCTTAATAATAAATTTAATTTTCTTATACATATACAAAATAACCATATTATTATATATAATACCATATATTTTTTATTATAACATTATATTACCCATTTATTAGCAATTTATGCTTAATTTTATGTTTCGAGTAATATCCGCTTTGTTTTTTGGTATATGTTATGACTTGTTATTCTTGATCCTCTTTCTTATATAATGTTTTGATTATTTACATAATTTAAAACATGATATAAATATAAAACATATTTATTATATATATTTATTTTAATCTATTAAATATTTAAATATTCAATGGAATACATCATTCGAGGAGACGGTAGGTCCAACGTATACATGAATGTTATTTTTATTTTCTTGTCTTATTGCAAGAAATAAATTAAATGAAATATATTTTTGTATGTATGTATATATTATAATTAAAATATATTAATTATTTCATATATATCATATATTTTTACTAAACCCATCCTTAATACATTCTATGTAAAATGTGAATGAATCACATCTGTTGGAGGAGGTGGTACTCCACACATCCACAAACGAAGTCATCGTATTTACATAAAATAGAAACCACAAATGTATGTTTCATATAATAATAAAATAAGAATAAATATAACCTAAATATCATATATTTTATATAAAAATATAAATTACATAATTATTCCAATCCTTGAAACATGGAAATGGAAGAATGAGTGTCATTAGTTCATGAGGTAGTAGTCTATCGTACAGACGAACGATGATTGTGTATCCCATTTGATAAATGTGTGTGTGTGTGTAGGTCTAACCCCTAACATGAAAATATATAATAATATTTAGGATATGTATGTTATTATATAATCATGGAATAATAAGGTTTTAGGTGGTGAAGAATGAAAATAATACAAAAGAGCATGTGGATTGATGTTACCTCCTCTTTGTGTAACTCATTTTGGTTTTCACCAAAGGGATTCCATAATTGGTTTTTTGAAAATTGTAATGAATCTGGGATGAAGTTATATAATTTTTTAGGATATTATTATAGGGGTTTTTTCAAAAAAAATGGGGTTCATAGGTGTGATGAAGTGAGTTGATTGAGTTCCCTTTTTATAGTGGAGGTGGAGTGATATTCTTGTAAATATAAAAATACGAACATTATTGAATGGTTTAACTTATATAATATGTTCCCAATAAATTTTAATATTTAAAAAACAATGTCAATTGGTCGATATATTTCCATAAAATGTATTTTTGAAATTTTCTTGGTTATTTGTAACCTTAAATTAATGTTTAACCATTAAGTAAAATTGTTTTTACCTCAACCACTTTAATAAATGTTAATTACATTTACTAATAATATTGGTAAAAAACAAATTTAAAAATATTAGAAGTTATAATTTATTATTATTCCAAATATGAAATCCATTTTAAAAAATTATAATTATTTAATGTGTAAAAATTGACTTAAAAATAATTCTCCAAATGGGATGAAAAAATATATTTTTCTAATGTGAAAAAGTTCAAAAGATTGAATAGTTTTTCTATCTAATTTCAATATGAAATTGGTTAAAATGAACTAAATTAAATTAAAAAATTTATTATTGATCTAATTACACTTTAAATCCAAAATAAAAAATTATTTAACTGTAAAAATAAATAATAGGAAAAGGCGGTTTTCAATTCAAATTTATTGTTTTTAACTATTCATAAAATAATTAAACTTCCCATAAAAATACCAAAAATTATCTGAAAGTAAATTTTAATATTAAGATTTAAAAATTAATGTTTATATATTCAAATAAAAATTATAAGTGTTTAAAAATTAATATTTAAAATAGTTGCACCATTAAAAGGCGTTAGAAATTACGTTTTAGAAAAATACTACTTTTTGGTCATAAAATTAGATTTATTCTTATCTTATACCTATAAAATATAATGGATGAAAATAAAAAAAAATTATTAGATATATAATATATTGGATTTATTAAACAAATCAACAAATTTGGTTTTTTTAATTTATTGTGATAAAATGTTTTTTATATATTGAAAAAATAGTATTCTTATAAAATAAATTTATTTATTTTGAAATTGTTCATACTTTCATTTATTACTAATTGAAAAACAAAATTATTTATTTTTTAATACATGTTTAAATCATATTTTTACAATTTAGTTAATCTTATTCAAAATGTACATTCCAGCGGCTAGGTTGTAACTATAATAATATTTTAATAATATTATTAATAGTATATAATAGTTAGGAAAAACTCAACCTTACTTGTAGCTAATTCTATCGAAGGAACTCAAAATTTTGTAAAATAGAAGATAAACATAGTGTTTTTTATACTACAATCTAATATATGTGTTGAATTTAGTTCAATATTAACTATGTTTTGTGTGGAACGCATGACAAAGGAAGTGCTCTCATATAACACAAGCAACATTCTGTATTGCATGAAATGTAAAATATTGAAAAGATTAAGTTAATTCAAACAATATATTTCACAATGTCTCATGGTGTTACACTGTACCCACCCCCTATAAGATAAATATATCACCCAAAATTATTCTTTTTTATCAAAGGATTATTTATTGAATTTCTCTTTCATAGAAACCCACACTGTAAAAATCAATACTATACCTTCCTTTTAAAAGTGAAAGTTTGAAACATAATAGTTACCCAAATTAACTCATCACAAGGTTTCCTCATAGGAGAACATAGGTAGAAAGTGAAAACATGTACATGGAAGGGAAATATAACTATCATGTTTTGATGGAGAGTGATAGAGAACAAGGTTATGATAATGTTAACAATCATAAATACATTGACCAAAGAGGCTTGAAAAGGGTCATTTATATCATAAAAATAATGATAATGGAATAAAATGTTATTTCAAGACCCTTACCCTAAATTTGAAGAATTTTCATTAGAAAATGTACTTACTTTATTTCATTCCATTTTATTAGAATAATATCACCATTGGGTAGTACCTTGATTAATTTCCACATCATCTCTTATTTTAAGAAATGAAGTTTAATTTTTCATATCAAAAGTATTATCAGATCATGAGATCCAAAAATGGTTGGATAGGTTGTTACATATTTATTTAGTTAACCTAATAGGTTATCCAATATTCATAAACCCACTTATGGTGACATAATACAGTAATCCCTAAAACATCATCTGATGTTCAACATAAACCATTCCATAAATCGTAAATCTTATAACTCTTCTGAAAGATTAAATTCCAAAATATTAGAAATAAGGTCACTAAATTTCTCATAAATAAATTAGAATCGATAACATAAATATTATAAATAAGCTCTTATTTGTCAAATACCAAACATGTGAATACCTTCATCGTTTATTATGTTAAAACTTGGTAATAACTTAAATTATCAAAAATATTTATTGAAAACAATCATTTTTTTCAATGTTTATCTGAAATATTCCATAAATCCAAAATTTATTTAAACTCCATCCATGATAGAATAAAACAGTTTTTCAACAAATCCTTAGTCAGTTACAAGGAAATTAGTATCATCTGATTTACTTATTCATATCATACATGTATTTATTCGAACAACATTATCACAACACCAGGAACATAATAAGGTTTATCTTCCCATAGTCAAAATTTCACCTTTCCATTAAATAACATTTTTAGTACATGAGAATAATTTGAAATATTCTTATAGAACTATTTGGAAAACATAAACTAGAGAATACTTATATATTTGAAAATTCAAATCTTTTTTTATCAAAATACATAAACACTTCAATCCTTCTTCTCCAATTATTGGTATAGAATAAGTAATTCCTTTTTTTAGAAGAAAATTCTTAGGTCAAGGTATTCATTTTGTTAAATCCTATGTTATCCACATATAATACAATTAACATCATAATTATTCTTCATCCTATGTCCCTTTTTCCGCTAAGAAATATCATATTCCTCTCCATTTTATGTATTCCTCAAGGTTTCTATTACCTTCTTCTAAACATGCACAAATATTATTCTTATTTCCTATATGTTAGTACAATGTGAACATTTATAAAAGTACATCAGCCTGTTATTTGAGGTTTTAGAAATATCACCATAGTACTCATTGTTAATAATATATCATGATAGTTAATTCATAATAATAAGAATATATTTCTCACCAGTCATTATAAAATTTCATTGCTGAAAGTCACCAAATTGTCCCTCAGATTCAATGTTAACACAATTCCTTTTGGTTCCCTCCATTAACTAAAACCATATAGCATTGTGTGAGAAACACATATCATGGAGAAAAACCACATAATCAGGACAACTCACTTATAGTATGTCAAAATTATGACACCTTATTTAATATATGATACCTTAAGCTTATCTGTAGATACGTCCCAAGACATATACTTAGAAATACCCCTAGATATATCCCTGATGTTTTCTCATCCTAGTTTCCAAAGGATGATTGAACCATTCTATTGATACTAACTATAGTGACCCAGGCTTAACATACATAGATATTACATCATTTTCTATGGGTATTCATCAAATTAAATAAGTGCATGCATGTAGACCATAATAGATTAGCCTCCTTGGAAAATTGGAACACATTATTCTAATTTAGTGAGTTATCTTCAACATATCCCATAAATATTGTCCCACTTAGTGCGCCTAATTAAAAAATTTACGCATAACATGGGGAAAGGAGATACAAGAAAGGGTGATCTCAGATGCTCGGTAAGGGTAAAATAAAGAGATACACAAGCATATCAATAGCATATGGCTTGAAGACATTACAATAACATTTTAAGTTCATACCCTGCATATCAAAGTTCATATACATGTGAAATAAAATAAATATTATTAGTTAATTTACCAAAAATCATTGGCAAATCAAGATATTAATCATTTAAAGAATAACATATAAATAAGGCATAGAATTTTTTTCATGCACATAAGCATATAAGATCAATCCCAATAAATCAAGGATTATTTCCAAGACCTATTAGAGAAATTCTTTGGCACTATACCTACTGGAAAAAACATATCACCATCCCTAGTATCTGTACTTTTCTTATAAGGTATCGAGTCTCCCCTTCATCCCATATTGGATCAGGTTTCCCCTTCTTCACATAGTGTATTGGATTTCCCCTTCATCCCATAGTAGATCAGGTTTCTTCTTATTCCCATAGTGGATCAAGAATGTCAACATTTTTTCCATCATTATCTCAAGAGATATAAGTATTTAACCAATGAATTGGAGGGATATATAGATCCCACCAATTACATAATATAATCATACATACATGTTCCAAAAGATAATAAAGCTTTAAAATATCATAACCCATAAAAATATGGGTTTTATAAACATCACATCATAACCCATGAAATGAAATGGGTATCATAAAAATGTAATCATGTCATAACTTATGGAAAAGAGATAGGTTTCATAATCATTTCATCAAAACATAACACATGAAAAGATGCGTGTTTCAAAATTATATAACTCATGGATGAGATTCAAGATTCATAAAAAACTTTCCATATTAAATATAAACTATTCAAAGAATGAATAAGAATGGTGTATATGGATCTTATCCTCAGTAAACAATAAAATATTTCAAAGGATTCCATATTAAATGAAAATCTATTTTGAAATATCACTTGTAACTATTCTTAAGGAAAATATCATTTCTTCAAAAATCTGTTTCATAAAAATTTTTCTAAAAAATACATTTCTTATAATGAAATATTTGAAATTTAATTTCCCATATTTCATAAAGAAAATATATTTTCCTCTTTGAAAATTTATTTTTAAATCAGAATGTCTTTTTAAAACCATTTTCTTTGAAAATAACCTTAAATACAGATAAATGACTCTTTAATACATTTTGAAAATATTTTCTTTGAAATTAACTTGATAAAAAATAAACAATGCTTGAAAACATTTTTAAAACCTATTATTTGAAAATAACATTGAAACATATAAATAAAGATTAAAAACGTTTTAAACCCCATTTTTTTAAAAAATAACATTGAAAACATTTAAAGGAATCTTTGAAAACTTTTTGAAAACCTATTCTTGGAAAATAACATTGAAAATATATAAATAAATATTTCAACATCATTTAAAACACTTATTGGACATAAAACATTTTTGAACACATTTTTAATTGAAACCCACTTGAAAATCAATGAATATCCAGAACATTAAGAAAAAAAATTATTGAAAAGAAATCTTGTAAACATTCAATGGAGTTTTCTAAGGATGAACATTCATAACAGTAGACAAATATGTACATGCTGAACATTCCTTTTGCATCGTAAAAATTTTAGAAAAGTGTCTCGATCAGAAAACAACAAGAATATTTTATTTTGAAAAAATTAATTTTTTCTAAAAATTGTAAAACATGGGTAGAATTTTATTTTAATAAATATACGAAAATAGTTAAAAAAATTGATTTTTTTATAAAATATGATTTTGTAAGAACATGGATTTTCAACTAAAAAATGATATAAAGTACAATTTTCTAAAAAATGATTTCTTATGTACGTTATGTAACAAATAATGGGAAAATCTACATTACATGATGGTATAATTAATAAACATATTAGAATAAAATTAATTAGAGTTCTTTAGATATTGATCCTAATACTTAATCATTGGAAGCATAATTTCAAACAATCCTGATGAATGATGAGACTTTACCAATAAACTCTTACAACTTTGGTAAAATTAAATCATAATACCCATGGGATAATAAATTTACATTTAGTTTAAAATATAAGTAAAAGAATAATATTCATGGAATTACATGTCAATTGATAGTATATTCAACTCTTAAAATAATATAGGTTTATAGAAAAACATGTGTCTCAAAGAAGGAAAATTCACACAAAATTACTTTATAGATTTGGTAGCTATTGAACCATAAAATCCTTGAACCAAAATCATAAAATAGAATTATAAATAACAATTAGATTAGTAATAATAATACCATAATTAATTAAGGAGAATTATATACACCACACAAAAGCAATGAGTTGTGAATAAGGCAAACGTCTCGTAGAAATACAAGTGAGACTAGAAAACCCCTTACTACATGAGTAACTTTAAATCAAGTCATCCATGAAAGAATAACCCCAAATAAAAAAATTTATAACATTAAATAAAGGATATTCATGATATAACATGTCATAGGGTATTATATACACCACACAAAAAGAATAAATTGTGAATGTAGTATATAACATAATGAACAAAAGGGAAATTACGAAACCACTAATTGAGTAACATATAAATCATGAGATATATGAAAGAATGGAATATATTGTAAATTTTAATATCATTAAATAAATTAAAATAATTATATAACATGTAATATGGAATTATATACACCACACAAAATAAACAAGTGGTAGATATGGCATGTATCTCATTGATATAATAAGTGGGATGGAATTCACATACCATTAGTCTTGACTTTATTTGTATATATTAAAAACACATGTATGATAAATATAATTTTATTATAAATCTTAAATAGAAACTTTTTATCATATATAATAACATATATTATTTTATCATGACATTATATTACCCATTTATTAACAATTCCATTGTCACGACCCGTCCTCGGGGCCCGTGCCGTGACTACCCCAAACCCGCCTTCCATGGGCCAGGGGCTGGCGACTAGCACCAAGGCGTAAATCCTGGTAAAAAGGGAAGGCATTGCTTTTCCAAAGTAAACAAACACCACAGAGCAAGCAAGAAGAAGAAGAAAACACTAAAAAAAACTGAGTACAACAGTAAGTGCGGAAAGTAAGTGGGCCAGAATACAAACCCAAACTGAAAGTAAAGTACAACTCGAAAGGGAAAACAGCAACTGAAAAGTAAAGCCGCAACGTTGAGCCGTCCACTGGAAGTCCCACCTGAAGGATGAGTACAGATAGCCTCCATAGCTCCTCGGTCCAGCCGTCCGCTCCGAGAACACCCCGCTCAGTGGTCCACCTCCAGATACTGTCCTGCTCTGCAAACCTTGACCACAATCAGTGTTTTCCATAATCTGCAACCAACACAACGTAGTGCGGGCATAGCCCGTGCATGGGTGAGTATAAGCTACTCAGTAGGGACCCCGAGAACCCTGAAGGTCTCCCAGAATCCACAAAGGATAATCAATAAAGGAAAGATACAATCACGAAGTAACATCCGACACTGCTTAGGTATATGCCCATACATATACCTAAGTCATCAATTCTCGTTCGGCTCCAACATCCGAGCCCTAGTACAACCCAGTCCACATAGGAAAGAAAAACGTAAATCCACATAGGATAGCACAACACAATCCACATAGGAAAGAAAAACATGATTCATCTCACACAGGTATACTTATTCGTATGACGATAGAGATAATCAGATATTGCCACTGAATCATCTAAGCCGTCAGACCCACAAAGGATCGATAGGTAATAACCCCCACAATGACCCACAAAAGATCTGACCCACAAAGGATCGATAGGTAACTAACCCCCGCAATGACCCACAAAGGATCTGACCCACATAGGATCGATAGGTAACTAACCCCCGCAAAGACCCACACAGGATCGGACCCACACAGGATCTGTAGGCGCTGGCCCACACAGGACCGCTGAGTGCTGAAACACACAGGATCGGACCCACACAGGATCGGTAGCACTGATCCACAAAGGATCGCTAAGTACTGTAGTCATCATCGTCGAATCCACTGAGGATCTCTGCACAGTCGTCGCCGTCGTAGTCGTCGCCAGCTCTAGGGTTCCCGCACACAGCAAGCTCGTTCGGGAGGGTCCGCTCCACGAGCCGAGAGGATGATACATCAACTGACACATAGTCCAGAGTTGATGTATCCAAAAGTTCTGTATCGTCAACAGGAACTCAACGTCGCAGACGGCGCGTCAATCGGACGCCCGGTCTGAGAGTTATTGGTTTTTTCGTCCTAGGGGCCCGGTTGGTTTTTAAGGAAAAACCAACCCGACTGTAATCCACCTGCGTCTAGACCTCGGGTGGAGTATGACAAAAGATCCGCCTCACTTAGAGGAATCCAACAAAGTTGACGGCACGTCAATCGGACGTCCGTATCTCAAGATATGAGCGTTTCCGCTCCGAGGGCCCGGTTGGTTTCGTGTACGAACCATCCCGGCCAAAACCAAATTCCTCCAAAACCATGAGTACGATATACCGAAACGACCTTCTCGATCCAAGGATCGCATCGCCGCTGACGGTACGTCGATCGGAGGCCCGCAGCTCAAGTTATGAGCAAAATACCTAAAAGGTCCGAAAATGGGGGGTCTCGGCTCAGACCGACCCAGCCAAACCCCCCTGGGTCAGCCCAAACCGGGTCGACCTGACCTAGGTCCGGGACCGACCCAGCCAGCCGCCGGCGGGGGGTTCCGCGGACCATCGGACGCGCTCCGGTGGTCCGATTTGCGCGCGGTCTTTGCCAGTGCTTGTCCCGGGACTCGTTCTTCACTACAAAGACTTCAAAATTAACTTGCGGCCCCATTTGTCATCGCCCGCCAATCCGCGCATAACAAAAAGATGGGCGGTGGGTTTGGACTTGTTTGTTGGTCCGCACCCACCGCGTTAGCGGTTTTTAAAGTCTCGCAACAATCATATTTAACAACCGGGGATATAAATCACGAAGATTTAAAAAGAAACAACCCCTACCTCGTCGTAGTCGTCGAATGAGAGTTCTTCGCGGAATTGACCGTCGCGGAAGGAGAGGATCGTCGCGTTGCGGAAGGGGCATCGCATCATCACGGTACACGACGTCGTGTCGACGATCTCTGAGGGTTAAAGAAAACACACAGATTTAATTTCACGAATTAAATCCATGTTGAGGATAAAATCCACAAAGGAATTTAAAAGATTTGAAATCTCCTACCTCAAGCAGTTGATCGAAGATTTGTCGCGGGGAAAGAATCATCACGGAAGAAGCGTCACGGAAGGAGAATCGTCGGCGTCGCGGAACACGCCGTCGCATCGTCGAACTCCGAGGGTTCGGCATTCTTCGCGTTCTTCGCGTTCTTTGCGAAGGAGGATGAAGATATTGTTTCTCCAAATCCTCTCAACAATTCTCACCCAAGAAGAAGGTATGTTAGTCTTATTTTATTATTATGCCAACAGTTTGAAAAACAGGTTAAGAAACGAACCATTAATTTGGTGAATTAATGGTAACGACTTAACTGTCCATTTAATAGGGGTGTTAAGAGTTATAGAAAACGCAACAGTTGACTTTCACTAAAGAGGAGTTTTCGCAGGTGTGTTACTTAGGGGGAAAGAAATGGTGGGGCTCATGTGGGCCCCACCTCACAAATATCCTACCAAGATGGTAGGATATTTTGGGTTCCACCCTATCTGCTTCAACTCAGCTTAAGCGGATTTAAGTGGCTTTAAGTTGCTTAAGTGAAATAAAATAAAGTTGTCGCACCACTTTATTTAATTTCTTAACTTAACCCCAAAAAGTAAAAACCACACCTGAGCAAACGCAACTCTAGAAGAGGCATTTCTAAGAAAATACTGTCGCTGCGATTTCATCGGTGCCCTCGGAATTCGATTCTGAGCACCGGTTCAAAATTTAGAAAAACCCGCTCCTTCGTTCACTGAACGTACCCAAGCCAAACTTCAGAAAATGATTCGGGGCACACCGGGCCTCGGAATCAGGTGCCGTTAGAAACTGCGTTCTTGTAAAATTCCAAAGAAAATTAAGAAAAAAATTTCCTTGAATTTTACGTGTCTTTACATCACTCCCACCTCAGGGATTTACATCCCTATAAAGATACATCATAAACTAGGGAAACAAATGTGGGTACTGAGCACGCATCTGAGCCTACTGCTCCGAAGTGCTCTCCTGGAGGTTCCTGTGCTGCCATCTGATGTGTACTAGAGGAATCGACCGTCCACGTAGGACCCGCTCTTATTGATCCTCGATCTCCACCGGGACCTCCGCAAAAGTCTCCCCATCATCAACGTGCAGCTCCCCATGGTCAATGATGTGTGTCGTTTTGTGCATGTATCTCCTCAGCTGAGATACGTGGAAGACGTCGTGCACCCGGTGCAATGAGGTGGTAGAGCCAGGCGATAAGCCACCTCACCAATCTGGCTGAGGACCTGGAATGGTCCGATAAAGCGTGGAGACAACTTTCCACCACGGCCAAATCTCCATAATACACATCGAGGTGAGACACATAAGAAGACGTGGTCGCCATCCTCGAACTCTAGTGGCCTCCGCCTCCTGTCAGCATAAGACTTCTGCCGGCTCTGAGCTGTCCTCATCCGCTCCTGGATGATCTGGACCTTCTCTGTCGTGGCCTAGACCATCTCCGGTCCCACGAGTACTAACTCCCCAGGGTCTGTCCAGCACAAAGGAGATATGCAAGGTCGGTCGTACAACGCCTCATATAGTGCCATCCCGATGGTGGAGTGGTAGCTGTTGTTGTACGCGAACTCCACCAAGGGTAGGTGGTCCTCCCAGCTGCGACCAAAGTCGAGGACACATGTGCGGAGCATGTCCTCGAGAGTCTGAATGGTCCTCTCTGTCTGACCATCCGTCTGAGGGTGAAAGGCGGTGCTCAGACGTAGCTGCATCCCGAACGCCTCTTGCAACCCCTTCCAAAGCTGGGAAGTAAAGAGAGCATCTCGATCGGAAATGATAGATGATGGCACACCATGAATCCATACAATCTCCTGAACATAGATTCGTCCCAAGCTCTCCACTGAGCCCTGCTCTCTAATGGGTAAGAAGTGAGCCGACTTGGTGAGTCAGTCGACAATCACCCAGATGGAGTTGTGACCTCTGGAAGTGCATGGAATTCTAGTCACGAAGTCCATAGATATCCCGTCCCACTTCCACTCCGGGACCTCCAAAGGTTGTACCAAGCCTGCTGGTACCTGATGCTCTGCCTTCACCTGCTGGCAGGTGAGGCATCAAGAAACGAACTCTGCCACAGCCTTCTTCATGCCCGGCCACCAGTGCTGTCGTCTGAGATCCAGGTACATCTTCGCCACTCTAGGATGTACCACCAAAGGAGAAGTGTGAAACTCTCTCAGCACCTCCTCCCGTAAGGCAACTGGTACCAAGGTACGTCCTCTGAAAAGGACTTCGTGCTCTTCTCCAAAGGAGAAACCATCAGGTGCATGTCCTGAGGATATCTGTGCATGCCGCGTCTCACAGTCAGCGTCCCCACGTTGTGCCTCTCTGACCCGCTGCAGTAGTGGAGGGGTGACTGTGAGAGACTGAAGGAAGACTGCTCCATCTCTATCCACGAAGGATATCTGAAAAGTGGCTAGCTGCTATGTAGCCTCCTCAAGTAACTGAATGCCCGTCCTCCTTCTGATAGTATCGACTACCACGTTCCCCTTCCCAGGAGTATAGACTATCTCAAAGTCATAGTCCTGGAGGAACTCGAGCCATCACCGCTGTCTCAGGTTCAAGTCCTTCTGAGAAAAGATGTACCTGAGACTCTGATGGTCAGAAAAGACTGTAAAGCGCTCGTCCATCAGGTAGTGTCTCCATGTCTTCAAAGCGAAGACCACTGCTTCTAACTCCAGGTCATGGGTAGCGTAGTTCTTCTCATGCGTCCTCAATTGAAGTGATCCATAGGCGATCACTGCCCGCTCCTGCATCAGGACACATCCGATTCTAGTCCCTGATGCATCACAGTAGACTATGTACCCAACTCCCTCCTCAGGAAACCTCATGATAGGTGCGCTGGTCAATCTCTGTCTCAGCTTTTGGAAGCTTTGCTAACATCTGTCTGACCACACAAAAGGTTTCCCCTTCTTTGTAAGAGCTGATAGTGGTGCCGCAACTCTGGAGAAGTCTGGCACAAATCTCCGGTAGTATCTGGCTAGTCCCAAGAAACTCCACACCTCAGTCACGCTCCTGGGTGGCTCCCAAGCTATCACTGCCTCGATCTTCGTAGGATCCACTACAACTCCCGCCTCAAAGATGATGTTCCCCAATAAGTGGACCTCACGTTACCAGAACTGACACTTAGAGAGATTTCCAAAAAGCTGGTGCTCTCAGAGTGTGTCTAGTACATCCTGTAAGTGGTAGACGTGCTCCTCCTCAGTCGTCGAGTATATCAAAATGTCGTTGATAAAGACCACGACAAATCGATCGAGGTATGGCTGAAAGAACCTGTTCATGAGGCCCATGAACACTGCTGGAGAATTGGTTACGCCGAATGGCATAACCAAGAACTCATAGTGGCCATACCGACATCTGATGGTCATCTTCTGCACGTCCTCATCCCGAACTCTGAGCTGGTGATAGCCTGACCTGAGGTCTATCTTCAAAAACCACCGCGCTCCCTTGAGCTGATCGAAGAGGTCATCAATCCTCGGTAGCGGATACTTGTTCCTCACCGTCACCTGGTTCAGGCGACGATAGTCGACACAAAGTCTCAAGCTCTTGTCCGCCTTCTTGGTGAACAATATCGGGGAAGCCCAGGGTGAAACACTGGGTCAGATGAATCCCTTGCCCTGCAAGTCCTCCAACTGTACCCGTAGCTCTCGAAGCTCAACGGGGGCCATCCGATATGCTGGAGTCGATATCGGGGTTGTCCCGGGGTACAGGTCAATATAAAAGTCTACCTCTATGCGAGGAGGTAGCCCTGGAACGTCGTCGGGAAAGACGTCCGCATACTGATCCACCACTGCAGGAAAACTAGGACTCCGCATGTCAACTGCTCCTAGGATGAGGCTAGCCAACTGATGAGTGATGGGTTGTCCTCTCCTCTATGGAAGTCCATCCTGTGCTGCGAAGGCTCCCTTCTCACCGGTGAAGGTGAACCTGCCCCCGTCGGTGCGTACACATCGCACCTTGCGCCTAATACAGTCAATCTATGCAAGGACTGTAGATAACCAATCCATGCCCAAGATGACATCGTAAGGCCTCGAAGCCTCTACAAGAAGATCTTAGCCGAAGCTCTCGCCTCCTAGAGTAAGCTCACACTGCCGACACCAGTGCGTGATCATCGATTCTGCTCCTGTAGGAGTCTCTAGCCGTAAGGATCGAGCCAACGGCTCTGTCGGAATCTCCGAGCTCCGAACAAGGGTAGCGGATATGAAAGAGTGACTCGCTCCTGTGTCTATAAGAACTACAGCAAGGGTGAAATAGACATAGATAGTACCTTGAATCATCTCGTGCACGCCGTGGTCGTAGGCCTCCGCTACCTGGACCTGTGCCTGTCTCTACCCGCCGGCTCCATGTGGTCGGGGTGGACCTCCTGGTGGCGGTGGTGGAAGAGCCTCAAAGCGTCGCCCACCACCTGATGCTCGGCCAGCTCCTCTTCCTCATCCGCCTGCTCCCTACGGACCGCCACGGTAGACCCTCTGCCTCTTCCTGGGTGGCCCCTCAACCGTCTGCTGCTCCTCGACACGGTGGGTCGGGCAGTCACGAGCCATGTGGCCCTGCCCGCCGCATGTGTAGCACTGCCTGCCTCTCGAAAGACTGGCTCCACACTGTATACCCCGCACTGCTGAGCCAGTGTCCTGAGGTCGTCTGCGTGAGGGTCTGGTCTGCCTGGACCCCTGAGTCATCCGTCAACTGCCTTCCGCAGAAGACTCTTCTACCTTCCGCCCCGCGTTAGGTCTCGCTGCTGGTGTAGACTCAGTAAGAAAGCTCTCGATCAAAAGGTCTTGCTCCAGTACTCCTGCCTGAGTCGGAATGCTGAGGGAGATCAGCGATGCCCTGATCTCATTTCTCAATCCTTTCTCAAAGGTCCGGGCCCGGAAGAATGGTTCTCGTACCAGGTCTGTCGAGTAGCGCGAGAGATCGGTAAATCTCGCCGAGTACTGGGCGACCGTCAAGCTACCCTGTCGCAGCTGAAGAAGCTCCTGGATGCGCACCGCATGGAGGGTGGCTGGGACAAACTCCGAGCGGAAGAGGCTCTCAAAGTCCATCCAGATAATATATTCCTCATCGTGCACCTGGAGCATCAAGCTCCGCCATTGGCCCGCTGTCACGTGCAGTAGGCTCGCTGCGAGGATCACCATGAGGTCAGCTGGTGTCCTCACTAACTGGAAAACTCGCACCACTCCCTCCAGCCAGTCCTCGGCTGCCTGGGGGTCCGTCTCCCTGTGCAACCTGGGCGGTCGCTGGTGATGGAACTCATGAAGAGCACTAAGGAGACGTGCATCGTCAGAGGCTAGGGATGGTAGCATCGGTGGCTCGGCGGGTAGAGGTACCGCCGGTGCCTCAGCTGTCAAAGGGCCTTGTACCGAGGCCTCGTCAATCGGCGGACTGTCGTCACGCTCAACTCTCAGAACCCTAGCTGGCTACCATCGTGGGGTCATCCTGAAAAGGAAACAGGTGTTCCATAGTCAGAACAGTATACCTAGTGAGCTGACACAAAGTAATCACAACGAAAACTTGAAACACACATGAAATCAAAGTTTTCGTGCATTAAGTCAGAAATCAGAAGTCAGGGTCCTGGTGTATGGATACGTCGGCCGCCGCACCAACACTGGACTCCCTGAACTGATAATCACACCCAATATGCTTAACATTATTGCTTCAAATAGAAAAAGATCAGAGTCCAAGTTCTGTGGTAGAACCGAACTCCTCTAATACCAATTTGTCACGACCCGTCCTCGGGGCCCGTGTCATGACTACCCCAAGCCCGCTTTCCATAGGCCAGGGGCTGGAGACTAGCACCAAGGCGTAAATCCCGATAAAAAGGGAAGGCATTGCCTTTGAAAAGTAAACAAACACCACAGAGAAAGAAAGTAGAAGAAGAAAACACTAAGTAAAAACTGAGTACAATAGTAAGTGTGGAAAGTAAGTGGGCCAGAATACAAACCAAAACTGAAAGTAAAGTACAACTCGAAAGGGAAAACAGCAATTAAAAAGTAAAGCCGCAACGTCGAGCCATCCACTGGAAGTCCCACCTGAAGGATGAGTACAGATAGCCTCCACAGCTCCTCGGTCCAGCCGTCCGCTCTGAGTACACCCCGCTCAGTGGTCCACATCCAGATACTGTCCTGCTCCGCAAACCTCGACCACGATCAGCGCTGTCCGTCGTCTGCAACCAACACAACGTAGTGCGGGCATAGCCCATGTAGGGGTGAGTATAAGCTACTCAGTAGGGACCCCGAGACCCCCGAAGGTCTCCCAGAATCCATAAAGGATAATCCACAAAGGAAAGATACAATCACGAAGTAACATCCGACGCTGCTTAGGTATATTCCCATACATATGCCTAAGTCATCAATTCTTGTTCGGCTCCAACATCCGAGCCCAAGTACAACCCAGTCCCCACAGAAAAGCAAAACTTAAATCCACACAGGATAGAACAACACAATCCATAGAGGAAAGAAAAACATGATTCAGCTCACACATGTATGCTTATTCGTATGACGATAGAGACGATCAGATATTGCCACTGAATCATCTAAGTCGTCGGACCCACAAAGGATCGATAGGTACTAACCCCCGCAATGACCCACAAAGGATCTAACCCACAACGGATCGATAGATAACTAACCCCCGCAATGACCCACAAAGGATCTGACCCACATAGGATCGATAGGTAACTAACCCCTGTAAAGACCCACACAGGATCGGACCCACACAGGATCTGTAGGCGCTGGCCCACACAGGATTGCTGAGAACTAACCCAAATAGGATCGGACCCACACAGGATCAGTAGCACTGATCCACAAAGGATCGCTGAGTGTTGTATTTGTCGCTGTCGAATCCACTGAGGATCTCTGCACAGTCGTTATCGTCGCAGTCGCAGCCAGCTCTAGGGTTCCCGCACACAGCAAGCTCATTCAGGAGGGTCTGATCCATGAGCCGAGAGGCTGATACATCAACTCACACATAGTCTAGAGTTGATGTATCCAAAATTTCAGTATCGTCAACTGGAACACAACGTCGCAGACGGCACGTCAATCGGACGCCCGGTCTGAGAGTTATTGGCTTTTTCGTCCTAGGGGCCCTGTTGGTTTTTAAGGTAAAACCAACCCGACCATACTCCACCTACATCCAAACCTCGGGCGGAGTATGCCAAAAGATCCGTCTCACTTAGAGGAATCCAACAAAGTTGACGGCACGTCAATCGGACGTCCGTAACTCAAGATATGAGTGTTTCCGCTCCGAGGGCCCGGTTGGTTTCGTGTACGAACCATCCCGGCCAAAACCAAATTCCTCTGAAACCATGAGTGCGATATACCGAAACGACCGTCTCTATCCAAGGATCGCATCACCGCTGACAGTGCGTCGATCGGAGGCCCGCAGCTCATGTTATGAGCAAAAGAACGAAAAGGTCCGAAAACGGGGGGTCTGGGCCCGGACCGACCCGGCCAAACCCCCCCCCCCCCCCCCTCGGGTCGGCCCGAACCGGGTCGACCCGACCTAGGTCCGGGTCCGACCCGTCCGGCACGGCCCGGCCCGGCGGTCCGGCCTGGCGGCTCGGCCGGCGCGCTGGCGCTGGCCAGGCGCCGCGCAAGGCAGCCGCGGCCCCCCACGTGGGGGCCGCTCCGTGACACCCGGACGCGGCTTAAGTCATGGCGGGTCTTCCCAGTGGCGCGCCGGGCGCAGCCGTATCCTGTCGGTCGTCCGTCGTGCCAGCGTGGCGCACCGGCGGGGGGTTCCGCGGACCACCGGACGCGCTCTGGTGGTCCGATTTGCACGCTGTCTTCGCCAGTGCTCGTCCCGGGACTCGTTCTTCACTGCAAAGCCTTCAAAATTAACTTGCGGCCCTGTTTGTCGTCGCCCGCCAATCCGCACATAACAACAAGAAGGGAGGTGGGCTTGGACTTGTTCGTTGTTCCGCACCCACCGCGTTAGCGTTTTTTAAAGTCTCACAACAATCATATTTAACAACCGGGGATATAAATCACGAAGATTTAAAAAGAAACAACCCCTACCTTGTCATAGTCGTCGAACGAGAGTTCTTCACGGAATTGACCGTCGTGGAAGGAGAGGATCATCGCGTCGCGGAAGGGGCGCCGCGTCGTCGCGGTACATGACGTCCCGTCGACAATCTCTGAGGGTTAAAGAAAACACACAGATTTAATTTCATGAATTAAATCCATGTTGAGGATAAAATCCACAAAGGAATTTAAAAGAGTTGAAATCTCCTACCTCAAGCAGTTGATCGAAGATTTGTCGCGGGGAAAGAATCGCCGCGGAAGAAGCGTCACGGAAGGAGAATCATCGGCGTCGCGGAACACGACGTCGCGTCGTCAATCTCTGAGGGTTCGGCGTTCTTCGCGTTCTTCGCGTTCTTTGCGTTCTTCGCGTTCTTCGCGAAGGAGGATGAAGATACTGTTTCTCTAAATCCTCTCAACAATTCGCACCCAAGAAGAAGGTATGTTGGTCTTATTTTATTATTATGCCAACAGTTTGAAAAACAGGTTAAGAAACGAACCATTAATTTGGTGAATTAATGGTAACGACTTATCTGTCCATTTAATAGGGGCGTTAAGAGTTATAGAAAACGCACCAGTTGACTTTCATTAAAGATGAGTTTTTGTGGGTGCGTTTCTTAGGGGGAAAGAAATGGTGGGGCTCGTGCGGGCCCCACTTCACAAATATCCTACCAAGAGGGTAGAATATTTTTGGTTCCACCCTATCCGCTTCAACTCAGCTTAAGATACTTTAAGTGGCTTTATGTGGCTTAAGTGAAATAAAATAAAGTAATCGCACCACTTTATTTTATTTCTCAACTTAACCCCAAAAACTAAAAACCACACCCGAGAAAAAGCAACTCCGGAAGAGGAGTTTCTCAATCAAATACCAGCGCTGCGATTTCATCGGTGCCCTCGGAATTCGATTCCGAGCACTGGTTCAAAAGTTAGAAAAACCCGCTCGTTCGTTCGCTGAACGTACCCGAGCCAAACTTCAGAAAATGATTCCGGGCACACCGGGCATCGGAATCAGGTGCCGTCAGAAACTGCGTTCTTGTAAAATTCCAAAGAAAATTAAGAAAAAAAATTCCTTGAATTTTACGGGTCTTTACATCCATGTTAATGTTACATGTTGGGTAATGTCTGCTTTGTTTTTTGTATATGTTCTGACTTGTTACTCTTGATCCTCTTACTTAGATCATGATTTAATATTTTAAATAATTTAGTAAATGATATAAATATCATATATGTCCATTATATATATTATTCTAATAATCTATAATGGACAGAAATATGAAATTAAATACATCATTCATGGAGATGATAGGTCTTACGTATGCATGAACGTATTTTCTGTTTTCTAATCATATTAAAAGAAATGAATTTATTGTATTATATGAATATATATATATATATATTATCATTAAATTATAATTATTATTCCCTATATATAATATATATTTACTAAACCCATCCTTAATACATTCCTGGTCAAATGTGAACGTATCACATCGCTTTGAGGAGGTTGTAGTCCGCACCTCATCTAATGAAGTTATCGTATTTACACAAAATGGAAGTAATGAATATATGAGTTATAAAATAATTAAATAAGAATAAATAAGTCTTAAAATCGTATATATTATATAAATATAGTGAATCCATCATTAGTCACAACCATTAAATGAGGAAATGGAAGAATGAATGACATCGGTTCGCAATGCGCTAGTCCGCCTTAAACACGGATGATGATTGTGTATCCCATTTGATAGAAGTGTGTGAGAGTATAGGTAAAACCCTTAATATAAAAACAACCCAGTATACATAGAATAATGAGGTTATTATATAATCCTGGAATAATATTAATATAGTGGGAGTGGATTGAAAATAAAAAGAAGTTCATGTGGAAGGATGTCACCTCTTATTTGGGTAACTCCTTTTGGTTTACAAAAAATGGCCTCTTTGGTTGGATTTATGCCCAAATTGAAGCCTATGTGACGATTTTTTAAAATTTGGTTGGATATTTGGAAATTTTTTGTCTGATAAAAAAGGATTTAAATGTGTGAATAAGTGAGGGGTGAGTTACATTTTAACAGTGGAGGAGGATTGGTATTCTTGTAAATATAAAAAGGTAAAATCTATTGAGAGGCGTCTCTTACGTCACATGCCTCTAAAACTTGTCCATTTTCAAAAAAAAATGATAATTAGATGAAATTTTTCCCAAAAATGTATTTTTTATGTGTTTTCATGTTATTTGGTTCCTTATATTAGAGTTTAACCACTAAGTAATCTTGTTTTTACATTAATCGCTATAATTAATTTTAAAAAATTCACTAAATATTTTTTTAAATAACTATGTTGACCTCATTATACATTATAAATTATTATTATTCTAAATATGTAATCAGTTTTTAAAAATTTTAATTAAATAATTTGAAAAATTAACTTATAAATAATCTCACACATGGGATGAAACAATGAGTCTTTTTAATATAAAAATGCTCAAAAGTTAAATTTTTTTATATCCTACATCAATGTGAAATTTGTTTCAATGACCTAAATTGTATTAATTGATATAAAATTGATCAAATTAAAATAAAAAAAATTATAATTTTCTTATATAAATAAATTATAGAAAAGAATGATTTCAATTACAAATAAGTATTTTTTACTATTCATCAAGGAGATTAACTTCTTAGAAAAATAACAAAAATTAACCCAAATTAAATTTTGATATTAAACTATAAAAAATGAATATTTTTTTCGTATAAAAATTCTAAAATTTTTAGATTTATATTTTAAATACATGTACCATTAAATGTTGGTAAAAATTGATTTTTAGAAAAATATAACTTTTTTGTAATAAAATTTGACTTATTCTTATCTTGTACCTATAAAATCTATTGGATGGATGTTAATTTTTTTTCTTAATATGATATATATAAAATTAATTAAAAGAATTCATCAAAATTGTTTTTTTATTTTATTGAGATAAAATGGTGTTTGTATATAGAAAAGATAGTTTTCTTAGAAAAGTAATTTCTTTATTTTAAAAGAGTTCTTACTTTTATTTATATATAATTTATAAACAAAGGATTCATTTTTTAATACATTTTTAAATAATATTTTCACAATTATGTTTATCTAATTCATATTTTCCATTCTAATGTCAAGGTGGCAACTATAAAAATATTTTAATAACATTATTAATACTATATTGTAGCTCAGTAAAACACGGTCTTATATTTAACTCAAGATATTGAAGGAACTAAGGATTTTTTGTAACAAAATAAAAAAAATTGTGTGTACCGCAATATAATATAGTTTTTTCATGTAGTGAAAGCTTAACTTAGTGTTTTTTGAAATGAAAATCAAATATAGTTCTTTCCTATAACACAAGATATATTCAGTGCTACGCGAAATAATGAATAATGAAAATATTAAATTAATTAAAAAATCATATTTCAAAAACTATATGGGTGTTACACTTTGGAATTATATATACCACATAAAATAAATAAGTGGTGAATTAGGAAATTGTCTCATATAAATAAAAGTGAGACAAAATCCATCAAATTCATGTACAGAAATTCTTTGGACACATTAGAACCTCATGTATAATAAATATAGGTATATTATAAATCTATTCCC
Source organism: Viscum album (assembly GCA_963277665.1). Taxonomy (NCBI): domain Eukaryota; kingdom Viridiplantae; phylum Streptophyta; class Magnoliopsida; order Santalales; family Viscaceae; genus Viscum; species Viscum album. The sequence continues at coordinate 728,091,437 of OY728166.1, forward strand.
GAACCATACTCAGGTACATCATACCATATAATATTTTCTTATAAAAATTTATCACATATGCATTAACAATTCTTTATTGAAATCACTATTTCTTGTCATAACTGCTTCATTTTTCATGTATGTTTTTGTTTATTTGTTATTCCTACTTTTGAATTGATCATGGTTCAAAATTATCCAAAATTTTTATCATTATATAAGTATCATAAAAATTCTTTAAATTATTATTTATTGTTATCAATAAAATATATAGATAAAGAAATTAATTACATAATTCCTGAAGATGGTATCGTGTACGTACACATTAACGTTGTTGTCATTTATTGTTTGATGGAATGAAAGAAAATATATATTAATTTTCCTTTATATAATAATTTTTATATCATATATATCATATATATTCATTTAACATATTCTTATTACCGTCCATGTCAAAAATAAAATGAAAAACATATCACATCGCTTCATGGAGGCGGTAGCCGATACGTACGCACGAGTGACATTATCAGTTTATAATGGATTGAAATGTATGAATATATATGTGATATTATAATAATAAAACTATAATAATTTAAAAAAAATACTATATAAACATTAAATTCATCATTATTTCAATCCATGATAGGTGGTGATGGAATTTGACTTGCATCGGTTCACGATGCGGTAGTCTGTCGTACACATGATGAATTACATCGTTTCCCATATGATTGAAGTGGATAAGGATTTATGTTATAAAAATACAAATAATAATATAATTATATGATATATAATGGTGTTATTATTTTATAATTTTTTTTTAAACAATAGTAGTGTTTAGAAGAATAAATAAAATCAAAATACAGGGTTAGGAATTATATAAATTCATTAGATAACCAATATATGTTTACACCTGAATCCTTCCAAGGATATTTCTATAATAAAAACAAGGATTATAGTACTTTTTAAGGGATGTTAGAAATGATTTATTTAGGTATTTTCTAAACCAAATTACTCTTTATGTCTATATAAGAAATTATAGTGGATCTCCTTTTATACGTTTTTGAAGAGACATTTTCGAAAACTACTTGGAAATTTCCCAAAAGAATAAAACAATAATAAAGGAATTAACTAAAAAAATATTCCAAATGAAAATATATTTTATTGTGGGAAGGGATAAGGTAAAAATATGTCGAGAAATTGTTTTTACAAGTTTAGTTGGAGATTTTAGCATTATATTTTGGTTTAACCGGATTGTAATCCCATTTCAACCTTAACCACAATAATTAATTTTTATTGTATTCACTATTCATTCATACAAAAATAAATGTTAAACTAATTACCTAATTTTAATTATTTTGATTCTAAATATGGAGTCCATTTTACCAAAATCAATTCATAGTGGTTGGATGCTTTTATTTAAAATAAAACCCATAGGCACGATGAAAAGGTGGTTTTTAAAAGAAGAAGTTTTCATAAATATGAAATGTAATTAAATTGGGATTGAAAAAAACAATTGATCCCAATGGCCTAAATTGTTCAATAATAATATAATAAAAAAATTACTTTTAAATCTATTTTAAAATATAATTAATCTTTATAACTACTTTAAATGGAAAGGTTATTTAAATAAGAATCAGTATTTTTCACTATTAATCAAGAAATTTGTCTTTTAGAAAATTATCAAAAATTCAATCTATGATAATTTCTATATTATTATTTCAAAAATTAAGTTCAATTTTTTTTAAAAAAAATTATACGTGGTTGAAATTAATTATATTATTAACTCAAAAAATTAGTAATAACCATTTTTTTGGGAAAAAGGTTTTTTGATACTTATAAAGTCTTTACTTGAAAATATATATTCATTATCTAAAAACTTTATATATTTTATTAAAATAGGTTTATTCATATTCATAACACCAATTTTAATGACTATGTTATAGTGGTCACATTCAAATAATATTATTTATGCTACGGTGAGAATAAAATTGTGATTCCATGTATCGAAAACTATCAAAGTGATTAAGTTAATTTAAAAATATATTCCATAAAATATTAAGGTGTTATATTCTACCCCCATAAAAAATAATTTAACCCTCAAAATTCTATGACATTGATAGAAATAACTAAGGATTCTTGTTCATCATCATATCCATAGGTTCCCACATAACTTCCTCGAATTCGTAGTATCGACAGGAAACATTGACCAGGTGAGTGCACTTGTTTGGTAGCAATTTCAAAATATGATAAAGGATATCAACTAGTTCTTAGTTAGAATAAATATAATTATATATTGGTATGACCTTTGTCTTTAGTAAATGTGAATGATCGGGTATGTACTTCCTAAGTAGAGATACATGGAACACATCATGAACTTGAGATATGTTTAGTGGAAGTACCAATAAATAAGATATTGTCATTGCTCGATCAAGAATCTTTGGGGTAACAATATACCTAGTGCTTAGATTTCATTTATTTTATAATCTCAAAACCTAGTTATGTGAATATATTCATAGAAATACGTTCACACCAATTTCAAATTACTTATAACACTGATGGTTTTCAGTATAAATTTTATATCGACTCTAGGTTTCCATGATGTGCTATTTAATTTATCAGTATTTATTTTCCACTTCCTCATATATATCTTGTTCCAATAGATTTCATTCTCAAATTTCATCACATCACGTATGTGTTCTGTAATTATTTTCCTAGAGGGTTTCATAAGGTGCCATGTGAATTATTGAGTAAAATATATCGTAGTAAGAAAACATGGCTCGGGGAGGGTGTTGATCCCAACCACATTTGATGTCCATAGAACAAGATATCACAAAAACCTCTATGGTTTGGATTGTTTCCTCAAACTGGCCATATTTTTTAGGGTGATACAGAGTGATGATACTCAAATACATATCAAGATCTTGCCGAAGACTTATACAGAACATCAATGAAAACCTTGATTCAAATAAGATAAAATGGAATGTGGTACTCTATGAAAACTTATAATTTCCTTTCATTATATCATAGAATATTGATTCAGGGAGATATCTTCTCTATTAGTGATGAATTGTGATGAATTCAAAAGAATATAAAATAAAACAAAAACATCATTATTACATTTATATGTTTTGATGTGTCTGATGAATAATTCCATGGTGATGTTTTTCCATTTCAATTATTGTATGGGTAGTGGTTGTAACATCACCTTAGTATTTTATCTCCCATCCTTAACATTATGGTATTCCAATAAGAAATATACAAACTCTACAAAATCACTTTTCATATTTTCCCTCCATAAATACTCCTTCAAATATCTATACATATTCATACTTCAAGGATGAATAATTAATGATAAACTACAAGACTCGTATAATAGATCTTTATAAAATAGTATTAAGGGAAAAAACATGGTGTATGAACCTTATTATTCTATTAAAATTTGGGTTGAAATCAAGAATGTTTCACCTAATTTAGTATCTTCACATCATCCTTCTATGCCTCTTTCATCCTCACATGGAAAGATGGTTGAATAATTATTTGAGAAAGAATATATTTATACCATTAATTTTAAATTTCAATATCCATGTTATGAAAATATAGATACATTGGATCTTTTTTTATCCTCCTAATAGATAAGGTAGCATGATCCTTTCAACATAAACTATCAGACGCCTTCTTTGCATTCCCAAGGTGGTAATATATTAAGCAGACATAATCATTAATCAGTTTCTACCATATTATATGGTGAATATTCAACTCCTTATTTTTAAAAATATTATTTAATATTTTATGATCAGCATATATATCACACCTCTATAAATATAATTCCTCCATATTATTAATGAAAACAATTTCATTACTAACTCCAAATCATGAGTTGGTTAATTTTTCTCATTAACCATCAATTTTCATGATGAATAAGTGTTTTTTTATTCCTTGAAACAAGTGTGTTCTATTTTTAAGAATCACTATTTCCAGACAGTTTCCATTGGATTTATTCATGGAACTAGAAACATCCAATAGTACTTTATTCAAAGAGGACCTTCTTTTCAAAGGCAATAGTTCATTATGTTTTCAACTTTACGATACTTAATAAAAAGCATTGGTCGAGACGATGAGAGGTCACACTCATCACACCCTTTTGGGGGGAATTATTTTCTATTCTAGGACACTCTTTGTAAAATTAAAATATTTTCATGAATCCTTATTAATTCACTAATTATATCATAAATATCCCTTGGAATTTATAATCACTAATTAACATGTGTAATATTTTAGAATCATTAGTATTCATTCAAGGTTCTTCATTAATGGAAATATACATATGTATTCAAGGATTTCCATCAATGGTATCCTCTAATATACTGCTTAGAGATTCTTTTAATCATCATTGTGATGATATTGTTATTTAAGCCACTCGGTGGGGCACTCTGGAATTTCATTGTCATCTAGGGATAAGAAGGATTAATTTGATTTTGGGATCGTGCCTATAAGATAGGATACCTACATATCCTCATGAAAATAATCGGAACCCTCGTAGTTAGGTTCCACCGAATGGGACACATCTTATCGTTTTATGGTCATGTGATAAGGACCACTAAGTGGAAGTGATTTCATGAATCGTAGTGTGGGACCTATGCCGTGGAAACGCAAGGAACTTGTAAAGGATATGTATTTTCAAGTTGGATCAGACCCTATTGGGAATATGGCCCAAGGAGGTCAGGGTAGATTTGAAGTGTTGGGATTGAACATCAATGAGCCTTCCTACGTATCCCCTATAAATGGGAATAAAATCCCATTTAGTTAAATAAATCTCATAAGAGTGTATGGTCCTCTAAGAGAGATGAGTTTGAGATTACTTTAGGAAAAGGATGCCTTGATGATTCAGAGATTGAATTTGGGGTATATTTCCTAAGGAGGATGCCCAAATTGGTGGAATTAGGGTTGGATTGCTGAGGAGGATATTTAGTGAGATCAGGCCCTGAAAGGGATTCCTATATATCCTGTTTTGGAATCAGTTTTCTCATAGTTCATTCTGTTGTGAAAATGTTGTGATCATAAAGAATATCTAAGAATGCGTGGGTCATGTTTGATGTGGGAAACAAGAGAATGACAAATATTCAAAAAAGGAATTCTATTTTCAAAAATTTTCCTCCTCCATAGATGGAATTGGGAACGTTGACCATGGAAGAGGGTGAGGTGACATGCTTTTTCATCTATTCAATTTACATTGGACAATGGTCCAATGTAAGGAGGAAGGGGTCAAGGTGAGGGGATTATACTAGGATGGATGCCCTAAAATTGATCTTGGTAGATGAGGGAGACTTCTCCAATGATTGCGTGGAACAGCAAGTGTGAAGTGTACCAACTCTACCAGAGACCTGAGGTTCTGGGTCATATCTTCGAGAAGGGAGAGGTCAAAACCCAAACCCTCCTCCAAACTGGGAAGTTCCCAACCTAGTTTTGGGGAGAAAGTTCCATGTGACTGTTGATATACAAACCCAAAAACATCCCATGAATCCCAACCCCATTGTGAGAAAAATGTGGTAAACATCTGACTGTGGAAATACAAACCCAAAGATAAGACATGCTAATGTGCCTTTTCCAACGGTTTGGAAAGTCATGTGGTTTTGGTGGAGACTTCAACATAGTCCCTTTCAGATAAGGGAACCATGGAAGGAGATACCTTTCCATGAATAGATTTTTTAAAAAGGGTACTGGATTTGGTCACATAGGTCCTTCGCACAAGTATGCCGCATAGGTACCCCGTGTTGATAGACCACGTAGGTATACTATGCAGGTCTTCCGAGGAGGTATACCATGTAGGTTTTCTACATAAGTATGAAATGATGACTGAAGAATGTGTTTTACATAGGAGAACAAAACCTATGTAAAAGTTTGTAGAAGGACACTCAAAACATGCCTATCCTATTTAATTATCTCTTACCTCATGTTTTATAGAGCTACCTAAGACAATGAGGGATCTAGTTGAAAGAGCTATGCAATGGGAGCTTCAGAAAGTCTTTAAACTTTTTTTATTCCTCAAATGGGGAGCCCAAGGGCTCTATTTATAGGCACATATAGGGCCTGGCCGAAGAAATGTTGCTCGTGTAGGTACTACGCGCCACTCCGCCATGCAGGTGCTCTGCATAGGTGCACAAAACATCTTTTGGTGTGGAGATCTGCCATGTACGTCTGCTATGTAGGTCGGCCATGCAGATTCGCCGCGTAGGCATGTGAAGCACCTCCATCGCGAAGCTCTTTGGGAGTATTTTTTATTATCATTTTTACTCATTGAACCTTGCTTTTGGGATCTGAATTATCTAGAGTTCTTCTTCATAATCTTTTTGGTTACTTTCTCAAGTAGTATCAACAAAATATCCCCCTTAGTATTGGATCCAAAACATACAAAGAGGGTCGGTTCCTGAGGTGAAAGCTTGGGAAAAGATTGTGGATGGATTGATGAACAACGTAGGTTTGTCTCATAGGTGATTTGTGGAGGTACGACAAAAAGAATTTGTGCATAGTCTTGACATTTAGGTCTTCAGTTGCCTATAAACAGGTCTCTACCTTCATGATTTATTTCTTCACTTGTGATTTCTCCAAAAAATTTTGTTGCTCTCATTGCGTAGCTCATTCTCTTAGCATCATCGCATTGTGCTCTCGTGTAATTTCTTTGAAATTTACTCAAGATAAAATTATTTACGCAATGGAGCTATGTCAAGGGACTTCACCTATGGACTTGCACTAGGATATTTGGAAAAGGACTTATGCGATGGACCTCATCGAAGGACCTACGCGACATGCCTCATCGAAGGACCTACGTGAAAAGTGTCCTTTGCCATTTTTTTGATTTTCTCTTAAAAATTATGACCTGGAAGTTTGTAATTACTTTTTTGAAAAGAATGACTCATTTGATGACCCATACTGAAGAATATAAGGCTCTCTAAAATGAAATTATGATGATCTTCAGACCAGACTATTGTGACATTATTGAAAGTACTCTTCTGGGGTTTTGTAAAGGTTTAATTCCATATAAGCATAATTATCCACAAAGCCCCTACTTACCCTTATATGGGCATCATCTTTGCAAGACGCCCATGTTTCATCTATTAAGAAGTACTTTCCAAATAATTGGTTCCTTCAATATTCAAATTGTAACTACATGAATATTAGTGTAAAGGCGTTCCAGTATAAGAAGTAACAGTCCCTATTAGTTGTATTCTTCACCACAGTGGTTGCACTTCCGATATGAAGGATCGGGTTGTAGAGACAAGACCACTTTGGTATCATTCAACTTTTCAGGTTTCTCAAATAGATAAATTTAATGGTTGGAAGGAATAATGGGATCTTTTTTCTAGAGGAGGTGTCAAACCCGAGTGGATGTGGGAATTCTAGGTATTTCAGACTAGTGCAGAATTTAGAAAAAAGTTATCAGACGTTCATATCTATGAAGTTGTCTAGATGGGGAAAACTTATGTTTTTTAAAATGATTTCATTTCTGAATTACTGATTCGATGGAGTCCACAAAAAAATTCCTTTCATTTGATGCACGGTGAAGTTGGTATTAATCTCTGGGATATTTACCAAATAGCTGGAATTCTGATTCTTGTGGAAATGTATGATGAATTCTTCCTGCCTACTACAACATAGGGTGTAGTTACTATAACACCACCGCTGGCCCATGAATTATTTAAGATAGAGAAATATTTACCCAAGGACAAGAAATATATCTATTCTTGAGTGTGGATGGAAGCCTTCTGAGAACCAAATAAAGAGAAAGGTCCAACCTGTGGACGTCCTACCATTTGTCCTTCTGCAGTTAACTGAGGAAATTCGGGAACATATTGGCCTACACTTGAAAGTGGAGATTATAATAACTGGGTATATAAATTCAAACCTAATATAGATGAAAAAGTATGCTTAGCTTCCTTCCTTTCTATGTGTATAAGTGTTTATTTTCTTCCAGTCCGTGAATCCGGATGTTGTGTAAGATCGGGTACTTTTATCATTGAAGCTTAATTGGTAGAAGGGAAGTACATTGGGCTAGAAACCCCTGTATTAGCAAGAATTGACCATATCATAATGAATTTATACATTGGTAAGGCTCCATTTAGAATTTCATGGCCATTCCAAGTGTTGTGGTACTCGATTTCAACACATTTTTCTTCATACTCAGAGTTGAATTCAGTCAGAGTTTCCATTGGTCGATTCACCCCATTTTTACAGAAAGTATCTTGTATTCAGCCTTTTAACTTGAGACCTAATGTGGTGCTGAAGGCATTGAATGTCTCAGGATAATTCATCATCTTTCCTTTTAGTAACCCACTAACTGGAATATTTATTGATGACGGTAATGAAAAGAATTATGACAATAGATCTCGTATGATGGCATTCAGGGATGGTGTATTATCAACCAGAATTGATGGTTCAATTATCTGTGAGGATTACATCCCCAATAGGTTTGCTCATCAGCTCATATGTCTTCAACAATCAAAAACTTTTCCACCCACATTTGTTAGACATGAGAAGCACGCAATGGTAGGGTGACAACTATGGATTCAAACAACTTTAGAGGCATCCAAGTTGTCGATTACATTACCTCCACTAGATGCATCACTCATATTGGAATCTAGGTATGCCAAAGACTAGGTTTCTTCATATCCTCAAGGGTATTTAACAAAATTAATATATCGATTGGCGGCTACAATGACTTTTTCATGTGTAAATCATGGTAAGATGTCCATGGGTAGAGATGATACAGTGGTTTTAGAGGTTTCATAGCCATTAAAAAGTCTTCACAGGATATATAATTGGAAGACTGGGGCTAGAGAAGAAATACCTCTAATGACATGGTGATCTAGTTGTCGCCATCGAATAGATATTCTTATTCCATCTATTAAAATTTTGGAGGAAGAGAGGCCTAAAGAAGATCTCCAATCAGAAGGTATTTAATCTCCCCCACAATCAACCATACCAAGATTGAATTATGTGAGACCCTCATCCATTCAACATTGGGAGGGTGTAACTCATGACCTTATGGATGCATAGTAATTCCTCTCGCATGGAATTAAAATACAAGATATTGGTGACATCAAATAACCTTCTGATTTCAATCCAAACAAAAACATGGTTGAAGTATAGAAGTATATTGCAGAGTTGGGGGTTTTTATATACTCAACTGATGAACAAATCACATCCTCTAAATGAGTATCTCATATGATATACTTAGGAGTCCAAGAAGGGGTAATTATCGACTCTATGGAGGTTTGGGATATTTATGTTAATAATGAGAATGTATTTCCCTTTTTCGTTTGTCTCAACTCTGCTTAACCACTTATCATTATTAATCTTGATGAAAATGTATTTTTACAGCATGAATGTAGAGAAGGAATCTCTAGAGCAATTCTCGAATCACCTATGTATGGTCATGTAGGCTCTCCTATTGACATAAAAAATGATCCTCCCAGGTCACTAGATCTTTCTCTAGGAGCAAGAATCAGGACTGGGGTAATGGAAAAAAAATAATCCTCAACCATTACCACAAGTTTCCCCTACTAAGTGGGGTGTTTCAATATCTCCCCAAGCTTTTGAACAAAAATACAAGAGATCAATGAGATTGATCCAAAGTGTTCGTTGAAGGAGTAAGTATTTATACGGTCCTAAGGGTATATAACTCACTCAATACACTCTTGTAACCATGTCGTGTCCTCTTGTTGGATCTATGTCTCTCTCTTCTCTCAAGGGATTAAGAACTAAATTTTAAAGACCATAAAAAGAAGCCTTAGGGGGAACCCAGGTTCATGATGATGAATTTGCGATTTTAGTAGATAAATCGTCAAAATATTTAGCTATACTTGCTCTTGGTTTAGCTGAGAGAGAGGAAATCCATGGTAATATTAAATACATTCCTCAGCTGCTTTTGTCAAAGGATCCTGAAATAATCAACACTGATATTCCTATTGCTTCTGAAGAAAGGAATGAAGATCTAGGGAAGTCTATGAAAAATGATGATGTTGACCCAAACCTAGAAAGACTTGATGATGTCATACCAATTGAAGAGCCAACAGAACAAAATTTAAGTGGAGCCAATTTGGGAATCAACCAACGTTTGTTGGATACCTTAAATGGTGAGGATTTTGTTACATTTCAGGTCGTATACACTGAAATTATGGATACCCTTAATCCAAATATTTATATTCCAGGTTCCATCAAGGTGTATGGGGATTTTCACGAGGAATTTCAAGGATGTAAGTCTATATTCCTTCATTTTACATACATAATTGTTCTTCAACTTGATTCTTTACATCAAATTTCACCTTATGGAACTTTATCTACAGAAAACGTCGCAGAGGCTCTTCAATAATGTGATATTCCACTTTATCCTTCTAATGAAGCTAGAGAAATACCTACAGAGTATCCTTCATCAGGAGATGCTCCAGAGCCTTCAAATTTAATGACTAAGCACATTCAAGGAAATTTCCCTTCTCAAGAAACATCTTCTCAAAACACTGAAGATGAGAATATAGGAGATGAATCCAATCGAGTAGCTGACTTGTTATTGGGTAAATATAATCAGCTCTCTGAATCATATTTGTTACCTCTATTTGAAATTAATACTGACCTTGATTTAACATTTAGGGTTATCAGCTCGAAGATTAGAAGGTGAAGCTTCTTCTATCCCAAGATAAGTAGTACATGGAAGCTTTTTAAGTGACCTGTTTCTAGGGTACATTTTACCCCATGGTAGTGACTCGTATTCAAACTTAGATATGTAATATAATCTTGTTATGCCACGTAAGAAGACATGGTGACATATCTGAAGCATAATTGTAGAAAATACTTTAGACTAATTATTATCCCATTTTTTAAAACTCTTAGCATTATTCTATGTATTGGGATTTGGTGGATTTAATTATCGTCCAGTTTATGATGCCTTGAAATAGACTATTCACTGACGGGAGCAGGAGCATAAGCTAGAACAATATTTTTAAGAGGAAAAACGACTCATCAATATTGAGGGATTTCAAGCTACCGTATTTGAGGTGGAGTCAAATCATAACAAGAAATCACTTGAGATTAGCCAACAAATCAAAGAAACCACGAAGGAGATGTTATATCTTCAACTGCAACTGGATGTTATTCATAAAAAGCTTGAGCAGTTGAATCGGACATTAGGAGAATCCCAATTAGAGGGGATAACTTCCATTTCAACTACTAAGGAAGCACTTCATTAGACAGAGGAGGTTTGAGTTGCTCAAGTGTCTCAACTTCAACAAGCAGCTGATAGTGCTTATAAAGCAGTCCAACAAGTGAAAAGTCATGTTGAGAATTTATTCTAAAACATGATAGAGAGGCTCCATTTTGAGGATGGCCCTCTATTTTCATATGAATGAAATAAATTTTGATTTCAATATTATAAATCTTCATTCTTGTTTTTCATGATTTCAATATGAAAAGTAAATGATGCTAATGATTCCTTTATGTTAAACAATCATTATTATAATAATAAGAATGAAGTGCCAAAAATTTTCTTATTAAGAAAATGGACCTAATGAGCATAATTTGATTGTTTCTAGGGTTATATGGATATCCCCAAAAATTTTGTATCTTTTAACTATTTATTTCTCAATATTACCAAAATCATAAAAAAAGTATATGTTTAGTGAGCTGGGACTTGACTTTTGTTCAGAGTCCCCTTTGTGGGTTCTCAATATGGTGAGTACCATGTCTCTTTTGTTGGAAGTTTAGATTCATGCATGTTAGACTATAAAGGGCTAATATTTAGGGTCGAAATATCTTTGACCATAAACTTTGAATTAAATCCCAAACAAAACACTATGGCTAAGAATTTCTTTAATATTATTTAAATATTTCCAAGGGTAATCTTGAGCCATTACTTTTTTTATAGATAGAAAATTTAAAGCCTACATCAACATAATGAGTGTCTATTCTAGGAAAAAAATTTCCATTATTTGAAAAAATTGTTATTGGGGTTGTATTATGCAGGGCCAACTGTGGCATAACCTGCATAGCGAAATAGTGCAGTCTTTTGACTGACCTGCCTATTATATAGGCAATTTATGCATGGCTGCCTAAGGGCACATGCTTCATAGTCGAGTAAAAGAATTACTTAGGAATTTAATGTTTTTCTGTTGAAAGATAATAGAAATAAGATTTAGGTGACTCAATAAAATAATGGGTGGTTTTTCCAAGGAAATTAATTTTAAGAATGAAAGAGATATTTTATACCGACAATTTCATGAATAGGAAAACCATTTCTATACAAATTTGGTGTATGAGAAATGGCTAAAATTTATCAGAAAAGGGGAGATTTTTGATATTGTACTATGCAATTTTAAGTCATGCATTAAAGAAATTGGTACTGTGCAGTTTTAAGTCATCCATTGAGGACATTGGTATTGTGCAGTTTTAAGTCATGTAGTTAGGACATTGGGTGGCTTTAATTTAAGGTCTTTAGCTATGACCAAAGGTATAGTAAAACTCTCCCAATTTCATGATAATTTGAGTGGAAACATACTATCATATTCAGGTATCGAAGGGAAAACTGTAAACTATGATTTAGGAATATTTGGAACCGAGGAATGATATTGGAAAAGGGATAAAATCATTAAAAGAATTATTTTCTAATAATGAAGTTACCATTACTTGACAAACCTGTTATGTGGGCTGTATTATGTTTGGAAAACTGGGGCATATACTGCACAACCAAATAGTGGCATCTTTTTACTCGTAGTCATGTTATGTGGGAAACTTATGCAAGGCTTCCTAAGGGAACATTCAGTATAGTTAGGCAAAAGAGCTCTCAGATGTTTGATGTTATTTTTCTCAAAGTCGAAGAAAGTTTATGGAGATTCAGATTTTCCAAAGCATAGAGTTTGGTTTATGGAGAAAGGTACCTAAATATAGAAATGGTATTTCCAATCAAAATATCCAAAGAATTAGAGGAATATGACTTTTACGAAGGTCTGACCCAAATAAAAAAGATATGGTGTCTATAGTTTTAAGTTGTACAACTGGGATAAGAAATGGAAACAATATATAAAATGTGTCAACTTGATTTCAATGTTATCTCATAGTGTATCAAACACATAGTGAGGGAAATGTGTAAACCATGGTCTTTAAGACTTTTAGATTGTGAGAAAGATAATGGGACAAGTATACTTGAATGACTGTTTCAAAATATAGATTCTTGTTTATTGTCATCAAAGATTAAAGGGGACGAAGATTCTATAACCAAAAACAAAGTTATCATTATTTGACAAACCTGTTATGGGGGATGTATTATGCAGGGCCAACTGGGGAATATGCTGCATAGCCAAATAGTGACATCTTTTGACTGACATGCTTGTTATGTAGGCAACTTATGCAAGGCCGCCTAAGGGCACGTGCTGCATAGTCAGGCAAAAGAGTTCTCAGATATTGGAAACCATGTCACCAAAAACCATAAGAAAGATTATGAAAATCTGAAAATATTCAAGATTAAGTGTGCAAAATATGTAAGGTGGTTATGCCCAATGCATATGAGAAATATTTGAACCAATATTGGCCATGAGTTTTATTTCTTTTACATAGATTCAACTCATATGTAAAATGGATTCTTTCTTTGTTTCTGTTAAATTTATATGGTGATGTGCAATTTTAAGTCATGCAGTGAGGCAATTTTCACCCCCATGAGGAATTGAAACACCTTACTTATATAAAGAAACCTTTTACCCAATTCCTAAGATCACTAGAGCTATGCTCGGTGTGAGAAACAAGGAGTATTAATGGTCTCTATTATAATACAAAGGTGACACAGATGAAGAATGGGGTGTTAGATTTCCTTGCAGTTTAACATCATGTGGTAAAGACGAAAATGAACTGATGTGAAAGGAAAAGACATATTGTAATTAGGTTAAGTGATAACACCCAAGTTTCACTATATGTCTTTCTAGTGAATGGATCAAGTCATACATAATTCTTGAAATATTTCCTATAGAGATTTGATTCTTATACCAGAAATAAAGGGGGAGTTTTATTATGGCTGGGACCAAAATTGGAGATGTAGGATTCCCTATATATCTCATTGAAAATGAGAATCAAGCTGTATGTAGTTCCTTAAACAATCATTCCTCATTTTAATGGAGTTTGACATGAGGAATGGGGGCTTTCAATACGTTCTAAGAGAATGATAAATCTTAAGACATAATATGGTATAATGACAAAATCATATATCTTAAGGAAACACTCTGTAGATATCTGATTCATATATATGAGGACAAAAAAATAAGAAGATTTTGTGATTGTGGTTGGGCCCAAAAATTAGAGATTTTAGGAGTCTCTATGCATCTCATTGAAAATGGGGATCAAGCCATACGTAGTTCTTTAAACATGTTCCCTATGCAGATCTAACTCCGACATAAGAAAGATAGGAACTCATGTACTACTAAGGAGTAGTGATGATCTCAATGATATTTTTTTTATGGAAGCTTCTAACATCTTATAGAGAAAATGTTAGTTGTAAAAATGATGTCATGCAGTTTAACGTCTTGCCACTAGGATAAGGGGGTTGTATAGTTTTCAGTCTTGCAGTGAGGATGATGTACTATAAAGTTTAAAGTCTTAGAGTGAGGACGATGTACTGTGTAGTTTAAAGTCTTGCCGGGAGGACGATGTACTCTGAAGTTTAATGTCTGGCAGTGAGGAAGATGAACTATACAGTTTAAAGTCTTGCAGTGAGGACGATATACTATGCAGTTTAATGTCTTGCAGTGAGGATGATGTACTGTGCAGTTTAAAGTCTTGTAGTGAGGACGATGTACTGTGCAGTTTAAAGTCTTGTAGTGAGGATGATGTACTATGCAGTTTAAAATCTTGCAGTGAGGACGATGTACTATTCAGTTTAATGTCTTGTTGTGAGGATGATGTATTGTGTCGTTTTAAGTCTTGATGTGAGGACAATGTACGTTGTAGTTTAATGTATTGTTGTGAGGACGATGTATTGTGCAGTTTAATGTCTTGTAGTGAGGATGATGTACTGTGCAGTTTAAAGTCTTGCAGTGAGGATGATTGCACGCTCGCACGTCGTTGGGCATGGAAGACAAACTAAAATTTATAACCAACTTACTACATAGGAGAGTGGCAAGACAGGGTTGAACCACAGGGAGGCCTTATGTTGTGTAATGCAATCTAAAAAAATAATCTAAACAAAAACACACACAAGAACAAGCAAACACAGTTGGAGGTGGTGAAGTGGAGAGAGTGAGAATTGGTGTGTGAGGAAATGAGGGTAAGCTGGTGATTGAAAAGGGAGTAGACAAAGAAGCAAGAGAAATTGTGGTGTAAAAAACCGATAGATGAGTTGGGGAAAGAGTTCACTGGCTGATTCGATATTTCTTAGCCTTGTTCATGCACTAATGTTAAAAAAAAATATGGATCTGACAAAAGTAACTGGCCAGATTTGTCATTTGGTCAGTATGTGATGAAATAACTCTTACAGTCCTTCAACTGTAAAAGTCATTCCATCCAACGAGGATAATAAGTCAGATGTCATTGGGCTCAACATGTCAGTTTAGTTCATTGTGTCTCTCTCATTTGAGCATAACTCACCTGTCAGAGTTCCTCCAATTGAAATAGTTTTCATTAAAATTCAATCAAGATCGGTTTTCACTCAGACCATGTTTTTTTGAACATAAATATGTTCTAAGTGAGAGAGACATTCCAAGAAATGATGCAGTGCATGTATTAGTCTAAACAAACCTAATCAACTAGCTTATTCCCCCTCGAAGGAATTTAGCTGGACATAATGGTGGGTTTTAATGAAACAATAGAATTATGATCAATGAAATTTATATTGAAATAATTTGAATAAAAATAGTGCACAAGGAAAACTAAGATGTTCCAACTCCATGCTAATTCTCTTGAAAGTACTAATTCATGTTGCTCAATGGTGGATGCGATGTTGGGATGCACTCAATGTCCCACCATGGGAATCGAGGTATGAAATGAACTAATCTGCTGCTCTCGGTACTCTCTATGATGTTGTATGTTCCTCTCTCTCTCCTTTTCCTTGTCTCGATCGATCAAAGCCTCTCTACCCCTTGGATCAATGTTGTCGTCCCCTGCTGCGTCCTGCACTCCGGTGTCTGAATGATTTCGTACCTGTCACTTATGCTAATGACTCGTAGAAGTCTCTAGAATCTCGCCCGAGGTGTTTTCTGGCCTCCACGTGTAGCTTTAACTGTGTTGCTCCTCCCGCAATGGTCACTGGAGCAGTTGCTTCTAATTGAATGAAAATAATGTGTGTGCAGCAAACATAAATCTTCCATGGAAATAGTAGATCCATGTGGCACGCTTCTATGTGCATGTCACCATCTTTTTAGTTAACTCTATGTAAGTGAAAACAACCCCTGCAACGAACTCACGAAATCTTCTCGCGTCTTTTCCGCAAACTGCTTCATTTATCCCTGCTTCTACGAGTAGCCCCCCCTGCATGGAACAACAGAAAAAACCAAAACAAGTTAAATAAATAAAATGAAAACTAAAATAACTATGTATTAATATTATTACCTAAATTATTTAATAAAAATACTTATTAATATACATATATTACTTAATATTACTATTACTATTATATGTCAATGCTTATTATATTTATTTAATATGACATATTAATATTGTATATAAGCTTTTATACTTTTATTAATATACCTATAATTATTATAGTATTTTATATGATATATAATACATAATCTATATATATATATATATATTATGTTATAATAAAATAGAATTAAAACTAAAAAGAATAAAAAAAAATTAAAAGAAAAGGGAGGTGGGGGTCTGGTTTTTGCGGCGCAAAGGAGGCGAGGAGAAGGGTGGCGGTCTCGACGCATGGTGTGGTGTGGTGCCGGCGAGGGGAGAGAAGGAAGGGCGGTCTCGGCTATGGGTACAGCGGTGATGGATGGAGGAGTGCAGCAGGGGTTCAGGGGGGGCGTGGCGTGGTGCGGCTAGCGGCGTGTTGATGTGGCGAGATGAGCCGACGCAGGGTAGTTTGCGGGTTCGATCAGGTAGAAGATGTGAGGCTGGGGCGAGAGATTGCAGCGTGTTTCGGGAAGTGGGATAGGGATGGAGGAGGTGAGGGTGCGGCCGGACCGGCGGCAGGATCGCGGCGACTTGGACAGAAGTGAGGGGAGGGGTTTCGGGTGTTCTAGCAGAGGCAGATAGTAGTGCGACGGCTTGAGAGTCGCACGGACAGCTCGACCGCGGGGAGGCGCAATGGTAGAGTGGCGATTCGTGGTACGACATCGATCAAAGGCTCGGATGGCACATGGGGTGTGCGGCGGGGGCAGGTGGTGATGTCGGCATCTTAAATCAGGTGATTAGGAATTGAAATTTGACGTTGAGCCGCTGTTGTGTGTTTGATTTGCTGCATAAATTGGTTTGTTTCATTGCACTACTGCTTGTTGATGTATGAATTGCTGTTGAAGTTCTTGAAAAAGTAGAAACCAGCCTATAGGACCTTTTGAGTTGTCCATTCTCCTCTATGGTGGCCACCCCAAGGTGATTAATTGAAGCTCTCAAGTATGGGAAAATCTCATCCTCAACCACACATCTTCTCAAAATCCCATCAGCACACCACCTAAAGAGAAGAGGGTCTTCCCAAAAATAATATTTCAGTTCAGATATAAACCTCTTTCTCTGGTTGTGTGAGAGATCCTTGGGCATGAATCCAGTTGCTAGAAAGTTGGCATAGTCTACAAACCAAGAAGACTGCTACATAGAGGCAGTAAACAATTGTTCATCAGGGAATGAAGTGTTGATCTCTTTTGGTTCCTTACTTTGGGAATTGGGCAATTGGGACAAGTGATCTACAACTACATTCTTAGCACCTTTCTTGTCCTTAATCACTAAATCAAACTCCTCTAACTACAAGGTCCACCTCATTAGTCTGGGCTTTGAGTCCTTTTTAGCCAGAAAATACTTTAGGGCTGAATGATCTTTGAAAACAATGATCCTTTATCCTATCGAATACTGCATGATCATTTCCAAAGAAAACATCACAGCTCCCAACTCCTTTTCAGTGGTAGAATAATTCTTCTGGGTATCATCCAACAGCTTTCTTTCATAGTAAATAACATGTAATTTCCTATCCTTCCTCTGTCCTAACGCAACTCCTACTGGAAAGTCACTAGCATCCCACATAACCTCAAAGGAAAGCATCCAGTGAGGAGCAGTGATTACAGGTGAAGTAGTTAACTTCTCATTGAGAAAATTAGAGGCCTCCAGACATGTCTCATCAAAGAAAAAGGGTGTGTCCTTAACTATTAGGGAGAACAGGGGTCTAGTAATCTTAAAAATGTCCTTAATGAACCTCCAATAGAACCCAACATGACCTAAAAGACTTTTTATTCCTTTTAAATTTTCAGGTGGGGGAAAATTTTGTATCACCTCAATTTTGGAATTATCGACCTCAAACCCCTTCTTAGAAACTTTGTGTCCCAAAACTATGCCTTAAGTGGCCATGAATTGGCACTTTTCCTAGTTTAAGACTAAGTTGGTGTCTCGGCACCTTTCTAAGAATAGTTCCAGATTTGTTAGATAGTTCTCAAAGGTATTTCCCACAATAGAAAAATCATCCAAGAACACTTCAATTATCCTCTCAATCATGTCTAAAAAATTTTCCATCATACACCTCTGAAAAGTGGCAGGAGCACCACACAAGAAAAAGGGAATCCGCCAGTAGGAAAATGCCCCAAATGGACAGGTGAAAGTGGTTTTCTATTGGTCCTCATGTGTAAAGGAAATATGGTTGTAACCAGAATAACCATTAAGAAAGAAGAAGAATTCATTTCCTACCAATCTCTCTAACATTTGATCAAAAAATGGCATGGGAAAGTGATCCTTTATTGTGGAAGCATTAAACTTTATGTAGTCTATACAGACTCTCCATTTATTTACTGCTCTTGTCTATATTTTCTCATTCTTTTCATTAGTGGCCACTTTCACTCAACTCTTTTTGGGTACCACCTAGACAGGACTGACCTAGTGGCTATCAAAAATTGGAAAAATTATACGAGCATCAACCAACCTAATTACTTCCTCTCTCACAACATCTTTCATGTTGGGGTTGAGTCTTCTTTGGGCTTCTACTCTAGGCTTACACTCAGGTTCCATGGGAATTTTATGCATGCAGAAGGCTGGACTTATCCCCTTGATATCAACAATCTACCAACCTATGATAGATATGTAATTCTTCAAAACAATAAGTTGATTTTTCTCCTGACCCAAATCCAGGTTAGATGAAATGATCACAAGAAGGGTGGAACTGTCTCCAAAAAGGAATATTTGAGGTGGGCAGGGAGGGGCATAAGTTCAAGGGTGGGTGGTGACAGGCTTGAGGGAGGACACTTAGTCCTGGGTGGCCCAAGGTCTTCATGTTTCCTCTTGAAGAAGGCAGTAGAAAAGGCTTTCTCCTCAGTGCTAGAGCTTCCAAAAGATATCTTCTCAAACTCAGACTCCTCTCTCGGGGTAAGAATGTGCTCCAAAAAAAACTCATCTAGGTTATCCAAGAATTCTCCCGAGCTCATATTCATCAATAAAGTCTCTATCCTTACTTGAGTTGATCCTCATGCAAGCGGTAGTAGGGATTTCAAGTTCACTATTGATTTCAGCTATCATTCTTAGAAACACTTCTTCCTCCTTATCAACAATACTCTCAGTAACTAACAACTCATCCTTTGGGAAAATTGGGTGGGTGGGTTCTTGGATTTTCTTAAACACATTGAATTCTTCTTTCTGGTCACCCAAATTGAAAATCAATTTCCCCTTTGACACATCTATCACAGCTCTCCCTGTGGCCAAGAAGGGCCTACCGAGAATGATAGGAACCTCCTGCTCACACTCCATATCAAGGATAAGAATGTCAGCAGGCAAAAAGAGTTTTCCTACTCCCACTAATAGATCATCAACCCTACCAATTGGATGAGTAATGGACCTATCAGCTAGCTTTTACACAATAGTGGTGGGTTGGGGAACTCCTAATCTCAAGTGATGAAAAAGTGACAGTGGAATCGGATTAATACCAGAACCCTGATCACACAAACAGTTGAACTTACCACCTCTATCCCAAAATGTGCAAGGGATGACAAAGCTTTCTAGGTACTACAGCTTAAGAGGTATCCTATTCCTCAAGACTACACTACATTCCTCTATTAAAGTATAGGTGGAAAATTCTTCCAATGTCATTTTGTTTGAATAGATTTTCTTGAGTGATTTTAGATATGACAGGCTTTGAATCAATGCTACCAAGAATGGGATATCAATGTACATCTTTTTAACCTCTTTTAAAAATTTCAACAGTTCAGTATCATGAATTGGTTTAATAATTATTTGTGGGATTTGAATTACAGGGGAAAAATTCCTCACAATTGGCGGCATCTCTACAGTTTCCTCTTCAATAGGTTTCTTTCCTTTATTGTCTTTTTTGAAGATTTTTTTTTGGTTTTTGAGTTGGGACAGTAGGAACTGGAGGGATTCCAGTGGTTCTGTTTAGTTTTCTAGATTCTGGTTCTTTCAGATTTGAGGTTCCAGCTTCATCTAGTTTCTCATTTTCAGCATTTTGAGGTTCTTTCCAAGGCTCTTTGTGAATTTGGAGACCTCTTCTGGTTGTCACATCCATGTCATTATCACTAGGATTGGCTTTAGTGGTGTCGGGAAGCCTACCCTTTTCTCTATTACTATCATCCCTAGCCAACTGCCCCATTTGAATTTCCAATTTCTTCATTCTAGCACCCATTTTAACTTTATAATAATCATTTTTGGTCTTTTGTTCATCAAAACTCCCTATAAACTAATGGAACATGTCTCTCACCTCATATTTTGAGTTGGATGACTCAGCCATATGTTGAGGTTGGGGTGGGAATTGCAGCCTAGGTGGCTGATGGAATCCATGAGGGGCAGTAGGTCGGAGGACTCCCTGATCCCTACATGATAGGTTTGGATGGTTCTTATACCCCTGATTGTAGGTGTTGGAAAAAGGATCTTCCCTAGGCTACATCCGAGGTCCATAGCTATCAAAGCAGACACTCTCATGAGGCTGGACAGGCATATCAATGTTTGGAAAACAGGTTTTAGAATGGTCATATATTCCATAGTGGTGGCACTACTCCTTAAGGGTTTGATGTGAGTTCTCATTAAAGAACCCAGCAGCTTGGGCTTCAACTTGTGGAGTAGGGGTGATTTCCTTTCTCACAATGGTTCTCCTCCTAGAGAATTTGTGCTGGGAGTTTTGAGCTAAGGTGTTAAAGATTTGTTTGAGCTCCTCTGCAGTCCTATCACTAAAGTATCCTCCAGAAGACTGGTCTACCAAGGTTTTGTGGTATGGGGTGAGATTATTGTAGAAAGTTTCCATGAGGAATTGAGGTGTACATTGATGGTTTGGACACTGCCTAAACAATCCTCTAAACCTATCCCAGGCTTCAGGAAGCAGTTCCCCCTAATCCTGAAGGAATCTGGTTATTTTTTGCCTAATCTCATATGTCAACCTTCAAGGATAGAATTGCATTGTGAAAGCATTGTAAACTTGATCCCAGGTGACAAAGATTTCTTCTTCTAACTATTGGAACCCAGAACTAGCATTGCCCTTGAGGGAGAAGGGGAACACTCTCAGTTTAATCTCTTCCTCGATGAGACCCCTAAGTGGTAGCTACTGGACACTACAGTAGAAGGCTCTAATGAAGTCAAGAGAGTCTTCACTAGGCATTCCGTTGAAGGTAGGCAGCTGACTAAGCATAGATTTCTTCATCTCAAAATTCCTCGACCTAGGAGAGAGTCTAATGCAAGAAGGGTTTCTAGACACTGATGTTAAAAGTAACTCTCTCAAATTTTGCCTCTCAGCTAACTCATTCTTAGGTGGGTTCATCATTCTAGGTTGGATCAAATTTTGAGGAAGTGGATTTTTCAAGTTTTCATTTTTGGGATCTTCGATTTTGACCATGTCTTTGTTCTTTTTCACTTCCATGAGTTGTTTATCAATTTCAGGGTTACTAGGTACTAAGTATTTAGACATAGACTTGGTTTTCATGCATAAGGTTCACAATTTTTTTTGGATTTCAATTTTTTTTCTTTTAGCATTTTTTTAGTGATTTTTTTTATTTTTTTTTTGATTTTTTTTAAATTCTTTTTTGAGTTTTTTATATGCGAGATTTTGATTGGTTTTTTTATATCGCACCTAGCTTCCCTGGAAAAGGTTCCAAAATTTTCACACTCGCGCTTCGTTGGGAACAAGCGACAAACTAAAATTTATAATAAACTTACTACTTAGGACAGTGGCAAGACAGGGTCGAACCACAGGGTTGCCTTATGTTGTGTTTGGACATCTAAAAATAATAAACTAAACCAAAACACACACAAGAACAAGAAAACATAGTTGGTGGTGGTGAGGTGGAGAGAGTGATAATTGTTGTGTGAGGAAATGAGGGTAAGATGGTGAGTGCAAAGGGAGTAGACAGAGCAACAAGTGAAATTGTGGTGTAAAAAACCAATAGATGAGTAGGGGGAAGAGCTCACTGGCCGATTTGATATCGCTTAGCCTTGTTCGTGCACTAAAGTTTTGAAAAAAATATGGATCTGACTAAAAATAACCGGCCAAATTTGTCGTCTGATCAGTTTGTGATGAAATAACTCTTACATTCCTTCGACTGTAAAAGTCATTCCATCCAATGGTGATAAAAAGTCAGATGTCACTGGGATCAACTTGTCAATTGAGATCAGAGTGTCTCTCTCATTCGAGCATAACTCACTTGTAAGGGAGTTCCTCAAATTGAAACAATTTTCATTAAAAATCAATCAAGATCAGTTTTCACCCGACCTTGTTGTTTTGAACATAAATCCTTTCTGAGTGAGAGAGACATGCCAGGAAATGATGCAGTGCATGAATCAGACTAAACAAACCTAATCAACCAGCTTATTTCCCCCTAATGGAATTTAGCTGGACATAATGGTTGGTTTTAATGAAAGAATAAAATTAAGATCAATTAAATTCATATTGAAATAAGTTGCAGAAAAACATAGCCCAAGGAAAACTAAGATGTCTGAACTCCCTGCGAATTCTCCTGAAAGTAATAATTCCTACTGATCAATGGTGGATGCGATGCTGAAATGCGCTCGATGTCCCGCCCTGGGAATCGAGGTATGAGATACACTAATCTACTAATCTCGGTACTCTCTATGATGTTGTGTTTTCCTCTCGCTCTCCTTTTCCCTGTCTCGATCGATCAAAGCCTCTCTGCCCCACTTCGATCAATGGGGTTGCCCCTTGCTGCGTCATGTCCATCGATGTCTGAATGATTTTGTACCCGTCACATAAGCTAATGACCTGTAGAAGTCTCTGGAATCTCACCCGAGGTATTCCCTGACCTCTACGTGTATCTTTCATTGTGATCCTCCTCCCGCGCTGGTCACTGGAGTAGTTGATCCAAACTGAATGAAAATAATGTGCGCGCAGCAAACTGCAATCTTCCCTGGAAACAACAGATCCACGTGGCACGATTCTATGTGTACATCACCATCTTTTTAGTGAACTCTTTGTAAGTGCAAAAAACCCCTCCAACGAACTCATTAAATCTTCTTGCGTCTTTCCCGTGAACTGCTTTATTTATCACTGCTTCTATGAGTAGCTCCCCATGCAAGGAACAACAGAAAAAACCAAAAAAAAATTAAATAAATAAAATGAAAACTAAAATAACTATGTATTAATATTATTACCTAAATTAGATAATAAAAATAATTATTAATGAATATATATAATACTTAATATTACTATTACTATTATATGTCAATGCTTATTATGTTTATTTAATATGACATATTAATATTATATATAAGCTTTTATACTTGTATTAATATACCTATAATTATTATAGTATTGTATATGATATATAATACATAATATATATATGTTATATGTTATAATAAAATATAATTAAAACTAAAAAGAAGAAAATAAAAAAATGTAAAGAAAAGGGAGGTGTGGGGTCTGGTTCGTGCGGGGCAAAGGTGGCGAGAAGAAGTGGGCAGTCTTGGCGTGGGGTGTGGCGCCAGCGAGGAAGAGAGAAGGCAGGGTGGTCTCGGCTATGGGTATAGCAGTGATGGATGGAGGTGTGCGACATGGGTTCAGGGGGGGTGCGGCGTGGTGTGGCCAGTGGCGTGTTGATGTGGCGAGATGAGCTGGGGTAGGGTAGTTTGCAGGTTCGAAAAGGTAGATGATGTGAGGTCAGGGTGAGAGCTTTCAGCACGTTACGGGTAGTGGGAGAGGGATGGAGGAGGTGAGGGTGTGGCCGGACCGGCGGCCGGATCACGGCGTCTTGGACAGAAGTGTGGGGAGGGGTTTCCGGTGTTCCCGCAGAGGCGGGATGGTAGTGTGACAGCTTGAGAGTCGCACGGATAGCTCGACCGCAGGGAGGCGCAGGGGTAGAGGGGTGATGCGTGGTGCGGCATCGTTCGAAGGTTCGGATGGCAGATGGGGTGTCCGGTGTGGGAAGGTGGTGATGTCGGCTTCTTAAATCAGGTTATTAGGGTTTGAAATTTGACGTTGAGCCGCTGTTGTGTGTTTGATTTGCTGAATAAATTAGTTTGTTTCGCTGCTCTGCTGCTGTATGAATTGGTTTTGCGGTTCTTGAAGAAGTCAGGTAGGGAGAAGAGGGGTGGCACCTTTCCGAAATGGTGGCACCGTGAAGTGGGGGATACTGTGAGTATCAACGGTGCCTGGGTGCTGGTGCGTGGAACAGTGAGAAAGGCACCGTGAGGGAAGACAAGGTGAGACCATAAGGAATTGGGTGGAACTGTGAGACTGGTGGCACCGTGAGATCGGTGGAGTTATTTTTTTTTTTACATTTTTTCAAAAAAAAAATTTTAAAAATACATCCAGGTTTAAAAAATTTTTTTTTTTACATCCTAAAGGCGGCACATGGTGTGCCGCCTTCGGTTCGGTTTCCGCCGGGCCAAAGGCGGTTCTCCAGGAACCGCCTTCCACCATTGGGGAAACGAAAGGCGGCACACCAGTGTCCGCCTTTCGAAATTATTTCTGCGAAAGGCGGCTCCGGAAGAGCCGCCTTTCGTGTTTTAAATGGCCAAAGGCGGCTTCCCAGTTGCCGCCTTTGCCAAAAATTTCCCTATAAAAGGGAGCCGCCCCTCCCACCCTTCCTCACTCAAAAAACCCTCCTCTCTCTAAAAGTTTGAGAGCTCCTCTCTCTAAAATTTTGAGAGCTCCTCTCTCTAAAATTTTGAGAGCTCCTCTCTCTAAAATTTTGAGAGCTCCTCTCTCTAAGTAGAGTTTTTCTTCGTGGTGCTTCCGGAGACGCAAAGAGTACAAGATTTTTGTTTCAAGCTTCATTTAGAGGTATTTTTTTTTATTTTAAAGTTATTTATTTATTTAATTGTAATTAGTTAATTTTAAATATTTAAGTATGTAGTAGTAGTTATTTAAAGAAAAGAAATAAATAGTTATATTATTAATGTTTTAATTAGTTAATTAGGGATAATAATAATTTATTAATATTTTAGAGATAATCATAGACTAATTAGATAATGATTAAGGAATAATTAAGTCATGATTAAAGGGGTAATTAACCATGGATGATTAATTAAGGAATGTTTAAGGGGTGATTAAGTGATGATTAAGGGATGACTAAGGGGTCATTAAGGTAACTAAGGAATGATTAATTGATGATTAAGGGGTAATTAAGGAGTGATTAAGGGGTGATTAACTAATGATTAAGGGGTAATTAAGGAATGATTAAGTGATGATTAAGGGGTAATTAAAGAGTGATTAATGGGTGATTAAGGGGTAATTAAGGAATGTTTTAGGGGCGATTAAGTAACGATTAAGGGGTGATTAACTAACGATTATGGGGTGATTAAGTTGTCATTAACTAATGATTAAGGAATGATTAGGGGATGGTTAAGGGGTAATTAAGGAATGTTTAAGGGGTGATTAACTAAGGATTAAGGGGGTGATTAAGGGGTCATTAACTAACTAAGGGGTAATTAAGGAATGAAGGGGTAATTAAGGAATGAAGGGGTAATTAAGGACTGATTAAGGGGTTAAGGGGATGATTAAGGGGTAATTAAGGAATGATTAAGTGATGATTAAGGGGTAATTAAGGAATGTTTAAGGGGTGATTAAGGGGTAATAAAGGAATGTTTAAGGGGTGATTAACTAATGATTAAGGGGTAATTAAGGAGTGATTAAGGGGTGATTAAGGGGTCATTAACTAATGATTAAGGAGTGATTAAGGGGTGATTAAGGGGTAATTAAGGAATGTTTTAGGGGTGATTAAGTAACGATTAAGGGGTGATTAACTAACGATTAAGGGGTGATTAAGGGGTCATTAACTAATGATTAAGGAATGATTAGGGGATGATTAAGAGGTAATTAAGGAATGTTTACATGATGATTAAGGGGTAATTAAGGAATGTTTAAGGGGTGATTAACTAACGATTAAGGAATGATTAGGGGCTGATTAAGGGGTAATTAAGGAATGTTTAAGGGGTGATTAACTAATAATTAATGGGTGAATAAGGGGTGATTAATTAGGGATGATTAGGGGGTGATTAAGGGTTCATTAACTAACGATTAAGGGGTCATTAACTAACGATTAACGGATGATTAAGGGGTCATTAAGTAAAGATTAAGGGATGATTATGTGGTGAATGACCAACTCCTAACTGATTAACCAGCACTTAAGTAGTGATTAACCAGCACTTAAGTAGTGATTAACCAGCACTTAAGTAGTGATTAACCAGCACTTAAGTAGTGATTAACCAGCACTTAAGTAGTGACCGACACTTAACTAGTGATTAAACTGCACTGTAATGAATCTTATTTTTTAGAGATCATTGAACATATCTTTAGGAAAGTTAAAAAATTGTTCTACAAAACATTAGTGGCTTAATTTAGGAAGGTTTTAAAATTTTGGTGTCATGAAAGTTTATGTCGTTATCTAAGCAATTAAATCCCTGTCTGGATACTACAAGTGGATGATGTGGCTCTGGCACAGCTGTACCTAGGGGTGAAAGCCCCGACAAGGAGTTTCGGGCCTGACCCGGGGTATCCTGGTACACGACAACGGGCCTTGCTGCGCTCCTGGTTTGACACTCCCGGGGGATATGTTTTAGATGATTGATATTTACTTCATGAAGTACTAAAATACCTTTAAGAAGATAAAAAAATTTATTTAACACGTAACAAAACATTATTGACATATTCAGTGATCAGTAAACATTTTTCATGTAGAGAGACATGTTTGCTTGTGTTTACTGCTATGGAAAGGTAATTCAAACCGAGCAAGGAGCTTCTTATAGTATACAGCCAACATCTATGGTTAACACATCTGATTGTGTTACCATAACTGATCTTCAAGATAGAATTCGTGGTTGCTTAAATCTCGGTCCTCATCAAGAGATAAAGTCTATTAGTTATAGACATTTGCAATTCCCTGCCACGTTATGGCATCTTGCTTGTCCATTGGCTTCTGATGAGCACTGGGTCCAAGTGGGAACTTTATTTTCCCAACGGTCTGATGGTGCAATGATGGAGTTATATGTTGAAGTTTCTAATGTACAAAAACATCAAAATGTTCGAAGTCGTAGACATGCACAAATAGTTGTTGAAGAAGCCTCATCCCAAGAAATTGAGGATGTTCGCCCTGTTGTGGAGGAGGACAACTTAGATGATCTACCGGATTTACATATAAATCATTCTTCAGATGAGGAATTTAATAATGATGGAACAGACGGAGAAGACAATGATGATGGGGAGGGAGCTGGAGGTGGGGAGGGAGCTGGAGAAGATAAGGTAGTAGTTTCTCGAAGTAGAGTAGTTCAAGAACATTCTCGACCAACATTAAATCATCCACCACCCTTTGAATCTTGGTCCGAAGCAATGGAACGTGTACCTGAATTTGACAACAATGTTCTGACACCTGCAACAGAGTTTCCTGGAGTTATAGTGGACAGGTTTAGTGAGTTGGACAAAACATTATATAATGGAAGGGATTTTCCAAGTAAGGATGCGTTGAAGAGCTTCTTAAAAAGATTTCATATTGAGAGGCATTGTAGATATGTAGTTGAGGCATCATGTCGAAAAAAATATGTTATACGGTGTGATAAATTTGATGAAGACTGTAGATTCCGGTTGAGGGCGATTCCAGACATTGCATTTGGTGGATGGAGAATTTCAAAGATTGAGGCAGCTCATTCTTGTGTTCAGCCAAATTTGACACAAGATCACACTGCTTTGGATGCCGAATTTGTGTCAACTGTTATCGTTGAGATGATTAGGACCTGTCAAGATGTTCCTATAGCCCTTGTGCAAGAGAGGATTCTTCAAACTTTTGGTTATAAGATTTCTTATAACAAGGCATGGATAGCGAAACAGAAGGCAATTGTGAAGGTCTACGGTGATTGGGATGACTCGTATCGGGTGTTGCCGCAATTATTAGCCATGCTGAGCCACAACAACCAAGTTGTCTACCATATAAATACGAAGGAACATGTGTTTGAAGATAATCGATTGGATCAATCTCGTGTTCAATTTCATCGGTTATTCTGGGCATTCCTCCCATGTATTTCCGCATTTCGTTTCAGTAAACATTTCATACAAATTGATGGAACATTTCTATCTGGAAAGTATAAGGGCGTATTGTTGATTGCGGCAACCCAAGATGGGAACCGTTCACCACTTCCGCTTGCATTTGCAATAGTAGAGAAGGAAAACTATGAATCTTGGAGCTGGTTTTTGGCATGCATCAGCAACCATTTCACAGGCATTGGAGGTGTATGTTTGATATCTGATCGACATAGGGCAATCAATGAGGCAATCAATGCGGATCCTGATTCATGGAGGCCCCCAAATGCACATCATCGATACTGCATTAGACACATTGCTAGTAACGTGCGCAAAACCTTCCATAATGAGGCTATGAAGAATGCAATCACGAGGCTTGGTAAGCAATGTTGTCATTGATGTTTACTATTTTAATGTAAATAAAAATATATTTTCTATGACCTGTGATCATATTTATGTAGCATATGAGCCAGATCAACGAAGGTTTGAGGCGCGTTACGAAGAAATCCGCAAGGCTAACCAAGAAGTGTATGATTATATGATGAAGATTCCAAAAGAGAAATGGACACTGGCCTATGACGGGGGGAAGAGGTATGGACACATGACCACAAACATTGTGGAGTGTATAAATGGCATCTTCAAAGGGCTTCGCAAGCTACCAATTACTGCCCTAGTTCAGGAGACATTTTATCGTTGTGTCAAGTACTTCGTTGATAGACAAAAACTGGCCTCAGATGGGATTCAACAGGGGTTAAGATTTGGAAAAAACTTTCAACGAGATATTGACAAGAACATTGAAGAAGCTTCCAGTTATCGAGTGTGTCTATTCCGTCGGGAAGACTCGGCATTTGAAGTTCAAGAGTATTGTAACCCCATTACAGGTAACAGCGGTGAAAAATTAGTGGTACTTCTAGAAGCAAAACAATGTCAGTGTGGAAAGTTTCAAGCATTAAGGTTTCCATGCGCACATGCCATCGCAGCATGTGCGTCTGTGAACGTATCATGGGAAGCTTATGTTGATCCAGTATACCGATTGGAGGCCATTTCTAACTGTTATGCTGCGCCATGGACGCCTGTTGGGGAGTTTCGATATTTCCCAATGCCTGAAGACCAGCCCATACTGATTCCTGACATCAGTAGATTACGACCACGGGGAAGACCTAAGACCAACAGGATACGAAATGAGATGGATTGGCCTCAAGAACAAGGGAAAAGGTTGAGATGTCGTCTATGTCATCAAGAAGGGCATAACCGGAAACGATGTCCTAACATTGCTGGATCGAGTTCACACACTCAGATCACACAGATCTCGGAGGATGTGTCGTCCTTATACAGTTGTGGGCATGGGAGCACATCCCTGTCCTCGCCCCTGTTACTGTTGGTCAGAGGCTTCCTATAGATGTGCTACAGGACGCTCCACGTGGACGATGGTATGATCCGTCATATTTATTTGTTTTCGATTGTATTATGATTTATTATATTTAATTTCTGATTATTTATCACTTTCAATGTTGTATTTGATAGGTGGAGTCAGGCACATCGTTTCATCGATGCTCCAACCCACAATTTGGCTGCATATCGTCTTATGTTGGACAATTTACTACCTGACAGCGTAAGTATATATCATCATTTTTGTTTTTTGTTAACAAATTTCTCTGATGAAATGTCACATGTCATTACAGATTCATTGGATGCCATACTGGAGTCTGGTTCAAGACTTACCTACATACTGTACTGCTGGACTTCATGAGGTTATGGCTGTAGTGCCACTTATTCACTTTCATATTATTGAGTGGCACCAGCCCGATAGAGTTATGCGTCAGTTTTGCTGTGTTCAGCTGATTCCACCTGCACCACGACAGTTACCAGCGCTTCATGGCTTGAAGCTCACGGGGAGACAACATGTCGATTGGCGACGACGACATGCCCAATATGTCGCCATCTGGGACAATCGAGCAGAGCATCGTATCACAGGTGTACGTACGATGCGATTCTACCTATCAGATCAGGTAGAGTATGAGCCATGGTATAGAATGAAGTCTATATTGTATCTGACTCAGCACGGGAGAGGGATTCAGGATCTGGTAAGTCAATAAATTTCACATAATATATTTATTATGCTATTTTATAATTTATTTTGAATCTCTGTACAGCATACCAGACTACGACGACTATGTCGCATGACTGATCCAGAGGAGGAGGAGGTTGCTAGTTTATCTGTGATCCATGCTGCTTTGGAGGAGACGATGCCGATTTGTCGATCTATTCATGAAAGTATCATCCATCCTAGACCCCAGAGACATGATGTTCCTGCTCAGGAACATGATGCTCCTATCCCAGGAGATGAGGGTCCTACTCAGGAACCTGCAGCAGCAGCTGGTGCTGTTCCCCAGCGACGACAACGGCGACGGAGACCCCGTCCTGCTGCACGTGAGCCCTCACCTGTTCCAGAGGCAGAGGTCGGTGCTCTATCAGTCCAGCCTGACCCGTCTGGGTTCGTGCAGCAGGATGCAGCATGGGATCCATCTTTTTTGACCGGATATCCACAGTATTCGCCAGATATTTATTTTCCAGGGATTTATCAGGGGTCATCTCCCATGCCGCCATCTTTCATACCAGATCCTTCACAGCCTATATGGTTTCCCGAGGGTATGCTGGCAACCCCTTCTACTTACGTAGTGGGAGAAGGATCTCGTGCACACGATGACATCCCTCCGACACCTCCTTCCATTCAGACTACGACAGAGGCTCCCGTGATTGATGTTCCAGTGCCCGAAGATCATCCCTCTCCAGGTCATCATACTCCATCCCAGCATGGAACACGTCGCTCTCGATATGGACGTACCATTCGCACACCACCTTGTGGGACAGAGCCTCACCATAGACACTGACATTACTTATTCATGTAAGGTGAGATGAGAAGGGAGGTATTATACCATCAGGAAGAGAGATTCTAGAAATGTGAAATGCTATGACAAACCTTTAAATGAAATGTGTCAGTTCCCCACTAGATGTGCATGTTCCTTCAAAATTTTCAGGCTGGAGATAATCCACCTTAAGTTTCACATAGTCTTATGTCTTCCATGTATTAATGTCAAACACTTCAACCAATTTGTTTACTTTATGGGGAAGTAAAACCTCATTCCTTTGAATATGCACATTACCATGAACATATAAGATCATCATTTTGCAAGAAAAACTACTAATCTCATGTTCACTGAAATACCCCTTAACGTAAGAATGATACAAATAGTGTAAGTACCCAATAACAAGATTCCAATCCATTTTGACTGGGCTATGTGGAATCATTGGTGTTTTCATCTGATTAATAATTTAAAAGGTTTCAAAACCACCTTTCTAAAACTCAAAAATGTTTCAAGTAAGTGACTTTGAAAGCCCATAAAATATAAACCATAAGATCTATTGAAATGAAACTTAAAACATGGATTAAACATATAATAAGTAATTGAAAATAAAAACCATTTATTAAAAGTTGCTGATGAAATACAATTATAAGCTTTAAAAAATACTTCTTTCAACTCAAAAATATTTCAGATATGAGACTTTGAAAGCCTATAAAATATAAACTTAATGACGCATATAAATAAAACTTAGAACATAGATTAAACATATAAGAAGTAGTAGAAAAGTAATTAGTTAATTATGGTGAGGGGGAAAACTGTTAGACCCTGGAATTGAAGGATAATGGGGATGACAAGGAAACATCAACCCCCACGCCCACCCCTTCCACCCATTCAACCAACTTCGGTAACTCCTATAGAAGTAGCTTTTCAAAAAAAAAAATGAAATGTCACCCCACCACAGCTTCCTACATCCATATTAACCCCCCAATTCAGTTTCATTAAATGTGGACAGCCCCCATTTTTACCAAAGTCAATGATGTACTATTAAACCATCACTGTTCAACCCCCGCCTCAATAATACAAAATGCTTTGAGGGATGAGAAATGATTCGGTGCATTTTAGAACATTGAAATGCGTCGAATCATTTCTCATCCCTCAAAGAATTTTGTATTTTTGAGGCGGGGGTTGAAAGTGGTGGTTTAATAGTGCATCATTCACTTTGGTAAAAATGGGGGCTGTCCACATTTAATGAAACTGAATTGGGGGGTTAATATGGATGTAGGAAGCTGTGGTGGGGTGACATTTCATTTTTTTTGAAAAGCTACTTCTATAGGAGTTACCGAAGTTGGTTGAATGGGTGGAAGGGGTGGGCGTGGGGGTTGATGTTTCCTTGTCATCCCCATTATCCTTCAATTCCAGGGTCTAACAGTTTTCCCCCTCACCATAATTAACTAATTACTTTTCTACTACTTCTTATATGTTTAATCTATGTTCTAAGTTTCATTTATATGAGTCATTAAGTTTATATTTTATAGGCTTTCAAAGTCTCATATCTGAAATATTTTTGAGTTGAAAGAAGTATTTTTGAAAGCTTATAATTTTATTTCATCAGCAATTTTTAAGAAATGGTTTTTATTTTCAATTACTTATTATATGTTTAATCCATGTTATAAGTTTCATTTCAATAGATCTTATGGTTTATATTTTATGGGCTTTCAAAGTCACTTACTTGAAACATTTTTGAGTTTTAGAAAGGTGGTTTTGAAACCTTTTAAATTATTAATCAGATGAAAACACCAATGATTCCACATAGCCCAGTCAAAATGGATTGGAATCTTGTTATTGGGTACTTACACTATTTGTATCATTCTTACGTTAAGGGGTATTTCAGTGAACATGAGATTAGTAGTTTTTCTTGCAAAATGATGATCTTATATGTTCATGGTAATGTGCATATTCAAAGGAATGAGGTTTTACTTCCCCATAAAGTAAACAAATTGGTTGAAGTGTTTGACATTAATACATGGAAGACATAAGACTATGTGAAACTTAAGGTGGATTATCTCCAGCCTGAAAATTTTGAAGGAACATGCACATCTAGTGGGGAACTGAAAGCTTATAAATTAATCTGTATCAACATTTTTTATGAAATTATTTTTGTTTTCAACTATTTCTTATATGTTTAATCAGTGTTTAAAATTTTATTTGTATTGGTCTTATAATTTATCTTTTATAGTCTTTCGAAGTCGCGTACTTGAAACAGAATCACACATCGGAAACGCAGAATGTACTGTGCAGGAAAAGGAGAACCAGAATCCCACATCGGAAATGCAGTATTGTTTTCAGGGCAAACCCCCTTATAAAAGGGAGTCATGGGTGAGGGCATCAGTTAAAATCCAGACTGCTGTAATGGCAGAACCGCTGGATAATAAATAGCAGAAAAATTCTGCTGAAAAGTTTTGTTATATATATATATATATATAAAACAAAACAAAACAAAAAAAATAAAAAATAAAAATTTAAAAAAAAAAATTAACCAAAGGCGGCACCTCGTGTGCCGCCTTTGTTGTGAGTTCTTGGGCAAAGGCGGCACATGGTGTGCCGCCTTTCCCTGGGCAGAAAATTCCCCAAAGGCGGCACACCAGGTGCCGCCTTTAGGGGGTAGAAAAATAAATTTTTTTAACCTAGACTTATTTTCAAAATTTTTTTTTTGAAAAAATGTATATAAAAAAATTATCCAGATCGGTGGCACTGTGAGACCGTGAGGGGTGAAACGGTGAGACAGTCACCGTTTCAGGTGGAAACGGTGAGAGAACGGACCGGTGACCGCTACACTATATACAAAAATTACATAAATTAAAAATTTAAAACAAAAATTAATGGATTAATAAATTAATCAATTTAATTAAATAGAATAAGACAAAGTTAAATTATAAAATTAATTATGTTTTATTTAAAAGAATTAATTTTATTGTAATAAAAATTATAAACAAATTAATTAAAGAATAAATTAATTATTTTGTAGTGAATAACTTAAATTAATTAACCAATTAATTAAATAATTAATAAAGTAAATTAAATAATAAGAAATATTAATTGAATAAACATAAATTGTTAAAATTAATTTAATTATTAAAAGACTAAAAACTAAAATGAGTTATTTATTTACAATTTAAAGAATAAAAGAATAATTAATTTAATTAATGAATTAATAAACTAACTGGAATGAAAATTTTGTAAAATTAAAAGAATAAATAAATAAAAGTCAAATTCAGAAGACTAATTAAATTTAAAAATTATTTAAAAAGTGAATAATGAATATTAAAAACACATGATTAAAACCAAAAAATGATTATTTTAAACAGAAAATTCAAAAACAAAATAATTATCAATTATTTAATAAAAACTACATTTTAAAATAAAAAAGTCAATAAAAATACAAAAAGGACGTGACAATGAGTGTGAAAACACTACCACATCAATGATGTACTGTGATGTTTAAAGCCTTGTAGTGATGACGATGTACTGTAAAACTACCCAAAGTATTTCTTCAAAAATCTCGCATTGGTTTGAGTTGTAATGAGCTCTCCAACCATTGAGATTAAAGCATAGGCTCCATTGGAATAGACCTTATGTATGTAAGAAGGTCCTTCCCACTTTTGTTCAAGTTTTGGAGGCTTCTTTCCTGATATCATTGGAGTCCTAAGGACCAATACCAATTCTCCTTGGAGGAATGAATGATGGAAAACTTTCTTATTAAAAACTCATGCTATTATGTTCTGATAGACTTTTAAATGATGCTAAGTATGAAATCTTCTCTTGTCTAATCTTTCCAACTCATTGAACCATTTCTGAGATCTTTCATCAGTAGACAACTGATCATTGATTGGAACTCTAAGTGAAGGAAATTGTATTTCAATTGGAAAAACTGCTTCGGTTCCATATACCAATGAATATGGAGTTTCTTGGGTAGCAGTATGGGTAGTTGTCTGATAATCCCACAAAGCATTCAAAAGTTTATCAGGCCATGATTTTTTATCTTTATCCACCATCTTCTAGAGTATATTTGATAGGGTCTTATTAAAGGCCTCTATCTGTCCATTGGTTGCTGCATGATAGTGAGATGAATGGTTGGACTTGATATTATGTTCTTGATAAAACCTTTTTACTTCACCAGAACAAAAATTGGTGCCATTATCTGTCAAAATAGTATGAGGGACACCATATTTGGTGACGATGTTAGTTTTGAAAAACCTAACAATGCTTTTGGAACCAACTTCCTTGAGAGGTATTTCCTCTGTCCATTTAGAGTAGAAGTCAGTAGCAGTGAGAATATACTTGAACTGCTTAGCCATGGCTGGAAGATAAGGTCATACTATATCCATTCCCCATTGGGAAAATGGCTAGGAGTATTTCATTGTATGTAGCAACTCTAGGGTTTGATGAATGAAGTTGGCATGTACTTGGAGAGGATGAAATTTTTTAGTGAAATATATAAAATCCTGCGTCATTGAAGGCCAAAAGTATCCATGTCTTCAGATCTGATCAGAGAGTCTATGCCTAGATTTTTGGGCACCACATGCTCCAGAATGCACTTCTTTCATGATAGCTGTGGTCTCTTCTCCATCAATACATCTGAGGAGAATTCAATCAAAGCCTCGCTTGTAAAGGATCTTTTGGTGGTCTGGACTATCATAAAGAGTAAAATTGGTCTCTCATCACCGGATATGTTCCTTCTCAGCCCTATCTGGTGAAATTACCCCATTTTGAAGATATTCCATGATGGATGTTCTTCGTTCCGTGGTATGACCGTATGGTTCAAAAATAGGGAAATTTCATTAATTTACTCCATTCTGGTTTGAACAAAAGGTGAGGCCACACGATGATGGATTATGCTGATAATTGTTTCATCCGGATATGGATCTACCAAGGCTGTAGCTGTATTAGCCAGTGCATCTGCTTGGGCATTTTGTGATCGTAGTACATAGGACAATGTCGGATCTGAGGGAAATTCAGCCATTAACTCTCTAACGTAATCACACAAAGTAATTTACTCTTTTTATGATATAATATTCCCCATTTATTTGTTTTATTACTAATTCTGAATCACCCTTTACCTTTAAATGATTCATTTGCACCTGAAGGGCCAATTCCAAACCTACGATGAGAGCATGATATTCTGCTTCATTGCTGGTACCACCTTTCAATAATAGGAAAGAATAAGGTAATACTGCCTTTTCTGGAGAAATAAGGACAATTATTAATCCAACCATGTTGAGTTTAGGGTTTTCAGTCTCTTCCCTGTTGGACTTCTGTATGCACCATCAAAATAAATTTCCCATGTTTGGGAATTATCTTGAATAGAGAAGAGCTCTTCATCAGGAAGTTCAGTATTAAATGATGTATATTCTCTAGATCGATGCCCAGCAAGGAAACCAGCTAGATTTTGGCCTTTTATTTCCCTTTGATGCAAAAAATAGATATCAAACTTTTGCAAAATAATCGCCCACCATGCCAGACTCCCTGTAATCATAGGACAAATGAGGATAAATTTGAGTGGATTATTAAAAGACACCAATTCGACCACTTGATGTTGCAAGACATGACTTAATTTCTGAACTACAAAGATTAATTCCAGGTAATACTTCTCAATACTTGAATATCAAGTTTCTGCATCAAGCATAGTTTGACTGAGATAGTAAAGGCTGTTTTCATGCCCAACATCATTCTTTTGGGCGAGGAAGGCACCTAGTGATTGCTCTAAAGCTGTCACATAGAGAATAAGTGGACTTCCTTCAATAGGTGTCATTAATACCAGTGGACCCAAGATATATTTCTTGAGGGTATTAAATGCTTCTTGGAAATCTTCAGTCCATTGGTAAGTATCTCTTTTTTTCATTAATCTGGTGGACGGTAAACACTTGCATACCAGATTAGAGATAAAGTGTCGAATATAAGCCAAGTGTCATTGGATTCCTCTTAGTTATTTCAAATTTTGAGGAGGTGACATACCAAGGATTGATTTTGTTTTCTCAGGATCGACTTCAATTCCATGATGGCGTACAATAAATCTAAGGAATTTTCATGAAGTTACCTCAAAATCACATTTCAAGGGGTTCATCTTCAAACTATGTAGCCAATGTTTATTGAGTATATTTTCCTAATCAGCCATGTTATTGGAACTTTGTACAAATTGGACTACCAAATCATCCACATAACATTCAACAAATTTCCCTAAGAAGGGTTGGAAGATAGGGTGCATGTCATGTTGGTACGTTGCACCTGCATTCTTTAAGACAAAGGGCATTACCCGATAGAAAAACACACCATGAGGGGTTATAAAGGCTATAGATTTTTTATCCTCTTGGAAAATAGGGATTTGAGTATACCCAGAATATCCATCCATGAAGGAAAGAGATTCATAGCCATTGGTTTCATCAATTAGAAGATCTGTAATCGGGACTAGAAAATCATCCTTAGGACAATGCCGGTTAAGATCTATGAAATCAAGGTGGGCCCTAATTTTCCCATTCTACTTTTTCACTAGGATAATATTAGAAAACCATTTAAGATACTAAAAAGGGTACTTGAGTTGGTCGTGTAGGTCCCTCACGCAAGTATACTGCATAGGTACCCCGCTTTCATGTACCGCGTAGGTCTACTGCACAGGTCTGTCATGTAGTTATACTGCATAGGGTTTCTATGCAGGTATGAAATGATGACTGAAGAATGTGTTTTACATAGGAGAACAAATCCTATGAAATTTTTTTTATAGGACTTTCAAAACATGCCTATCCCAATTAATTATCTCTTCCCTCGTGGATTAGAGAGCTACCAGAGACAATGAAGGATCTAGGCGAAAGAGCTATGCAATGGGAGATTCAAAATGTCTTTCATCTTTTTTAGTCCTCAAATGGGGAGCCCAAGGGTTCTATTTATAGGCATAGATTGGGCCTGGCCAAAGAAATGCTGCTCACGCAGGTACTTCGCGCAGCTCCGCCACACAGGTGATCCGCGTAGGTGCACAAAATATCTTCTGGTGTGGAGATCTGCCATGTAGGTCGGCCAGGTAGGTCGGCCGTGCAGATCCGTAGCATAGGCCTGTAAAGAACCCACATCGCGAAGATCTTTGGGAGTATTGATTATTTTCGTTTGTACTCTTTGAACCTTGCTCTGGGATCTGAAATATCCGAAGTTCATTTTCATATTTGTTTTGGTTAATTTCTCAAGTAGTGTCAACATTAAGTTGTAACCATGTCATTATTTATGAGAATACACCCCAATCACTTCTTAAATGCATCACAATATATTAAAAAACCCTTCTCCACTATAGGGTAAAGTAATTAGATGTGCACAGATTAACTTTCTATTTATTTCCTTAAAATATGACTCACATTCATCTGTCCAAAAAAACATGGCTCCCTTATGAGTTGACATATTGTGTGGATTGGATATTCATGATAAATCTTTCAAAACATTTTGATAATATATATCCAAACCAAGATAAATATTAATCTCTATCACTATTTTTGGTCTAGTCTACTGTTCAAAAGATATCATATTTGATGGATCTACTGATATATCTTCTCTTGAGATTATACAACCTAAAATTTGCAATTTTCTTATCCGAATTTCACACTTTGTAATTTTTTATTAAACATCTCCTTCCTCGGCGTCTTTAGGGAAATTATTAAGTAATATTCAAGTTCTTCCTTGAGCTTTAAATAAATAATAATGTTTTCTATAATGACTACCACAAACTAATCAGGGTAATAACAAAAGACACAATACATAAAATATTCAAAGATAGTGGAGAAATTAATATGTACAAATAACATCACTATATATTCATAGTTTACATACCATGTATTTAATGTTGTATTGGGTATATCCTCTTTCTTGGATCCCAATTCATGATATTAAAAATGATGGTCAATCTCATAAAAATGTTGAGATCCATGTGGTTAATCAAACAAGTCGGCAATATGGGGTAGTGGGTACATTTTCTTGGTTTTTATCTTGTTATGTTTCAAATAATCAATGTGGAGTCACATTGATCCTTATTTATCTATTTCAAAAAAATCGGGGCACCCCAAGGTGATGCACTAGCAAAATAAATCTCTTTTAAGGATTATCACGATTTTTTTCATTCAATTCCTACAACTCAATCAGGGGAATTCTATAGAGAGTCTTTGAAATAGGTGTATAACTTGGTATAAGTTCTATTGGAAACTAAACATCCCATTTTAGTGGAAGACTAAGAAAATCTTATTGAAATAAATCCAAAAACTCCCACATAATTGGCATGTCATCGATGTTGAATTTCTCCCCAACCATCTGGAATAAACACCACTTTTGAATAGGTATCAAGACCCATAAAATGGATCTTATTTCCATTGGAATTTTATATTTAGCGTCACATTATTATAAGATCATAGGTTGTTTTGAAATATTGAATATAACATCCCTTCCTCAAAAATTGTTGTGGGATTTATGTAAATAAAACCAATCAATACCTATGATAACATCAAATTCATTCAGATGTAGAATAAAAAGATGTTTAGGAATAACATTCCCAAAAATATAAACCGAAGAAGAATCATTGACTTAAGATACAACCATTCCATAATTACATTTTTTCACTATGAATACAACATCTAATCCTATAGGTAAATTTTTCAATTCCCTTAGTGATATATATATATATAATAGAATTTGGATCCAGATTAAAATAAGAAATTATCATCTCAAGAGTAGATGGTAAGTGTACCTTTCACTAATTCATTCTCATAACCAACTTCGTTAGTCCTAATTTTATGTAAATTCCCTTTTACTTGGATCATTTGAGATTTTTGTGTCTTATATACTCATTAGATCTTTGAATAGGAAATTGATCCACATAAGGAACATACTTCATTCATCAATAGCATTGAAGTGTGTGTGGTGTATTCTATTTAACCCTCCCATCATTATTTTCATTTTATAGATTCATTACCTTACGTAGACACTCTATTGATCAATATCTCAGTTTCCCACAACTAAAACATCTTCTTATTACATTTAAAAATTCACCCAAGTTATCTTTCCCACATTTGTTAGGAAACATGAGGTGGAATCATTTTCTTCCATACATGTGATATACCACGGGAGATTCAATGAAATTTCCTCTCCCTTTTATTATCACCAGAACCCTTTGGTTTTCTAGCTTCCATTTCCACTTTTAGTATGAATTGATCAATTTCTATATAGAAACCCATATCCATTATGTCTAATTCCTTTCAAAGACTTGATTTAAAACCATTATAGAATCGATCAGTTTCTTTCAGTGATGATGATTAAACTAGAAGCATACATTACATCTATTGAAAATTATTTTCATAGGTACCAATGAAATCATATTCCTTCTACTTAAGATCAAGAAATTCCTTATCCATTTTTATAAATAAAATATTAGGGAAGTACATACTGAAGAATATTATCTTAAAATCATCTCATTCCGTGGATTCAACTTATTCCACTTATCTCCCATTCTAAATAATATTCCACTATTGATCTATTTCCCTTCTAAATGATAAATGGTAAAGAGAAACCGTTCTGGCCTAACACCTTAAGAAAGGAAAATATATTTTCCATCATATTGATCCATTTATCAGCAACCAATGGATCAGAATTCCCATAGAAGGAGTGTCGATGTTTTCACATAAAGGATTCAATTTCAATTTTCTTTCTCCTTAGTAAATTTGTATGTTCAACATAGACTATGTTACCACTAATAAATTGAGAGATTTTAGTGATTTTAGAAAAAAAATATTGCATCCCAACTTCTGAATGATTTGGTTTCTCATTATGATGGTCATTATAATGGAAATTATATTTTTCTCACATGATTCCTTCTAGTTCCATTCATTGGATAAAACTAGAAAGCATTGTTTGAGAATCAATAATATTAGTA
Source organism: Viscum album (assembly GCA_963277665.1). Lineage (NCBI taxonomy): Eukaryota > Viridiplantae > Streptophyta > Magnoliopsida > Santalales > Viscaceae > Viscum > Viscum album. The sequence goes on from OY728166.1 coordinate 728,132,859, forward strand.
AGAACCAACGAAATCAGGAAAAATAATTTCTTGGATGTCTAAACCATTAAACCTTCTTTTCAATATATAACACCTTAAGATTATCTGGGTCATTAATTTTCATCATCACTTCTAATATGTCATTATAGTTCAAAAATTATCTATGAATTTCCAAAACATATACCCTTGGAGTGTCAAACCAGGTGTGCACTGAGGCATGTTTTCATACACCTAGTCAAAATCAATTCAATGATAAATTCAACATTTTTAAGTTATTACACCTAGGTACTACTATTCTAGAGACACATCTAATTATATCATCTAGATATGGGTGTGATTTCTTCAAAACCACTCACTGTATACTTTACCAAAATTTCAACACATTTTCCTATACATTCACATATCCCTAGAACCTCACTAAAATATTCTCATCCCAGTTTCTAAAAATGAACTAAACCTTTCCTATTATAATATCTATAAATAACCAATATTTTTTTATATAAATATTAAATCTTTTTAGATGAGTATTCAATATATTTAAAAATCACACAATCAAGGACCTTAATGGTTTAGTGTCCTTAGAGACTAGATGCACAAACTTCTTATTTCATTAAATATCTTCAATTCCTCCCTTATAGTACTCTTCTTAGACACACCCTAATTAATCCTTTCCTAATAACCTAGGGAACAGAAATATAAGAAAGAGTGGACTCATATGATCATTAAGTGTAAAAATGGTAGACAATAATTGATGATGATATGAAAATATAATATAAGTATAAGGGTATGAGATCATGATCATATACTATAAAGATCATAACCAGTCTATCAAAGGTCATATACATGAGTCATGGAATAAATTTTTGTAGTTCATAATACATGAATCAAAATTGAAATCAATGAAAATGATCCATAATGGAATAATATAGTCATAAAAATTTCAAACAATAATCTTATAACATTGTGAACATGTATAAATAGAAACATGTTCACTCATTAAGTATACGACATGAAATCAGTCCCTTTTATAATGTTATTGACTTGAAATACAAGTCCACCCATAAAAATAAGAATATAAAAATTAAGATCATTATTAATCTTAAGGTTAAGAAAACTGGGTCCATGATTAACCTTATAGATACTAAATCCATGTCCACACATGGAATTGTGAACAAGATATCAGGTTTTTAAATATATAATTACTTTATGATTTATCAATATTTAAACAATGAATTGAAGGGAGATATAGTTCCCACCCACCAAATAATGAAAATAGTTCTTATGTTCACCATATAATCATAAAAAAATCATCAAATCATAATTCATGGAATGAAATGATTTTCATAATCATTTCATCAATTCATCATGTAATAACCCATAGAAAAGTAATATGTTCCAAAAACATCCTTTTATCATAATCTTAAACTCTCTAGATAAATAATAAGTATAGTATCAGTAGTTCATATCCATAGAAGATGATAATTATAATCATTGTTTTTTTTGAAATTTAAGAATATAAATACCATTAAAATATTGGTAAAAAAATCTTGAGGGAAATAACTTTCTCAAATTGAAAATCACCATTTTAAATATTGAAATTCACAAAATATTTTTGGAAATAACATTATTAGAAATTATATTTGAAAACTTATAAAGGAATATTTATAAAATTTATTCTTCATGATTTTGTAAAATATTATTCATTTTCAACATGTAAAAAGAAAACCTTCCTTTCACACATTGGTAAAAAGTAAAAAAAAAACTCATTCAAAAAATGTCAAGAATATTCAGTTTTAAAAAATTATAGAAAATTAAATCATGGGTAAAATTAAATTTAATATCTCATATGATAACATTAAAAACATTCTTGAAATTATTTTTAGAAAACATGCATATGGAGGAAAAAGGATCTTTGAACGAAATAACAAATTAAATCGATTTTCCTTAAAAGCATTATTTATGTATCTTGAGTTCTTAAAGATTTAAAAATGAAAGGAAAACATTTACAATAAGGAAATAAATATAAGATAATAAAAATAACAAGTGTAATTATATTTAGATCACAAAAGTTCACAATCCCAAGCATAACCATAAACAATTTTCATAAATGATGAGATTGGAACATAAAACCCTTACAAATTTGGTAACTTTTGAATCATAATCTCCATGAAATAAATAATAATATATAGATATGAAAATAATTATAAATTTAATAATAATAATAATAATAATAATAATAAAATAATGGGAATTATATACAATAAATAAATGAAACATGTGGTGAATAAGGCATGTGTCTCACAGAGATAAAAGTGATACGAAAATCCCTTACCTCGAATCTTGAATTTATTCATATAGGTTCGACCCTGATGTATAACAAATATTGGTTTAGTATAAATTTATTACTAATACATAATAATATATATCATACCATTTATTATTTATTTATAACATTTTACCACCCGTTTATTAACAGTTCCTTATTAAAATCACTCTCCCATGTGATAACTGCTTTAATTTTCATGAATGATTTGGTACTGTAAATTTTTCTCCATTTACATTGTTCATGGATAAATCATATCAATAATTTTTATAATTATATAAGTATAATATAAATTACTTATAAAAATATTTATATTCATCCATAAAATAAATGGAAAATGAAATGTATTACACTGTTTATTGAGACAGTTGGTCATACACACACACAAACACTATTTTCATTTTTTGTCAGATTGAAAAAAACAAAGGTATGTATAAATACAATTTTTTTAATAAATAATATATTATATATATCATATATATTAATAAAATATATCCTCACTACCAACCATGTCAAAATTAAATGGAAAACGTATCACATCACTTCATGGAGGTGGTAGTCCACATGTAAGCATAAACGACATTATTGTTTTCCATAAGATTGGAACGTAAGAATATATATGTAATATTATAATAAAATAATAATAATAATGTCATAATATTCATATATATAAAAATTAAATCCATAATAATATATATCTATGATAGTTGTTGATGGAAAACAATTTACATTGGTTCGTGAGATGATAGTCTTCCGTAAACATAATCAGCGGTTTCATTTCCCATTAGATGGAAGTGGGTAAAGATATAGGTCATTTCATTATATTATTAAATTCTTATTATATTGGATATACTGGTATTATTATTTTCTCATTGTTTAAGAAAATCATAAGTATTTATAAGAAGAACTAAAACGAAAATGTATAGTTAATTTACTATACCACTTCTTTAGAGAACTTCTTTAGGTTTACACCTAAAGCCTTCCTATAGTGATTTTATAATAAAAAAAAGTAATCTAGCACATGTTAAGGGATATAAGAAATGTTTTTGGTAGTTATTTTTTTATTTAATAGGATATTGAAGTATAGAAAACTGATGATATGGGATTTCCCTTTATAAGTTGGGGAAGGAAACTTCACAGAAACAACATGGGAGTTTCCCAAAACAATACAAAATGATAAAGGAATTCCTAATCCATATATTTAAAAATGACTATATATTATATTTTTTAATAGTATATGTCCTAAATAATTCACTTAAATAGGATTTTTACAAGTTCATTTGAAAAACGCACACTTATCTTCTGGTTTGAAACCCCCCCTCTCATTGGGGGGGGGGGGGGGTACACCTGTTTTAACCGTAACAGTTGTAATTAGTTTTTTATTTTTTTCACTATTCATTAAGAAAAAAATGTTTTTTACATATCCCCTATTATAAATTATTTTTATTAAAAAAATTAAATAAAATTTACCTAATTAATTTTAGTGAGGTGGAAGAACTTAATTTAAAATAAAACCCACAGATGACGCATGAAGGAAGTTTTCCAAAGAAATGATTTTCATAAGAATTGAATGTTTTTATATTTAATTTGAATATAAAAATAATCTAAATGAGGTAAATTTGGTCAATTTTTATTAAATTTATCATATTTTTCTTTTAAACCCATTTTGAAATCTAATTTAACTTCATAAGTATTTTAAAAATTCGGTTTTCAATAAAAATCAGTATTTTTCACTATTTATCAAAATATTATTTTTTTCATAAAATTATCACAAATTAACTCTATGATAATTTTTACATGATGGATTTGAAAATTAATATATATTTTTTAAATAAATTTTATAAAAGTGGAAGAAATTGGTTATAACATTTTCTCACATAGAGAAGTGAAAAATAATTTTTGTGGAAATATGTATTTTTGAAACATATAAAGACTATACTAGAAAATAGTTTTTATTTGTCTAAAATCATTCACATAGTTTTAAAATATAGTTATTCTTATTATTAATGAATATTTTAATTGATTGTTTATAATATTTATGTTTAAATAATACTATTTATATCATGGTTCTTTTAAATATGGTTTTAGTGCATTGAAGCAATTGAAGAGATTAAATATAATTAAAAAATATTTCATAAGATCGTAGGGTATTGAAATGGGAGATTTTTAGAATCAATTTTGTACCATATGATATCATTTTAGATAGGGGCAGTCACTTCACATCCTTGTTTTGGAGTGGATTGAAAGAAATGATGGTTTCTCAGTTTAAGATGAGGTTGACATATCATTCCTAGATGGATGGAAATACTGGGAAACCCATCCATATTCTTGAAGACAATATTTTAGAATACATGCATAATTTCATAGAATCATGGGAGAGACACCCTCCATAAGTGGATATTATGTAAAAAGATTTTTATTTTACTTTAATTAGGATAATCCCATTTTATTCATTGTATTAGAGGCCATGTCGATTTTCCCTTTGTTGGGAAGATATTAGAGAACAACCCTTGGTTGGAAGGAGCATCATTTGGGAGGTGTAAAATATTATTTAGTTGATCAAAAAAATAAAAATGTTAACATTGAAAATAACAAGTCTTATACTAATCGATCTAATCATCTATTATAACTTCAGAAAGCTGATTATGTTATCTTTAGGGTTCCACCTCAGTTCAGAAACATACATTTTGGGAGTTAGGGTATGTTAACACATTTTTATATCAGTCTGTTTGATATTTTAGAGAAAATTAGGAAGCTTTATTATTGATTAGTATTACTAGATCATTTGGCATCAATAAATGATGTGTTTCATGTTTCCAAAATAAATATGTATCAACCAGATTAATCCCTCCTGATTAAGGGGGAGGATATTGAAATTAAACCCAACACCTCAGTTTCTTTTGAAGAGGAACCTTGACTGGAGAAGCCAAGGATTATTTATTGATTAAAAAAACTATAAACGTCAGAATGATGGGATTTTAAATAATATCTAGTTTAGAGAGTGAGTAATTTTGGAGGAATATCATCAAGACGAGTAAGACATGTATCAATTCCATTGTTAGAAATAATGTCTACAACATAATTCACCACCTAATAGAAATGGGTAATTATTTGATTGATTTATAAGATACAATTCAAAAATTATCCCCATTTAGCAGTAATCCACTAGGAAAGCTGAAATATACCAGTTATGACTGCTTTCACAATTATAGTATAATCAACATTAATTTATAAATTTTTCTGACAATTGGATTTAGAAAAATAAACCACATTAATGACTTCAAGCATCTCTAATTGAATAGATGATACCAAACCTTAAGAACTAAAAAACAACCAAGAATTTTCTCATTATGATCTTGATAAACTAAACCACCACCTAAAGGTATAGGGTTTCCTTTAGAAGAACCATCAAAATTAATCACAATATAATTATAAAATAGGGGACACCAGAACTCGTCCAATGTCCCTGGTGGTAGATCATAGTTCATTATGACCCCAACCTTAATAGAGTTGTAATTTCATGAATAATATTAATTCAAAAACATTATTTAAGTGTATTGGAGTCCATGATGAAAAAAATTAATTTTTAAGACATTTATTGAAATTTGAAGGTAGTATTTTGATGGATAATTTTATTGTGGTTGGTTTAAATGATATGTGGCACTTCATCCACTACTAAATAGAGAATGTTTTAATTTTTTGGGGATAACGATCTTATTTATTATTTCCACAATGGCTCAATAAAATAAGAAGTGGTAGTGTAACTTCTAATAGATCATAAAAAACCTTACATATAACTAATGCAGTGACGTAATTCAAAAATAAATGATCAAGATCATCGTTATGCTGGTTATATAATCTGCACCTGGAGAAAATAGGAACGTTGAATCCTTATATGAAATTATCCAAAGGAGAATGATTGTAAGCAAGCCTTTTATATCATGGTATGACAAGAAGGTCTAATCCCACCCATATTGAATCTCCAGAGCTAGTCATAACCCTAAAAATAATTAGTATCAGTGAACTGGTAATACATCTTACTAGTAAGGTTGTTGTTTTTTGTTGGTTACCAAATTAAAATATCATCACATAGAGGAAATATATAATTATTAATAACTTTTCTAAATTCATTCTATATATGCAATGAATTATCATAAAAAACACCTTAATTGATACCTGAGAGTTTGTTAAATGATGATAATCATCAATAAATTAGGAACCCATCCAGTTATCAATCCAAAATATGAGAGATAAATTTCTACTAGCAGTCTATCCGAAATGGGTCATAACATTGGAAAATGAATTATTAATACCTGGACAACGGGAAGAATCCATGTAGCAAGATTACCCAACCTCAATCTATCCAGTAATATGTCTCTGAGGAAACCCAAATATGATTAAGTTATATTGATGATCTTCCATGTAACTCTATCCAAGAGAGCTTCATTAAAGTGATTAACATTTTTTAGGCCAATATATCCATTGTTAAGAGGCTTCCAAAATGTTTTCCAAGGAATCAAGATCAACATCCTCTCAAGGATACTGCCACTATTGAACAAATTCCTAATGTAAGTATTTATATTTTTTGTGAAGTAAATTGGTCCATTTATAGATCATGAAAGAGTGAACCTACTTAAAAAGGAATTATTGATTTGACAATAAAAACATGGAAAACTATTGAAAGATCCTTTCTTTTCTGATCAGAAATTTGGTTCTTGATCAGATCAACACTATTAAGAAAGTAACTATATTTTGGCCTTCCCTAAAACTATGGGACACCATGATAGAAAAAAGGAATGTACACCACTATTATCCCCATGTCCATGTGAATACTAGATTTTACAGATGGTGGAAATCGATTACTAAAGTAGATACATTACTTATACCAGCTGATAGATTGTCCTAATAAATTATAATAGTGATGAAGAGTTTCTTTAAGGTTCAGAATGTTCATCCTGGTACCTCACAAGAAGAGATAATGTTGTCTTAATAGAGAATATTAGTGGGTATAATGAGTCCTATAGAAGCATTGATATGCTTAAGGATTATGTGTACCACCAAGTGATTGATGACATAGTTTATCAAATTCTCAGAAAAATATAATAGGAGAGCAGAAATATGAACTCCTTTTCTTACCCCTTGAGAACAAGTTAAATATCCCTTTGGAGTACTGTTGATGAGAACCGATATGTGAGCCTAACCAAATAATGAATTTATCAAACCAAGTAAAATAATATTAAATCCAATTCTATGTAATAATTTTTCATATGAATTTTGAATCCATGGTATCAAAAAAGTTCATAATGTTAATATTGAGAGTAATTCTACCACCCCTTTTAGTCTTGTTTAGGAAATTTACCCATTAGAAAGTAATAATAATTTAGTCTTCAATACACCTTCCTTTAATAAAACCAAATAGATTCCAGGTGAAATGTTTATTAGTATGATAAGAAATAATTTTTTCAAGAATATTAGAAATAATTTTATTAATAGTGTTGAAAAGGGTAATATGCCTGAAATTTTAAATTTCACAAGTCTTTCCAATTTTGGAATGAGAGCCAAGATCTGAGCACTGATCCCCTATGGAATGGTTCCTGTAATAAAAAATGAGGTGAAAATCCTACAAAAATTCACATATATAAAATACCAATAACTATAGAATAATTCTTTATAGAATATATCTTGGCTAAGGGAATTATTATAATTGAGACTGAAAATAGACTCTTTAATCTCATGCTATTGAGGAATTCTTGTGAGAAAAGGGTTGTCATCTAGGTTGATTTGATCTGGGATAATTCCATTAATCATGTCCCCCTTTGTTCAATTCCCATTGAAAATATTATAGTAATAAGGAAAAAAGTGATTATATGTACTCTCTTAATCCTAAATGATATTTACATCCACTATTATGAAAGAAAGTAGTTTTTAGGATATTCTAGCCTTTTGAGGAGATTTAAAAAATTTCATGTTGTGATCAAAATCCTTGATGTAATTAATTTTTAAACCTTAATTTCAGATCCTTTCCTTCATTATAAGAATGGAATTAAGATAATAAGAAATAAATAAAATTATGATGGGTCATAGGTGATGTTCCTATAAATAATATCATCATGTACCTCTTGTAGGATGACCTCAATGTTTGAAATACCTTTATCCATTCCAATTAATGAGTCCTTAATCATACTCTTGATATTATGTTTTAAGAGATTTAATTTACGAATGCATGAAATGAATGTAAAACGAACACCTCAGGGATTGAAAGGATTTTTCATATACCGGGTTGACATGATAAGGTTTTGTGTTGAAAGATAATACCATTAGATTGAGTGAGATGGTTGTGTGGAAGATTCAATAATGATTAATTCTAAATAATGACATCAATTATACAGTAATTACTTTATCTCTATTCGATTTCATGAAGATAAACCTATTTGGGGGGTAAAAATCTTTTATACTGTGTAGAATTGACACACCTAACATGTGGAATCAAGTATGGAGCCTCTTTTTACTTTTTATTTTTTGGTTTGCATGTCATCTGGAGATCGGTATATTATAATTCTGAAGTAGGTGGTAGAAGGAGGCCACAAATTATCCAGTGATTGGCCACTGCCTACCTGGTTCATGTTGGAAAAACACCTACATGTCTACATGTTCTACTAGGTATATAGTTGATACCTATATGTATATTCTCACTAGCTCTATCGAACACTAAACCGATGGACTCCTTGTGGTTGGGTGGTGGAACCTTTAGAATTACGATTAAGTTAGGTCTTAAATGTCATTTGGGAATGAAATATTTATTTAACTCCTCTTATATAACCCTATCAAACCAAATATGGTCTTATTTTATCTATAGTATCCTTGGAGAGGATTTTAGCTCTCTATCTCTTCCTAATACAATATCTTCATGTCAATTGGATGGTTATATCTCCATTGATTGTAATGCAATGAGTTAGATCATTTCATATATGTTTCTTTCTATTATTTTCCATGAATTTTATTCTTTATGAGACTGCATCATTGGATATGGTACTGACATGGATAATTAATGATAGTTCCATCAGATCGAGGTCCATTAGGATATGATCTCTTTTAATCTCATCACTAGTCTCTGAGGATTTGAATCCATCATAGGGGAATTTGATCTTTTATGTATATGGAAACATTTTTTAAATAATGGGTTTTTAAACTGTCATGATACACATGATGTGATTGATTAATTACCTAAAATAATAATTTGATTTGAAAATGGTTTTTAATGCATGAAAGTGGAATTCATTTTCCATGGATTTTTTTACAAAATGTTAGCTTTGTTATATTGAAACATAAGGATGATACATAGAACATTACGATATCTTGGAGTATGGGGTAAAACTAATCATAAATGAACCTTAGTTGAGTAGTCTATCACTAGGGTATGTAAATAATATTCCACAATTTCTTGTCAGTAGATTTATTAGGGGACCAAGGTTCCTAGAATCTAGGATTCACTTATGTTGGTTAGTGTTCCTTGGTGTGTCTTATTTGTGTACAAACTTGTGTCATGGATTTCCCTTTGGTGATTTTTGGATACACTAAGTGCATGTTTATTTGATATGCTTATTTTCTCACTTTAATAGGACATTGAAGTATGAAAACCACTTTTATTCATTGTCTCATTCCTCATTGTTATATATTACATCATATTTATTTTTAAATTAGAATATGTAATGTTTTTTAATACAATCCCAATGGATTATTTAATGTGGAAAATGATTTTGTTTGAAATGTTTTATAGACCTATTTTATATAAGAAGTAAACGATGATTTTGGATAAACATTGTATAGATTCATGGAAGTATCCAACTAGGCTCATTTTCCTCACACCTGAATATTTTTTTGTGCTTCAAGGATACATGTAAATGGAAGTGTTTCATGTATAGTACAACTTTATTGAATCATGTTACCTTTTTAACTCTTGGGGTTCTGCTGATATATGGTCATATGGAGATGTAACCATTGGTTGTTTTATGTTCTATATTGTGTTTTTTTCCAGTTTTTTCATCTAAAACATGTTATCCAGTTCCTATATGATACCTTCATTGTTTGGTTGTCTTAACATATGATGTATTTTGGATATTTTTTTGATACTAAAACATTTTATTTCTAATGATGTTTTTTTGGATGGCAAAATCATTACTAAATTTCTTTGTATGATAGATTGGTTCTTTCCTCCAACTTGTGGAGATCGAGAATGTGGTTCGAGGCTTATGGAATTCCAATTCAGGTGACAATATGGATTTTACCCATTATCTCTATTACATTACACATCCATACGGTTCTCCATTATGGTGAACAATTTCCTTACAAATTGAATTATATTCACCTTCTTTTCCACATACAGAAATAGGGGAGAAATTGATCATACATTTTTTCCATGATCGGTGCTCTGATGATCATACAAACTTCTAAAAGGGAGATACTAATTTCTCTATCCATTAGATAGAAATTATTCATGTTTTTACTTCATTTACTAATTAAATATAGATAAAGAAACCTATTATGGTTATAAAAATTTTTCAACACCCATGCTAAATTATAATGTCCTATAGATTTAAACCCTTAGTAAAACTCAAAAAATATTGATGAATTCAAAAGGGCCACCACAAATCCATTTCAAATGAGACCCCAAGGTTAATGTCCAACTTTGGAAACCACCCTAGTATATCATTAGTCATATCCCTCATCAAAATGGATTGATAAAAATAAATAGTTTATTTTTGTGGTCGAGATCCTCCTTCAATGAGAATAGAGTAAAACCTAAAATAATCTGATAAAAATAATTCCTTACATATATTTCCTTCATTGAAAAATTAACTTGGGGTGTGTCATGATATCTATTTATCTAGGGGAAATTTTTATTCCCATGGAGTGGTGTTATAAAAGATAACCCAGTTAGAAACCTGAATATGTATATCAGAAACCTATATAAGACAATATTATCCTGAAATATTGAGAAAATTAGTTTTTATAGGAACTTGTGATTTAGATGTGTGTGTCACCTTATTCCACCATAAAAACTGTTGATCTTACCATTAATCCTCTCATTTTTAGATTTAATGACTTTTTATGAGTCATTTCTAATTTTAAATGACAGTCTGGTAGATTTCATGAATTTTGGACTTAAAAATTCAACAATGTCCCAATTTTTTTGAATAATAATATTTGGTACATGATTTGATTAAAACCTACATAACTATATGGAACAAATAATTTCCATGTGAGGTGATACATTATATTGATAAGTATTTACATAAAGCATTGAATGTATTCAGACTAATTAAAATACTTGAACTCATCTATGTATGCAGAAAAAGTCAACTAAAAGTTGAATTTCTTTGAGGAAAATAATCTGGTTTTGACCTCTCAGCTGATCGAGAAGGAATCAAACCACTACATTCCAAATTAATTCACATGAAATTGTTTACATAGGCCCCCTCAATACACTAGTCTACAAAAAATAACATCAGTATTTCATGTTTCATCTTTAGAATCAGCTCCTCTTCATGTTCATCAGACCTAGTTCCAAGGGGATACATTTTTTGAAGATCATAAGGTAAAAATGGATAAATAGTATTGAAAATAAGTTCATTACTAAAAAATCATAGTAGTGAGATGAAAAGTGTGTTAGAATTTAGAAAATGGAATAATACTATATAGATTATACAATGATATTTGAAGAACAGTCCCCTTTGTGAGGCCCGTATATTAAAATCATCAGTGCCCACATATAAAGTGACTTCGTCCCATGGAATTTTCATTTTCAGTTGTATGGCATCATTTTATAGCCTCTCACATATGGTTTTTGATTTCCAAAATTTGGTAAAGGCCGTAAAACCACATAGCTCTTTGAACCCTCAAAAAACATTCTCTTACATGGAATTTCAGTTTATGGTTAAAATGTATCTTTTTAGGGCCTCCTGCATACAAGTTTTTATTCCTAAAGTTTCTGAAAGGAAAATTGGTTGTGTATATATTTTACCTCCACATTAATCTCCTTCTCATATATGGAATTTTCATTTTTGGAAAGGTATTTATTTTAATCCTATTTAGAACCATTTTAATAAAATTTCATTATGTTTTTTATTATTTTGATATCATTACATAATGATATATATAACACCCATTTCCAAAAAAATTCCCCTCATCATTTATTAAATCATATGAAACCCCTTGTGGTTCAAGAACCCCATGTGGCCTTCCATTTTGGGATATTGGTAGAGAAAGATGTTTTTATAAATAAAAGTTAGAGACAGAAAGAAGAATAAGACATAGATAAAGATAGGTAGGCGAAGGGATGTTGAACACTTTACAATTATGGAAACTTTAGACTTGAATGGACCTTCATATAACACCATCAGGTAATTGGGATATATAAAAACAATAAATATAGAACATAAAAAAACAATAAATCAATCATATGAAATTTAATCCTAGAAAAAGGATTCCCTTCACACATAAATTATCTTAGGATCCCTTCATGAACCAATTTCCTCACAAACACTTCCAAAATGAGCCACTTCCATGAGCGACACCCCTATAGACACCAAATTTTACATAAATAATTCCCTAAGTAAAATAGTGTGTCCATATGGTGTTGATTAATACTATCATAATGTTATTGTCCATTGTAGAATTTAGATTTACTATATCCCATTCAAGTATAATCTAAATGATCATATGGTTTCCTTTCACCAATTTCAAATCCATAAAAAGGAAAACTCGAGACAACCTTTGAGGCCACCGGATGTCATGATCATAGAACAAACACTCTAAAGGACCACAAAATTCATTTATTTCCTTGATTAAAGTAGGCTCAACAATTTTACTCCCAAATAGGTAAATTATAAGGGGAAACCATGGGTGTTGATTCTATTGATAATGCGGGCCCCTATTAGAATAATCCTGGAGTGGTCCTCCTATATCAAACTTGAATTTCTGATCCACCCATTGAGTCAGATTGAACATATATTCCCACATATAGTAAGACCCTGTAATTTATCATATTATTACATATCCCTCCTTACTTCTATATCCTCTCCAACATCCATCAGTAGATAGCGATTTGATTCATGTAGAGAATCCTCTTCAGGTTTAAATCACATCCAAATCTTGTTTTTCAATGTGCTAAATATTATATTATCTCTTATTTCTCAAATTGAGAATGACTCACAATGGATTAGATGTCTAATTTTATTACACCATTATAAAAACTCAATCTTCCATTATGGGCCTCCTCCTTATGTGTAAGCCTCAATATAGATTTCATCATGGGCCTCCTCTTTAAGTGAAATCCCCTACCCATAATTCATCACGGGACTCCTCCTAGTTGTAATCTCTATTAAAAGATTCATTATTTCTCGTTTAGTATAATATAACATTCAAAATGCATGATGCTAAAATTTATATAAAAACAACCCCATGATATATTGTTAACCTTCATGGGAAATTTCAATAACATAATATGTAAAAATTAAAGCTTACTCAATGTAATAAGTGATAATCTGAAAATTTATTAGCATTTTGGATCTGAGTTTTATTTATTTTTCTATATTTTACCATATGATTCCAAGATGTTTAGTATGTATGTTATAATATTTGTAAATAAGGCGGATTATATGAGTCTTGAGATGATGTTTCAAGTTATGGGAATTTCACACATTGTAAAATGAACCATTATGTGAATCTTTGAGGAGAAATCATCATAATACCATTCAATCCATGAATGTAATTTGAATTTCTAAATGAATAGGTTATTAGGTGTGCATCGTGAATACAATCTCAAGATATGTACATCTCAGAAAAAGTAAGTCAATCAATGTTAACTATAAATTTTGGAGGAACTGGGCCTTATATGAGTGACGACATGGGTTCAAACTAGGAATAACATTGTCGGCATGATAATTAATTACAAATATCACATTTAATAACCTAAATATCATTCAAAACATGATAAAATAAATCACTTTTTGAATGGATTGGTTCGATAAATATTTGGATTGGACAAAATTTTTAACATACCCTTTTTATCTTAATTTTCACTTTTCCTATTTTCTTAGTTTTTAATTGTCTTATCTTGATTTTTACTACTCTGGGTTTCAATTTTTTCCAATTGTAACTTGATAGTTTAATTAAATTCATATTTTCTTAGTATGTGATTTTAGTTTTTACAATATTCAATATTTTTTTATTATGAAATATTCTTCCAAACTCTTCTCTCTATATATGATTTTTTATACACTTATCATGTGTGGATAATTTTCTAAGGGGTTGGGATATGTGAGTAGGGGATAAATAATTAATAAATTAATAATTTGAACTTGGTAAGTCTAGTATATTTTTTTGTTACATTGGAACTAAATTTTGAATCATGTCATTTTTCATGAGTTGTGCCAAGGGATTATACTAGGAGGAAACTTTAATATATTTGATATTATTGATCTATGACCATTATCTATTATATTTATTACAAATTAAATAAATTAAATCAACACATATTTTTTTTACATATCACAAAACCAAGTTACAATGACAAGCCTAGATAGAATCAACTTAATTGACTATATAATGTTAGTTTCCTTATAACTACTTTATGGCCAACAACACTAGGCTGATCCATGGATATATTAGTGATACTTTGAGAAAACAATCTAATAAAATTAACTTATTATCATTTCCTCCTCATTTTATTTAGTTAAAATATTATCATATAAAAAAATCTCTTGGTCATTATTTATTGTGAAGAGTCATCTCCCTAAGATTCCTTCTATAATGTCTCAGATGTTTCATCATCAGCCTCCTTGTGTTTTGGAACCCGTGATTAACTTTATTCTATGTTAATTTTTAGTAATATTTAATTAGGACACATATAAATTTATTAACACTGACAAAAACATGAAATTAATGAATTTTTCCCTTGGGCAGTTGTTCAAGTATTTAGCCTTGTTACAGGGAAAACATAGTTACCATCAGAGAAAAAAAATTAAGAAAATTTCACTTTTCTTATTTATCCATGATTATTTATTATTTCATTCTAAGATATAGGTCAATGAAACTAATTCTTGAAGCTATTATTTCCCAACCACAACCCCTGGGGATCATTCTTGGACTCTTGAATTACATGAATTTCTCAAGTTTATCCTTAAAATTGGGAGGTACATGTTTTCACTGTGTCACCTAGATAAGGTAGACAATCTTGAAACCATTGTACCCAATTAAAAAAAATGCTTGATTCTATATTATACAATATTATAAAATAATTCAATTGATGACCCCATAATTTACCATCATGTATTATATATTTTTTATATCCAAGGTGATGTTCCATGAATCATGTGCCCCCAAATACAGGTGAATATTTTAAAAATTAAGCCAAGTTTAATTCAAATGATCCAAAAAAATATGTAAATTTAGTGTTCTACAAAGTTAATACCCCCATGGTAACTTATAAAATTTCATGAAGGTATACAAAACATTTAAACCCAAAAAAGTTTCAAAAAAAGAATTATATTGAGATTATTTCCATTTTATTTAGGAGACTGATTGAAATAATGGTTGAGAAATCATCCTGCAACATTTATCACAACATTCGATTATATACCTAATAATATTTTAGATAAATTATTTCCACCAACTAGAACATAGAATCATATAATACTTATTCCAAATTTATCTCAAATTGATGGTGAATTATCCTGGGATACCCAGGATAGATTGAAAGAACTACTGAGAAAATTCAAACATCACAATCATAAAAAATGAATGATAATGATTTTTTTTATTATATATTAGAAATACTATCCTCATTCATATTGGATACCTCAGAATATGGAGGCCTAATGATGAAAATCATAAAAAATCCTTTAGATTTTTTCCTAATATTTCACCTAGTGACAGTCTGAAGTAGAGTGATTGAGGACTATATAGGCGTGGTATGCACTATATAGAAGAACTAATATAGCTACCTAGGTTGTAGCTTTTAATAAAAAATTGTATTCATTCCAATTTCTTACTCAATAAAAATCACAACTTTTGGCACTAGTAATAGAAATCCAATCATGTGAAATGATTAGAGGATCACATTCCTCTCAATAGTGTTATCCAATATTATAGGATAAAAACCATTTGACTATAACTATATGAGATATAATTGAGGGAATAAATAATTCCAACAAGGTTATGTGGAAAATATGAATGTTCAAACTCAATTGGTACCATATTAGATCTTTAATTATCCTCGACAATAATTGGATAATTTGTATAAAAGTTAAAAAGAACAACCTAGATATCATCCTCATCCACAAGATCCCAAACCAATTCAAGCTTTCCCAAAACCTAGGATACAGTGGTACCCACAACAACAATATCAACCCTTCCATTTAAAATAGTTTCAATACAAACCTCATCCAATCTGGACATAAGAAACCACTTCATATATTTATAAAACTGAAAACATGCTCTCCATATATATCTAGGGGATGCATCAAAGACTATTAAACAAGGGGATAAAAATGAACAATAAAAAAGTATCTCTCAATAATATGAAACATAAAGTGAGCTAGATTTCTCATACCCCTTCAAACTAATTGTTTAATACTCTAATAGGTAATAAGAGACTCATTCTAGAGAATAAGTTATGGTTGTAATACTTGAATGTGGATGAGATCTAGTAGAATGGAAATAATGTAAGGATATCCAAGTGGAGTATATTAAACCTTCCCAAGGAAAAGATAAGGGTGAAGAAACTCAAAAAAAAATTGAAGCTCCAAATCCAATAGAAGTAGAACGATAAGAGAACACATATATGGCGCCACCTCGATAAAAAGAACTATGTTATTAATATGGAAGCATAAGCCAAATTCTAATGAGTTTTTTTTTCTGAAAATTGGAATGGGAATAATTAAAACGAACAAAAGAACCTCCATAATTATTAGATAGATAAATCATGTACAATAGAGAAATCATATAATTTTCCCTTTTTATAGTTGTAAATATTATTTTCCCTTATGATTTCTTTATCATAGATACATAATATAAAGGTGATGTGAAAATCATTCAAGGAAGACCATTATAAGATACCAGAGATAAACTTATCGTCACACTTCAAGTTTGACTTATTTTTCACATCATATAGGAATGAGTTTAATTTAACCTCACTAAGGCTATAAAACATGGAATTGCATCAAATTATTTCCAAGTTACCTTCACAGCCGAGGAAGAAAATATAAAATATGGGTATATATTAGCACAAATGAAATAATAATAAGAAGCCTATCATTGTGTATATCATTGATGAAGTGTAGCTATGAATGATGGAAAATATCATGAATAAGACAAAGGAAAAAACATTAAGTAAATTAATTTGATAAAAGAATATAGTTATTGTTGGTCAGAGTATGAAACTCAAGAGGGGCGTGAATTGAGTTCCTATAAAAAAATTATCGAAAATGATTACTTAAAAATCCCAAAATTTAAATCAAATAAGTCCAAGTTAACCAATGTATAATATTTATAAATGATATTACTTTTTGAAATATTTCTCAATGATTTATTAGTTCTCAATTAATACAATATAGATTATTATTTCAACTTTTGAAATCAATTTATCAAATCAAATTCTAATATAAACACTATCTAAGATTAACTATCAATGTTAAGTTATGTTTTTTGATATAATTAAAATAATAGATAGTGAAACCTGAAAGAACACATCGAAAGTAAATAAAGAGGTTCATTATCAAGTCAAGACCTAGTCCTCTTCACCTATTGATCACCTTCCACCAAAAAATTTATATAACTAAATTTCATCCACACCTCGGATTGGGGTAAAAAATAGCATACATAGATGTTTAGGTCAATAAGACCTCTTCCACGATTTTTCATGGGAGTGAAAATTACAATAGGACACATAGGGACAACATCCACTATTATCCATGGGAGTGTAAGGTGTGAAAATATAATTTAGTGCAGCTATCAATGTATCTTCCAGTTTGGAAAAGGAGATGGTGTGTGTTTATTGAATAGAGAAACACACCGCTCAAAAATGTAAATAATGTACAACGAAAGAAAAATATAATGAAAGTATGGTTTATAAGGCTTTGTATTATACACATGCATATTTTAAACTCTTTAGAGATGTCGAAAGTGGAGTTGGAGTCAACTTCTGGAAATATGTAACAAAAAAAAGTTGCATTCTTTATTTTGTATTCTATTTCTATTGAGGTGTATGACTTGATGAACGAGATCTTCTCTTTTCTTATATTTTTTATAAAAATAAGTTATTTAGTTGTTATTATCATTAATATATCGTTTTTCTTCAGTTTCAAGTTCTTCACTTTTTATAGGTGCAAGACCACTCTACTGGACATCATGGGCCTCTTCCAATTTTTGATTATGTATACAATTTATACAATTTAGTAGACAAGCATCATATTTCTGTTACCTCTTATATCATACTAGTATATGGAACCATTAAATGTATTATAAAAAAGATAAACAATTCCATTAATATAATAGTCAGTACTATGTTTCATAAATACAACTGTTACTAATAATTTTGAATTTCATAGATAGGTGATCAGTGTCTCAGTCTATCAGAATCTCAGACCATCGGTAGTTAGGTTTGTTGGTAGATCATTCTATCCGTAGGTGATTCATCTGTGACACAACTATTGGGATCATATACATTGTGAAATTTTGAGTGTCGTTCAGTCTCTCTTTTAGTAGGTATGGTGTCGGTATGTTAGGAATCGACAAGTCAAGTGTGATAACTCATACTTAGCCAATTTTTGCGAACATGTATTATGAAGTTACACACTAATAGAATAGATCAATGTTGTATGTAATCCAAATTAAACATAATTTATCTTTATAAATCATGATAGAACAATATAAATCATGATTAAACATGATTTAACATGAATCATAAATAATCATGATTTATGAACATGGTTTATGAGCATGATATATAAGCTTGATTTATGAGTATTATTTATGAGAATGATTTGTGAGCACTGAAACTGGAGGAGTCAAAAAATATCTCCCTTTTATGATTACAAAAAATGGAACTATACAGAACAACACTTTACTT
Organism: Viscum album; assembly: GCA_963277665.1. Classification (NCBI taxonomy): domain Eukaryota; kingdom Viridiplantae; phylum Streptophyta; class Magnoliopsida; order Santalales; family Viscaceae; genus Viscum; species Viscum album. Next base: position 728,152,289 of record OY728166.1, read on the forward strand.
GTAATGATCAAAGTAAAATCTTTTAATCATATTATAAATTTTAACATAAAAAAAATATTTTCTATATTAATTATTAAGATTTATTTTAATGACATTATACACTAATATATATTCTATACATACATTTCTCATCCATTTGGGATTATCAAAAGAGGAAACAAATAATTAAAATAAAAACAGTGAATGAGAGGAAAATATTGAATATATTCTAGTAGAGAGTCGGTACATGTGGTTACAAAGAGAGTATAATAGATCCCAATCAAAGAATTATCCAATCATTGCATGCCAGAGTCCTACAAATATTTTCCCTTAGAAGACATAGAAGTTATAATAGTAGGAGGTACTGAAGTAATGGTTGTAAGTAGAGAGTGGATACTAAGGGAAGGAAGAAGAAATCCTATGAAAAAATAAGGATCTAGTTTCAGGATAGTAGATTCAAGGGGTCTTGTAAGATCATGAGTAATGACCGGTCTGATTTGGCTTAAATATTAATCATGGATTAGAGAAAAATGTGAAAAAAGGGTAGAAGAACGAGTATAATTGTGAAGGACATTTCGAATTAAAGATGTTCTTGGAGAAACAATGGCAGTATTGTCAGGATTCATGTAAGGTTTTAACATATTGATGAACTCCTTAATGATATGACCACAATAATATATATACTTTTCAAAATAAACTTTATTCCCCATAAAATTATCAAGGGTAGGAGTGAATTCCTTAATCTTCTTGACATGATCCTTTAAGACTTTAGTAAGATGATGTATCTTCAAATTTCCCACCATGTATTTGAAATGACCATCTAACTGATTATTTTTATATATTATCTTAAAGTTGAAGTCTAGATTCTTGGTTATTTCTCCCTTATCATTGGTAGAACCATTTGTGTAACATTTGACCATGCCATGTATATGGTCATAATTTTTCTTGATCTTAGTGAGGCTTTTCGGATCAGTCCCACCCATCATGGTTTGAATTTCCTCTCTTATCACATTTCTAATTATCTCAAAATTAGGTGGATGAACAAGAGGAGAAGCTAATGTTGAGGTACCTTGATGGATATATCATATATATTTTTCTTACTTGATTTAACTCAAGGATTAGAGGTGGAGGACTAAATGAATTTGAGGCATCATTCACTGTATCTTGGAAAACTGACTTTAAAATGGATATATGAAGAGTTGGATGAGGAGGAGAACCATCCTCATAAGACTTATAAGATTTATATCCAAGACCTTTTAGAACCTTTTACAAAGAATCATTATATTAAATTTTCAAAATTTAATTGGCTGAGCCAATATCAACCAATTCATTTTGCATATTTTGATTTTCTATTACAATTACTTCCAATAGTGATATCAAATGAGGTTCAACTTGATACAAAATGATCTTTTTGATAATAACTTCATAACTTTTACAAATTCTTTCCACTGTAGTTAGTTAATGTTGAGTGATAGATCCAACCACAATTAACCATTCTTCCTTAAAATCATTGAAATTTGCCTTAGACACATATTTTGTAGGCACTGGTAGAGCCACAAATTCTAGAGGAACTTCCATAGTAAGTGCAGATATCTTATCCTCTGAATCAGATTACTCCAAAACTAGAGTAACATACCCTAGATCCTTTCTACCCAAGGCCCAACTAAATTATCAAGAGGATAAAGAAAATCAACATTCACACTCTTTTCTTGTCTCTCCCCCACAACAGAGAAATCCTCTCCCAGAGGTACATCTCTTTCAATAGGTTTTATTTTTTTGACATAAACAAACTCTTCCTAGGATCCACTAAAACTTCTCTTTCAGTATGAACGCCACCATTCACATGGCCATCAGGAGCCCTCTCCTCAACCACAGATGCTTTAGATGCTTTGTTGGATTTCTCAACTGGTTCTTGTTCTACCAAAACTAGATCATCAGATTTTTCACCAGGGCCTTGATCATAACCAGGATGATCTGATTCACTATCAGATCCATAATAGACACCATATTCCCTTTCACTTGTATATTCACCACTAGATTCATCATCTTATTCTTTATTTTTTTTCTCGTCTATATCAACATCTCCTTTTTCTTCTTCTTCACTACCACTTTATCCTTATTCTCCATTTTATTCCTCATCAATACTAGATCTTCTTTCATACTCATCATCTTTTTACACTTCATTCTCCTCATCATCATCCTTAGCTAGAAGCAGTTCCTTTGAGTGTAGAGGCCTAGGTGAGATAACAGGACTTTAGTTCATCCCTTCCAAACATTCATCTATATCAGGGTCACTTCAATCATCAATTGGTGAATCATTTCCTTGTTATTTTTAAACAACATCTTACTCATCTGAATACTCACAAACTTCATCTAGTCCTAGATCAGGATCAACCATGTTTTTTGGCCTTGAGGGGTGCTCAACGGGACTAAAATCCTCATACAATTTTTCATTTTCCTTAAACAACATATTCTTCTTGGGATTCTAATTTATTCTTATCCTCCTATAGATATCTTTGTTTAGACAATACCAGTAACATTATACAATTTTTTCCTCATCTTTACTTACTAAAACATTATCTTTCAAAATATCATAAAAAAATTGGTCTTCCAAAATGGTTTTATCATATCACTTATATGCACCATATATATACATGTTAACCTTTTATAACTTCATCAGTAGATAAAGATAATACACATCTTGGTATTTTGGGAGGAAAATTCCTCATTCCTTGGATATAATTGGTGTTAAATGAACATGAACAATAGCATGCACTCACCATTCATCTCCATTATTATAGGCATTCAATGATCTCTATTTTTAGTAAGATATGAAAATGATTACTCAAAACTGAGAAATTAATTGGTTATAGATTCACTTGTATGATTGATCATCACACACACCCTTGTGGGGAACCTTCAAGCATTCTACCCAATGCTTAGATGAAAACATATTATTTTTTCATATACTACTGATTTGATCAAATATACCTCTAACCCGTCTAGAAGAAAAATCACATATATGTAGAAATTTTTCACCAGCCCTGGATAAAATAGCCTTTCATTTTATAGAACAACTCCAACCAACCTTGGGTTTTCAACACATTAAACAGATGAGACTTACTTGTAAACTACCATTATGGATGTACTTTCTTTTCAGGGGTCACAATGTTGTTTGTGGGTTTTGGATAGACTTGTTTTGGTTTATGTATAATAGATTCAATTATTTTCTTCATAGTTAGACATGAATCATTGACATTTCTCTTAGAAACATGTTTAACTCAAGCCATTATTGTGATTCTAGGTTTTCAGGTTCATATGAGAAAGGTATAAGGAGTTTAGGAAAGAAAGGTTATAAGGAAAGAGTGTGAAAGAAGGAGTGTGAAAGTGAGAACAAGTGTTGGATCAAAACTCAATTTTATTATTTATGTATTTAAAACCATAAAACACTAAATTCAGATTCAAATAAAATGAAATAATTTAAAAGGTGATGTTTTATATTCCAGACAGAAAAAATATCAAGTGTCGATCAGTGAGACACATCAATGAGACCTATTAGTATGTCACCATCGGCGAGTCATGTCAGTGAGTCATCATCAGTGAGACATCATTGGTGGGTCACATTGGTGAGATATCATCGGTGATTCACATCGGTGAGACGTAATCAATGAGTCATGTCGGTGAGAAATCATCGATGAATCACCCAAAGATGATCATTAATATCTCATGTCAGGTGTAACTCATTCTCTCACAATTTAATGTCTTAGTAAAAATACCAGCAAGATGACGTTCAGTGACTATGAATTCAAGAGTTATATCACCTTTTTAATAACGATCTATAAAAAATTTATTTGGTACATAAATATTCATTGTTCTTGAATGAGAAACTGGATTCTTAGAAATGTTAAGATCACTTGTTTAGTCATAGTTTAAAGGTAAAATCCTAAATTTAAACCCATAATATAGTAATGTGTGTTTTTTCCACAAAACCTAAGCACAAAAATTACCAGATGTTATGTATTCACAAAAATCATTAGATAATTCAACATAGTTTTTTTCTACACCATAAAACTATAGACTTTACAAAAAAGTTACATGTTTTAGAGGTTATTTTTTATCTAACATGGGACCACAAAAATCAGCATCAAAATAACTAAATAAGTCAAATAGTTGTCCTCTTGGGCAGAACAATCCTAAGTTGGTAGTACATTTTAGGTATTTTAATATTATTTTAGCATCATGTAGATGTGACCCTTTAGTATTTTCTTGAAAATGAGCACACATAAACACACTAAACATAATATCATGTCAACTATCAGCTAATTAGAGAATAATTCCAAGGATACCTCTATAATTGGTTTGATCAACATGTCACAACCCATCCTCGGGGCCCGTGTCGTGACTACCCCAAGCCCGCCTTCCATAGGACATGGGCTGGAAAATAGCACCAAAGGCGTAAATCCCGGTAAAAAGGGAAGGAATTTCCTTTATAAAAGTAAAAAAAACACAATAGAGTACACAAGTGAAGTAAGAACTAAGTAAAACTGAGTACAAAAGTAAGTGATGGAAAGTGAATGGGACAGTATACAAACCCAATTGAAAGTACAGTACAACTGAAAAAGAAATTACAATAGCTGTAAAGTAAATCAGCAACCACTGAGTCGTCCTCTGGGAATCCCATCTGAAGGGTGGGTATAGATAGTCTCGTCGGTACCTAGGGTCTATCCATCCACTCCATGTATTCCCCTCCAGGTGGTCCACATCTAGATACCATTCAGCTCCACAAGCCTCAACCACGATCAGTGCTGTCCGTCATCTGCAACCAACACAACGTAGTGCGGGCATTGCCCGTGCAGGGGTGAGTATAACGATACTCAGTAGGGACCCCGAGACCCCTGAAGGCCTCCCAGAATCCACGAAGGATAAACCACAAATTAAAGATACAAACATGAAGTATCAACCAACTCTACTAAGGTATATGCCCATACATATACCTAAGTCATCAATCTCAGTTCGGATCCAACTTTTGAGCCCAAGCACAATCCGTTCGACACATGAAAGAAGTCAATCATATCAATGATAATGATTTGAAAGACAAGACTTAGCTCACATAGGTATACTACTCACGAAGAGGGGTAGAGATTATTAGTTGTAGCCTCTGAATCATCTCCTCTGCCAAACCCATGTTGGATCCAAGTACAGAAGCCATCGATGCCAAACCCACGTAGGATCCAAGTACAGTAACCCTCGCTGCCGAACCCACGTAGGATCCAAGTACAGTCGTCATCGCTACTGAACCCACGGAGGATCCAAGTACAGTCATCCTCGCTGCCGAACCCACATAGGATCCAAGTACATTCGTATTCGTCATCGAAACCACGGAGGATCCCATCACGGTAGTCGTCGCACTCGCAGCCACCTCTAGGGTTCCCGCACACAGCGTACTCAATTCCAGGAGGGTCCGCTCCTCGAGTAAGGGGTTGAAACATAAACTGTCACAAAGTCCGGAGTTGATGTATCCCGATGTTCTATCTCGTCAAAAGGAACCCAACGTGACAGATGACACGTCAATCGGACGCTCGGTCCGAGAGATATTGGATTTTCCGTTCCATGGGCCCGGTTGGAAATATACTCAATCCAAACCCGGTCGATTTCCAAAGATTCCCAAAAATCACTTAGAGTATCACAAAAGTACTGCCTCGTCGAGAGGATCCCAGTTCCGCAGATGGCCCGTCGATCGGACGCGTGGTATTTAAGTTATTCATGTTTAAGTGAATAACGGGCCAAGCCCATTAAGCCTAGTGGACTGGCGGGTCGGGTCACCCAGTTTTGGTGGGTCTGACCCAATAGGGGTGTCAGACCGGCCCGAAGATTCACGCATCCTGGCCTGAGGGGCGCGGCCCGTCCCGTAGAGGGCATGGCCCGGTCCGAAGAGGCGCGACACGGCCCAAAGTGGCGCGGTCCGTTCGGCTCGGACAGCAGGTCGAGCGGTCTGAGGGGGAGGGAGGGCTGCCCGAACCGGCGACGCTGCTTGACTGGAGCTGTCCGGCCTTCTGGCGCAAGCGGCCAGCATGGGCAGGCCACAACTCATCCGGAGCGGCAACCTCCTGGCGCTGCAGCTTTGCTCCGCCCGGCCGGCCAACGGGCCGACTGATCCTTCCGCGGAAGCGGCCTGTGAAGCAGGCCACAATTCCTTCCGCACAGCCGGCGTGATGGTGCCGGCTTCCTCCGCCGCGTTCCAGGAATGGCGTGAAGACTCCGTTCTTCCTTGGCCATAGCCTCTTGGCCATGACTTTCTTTTCATGTGCGACGAAGGCCCTTGCGCCGTCGGCCTCTTCCGCGTTCCGCCTCTGGTCACCAATTCCAAAAAAATAAACAAGATCAAACAAAAGGTCATCAGGCCATTTTTGTTCAGCCCGTTCCCTCTGCATTAAGCGATAGAAATAGGCTGAGATAATCAATTTTATACAATTATGAATGAGGAACAAGTTTAATCCATTAAAATTGAACATAAACCACTATGTCGATAATTGACGTCGCACGTCGGGCGTCGCGGAAGACAGTGTCGCAGGGAGAGGATTCGTAGACAACTTCAGAGTGTGTCTGAGGAGGAAGCGATGTCTCCTCACATTTCGCAGAGAAGAGAAAGGAAGGTGCATCATCGTTCTTCGTGGAACCGGTGTTCTTCGTCGAAGAAGTCTTCGTTCTTCATCGGAGAAGAAAACTATTCTCTCAAGAGCTCTCTCCCTTCACACAAGGAAAGCCCCCCCAAAATAAAATAATAAGCTACTCCTATTATTTTATTAACACAAGCCATTTAAAATTCAAACATTCAAACACTTAATTAATAAATTGGAGGATTCAATTTATTAATTAAGGCGTTGGAATGAATTAATGGGAGAGTTGTAAACATTAAACAAGGGAGTTTAATGGGGGTTTATGAGAGTTATGGGAAGTTCAATGTTTTAGGTCACATTTGGGCCCCACCCCACAAATATCCTCTCATGGAAGGTTATGTGGGCGTGGGACCCACCTCAAACTCCCTTTGGGGGGATATAAACCCCATCTTTAAAAATAAAATTGTGCTAGACCAATTTTATTTATTTTAAACTAACTGCCCAAATATTAATTCTTAACCCATTTAAAACGCAACTGCGGTAAAGGTCCCCTTAAGCAATTATCGGCGCTACAATCTCATCGGTGCCCTCTGATTTCAATTATGAGCACTGGTTCAAAAGATAGAAAAACACGCTCGTTCGTTTACTGAACGTACCCGAGATAAACATCAGAAATTGATTCTGGTCACACCGGGCCTTGGAATCAAGTGCTGTTAGAATCCATAGACTTGTAAAATTCCAATGTATTTATGAAAAAAAAATCCTTGAAATTTCCAGGTATTTACATTACTCCCACCTCAGGGCTTTACATCCCTGTAAAGCTACAACATAAACTAGGGAAACAAAAGAGGGTACTGAGCACACATATGAGCCTCCCGCTCCCATGTTCTCTACTAGAGGTTCCAGTGCTGCCAAAAAATGCACACTAGAGGAATCCACTGTCCACTTAGGACACGCTCCTTTCGGTCCTCAATCTCCACAGGGACCTCAATGAATGTAGCCCCGTCATCGATTTACAACTCCCCATGATCAGTGATGTGGGTCAGGTTGTGCATGTATCTCATCAGCTGAGATACGTGGAATACGCCAAGCACCCGGTGCAACTGAGGTGGAAGGGCTAGGTGGTAAGCCACATCGCCTGCTCTACTAAGGACCCGGAAAGGCCCGATGAAGCACAGAGATAACTTTCCACCCCAGCCAAATTTCTATAATCCACGTCGAGGTGAGACCAGTAAGAAAACGTGGTCGCCATCCTCGAACTCCAGTGGTCTTCATCTCCTATCATCATTGGACTTCTGTCTGCTCTGTGCAGTCCTCATCCGCTCCTGGATGATCTGCACCTTCTCCGTCATAGCCTGAACCATCTCTGGTGCTACAAGTGCTGACTCCCAAGGGTCAGTCCAGCACAGAGGTGATCTACAAGGTCGGACGTACAGTGCCTCATATGGTGCCATCCCGATGGTGGAGTGGTACCTGTTGTTGTACGCAAACTCCACCAAGGGTATTTAATCCTCCCAACTACGACCAAAGTCAAGGACACATGCACAGAGCATTTCCTCGAGAGTCTGAATGGTCCTCTCCATCTGGACATCCATTTGAGGATGAAAGGTGGTGCTCAGGCGTAACTGTGTCCCAAATTCCTACTACAACCCCTTCAAAAACTGGGAAGTAAAGTGAGTGTCTTGATCAAAGATGATAGACGATGTCACACCATGAAGCCATACGATCTCCTGAATGTAGAGTCATCCCAAGATCTCTACTGAGCCCTGCTCCTTGATCGGAAGGAAGTTGACCGACTTGGTGAGTCGGTCTACAATCACCCAAATGGAGTCGTGTCGTCTGGAAGTACGTGGAAGCTCCATCATGAAATCCATGGATATCCCATCCTACTTCCACTTCGGATCCTCTAAGGGATGTACCAATCCTACTGGTACCTGGTGCTCTGCCTTCTCTTGCTGGAAAGTGAGGCATTGTGAAACAAACTCTACTACAACCTTCTTCAAACCCAGCCACCAGTGCTGTCGTCTGAGGTCCTGGTACATCTTCACCACTCTAGGATGTACCGCTAAAAAGGATGCGTGAAACTCCCTCAGCACTTCCTCTTGCAGTGCAACTGGTACCATGGTATGTCCCCTGAAGAGGATGACGAGTTCTACTCCTTCAGAAAACCAACAAGTGCCTACCCTGTGGAAATATGAGCACGTCGCGTCTCACAGTCAACGTCCCCACATTGTGCCTCTCTGACCCACTGAAGTAGTGGAGGAGTAACGGTGAGGAACTGTACAAAAGATTCCCCATATCTATCCACAAAGGATATCTGCAAAGCGGAAAACTACTCTGTCGCCTCTTCAAGTAGTTTCATTCTCGATCTCCTGCTGAGAGAATCAGCTACTACGTTCCCCTTACCTGGATTATAGACTATCTCAAAGTCATATTCCTAGAGGAACTCGAGCCATCGCCGCTATCTCAGGTTTAGGTACTTCTACGAGAAAATGTACCTGAGACTCTGGTGGTCAGAATAGACTATAAATCGCTCGCCGATCAGATAGTTCTGCCACATATTCAAGGCGAAAACCACTGCTGCTAACTCCAGGTCATGGGTAGTGTAGTTCTGCTCGTGTTGCCTCAACTGTCGTGAACCATAGGCGATCACTTCCCGCTCCTGCATTAGGACACACCCAATTCTGGTCCCTAATGTGTTGCATTAAACCACGTACCCAACACCCACCTCCGGTAGCCTCAAGATGGGCGCACTTTTCAATCTCTGTCTCAGCTCTTGGAAGCTATGCTGACATCTATCTGACCACACGAATGGTTTCCCCTTCTTCGGCAAAGATAAAAGCAGTGTTGCAACTCTAGAGAAGTCTGGAAAAAATCTTCGATAGTACCCAGCCAGTCCCATAAAACTTCAAACCTTTGTCACGCTCTTGGGTGGATCCCAAGAAAGTACCGCCTCGATCTTCGCAGGATCCACCGCAACTCCCGACTCTAAGATGAAGTGCCCCAAGAAGTGAACCTCTCGAATCCAGAACTAGCACTTAGAGATATTACCATAAAGATGGTGCTCTCAGAGTGTGTCCAGTACAACCTGCAAGTGGTAGGCGTGCTCCTCCTCAGTAGTCGAGAAAATTAGTATGTCATCGATGAAGACTATGAAAAAATGATCGCGGTAAGGATGGAAGATCCTATTCATGAGACTCATGAACACTTTTGGTGCGTTGGTAACACCGAAGGGAATAACCAAGAACTATTAGTGGCTATACCGACAGCTGAAGGCCGTCTTCTATACATCCTTGTCTCAAACTCTGAGCTGATGATAGCCTGACCTGAGTTCTATCTTCGAGAACCATCGTGCTCGCTTGATCTAATCAAAGAGGTCGTCACTCCTCGTGAGTGGATACTTGTTCTTCACAGTCACTTGATTCAGGCGACGGTAGTCGACACACAGTCATAAGCTCCCATCTGCCTTCTTGGTGAATAAAATTGGAGAAGCCCAGGGTGAAACAATAGGTCAGATGAATCCCTTTCCCTGCAAGTCCTCCAGCTATACCCGCAGCTCACAAAGCTCGGTGGGTTCCATATGATATGCTGGAGTAGATATTGGTGTTGTATCGAGGTACAAGTCAATGTAGAAATCTAACTCTCTATGAGGAGGTAGTCCTGGAACGTCGTCATGAAAAACATCTACATACTGATCCACCACAACAAGAAAACTTGGACTTTGCACATCAATCGCTCCTAGGATGAGACTAGCTAACTAATGTGTGATCGGCTACCCTCTCCTCTGCATAAGTCCATCCTATATTGCAAAGGCTCCCTTCTCGCCGGTGAAGGTGAACCTGCTCCCATCTGTGTGGACACACCGCACTTTGTGCCTAATGCAGTCAATTTGAGCATGGACTGTAGAAAACCAGTCCATACCCAAGATGACGTCGTAAGGCCTCGACGCCGCTTCAAGAAGATCCCAGCCGAAGCTCTCACATCCTAGAGTAATCTCACACTGCCAGAACTAGTGTGTAATCATCAAGTCTTCTCCCGTAGGAGTCTCTAGCAATAAGGATCGAGCCAACAGCTCTGTCGGAATCACCGAGCTCCGAACAAGGGTATCAGCAATAAAATAATGACTCGCTTTTGTGTCTATAATAACTGCAGCTAGGGTAGAGTAGACACAAATAGTACCTCAAATCATCTCAGGTGCGCTTTGGTCATAGGCCTTGACTGCCTAGAGATGAGCTAGCCCCTGCCAGCCAGCTCCCTGTGGTCGGGGTGGTCCTCCAGGTGGTGGTGGTGTTAGAGCCTCGAAGCGTTGTCCACCACCCGCTACTCGGCCAGCTCCTCTGCCTCGTCCTCTTGCTCCCTATGGACCACCATGGTCAAACCTCTGCCTCTACCTAGGAGGTCCCTCCAATGTATGCTTCTCGTATTCATGGTGGGTTAGGCAGTCACAAGCCATGTGGCCCTACCCACCGCATGCATAGCACTTCCTGCCCCCCATAAGACTGGCTCAGATTCGTGTGCCCCACACATCCAAACCAGTATCCTGAGGTCACCCACATGATGGCCTGGTCTGCTTGGACCTCTGCGACATCTGTCTATTGCCGGCTGCAGAAGACTTCGCTACGTCTCGCCATGCGGTGGGTCTCACTGCTGGTGTCAGCTCAGCAAGAAATCTCTCCACAAGAAGGGCTCGCTCAAGTACTCCTGCCTATGTTGGAATGATGAGGGAGATCATCGAAACCCTGATCTCATGACTCAGTACCTGATCAAAGGTTCGGGCCCTGAAGAACGGGTCCTGTACCATGTCTGTGGAGTAGTGTGAGAGGTCAGTAAATCTCGCCGAGTACTGGGCTACAGTCATGCTGCCCTGCCGCAGCTGTAGTAACTCCTGGATGCGCACTGTACAGAGGGTGGCTGAAACAAACTCCGAGCGGAAGAAGCACTCGAAGTCCGTCCAAAGTAGTGATTCCTTGTCGTGCACCTGGAGAATCAGGCTTCACCATCTACCTGCTGCTGCATGTTGGAGACTCACGGCAGGATCACCATAAGGTTCGCTGGTGTCCCTACCAATCTGAAGACTCTAACGATAGCCTCCATCCAATCCTCGGCTTCCTGAGGGTCCGTCTCTCCGCGGAACTTGGGTGGCCTATTTTGCTGAAACTCGTGCAACACACTCAGGAGTTGTGAAATCTCTACTGCTGGGGCTGGTGGAATTGGTGGATCAACAGTTAGTGGTACCGCTGGTGCCTCCGCTGTAATGGGGCCCTACACCGAGGCCTCATCGCTCGGTGGGCTGCCATCTCGCACGTAGCTCGGAACCCTAGCTGGCTGCCTTCGTGGGGCCATTCTGAAAAGAAATAGGTGTGCCACGGTCAAATAGTACACCTAGTGAGATGACACAAAGTAATCACAAAGAAAAATTTTGAAACACACATGCAATCAGTGTTTTCGAGCACTGAGTCAGAAATCAGAAGTTAGGGTCCTGGTGTATGGATACGTCGACCGCCACACCAACACTGGACTCCCTGGACTGAAAACCACAATCAATACTCTAAAAATATTGCTTCACAGAGAATAAATTATCATATTCTTGAGTTATGCAGTAGAACTGACTCCTTTGATACCAATTTGTCACAACCCGTCCTCGGGGCCCGTGTCGTGACTACCCCAATCCCGCCTTCCATAGGCCAGGGGCTGGCGACTAGAACCAACGACGTAAATCTCGGTAAAAAGGGAAGGAATTACCTTTATAAAAGTAAACAAACACAACAGAGTATGAAAGTGAAGTAAGCACTAAGTAAATCTGAGTACAAAAGTAAGTTCTAGAAAGTAAATGGGCTAGTATACAAACCCAACTGAAAGTACAGTACAAATGAGAACGAAAGTACAACAGCTGTAATGTAAAGCAGCAACCACCGAGTCGTCCTCTGGGAATCCCACCCAAAGGGTGGGTATATATATTCTCATCGGTACCTCGGGTCCATCCGTCCGCTCTGTGTACGTCCCGCCAGGTGGTCCACCTCCGGATACCGTCCATCTCCACAAGCCTCAACCACGATCAGTGCTGTCCGTCGTCTAAAACCAACACAACGTAGTGCCGGCATTTCCCGTGCATGGGTGAGTATAACGATACTCAGTAGGGACCCTGAGACCCCCGAAGGTCTCCCAGAATCCATGAAGGATAAAACACAAAGGAAAGATACAAACACGAAGTATCAACCAACTCTACTAAGGTATATGCCCATACATATACCTAAGTCATCAATCTCAGTTCAACTCCAACTTCCGAGCCCAGGCATAATCCGGTCCACACAAGAAAGAAGTCAATCACATCAATGATAATGATTTGAAAGACAAGACTCAGATCACACAGGTATAATACTCACGAAAAGGGGTGGATATGATTAGATGTATCCTCTGAATCATCTCCTCTACTGAACCCACGTAGAATCCAAGTACAGAAGTCGTCGCTACTGAACCCATGTAGGATCCAAGTACAGTAACCATCGCTGACGAACCCACATAGGATCCACGTATAGTCGTCATCGCTGCCGAACCCACGGAGGATCCAAGTATAGTCTTCCTCGCTGCTGAACCCATGTAGGATCCAAGTATAGTCGTCTTCGTCGTCGAACCCATAGAGGATCCCATCACGTTATTCGTCGCAGTCGCAACTATCTCTAGGGTTCACGCACCCAACGTACTCGATTCCGGGAGGGTCCTCTCCTCGAGTAAGGGGACGAAACACCAACTATCATGAATTCCTGAGTTGATGTATCCCAAAGTTCTGTCTCGTCAAAAGGAAACCAACGTGACAGACGACGCGTCAATCGGACTCCCGGTTTGAGAGATATTGGCCTTTTCGTTCTAGGGGCCCGGTTGGAAATATACTCATTCCAAACCCAGCCAATTTACAAAGATTCCCAAAACTAAATTAGAGTATCACAAAAGGACCGGATCATTGAAATGATCTCAGTGCCATAGACGGCGCGTCGATCGGGCGCACGGTCTTTAAGTTATTCACGTTTAAGTGAATAATGGGCCCGACCCGTTAAGCTCAGTGGACTGGCGGGTTGGGTTACCCAGTTTTGGAGGTTCCGACCCGGTAGGGGTGTCGGACCAGCCCGAAGATTCGCACGGTCCGGTTTGGCATGGCCCAGCCCGGCCCGGCCCAGCGCGGCCTGGCCTGGCGTGTCCCGGCTGGGCGCGACCCAGCGGGGCGCAGCCTGGCTGGCTCGGCCCGAAGGACGAGCGGTTAGGGGGGGGGGACCCCGGAAGCCCGAACCAGGGGCGCCAAGTGGCGCTGACCTCCCTAACTAGCCGGTTGGAGCCGGCCGGCCTTCTAGCGTAAGCCGCCTGCACGGGCAGGCCGCGGATCATCCGTAGCGGCGCCCACCTGGCGCAGTGCCTTTGCTCTGCCCGGCCGGCCAGTCCTTCTGCCGAAGAGGCCCGCGAAGCAGGCCACGGTTCCTTCCGCACAGTCACCACGATGGAACTGGCTTCCTCCGCCGCTTTCCCAGCATGGCGCAATGATATCGTGCTTCCTCTTCCACAGCTGCTTTGCCGTGACTTTCTTTTCTTGTGAGATGGCGACCCTTGCGCCACCGACCTCTTCTGCGTTCCACCTCCGGTCACCAATTCCAAAAAAAATAAACAAGATCAAACAGAGGGTCATCGGTCCATCTTCATTCGGCCCGCGCCCACCATTTTAAGCGATAACAATAGGCCAAGACAATCAATGTTATACAACGATGAATGAGGCACAAGTTTAATCCATTAAAATTGAACACAAACCCCTACCTCGATAATTGATGTCGCACGTTGGGCATCGCGGAAGAAGGAATCATGGGGAGAGGATTCATAGACGACGTCGGAGTGCGTCCGAGGAGGAAGCGGCGTCTCCTCACTTGTCGTAGAGAAGATAAAGGAAGTTGCATCGTCATTCTTCATGGAAACGGCGTTCTTCGTCGAAGAAGTCGTCGTTCTTCGTCGGATAAGAAAACAATTCTCTCCAGAGCTCTCTCCCTTCACACAACAAAAATCACCCCAAAATAAAATAACAAGCTACTCCAATTATTTTATTAACACAATCCATTTAAAATTCAAACATTCAAACACTTAATTAATAAATTGGAGGATTCAATTTATTAATTAAGGCGTTGGCATGAGAGAGTTGTCAACATTAAACAAGGCAGTTTAATGGGGGTTTATGAGAGTTATGGGAAGTTCAAAGGTTTAGGTCACGTTTGGGCCCCACCCCACAAATATCCTCTCATGGGAGGTTATGTGGGTGTGGGACCCACCTCTAACTCCCTTTGGGAGGATATAACCACCATCTTTAAAGATAAAATTGTGCTACACCAATTTTATGTATTTTAAACTAACTCCCCAAAAATTAATTCTCAACCCACTTAAAACACAACTGTGGTAAAGGTCCACTGAAGTAATTACCGGTGCTGCGAGCTCATCGGTGCCCTCATATTTCAATTCTGAGCACCGGTTCAAAAGATAGAAAAACACGCTCGTTCATTTACTGAACGTACCCGAGATAAACTTTAGAAATTGATTCTGCGAACACCAGGCCTTGGAATCAAAGTGCCATCAGAAGCCACAGACTTGTAAAATTCCAAATTATTTAAGAAAAAAATTCCTTGAAATTTTCGGGTCTTTACACAAAAGAATTTCCATTTTTATCAAGATCTATTTTATAGGTGGTACTCGTAGAAGTATCCCTACATTTTGTGCTATCCAAGTTAAAACAGTTTAAATTATCATTTGTATATTTACTTTGATTTAAAATAATACCTTCTATATTTTGAAAGATTTTAAATCCATGAAATAATTTTAGTTCACCCATTAAACTCATCTCAAATTAATTTTGCATCATTTTTGAAAAATCATTACAAAAAATATAAGATCAAAAAATAATGTCATAAAAATATATTTAATCAACTAGAACATATTTATAATTTTTTTATGAAAATAATGGGATCAAAAACTCCTTTTTTAAAACCATTGAAAATAAGAAAAGTGTTGAGCCTATCATACTCGGCTCTTGGATACTATTTTAAACCATACAAATCTTTTGTTAAATTAAAATAATTATTCTAAAAATGAGGACTTTTAAAATGAGGGTGTTGTTCAAAAAAACATCCTCGATTATATACCCATTTAGGAATACACTCTTAAAATCCACTTGATAATGATTGAAATTCATATATGTTGCATAATCTAGTAGGATTAGCATCAAGTCTAGAAACATGTGCAATGGCGTCTTCATAATTAATTCCTTCTTCTTCACTAAAACATTGTGCCTCTAATACAGCATTATTATTTACTAAAGTGTCATCTTCATCTATATTATTTATAAACACCCACTTAGTCCCTATCTTTAGGGTGTATTTGTGTCTATCAACAGGTTTCCAAACATTTCTTCTTTCAAATAGATTCAATTCTTCTTTCATATCCATTACCAAAAATTCACCATCTATTACATCATTGATGTCCTCAGGTTCAATCTGTGAAAACATTATTGATGTTCAACCTGATTTCATAGGGATCCTCTAGTCTATTTTTCATTATATAAGTCACCAAATACACCTTCTAAGGGATGGTTCTTATGGGTTCTAATAGATCTAGAAAAATATGGTCTAGTTATTTTATGTTCATCTATAGGTTATGGTTCACTATGATCAGAATCTAGAAATTTTCAAAAACTGGAAGATTTTGTATCATGCTTAATAGTAGAGTCAGAAGGATTATAATTTAGGTCACGATTTGAAAAATAATCCTCAATATTTTCTTGGTAGGTTTTACATTTATGTGGTTCTATTTCATCAAATTTTACACTTATTGATTCGTCCACACATTTTGTTTTCATACTAAAGTCCATGGAGGCTTTTCTTGAGGTTGAATATCCTACGAAAATTCCTTTGTCTCCTTTGGAGAATTTGTTTTCAAGATTATAATTTTGTTGAGGATAATGAATTTTGAACAAAAACTTTTAATTTAATTGACCTTAATATTCCTATTGTTTCATAACACATAATAGGTTTTCTTATGGTTAGGTCTAATTAAAACTCTATTGATTATGTAACAAGATGTATTCACAACTTTCGCCTAAAAAATAAATAAGTATATTATATTCATTAAGCATTGTTCGGTCTATTTCTTATAAGGTTCTATTTATCCATTGCATAACTCGATTCTGCTACAGTACCCTAGAATCAGAGAAGTTATGAATATATCCACCTTAAGGTTTTATTAATAATTTGCATAACTCGATTCTACATAGCTAGAATACCTTGTAAAATAAGAACATTGTTCACTTTTGTAATCTAAAAAATTCCAAGTATACCTAGAAAAGTCATCTACTAGAACATATACATAGTTATTCTAATTTAGACTAGAAACTAAAGATGATCAAAACAAATCCATTTGAACCAACTCAATATGTTTATAAGTTAAAACTTATTTTTTTCTTTGAAACATATTTTATGTTTTTTCCCTTTTATTAGGGATTATAGACATTATCATTTGGAAACTCAAATTTAGGTAGATCTTTGACTAGTCCAATCTTAGTAATATTTTTTAGGGGATGAATATTAATGTGGCCTATATATCATATTCCATAACCAACACTCTTTTTAAAAGGAACACATGCAAGAGACATTTTGAGAAAAAAATTATCTAAATTCACATCAAAAACATTTTCATTTCTAAAAAAATTATATACTAAGTATTTATTAGAATTGAAAACTTTACAAGATTCATTTTATAATTTAAAATGAATTACATAATCACATAATTATGAGATGCTATAAAGATTATACTTAAGACCATCAACAAAAATAACTTTATAAATTAAAATTGAATTAGTTTTACCAATTTGGCCAAGGCCAAAAAAAAATTCCGTTTCAATTTTCACCAAATGTGACATGCCCACAATCAAATTTTATGAGGTTATTAATGCATGAATTGTACACTATAATTTGTCTTGAACACCCACTTTCCATGTACCATATCCTCTTATAGGAACTCTTCGAACAATTTTTTTAGAAAAGTAGATAAAACAAGAAAAGATTCTAGTGCCCATACTTTATAGGGTCCAACAATATTAGGAATTAAAGCTTTGGGAATCCACATTTACTTCATGGGTTTCCTATAAACAGTTTTTAAGGACCTAGAAAAATAAAATCTATTGGGTCCAGAAAACAATGAAGTAGTAAAAGTATTTCTAGTGATTGAACATGCTGCATATTTTTCAATTCTAGGCATAATACCAAATTTTCCATATTTGGATTCAAACATTGTTTTTAATAAAATTTGTTTCTCTAGGTTAACAACCAATACCATTAGTATATTTTGGCGTAACATATTTTCCAAAAAAAATTACTAAATTATCTTTACCATTTGTGAATTTTTTATGACCCTTATTTAATTTTTCAATAGACATTTCATGTTCTGTATTCTCATTGAGAATTTGAGCAATTGTTTTCCTTTTCAATAGTATTTTCAGACTCAATAAAAAATAAAACAACATGATTATTCTTGAGAGATTTATACTTATCATTTATATAATTTCACATGTACTAAATCATTTTACAGTATCAAAACATTTATTTATTTTTTATATATTCATAACTGGATTCATATCCATAATAATAATAATTTTGTATAGGAGATTATAGGGTTACGTTAGATGTGTTTGTGATGAAACGCATGTTGTCTTATAATCATTATCATCATTTGATGAATCTAAGTCACTGGAGATATCCTCAAAAGAACTCCAGGTGGCCTTTATTGCCTTTTTTATTTTTTTATCTTTGTCCCCATACTTCTTTTGAAACATTAACTTAGGAAAATAATAATTTACAAGTCCTCTTCCCTTGCACTCATAGTAGACTATTTCAGTCGTATTATTACTTCTCTTCCAATACATTTTCTAGTTTCCCTTATTGTCATACTTCTCATTATAACTAGGTTTTATAAATAATTTCATCCTTATATATAAACTTTTCATTCTTCTAGCTAGCTAAGCCATTTCATCATTAATGTCACTTGATTATTCTTCATTGCTAGAACTTTCAAAATAAACCTGCAGTTTCCATTTTAATTTCTGTCTAGAAGTAGCAGTTTTGAAAGCCACTGACTATCTATTTGGTTCATCATCTTCTTCTCTATTGACATTAATTTATTCCTTGTACATCATTAGTTTACCTATCAGCTCCTTTTTTGGAAGAGTTTTGATGTCACAGGATTCCCTTATTAACACTGAGGTTCCTCTCCAACTTTCTAGTAAATAATCGATCAATAGCATTACTTGATCCTAAGATGTGATTGTATTTCCTAGAGAGACCACCATATTTAGGATTTCATTTAACCTGGGATACATGTTAGATATAGGTTCACTAGGATTCATTTTAAAGTTATCATATTTAATACTTCATGTATTTAGCCTCATTTCATTGACATTAGTGGTTCTGTCATGTGAAACAGCAAGTGCATCACAAATTTCAAATGCAGTTTTACATATAGAAATCCTATTAAATTTTCCATCCCCTAAAGAGAAGTATAAATAATTCATTGATCTATAGTTATTTTTGTAGGCTACCTTAATGGAATCAACCCATGGGGTCATAGAAATAGTACGAATTTTATATTCATCAACTATTGCATACCATATTTCAAAAACCCATACTTTATAAATTAATTTTCATTTTAATTTTGGACCAGGAATAATTTGTTCCATTAAATTAAGGATGTCAGTTAGTAGCCACCCCTTCCTGTCTATTTTATATTTAAAATAATTTTTAAAAAATTTAAAGAAAAATAAATTTAAATTGAAAGAAATTTAGATATCTTTAAAATAGAACTAAAATCATTGTCCAATAAATATTTAATTTTTTTTGAAAAGAATGGGAGTAAGAAATCCTAGGATACCAAATGTTGATAAGAGTAGGAAACTCAAGAAGAGTTGAATTGAGTTTCTCTAATTTTTTTATAAAATGATAATTTAAAAATCCCCCAATTTAAAATGAAATATGGCCCAGTTAACCAAAGTATAATATTTATAAATTATGTTATTGTTTGAAATATTTCTTAATGATTGGTTAGTTTTATATTAAAACAATATAGAATATTATTTCAACTTTTGAAATCAATTTATTAAATAAAATTCTAATATTGTCACTATCTGAAATTAACTATGAATGTTAATTTATGTTTTCTAAACTAATTATTATAATAGAGAAAAAACTAGAAAACACAAAAAAAAAGTAAACAAGAGGTTTTATATCAATATGAGACCTAATCCTCTCAACTTTGTGATCACCTACTATCAATATATTTATATAAATAATATTTATCTACACTATGGATCGGGGTAAAAAAAATCATACATATATTTCCACGTCAACAAGACCGCTTCCATAGTTTTTTGGGGGAGTGAAAATTACAAAAAAACATGCAGGGGCCTCTTATTTAGTTGTCCATGGGAGTGTGAGGTGTAAGAAAGGTGATTTTGTGATGTTATCAATGTATCTTCCATTTTGAAATAGGAGAAAGTGTGTGTGTATATAACAGAGACACACACTTTTAAAAATGTAAATAATGTACACATGAATATCAATATAATGAAAATAGGGTTTAAAAGGATCTTTGTGATGTTCTTGAATCTTCTGAACTCCTTAGAGATGGAAGAGGTGGAGTTGAAGTCATCTTCTATAAAGAGGCAGCAAAATAGAGTGTCATGAGTTTTTATATTTTCTATTTTCAGTGAGGTGTATAAATTTGTGGGTGATATCTTATATTTTGTTATATTGTTGCTGCAAAATAAGTCCTTCGGTTATTTTTCTTAGTAATATCTTCATTTTTTTTCACTTTAATGTTCTTCAGTTTTTACAATTGACTGAGCTCTGTACTGGACTGAATGGGCCTATTCCACTTTTTGATCAAGTACACACTTTATTCAATGAAGCATACAAGCAGCATGTTCTATGGTACATCATACCTCGTTCTAATCTCTAACACCATTAAATGTTTCTTAAAAAGGTAAAAAAGCTCATTAATATAATAATAAATATTATGTTTTATAAATATGACCATTAGTAATAGTTTTGAACTTATGAAATAGATCATCAGTTTCTCAGTCTGTTGGTATATCAGATTTTTAGTTGATCGGTCTACCAGTAGATCATTCCATCAGTAGGTGATGATTCAGTGACTCAGCTATCGAAACCTTATACTTAGAACCATTTTGAGTGTTTTTATGTCTCTCTATCAGCAGTTTGGGCGTTGGTAGGTTAGGTGTTGGTAGGTCATGCATTGGTAACTCATACTTAGCCAATTTTTTCTAACCTATCTTATATATTAACACACTACCGGGATAGATCAAGGTTACATGTAACCATAATTAAACCAAATTCTGATTTCTGAATCATGATAAAACCTGATTAAACACAATTTAACTTGTATAGTAAATAATCATTATTTATGAGCATGATTTGTGAGCATGATGATTAGCATGATTTGTGAGCATGATTTATGAGAATGATTTGTGAGCATGATTTGTGAGCATGATTTATGAGCATGATTTATGATCATGATTTATGAGAATGATTTTTTAGCATGATTTCTGAGCATTAAAACTAGATGTGGCCAACAGTTATATAGATTCACTCTTGGATTAATTGAACTCCAAACTCACAATAATAAAAAAAGTGCTCATAGTTCCAACAAGGTAGAAGCACCAAACTGTACAACATAAGGCCAACACCCAGGGTAGTACTCCTAGAGAGGGAACTCAAATAATCCTGTTTAAGAAAGAGTAAAATAAAAGCAATACCCTCAGAAGAAATAATATCAAAATACATTTTTTCAAAAAAAAAGAGTTTTTAATGTTTTTTGATATTGGAAAATAATCATTATAAAAGAAAATAAAAATATATCTCCTAATTTTAAATGAATAACTACCTAGGAGGTATCCAAGGATCATATAAGTTTTCCATAACAGTAATAGTTATATAGGAATTCTAATAGATGTTTACAAAGACTAGTGATAGTTACACTAAATCAACCCAATTCATGATGTGAATCTAATTAAATATGTCGGTCTTATTGATAATTAAATACTTAAAACCCAAAAATTAATACTATGAAAATTTTCCATGTCATATAAAATTTAGTGATTTAAAACAAACATGAACCATAACTCATATCCTATGTTCCCCCTCCCTATCTCTCTTATATTGATTATTTAGTATCCCCTAGGCATGTTATCTTCACTACATTATATGCAACTAGTTCAAATTTGTAATGTCCTGATAGCCACTCAACAATACCTTGATCCATATTTTCCACAAGGCCTTAGGTGCATCTCCCCAAATGCGAGAGGCTACCAACTAGTACCGAGGGACTATGTGTGAATGATGGTAGACTATTCCCTCATCTCTAGAGTATACACAACAAAATATGAATAGCCTAGAAATAGTAGAAATAGATACAACAAGAAAAAACTAATAACTAACAAGAAATGAATAGTAAAAAAACCATAAGTTTTTTCATATAAAATCATAATAATTATGTATGTTATGTGTCAAAGAAATCATCCAAATTGGGTAAACAATAGTATGTTACAATACATGTATCCTAAAACCAAAAATAACAAATGTGTTTTCTTCAAATAGCATCACAAGCCTTAGCTTAGTCCCATGCTCCCCCGCTCCAAGGAAATAATCAACAACCTATGTTAGGGAACATTTCTCTTCCTTCAAATATTACTATATAATCTATTTGGTTCATTAATGAGTCCCAAACATTTTGTGAGATAGCATCCCAGTAGGTAACCACCCAGAGGTCTATACATTTCAGGTGTGAAATATAGACTATTCGGTGTAAGTAAAATATGTAAAAAGGTAAGAAAGAACCAAAAGTTATGTTCCCATATCATGTAAACCACTAGAAGCACATGATTCCAATTAGCCTTTCAAGGATCCCAAAAAATATTGTCAATCTCCTAACAAATCAGCTACAAGAAATAGAATAAACAATACTATCTTATCATAATCCATACATAACTTGTTCACATGGACTTATTGTATAATGAAACCATATCAATAACCCATGAAATTTTTATACTACCATCCTTCCCAATTTACCATGGCTGAGATTCTAAGCCCAACATGTCATATTTTCCACATCCATGTCGTATTTTCAAGTGTCATACCACAAAGGGTTGAATCCAAGGTGTCAAAGACCGAGGCATGCTCTATGAGTCCCAGTATCATCTCGATAGAATCTTTGTATATGTACTGGTTTGAGTACTAGGGTCATTTGTACCAACATATCCTTCATTAGTCCAAGTAGTTCAGATCCAAGGGGTATCAAATCCTGAGGCATCCCACAGAATAAATACCCAAATAACACTTCTATCCAAGGAATCCACTACCATGTCAAGATCCTATGAGCATCATCCAAGTCATCTAAAAATCACAATACATTCTTATCTCATTCATCACACATGAGTCCACCCAATCATGTAATCAAGTATATCCCATGAGTATTCCCACTCATGTATTCCAATTCACATTCAAATCAATCTTGAGTATACCCACTCATATATCAACATGATAATTAAAACAATCAAACAATTAGAAAACAACCAAGAAGTATACCCACTCCTTTTACCATTTTCACATAATCCATTTTAATCAGTTCAAGCATTCTATACATTGATAAAATAAGAAATGAGGTAGTACATCTCATAAACATGTAATTCAATTCCATTTAATTTAAAATAATCTCCCTACAACTAGGAAACTCAAGAACACACCCCCTTGGGAGGTTCATCAAAGGTTAAAACTAATTAAAAGTCATGTATCACCCCTTAGGTGGCCTTGAGATAGGGAAGAATCACCAACGCATCTCAAAGATTCCTACAAGAACCCCTAATAGGTCCTATTTAATTTATGTCAAATTAACATTTCAATTCCAGTGTCATGTTAGAAATTTTGACGTGCAGTGTAACAACTGATAGCTCTATAAAGCACCAAAACATGAAAAATAAATTTAGACCACCTACCATAGCTCATTAGTGGAGTGATCATCCAATATCAAGTCCATATTTGACTTGGATTAGGATAAATCTAAATAATTGAATAATAATGATAAATTAGGATATATGAGCCTAAAAATAAATAGTGCATCCAATAACCAAAATAATTGATGATTGCTAAAATTGAATTTAGATCTTAGCATTTCAGATCCAACGAGACAAACCACACATGAATCAGATATTGGATGAAGAATCTGTCTCAATGTTATGTTATTATTCGTTGATAGGTTCTCAAACCCTCTATTGTTATACATAGAAAGGCAACTCAAATAATGGTTTAATAAGAAATTTAATTTAATTTAAAATATTAAATATCCTAAACTAGAAGGGGTCGCACGGTTTAGAACCTATGGTTTTGCATACCATGTGCCAGATGTGCACGGATGGCTCACAGACAAGGGGAACCCGCTTGGTTTACTCACACGGTTTACTAATTGTGTTCAAACTATTCGAAGTGGTGTTGTCAATATCTGTTAAAATTGTAGACCAGGCCACACGGTCGTGCACCTCCAATCACATGGTTTCCTCAAACAGTGTGGCCCATAAACCCCCTCTGTCCAGCCTTGTACTATTTTTACAAACTGTGTGGACTTCCTTGTATGGTTTTTAATAAACGTGGTCTAGGTTAAAACTCCCAAAAACTATATTCCAAGCTTTGAACAATCCTCAAACACCCCTAATACCTCCATGAACTCAAAGGGTATTCATATTACCCATATTTAATCATTAAATTGAAAAATAAGGTATCAATACCTCATATGAGAACCCAAGTTCACACAATATTATTCCATTACCTACCTTTCATTCCTTTAAATAACTTTACCATGTCTAAAACCCAAATTTAGGCTAAGATACTACCACAAAAATTCTTATACATTTTCCAAACTGAGCCCCAACCCACTTCAGCTGATAAAAAGAAGACCCAATATATTCTTGGTCCATAATATGATATATCCACACATTTATCTACCTTCCATAAAATTTACCATTCTAAACAACATCTCAATGATCTAGAACATTTACATTCATTTAAACCTTCTTATAGTTCACTAGTCCATAGTATCAAAATAACTTACTCACATATAATCCAACCCCATGAGGAATAACAATCCTGTGGATTTTGAGGTTTTGTGGAAGGCTCATATGGGTGATTAGTTCATGGGGCGTTAGTGAGGATACATCTAAAACATATCCCTAAGGATGAGGAGGATACAAATAGAGATAATTTTCTTGAGTTATTGACTAATTTAAAGCTGTATATCTTCCATGTTTCCTTTCATATTGGTTAGAAAAAATGGGATCTATTTTTTAAAGAATTTTCAATTAGTATTATCCTTTACACTATCGATTTTTTGAAGACCCCACTTATACCATATTATCTCTGGATCCAAAAAAATATGAAACACCTAATAATAGAGAACTTATTTCCAATTATCCACATAGTTTTCATAACCCAAAGATAGAAAATTGAAAAAAAATAAAGGGTGAATCTCTCATGATTATTCATTGTCCCTAAGCATCATAATGGATTGTGAGGGGATATTCACATGGGTTCATCATACAGTTTGAGTTCCTTATGATTTAATAGGTTGTTGGAGCACCTATAGTCGACATGAGTGGGAATTTTTATCCTTACTTCTAAGGATAATATAGGAAGTCCCACAACACTCTTATGGGTGGGATCTTCATCAAACACCTAGCCACACATCTCTGGGTGTTTAATTCCACATTACCTTTATCCTCCCATATCCTAGAATTGTAAATTGTTCATATTAATCTCAATAATATGAGATTTTTAATCAATATTAGTATGAATTTTGAGTGGGAACATGATTATAGAGAATTTATGTATGAGGGTCACTCTTAGGACTTAGGATAAGGGGATACACCCCATGGGTTTACAAGTGGAATAACCACTTCAATACATACAAATCCTACCTAGCCCACAACTTCTGATATGTCTCACACTATTCCACTCCACTAAAACACATGGATGATTATTATAGATGATGGAATAATTATCAATTTCTTACTGGAGAACTACGGGATAATTTATTAGTGATTTCACATCACATTTTCAAAGCCTCCTCAATCCTCCTTGTCCTCACTAGATGTTAATCTATCTGATTTCTTATAGGTATATACTACAGTTTCTTCTAGTTCTTATACTCCTTATACCAGAACACTTGTTAAATATTAACCTCTCACAATTCACCATAAAATTTACAATATTGTATCTAAGAAGGTATTATGTTAAGTGAACACTCAAATGGGAATGGAGTTGCTATAATGATCTGGGATGAGATCCCTTTTATTGATCCCACTTTTATATCCATAATGTCATAAAATATTTAATATTATATTGTAGATCTACCTATTGATCAATGTTCAACATCATAGTCCACTTCTACTTTTCATTCATATAGTGACCTAATATTAACATACGTGTATATTAAAACATTTTAGATGAATATTCATCACATTACACAAATACAGTCCATATGAACATAACAGTTTAGTGTCTTTGGAAACATGGAAACATAACCTTATGACTTGGTAAAAGTGATTCCACTTAAAAATTAAAGATCTACCCCATTAGTAATCACAAATAAAACATTAATTCATAACCTAGGAATGAAATCATTTGAAAGGGGTTATCTCAAATTCTCAGTAAGAGAAAACAAGGGACATATAGATGTATAACATGATCATATGGGTATGAGAACATTATCATAACATTGAAGATCACACCCTGCATATAAAAGATTATTAACATGAATCATGGAATTAATATTGGCAGTTCATAAGATATGAATCATAGTTGAATCAGGAGTATATGAAATTAATGTATAACAAAGTACTAAGACATGGAATTTTGTAAGTCCCAAAAAAATTGTAATATTATTTCCTATAAGTCAAAGCTCATTATTAAAATCATATCAGGGAACCTCATTGGGACTAAAACAACTTAGAGGGACACACCGCCATACCAAGAAACAATCCATTCCTTAATAAGATATTGGATTCCCCATCTTCCCATACTAGATCAGGTTTCCCCATCTCCCCATAGTGGATTAGGTTTCCCCATCTCCATAGAGTGGATCGAGTTTCCCCATCCTACATAGTGGGTCAATCCCACTGACTTGATTTCCATCATTATATCATGAGATATAAATATTTACCCAATACATTGGAGATAGATATATGTCCCATCCACCACATAATAAAATCATACATAGATGATCTAGAAGATAATAAAACTTTAATCTTATCATGGCCCATAAAAAGTGATAGGTTTCATAATAACACATGAAATGAAATTTTAATAATAAACATCTAACAATATCATTACCTATGGAAAATAGATAGGTCTCACAATAATTCCATCAAATCATTTTCAACTAAAATAAGCGGGTTTCAAAAGCACATAACATGTGGAAGAGAAACTGGTGCCATAAGAATCATTCTATAAAAAGATAAACTATTCCAAAAATAATATGAATGAAATTCTTGGATCATATACTCATTAAATAATAAATTATAAAAAATTATGGAATCTTAGATAGAGAAGGATTATGAAAGATCACATGTAATATTCCTTATAAACAATAGTATTTTATTGATTTTCTTTTTCAAAGAAACCATTATAGAAAAATTAATTTCTTATAAAGAATGATTTACAATTTTATTTAAAACATTTCATGATGAAAATATACGATCCTCATTGAAAAATAATATAATATAAAGCATTTTGAAAATAATTTTCTTTTAAAATATATTTGAAAACTTATAAAGGATGTATGAAAACATTTTGAATTATTTTTTCTAGTATAATGTCATGAAAACTAATAAAGGAATCTTAAAAACATTTTGAAATCCTTTTTCATTGAAAATACAGTAAAAACATAAAAATATGGCTAGAAATCATTTCGAAAAACATTTTCTATAAAATTTATTTAAAAAAATATAAAAAATTCATAAAATCTGAGAAATCCTTTTCTTTTTAAATAACATTTTGAAAACATATAAAAGAGGATTTACAAATAATTTAGAATAGTTTTTAATAATAATAAAAATTCAAGTACTTTTTATTTGAAAAATAATATTTTTTCAAAAAAATAGAATATAAGGAAAAAATTTATAAAAAATATTCTTGTAAAAATTCAAATGAATCACCAAATAAACTACGATCATGACAACGAGAAACTCCATACATGCCGAACTTTCCTTTTACACCATAAAAACTTTTTGAAAAGTTACTTGAGTAAAATATGACAAGGAGATTTATTTTAAAACTGTTTTAATTGTAAAAAATTGGTAAAAATTTCTTTTACACATCATATTAAAAAAATTGGAAACATTTTTTTTAAAATGGTTTTGTGAGTAAAACAAATTCCGACTAAAGAAATAAATAAAGTCGACTTTTCTTAAAAAACACTTTATTTATTGTCTTAAGTACCAAATAGTGGAAAATAGTACCAATAAGTTGAATTTTAGTGTATAACTAGAGGAGAATAAAAATTCATGATTTTTATTGATATGTGGAACATAATATTTCATTAATGGAAGAGTAATCTCAAATAATCTCGATAAATGATGAGATTTTAATAATAAACTCTTAACACTTAGGTAACATTAAATCATAATCCTCATGAGTGAAAAACCTTATATGAAACATATAATATCATAAAAATAATAATATTACCAATATAACTTGTCAAAGGTTCATTATATACTCCTTATAAAATAATATAGGTGTATAACATAACATGTGTCTCAATGAAGGAAAATTGAGACAACATGACCTAACCAATTTCGAAACATTCGGACCATAAGACCAATGAAAAAGATACCATAAAATGGATATTTAAATACTAATAAATTTAAGTACAGGTATCATATAATACATTCATTAAATGTATGTGAACCATATGAAAGAAATGAGTGGTGAATAAAAATTGTATCTCATGGATATAAAACGTGATATGAGAAAACCCTTACCTTATGTCTTGAATTTCTTCGTACATGTTAAAAAAAATTTATAATAAGTATAATATTATTATAAATGTACAAAATAACGATATTATCTTATATAATACCATATATTATTTTATTATGACTTTATATTACCCTTTTATTAACAATTTCATGTTAATGTAACATTTGAGGTAATATTTTTATTGTTGTTGTATATGTTTTGACTTGTTATTCTTGATCCTATTACTTAGATAATTATTTAATTATTATCAGAATATATAATTTGATATAAATATGATATATTAAGTATATAAATATTTTTAATAATCTATAAAATATTAAAATATGAAATGGAATACACCGTTCATGGAGAATGTAGGCCGTACATATGCATGAAGGTTTTTTCTAATGTATTATTGTATTAAAATAAATAATGTCAAATATATATATATATATTATAATTCCAGTATAATTGTTATTTAATATATTTCATATAATTTTATGAATCTTATCCTTAATTCATTCCATGAAATGTGTGAACGAATCACATCGCTTTTAGGAGGCGGTAGTCCACACATCCACAAATTAAGTCATTTTATTTTAAAAATGGAAATCATCAATGTATGATTTATGTAATAATTAAATCAGAATTAATAAATCATAATTATCATATATATCACATAAAAAATACTATTTACATCATAATTCCCATGATGATAGAAGGTAAACGAAAAATAGACAACATCGTATTGTGTGGCGGTAGTCCACCATACACAAGAATAGTAACTTTGTTACACAATAAATGGAAGTGTGAATAGGTTTAGGTAGAAAAATTATCATAAAATACTATAAATATATTTAGGATAATTATTTTTTTATATAATTATGGAATAATAATAATTTAGTTGATTGAGAATGAAAATAAAACAGAAGATCTTGTAGAAGGATGTTACCTCTTTATAGAGTAATTACTTTTGGTATCACCGAAGGATTTACTTGGTATTAATTCTAACCAAATATTGTATTATAGGTTGATATGAGGAAATTTGGTAGCTTATTTGAGCATTTTTTTGATAATACAAAGTGGTTGGAGAGGTGTGATGAAGTGAGAGTGGTGAGTTCCCTTTTACAGTGGAGGTGGAGTGGCATTCTTTTAAATATAAAAAGGAAAACTATATTGAGAGGTCTCTCTTACGTAATGTGCCTCCAATAATTTCCCATTTTTGTTAAAATTTTGGATATGGATTAAATATTTCTATAAAATGTATTGTGGACATGTTTCTTGTATATTTTTCTCCTTATGTTAAATTTTAACCACTAAGTAAATTTGGTTTTACCTTAATCCCTGCATTTAATTTTAATTACATTCAATAATTTTTTTTCATAAAAAACAAAGTTTAACTTATTATAAATTATAATTTATGATTATTCAAAATGTGGAATAAATTTTCCAAATTATAATCACATAGTTGGAATAAAATAATTTAAAATTAATCCAACAGACGTGTTGCGAATGCAGGATTTTAATGAGGAAAAGTCCCAATGATTGAAATGTATTTATATCAAATTTCAATGTTAAATTGGTTATAGTGACCAATATTGGATTAATTTATGTTTTATTTATCTAATAATACTTTAAAAAAAATTAATACATAATTTATCTATATAAATAAATTATAATGAAAAGAATTTCCGAATTAAAAGTCTATATTTTTCATTATTCTTCAAACAATGAAACTTCTCGGAAAATACTAAACATTAACCAAAAGTAAATTTTGATATTCCATTTTCAAAATTGAATTTTATTTTGTTATAATAGTGTCAAAATTTTTATTTAATATGGGTTATTCATTAAAATGATGTAAAATTGCATTTTGAAAAATACATTTTTTATTCATAAAATTAGATTATTCGTATCTTATATGTAAGAACCCAGATATTCTATTCAGGTATGTTTTTATTTTTCCTTTAGTTTTTTAGAAAATAGGAGTTTATGGAAATTTTTAAATTATACGCCGTGTACTTTATGAGTACACATTGTGTACTTGGTTTCCATGGATAGCTGTGTGCTGGCCATGTAGCGGCCATCAACACGGCCATGTGTGATGACCTAGAGGCCACATGAAGTGGAGTGCAAAAACAACGAGTACATGTCATGTACTTCAAAAGTACATGCCGTGTATTTTGTTTTTTCCATTAAATGCACCAGCGTCTCGTCTGTTGGACAGAACCGTCTCCTTCTCAACCTAGTTCTTCCGAGATCCCCAAGAAGACGTGGATCTTCGATGAGCCCCCGATCCTCCATCCTTCCCCCGAATTGAACATCATCGGTTGCGTTGGAATTGCATATGTGAGATCTCTCTTCTGATGGAACCTCGTTTCATGATTTATCTTATTTTCCAAGTTACCATGGGTTAAATATTTTATAAGTTTTCTTAGATATACGGTGTTCTAAAGATATTCAAGCTTCAGGGTTCACATATAGCGATCTCCTAACCCTGTGGTAGGTATTTTGTGCCTTTTTATTGAATTTCATTGAGTTTTATGTGGAAATTTGGCTAATAACCATGAACGAGGTATTGAACATTTACCGTTCTGGCCCTATTGATTCTCTGCTATGCTGGTATGCCTGAGTAGATGATTATTGGTTGTTAATAGGGTGAATTGTTGTTCCTTGGATGTTTTTTCCCATGCATGTTTTGACTGTTTTGACCTTTGGGTCTTGTTTTCCTATTAAGCGGTTGTTTACTTTCCCATTCCTAGTATTGTAGGATGGCGTGACTGTTGTTCTATTATCCTATTGTGCTGTAGAATTCTAGCCAAGTAGTTAATGAGGTTTACCTTGGTTGTTACGTGCTGCTACACTTGCTTGACCTGCACAGAGCCATGAGAACCTGCTGTATAGACTATATGAAGGATGGACATAAGGGATTATTAAGAGTGTCTTTATAATTTACTATGCGAGACCACATTGGGAACTGACGTTGAGTGCTTCCACAGAGTGTCTGTAGTTCCTCGACGTGGGCCACAGGGGGAATGTGACAATGAGTGCTTCCCCAGAGTGTCTATAGTACTATTACAAGACTATAGGGGGAATTGACGGTGAGTGCTTCCTCAGAGAGTGTATTCTTGAGCTGAACTAGAGGTGTTAGACTGAGTGTACTTCCTAGAGGGTTTCTTGTACTTGTTAGGTAGTACCAAAGGAGATAGGCTGTGAGTACTCCCCAGAGGGTTACCTTGTGTTTAGTTGCTTTCTTGTCTTGTTAGTTAGGACCATAAAGGATAGGTTGTGAGTACTTCCCAGAGGGTTAACTTGTGTTTAGTTGCTTGCCTGTGTTGCTAGGTAGGACCCAAGGGTATAGGTTGTGGTTACTTTCTAGATGTTTACCTGTTGTGTTATCTTTATTGTTTAGCTATTTCATGCTGTGTGGTGTTTTGAATGCTTTAAACTGTGGATTGTTTACTACTTAGTGGTTTCCTGGTTAATATTTTCTATACTTTTACCTACCATATACTCACTGACTATTAGGAACAAATATTCAGGTGGTTTCCTACTAGAATTTAGTCTCAAAACCTATTTGGGTCATGCTTTTGGGCACAAACAGATTATATTGTCGCATGTATAGATAAGGGCAAGAGACCTTCTACTTCAGGTACTTGATTTGCTATGGAGCTGGAAAGCATGGAACCAAGCTATGACTTGTGATGCTGAGGAGTTTACCTGCTTTATTTTTCACTTTGGTTTAGCACTATTTTATTCCAGCATTGTGACTTGTTTGGCTGTTTTCTTATACATATGTATCATGCATCATTATATATATATGTCCTCCAGTTTATACTTTCAGTCTTCTGCTGTTTATCCTTGTATGATATTATTACTGCTTCCGCTCTTGTATGTGTTTGTTTACATCTGCTGTGTACTATGCCAATGAGGTAATTGTTTCCCCACTATCACACCGAAGGCCCTCGCTGCTAGTCAGAAGCCTCTAGCATTTGAGGAAATGCACTTTAAGCCATGTGACCAACCGGGTACGAGGTGCCTCTGGGTGGCTTCCGGAACCGGGATGTTACAAAGTGGTATCAAAGGATTTCTTTTCCATTGACTTACTGTTTGGAGCCTCATCCCGAGATAGGGTGGAATTGGAACATTGTAATAAGCTGTTCCCAGGAGTAGATGACCCGTGTACAGGGAAAAAACATTCTACCTCGTTTAAATTGCAAGACTTCTAGTTTTTCAATTATTATAGTTAATCTGATTTCACCTTGAGTTATTCACATGATTTTTGTTGTTATTTTTAATGTTATTGAGGTTCTATTTATATTTCAACTCGATGATATGAGGGTATTCCATCTCATACATCATATAGGCACTTGCTAGAAATCACATGTCATGCATTTTTTCCATGCCATATATGATGCATTAGAGATTTCATGTTGTTTTGATAGATGACATGTAAAATATGTATGCTATTGTGATAGTTGCCTTGATATAAATTCCTACTATTTGATAGGGTGTTGTTTTGTGTAGATATTTTCTTGAATTAATGACAAACATTGGTTCTTGAGGTGTTATGGGACCTCATGGACTGGAATTTGGTTGATCATTGTTTTGTTTTCCTTACTATAACTTTTATAAGATGAAAAACATTGATTTGCGGGGAGTATGGGCCCTCACGGATCATAATTTGGCACTTTTAATGACCTTTTTAGTTTTTTTGTCTTCCGAAGTAGTTTCTGAGGCTTACTGGCCAGAAACACCAAGAAGCCACGCCGTGTAATGTTAATTACACTCCATGTGTTCTTTTCTTTAGGAAGAAACTCTTTTTTTAAGTACACACCTTTTACTTTATGTACATGCTGTGTAGTATCTTAACATGTCATTGGCCGTGTGGGAAGTGACACGGGATGGGGAAAATCTGGATTGAACACGCCATGTCGTGACAACCCCGTGCCCACCCGTGTCACTAACAACACAGTTTGGCCGAGTCATGTCTAATACACGCCATGTTCCATATAAACAAGTTATGTAGTCTGACCCAGGTACCTAACCATGTCACAAATAACATGGGTCGGTGCTATCCTTTCTCAT
The DNA here is from genome assembly GCA_963277665.1 of Viscum album. NCBI lineage: Eukaryota > Viridiplantae > Streptophyta > Magnoliopsida > Santalales > Viscaceae > Viscum > Viscum album. The sequence goes on from OY728166.1 coordinate 728,186,061, forward strand.
ACATGCCGTTTCCATCTGGAACACGTCGTGTAGTGTGATCCGTGTGTTAGGCCATGTCACTAACAACATGGGCCACGTGAAGCTTGTCTAGTACACACCGTGTCTATGTTGAACATGATTTGTAGTATTTTCTTCGGAGAGACATGTGGCTTAACCTTATAGAAGGACTTGGGAAGGGGATGGGGATTCATGTACATGTCATGTGTTAAGACAACACGCTGTGTGTTTGGGGTGTTACACGACCAATTTAGGCAGGAGTACACGCCCATGTGATTGATTTCAAGGAACACACCTGTAGAAATTGTACACCCCATGTAACCATGTTTTGTAAAAATTGAGTGCTTTCTTTTTAATTTTCCCTTCTTACACTCTTTGATTTTAGTCCTTGATATCTTGATCTAAGGTGTGTTCTTGACCTTGTAGAGTAATGCCACCGAGACGTCCTCCAGTTGTACGCTAGTTTCCAGGTTGTGATCAGACACCAGACATGGCCGATCAGGGACTACCTGCAGATCCTCCAGTTGTGCCAACCTTGGCACCATCCATTTTACCTAACGTAGGTGCTGATGAATAGTTTAGGGAGGGATTCCTGAGGATGATGAAAACCTTTCAGGGAGCGCCGCCTCCTGCACCATCGATGGCTGGTTTGACGCGGGTCTTCCAGCAGTAGCAACATCCCACTTTCTCAGGGGAATGAGGACCTCAGGCTGCAGAGTCATGGCTAGAATCCATGATGACGATATTTCAGAATCTGGAGACACCTCCAGAGAGGTGAGTCAAGCTTGATACCTATATGCTTTGGGAATCCTCAAAGAGGTGGTGGGATGTGATCTCGCAGGCAGGATGCCAGTAGGTTATGACGTGGGATGAGTTTCAGCACATCTTCTTTGATTACTTCTATCTGGAGACCCTGAAAGACGATCGAGCCTGGGATTTTATGAGTCTGTAGTAGGGTAGTCTTTCTATTATATAGTATTCCTCCTGCTTTACTGAGCTTCAACGCTTTAGGCTTATTCTAGGAGTTAATCATCTGTTCATGGAAAGAGAGTTTGAGGATGGTCTGAGGCATGACATCCGATCGTAGGTGAACATCTTCTGGTTGACTTCTATCACTTCTATATTCAACCATGTGCTGATCACAGAGTGAAATCTGATGGATTTTATAATTTTGATCCAGGGAATCTCTATGTTTGGGGTTAGTATTCCTCTTACTGATAGCAGGAAGCTCCACAGGGAGTCTTCACGCGGTGATCTGGGGAGGTGAGACACTTCTTCTGGTAGCCAGATGGTGTGTTACCAGTGCAGAAAGAGAGGGAGTACGAGGCCACATTTCCCAAAAGACCTAGTGGAGTACCGATATTGCGGCAAGATGGGTCATCTTCAGCACTTCTGTCAGATCTTCTCTCCAGCAGCTAGTGACAAGGGTTCTTCTATGACTCCTCATTCAGGAGCTGCACCACCAGTTACTCACTAGTCTGGGAACTGGAGTTCTTTCGGCCATTCAAGCCGAGCTGTAGGTCATGGTTGTGGTATCCAGTCGCCCAATTTTCAGTTACATCAGGGAGGATTAGCTCAGAGTGGTCAGGAAGGGTCACAGGGCTGCGGTACAGGCTAGACTTTTGCAGTGGAGAAAACCCAGCAGGATCAGGATCTCAGACCTTCTACCATTCGAGGTATGATCTTATTATCCTCTGTCTTAGAATCTACTCTTTTTAATATAGGGGATTCCCAAAGATTTATATCTGTCGCTGTCGTGGAGATCCATGGGATATGAATCTTATCTCTTGCTGATATTTTGATGCTATACACTTAATTGGGGACTAGAATGGCTAGTGTACGTCAGTGGAGAGAGTTCCCTCTACAGATTGATGCATGTCACTTTTGGTGGGACCTTTTTTTCCTTGAGATGACATGCTATGATTTCATTCAAGGGATGGACTGGTTAGTTCCATTCCAATAAGTCGTCGACTTTTATCACCACATGGTGAGTTTCATATCACCAGATAGTGTATCATTTCTTCATAGGGGTGGTGGGACGTCCAAGCGAGCAGAGCGGGTCCAGAGCATCATGTGTTGGGAGGAGTTATAACCCATATTTCTAGTATTTATCTAGATGACCAAGGGACTTCACATGTTGACTTTCCTTTAGTGATGGATCGTTTCAATGATGCCTTTATAGAGGACATTTCATGTTTACCTCCAGTGAATGAGGTATAATTCTCGATTGATATTGTTCCAGGAGAGGCACCAGTGTCCATTCCTCCTTATAGGATGGCTACACATGAGTTGTAGGAGCTCAAGAAGCAGTTGGAGGAGTTTCAGGCCAAGGGTTTCATCTAACCCAGTACTTCTTCTTAGGGTCCGTCTGTCCTGTGTGCGAGGAAGGCAGATGGTACCCTCAGGCTTCATGTGGTCTATCAGATGTTGAACTAGTTGATGGTTAAGAACCGATATCCCATGCCGATGATTGATGATCTTTTTGATCAGCTTCAAGGACCCGGGTGTTCTCGAAGATTAACTTGAGGTCTAGTTATCATCAGTTACACATTATACCATCAGATATACCTCTTACAACCTTCCAGAGAAGGTATAGTCTATATGAGTACTTGGTTATGCCATTCAGTCTCATGAACGCGCCTCCAGTTTTCATGGAACTGATGAACCGAGTGTTCCATCCCTATTTTTATTTCTTTGTGGTGGTCTTCGTGGACGATATCTTTGTGTACTCTCACACTCAACACAACCATGCTACCCATCTTGAGATTGTTTTGAGTACACTGAGGGAGCATCTGTTATATGCTAAGCTCTCAAATTGCCACTTCTGGATGGATCAGATTCCCTTCTTGGGTCATGTTATCTCAGAGGTAGGAGTATCAATAGACCTAGATAAAGTGAGAGCTATAGCTTCCAAGGAGCATCCTAAGAACGTCATTGAGGTGCGGAGTTTTCTAGGCCTGGATTGATACTATAGACGTTTCATACAAGACTTTTCATGCTTAGAAGCATCGCTGACGGGTCTAACTAAGATGGGGGTGATGTTCTTATGGTCAGATTCTTGTGAGTCAGCCTTTAAAGAGCTGAAAGAGAGGTTGAATTCAGACCCAATAGTAGTCTTGAAAGAGTCGTTCAAGAGATATATTGTTTACTGTTATGAATCATGTTTCAGGCTGGGAGCTGTGCTTATGCAGGGTGATGGATTCGTTGCGTATAGGTCTCGATAGTTGAGGCCACATGAGAAGAATTACCAGAAGCATGATCTGGAGTTGGAAGATGTTGTTCATGCCTTACACTATTGGAGGTATTATCTTCTGGGAGAGCATTTTTTTGGTTTTCAATGACCAAAAAAGTCTCAAATACATCTTCACTCAGCATGATATGAATTTTAGATAGCACAGCTGGGTTGAGTACCTACAATTTTTTGACTTGGAGCTTGCATATATGCCTAGGAAAGGCAACATACTGGATGATTCATTAAGTAGGATGACTCAGATACAGGAAGTTTAGGAGGCTATCAGTGAGTGGCAGCTTATGTCTCTATTCTATGAGATGCATTTGGAGGTGCATGAAAGTTAGGGGCAGACGTTTCTTTCTTCTATAGTTGTTACCTCTACACTTCTGGACCGAGTTCTAATGAGGAAACTATCAGATTCTGAAGGCCTAGTATTTAGGGAGAGTGTGTCCAGAGAGGACCCCATTCCTAGATGGACTGTAGGTGAGGATGAGATCTTGCATTTCTAGGGGTGAGTGTGGGTTCCAACAGACATACGCGAGGAGATGATGCAAGATTTTCATTCCTCACTTTGGACAGTTCATCATGGCATCACCAAGATATATTGTGATATTCACCGTCAGTATTAGTGGCCAGGTATGAAGTGGGACGTTTCTAGTTTCTTCATGAGGTGTTCCACTTGTTAGCAGGAGAAGGTGGAGCATCAGTGACCAATAGGGATATTAAAGCAGTTAACCATTCGTGAGTGGATGTGGAATGACGTTGCGGTGGACTTCGTGACCGTCTTGCGAAGGTCGCCTTGGGGGAATGATGTTGTTGGGGTGTCATTGACATACTCACTAAGGTTGATCACTTCGTTACAATCAAGGAAACCTTAAGTGTTGATGAGATGGGACAATTGTACATCCGATAGATTGTACATGTACATGGAGTTCCACACTCTATTGTTTCTGACAGGGATGCGCGTTTTACTTCTTGGGTCTCGCACGGGCTTCAGAAGGCTTTGGGTACATAGGTACATTTGAGTACATCTTTCCACCCCCAGACAGATGTCCAGTCTGAGAATATGATTCAAGTTCTTGAAGACATGCTATGAGCATGCATTATAGATTTTGGAGGTTCTTGGGAGTAGCATATACCTCTTGTGGAGTTTTCCTACAACAATAGTTTTCCAGAAACTATTCATATGGCAGCTAATGAGGCTTTGTACAGTAGGCCATGCCGATCACCCTTATGTTGGATAGAAGAAGGAGAGGTAGATTTGAGGTGACCTCATCTTTTTCAGGAGACCACATAGCAGATAGAGTTGATTTGGAAGAGGATGGCTACTGCATAGTCTCGAAAGAAGTCTTATGCTGATCAGTGGAGACGACCTCTGGAGTTCGAAATCAGGGATTAGATTTTCTTGCGTGTCACGCCGAGGTTGGGACACAATAGGATTAAGAGATAGGGTAAGATTTAACTGAGGTACGTCAGGCTGTTTTAGGTGTTGGAGTGAGTTGGGCCAGTTGCCTATCGGTTGTAGTTACCTCAGACGTACCGAAATATGCATGACATCTTCCACGTTTCTCAGCTTTGACGTTAAATTTCAGACCCATATCATGTATTTCTTCCCAAGGAGGTTGAGATCAAAGTGGATGAGTCATTTGAGGAGCATCCTATCTGTATTATAGATCACAATACAAAGGTTCTCTGTGTCCAGTCTGTTCCTTTGGCACAAGTGCTATGGCAGCACTGGTGGGTGTAGGACGAGACTTGGGAGATGGTGGCCAATGTATGAGCATAGTGGTCGGAACTATTTGAGGTTTCTTCTTCTACACTGCACTACGAAAATTCAAGGATGAATTTCTTTAAGGATGGAAGTTTGTAAGAACACAGATCTTCTTTTCAGGTAGGTATTTTTTTCTTTAATGATGTTTTTGAGAAAAGAGGAGTTTCTGGAAATTTTTGAAGTACACGTTGTGTACTCTGATACCGTGGGTATAAATGTGATGGCCATGTAGCGGCCTTGAAAATGACCATGTGTGATGACCTAGAGGCCACCTAAAGCAGAGTACAGAAATGATGAGTACACGCTGTGTACTTCAAAAGTACACGTCATGTATTTTTTTATCATTAAACGCACCGGGGTCACATCTGACGGATAGAACCATCTTCTTCTAAACCTAGTTCATCCGAGAGAGCCAAGATGTGGTGGATCTTTAATGATCCCCTGAGCCTCTATCCATCCTCTTAATTGAACATCATCAGTTGTGTTGTAATCGCATCTGTGAGCTCTCTCTTCTGATGGAACCTTGTTTCATGATTTCTATTATTTTCCAAGCTATTTTGGGTTGAATGTTTTAGAAATTTTCTTATTTCGATGATGTTCTAAATAAATTAAAGCTTCTAGGTTCACATATAGCGATCTCCTAACCCCGAGGTAGGTGGTTTGTGACTTTTTGTTGAATGTCTTTGAGTTTTATGTGAAAATATTTCCAATACCCATGAACGGGGTATTGCACATTTACCTTTATAGCCCTATTTATTCTCTAAAATGCTAGTATGCCTGAGTAGATGATTATTGTTCTTGAATAGGTTGAATTGTTGTGCCTTGGATTTTTTTCCCGTGAATGTTTTCCTTATTTTGACCTTTGGGTCTTGTTTTCCTGTTAGGCTGCTGTTTACATTCCCATGCCTAGTATTATAGGATGGTGTGACTATTGTTTTGTTATCCTGTTGTGCTGTAGAATGCTAGCCAATTAGTTCCTGAGGTTTACCTTAGCTGTTATATGCTACTACACTATCATGACTTACAGAGGGCGGTGAGAACCTGGTGTATATGCCATAGGAAGGATGGACGTAAGGGCTTCTCTAGAGGGTCTTTATAATTTACGATGCGAGATGATAGGGGGAATTGATGTTGAGTGCTTCCCCAGAGTGTCTATAGTTCCTCAACGCGGACCACATGGGGAATGTGACATTGAGTGCTTCCCTAGAGTTCCTTTAGTACCGTTACAAGACTATATGGGGCATTGACGGTGAGTTCTTCCTCAGAGAGTCGATGCTTGAGCTGAACCAAAGGGGTTATACCGAGTGTACTACCCAGAGGGTTGCTTGTAATTGTTAGGTATGACCAGAGGGGATAGGCTATGAGTACTACCCAGAGGGTTTCCTTGTGTTTAGATACTTTGTTACCATGTTAGTTAGGACCATAGGGGATAGGCTGTGAGTCCTTCCCATATGGTTACCTTGTGTTTATCTGCTTGCTTGTGTTGTAAGATAGGACCAATAGGGATAGGATGTGGGTACATTCCATAGGGTTACCTTTTGTGTTATCTACTTTGTTTTGATGTTTCATGCTGTGTGGTGTTTTAAATGCTTTAAACTGTGTATTTTTTACTACTTAGTGATTTCCTGGTTATTGTTTTCTTTACTTTTACCTGAGATATACTCACTGACTGTTAGGCACATATATTCGGGTGGTTGCCTACTGGGATTTAGTCTCACAACCTATTTGGGTCACGCTTTTGGGCCCAAAAAGATTATATTATTGCAGGTAGAGACAAGGGAAAGCACCCTTCTACTTCAGGTACTTGATTTGTTGTGGAGCTGGAATGAATGGGACCAAGCTATGGCTTGCGATGCTAAGAAGTTTATCTGCATTTTTTTTGCACTTTGGGTTATCACTGTTGTATTCCAGCATTGTGACTTGTTTGGAAGTTTTCCTAAACTTGTATCATGCATCATTTTATATATATGCTCTCCAGTTTATACTTTCAGTCTTCTATTGTTTATCTTTATATAATATTATTACTGCATCCACTCTTGTATGTATTTTTTTACTTCTGCTGCATACTCTACCAATGAGGGCATAATTTCCCCACTATCACACCCAAGGCCCTCACTACTAGTCGACAGCCTCTGGCGTTCGTGGAAATGCGCTTGAGGCCATGTGACCAACTAGGTATGGGGTGCCTCTTGGTGGATTCCATAACTGAAACATTACATTATACACATAAAATCTATGGATTTAGTATCAAAATAATAATTATTGAATATATAATATATAAATTTTATTGAAAAAAATCATCAAAAGTGGTGTTTTTTAATTTATTGAGATAAAATAGTTTTCTTAGAAAATTAATTTATTAATATTCAATTTTTTTGAAAATTCATTTATAACAAATTTATAAACAAATTATTTATTTAATATACTTGTAAAAATCATATTTTAACAATTTACATATTCATATTCTTAGATTCCATTCCAATGGATATGTGAAATCTATAATAATATTTTAACAATAATATTAATAGTATATTATTGTTCGGTAAAAGTCATATGTGTATGTAATGCAAGATATTAAAGGCACTTGGTATTATTTCAAATACAAGCTAAAAATTATGTTTAATGTACTATAAGATAATATATGTGTTGTTTATACTACACAAATGACTTGGTGTGGCATAAAATTAGTGATTTATTATAACAAAAGTTTTATTCAGTGTTATGTGAAATGAAAAATATCAAAAATATTAAATAAATTTTGAAAAAAATCAGAAAATCTCATGGTGATACATTCTACCCCACTTCAAATTAATTTCTCCCTCAAAATTCACCTAGGTGATCAATGTATTAATACTTTAAAGTTTATTTCACAGGAACCCACGTCATAAAAAATGAATACAACAACTTCTTTTAAAAAATAAATGATCGAACCATCACAGTTACCCAATGTAACTCATAACTCAGTCTCTATATAGGAGAAATTAGGTTAGGAGTGAAGATTGAACATAGAAGAAAATAATAAATAACTATAGAGAGGGATTTAGATCATTTATCATCAACAAGTGAATGATATATGGAAATTTAAAGACCTCAAAATCATAGACCTATGATGTTTTATAAGACCGTCAGTTCTATATAAATCATGTTATTTGGATAAATCCTCTTTAATATCCTTTTCATATAGGAATTATTTTACTTTCTAAGTACATAAATAAATATACTTATGTGATTTTATTCCTTTTTTATACACCATCTCACATTTTTATTATACCTTTATCAATTTCCACTTCATCTCTTACTCCTTGAAATGAAGGGAAATTTTTCATTCCCAAAGTATTATCATATCATGATATCCATAAATAGAATGATAAGTCATTCCATATGTAATAAAGTATATTTTATTGTTAGATACCAAGAATTTGAATTCCTTCATTGTGTATTCTCATTATACATGGTAATAACCATAATTACCATAAATCCTTATTGAAAAAAATCATGTTTCCTTATTCAAATGTTTTCTAGATATATATTACTCAAGTCCAAAAGTGCTATAAATATCATCCGTGATAATATAGACCACTTTGTCAACAAATCCTTAACAAGTTCCTATGTAATTAGTACTATCAAATTTACTTAATTGTATCTTGAAATAAATTATACAAACATCATTATATCAACATTAGGAACATATTAAGGGTTAACATTTCTTTAATCACGTGTTTCCAATGAATATCAAATTTCCATTAAATAACTTTTAAATTCCATTGGAACCATTCTGAATATTCTTGTAAAATATTAGTGAAAACATAAAAAAACAATCCTTATATATTTCTCAATTCATAAAACATAATTCTAGAATCCAAATATAGTAACGCTTTGATTAATTCACTTAATCCTTAATCTATTAACAATGGTTCATCATCTTAATCCTTAATACCACATCCCTAAAATATGAAATATGAATCATATCTTAACATTAATCAAACTCAAATTAACCATGCATACGAAAAATAATATTAGAACATCACATAACTTTTAAATTTCATTCTTCATATATTTTTACTCAACATAAAAACCATTACTCATACAAACTTGTTGAGTAATTTCATGATATTTCCCTTCAAGGAATTGATCTATGTAATGAACATACTTTTCCATACATAAAATATTAAAATGTTGATAATACTCTAGGAAGGCCAACATTTCAATCAATTTCATTAACTAACCTTTTCATTTTACATTTATAGTTACTTACTTTGTGTCCTTCTTTTCCACAGTAAAAACAACTTCATGTTCACCTCAGACAGTCACCTAGTTGTTTCTTTACACATTCTTAACACAATGTTTAATTAATCTTATTTCCTATGTGGTCTCCATTACCTAAAGCATCAGCGAACTCTTACTTTATCCTTTTTTATGAATTTTACAGTAGATTAATGTAATTTTTTAATCATGTTCCATGAAAACTGATTAGGTGTGATTACAACATCCTTCACTCTAGTGATCATCCCATTTGATTTCTCATCATCACATCTCCCGTCACATTAATCATTAACCCAGTTCTTTCTGGTTCCTACCACTAACATAAAACCAGAATGAATTGTGTGAGAAACACTTATCATAGTATAAAACTGCATAATGATGAAAAATTAATGATATTATCTCTAACTTATGATACCTAATTTTAAATCAATTAAACCACATGTTTATCCTTAGAGAGAACCTTATACATTAAAATAGAAATATACCTTTGGATATCATTAATTTTTTCTCATCCTTGTTTCCAAATGATAAAAAAACATTTCCTTTGATACTGACCATAGTAACCCTGGTGTAACATATAAGGATATTACATCATTTTAGAAGAATGTTTAGCATATTAAAAAAATAAAATCTAGAGGACCGTATTATTTTAGTGCCTTTGGAAACATGGAAACATAGTCTTCACAAATGACAAAATATCTTTAGCATATCCCTTAAACATCTTCCTCTTTAGTAACCCTTTATATAACAATTCTCTATTACCTAGGGAATGGATACATACTAAAGGGGTGAGTTCAGATTTTTAGTAATGGTTAACAAGGAAGATATGTAATCATAAAAAGATCATAAGGGTATGATAACATTATCATAACATTAGGAGATAATACAATTCATATCAAATATTATAAAAATGAATCATGGAATAAATATTAAAAGTTAATAATATAATAATCCTAAGAGATTCAAGATCATAAGACATGAAATCATAATATAGGAATAATACATCGAATTTTTTTAGTCATATAATCATGTAATATCATTCTTATACATCAAGGATCATTTCCAAAAAAAATATCAAGGCCCTTCATGGGGACTACTTCTACTAGGTGAGAGATACCACCATCCCTAGTCCTAGTCCATTAGTTATAAGGGATCTGATTCCACATATTCTCATAGTGGATTGGATACCCCCATATTCCCATAATGGATCAGGTTTCCCAATCATCCCATAGTTGATCTAGTATCCCCACCTTCCCATAGTGGATCATGTTTCCCCATATTCCATAGTGGATCAACCCCATTAACGTGATTCCCTTCATTATACCATGATATGTAAATATTTACCCAATTAATTAGAGGTGGATATAGGTCCCTCATATAACATAATAAAATCATACGTACATGTTCCACAATATAATAAAACATGTATCATACCATAACCCATAACAATATGGGTTTCAGAAAATATATTATCTTATCCCATTAAATGAAATGGAAATTATAAACATTTCATCATATCATTACATACAGAAAGTATATAGGTGTCATAATCATTTCATCAAAGCATAAAATTTTAAAACAAGTTGGTTTAAAAATTAAATAACTTATTGAATAGAAATGTGTGTCATAAAAATCATTCCATCAAAAAATAAACCATTCAACAAAGAATATTAATGGTATTCGTATAGAATATCCCCAATAAATCATAAAATAAAAAAATTATGTCATCATAAATGGATATTGATTTTTAAATATCATATGGAACATTTCTTAAGTAAAATATCATTTCATTTAAAATCCTTTACATAAAACCATTTTAAAAAAATCATTTTCTAATAAAGAATGACTTTTGATTTCATTTAAAACATTTCTTGAGGAAAATAACACCTCTTCTTTTAAAAATTATTTTTAAAACGTAATCCATTTTTAAAACCATTTTATTTTAAAATATCATTGAAAACATATAAATGATTATTGAAAACATTTTTAATACATTTTTCTTTGAAAACACCTTAAGAACTCCTAATGAAATCTAGAAAACATTTTTAAAACATTTTTATTCGAAAAAATTTTAAAACAAAAAATAAAGTCTAGAAATAATTTGGAAAAAAAAAATTCATAAAAATTTATTAGAAAAAATATTAATAAATTTTAAAATCATTTATATCATTTTATTTTTAAAAAGATATTATAAATCATATAAATAAAGGTTTATAAATATTTTAGAAAACATTTTTTAACATAAACAAATTTGAAAACCTTTTTCTTTGAAAGAAATGTGAGAAAAAAATTATAATATTCGGAAAATATTTTGTTTAAAAGTAACATTGTGAACTTTCAAATGAACCATCAAGTAAATAACATTCACGATGGCTGGTAAATATATACATGTCGAACATTCCTTTTTCACTATAAAATGATGTGCCTTGTTAAAAAATGACAGGGAGAATCCTTTAAAAAAATTATAAAAAATGTATAACATGGGAAAAACATAGTTTAAAACATTATTTTAAAACATTTTTTCAAATTGTTTTTTAGAAAGCATAGTTTTGGGAATAAAACAAATTTCTGACTTAAGGGAGAAATAAGTAATTTTTTTTAAAACACACATTCTTAATTATCATAAGTACCAAAGAGCAGATAAATTGTACCAATACATGAATTTATCATGTATAACATTTTGGGAAGAAAATTCATGAGATTTTATGAGAAATTTATACTAACATATCATCGATGGAATCATAATTATAAACAATCTAGATAAATGATGAGATTGTAGCAATAAATTATTACCAATTGGGTAACTTCAAATCATCATCCCCATTGGATAATAACATTACATGAAACATAAAATATCATTAAAATAATAATATTAATGAGATAACATGTCAATGTAACATTATATAAACCTTATAAAATAATATAATGCGTATAACATAGCATGTGTCTTCAATAAGGTAAATTGAGACAAAATTAACTAATCGATTTGGTTACTTTCAAAACATAAACCCCATAATAGAGAGATCATAAAATGGATATTTAAATAACCATAAATTTAGTTATAATTATCATATAATACATTCATGGTATTTATATACACCACATGAATGAAATGAGTGTCGAATATGGCATGTATCCCAGGGATAAAAAAAGTGAGATTAGAAAACCCATACCTTAAGTCATGGATTTCTTCATATGCGTTCAGACCTCCGATATAATAAATATAATATTATAATAAATATTAAATAGAAATATATTGTCATATATCATATCATATATGATTTTATTATTTCTTTATATTACCCTTTTATTAACACTTTCAGGTTAATGTTATGTTTTGGGTAATATCCCCTTTGTTTTTTATATATGATTAGACATGTTATTCAAGACACACATACAATGATAATTAATTACATATTTAAATAATTTAAAACATTATTTAAATATAATTTATTCATAAAATAAAGATTTATAATAATATATATAATAAAAAAATATGAAACGGTATACACCGTTTAGGGAGATGGTAGGTCGTACGTACGCATGAATGCTGTTTCCATTTTATTATCGTATTGAAATAAAGAATGTAAATTATATATATATATATATTATAATTATAGTAGAATTATAATTTAATATATATCACATAAATTCTATAAATCCTTATTTAATTCATTCCATGTAATGTGTGAATGAATAACATCACTTTGAGGAGGTAGTAGTCCACACATCGACAAACAAAGTTATCGATTTAACACAAAATGAAAATCATGAGAGTATATTTTAATTATTAATTTAAGAATAATAAAAAAACAATAATTATCATATATATCATATAGAAATAGTATTTTTATCATAATTTACACCATTAGAGGTGGTAAAGGAAAAACTAACAACATCGTTTCGTGAGGCGATAGTCTGTTGTAAACACAAATGGTATGTTCGTTACCCATTTTATGGAAGTGTGTGTTGGTGTAGGTTAGATGCTTTTGACAATTGAATATAATTATATTTATTATACTTATGTTATTATCTAATCAAGTAATAATAATAAATTTGGTGGTGGGTAATGAAAATAAAACAAAAGAGCATGTGGAAGTATGTTACCCCTTCATTGGGTAATTCTTTTTGGTTTTCACCAAAGGATTATCTTCGTTTACATTATACACAAAATTAGGATTCTTGGTTGATAGGAGAAAATTTTGGAGCTTATTTTGGTGGGGTTTGGATTAGCCAATTGGGGTTTATATGTGTGAGGAAGTCATGGAGTTGGTTCCCTTTTATAGTGGATGAGGAGTGACATTCTTATAAATATAAAAAGGTAAACACTATTTAAAAGTTTCCCTTACATCATTTGCCTCCAATAATTTTCAATTTTACACACAATGTAATATATGGTACTAATATTTCCATAAAATATATTTTTACATGTTTCTAGGGTATTTTTGAACATTATGATAAATTTTAATGACCAAGTAAACTCATTTTTACCTTAATCATTGTAATTAATTTTAACTACATTCACTAATAGTTTTTGTAGAAAACACATTTGGACTTATTAAAAGTTATAAATTTTTATTATTACAAATATGAAATAATTTTTTCCAAATTATAATCATATATGTGGTATAAATTAATTTAAAATTAATCCTACAGATGTGTGGCGAAAGTGGGGTTTTAAATTGAAAATGTCCAAAAGTTTGAAATATTTTTATATTCAATCTCAATGTGAAACCGGTTACAATGGCCTAAATTGAAATAATTGACATATTATTGATCTAATTATACTTAAAAACTAAATTAATATATAATTTATCCATTTAAATTAATTAGATGAACGTGTAATTTTGAATTAAAATTCAGTATTTCTCACTATTCATAAAAAAAATAAAAATATCAGAAAAATAGAAAAATTTCAGTTAAATTAATTTTTGATATTATTATTTAAAAAATAATTATTTTTTTTCAAATAATAATTTTTAATGTTTCAAATTTTATTTTTCAAATGGGTTTTTAAATAAAAGGTACTAAAATTACCTTTTAGAAAAATACAACTTTTTATTCATAAAAGTAGATTTATTCTTATCTTATACCTATAAAATGTATTGTATGATTATAAAAATAGTGATTTAATATATAATAAGAAAAAATTGAAAACATTTAACAAAATTGGTTTAATTGATTTGTTGAGATAAAAGAGTTTTCATAGAGAGTTAATTTCATTATTTTCCAATAGTTCTTACATTCATTTCTAACTAATTGATAACCAAAGGATTCATTTTATATACATGTGTAAATATTTTTTTTAAAATTTAGATAATATTATTCATAACATTCATTCAAAAAACTAGTGGAAGATATAATAATACCTTAATAATAATATTAATTGTATATTGTAGATCAGTAAAACTAGGTCTTGCGTGTAACATAAGCTATTGAAGGTATTTGTTATTGTGTGTAATAAAAGCCGAGCATATTTTTGTGTGTAAAAATTTATAATATAAGTGTTTCATGTAGTGATTTTTTTTCAACTTAGTTATTTCATATAAAAAAAGTTTCATTCAGTGTTCTGTGAATGACAACTGTCAAAAAGATTAAATTAATTCTAAAAAATATCAAATTCATAGGGTGTTATAAGATAGCTAATTCCCTAGATTAAAAACCATCTCAGGACCAATAATTAACTAATTACATTAATTCTTATAGCCATATCTAGAATCATACAAAAAGGGAGATTCTTTACATAGTGATAGGGTACCCCACTTCACAGTTGTTGCCTAGGTTCCCCTATTTTTCCCTTTATTTGTTTTGTTAGTGGGAGTGATATTTTTCTTTCTGTATTTTGGTGTAATAAATATATTTTAAAATATTTCATTAATTATGTTAAATGTAGTTTTGAGACTATATTTTTTTACCTACCTTATTTTCTATTTTTATTGATCAACCTCTTATGATCTCATCATAATTCCATGTAGACGTATATTTTTCTCGAAAAATGATACAATTATCAGGGAATCACATAGTGTCCAATAACTTCTCATAAACTATTGTAATGTCATAAGGTAGCTCTTATTTCATCAAAATATTTTATTTTAGCGTTCATTTTTCTATCTTTACATGTATACGTCTCCCATATTGATTCCAAGTAGTGAATACACTATTTTAGTTTATGTTTAGTTGGAAATTTATTATTTTTTATTAATATTCACCTAGATTTTTACTTGTTCTCATTTTTTAGGAGGCATATTTTATTGAAATAATTATTTAAACTGATAATTACATTACAACCATATTAATACAAGAGATGGTTTTAGAAGAAATTTATTAAAAATAATTTATTATTTATTATTAGGATATGATCTTTATTACTAATTTTTAAAATTAGGTTTATGATATTATTTATTGATTAATATTTTATTTGGTTATCATGTCTTGAGTGATTTTCTTATTTTTATAATTTCCATTCCTTGGAAGATTTTAGAGTTAATTTTTCCATTCCTTTATTTTTATACCTCTTAAGATATTATTTGGAAATGTGTACCATTGAGAACATCCATTGGAATCTTATCAAGGATGTGACTAAAAAAAATTCTTTTAAAATAATTTTGGACATTTTATTGATAATTCATTTATCTTTGACTCCACCCTTTGAATTAATACTACAAAAATGATAGTATCCATGGAAAACCTTTATAGGATTGATACATAATACTATATGATGTTATCCCCTAATGCACTAATCTTCTATACTTTTCCTGATTTTCAATTGAATCTATTTTAGGGGTGGTTATTTCAGATGGGCATGTTATGTTTACTACTAAGGAGATGTGTAGTGGTATTTAAATTAATTTATGGGACTTGGTTTATGAATACTATTATTGTAGTTTATTTATTACCCAACTAAAAATATAAATGAAAAAGAAAATAATGAAAAAATGGGTTTTTTCTTTGGAAGAACCAAAGTATCCATTAATGAGCAAATGATTTTATTGAAAGATCATAAGAGGATAGGTGAGTTGTGTGATATCTTTCCTGGTGTTAACATTCAAAATTTGAAGGTTTTTTTCCTTACAACTTCATTTTATATTTGTGGACCAGATTTGGGATTTGGGGAGTGTGTAGAGGTTATCTTTTGGAGGATATTCTACATTGCACTTTTGTTTGTATTTTTATACAATGTGGATTAGACTTGATCCCCCTTTGAGACTTAATTTTCTAAATCAATACCTTCCTACCCTCAACCTCAAAGATTTTTGATCCTTAATAAAAATAGTACTTGATTAATTGTGTTACTTATATTTATAGATTAGATATGTTAGGTCCAATTCAATATTATGGTGAGGAGAAAGTATTCAAGATATAAAAAAAAGTCACATGTTACCCTGGGTGATGATATAAAATTCATTATGAGCTAAATCACAGTATGTGCACAATCACATATGTAATAGTTGAAAGATTATGATCAAAAGAAGGATGATTTTGAATGAAAATACGTAATTATGAGGCAAGAATATTTTTATTTGTATAGAATGTTAATGAGTCCTAACAATTTTATTTTTAATAATTGGGTTTATCTTCATACATTTTAATGATTACCTCTTGTTAGAAATATGTATCCTTTCAGATCACTATTGAGAAACATAATGATTGATGAAATTAAATTTTTTAAGTGTGGGGGATTTGACAAGTCTAAATTGTATATAAATTTTGGATATAAATTTTATTTATTTTTTATATTTTACCATATGATTGATTGAAATTATTTCCATATTTTGAATTATTTTAAAATTAGGATACATATCTGAGTCTTTAGATGAAGTTACATAATACAAGACTTCTATTTTTTGGATAAAAACTTGTGATGTAAATCTTTTAGCAAGAACCATTATGGTATCATTCAAGATGTGAATGTACTTTGAATCAAAGAATTTGGAGGATATGAGGTTCATAGTAGGAAAAATATATCATTCAATGAACATATTATTCCATGTTATCCATTAAAATTCAATTGTGAATTTAAAATGACCTATAATTTTTAGGACCAAAGACTTGGTTTCTGGCCATGAATCGATTTAGCCGGGTTAGAATTAAAGAAAAAAATTCTAATGAAGAACCTAAAGTCCATTCATGATGTGAACCACGTATTCCCTCCATGGATGGATTTATTCTATAAATATTTTACATGGAATAACATTATAACATACCCTTTTTACCTTTATTCTAGATTTTGTTACTCTTGGAGAATTTTTAGATTTTTTCCTAATTTCCACTTCATTCAATTTGGATTAAATTAAACTGTATCTTTCAACTTCAATTGAATTCATTTTTTTCAATAAAGTAATTTTGTTCAACTATTTTCAATTTATTTTTAATTTTATTATATAATTTGTGTCTAACCTCTTCTATATGTGTTGGATGGGTTATACACCCATCATACATGGATAATTCCTTAATGGGTTCATAGTTGAGAGTATGGTGACTTTAGAGTTAATGAATTATTATTTTTCAACTGTTTAATTTATTCAGGTTAAATATTATATTGGAACTCAATTCTAATTTACATCCCTTTGTGTGATATATAAAAACACATTGAATTGGGAGGAAACAAAAATATAATTGAGATGATGGAGTTATGACTATTATCTCTTATCTGTATTCAAAATTAATCATATGAAATCAATGGTCCTAGATTAATATTTATCTTTCAACCAAGGGAAATTTAAGAACCTAGTTTTTCTTTAAGTTATGGATCTTTCCTTTTATTTTTATACTTAAGAAAATGGAGGGAAATAGGTCGAGGGGATGTCTTCAGGTGTGTTACATGACGTGAATGGGAACTACACGATATGTACATATAGGTACACACCGTGTATGGAAGACTACACACCTTGTAATCACGGTACACGAACATGTAATGGTATGGATGGAATTTGTACAGACACAATGTGTAGTCTCAATTACATGTCATGTACTTTTTTTAATTGATTAATCAGGAAGTAGCATCTTATTTCTAGATGGATAGAAATAGATCCCCTTCAAAGATCAGCATTCCTAGTAAAATTCAAATGGGATTTTGCCTCCTGTTTCGTCGTCTGATGCCCGATTCGAACACCATCAGGTCTGCTAAAATCTCCTCGGTGAGTTCTTGATTTCTATTGACCCTTTCTTCTGGATTTAATCTCTCGATATAGCTTTTTAAGGTTAATAACCTATACCCATTTTATAGATCTACTATCTTCTTGGTCGAATTAGAGCTCGATGAAGGACGATGAGAGTCGTATGAGTTTGAGGTAGGTGTTTTCATGCATTTTGTGAATTGTCATGATGTTTATATATGTCGGACTATCAGACACCAACTTTTAGGGTGTCTATTTATTGAATAATTAACCCTTTTATTTCCTATTGATGATTAGGTAATTAATTGGATAATTTAAAAGCATGTTTATGGTTGTGAACCTTGATTTTGGGCCACCTCATGGGTGTGTTTCCCTTAGATGTTCACTCAGATAACAATGTCTATGAGGCTTGAATTTAATTAACATTCTTGGGTTGCTCATTATATGAATTTACAACATGAGATACTTATTTTGTTAAGCCTTTTAACTATTTAAATTTCATAATTGTCTTGTTATAAGTTTTCTCCATGTGAGTTATCCTTGTTTGACCATGTAATAGTTTAATTTACATGTGTTGGTTAAAATTTAAACTGAGTCCACATGAGTAGATTATGTTAAATATATGTGATTGTTTAATTTACATGTGTTTATTTTTAGAATGAATATATAATTGAATTAAATGATTAAAGGATGTAGTTAGAAATGGTCAAGCCACAGTCTCTATTAAAAGACGAGTTTGGTCGCATGTGACTAGTTGAGACTTATATACCTTGGGTGAACCATAGTATCAGTCAAAAGAAAATGGATGGGATCAAGAGGTTAATTACATAAAGGTCATGATCGAGTCATATATAGGGTGGTTGGGATCATTGAGTCTTATTTTAAAATGTCGAGAAATCATCGAATCCATTGAGGAATTCCTAGGATGGGCTCTATTTGAAAATGATCAAATGATTATTATGTCATAAGTTGACGATTACTTTTATATGGGGGTTTTCGGGAATAGGCTGGACCTTGTGGTATTTATATCATACAATGGAGTTGAATAATCAAATATATTTACTAATGATGCATTTTCCAAGCCAAAGAACAATATTTCATTCGTTCTTCACTTATACTTCATTACATTTCCTTATAAGACATCTATTCTTCTTAATTTTGAGTACATACTCTTTACTAATTTAACTATTGTACACTTACTATTATATATATTCACTAACAGATTGGAAAAGACCTTGGGTGTTTGCCTACTGGATTTAGTATTACACCCTATTTGGGTCATGTTTTTGGGCCCGAACAGATTATATGATTGCAGATATTTATTAAGGAAACCACCCTGCAACAGTTACTTGATGTGATACATAGGAGTTAGAGAACACGAGACTGAGAATAGGTTTGATATTATTCCTAGTATCCTTTTATTTATTTAGTAATATTTGGACATATATTGTGTATTTCTATTGTGTACTTGTTTGAATGCTTTCCTAGAACATGTGACATGTTTTACTTGTTTGGATACTTCCATAGAACATGTGACATGCGACATCATCTTTTTTATAGAATGATTATTTGTTATTTATCTTGTCATTATTCTACTATTTATTTTAGTTTTATGTTTTTATGTCATACACTATTTTACATTATTATTCTGATATGTTACACTCTTCCAATGAAGTCATAATTTCCCCACTATCGCACCCTAGGCCTAGGCTACTAGTCCCCAGCCTCTGGTGTTTGGGAAAATGTTCTTGAGGCCACATGGTATACTAGGTACATGGCATCAGTTGAGTGGAACTGGGATCCAAGAAATTAAAAAGTGGTATCAGATCATTTCATTCTTGGTTTCTTACTATTTGGTGATGATATAACAGAAATGGAAATTGGTAATTAGCTGTGCCCAAGAGTAGCTACCCTGTGTATAGGTAAAATCCACATTACCTCAAATAAAATTATAATTTTTGGATTTTGAGTTATTATAGTTGATTTGATTTCCCTGTTGGGTGAAACACTTGTTTTGTGTTGTTATTATTGATATCATTGTGGTTGTATTATGTTGAAACCCTATGAGATGAGGGTATTCCATCTCATTCATCATATAGGCACTAGTTAGAAATCACATGCCATACATTCTGGCTATGAAATTTATAGAGCATTAATGATTGATTTTTTCTGTAATAGATGATGTTCTAGATATGAATGTTGTTGTGATAGATACCATGAAATATATGTCCACTGTTGTGATAGGTGGTTTGGTACGTGTTATGGTTTAATTGGATGGATTCCAAAATATGGGCCCTAAAGAGAATGTGTCTTGTTCAATCATAATTTGGTGGATCAAATTTCATCAATGGGATATGGATTGTGTTGTTATGTTCTATATATGGATCCCAATATTTGATTATCAGAGAGTATGTTCCCCTAGATATCAGAATTTGGCACACTATTGATTTATTTTAGCAAAAACAGGGGTTCCGAGGATGTTTCTATGGCTTATTGTCCAAAAACCCAGATATCATGAATTTTAGTCTTATGAACACACGCCATGTGTTATTCATTTTTGGATGAAAGTAACTTTTCAACTACACATCATGTACTCTGATTACACATCATGTACTCTGAGTACAAGCCGTGTACTCTGAGTACATGCAATGTGGTTTTTACAGTGTCACCGACCATGTTGGAGAAGACACAGGTTTTTAATTTTTGATCATAACATGTTGTGTACCTTATGTACACCCTCATGTAGTTTTGAATAGGCAGACTCATGTGGATATGGATATGTAAAAGTACAGGGCCATGAGTGAAGACTTGTGTACACACCATGTGTCAGCCGAATACACTGTATACCTAAGAAATTTACACAACCAAGGCAGGCAGAGTTACATGGCCATGTAATAGAATAATTATACACATTGTGTATGAACCCTACATATCATGTACATGTAGTATTTACATTCCCAAGATAGTGGGAGTACACAACCCTGTAAGGGAATAAGTGTACAAACGGTGTATTTCCCCTACATGTTGTGTAGTCAACTTTTTTTTGCATTTGAGGTTATCCTTATCATGTTTAGTTCTTACGCTCTTGAACTATGTACCTTGATGAATAAGATTATAATAAGGTTTATGCGATGGAATTTACAATGAAATAGTACCAAAAACACCTCCATTTATACAATAGGATGGTGGATATGATAATACCCCAGAGGTGGTAGGCCATGGGATACCATATGATCCTTCAGTCATGCCCATTTCGGCACCAGTTGTTATATCAGACAGAGGAGATGATGCACTTTTTGGGGAAGGCATTATGAGGTTTATGAAAACCTTTAAGGGAGCACCACAACCTACCAAATCTATGACATAACTGACATGATTGTTCCAGTAGTAGCATCCACCCATATTTTCTGGGGATGGTCAGCCACAGGCTGCAAAGTCAAGGCTAGAGTCCATGTAATCAATCTTAAAGAATTTAGAGATGCCTCATAATAGGAGGGCAATGTTCTTGAATTATATGTTGTGTGATTCCGCAAAGAGGTTGTGGGATGTTATCACATAGACAGAGCATTAGTAGGACAAGTCATGGGATGATTTTCATATAGTCATTTATGAATACTTCTATCCCAAGATGCTGACGGATGATAAAGCCCATGAGTTTATGCATTTGAAGAAAGGCTCTCTATTAGTTATTGATTAAACTTCCTATTTTATTGAGCTCCATCACTTCACACCTATTATGATGGGTGAGGATCTATAAAAGGCTAGGAGATTCAAGGATGGTCCCAGGTACGACATCCGCTCATAGGTCAATATCATTCATCTGACTACTGTATCAGCTATAGTGAACCAGACACTAATTACTTAGGGAAATCATAGGGAATCTAGAGGTTCAAGCCTGGGAGGTTCAACACTGAGATCTGGTTCTGTTTTGACCGGTAGAAGGATGCGTCTCCTGGAGATTACATGTGGTGAATCTAGTAATTAGAACATATCTTACGGTATCTATGTGGGGTGCTTCCAATGTAGAATAATTGGAAATACTATACTTCTGTGACCGATCGACCCAATAGAGTGCCGATATTGTGGAAATATTGGTAACATACATGGTTTATTCATAACGTTTCCACTAGAATCTAGTGATAGATAGTTTTCACCAGCTCTATGTTCAGGTGTAGGGTCAAAAGCTTCTCACCTGTTAGGGAACTAGAATGTGTCAGGCCCTTCAGGCCAAGGTAGTGGTCGTGGTCACGTTATCCATACCATAAGATCTATGAAATAGTTGGGATATTCTATTTCAGGTAGCCAATAAGTGTCTCAGGGACACGATATAGGCCATACTTATGTAGTGAAATAGACCCAACATGAGTAGGATACTGGAACTTCAATTGTCAGAAGAATTATTCTAGTCACCTCTATTTTACCTTCTGCACTCACTGATACAAGTATTTTGAGTATTTTCATATTTTTTTACCATTTTTGAGATCCTCGGGCTTTGAGTTTTTACGTCTAGTGATATACTGAAACTATACTCTCTTTTAGGGATTAGAATGGAAGGTGTACGATAGTGAAAGGAGTTCCCCTTGAAATTGGTGGGCATCACTTCGTTTGGGTTCTCTACATCCTAAAGATGGTAGGCTTTGATGTCACACTCATAATGGACTAGCTAGTCTCCTTTTCTGGCCTTTTTCGATTTCTATCACTATAGGGTGATCTTTATATCACTAAAGAGAATATTATTTGAACAAAAGGGTCAAAAGGACATTTAGGAGAGCCGATTTAGACACGAGCATCATGGGATGAGTGGGATGATAGAACATAATCCCATTTGTATCTAGATGACCAGGGGACATGTCAAATGTACTATCAACTAGTGGTTAATCATTTCAGGGACTTCTTTTTAGACAAATTTTCAAGTTTACTTTCATTAAGAGAGGTAGAATTATCTATCGAGAAATTACCAGGAACTGCATTAGTATCCATTCCTCTTTATAGAATGTCTATGATGTAGTTTCAAGAGCATAGGAGGAAGCTAGAGGATTTAGAGGTAAAGGGGTTTATCCGACCTAGTACTACTCTGTGGGATTCACCATTCCTTTTTGTGAAAAAATCATACAGTACCCTCAGGATATGAATGGATTATTAGAAATTGAACCAGTTAAAGGTGAAGATATGGTATCCTATACCATGGATATATGATCTATTCGGTCTTCTATGAGGAGCTCAGGTATTATATTAGATTCATATGATATATGGATGTCATCAATTGAGTATTAAATCATCAGACAAACCTCCCACAACATTACAAAGAAGATATGGCCTATATGAGTATGTTGTTATGTCATTCGGTCTCACTAATTCTCTAGTGGTATTCATGGAACTGCTGAAATGAGTGTTCAATTCCTATATTGATTCTTTTTTTTTGTGATTTTCATAGATGATATCTTGGTGTATTCTCATAATCAACATGGCCATGCCACACATCTAGGGATCATTTTGTGTATACTGAGAGAACCTCAGTTATATGTCAATCTCTCAAAGTGACACTTCAGGATGGATCAGATTAACTTCCTTGGTCACGTCATCTCAAAGGTTAGAGTATTATTGGACCTAATGAAGGTGAGAGTAGTAGTTACTTGGGAGCAGCCCAAGAACATCTTTGAGGTTTAGAGTTTTATAGGGCTAGCTAGTTACTACAGGAATTTCAAACAGGACGTCTCATGATTATCATCACTAATGGGGAGCTTGACAATGAATGGTGTGAAGTACGTATGGTTATATTCTTATAAGACGGTCTTTAAAAAGATGAAATGTAGACTAACATCGACACTAATATTGATTTTTCCAGAGTTAGGTAGGAGTTACACTGTGTATTACGATGCATCAGGTATCGTGCTGGGAGAAGTGCTTAAGCAAGGGGATCGAGTCATTGCTTATGGGTCACGATAGTTGATGTTACATGATAGGAACTACCCGAAGAACTATCTTGAGATATCCATGGTTGTTCATGACTTACTCTATATGAGAAATTACTTGTTGGGAGAGTGATTTGTGGTGTACAATGACAACAAATGTCTCAAGTACATTTTTACTC
Source organism: Viscum album (assembly GCA_963277665.1). NCBI lineage: Eukaryota > Viridiplantae > Streptophyta > Magnoliopsida > Santalales > Viscaceae > Viscum > Viscum album. Next base: position 728,210,531 of record OY728166.1, read on the forward strand.
AGTGTTATCTTAATAGGATGAAGTGAAGGTGGGTGGTATACCTTCAGTACTACGACTTTGAGCTTACCTACAAGCCTAGTAAAGGCAATTTACTAGACAATGCACTGAGTAGGAGGACCTAGAAGCCATAAGTGCAACATGCCATTATCGAGTGGCACCTGATGGAATTCTTTTTTAGGATGCACATGGAGGTTCATGATAGTCAGGGAAAGAGTTTTCTTACATCCTTAGCTATTACCTCTACATTACTGGAATGATTGAAGATGAGGAAGCTGTCAGTTTCTAAAGGACTTTTCAGATAGGAGAGTATGTTAGGTGAGAACCCTTCTCCTGGTTGGACCATCAGTGAGGATGATGTTCTACGGTTACATGGTCGTGTATCGGTGTCATCATACATGTGTGTGGAGTTGATTTGGAATTTTAATTATTTAATTTGGTAAGTACATACTGGTTTCACGAAGATGTATTAGGATTTACATTGTATGTACTGATGGCTAGGTATGAAGGGAGATGTAGCTATTTTTGTCATGAGATGTTCCACCTTCCAGTAGGTGAAGGCAGAACACCAAAGACCAATAGGAATCTCTCAGCAGCTACCTATTCCATAGTGGAAATGGAATGAATTCATGATAGATTTTGTGGCAGGTTTACTAAGGTCTCACTAAGGTAATGATGCAGTATGGTTTGTGGTTGAAATGCTTACAAAGGTTGCACATTTCCTCCCCATCAAGGAAACCTTCAATGTTGATGAGAATGGGAGGTTATAGATTTGGGAGATTGTATGACTACATGGGGTTCTTCATTATATCATTTCATATAGAGAAATCATTTTAATTCTCATTTTTTGTCAAGGGTTATAGAGTAATTTGGGTACATAGGTGCTACAGACCACAACTTACCACCCCTAGACAGATGGTGTCAGAGTTCTCGATTCAGGTGCCGGAGGACATGCTTTAAGCATGAATCCTATATTTTAAGGGTTCCTAGGAGACACACATACTTATTACCAATTTTTTTGTATAGAAGTATCTTTTAGGATACTATTTAGATGGCTCCATATTAGGCTTTGTATGGTAGGCCATGTCGATCACCCATGTGTTGGCTGGAGGCACGAGAGGTAGTAATGCTAGGACCTCTTATTGTCCATGAGATCACTAAGTAGGTTCAGTTGATTCGAAAATGGATGGATACTATGCAATATAATCATAAATCTTATGATGATCATCATAGATGACCTTTGGAGTTTTAGGTCAAGGAACTATTTTTCCTATGTGTCGCACTGAGGTTGGGACACAAAAGGATCATGAAACATGGAAAGCTTTCACCGAGATGCGTCGGTCTGTTTGAGATTCAAGAGAGGGTTGGGATACATGCCTATAAAATGTAGTTACTTCAGATGTACAAGGATATGAAAAACTTCTTTCATGTTTCTCAGTTACGACGTTACTTTTCGGACCCATCTCACACCTTTCAGCCAGAGAAAGTGGAGTTTCAGGAAGATGTGTCATTTCAGGAGCATCACATTCGTATTGTGGATTGTAACACAAAGGTTCCATGTGGTTGGTATCTTCCTTTGGTATGGGTGCTATGCTAGTATAGTTGTGTCTAGAATGAGACTTGGGAGAGGTAGGTTGATATACAATCGAAATGTCTAGAGTTATTTATTAATGTTCCATCACCACCCTTGGAAGGGAAATTTTGGGAAGAATTTCTTTAAGGGGGGGGGGGGGGATTTTTAAGAAACTGATTCTTCCTTAAGGTTTGTATCTTTCCTTTTTAGTATATACATATGAAAATGGGGTAAACGAGGTCGAGGGGTTATTTACATGCCTATTACACGATGTGACTGGGAACTACACACTATGTACCTATAGGTACATGTTGTGTATGGATGGCTACAAGCCATATAATCCCAGTACACATCCATGTAATGGTTTTTCCAGAATTTGTACAGACTTGGAGTATAGCCTCAAGTACATGCCGTGTACTTTTTTAAATTTATTAAATTGGGAAGTAGCATTGTTTTTTCATATAGATAGATATAAACCCCCTTTGATGATCAACGCGCCCATGATAATCTAAATGGGATTTTGCCTCCGATTTCATCATCTGTCAGCCAATTCAAACACCATATAATCCTTTGAAATACCCTCAGTGAGTGATCAATTCATCTTGATCCTTTATTACTAATTTATTCTCTTGATATAGTTCATTATGGTTATGAATTAATACCCATTTTGTAGATCTACTCTATTCTAGGTTGAATTAGAGCCCAATGCAGGACGAGGAGAGTTGTATGAGTATAAGAAAGGTGGTATTATGCCTTTCATGAATCGTCATGATGCTTAAATATATCGGAGTGCCACATGACCACATTTAGGGTGTCTCTTGATGGATTAATGACCATGTTGTTTCCTGTTGATGATTTCATATTTAATTAATTCTAATGCATGTTTAGTGCCACCCAGGGGTGTGTTTCCCTTGGATGTTCATTTGGATGATAATGCCTATGAGGTTTGACATTAATTCTCCTTCTTGGGTTGTTAAAAATTTATTGGTCATTATATAAATTTCCCTCAAGAGATACTTGTTATGTTAATCATTGTAATTGTTTAAATTTCATAATAGTATTGTTATATGTTTTTCTTTTATGAGTAATTTTTATTTGACCATGTAATTTTTTAATTTTAGTGTGTTGGTTATTATGTAAACTGATACCATGTGAGTTGATTGTGTTAAAGCCATGTGATAGTTTAATTCAAATTTTTTTCATTTGAGATTGAATGTATAATTGAATTAAATGATAAAAATAGGTAATTAGCAATGGGTGAGCCACAGTCTCTGCTAAAAGACACGTTTGAGCACATGTTACTAATTTCACATTATATAGATTTAGTGAACCACTGACTCTGTTAATTGATGATGGATGATATCAAGAGGTTAATTATTTAAAGGTTTCAAGTGATCCACAGATGGGGTAGTAGGGGTCATTGAGTCTTATTTTAAAATGTTGATCTAAAATCATATTCATTGAGGGATACCCAATCCGTGCTCTATTGGAAAATGATTAAATGATTATTATTTCACGAGTTGATGAATAATTTTATATGGGGGTCTTTGGTCCTAGTCTAGACCTTGAGACTTTTATATCATCCAATGGAGTTGAATAATCAAATAGAATGAATAATGATTCATCTTCCAAGACAAAACACAATATTGGATTCGGTCTTCACTTATACTTGTTAACATTGTCCTCTAAAACATTTTTTGTGCCTACTTTTGAGTACCTACTATTTATTGCATTCACTATTGTACATTGCCTGTTATATATATTCACTGACAGATTGGAACATACCATGTGTGGTTGACTACATGGATATAGTCTCACAACCAATTTAAGTCATGATTTTGGGCCCAAAAAGATTATATGATTATAGATGTTGATAATGGAAAACACCCTCCTACATGTACTTGATGTGTTTCTTAGGATTTAGAGAGAATGAGACTAAGCTGAGGCTTGTGATTCATCCTAGTTTGTTTTTGTTTATTTTTTGATTTATGGACATATATTGTGTGTTACTACAGTGTACTTGTTTGTCTTCTTTCCTAGAACATGTGACTTACTGTATCATCTTTTTTATGGAATTATTCTTGGTTATTTATCTTATAACTCTTTCTCTTTTTATTTCAGTTTTATATTGTTTTCTACTTCCGATATTATAAATTATTATACCATTGTGTTAAACTCTTCCAATGAGGGTATATGTTACCCACTATTACACCCTAGGCCCTCGCTGTTAGTCAGTAGCCTCAGGTATTTAGGGAAATATGTTTGAGGCCATGTGGCCAACTGAGTATGGGGCACCGATTGAGTGGCACCTGGATCCAGGATGTTACTGTATAGTAATTGTTTTAGATAAAATCATCTAAATTTACTATAGGAGGTTGGTTTACTTAGAATATCATTGTATCCAATACCACTAGGCTAATCAATGGATATATTCGAGAGACCATGAGAACACTTCCCATAAAATTGACTATTGATCATAACCTCAACATTTTATTTTTTAAATCATTTTCATAGTAAAAAACTATCTTAACCACTATTCATAGTGGAGAGTCATCTCTCTAGAAATCATTCCTTTATGTCTCATTAGTTCTATCATATACCTACCTATGGGTTTTCCCCATGCTTGAAATTATTATATACTTATCTCTAGTTAGTGGTAATTGAAAAAATTATCATTTTGAAACTTTTACTAAAACCTAAAGGAATTAACTATTACCTCAAACAGGCAATTGGATTTTTTTGTACCATTTTTGGGAGGCATGGTTACCTTCAGTGTAAGATTTTTTCAAGCTACTTCACTTATATCATTTCCGAATTTATTTTTCACATTTCAAAAAAAATTGGTTGACATAACATTATATTACCATTCAATATTTCCTGAGCCAAGACCATAGTGTAACATCTTAATATTTCATTATATATATTTTCTTTTAAATAATACTAGGTTCAAAATCTTTCTTAACACACACAAAAACAAAGGGAATGATATATTGTTTAATTAAAATAATTATATTTAAAATATGATTATAATTACATATAATATATCTATATATGATATAAAATATTTAAATTAATTAAGTTAAAAATTGGCAGGACATTATGTTAAAAACACTTAATGTTTAAAAAGGTATTTTTGAATAAAAATAGTTTATCATTATATTTTATTTCTCTTAAAAGTAAAATATATAATTTTTAGAAATATAATTAGATAAAATTAACATTATTTCTAATTTATAAAAAAAATAATTTTTTTTTAATTTTCAATAATTAATTGAAAAATAACGATCTTTAGTTAAAAATGTGGTTTATACAAAAAAATTAATTATCATTAATTTATCAATATATTAGAATGAACAATAAGGTAAAAAACCATTATGTGATAATATATTAAATTAAGGAATAATACTATAAAATTTAAGATATTATTTTAACTTAGAAAACCGATGGAAAAAATACAACTATAGTACACAGTTACATTAATAAAGAAAAATGTATTTTGACTTTTATTTTAATTAATTAATATAATTTTAATACTTAGTAATTTATTTATTTTAATGTCATATAACCTTAATTTAGTTTATAATAAATCAATTTTTTATATAAAAATTATTTAAATAAATAAGTTTGACTCACACATTAATTTCATGATTGAAACATAATCATATTTATTTTAATTGATAAAATTAATATAATATATAGGAATATAATAATTAATATTAAGTGGTATGATCATTATAAATATAGATAATTTTAACTAATTAACCGGGGTGAAAGTAAAAGTGACCTTGAAACAGTACACATGGGAAAATTAAAAGTGAAAGTACAAACCCCTAAATCACTCAAATATGTCCCCAACAAGAGTAATTGGGAGGAATTTTATAAATATAATGGCTCATAATTCATAATTTCTTATTATGGTGTTATGTTTTGTGGAACAGTGACATGAAATGATTGAATAAGTTTATGTTATTTTAAAATTTCCATTCCCATCACTTATAAATGGACACGCTTACACCCATCCTTAACACACCAATACATTCAAATTATTTTGTTAAAGAGTTCTATTTTTTTCATCATAGAAACCTCTTCTTGTAACCATAGTATTTTACCCGCTTAATTATCCTATTCTCTTTATTTACAAGGGAAATTCCAAATAAAATCATGTTCCTAAATTGAGTATTTCTCTCTTATTAGTATTCCTTATTAATTTTATTCTTTATAATATTACCTTATTTTGTAAATATAATGAATTAAGTATCATATATATGCTGAAATTTAATTTTATTAATTTCACTAAAATTATTCATTCATTCCATAACATCCTATAAGAAAAAAATTCATCAATCAGGAATATGTGCGAACTACCGCCTTCATGACACAATGTGGTTCATTTTGTATCGCTACCTTTTTTAGATGGTATTAAATATAGTTTTTATGAATAATTATTTTTTTTTTCAAATAAAAATTAATAAATTATATTCTTTTACATTTTCTTCCATCTCATCCATTCATTAAGGAATGAGATCGTTAATCATTTGTATGTGCGGACAACCACCTCCATGAATGATGTGTCTCATTTCTCCTAACCGCTGAACATAGATTGAAATAAAATTTTAATTAGTACAATAATATTAATTTAATAACCTTATTATATTTTTTAATAGATAAATATTCATATACCACCACTGTTTCCATTCATTGAGAAATGTGTTTGTTAATCGTGCATAGGGGAAAACTATCACCTCCATGAATAAAGAATTTCATTTTTCATCACCACCCATCAATAATGGTTCTAAAAATGGATTTTATGGAGATATATGATATATATTAAATGTGTAATGTTATTTAAATGTTATATTTACATTACTTAATATCACTTTCATACTCATTTTATCATTACGAAAAGGATTTTTTTATCAGCTTACCCCCTACTTGAGCGATAGTTAATGTTTAAATAATGAATGATTAAGTAATAATATATAAAATTAATTAAATTTAATAATAATGTGTTGAATATTTTATAAATTTTATATATATATATATATTAAATTTTAATATCTAAATATGTTAATAATAAACCATCTATTTTTATTTAAAATTATTGAAACTAGTTTGTCTTCGACTTCATCTTCACGAGTCGTAATTAAAAAACTCATGAGATAAAAGTGGATAATTTTAAACAATAAAATGTTATAACTATAAAACCATATTTAATATAGTAATTATGAAATTGATATAAAATATCATATATCAACATTAATATTAGAAATCTTGTGTAAGACAGTTGAATGTGTTAAAACCTTCTGTAAAAATAAGCTATAATAAAACATGATATTCATAGTAAATATTTCTAAATGAAGAGTATTAATGGGTTTTAGATATTAATAATTATATATAAAATAATATTAACATAAATATTCGTATTTTACAGATGTTATAGTTTGATCACCTAAGTGGGGAAATAAATTAAGAGATGTTTGTCTCAAAGTTCATTCATTGAGACACATTTTAATTTAGGAACCAATTTAAATTTATATATAATATATCCTACCCAATCTATATTTTATCATGAAATATATTTTATTCACATTATTTTTGGTTAATTTTAAATCACTTTCTATTTCTGTTTTTTGGTTAAAAAGTAACTCAGATCTCCACTCATGTTCATCTTCCATGAGTTTCAAATTTTATTCTTGGTAATGATATTACATGTATCCTTTATCTTAACATTTTCTATTGAATATGATTGATTTAATTTCTAATTTAGTAAATTATTATTTTTTATTAAAATTATTTTCTTTGGTGGATCATATTCTCTTTCAAATTTCATATTTGAAAGGAGTGATCCCCAACCTAAGCATGAATCTCTATTTCATCATTATAAATGTTTTAAATATCATATGTGTTTTCTATAAGATTTAAAATTACATTCATATCACTATTCAAATATTATCAATGAAAGTTCGTATCATCATTTTTTGTGATTTTTGTTCCACTAAAATGATTTAATGTACTTTTAACAATTACATCATAGTTAGTTTTCAAAAAAAATTCTTATAAAGTAATGTTTTAAAATTTTCCAATCTTCCTACTTAACAAATTTTTTATGGTTATTTTTAGTTACATTAAATTTTTTTAAAAATTATATAAAATTTATTCTTTTTAATATATTCCACATGATTCAGTTTTTATTAATGGAATATCTTTTACATGTTTTAGTGTGAATGTATCATTCTATCTCCATTATCATTTTATATGATAATTCCTATCTATGAATACATGTTTTGAAAAATTTTATTGTTATACTCACAATACCTTTTAAAATTCAAATAAAGTAAAATGAAATATATATTTTCAAAGAAATTTTCCTATTTATTATAATATATTTTTATCTATGTTTTATTTTTAATCAAGGGTATTCATCAAATCATACCATACACCTTCATTATATGGGTGGATTATGAAATTATCTTTTACATCTATGGTATGATTCATCATTGATTTTGTGTTGCCTAATCATCTACAGGAATGGGAATTATTTTCTTCCAATTCCATTCCTTAGTGAATTCTATATGTTCTATTACGTTATTAAAGTGGGTTAACCAAGATTACAAATACACTTATTGATTATATAAATTCTTATCTAAACAGTATATATTTTTATTATATGGAGTAAGTACCATATTCTTAATCATCTTTATTAAGTGTAATTTTCCTATAATTATTCAAAAATTCATTAGATACCCATTTAAATTACACGGTTTTATCATGACATATCTATTGTAGGAATTATGAATGCATAATTTGGGAACCAATTGAAAAGTTTTTAGAATCCATTTTATTTCCTTGGGGTTTTATGATATTTTGATTGAAACCATGTGCAACACATATGTATGATTTTTATTATGTGATGGTTGGGAAGAAAAATTTATACCCCTATAATGAATTGGATAATTTTTTGAACTAATGAGATATCATGGTGGGTGGGAAGTGAGAATTACTACTATGGGAGTGTGTAGTTGTCCTAGTTAACTATGTAATGTTAATCAGGTAGGATCCTTGACTTATGCTTATGATGTAATGTTTATGTTGTCTCCACATTATTATTATCCCTTTCTCTAATAATACGATCACAGTTATCCCATGATATTATTTTTTTATTTCATATGTCTTTATTTTGTAGCCTTTATGATATCAAGTTATGCCTATTTACATGTATAAATTATCTCCCCATTATACTTTACATTTATTAATCCCTTACTGAGCATTTGAGAACACTTATTCCTATGTTTCCATTTCCATGGGTTATGAAAAAGGTATAGAGTATACTAAGTCCTTAAGAGAATATTATATTGATAGTTTATGGGTGACATTGAAAACTCATTGTGGACTTATAGAATACTTATATAGTGATAAAAAATTACCATCTTTCAGAATAAATGAGATTTAGTTTATTATTTTTCCTAACTCTCAAAAACTACAAACATAATGTTCATTGGATTTTAAATGCGAAGAAAATATTGTACTCAAATATTTTTATCAAATCCAACGTCGTATGTTATATGCTTGTAACATCAGATCTTGGATCACACCCAAAGTTACAAAATAATGTATTAAGTATGTTAATCCAATAATATTATCTTGTATGGATAATTTATGGGTGATTTTGAAGACTTAATATAAATTTTTTATCTTTTTTATTATGGATAAAAAAAATCCATTTTATGAGCAGATTTAATATTTATTAGTTAGTGATTTATCCTAATTTTTGAAAATTCTAAATTAAAATTTCCATGGATTATAAATGTGAGTATGATAGTGTAATCTTATATATGTATCAAAACCAATGTAGCATGTTCGGTTTTTTTTACACTCGATTTGGGAGTGTGTGTTTTGGGAATATAATTTTAGGAATAGTTATGTGTTAAGATAACACTATTAGTAAGGATGATATTGATTGATGTTTATTTAAGATCTATAAATTACATCATTATTTTATATGTTAAGGATGATATTTATTTCAAATATAAATATAAACAATTAAGTATTTGCTGTTGAATATTTTATGTTGTTGGGGATTATGATAAGAGAGTATTTTTGGAATAACATGGTATTAGAGTATGTACAATATAACATTCATAAATATTATTAAACTAGATATTCTATGGATTTTCAAGAAAAAACCCTGCCTAAATACATGTATGTTGATATGGTCTTAGAACACATTCTTCTAAGGGTAACAACACCAAAAAGATTTGGTTAAGTATATATCAATTATCATTCTAGTGCATGGTGAATGGGACCTAACTACACACCTATCTATACACTTACAAGGGATATGAGTGGTTTGATTCCCCTTCTCTTTACAAACCATGACAATGGATTTGAATATATGATTTTGTGAAAGTTAACTTAATTAGATAACTGAATAGTAAAACAATAATGGATAACCTAGATTAAAGCTAAAGACTCATAATTTAGTGTATCCACATCATTTATGAATTATTTCTTCAAATATCATTTTTTTATATTTGTATATTTAATTATGTAATTATTCTCATCCCTAAAAATTATTTTAAAGTAATGGATTGATCAAAAAGGAACTGATATAACAATGGAAGCAATGAACAATGTGGTGATTGTCCCAACTAACCATTTAATATTCTATATTTAGATATATTGTGATTTAAAGGTGATTTTATAGTCCGGGTAAGACCCTAGGTTATCTCTCAAGGAGAAATGATCGGTTTATATTATGTGTTTTTAATAAAAAGTACTAAAAGGGTGGTGGTTTAGAAAATAGTTTTCATAAAATAACTTATTTTATATAGATTAATATTTGATAAATGAAGGATGTGTTTTAATAATTGTTAGAGAAATAGTTTATTTCAATTTAAATACACATCTTAGATAGTTTTTTATTATGAAAATTTTATATGGTTTAATTTAATATTATGGTTGAGGGTAGTCATGTTCCTGATTCCCCACTTGCCTCGTAAAATGATGCACAAAGAAAAAACCATGATAGAAAAATAATGATGTCAAGGTTTGGACCACAAACATAGAATAAGGGCTATCAACGAAAACTAAATTGTCATTATTGTGTGAAAAAAATGATTATCATTTAGTCCAATCAGAATAACCCAAGATCCCAACTTGAAATCTCAACCCCATCGGTGTTGAGATAAAAATTATTTAACTTAATTATAAAAAAATAAATATATTCAGTGGATAAACACATCAATATTAAACATAAGTGAATTATATTTCACACAAATTACCCAAAACCAGTATATGAACATGTTCTAGAACTCCCTCCCAAGTATGTGTAGCTCCCATAAAATGATCGTCCACCGTTTATCTTATCATCGGAAGGAGGAGTCTCGGGTGGAACATCATCTTCATCCTTAATACCCCAATGATGATAATGGAATCCATAACTTCTTGGATGAATAGAGGAATAATTTGGGTCTCCAAAATACTATAGATTTTCCACCAAGAAAAACATACAAATTCGGGGCCCAGGGTATCATTTTATATTAAAATTGGATTGTGGTTTTGAGCCCCCAGATTTAAAGAAACCAAATATCCCATGGTTTTGACCTCTATATAGTCTTATAACACTTTTGAGAAAATAAAAAAGTTTTATCCCCACCTCCTGACTATCAGTAACTGAAATATGACACCATTTTGATAACAACATCAAAAGATATTTCCAAAAACATCACACCACATTTGAATTTGTGCTGATTCAATGCATTGGATGAATCTGTCCGGATAGGCCACTTGGGCTTGGTTTTCTTCATAAAAGATATATCGTAATGATTTTTGGACCATACCAGAAAATATCATCCAATTTGGATGAATTTTTTAGTATAAGATTGTGGTTGAGTCCAACGGTGTGCTTGTATCATGATCAGTTTGGCCCATTTTTCTTAAACATAATCATGTGCTCTCTTAATCACCTCCACCTACAATGAAATTATCAAAACATGTAACATTGAAATTTTTAATAGTGATAAAAAAATAAGTTAATTAAAAATAATGTCACGACCGCCTCCCCACAAAGCATACCCCTCCTGGGTCGACAATGTGAAAAGGGAGATAATGACCCCCGAGTCCCGCCTCTAGTAGGCCCCGGGTTGGAGACTAGCACCGAGGGTATAATAAACACACAAATGGGAGGCATTACCCTCTAATAGAACACATGTGTAAGAGAGAGATAAGATAAACACCAACCAACTCCAACTCGGAACTGAAATATAAAAGAAACCCAAGTATATATATGAAATGCCGTGATAAGTACTACAACTGGACGGAAAAACAACAAATACCCAAAATAAAGTAAAATGACAGCGACCACAAGCCCGAACAGCTCCTCCAACCACATGCTAGTAGTAACCATCTTGATCTAAAACCTGCTCCAAGTGACCTGAAAAACAGTTTACATATATGTAGGGTGAGTATAACAGTATACTCAGTAGGATCCTCCCCGAAACCTCTCGTGCAAAAGTAAATAAAGCATGATAATGCACAGTGAACAACAAGTGAAACTAACTCATCACCTAAACAGGTATACTAAGTTCCCAACCTCACCATGGATACTCTCACCAAGTAACGCATACAAGAATATATCATATAATAAAGGATATTAAGGGTACCCCGCTACTACTTCCCCACTGGTTTGCCACTTTTCCCCAACGTCATACGTCCAATGCATCTCTCTCCAAAGGCTCTCCCGTATACACCTAGGCTAAGCTCCACAATATGCACCATGTGCACCACAAAGGATTTCCCACAAACACCTGGGCTAAGAACCACACCATCCTCACAACCAAAAGTAACCAGGTAGTTTCTGGGAGCCACCACAGATCACATAACGTGTATCATACGTCGGGTATTATACCTCAATCCATTATAGCACATACACCGAGTAAGGATCCTCAAGACATCCTAGCCTATACACGTTACACCTATAGTATCCCATAGGATACTATATCCAGAATATATATGTTTAAATAACCACAAGCCATTACAGCCCTCTACACACATATATGGGGAAAACTAACTGCTGTGCCTCATGGCACTAGTATCTATTAAGAGAAGAGAGCAGGTTCAAATGGTGTAGTCATCCATTCATCCTCCCACCAGAATGAAGGGTAAAACACCCCCATGGCTCAGAATCATTGGGGCGTCAGTTTCCCTTACTAACAGGGTGGAGTAGCGTATAGAAACACAAAAAGTACAAAATATATTATAACTCACAACCACACTATGGGCATAACCTAGTCTTAGACATGACTGAAGCTAACGTCTCTCAGACTCTAGGCTTCCACTTCTAAGACTAGGTATCCTATAAACACACAACCATTTAAAGGTATTTATTAGATTACTTCATCAACTTTTTACCAATTTCACTGTATGCTAATTAATTCTTCGAAAATTAATTAACCAAGAACAAATTAACATTAAACTTCATTAGCATCACACCCAATATCCAATGTACCTTCCAAATTACAACCTTTTCATTATGTTCCAGCAACTCCAACCCCAAGAGTTAACACCATTTATTCAATTATTCATTACATAATTACTTTCCCATATTCCCAGGCATTCTAGAAAAGCATTCTATGCTACTAAACATAAAGGGTATCAACACGGTGAGTAGTTTTACTACTCGTCATGTCTTTGTCGCCTATAGCAAGAGCGTAGACCCATTCTCTCTGGAGATTCTAAACACGGAAGGCACGTGGCATACCCCACGTGTCTCCGCCCCTTTCGGAAGAAGGGTGAGTAAGAACATCTACTTGGAGTAGTGTGGAAAAGAAAATCATATAAATAAACAAAGAATCCACAAGCATCCCACAATCACATCTATGCCATTCCATCATACCCGGTGTCCTCCCTGACACCCACATGCATAAACCGATTCATCTCACCACTCTAGGCGTCATCCAATACCACAACCACAAGGCCTCCATGCCCCCCACATATCACAACACCCTCCCAGGGTCACATCACTACACAAGAAGTAGGAAAACAAACATCACATCAAGTTAGGATCTTGAGCCTTTAACAAGGTATCCGGCCTTCAAACAACAAGCACCAACAGATTTCAGGGTTACCAACCAACTGAATTAAACACATACATCATCATTAATTTTATTAACATCAATTTGGATCAACAACCGCAACAACAACAACTAGATTCATTTACATGCCTCTTTATCTTTAGCCAATTAATTATCAATTAATTTCAGCTTTACATTCTTTATCAATTTCATCAAGAACCCCATGCTAACAAGCAAGGAATAGATATCACACTATCTAGCAAATCAAGAGGCAAACCGTTATCATGGTACAAAACAACAACATGCGATCAAACCAATTCTTTTAATCTGGTTCAAGTATTTAATTAGGTCAATTACATTGTGATCCAAAGGGATAAATCATGCTAACTCTATGATTGCACATAAACAATTATATAATCCAAGAATCCCCTACCTGAAAGGTTTTTGAGGAAAACCACAACGGTCGATGAACGCCCAAGAAACCGGGTCGATTCTCCAAGAATCCTCCTTAGGTATCCTCTCCTAAGACACACAAGACCAAAGATCATAATATTTGACATCCACATGCTTAGATCTTCCAATAAAAGCGTAGATCTAAGATCCTGAGAGAAGAGGAGGATTAGATCTAGGTAGATCTAAGAAACCAAACAAAAGGGCCACATACCTCAAGAAACCGGCTTTGATTTGTGAAGAGAAGCCTCCAGATCACCTCCAAAATGCTTGGGATAGGTTCTCTAACCATAAAGGGAGAGTAATCCCAAGTTATGGCTTCTTAGGGGCTTAAACAAGGTGATTAAAGGCAAAACGAGTTAGATCCACAATTTTTGGATCTAACAGTAAGTGCCTGCATGGTTAGTCCACACGGTTTAATAAACCGTGCGCTAATAATGCGTTAGCTTCTGCCTCGCCAAACACTCCTCACACGGTTAGAAAAACCGTGAGTTAACCGTGCATTAGCCACTGCCTCCAACACGAACCTATCACAGTTTTGCCACACGGTTTAGGCAAACCGTGCGCCAACCGTGCGAAGACCATAACCCTTTAACTTTCCTTAAATGTCCACCCGAACGTACACCAAGTCGCCTTGTCCTCCCGGAACACATCTAGCACCACATTTTCACAAAGGAATGGACTAGAGAGGTCCGGGCCATTACATCAGATACCTCTCAAAACATTCTCGTCCTCGAGAATCCAAAACCCACCTAAAGAGAAAACGAAATAGGGTCTGAACAACCACCCACCGAGATACCTCTCAAAAGAGAGCAAGCCACCAATGCAAAAAAGGGTGCCATCTCATAAACATGAAAGTCCCACAACCACATCAGTTACAATGATACATGGAAAGAGTTAAACATCAAACAACTCTAGGTACTGAGCACGTGTCTGTGATTCACGTTCCTAGGTACTCTCCTCCATGCCACCGTGTCGCCACAAGACACGAACAAAGGGGATGGAACACTTGCACAACACCTTTTTCTTCCGGTCTTGGATCTCCACAAGTTGCTCCTCAAAGGTGGCATCATATTCAACATCAATATCTCCCCAATAGATGATGTGGGAATCGTCATGAAGATAATGATGTAGATGTGATACATGGAAAACATCATGTATCCGACTCATCTGAGGGGGAAGCGCTACTCGATATGCCACAACTCCAACATGAGCTAACACCTCGAAAGGCCCAACAAAACGGGGATAAATCTTACTACCACGACCAAAACTTCGCTGTCCATGATGGGGAGTCACCTTTAGAACCACATGATACCCAAAATTAAACTCTAGGGGCCTCCTTTTTTGATTGGAATATGATTTCTGATGATCTTGAGCTGTCTTCATCCTCTCACGAATCACCTGAACCATCTCTGTTGTATTCTGTACTAGTTCCAGTCTGAGAATTGCTGACTTTCTGAACTCAGTCTAGCACAACGGAGAACGGAAAGGCTGACCATAAAATGCTTCAAATGAAGCCATAACGATGGTGGATTGGAAACTATTATTGTAGGCAAACTCCACCAAGGGTAAGTGCCACATCCATGAACCTCCAAAATCAATAACACAAGAGTGCAACATGTCTTCAAGATTTTGGATGGTTCGCTCCGTTTGACCATCCGTTTGAGGATGAAATGCAGTGGTAAGGCATAGCTGAGAACTAAAAGCATGTTGGAGACCTCTCTACACCCTAGAGTTAAAACGAGGATCTCGATCAGAAATGATCATCATTGGGACTCCATGAAGTCTCACCACCTCCTCTGGATACTACCTCGACAAAACTTCCACTGATCTTGACTGCTTGATTGCTATAAAGTGGGATGATTTCTTTTAACGATCCACTACCACCCAAATAGAATCATATCATCCCAGAGCTCGAGGTAAGACAGTAATGCAGTCCATTTATTTGTCCTCCCACTTCCACTGAGGAATCTCTAATGGCTGGAGAAGACCACTAGGAACACGGTGTTCGGCCTTCACCTTCTGACAGACTAAACATCGAGACATAAATGCCACAATCACAAGCTTCAGCCCAGGCCACCAAAACTGACTCCTCAAGGATTGGTACATCTTTGTCACACTAGGATGCACCGCTAAAGGAGAACCATGGAACTCTATGAGGACCGTCTCGCACATCGCCAAGGGAACAAAAATCCTCCCATGATACAACACTCTGTGTTGTTCATCCTCATACCAACCATCAGGGGCCTCACCACAAACAACTCGGTCTCTCCAGACCTCCACCTCAAGATCTCCCAACTAGGACTCTTCCACCTTCTGCACCAGGGATGAATGCACTGTCATCTAAAAAAGATAGCATTTACCCCCAACTTCTCCCATATCAAGATTTAATGCTGACAGTTCTTCCATTACTCTCCAAGAATCACTAGATTCATGCACAACATTACTATGCGACTTTCAGCTCAACGCATCAGCCAAACAAATCCATTTTCCAGGTGTATATGATATTTCAAAGTCATATTCCTGTAAGAACTCCATCCACTGACGTTGTCAAAAGTTCATGTCACGCTGGGAGAAAACATACCTCAAACTCTTATGATCAGTGAAAACCAAAAAACGTTCACCAATGAGGTAATGTCTCCACAACTTCTGCACAAACACGATGGCTGCCAACTCAAGATCATGGGTGGCATAGTTGCGTTCATGGGGATGCAACTACTGAGACCCGTAAGAAACGACTGACCTCTGTTGCATAAGAACACAACCTAACCCCAGACGCGAAGCATCGTAGAAGACATCAAATTGAACTCCTTCAGTTGGAAGACAAACGACCGTAGCACTTACTAAATTCTCTTTTAGATACTCAAAAGCTGCCTAACATCGTTCAATCCATATGAAATCCTGATCTTTCCTGGTCAAAGCTATTAGAGGAGTCATAACCCATGAGAAATCGGTTAAAAATCTCTTGTAGTAGCCTGCGAGACCAAGGAAACTTCACACTTATGACACTGTCTTGGGGGATTCCCAAGACACAACTGCTTCAATATTCGATGGATCCATAGCTAATCCCTATTGGGACACAACATTCCCCAAGAAACAGACTTCTTTAGCCCAAAACACACACTTCGACAACTTCCCAAATAGCTGATGTCGACGAAGAACTCCAAAAATGGCTCGTAGATGCTCTGTATGCTCCTCTTTAGATGTGGAGTACACAAGGATGTCGTCGATGAAAACCACCACAAACTTTTCCAGGAACTCACGGAGCACAGAATTCATCAAACCCATGAAAACAGCTGGAGCATTCTTCACACCAAATGGCATTACAACGAACTCATAATTCCCATGACGAAAATGGAAAGCAGTCTTTGGGATATCCTCATCCTTCACACGCATCTGATGATATCCTGACCATAATTCGATCTTTGCGAACCAACTTGAACCCTTCAGTTGATCTAATAAGTCATCAATCTATGGAAGTGGATAACAATTCTTTATTGTCACTTTGTTTAAGCGATGATAATTGACACACAACCGCAAACTGCCGTTGACCTTCTTCACGAACAAAACTGGTGCACCCCATGGTGACACACTTGGACGAAAAAAACCACACTGCTGCAGACCATAAAGCTATATACATAGCTCTCGTAACTCAAAAGGGGCCATCCTATATGGAGACAAAGAGATAGCAGATGCTCTTGGCTGTAGCTCGATCCCAAACTCGATCTCTCATCGAGGGGGTAAGGCTACAACCTCTTCTGGAAAGACATCATTGTACTCCTCTACGACCCTAGGAAACGCCAAACGCTGACCCTCAGAATAACTCATCATCATCTCATCCATCATGGATTATAAGCATGAAACGCGCCTATGACCCATCTGAGGGTCTCGCTCACCAAAAAACACCACTTTCTCTCCATCCGCACTAAAGAAAACGAACTTCTTCCTGAATCAATATATGATAGCCTTCACCAAATACAACCAATCCATGCCAAGGATGACATCATACAGTTGTATCCGTAAACATAGGAAATCTCTCCAAGAGCGGTGTTGCCCCAACACTAGCTCACAGTCTCTACATAATTCAAACAAGCTAGCTCGACCTCCAACTGGCGTAGTCAACGCCAAGGGCACTAGAAGCCTCTCCACCTCAAGTCACAAATCATGGACAAGGGTTGGTGCTATGAAAGAGTGTGTCATGCCTTAATCAAACAAGGAATACAACAAGGTAGTAAACAAGAAAAGGGTACCTTGAACGACATCTGGATCATCTGGTGCTGGAAACTCTAGAGCATGAAGCTGACCACAACCTCCTCCATGGCCTCTATGACCATGATGATGACCACCACCATAGTCGTGCTATGATCTCTGAGGATGGGAAGTGTCATGGGGCTGTCCTCTGCCTGCCCCATCTACCCTATGCTGATCTAAAGATGGTGCAAATGGATGCTGATGCCTCGGCAGAAACTACCTCAACAGAGGAACCTGGAGCGTAACACCTGGTGCATGATGACTACTCTGAAAGGTCGGGCACTCCCACTGTTGATGACCATTAACACCATAAGAAAAACCAGTTCATGATCCCTTGGCATAGGCCGGAGAGTTGGTGCCTCCGGAGGAACGAGATGTGAAGGGCTGGGACCTACCCCCGGCTGAACGGAAACTCTTCTACCCTAAAAACCGAAAACCCCGGACCACAGCCTTGCTTCATGAGGAATCATTCTGATTCCCATCTTGTGATGATCTGGTCCTGAAAAAAGTCCTCTCGACAACCTCCACCCTCTCCAGCATCTTGAGATATGTCTTAATCATAAATGGGGTTACCTGGAGCTGGATCTCTGGACGCAAAGCCACCTCGAAATGCCTTGCCCTGGCCTCCTCATCTGGTAAGAGGCCCAGAGCATATCATAAAAGGTTCCTGAAACAAATATCCAAACTCTCAAACAGTATAGATACCTTGTCGAAGGGTAAGAAGATCCTGGCGACTGGACACCTTCGCAGTCGAGGAAAGGAACTCGACACTAAACTTATCTCAAAACTCCTCCCATGAGATCACTAACTCCTCACAATCCCTGAGGAACAAGAACCACAGCTTCCTTGCTGCTCCATGCAGCATCGTCACAGCTAGGGACACCTAGTGCTCCTTCTGAGCATGGATCAAACTGCAGGGTGAGTATAACAATATACTCAGTAGGTCCCATCCCTTCACAGTCCTCCTTCTGTGGTCGTCGTCAACCTCTAACCAGCGACGAACTACTGGAACAACCTACTGGACATCTTCTATGCAAACCTGATGAGGAGGTCGACCTGGAGCCATACCTGAAAAATAACAAACACTTAGAGCTCCTAATCCTGGAATATATAGGACTCAACATTTATTAATTAATTGTTTTCTTTTATTCGTTTTAGGTTAATCTATCCCAAGGTCTACCCATTCAAACACAGGCATAAAGAAGAATGATGCATGATCCTTTCCTATGTCTCTACCCTGCAACCAGTATCACCCGGTTTAGTAGCCATTGTAAACTTAAAGGTCCATACATCAGATCATAGGGGGCCCTAAACGCCTAGGTCTCAGCTGGTCTCCAGTGTTTACCTTACTTTCTAAACATGAATGACACTGTTTCCCTACCAACCCATGCAACCTCACCTGTGCCTAACTCCAAACTCCATCCTATCCCTCAACAAGTCCTCTCATACCAATCTGTCACGACCCCCTCCCCACAAAGTGTACCCCTCCTGGGCCGACAATGTGAAAAGGGAGATAATAACCCCCGAGTCCCGCCTCCAGTAGGCCCCGGGTTGGAAACTAGCACCGAGGGTATAATAAACACACAAATGGGAGACATTACTCTCTAAGAGAACACATGCGGAAGATATAGATAATATAGGCACCGAACAACTCTAACTCAGAACTGAAATAAAAAATAAACCCAAGTACATATATGAAATGCCGTGAAAAAGCACTACAACTGGACGAGAAAACTACAAATACCCAAAAGAAAGTAAAACGGCAGCGACCAGAAGCCCGAACAGCTACACCAACCACAAGCTAGTAGTAACCAGCTTGATCTCCAACCTGCTCCAAGTGACCTGAAAAACTATTTATATATATGTAGGGTGAGTATAACAATATACTCATTAGGATCCTCCCTGAAACCTCTTGTGAAAAATTAAATAAAGCATGCTAAAGAACAGTGAACAACAAGTGAAACTAACTCATCACCTAAACAAGTATAATAAGTTCCCAACCTCACCATGGATACTCTCACCAAGTAACACATACAAGAATATATCATATAATAAAGGAAATCAAGGGTATCCCACTACTACTTCCCCACTGGTTTTCCGCTTTTCCCCAACGAAATATGTCCTGTGCATCTCTCTCCAAAGGCTCGCCCGTATACACCTGGGCTAAGCTTCAAAATCTGCACCACGTGCACCACAAAGGATTTCCCACAGACACCTGGGCTAAGCACCACACCATCCTCACAACCAAAAGTAACCATGTAGTTTCTGGGAGCCACCAAAACTTGTATAATGTGTATCATACATCGGGTATTATACCTCAATCCATTACATCCCATACACCGAGTAAGGATCCTCAAGCCATCACATCCTATACACATTACACCAATAGTAGCCCATAGGATACTATATCCAGAATATGTGTGTGTGAATAACCACATGCCATTACAGCCCTCTACACGCATATATGGGGAAAACTAACCGCTGTGCCTCATGGAACTAGTATCTACCAAGAGAAGAGAGTGGGGTCAAAGGGGGTAGTCAACCTTTCATCCTCCCACCATAATGTTGGTGAAAACACCCCCCAGGGCTCAAAATCCCCAGGGCATTAGTTTCCCTTACTGACAGGGTGGAGTAGCGTATAGAAACACAAAAAGTAGAGAATACATTATAACTCACAACCACACTATGGGAATAACCTAGTATTAGACACGACTACAACTAACGTCTCTCGGACTCTGGGTTTCCACTTCTAATACTAGGTATCCTATAAGCACACAACCATTTAAATGGGTTTATTAGATTACTTCATCCCCTTTTTATCAATTTCATTGTACGTTAATTAATTCTTTGAACATTAATTAACCAAGAATAAATTAACATTAAAATTCATTAGCATCACACCCAATATCCACTGTACCTTCCAAATTACAACCTTGTCATTACGTTCCAGCAACTCCAACCCCATGATTTAACACCATTTATTCAATTATTCATTACATAATTACTTTACCATATTCTCAGGCATTCTAGAAAATCATTCTATGCTACAAAACATAAAGGGGATAAACATGGTGTGTAGTTTTACTACTCGTCGAGTCTTTTCCACCTAAAGAAAGAGCGTAGACCCATTCTCCTTGGAGAGGCTAAACACGGAAAGCACGTGGCATACCCCGCGTGTCTTCGCCCCTTTTGGAAGAAGGGTGAGCAAGACCAGCTACCTAGAGCAGCGAGGAAAAGAAAAGAAGATAAACAACCAAAGAATCCTCAAGCATCAAAAAATCACATCCATCCCATTCCATCATACCCAATGTCCTCCTTGACACCCACATTCATAAACCGATGCATCTCGCCACTCTAGGTGTCATTCGCTGCCACAACCACAAGACCTCCATGCCCCCCACATATCACAACACCCTCCCAGGGTCACATCACCGCACAAGCATCAGGAAAACAAACATCACATAAAGTGGGGATCTTGGCCCTTTAACAAGGAATCCGACCTTCAAACAACAAGCACCAACAGATTTCAGGTTTACCAACCAACTGAATTAAAAACATACATCGGCATCAATTTGATTAACATCAATTTGGATCAACAACCACAACAACAACTACCAGATTTATTTACATGCCTCTTTATATTTAGCCAATTAATTATCAATTAATTCCGGCATTACGTTCTTTATCAATTTCTTCAATAACCCTATGCTAACAAGCAAGGCATAGATATCACACTATCTAGAAAATCAAGAGGCAAATCGTTATCACAGTACAAAGTGATAACATGCGATCAAACCAATTCTTTTAATCTGGTTCAAGTATTTAATTAGGTCAATTCCATAGTGATTGAAAGGGATAAATCATGATAACTCTATGATTGCACATAAACAATTAGAGAAGCCACGAACCCCCTACCTCAAAGGTTTTTGAGGAAACCCACAATGGTCGATGAATGCCCTAGAAACTAGGTCTATTCTCCACGAATCATCTTTAGGTATCCTCTCCTAACACAACCAAGACCAAAGATCATCATATTTGACATCCACACGCTTATATCTACACATAACAGGCATAGATCTATGATCCCGAGAGAAGAGGAGGAGTAGATCTAGGTAGATCAAAGAAACTAAACAAAAGGGTCACATACCTCGAGAAACCGACTTTGATTTGTGAAGAGAAGACTCTGGATCGCCTCCAAAATGCTTGGGAGAGGTTATCTAACCTGCAAGGGAGAGTAATCCCAAGTTATGGACGCTTAGGGGCTTAAATGAGGTGATTAAAGGAAAAATTAGTTAGATCCACAATTTTAGGATCTAACTTTAAGTGCCCTCATGGTTAGTCCGCACGGTTTTTCAAATCGTGTGTTAGCTTCTACCTCGCCAAACACTCCTTGCAAGGTTAGTCCGCACGGTTAGACAAACCGTGCATTAGCCACTGCCTCCAACACCAAACTTTCATGGTTTGGCCGCATGTTTTAGGCATACCGTGCGCCAACCGTGCGAAGACCATAACCCTTTAACTTTCCTTAAAAGTCCACCTGAACATACACCAAGTTGCCTTGTCCTCCCAGAACACCTCCAGCACCACATTTTCACAAAGTAATGGACCAGAGAGGTCTAGGCCATTAAAAATAAAGTATAATTTCTTATTATTTTCATTATTTTTAATAAAAAACTAGTTATTCATAGTAGTGTAAGGTTGAAAATGAAATAGTGAATCATGGTGAGATCACACCCCCACACCTAAAACTTTTCAATATTGGAAAAATTTTCATTTCAAAAAATTATATACGAAGAAATACTAAACTTCAAGAAGATTTAACATTCAATGAAAATTTAATTCCAAATATAATTGTGATAAAATGAAAAATCACAATGAAGAGTTATTCTTAGTGATCTATTAAAAAGACGTATCAAAAATTGTTTTAGAATGAGATTCCAAGAGATGCATGATACCAATCAAAGAGAATAATTTAAAATTTAATCATTTCACTAAATCTCCATGTTTTTTTGTGTATGAATCCCATTTCAGTTAATTCTTTCCACTTTTTATCAAATAAATATAGGTTGTTTTAAAACTTTTCTTCTTATATGATCCTTTCCACCAAACCTGTCCTACATCCTGTGCAATCAAATTTCAAGATTCACTCACTTAAACATTACCATATGTAAAACTAAATTCTCTTGACCTAGATATCCCCATATGGTTTACATTTCATCACTACCCTCAATTTTTATTTTTATTTGTGTTTTTGTTGTTTTTTTTGTCGTTTTTTGGTATTTTTTATGAGGGTGTAAAATAGTTAGATAATACGTAAACACTCATAATTCAATATAGTATATTAAATTGGATAAGGAATTAACATATGTAAAAAACATTTTTGAATGTATAGAATAATTAACCTAACTTATATTTAACTTCTATTAAGTAATAATTTTTTACACTTCAGGATTGGGTATAAAGATTTTTGGAGAAACTAAGTGATATGATATTCTCTTAAACTACTCACACAAAGGGTACCGTTCTTATCAAAGGTTTAAAAATTATACTACCCATTATATCATAAAAAAACAATCAAATTTAAAGATATTTCCACACCATTGTTTTCAATTCTAGTTAAAATGCACATTTCATCATATTTTTTTGTATGAAAAAATAATAAAAAATATGAAAATTCCTCATATGTCTTCAATATCTTCCATGTTTAAGAAGGAATCATTTTCCCTGATAAAGTGGGAATAAAAAATTAACATTCCTAAAAAAAAGAGATATGGAAAAAGGGGGGACATAATAATACTATTCATCGAGATAAAATGAGAAAAACTATAAATATTGTGGAAAT
The DNA here is from genome assembly GCA_963277665.1 of Viscum album. Classification (NCBI taxonomy): domain Eukaryota; kingdom Viridiplantae; phylum Streptophyta; class Magnoliopsida; order Santalales; family Viscaceae; genus Viscum; species Viscum album. Next base: position 728,234,715 of record OY728166.1, read on the forward strand.
TCTAATCTAACCTAGGAATGTACCCATCCCCCACACCTATAGTATATAGTTTCCTCACTTTATTAAAAGATAATGTGGGATGGATGGATAAAACCTAGTGAGTTTTATAGGTAGAATGTTTCTTGAACATGGAGTTCCTCTATTAGGGACTCCAAAAGGGATTTTCAAAAGTGCTTAATCTGCTGCCCATTGACAGAAAACGTTTGTTTTATTTCTTCATTTTTAACTGGAACCACACCAAATAGATAAAGATTATTAACAGTGTATGGGCCAAACCAGTGGGATCAAAGCTTACCTAGAAGAAACTTCATCCTTAAATTATAAATGAGGACCTTCTACCCAATGTAGAATTGATGATGAAGGATGATATAGTCATGTTAATCCTTGGTTCTCTCTTTATAAATATTGGAGTTCTCATATAAATCTATATGAATTTCCTCCTCCAAAATTTGTAACTTCATTTGAGCACCTTCACCAGAAACACTATAATTTTATTTCTTAATGGACCAGTAGGCTTGATGCCCTATCTCAATTGGGATGTGAAACCTCTTTCCAAAAAAAGTCTTATAAGGTGAAATTCCAATGAGAGTTTTGAAAATATTATGGTAAGTCCATAATGAATCATCAAGTCTAAGAATCCAATATTTTCTATTATGTTGAATTTTTTATTCAAGAATTTGTTTTACCTCACTTCTTGACACTCCATCTTGACCATTGGTTTGTGGGTGATAAGCAGTAGGCACTCAATGATAGACCCCATAAAAATTAAAAAGTGAATGCATTGTGAGGTTGTGTTAATGATAACCCTTGTCAATGATGATGAACCCATGTAATCCAAACCTACATAAAATTTGGTTACTAATAAATTCTAAATATTTCTTGGAATCATTATTCCTCGTGTCTTGTGCCTCCACCCTTTTGGCACATAATTCACATTCAAAAGAATGTACAAGTTTCCAATCAAATTTATAAATTCACCCACAAATTCAATACCCCATCCATCAAAATTTTCATGGAAGAGAAAGTGTTATTTTGGAATTTAATTTCTTCTAGATAAATTCTCTATTATATTATAATGAGGAAAATATTTATAGAAATCATGGGCATCTAGAAATTATGTGGGAAAAAAGAGACCAAAATCAAAGACCTGGTGAGTAGTTCGTTGGTGACCAATGTTTCCCCCACAAGAAAGAGTGTGGAAGAACCTAAGGACAGAAAACAATTTCTATTAGGAACACAATGCCTTAGGACATGATCATTACATATGCTCTAGTGGTATGGGTTATTCCAAATGTACCAACAGGACTAATGTTTTAGATGGTATTTCTTGATTTTTTTGAAGTCAACAGGAATGAAAGATGATACCAAATAATTTATAATTTCATTATACCATGGAATAAAATATTTCACTCGGTACGGTGCCTCATTAGAAAACATGTCTTTTTTGGGAATAGAGGGGGGCCAGTCAATGTTGGAAGATAGGAGGATCCTACTTATATAGTCAGCTACCACATTCTCTTATCCTTTATATATATAATTTCTAGATTTAATTCTTAAAGAAGTAACATCAAAAAAATGGTACATTGTTTGGATTCTAGTTTCATAATGAGATACCAAAGGGTTGCATGGTTTGAGAACACAATGAACTTGGACCCTAAAAATGTATGACCTGAATTTTTCCAATGAAAACCCAATGGAAAGAAACTCATTATCAATTGTGTTGTAGTTTTCATGGGTAGGGTCTAGATTTTGTGAGGCATAGGCATTGACATATAGAGCTTGATCAAACCTTAGTGGTAAGACTTACCCAACAGTATAGTTAGTGGAACAAAAAATGATCTCAAATGGTAAATCCCATTGAGGTGGTTGGATTAGTAGGGGTGATGTGATACTCCATTTTAAATTATTTAAATTTTACTCATATTTTTCATCAAAAACAAATTCCTTTTATTTTTGGATCAATCAGGAGAGGGGGACTAAAATCATACTAAATTCATGAATGAAACGATGGTAAAATCCATCATGACCATGTCATAACTGAAAATTGCACACATTTTTAGGGAATGGTAGGGAATAAATGACTTCCACTTTTGATTTATCAACATAGATACCATCACCAGAGATTATATTTCCTAATATTATACCTTGTGTCACCATGAAATGAAATTTCTCATAATTTAATATGATATTATTCTCAATATAGCAACGTCTAACTGGACCAATACTAATCAAACATTCATCAAAAGTGGATTAATAAAAAGTGAAATTATCCATGAAAACATCCATGAAATTCTATAGGTAATCTGAAAATATACTAATCATGCATCATTGTAATGCACCTGAACCATTTCACACACAAAATGGTGTCCATCTATAGGAAAATGTACCAAAGGGGAAAGTAGAGGTTGTATTTTCCTGATCCTCGGGGGCAATATGGATCTAAAATTATCCAGAATTACCATCAAGAAAACATTAATGGGATTTCCCTTCTAGCCACTATAGCATATTTTCAATGAATAGAAATGGTAAATAGTCATTCCAAGTGAGTTGGTTTTGTTAGTGGTAGTCTATAAGACATGCCAACTATTCTACACATGAGTTAGAACAAATTCATTATTTTATATTTTTAATTAACATTAAACAAGTTTTTTAGGAACTACTTGAACTGGACATACCCATTGGCTATCAGATATGGGGTAAATGATTCCAGCAAACAATAATTTTGTTACCTCTTTTTTGAAAACATCTAAGAGATTTGGGTTAAGTCAATGTCATGGCTGCATTACTATTTTAGACTCCTTATTTAATAATATATTATGTGTGAAAATTGATGGAATAATACCAGGAGTGTATGTAAGTATCCAACCCAATTCTTGTTTATACTCCCTCAAATTCTCAAGCAGTCACAATTCTTGATCTAGAGGGCTTAAAATAACAATGATGACAGGTAACTTGTTTCTATTCTCAAGATTGGATTATTTTAAATATTGAGGTAGTTTTTTAAGTTCCATTTCTGGTGGATTTTTGGATTTATGGGAGTGAGTGTGAAAGTGAGAGGTCACTAGTATCATCTAACTAGTTAATGGTAAGATCATTAGATGAGTAGTGAGATTTTAAAAGATTAGTTGTGTTATCAATGGTCATCAAATCTCTAGTTTTCAATAAAATATCAATTAACAAACATACATATAATTTTTCAAGAATGGTACCTCATTATATGCATTATTCATTTCCAATAATTTCAATCAATGAATAATACTAAGAATGGGGGTTATTGAAATTAAAAGAATATTTTTCAAGGGTAGGGACTACATCGATAGAGTTTATAGAGATAGAGGAATGTTATTTTGAGGGGTGCTTCATGGAATCCAGGATGATAAGGTGGAAAATGTCACCACCAAACTCCATATATAACATACCATTATGGACATTAATTTTTGTTTTGGTAATTAATAGGAAAGGTATCCACAAAATAATAGGGTCATGTCCATTTATCCCTTCATCTTCTATTTTTCACATAAAAGTCGGTAGGAAGAATTAAACTTTTCACCCCCACAATAATAACATTTAACACATGAAAAAGGTTTTCTATAATCTGATCTTCTAATTGGACAACAATTCCAGAGGGATTGAATTCCACGGGCAGTAATGAAGTATAAATATAGTGTGGCATCAAATTTATATAGGAACCTAAATCAATCATAGTACTGAAAAAAGAATACACCCCTTTGGTGAATGAAACTGAGAATATTCCAGGATCGATGAATTTAGTGGTAATTGATAGCTTTATCAATGTTGTGACTCCCCCCACCTATGATAACCTATCATTACCTCAATGTCTCCATCAATGTGTACACATTTACTTCAGAATATTGGTGTATCAAGGAATTTGTTTCACGGAATCGATGATGAGAATGTTAACCTTCAATTTTTTGAAACATTACAAGAATTATTTATTGAGTTCATTTTATTTTTTTCTTAGATGGGTGGATCTTTAGAGAAATAGAAGAGTAATGATTAGGATAGGTGACTCATAAACAAAAAAAATATTTCTTTTGGAAGGTCCTCTCTTAGGAAAAGGTTTTTCAACATTTGGACTAATTTTAACAGTTTCGATGGCGTTTACCTCAGGAGGGGATGAATATAAAGGAGGGTTAATTTGCCTTTTAAGATATGTTTCACTCCTAAGGGTTATATAAATGAAATTTACATTATCCCAAGGGTTGAAAAGTGGTTTAGAAGGTACTTTACTTGACCCATGGCTTTGGATTTCCCCAATGAGTTAGCTAGTTTTCATAGTTGGATTTTTAGGTCTTGTACGGTAGCATGGGTGGTTTTTTGGAACAAGATATTGTGGGAATTAATTTATTTCATCATTCCTTCTAGGATAGTATCATATTTTGGTGGGGTTTCTTGGAAAGGCCTTTAGGGTGGTGATGATTTCTGTGTGGTAGTGGATGACCACTCTAACCCAATTGGTTCCATGGTTTTTGAGTTTGGTTCGAATATCCCCTTATTATAAGATTGGTTTTCTTTACCCTAAGGGTTTGATAGATAGTATTTTTCTTTCCTAAAGGTTTCATTATATGGGATTTCTTGGAAATATTGTCTCACAACTCTCCGAAGTATCTCTCATTTCGGGGAATTGGATAGAGTAGTTGGTGACAGAAGAACATTCACCACAGTGTATGGGAGGAGGATATTGGGATTTCCCTTTGTAAAGAGAAATTAATGGAAGAAGGGTAATTAAATATTCAAAAATTGTATCCACCATATTCTTGAATCTAGTATTTTTCACATCATGGGAACCTCCAATGGGTACACTAGACCTTGAACATAATTTTTGAGTGTTTTGTGCCATGTTCTAAGTCATAGTACTTTTCGTAATTTGGGTTATTATCAACTAATTCACCACCTAAGACAGTATCAATCAAATTTTTATCAATAAGAATTAATCCTTCATAAAAATACTGAATTAAAAGTAAATCATATATTTGGTTGTATGGACAGCTTGAACATAAACTCTTAAATCTTTCCCAATATTCATAAAGTTTTTCCCCTTGAGATATTCTTATCCCAAAATTTTCTTTTCTTATTGTTTATGTTCGAGAGGCTCAGAAATAATTTTCAATAAAAAGGTGTTTCATGTCCTCCAAACCTCTAATTTGTGAATTAAGATAATAAAACCAATATTTCATAGTATCTTCTAATGAAAATCATAATGCTCTATGATTTACTTCTTATTAGTCCAAATTAGAAGGTTTTAACTTAGAATAGATTGTATGAAATTATTCTACATTCATATGTGAATCATCTCCTGCGAGTCCATGGAATCATGGTAAAAATTGAATTAAACCATATTTATTTTAAAATTATGTGCCTCGCTATGTAATTGAATATAGGTGGGTTGGATATCAACCTCATGTGAGGTAAATTATTTTGTAGTTTTATTTTTTTCAGAAATATTATACAAGTTTAATTTATTTTTGATGTTTGTTCTAGAATAAGAATAAGGATAAATGAAGTTTTCAAGATGTGATGGGTCCTCCTTCAAAGTGTTGTCTTGTGTCTCATGGTGTCACTAAGGTAGGATCCCCTCTGGTTCCAGGTCAAATTATAGTAAATATCCTAGAGTAGAAAGAGTCATTCGGAAAACCTACATAAGAAGTAGATTTTAGAAAACAACTAAAAAATTAAGGAAGGAAAGAAGCAATGAAATAGTTAAAAAAATAAAAACATTTTTACCAAAAATGCACACTAAAAACGAGAGCACTCCCTGGATATAGTTCCAAAATTTGACTATGTTTTCATGGCACGTAAAATTTATTATGATTTAAATATGATTTTATAGTCTAGGGAAGACCATAGGTCATATATAAAGGAGAATTTATCAATTTATATTATACATTTTTAATTAAATGTACTAAAAAATTATCTGCTTTAGAAAATAGTTTTATGAAAATAACTTAATTTAAAGAGTTTAATATTTGATAAATAAAGGTGTTTTTTAAGAATTATGAGAGACATATATCTTTTTGAGTTTAATACACTTCTTGGATACTTCCGTGTTCTTAAAGTTTTATATGGTTTAATGTAATTATTTGGTTTAGGGTTATTAATATCTTGATTCCCCTCTTCCCACTAAAGACGATGCATAAAGAAGCAACCCTTGACACAATAATCATGATGTAAAGGTTTTTAACACAATAATAGAATAAGTGATACCAAATAATACTAATATCTCATTATATTGTGTGAGAAAAAATGATTCTAGGGTTTTTCGATCAGAATAACCCAAGATCCCCACTTGAAATCTCAACCCAATCAGTGTCGAGATAAAAAGTTATTCACTTAATTATAAAAAAATAAATGTATTCATAGGATAAACACATCATCATTAAATTTAATTGAAATATTTAACACAAAAAATACACATAACGGGTAGATTAATAAGTTTCATAACTTCCTTACAAGTTTTTGTAGCTCCCTCAAAATGGTGGTCCACTATTTAGCTCACCATCGAGAGGAGGAGGATGTTTGGGCGGAACTCCACCTTAATCCTTGATCCCCCTATGAAGATAGGGGCATCCAGAACATCTTGGATGAGAAAATGAATAATTTGGGTCTCCAATATACCAAAGGTTTTCCTCTTAGGAGAACTTGTAAATGGGGAGTCCAAGGTTTCATTTTATAGGAAAATTGGAATGTTTTTGTAAGCCCCATAATTTTGAGAAACCACATGAACCATGGTCTTAAACCTCCAGATATAATTATCTCGATTTTAAGAAAATTAAAATGTTATAGTACCACCTGCTTAATATATCCACATAGAATTTGGCACCATTTGAAAAACTACATATTGAGTTATAGACATAACACAACACACCAATTTTGACTTCATGTAGATTCAGTGGCTCATAAATATCAGTATAGATAGGCAACCAGATTGTCGAATTTAAATTGGGTTTCTTCATAAAAGTTTTATACCACTAAATTTTGGACCATCTCAAAAAGTATCATCTCATTTTGATGCATGGTTTAGTATAATTGTGTAGCTGATTCCACCGGTGTGGTTAGATCACACACAATTTGTCCATTTTTTTCTTGAACACTGTCATGGGCCCTCCAAGTCCCATCCACCTATAATGAAATTATCAAAAAAAGTAACACTTCACTTTTTCATTATGAAAATAGAAAATAATTGAATCAAACATTAAGTGTAATTTGTTATTATTTTTATAATTTTCAATACAAAAATCATTTAGCATAGTGGTGTAAGGGTGAAAATGAAATAGTGAATCATGGTTGGATCACCAACCTGTAATATATTTGTACAAGAACTACAGTTGAAATATTCTTATCATTCGAAATCAACTATAATGAAATATGATTAACAACATTAATATAATATAATTCCAAAAAATACCGAAGAAAATAAGGATAATGTTTAATGAAATATAATGTAATGGAAATCATGAAGGAAAACAATGTTCAATTATCTAAATTTCCAAAATTATTAATGAAATGAATAATGGAATGTCTCAATGAAACTAGAATTTGTTTTATGTGTGGAAAATGAGGAAAATATAATCTATATTCTAATTGAAAATGGTTCCCTTAGTAAACTAAATAGAAGAAGAATATGTTTCTTTTAGTTTTACTTAAGATATTAATATGTTCAATTCATTTGAAATTTTATATAAAGTCATGCTTATTTTTTTTACATCTTTAGTTAATTTTTTAAAATGTGTGGATACAATCTATTTAACTAGGTAGAATGTAGCATTCCAATATTTTATTATATATATTTTCCTTCAACTAATATATAGTTTGATATCTTTATTCACCACACTAAAAAAATGGTGATGATAAAATGATAAATTAAATTAATAATCTTTAAAAGATCATTATTATATAATATAATATACCTATATATGATATAAATTATTTAAATTCTTTACATTGGAAAATTCGTTTAAAATAATATTAGAAACACTTAATGTTTATAAAGATATTTTTAAATAAAAGAAATTTATAATTATTTTATTTCCATTAAAAGTTATATATATAATATATATATATATATATAATTACATAAAAAGCACTTATTTTATAATTTATAATATAAAAACTATTATGTTTTATTTTTTGATCATTTTTAGAAAATGTCAACTTTTAGTTGAAATTGTGGTTTTTAAAACAATTGTAATTCTCATAAACTTATCAATATATAATAATGAAATAAAAATTCAAAAACCATTTAAATTATCAATATGAGATCTAGGTATAAAAATATGCATTTTAAAATATTATTTGAACTTAGAGAACCAATGGAAAAATATTTAAAACTAAAGTAAAATGTTACTTTAATAAAGAGAGAACTTTTATGCTTTTTCATTTAATTAATTAATATTTTGGTAAAATTTAGGTATGGATTAATTTTAATATCACATAAAGATAATTTCATTTATAATAAATCTATTTATTTCATAAAAATTATTGAAAATATAAATTTTAACTCACACATTAATTTCTTTCTTGAAAATAAGATTATTCTAAAAACACTTTTTTTAAGATATAAGAATGTTTGTTTTAAAACTAAAATTTCATAATGATAGTAATTTTAATTTTTATATTTATTATAATATCAAGGAATATAATAATGAAATTATGTTCTATGATCAGTATTAATAAATTATTTTTAATTAATTAACAAGGGTGAAATTAAATGTAATGTTGGAAAATGTACACATGGGTAAAGTAAAAAGTGAAAGTAAAGACCCCTAAATATTTCAAATATGTCCCCAAAATTAGTTTATCATAGGATTTCAGTTCATAAAATGTCACATAATTAATAATGTATAATTATGGGGGTTCTTTTTTACCTTGAATAGTGTAAATAATTAATTTGGTAACATATGGTAATTCCAAAACTACCTTTCTCATCACTTATTAAAGGATAAACATACACTAATTATTTACACACCCATACATTCAAATGAATTGTTAAAAATACACCCATTTTTTAATCCTAAAACATAATCCCATGAACCATTTCCTTTTTCCACCATTAATTATCTTAATCCCTTCATTTCCAAGGACAATTCCAATGAAAATCAGGTTTTCATTGGGAGTATTACTCTCCACTCAGTCTTTATTTTTAATTTTACTCTTTTTAGTCCTAACTATAATTGTTAATATAATTTATTAATCATTATAAATATACATAAATTTTATTATACTAATTTATCAATAATTATTAATCCATTCTATAGAATACTCTAATAAAAATAAACCCATTAATCATGTGTATTTACAGACTACCTCCTTCATGAAATGATGTAGTTAATGGATTTTATGGAGATAAGTGATATATATATAACATGTATAATATTATATAAATGTTATATTATAATTATTTAATTTAACTTTATTAATCATTAAATCATTAAGGATCACTTTTTGTTGGACATTTTACCCTCTACATGTGTGATGTTGTAATGTTTATATAGTGAATGATAAAGGAATGTTATATACTATTAATTATATGTAGTAATAAGGTACTAATGATTTTAAAAAGGTTCTATAGTTTTAATATTAACATCTATAAATCTTAATAATATATCATCTTCATTCATTAAAAATTATCAAAACTTGTTTGCACCTATCTTCATCTTTATCAATCATAATTAAAAATCTAATGTGATGAAAGTGGAATATTATAAATAATAATCATATATATATATCTATATATTAAAAACTACAGTTAATATAGGATTTATTAAATTGGTATCAAATATCATATATCAGTATTATCATTACAATGCATATGCAATGAAATTAAAATTTTCAATACCTCATGTTAAAAATAATCTATAATAAACCACTATATTCATAGTTAATAATTTTAAATAATGTATATAAGAGGGTTATATAGATGAATAATATTTCAAAATATAATATTAATATTGTTATGTTTTTTTAGGAGGTTAGAGTGTGATAATCAATTCTGGGAAATAAGGTAAGGCATTTGTGTCTCAAACTTCATTCGTTGAGATATGTTTTACTTTATACATGATTTTTATTTTATAAGGTGTATATGCTTCTGTTGAAGCTCCTTTCATCACAGAGTCTAAAGATTGAAAAAGGGGAATATCTTAGCTCAAAGTGATTCAAACTTTGGAAAAATATCAAAAAAATTGACAAAGGAAGGAATAAGGAGAACATTGCGCAAGGGTCGTGCAAGTTCTACAATGGTCGCGCAAGTACACTTGTGCGCCGAAGTTGGTCTCACAAGTCACTTACACTCCCTAAGTGATGACCTCCTGAGGTCTTCTCCAGCCTATAAATAGCCCCGGTGGTCCCCCCATCACAGGAGGAAGTTTTCTAGAATTCAGATATAGAGCTCTGAACGTCCAAGTCTCTTCTTCAGGTCTTCCGAACACTTCTAAGGTAATTCTTTACCTAGAATGGAAGGTCTAAACAAGAGGAGTAAGGTCTAAGTGTTAGAATTTACTAACACTTGCGCGTCTAAGGTGTTTTACCCTTAAGGTAAATGAACATACTTGCGCGCCACCATACTTCTTCACCAAAACTTGCGCGCCTATCTTATGGAAGTACCTCAAGATAATTCTAAAGGCTTTGGTCAAGGATCTCCCAAGTGTTACCCTACTGGTTAAAAATTGCGCAAGTACCCATGTGTCGCGCAGGTATACCTAGGCGACCAGGACTTGCGCGCCCACACAGTACCTACGCGCCTGCCAGGACTTGCCTGCCCCTGCATTTTTGGGTGCCCTTCTTGCCCATTTAACCCCTCTTATTCCATTCCACCTCTCCTATTCAAGATTCAGTCTTCAAGACATTTTTCAAAGCCATTTATGACATGTTTTCTTGATTAACTTCCTTATCTGAAAGGAAATCTATGGAATATATCTCAAAACCTAGTGATTTACACATCTTTATGTCACTAAAGATTGAGATTTCATTCATTCAACCTCATCCTTTAAGATGAGAGAACCCCTTAACCTGGGCCTCCTTTTCAGGAATAAGACCCATTCATAATTCTCAAATTTGGGCATCCTCCTTAGGAGTAAGCCCCAAACCCTCTTTAACCTAGGCTTCCTTTTCAGGAGTAAGCCCCAGTCTCAAAGTTCACAAGTATGGGCATCCTCCTTAGGAGGAAGCCCCAAGTCCTCATTAACCTGGGCCTCCTTTTCCAGAGTAAGTCCTAGTCATAATTTCCATTAATTTTGGGCATCCTTCTTAGGAGTAAGCCCAAAGTCCCCTAATCTGGGCATTCATTTCAGGAGTAAGCCCCAATCTTAAAATTCCCAAATATGGGCATCCTCCTTAAGAGTAAGCCCCAACCATAATTCTCTTAACCTGGGCTTCCTTTTTAAGATTAAGCCCCAGTCTCAAATATGGGCCTTCTTCTCAGGAGTAATCCCCAAGTCCTTTAATTTCTCAAGTCCCTTAACCTGGGCCTTCTTCTCAGGAGTGAGCCCCAGCCTTAATCTCTCTTAACCAGTCTTAATTTCCTTTTGATCTGGGCTTCCTTCTCAGGAGTAAAACCCAATCATAAGTCCCCTCTTAACTTGGGCATCTTCCTTAGGAGTAAGCCCCAAGATTAGAGTATCCAAATCTCAATGAAGCACATATACCTTTATGGACCATGTTCCTGGATTTTTTCCCTGAAGTAAATCTTAATCCTCATCTATTTGGGTAGTTATACACACATAATCCCCACATCATTGCATCTTTCAGGGCACAATTGTCTGGTTTCACCAATACCTCTGGTTTCTCACACCGAGCATGAATCACGTGATCTTAGAGTGTAAAATTAATCATGACATCTTTCCTTGATCCATCAATCATGCATAAGAATCATATTCCCTTACTCAAACTACGTGGGTTCTGATTCCTTTTCCAAAACAAAGGATACGTAGGTATCCCATCTGCGGGTACGATCCCAACTCTAAAATAATCAATTTCCTTCTGAATGACAATAAACTTCAAGTGCCCCACTGAGTGGCTTTAAAACCAGTATGGTCATCATAATGACCAAGAGACTTTTTATGTATTGAAGGATACCATTGACTAAGAATCTCTAAACAAATACAGATGATTCTCTATCAATGAAGAACCTTGAAAACATATAAAAGATTTTCTAAATTTCCTACATATCAATCATTGATTGTCAGATCTAAAGGAAAACACCTTTTATAATTGGTAATTTAATAAGGATTCACGAACATAACTTAAATATATAAATAGTGTCCCGGAGTAGACAATAATTCCCCTCAAAAAGGTGTGATGAGTCTGACCTCCCATCCTCTCGACCAATACAAATTTCTAAGCCCCATCAGTCCGTAACAAATGAGCACCTACCTTTGGAAAGTAGGTTCAAATGGATATGGAATCATTGGATGTTTCCGGTTCATTGAACAAACCCGTTAGAAACCGTTTGGAATGTTTGAATCTTAAATCAATGAGATCATCCCCAATTCCAGAGGGAAACAAAAAATGGTGAACCCAATGTGAATCCTTAACCAAGTTAAAATGTTGTTTTTCTTATTTGTTAGGCCCCTATTTAAAACTCAATGAGAGAGCCAACAAAAACAATCATTGACATATGTGCTCATCCAAAAGATGTAGTGGCTGAATTTATCTTGATTACGTCTACTATATCAAACAAGCACTCTTTTCCAAGTTTTTATGCATGCTAAGAAATGGCTGCTCTCAAGTTCACACCTGTAAATACTTCTGCTGTTAATGCCACTGCTGTTACTTTTGCTGGATCGTCGTCCGCTCTGAGGACGACATCACCTACTCAGCATCTTCAACGCTGGGTATCAAACACGCTGGTTAAGGAGTACCGTAAACACGGTACCATTCCAACTCTGGAGGCTACCCGACAAGCCCTCCAAGTTAACAACTCACACCGGTCATCCGGACAATGACGACTAGTGATCAAGAAGCAGACGGAGCTAACCACTGTCTCCAACCGTTTTGGGTCGTTATCCCCGGAACACAATCACCATTCACTCCCATATTCCGAGGAGGTGAATGAGCAGGCCCCTCAGAGCCTTAATGAAATGAAACAATAGTTCTTCCCAAGGGATCCTATCAACAATCGCCTCCAGACTCGAGCGACAGTGCGCCCTCAACATGATGAGGGTACCAACTCCAGGCGTTTGGCTCAGGTTCCTCAAACCTGAGAAGGCAAGACGAATCGCCAGAGGAAAAATCCGGTTAACAGCGAGCAGGTTCTCATCTCTTCCATCTCCAGAGAAGTCCACCATCCTAACTTGGTGGAAAGCAATGAGCAGGAACACACACCTGCCCGTTTTAATTCCGCTGTCTAGCAGACTCGTCTGACAACATCACGCCAATCCCGCCAGGAAATTCCAGCGGAGTATTATAGGCAGGAACATACACCTGTTTATACGACATCATCTAGTCAGCAGGCTCATCTGACTACATATGATGGATCTCTTCAACCACGTTCGGCGAAGTGCAATCAACAGGAACATACACCTGCTAGTACTGATCAAGCCTATCAACAATCTCTCTTGGTAGCATTCAGAGAAGTCAGTCAGAAAGCTCCGGCGACAAACAGGAGGAAGAATCAACTCTCTGCCCCTACACTTGAGTACTATTAGGATTCACTAATAGGAAAAAGAGAACAGGAGTAGGCACATACACCTACTCCAAGCACGGAATAGACATATATCCCCATTCCGGCAGCTGAAGTCACCAAGCATATTCTATCAATGGTGAAAGAGCAGAAGAAAATCTCTGCTCATATTCTGGATGTTTGATAGGATATTATAACAGCTTCAACAACATCTCAGGGAAAGACATATAAATCTATCCCTACCAGTGGAGTGACACATAAACAGTTCAATATGGAACAGACACACACATCTGTTTTAGTCCAAGAGGGTTGTGGGGCATACTCCTCTATATCATATGGACAACCAAGTCAGGCACATACACCTGATTTGAGTAGAGATCGTTAGCCTAACCTATCCATCTCTCCTGATCAGGCACATACACCTGCTCAGAGTAGCTACTTTCGTCAACAAGTGGTTTCCAAGGTGAGTAATAAGGCATCTAAGAATAAGACCCGCCCAACACAGTCAAGAGATCAAGAGCCAATCTGTAACAAGGCCTTTCTCGATGCTAGAGTTCTTGAAGCCCTCAGACATTTATCTGTTGGAATTCAAGATTCTACTCCCTCATTTCCCAATAGTAGGAACATTAATTCCGAAGGTCTTCAATAGACACTTCCTCATGAAGGCTTGCTTCATGACAATTCAGTCGATTTCGAAGTTTCATCTTCAGATGAGAGCCACAAGAACCTTCTGTGTGGTCAGAAGACCAATGGGAAAGAGATCTCATCTTTTGTTGTAACCCACCATGGTGGTCCTCCCCATGATGATGAATTTCGCTGCGAAAGTACTCTCTGCAGTAGTGATGCACATTGCCCGGAAAATGCTCTAGTGGACAATGTAGTGACAAGAAAACCCTCTTATCTTGAGGCACTTGCAAATGTGAAACCAGTCATGTCTGATGCTTCATCACTAGCAGGTGAAATACTTTCTCAATCAGAAGATAGGATAGGGTTTTGGTCATTCTATGAACCACACCTAAGTCATGCATCTTCTAGTTTGATCAGTGATTTCTCTACCAATATTGTTGAATCCGATGAAGAAACAAGGAAGCACCAGATCTGGTCAAATCAGGTAGAATAATCTTCATTGAATGATAAAGAGGAAATGCTGATCATGAGAAAACAACTGGCGAAAGGTGAAGTTCCAGTCTTGTATTGGCCTCTGGCTGGCTCTCAGTATGACATTCCATATATTTTGACGGAAGGTGGAATTCATGATATTCGTCTCAACATATGGAAAACTATTTGTCAGTTGAAAAAGAAAGTATTATCTTATGATGAATATGAAAATCACGTTAAGATAATAGAATACTTACAATGCCAAATTGACTTGGAATCTCTATCAGTCTCTCGATATCCGAAGGCTGAAAAGCAGCAGAGAGCCCTTCAGTGTTCATGCCTTGGCGCACTAAGAAAGTTACGCTGGTAAATTGCCAATGCCCCATCTGGTATTCATGTCCGAGGATGGTGTGTTCATGGAGAACTACATTTCACGTTGCTCTACAGTCATCAAAGCCCGCCAAAAATGGTATCATTCAATGTTATTGCCCATGGCCGGCCACAATCAATGGGTTTTGTTTGTAATAAAAAGATTTCCCGAGAACAGGCCTCAACTAGTTCTTCTCAAAATCAAGAATATAGAGAACAAGTTGTTGAATTACTCTTGCATCAAGTGAACGAGAATATTGAACATGCCTCTCGTTTAGAGAAAGCACATCACCAAGTGATAGAAGTGTCAGAAATCATCCAATGGTCTTTCGAGTCGGGTGATAAAAGTGTATGTTGATTGATGCATCCAGCTAATTTCCAGACTAAGGTCTGCAAGATTAGGAGAGATTTTAAGAAAGTCTCAAACATAGCATGTAAAGATCCACCCCAGCTTGCCAGACTAGGGACTCTTTTAAACCAACCCTCGGAATCAACAAATAGGATTCAAGGAGTTGAGCAAAGACATCAGGAATAGCCCCAGTCCACCGGACTGGGGACTTTTTCAAATCATCAACCCCCTCCTCAGAAAAAGTCGGTCTTTTCTCGATTGGGGAAGAAGCCTTAAGAGGAACGAAGATCCAAATTATCAGGAGATTCTCTCCAAATTACGGTTCACCAAAAAGTTCCCGAGGGGTCGAATCAACAAAAGGAAATGTCTCATAAAATACATGGAAGGAGACAATATCACAGGAATTCCGACATGAGGGATGAAATTCATTATGCATCAATCAATGTCATCAACGCCGTTGTTGCTAATCCACCAGATGAGGCTCACTCAGAGGGATCAGATGAAGAGGTTCATGTTCAAGAAGTTGTACGCACAAACACAAATGAAGAAGGTGTGCGTACACGAAATCAAAGGTTTACCCAAAATTTGGGTGTTCCTTCAAGTAACCCACTTCCCCCTCTCTGAAAGGGATCAAACAAGGGGAAGGGAAAGAATCAGGTTACATATCCTTCCTCTGTAGAAGGCTAATCAATCTCACTAGAGAAAATATTTGCACAATAGGAGGAAGAGATGGAGGAATTGAGGAGGTTGAATGTAGAACTACTTCAAGGTAGTCTTCCTCATAATCATGCTGAAGCCAGTCAGCCAAGGGAGTTTGTTACAGCTACTAAGATGGATCAAGAATATCCTCCTTTATCAGTACACTCTCACAGGTCTAATCCTACGGGTCAAGTGTAACAAAAATTGGCAGTGCTGCCATCAGTTGCAGTACCAGCTACCATACATGTTCAAACTCCAGTCATTGCACCTGCCCAAGTTTAAGTTCAACCTGATGTTTCTCAAAAGTTAATAACTACCATTGAGTCATTAACAGTTCGGTTAGAGACTATGGAAGGGAAGCGTGTGTAGGTTCAACCAGAAAATAAATCTTACTTTGAATGGGTAGATTCAATCTCTCCCCCATCAAGTTTTGGGAACCCTATATTCTCTATTTTCAATGGATCAGGAGAACCTGAACAACATTTGATGCATTACGTGTCTTGTTGCAATCCTATGATGGGAACTCCGGAGTAGCAAGAAGCAGTGAAACTCAGATGATTCATGGAAACCTTGCAAGGACCAGCCTTTGTCTGGTATACAAGCTTGAAATCCCAGTCAATTACTGGATGGGAGGATCTTTGCCAAAGATTCGTTCTCCAATTCAGTTCAACTTTGTCAAAGACAATAGTTTTCAATCTTACAAACTATAAGCAAAGGGAGAATAAAAGAGTCTCTAATTTCATTGCTCGCTGGAAGGGATTAACATATTCCCTGAGCTTAGCACTCCCTCAAGAGGAACTGTTGCTAATCTGTGTGGAAAATCTACGCAACAAATTACGTACACCACTGATCCCTGTGAAATACACAAGAGGGTGTCAAGACCTTAATTCAATCGTTCTACAGATTGAAGATTCTATTGTACAGACTAAGGCTAAATCTTGTGTAATTCCATCAGCTCCAAGAATGATAATGGATAAAGCAGAGAATGCTACAGTTATGCTTAAACAAGCACCTGTACCTACTTATACCTCAAAACCTTCATCTTCTCGAAGGGCTCCACCTCCTGAGCGTCAACAACAAAGGCTGTTTCGTCAAGACGATCAAAGAGATCAATGACAGAAACAGTTTTATGAGTTGAAGAGTAAAGTTTAATCTTTTCGAAATGAACAAGTTCCTGGTTACTTCATTTTGGCCCTAGAGAATAATTTGGTTCAGCTAGTGAGGCCTAAGAGGCCAAACAAGGAATGAGATGAAGACCATCCCAATTATTGCCCATTTCATCAGATGTTGGGACATCCCATCCAGGAGTGTTTTGTTTTCAAAGACATCCTGCAAAAAATGGTCAATTTGGGACAACTTAAACTGAAAGGTTCTTCATCACAGGTAGCATGTGTTACTGCTATAGTTCTAGAGGAGGAAGTTGAGTGGCACGATTTCAAAATAAAAAATGCACAGAAATATGATTATTGGATGGTCTGAAAGGCGATCAACCGAACTCATGCTATTTTGCGAACACAATTGAAGAAACCAATTGTGCCTTCTGCCATGAATGCCGCAACAAAATCCTCTTCAGAGGGAAAATCCTAAAAAGGGCGGAATAATTCCAAGAAAGAGGAACAATCAGAAGAATATGAGCATGTGTCAAAGCCTAAGATATCTTTGAATCTGGAAGATTTCATGCAATCTACTTCAAATCCACGGGCACCGTCCCACAAAATGGAACAACCTAAACAGGCTAGTCATGCAGAGTCTTCATCATATGAAGAGTTGATCTTTGGTTCTGTTAATAAGATTCACTTAACAGATCCTTATGCCAGTCGCGGTTTCGATTTTGATGAGACCAAATTCCCTATATGAAATAGAGGAATCAAAGGGAGTTCCAGGGGTCTAGGATACAGAGGAATATGTGGATATCTCAGAAGCCACTATTCTAATTCTACCCCTGCTAGAACTGTGTACGCAACAGAAACTCGTGGCAGAGCCCTTTAGTGAGCTCAATAAGAACAAGCAAATTCTTCCACCAATAGCAAATTCAGTCCTGGAACAGTTATTCTAGAGGATCGGTTGGGGGTTCCACCGTCATCCTCTCAAAAAATAAATAGACCTAATCGGTCTAATCTTCCAAAACCAGGAATATTGCCAACTCCTATCCCGATACAAGATACATCAAATTCCAAAGCATCAACTTCCAAGGCACCTGCTAAACCACATGTTCTTAATGGGAAACACAGACCTCTGGATCAAAAGTATGATGTATTGAAACACCTGTCCCAAGTACCGACCAAGTTATCAATTCTGGATGCTTTGAATCTATCAAAGGATCTTCATGAGGCACTCATCGAGGCTTTTTCAAGTCCTCAGGAGTTTGAAACTGAAATTTCTGCAGCTGAAGTCTATCACGTAGAGAATAATCCTACAGAATTCCATGCAGTGACATCTTTCACTGATGAAGATGAAGATGATGTTGTTCATGGAAATATTAGACCTTTGTATTTATCTGGAAACTTCAATGGCGTAGATGTCTGAAGATCTTTCATTGATAATGGTTCAGGAGTCAACCTCATGCCCATTCATCCACTTCGGCGATTGGGCCTCACAGAATCTGATTTATCTCCTTCTACCATGATGTTACAAGGATATGATAAAAATGAACAAGAACCACTGGGAGAAGTTACACTCAGAACTCAGTTTAGAGATCTTGTATCCAATTCATAGTTCATGGTTGTTGATCAAGACTCAGCCTTCAACATCTTTCTTGGAAGACCCTAGCTACATCAACATGTGGCTATCTCTTCATCATACCATCAATGTCTCAAGTATTGTTTCGATGGTCAAGTTGGGAAATTGTATGGTGATAAGGCCCCATTTAAGACATGTGAGTCTCAATACATTGAGGCAGAATTCTATCACATGAAGGGAAGAGAAAAATCCACAACAAAGGATATTACCAAAGTTAATGCTCCGTATGGTTTGGAAAAGATTCTAGTAAATCCATTTGCGCATGTGAATACAGATTATGTGTTGCCTATCAGTAAAATTGATAGGATATACCAAAATCAAAATACACTTATGAAAATATCCATAATGTTAATTACAGCAATCGAGCCAAAGAACATGGGAGAAATTGGTAACCCACCAAGCAGTGATGAAAGCCCAAATGGCGACGTCTTCATTTAATCTTCTGTAATCCAACTAGTCTATACTTCACCAATGAGGCCCGAAGAAGTTATAGCAACACCGGAGGTGAAAAGTGGTGTCGATTCTCAATCCATCATCTCCTCTTTATTACCCAAGGAAGACCCTTCATCATCAATTGGGTCAGAAATGGAAGCCTCTTCATCAAGATGTTCAAATTTTAACATCTCTCTTAATCATGGAAATTTTGATTCATCATCTACTATGCAAGTAGAAATGGACGAATTAACACATGTTGAAGAATAATAGGAAGATCTCAGAGATGCTCCTCTAGTATTTGAAGAGGGTATCTCTACCACCATGGATGAACTCAGAGAAATAAATCTGGGTACAAAAGAAGATCCACACCCCACTTTAATCAGTGCGGCCATGACCCTTGAAGAACAAGAGATGTATATTTACCTTTTAAAGAAAAATAAAGACATATTTGCTTGGAACTATACAGAGATTACCGGGCTTGATCCTGACGTTACTACTCATCCTTTGGTTTTACCATAAGAACATCGAGGATTTAAGCAAGCCTCCAGAAGAACACACCCAACTTATGCTTCCAAAATTGAATCTGATGTGGATAAGATTATCAAAGATAACTTCATCAGAGAAGTTCAATATGCCAAGTGGTTGGATAATATTGTCCCTGTGAAGAAGAAGAACAGAAAAAGTAGAGTTTTCATTGATTTCAGAGATCTTAATCGGCATTTTCCTTAGGATGATTTTCCAGTTCCGATTACAGAACTCCTGATTGATGCAACAGCTTGCTATGAAGAACTTTCCTTCATGGATGGATATTCTTGATATAATCAAATACAAATGGCTCCAGAAGATGAGGAATACACAGCCTTCAGAGCCCCTCAGGGTGTGTTTTTCTACCGGGTAATGCCCTTTGGCTTAAAGAATGCAGGCGCAACATATCAGCGTGCCATGCATCGTATCTTCAAACCTTTTTTATGGAAGTTTGTTGAATGATATTTGGACAATTTGGTGGTCAAATCCAAACAAATTTCAAATCACTTGGATGATTTGGAAGCCATATTCCACAGGCTTCGACAACATAATTTGAAGATGAACCCCATAAAATGTGCTTTTGGGGTAACCTCAAGAAAATTTATTGGCTTTGTTGTACACCATCTTGGTATTGAAGTCGATCCTGAGAAGACAAATTCAATCCTTGGTATGTCACCTCCTCTAAATTTGAAAAAATTAAGAGGATTTCAAGGACACTTAGCCTATATTCGGCGTTTCATCGCCAATTTGGCAGGCAAAAGTTTACCCTTCACCAAATTGACGAAGAAGGGAGTCACTTACCAGTGGACTGAAGAATGTCAAGAAGCATTCAATATTCTCAAGAAATACCTCTTGAGTCCACCGGTACTCATTCCACCTATTGAAGGAAGACCACTTATCCTTTACATGACATCCTTAGAGAGATCATTAGATTCCTTTCTTGCTCAGAAGAATGATGCTAGGAATGAAAACAGCCTCTACTACCTCAGTCGGACTATGCTTGAAGCAGAAACCCAGTATTCAAGTATTGAGAAGTGCTGCCTGGCATTAATATTTGTAGTTCAGAAGTTGAGACACTACCTGAAACATCATGAGGTCCAATTGGTATCTCACAATAACCCGCTCAAATTAATCCTTAGTCGTCCAATGCTTACAGGATGTCTGGAAAGATGGGCAGTTATTTTGCAGCAATTCGATATCCAGTATGTGTCTCAAAAGGCAATAAAGGGCCAAGCTCTGGCTGATTTCCTTTCTGAACACCCTTCAGTGGAAGACACATCTTTAGATATTGAACTCCCTGATGAGGAAGTCTTCTCTATTCAAGAAAGACCTCAGGCATGAGAAATTTATTTTTATGGTGCTTCCAGAAGTCCAACAGGGAGGAAAATGGAAAATCCTAAATTCAACAAAGTTGGCTCAGGAATTGTGCTCATTTCTCCATAAAAAGCAGTGTTACCTTATTCCTTCTTATTGTGGGAAGGGGGTACCAATAATAAAGCAGAATACCAAGCTCTCATCACAGGATTGGAATTGGTGCTTCAAGCACAAGTGAATCACTTAAAGGTGAAAGGTGATTCAGAAATGGTAATAAAACAAGTCAATGGGGATTATGCCATCAGAAAGGAAGAATTAATCCCTTTGTATGATTACATCAGAGATTTAATGGCAGAATTCCCTTTGGAACTGAAATTTTCTTATGTCCCAAGAACACAAAATGCTCAAGATGATGCACTTGCTAATATAGCCACAACTCTGGTAGATCCAAATCAGGACGAGACAACCATCAGTATTGCCCACCATCATGCAATTTCACCTTATGTTCAAATCAGAATAGAGGAAATTAATGAAATTAGTCCCATTCCGGAACCGTATGGTCATACTACAGGATGTATGTCACCTATCAAGGAAAACCTTCAAAATGGAACACTTCCACCTGATAGAGCTGAGAAAGAACAAATTAGGAGATGTGTGGTCAATTTTACTCTTTATGATAGCCCAGATCACTTAGAGAAAATTCTCTACAAATGTGGTTTTGATGGAGTTCTCTTCAGATGCATTGATGGTGAAGATATAATGGCTGTCATGAAAGAAGTGCATGCAGGGTTCTGTGGTGTCCACCAGTCTGGACATAGACTGTCTGATCAGATTCGAAGGCTTGGATACTTTTGGACTTCAATGATACAAGATTGTGTTGATTTCACAAGGAAGTGTCATTCATGGAAAGTACATGCCAATTTAATTAACCAACCTCCAGAGTTTCTTCATACAGCTAAATATTCGTGGCCATTTTCCACATGGAGAATGGATGTGGTGGGACCATACCCTTCAGCTACGGCCAAGTAGTTTAAGTATATTCTTACTGCTATTGATTTCTTTTCCAAATGGGAAGATGCAATACCTCTTGAGGAAGTCAGTTCTAAATTAATTGTTAGCTTCATCAAGTCTAACATCATTACCAGATTTGGTGTCCCTCATACCATATTGATGGACAATGGAACCAACTTCTGTTCATCCGAGGTGAAGAAGTTGTACCAAGAATACAACATCAAATCCAACAAGTCATATCGGTATCATGCAGCGGCCAATGGCCAGATAGAAGCCTTCAACAAGACTCTGTCAAATATACTATAAAAGATGGTGGATAAAGATAAGAAATCATGGCCTGATAAACTCTTTCATGCTTTATGGGCTTATCAGACCACCACCCGCACTGCAACGCGGTCAACTCCATATTCACTGGTATATGGAATAGAAGCCGTATTGCCTATTGAAGTTCAACTACCCTCACTCAGAGTAGCCATTTGTGATCAGTCATCTACAGATGAAAAATCTCAAAAGAGATTGAATGAATTGGAACGGTTAGATGAGAAAATATTGTGCACTTTGCACCACTTGGAAGTCTATCAGAATTGAATAGCACGAGCTTTCAACAAAAAAGTTCGTCATCATTCATTCACTCAGGTATAATTGGTATTAGTTCTCAGAACTCCAATGATACCAGGAAAGAAGCCTCCCAAGCCTGAACCAAAGTGGGAAGGACCTTATTCAATACATAAGGTCTACTCCAATGGAGCATATTCATTAATCTCGATGGATGGAGAACTCATAACTACTACAACCAATGCCAGATTTCTGAAGAAGTATTTTGTATAAACACAAAATATTTCATCATCAGTCCGATATGACCTTAAACTGCACCACTGTCCTGCATGACATTAAAACTGCTCATCACGTCTAGAAAGACGTTAAACTGCATAACCAACGGTCCATGCATATGACCTTAAATTAATTTCACTTACCTTACGTCCAGCATGATGTTAAACTGCACCATCCACGGTCCATGCATATGACCTTAAACTATTCGCACTTTCATCCAACATGATGTTAAACTATGTCCCCCTTCATTGTCCTTGCTATATGATGTTAAACTATAAAGAAGTCCCTTACGTCCAGTAAGATGTTAAACTGCATAACCAACAGTCCATGCATATGACCTTAAACTATTTGAACTTACGTCCAGCATGATGCTAAACTGTATCGTCCCTTTTTCGTCCAAAATGACGTTAAACTGTGAAAAAGTCCCTAATACGTCCAACATGATGTTAAATGGTGTACTCTTTTGTCCTCACTACATGACATTAAACTGCATAGTTCCCCTTTTGTCCAACATGACATTAAACTATATTGTCCCCATCGTCCTAACTACATGATGCTAAACTGTACAAAAAGTCCTTTAATACGTCCTACATGACATTAAACTGTGCTTTGTCCCTGCTACATGACATTAAACTGTGCAGCACCAATAGTCCTAACTGCAAGACTTTAAATTGCATAGTCCTTTTTTATGTCCTACGTGACATTAAACTGTGCATCGTTAGGGTTCTTGCTACCTCTTTTTTCTCACACCGAGTATGACTCACGTGAGATTAGAGAAAAATTCAACCATAACACTCTCTCTGGTCTACAAACCATGTGTAAGTCCCAACACTTTTTTTTTATATCGTTGTCCCCAAGGACAACTTGATCACTAATTCATTCTTTAATTGAACTACGCAGACTTTGATCCTTTCCTTCCACGCTGGGTACGTAGGCAACCTCCCAAGGTTCAGGCCCAAAACCAATCTCTTCACATCGGTTCACCGCCATCTCATATGATGTTGATTTGTGAAACAGCCCCTATAATCAATATCTTTAAATTGGTTCACTTTCTTCCTTGCTATATGATGTTAAACTATACAACACTTTTGTTCAATATGACAATAAACTACAATATTATTTGATACCCTCTCCTGATAGAGAATCATTATTTACATTTATTTTCAATCATGTTATATTCCAAAGACTACATGCATGCATGGCAATGCCCAACCATTTTATCTTGGGTTAAACCATCATTGCACTAAAGTTCCCTTTCACCCTTCACATGTACGAACGAAACTTGTATAGAGGGTATTTCTAGAACTACATGGGCTTGATTCCCATCCTTATGGGATACGTAGGAACGTTCGAGTGTCCCTCAAATCCAGCCCCAAGTCTTTAGACCTAACCCCAATTTCCACTTTCAGTCCCTTGGCTGAAAAGTACCCACGAAAACAAACACTGTGTATTTATTATAATGGTCCAAGATCTATGAACCTAAACTAAGATCTCCAATCCTTTTGTCCCGCACGACATTAATCTGTAGTTTAAGAACTACGTATGGATTGATTCCCATCTTTATGGGATACGTAGTGAAGTCCAACATTTCAATTCAGGACCCAGCCACAACATGATTATGGTTAGCATTGATCTGTGTATCTATGCATAAATTGGATAATACCGATCTTTATGTGTCATAATCCTAACCTTAAATATTTTCAGATCTTCATAACCCTTTTCTTGACTTCTAGTCACAAAAATGTCAAATTTATGAGAGTTTTTTTTCTTGATTATGCAGTACGTGCCCTTAGGCGGCCTTGCATAAATAGTATCCATAACATATTTTTCATCCAAAAGATACTATTATTTGACTATGCAGCCAATCCCCTTAGGTGTCCCTGCATAATTCAACCCCCTAATGGGTTTTTCGGATACTGGTAACTTCATTCTTGGGAAGAAAGCCTCTTTTTTCTTTATATGTCTTAAATGAAAATATGTAGGGATCCGCAAAAATATCCATCCTTAACATATTTGTCCCATATCCTTTTTCATGATCTGAAAGTATTCAAGTCTATGGTTTATATTCTCTTTCCCTACGTTTGGGTCAGACCTTCGTACGAGTGATATCCATCCAGTTCTTCGATAATATTGTTTAGAAATATCTTATCCATATTCAAGTACCTCTTTCTATACAGCAAACTCTATACTTTGGAAAATTTGAATCTCCATAACTTTCATTGGCTTTTTAGCACTAGGAAAGTAAATTTCTGAGAGTTCTTTTGCCTGACTATGTAGCACGTGCCCTTAGGTGGCCTTGCATAAGTAGTCTACACAATGGACCTGTCGGCCAAAAGATGCTATTTATTTGACTATGCAGCCAATGCCCTTAGGTGGCCCTGCATAATTCAACCCCCTAACGGGTTTGTTAAATAATGGTAACTTCATTCTTGGGAACTACTCCTTCTAATTCCTTTTTAGCACTTTCTCATATCATTCCTCATATTCAAATATTCTTAAGTCATAGTTTATATATTTTCCCTCATACTTGAGTATGGTAATATGTTTTCAGATAAATTTTCAAAGAATTGAGTCAATTATAATTCGTTCGGTCAAAGCTATTTCGACCTTAAACATTATCCTCTTTATGTCCGACATGCATGAATTTAAACTGCCCACAAAATACAAAGGAACTCTGAATAAAAGTCAAGTTCCAGCTCACTAAACATACATTTTGTATGATTTAGGTAATATTGAGTAATTAAAAAGATTCAAAGTTTGTAGGGTTATTTATAATAATCCTAGTAAAAATCAAACTATGCTTACTAGGCCCATTGGATTAGGTAAAATTTAAATCAAGTAGCAGGAAAATACGTGCACAAGTGATTGAAGAAGAAAGTGTTTTTCATTGATGCACAAGAGTTAGAAGGATATCCACAGACTGGAGTCTCTTCTATTTTTCAGGAATTACAAAAGACTTTAAACATAACTCTTCATTTCATTTACGACATCCCAAACTTCATCAGAAACCACTTGGAATTCATTAATTCAACTGGATACAATAAGAGATGCAGTAATACCAGATCTTCTTGGAACAATTGTAAAAGAATATTCTTGAGTGCGGTTTGATAAAATTTTCTACTGATCAAACAGTGACTCTATTTATGTCCAAGAGACTTGGAAGATGGATACATGGATTTGGGAATGAAGCATTGGAAGTAAAGAGCCATTTGGAGAGAGTACTCTTTTCAGATATTATTCTAATGCCATGTTTGTCTTCTCTCCACCAACCGGTAGTGGAAAACATTTCATCCCATGGTTTTTCCATTTTCATATCTGCAAGGAAATTAAATGGAAGAAAAATTTGAAAGTTTACACCATTTTTGTTGCTCTTAATGCATAGCATAACCAAAATAGAGGAGTAGCAGTGCAGCTTCATCTTAGGCATATAGTTCTTTGCATCTGTAACATTGACTCCTTGCAGATGAGCATGACCATAAAGAGGCAGGTAGATGCTCTGTGGGAAATTAAGATGATATTTCTTCAAGTACTTAGCCAAATCTGGGAGAGTTCTGTCAAATATATCATAGTAATCATGGCCAATGATGCTCATCATATCATCAAGTCACTTTATTTTCAGTTCATCAACCGTTCCGACTCTATTTGGAACCATTTGATCTGTACAAAAGTTGAATAATTAACTCTTAATGTATGTTAATTTTTTTCATAAAATTTGTGAAGGATTTGAAGAAATGGTCTAAGTCACTTAAGTCACGCAAGTCCCATAGCTGGCGTGAAAGTCTCCTTCGGTCGCGAAAGTATTGGGTACGCAGGTTTCACCGCGAAAGTCTAAATACCTTAACAGTAGCGCGACACAAGAAACAGAAGCACGACTCAAGAAGCAAGAAGAGCGAACAAGCGAGAGCCAGGAGTCAACTTTCACACTGAGAGAAAAGGACAAGAAAGATCTGGATGCTTTGTATGGAAATGAGGCCCTCTATTTATAGACAAGGTCATACCCCTGTGTGCCAGACCTTGTGCGCCAGACCCTGCGCGCCTAAAGCTCATTTTCATGCCATACCCTGCGTGCCCCAATTTCCTTTTGATTATCGATTTCCTCAGAGTCAAATCCTCATTTCTTTTGCATCCAACTCTGAGGGGGGACTTTTGTTGAAGCTCCTTTCGTCACAGAGTCTAAAGATTGAAAAAGGGGAATATCTTAGCTCAAAGTGATTCAACCTTTGGAAAAATATCAAAAAATTTGACAAAGGAAGGAATAAGAAGAACATTGCGCAAGGGTCGCATGAGTTCTACAATAGTCGCGCAAGTACACTTGCGCACCGCAATGGTCGCGCATGTACACTTGCGCGCCGCAATGGTCGCGCAAGTACACTTGCGCACCGAAGTTGGTCGTGCAAGTAACTTGAACGCCCTAAGTGATAACCGCCCGAGGTCTTCTCCAGCCTATAAATAGCTCCAGTGGGCCCCCCATCACATGAGTAATTTTTCCATAATTCATATATATATATATGAACGCCCAAGTCTCTTCTTTAGGTCTTCCGAACACTTATAAGGTAATTCTTTACCTATAATGGAAGGTCTAAACAAGAGGAGTATGGTCTAAGTGTTAGAATTCACTAACAATTGCGCGCCTAAGGTGTTTTACCCTTAAAAGAAATGAACATACTTGCGCACCACCATACTAATTCACCAAAACTTGTGCGCCTCTCTTCTGGAAGTACCTCAGAATAATTCTAAAGGCTTTGGTCAAGGATCGCCCAAGTGTTACCCTACTGGTTAACAATCGCGCAATTACCCATGTGTTGTGCAGGTATACCTGTGCGACCAGGACTTGCGCGCCCACGCAGTACCTGCGCGCCTGCCTGGACTTGCGCGCCCCTTCCTTTTTGGGTGCCCTTCTTTCCCATTTAACCGCTCTTATACCATTCCACCTTTAATATTCAAGATTCAGTCTTCAAGACATTCTTCAAAGCCATTTATAGCATGTTTTCTTGATTAACTTCCTTATCTGAAAGGAATTCTGTGGAATATCTCTCAATACCTAGTGATTTACACTTCTTTATGTCACTAAAGATTAAGATTTCATTCATTCAACCTCATCCTTTAAGATGAGAGAACCCCTTAACCCGGTCCTCCTTTTCAGGAATAAGCCCTAGTCATAATTCTCAAATCTGGGCATCCTCCTTAGGAGTAAGCCCCAAATCCTCTTTAACCTAGGCTTCCTTTTCACGAGTAAGCCCCAGTCTCAAAGTTCACAAGTATGGGCATCCTACTTAGGAGTAATCCCCAAGTCCTCATTAACCTGGGCCTTCTTTTCAGAAGTAAGTCCCCATCATAATTTCCATTAATTTTGGGCATCCTTATTAGGAGTAAGCCCCAAGTCCCCTAATCTGGGTATTCTTTTCAGGAGTAAGCCCCAATCTTAAAATTCCCAAATATGGACACACTCCTTAGGAGTAATCCCCAGCCATAATTCTATTAACCTGGGCTTCATTTTCAAGAGTAAGCCCTAGTCTCAAATATGGGCCTTATTCTCAGGAGTAAGCCCCAAGTACTTTAATTTTTCAAGTCCCTTAACCTGGGCCTTCTTCTCAGGAGTAAGCCCCAACCTTAATCTCTCTTAACCAGTCTTAATTTCCTTTTGATCTGGGCTTCCTTCTCAGGAGTAAAACCCAATCATAAGTCCCCTCCTAACTTGGGAATCTTCCTTAGGAGTAAGCCCCAATATTATAGTGTCCAAATCTCCATGAAGCACATATACCTTTATGGACCATGTTCCTGGATTTTTTCCCTAAAGTAAATCTTAATCCTCATCTATTTGGGCAGTCATACACACATAAGCCCCACATCATTGCATCTTTCATGGCACAATTTTTTGGTTTCACTAATACCTCTTGTTTCTCACACCGAGCATGACTCATGTGAGCTTAGAGTGTAACAGTAATCATGAAATCTTTCTTTGAGCCAACAATCATGAATAAGCATCATACTCCCTTACTCGAACTACGTGGGTTCTTATTCCTTTTCCAAAACAAAGGATACGCAGGTATCCCATCTGCGGGTATGATCCCAACTCTGAAATAATCAATGTCCTTCTGAATAAAAATAAACTTCAAGTGCCCCACCAAGTGGCTTTAAAACCAGTATGGTCATCGTAATGACCAAGAGACTTTTTATGTATTTAATGATACCATTGGATAAGAATATCTAAGAAAATACAGATTATTCTCTATCATTGAAGAACCTCTAATACATATAAAAGATTCTATAAATTTTCTACATATCAATCATTGATTGTAAGATCTAAAGGAAAACTCATTTTATACTTGGTAATGTAATAAGGATTCACAAACATAACTTAAATCTATAAAGAGAGTCCCAGAGTATAAAATAATTCCCCTCAAAAAGGTGTGATGAGTCCGACCTCCCATCCTCTCGACCAATGAAAATTCCTAAGCCCCATCAGTCCACAACTAATGAGCACCTACCTTTTTAAAGTAGGTTCAAATGGATATGGAATCATTGGATGTTTTCGGTTCTACGAAAAAACCTGTCAGAAACCGTTTGGAATGTTTGAATCTTAAATCAATGAGATCATCCCCAATTCTAGAGGGAAACATCTTCCCAATTTACATTTTATCCTGAAATATATTTTCTTTATGGTATTTGAGGTTGATTGTGAAGAAATTTATCTTTCATGGTCTTAGTTAAAAAGTTAATGAAGTGGTGACTCATGTTTATTTTCCATGAGTCATGAATTTTCTACATGAAATTGATCCTACAAGTCTCATTTATCCTTCCATTTCCCTTTAAATATGATTTATTTCATTTATTTCAAGCGTAATTAATCCTTTTAATTAAAATTTTTCTCTTGGGGGTCATGTTCTCTTTAAAAATGTCTAACTGAAAGGAATTATCTGAAACCAAAGGACACAAATATTTTTCTTCCATATCCATGTTTTATTTATTCAAATTATTTTTTATAATAATTAATGTGAACTTTGAAATTATATTAACCTATAAAAAATGGCTTTTTTGATGTTTATTTTTTCACAATGTGGGTTTCTTTAAAAAGTTTAATAGACTTTAAGCTTTTATCACATAGTTAGTATTCAAAAAAATATTTAATAGTAATATTTTAAAATGTTACAATGTTTATAGTTTCTAAAAAAAAATGGTTATTTTCAAATGTATTGACTATATTTAAAAACTATTTAAAAGAAAATATTTTTATCATTTTCCACTTGGGACTTTTTTGTGGAAGAATTTTATTTTTCATGTTTCCTTGTGAACTTATCTATCCACTACCATTTTTATTTTCTAAGACACTGACCCTATATTATTTAAATGTTTCAAAAAGGATATTATTATTCTCATAGTTTAATAAAATCTTCCTATAGAAATTATGTCACGGAAAAATGGAAATTATTATTTTTAAAAACAATTTTTTTTTCAAATGCTTATAATGGTGTTCTTTATCTATGTTGTTTGATTGAAGAGGGGTATTATTAAAATGATTCCACTCTCCTTCTTTATCTATATGGATTATGAAATTATATTTTTTTTTCTATGGGATGATTCATAACTAGATATTTCCTAACCATCTACTTTTATTGGAAGCATTTTATTCTTATTCCATTCTTATGTGAATTCCCCATGTTCCATTGCATGATTGATGGATGTTTTCCTAGAATCTAAATACATTGATTGACTGGGGAAATTGTTATATAATATATATATATATCCTTTTATTATATGGTGTTTTAGTCATATGGTTTATAGTATTTATTGAGGGGTATTTCTATATAATTATTCTTAAATAAATTAGATAACCATTTATTTCCCAAGGGTTTATCCTGATATGTCTATTAATGGAATTGTGACTTATTCCTTGGGGAACCATGTGAAATGGATATAAACCCCATTTTATTTCATTATTCTTTATGATATGTTGATTTAAACCATGTGTAACACATATTAATGATTATATTTATGGGAAGGGTGGTCCAAAAATTATATATCACTCCAATACATTGGGAAATGTTTATATCTAATGAGATATCACGATATGTGGGTAGTGAACCATTCCAACCATGGTATTGGGAAGTTACCCTAGCAAACTATGTTATGTTAGTGAGGTAGGGATCCTTCACTTATGTTTATTATTCCATGTACCCTTTCATTATTCCATTCCATTTTCCATTTTTTGTGCTTGATTCTCCAATATTGATTCCAAATAGGGTGTCACTAGCTGATTTTGTGTGTAGGGGTATTTTTTAAGATTTATTGATTTATTCCATGATTTTTTTTCTTATTTTTTTTCTAGGAGACACTTTTAATTATAACCAGGAATTTAATTTATATTTTCATTACAACCATGTGAATGAAATAGAATTTTTTAGATGAAATCTATCGGAAAATAATTCTTGATTTCTATTTTGGATTTTAGCATGATTGCATACTTGATAATTTTTTCAAATTTATGAATTTATAAGATTTTAAATATATTTACCTACTACCTAGTATCCATATCTTGAGTGATTTAAAAATGTTTATTACTTTTACTCTGAGGAGGATCGTATAATGTTTCTAATATTTTTTAGTATAATTATTGATATATACTTGAAAATTTTAAACATGTCAAAACGTAAATTGGAATATTATAATGTCTCTTATTA
The DNA here is from genome assembly GCA_963277665.1 of Viscum album. NCBI lineage: Eukaryota > Viridiplantae > Streptophyta > Magnoliopsida > Santalales > Viscaceae > Viscum > Viscum album. The sequence goes on from OY728166.1 coordinate 728,266,399, forward strand.
AAAAAGTTAAATTTTAAAATGTTTTTTGAAATTAAATTAACAACCCCTTTAACTTTGATACCCACCTTTGTAATGATCCAATACATCCCGTAGTAGTCATGGATGACCTTTGTAGGATTGTTCCATAATAAAAGTCCATTTTATCCTTTCTAACCCTACTCTTAAGTAATTTTCCTAAATTTTAATTGAATAATTGTGGGAGTTTATTTTTTAAAGACATGGGATGTTTTCTATTAATGTTATTTGTTGTGGTATTAAACTATATTTGTGGGAATAGGTTTATGAAAAACACCTATTTTACTCTATTGATTACCTGAATGAAAAAAACGATGAATGCAAAATAAAATAACAAAAAGTAAGAGTTATGTTTTAGGGGGATCAAAAATCACCATTAGAACATCTATGATTATCTTTTAATATTATATATATAGTTAGGTTATGAATATGAGATATTTACTAAGAATAATATTTGGGAGGGGGGGGGGGTGAAAGAGGGATATTTTTATTAAACTTTTATGTTACATTAATTGTTTTACATTGGGTTTTGGGGAGTTTGTAGATGTTATTATGAGGAGGATATTCCAGTGTAATTTCATCTTTTTTCATGTAATGTTATTTAGAGTTGAGTCACCTTATTCATCATTACATTTTCACACCAATACCTGACTATCCTCAGCCTTAGAGTCATTTGATCCTCAATAAAAAAAATCAAGATTAATTGTGTATTTTTTATTTATGGAGCAAATAAATATGGTCGAATGAAATATTATGGATAGAATAATTTATTAATGGTATGATAATATGGAATCCCACATTTTTATTACCCAAATTTTTATTACATGATAAAAACATATAATCTTTTCAGGTTTAGTATCTTGGAAATAAGGTACATAATACATGAAAACATAAAAAATTATTCTATGTCCCATTGAAGTCACCTTCATGGGTCCACCCTATGTTACTTTTACTTCATCTCATATCCAAGGTACAAACATCAAAGTAAAGGGTTGATCATAAATCCCAGTAGGGGATTAATCTAGAGTTTCATATAGAATGTGATATTGATACATATTAACAAAAACATGAGGCATAAATATAAGTCATGAAATATAGGAATATTATAATAATAAAAATATGAATCATGACACGTAAAAGTGGAAACAACATTTAAATGATACATTCATAATAATATCACCATTGTTTGTCACCAAGGTGACATTAATGAAAATAACCATGATTATTCACTAATATATCATAAAACATGTTATAACCAAAGAATAAATTATATAACCAATGCATTGGAGTACTATCAGGGTACACCATTCATAAGTATTAATTTCATGTGATCCACATATATCATGATAAATAATTTCTCTAATTACCTATGGTGTATACATAACTAGTTTCTTATCAAAATCATGGAATAAAAAGTTCTTAAAAACATGATCATTGCGTCATTTTTAAGCCAAGGAAAGGCAATAAAAGTTTCAACCATGTAAATTCCTGAATCAAATCCATTGAAAATAAAAGAGGTTTTGGTATTGAAATAAAAAGTAATGGAAAATTTCTCATAAAAAAGACTGAAATTTGAGAAGTAAATTCGGCAGCATAATGGGTATAAAACATGATTTTTGAAAAGGTAAAAATGAGAGGTGGAAAGGGTATAAAACATATAAAACAATCTTATTAAAGTAATGGGTTAATATAATGTAGACAAAATAACCTATATTTTTATTTATAATTCATACAACGTGAAAAGGAAACTTGAAGGGGAAAGATAAGTGAAGGTTTCACTAACATTGAAGAGTTGTTTCTAAACCCATGAACAAATCCTTTGGGTTTGAGGATACCATGTGGGAAATCCTTGGGAGGAAAACTCAACAGAACTTAATATAGGATGGATTTGGAGAGAATGTAAATAGATAAATGGGTGGGTAGTTATAGTAAAAGTGGATGATTTTTTTAATAATTTCCAAATATAGGTCTTAGAAAACTATGTTGTGGAAAATGAAAAACCATTGGCTTCCCCATGGTTTTCTCCCATGGTTTGGGAGAATAGAATAACATTTTTTGATAATTAAATCCTATACAACCGAACACCATTATTTAATACAACTTTTGGAATGATAAAGTACAGATTCCAAAAAGTGGTGTTTTTAAAAATTATAATTTCCTTTTTAGACATTGGAAAGTAAATTATATTTTAAAACAACTTTTGAGGCCATTGACTCTCATTTATCTACCAATTATTCATTATAATTTCTAATTAAAAAACTAACTATAATAGTAATGTTATAAACCAAGGGTATAGTTTCTAGAAATCATATTGAACAATGGTTATATTGAAAAATGATCATGTAATGGTCGAATCCCAATAGTCACATTTCCCTTTATACCCTATAAACACCACTTCATTCTTTCCCTGAAAGTTCACTAAAAATTTATCCCTAAGGTTATATTTTCTTTTATTAAGTTGTTGATTGGTTTGAAAATATTTTGTTTCTTTAATATAGTATTTGTATTGGTGGTGATTATTCTAGTAGATTGGGGCGATCAATACTTTCCCATTTTTTCTATTATATTTTATATTTTTGTATAATATTAAATAATATGTAACAAACATTTATTTCGGAAAAAATATCATTTAACAAGTATGTGTCCGTAAAGATCGTAACATCAGTCAGATGTTACCATGAGTGATGATATAAAATTCATGGGGAGGTAAATTACAATATGGGTATGTTCACCTAAGGAGTTTTCAAAATATTATGGTCAATTGATGGAGGTATTTGAATGAAAAACTTGATTATTAGGGATGACGAGTTTTCTTTTCATGGATGGTTAATGGGGTTTAATACATTTCTTCATATACTTGATTTTTTTTTCAAATTCATGTTTAGGATAAATTATTATTTTAAATTTTCATCCTTTGAGATACTTTTTGAGATACATATTTCTTTAGGAAAAAAATTTTCAAGTGTGGGGGGGTTTATAAGCCTAAATTATACATTCATTTTGGATCTAAATTTTATTCATTTTTTTATATTTTACCATATGATGCCTTAATGTTTTTACTATATTTATAGAATTATGAAATCAGAATGTTGGACTGATTCTTGAGAGGAAGTTATAGATTATATGTATTTAATGATGTGAATACTGACTCGTGGCATGAATCCTTGAGGAAAAAACATCAGTAGAACATTAAAGGGTCTAATATAATTTAAATTAATTTATGAATAGGAAAGGTGGTTTGTATCGTGAATAAAATTTCACACTGTTAATATATCAGTCAAATTCTGTAGGTCAATTTTAGCTTTGAGTTTTTGAAAATTTATAATTTTAAAGACTAAAGACTTAGGTTTTCACTATGAATAATTTAGCGGTTTGAAAAATCATTACAAAGCGATAAATGAATAACCTAAAGACCATTCATGACATGAAAAACTTTTCCAGAACTTGAATTGGTCAAGTCTATAATTATTTGGCTCGTATGAGTTTTTCAACACACTAGGTTTTACCATAATTTTGACTTTTTTGTCTTTCCTATATTTATTGAGATTTGTTTCTATTTTTACAGTATTTATTTGGATTACGCTCGACTCTAGTTTTTACTTAAATTAAATTAACCTTTTTTGAAATAATTTCTTTCAGTTTCTATGATTTTTAATATAGTTTTATTCACATAATGTTATGTTTTCCTAACCTATTCTTTCCATGAGTGATAGGATATACCCCCTTTATGTGTGTATAATTATTTTAGAGTTTTGGAGTCAAGGCTAGAGGAACTGATCATTGTGAATTATTAATTTGAACTTGTTATGACTAGTCAGGTTAGGTATTAGATTAGAACTCAATTCTAAATCACTTCATTTTCTACAAGCTAGGACACGTAATTTAATAGGGGGAAACACCAATGTAATTGTGGTGATTGAAATATTACCATTAGATATTATATGTATTCCCCTTTAAAGAGATAACATCAATGTTTATAGATAATTGTTTACTTCTAGACCAATTGAAATTCATGGGTCCAGATAGGGTCAACTAAATAGACTATATGGGGTTGGATATCTTTGAATAGATTTGTGGACAACACCACTGGGATGATCCATTGATAGAGAAATGATGTTGTGTGAAAACGTACCCTAAAATTAGATATTGATCTATATTTAATCAATTCATTTAGTTATATATTTAGTCTAGTAAAAACATTTCCCATTGATCATAGTGAAGAGTCATCTCTTAAGGAATCCTGATATGAAGTCACACCTGTTTCTTCATAAGACTACTTGTGGTTTCAACCCATTATAACCACTATTATCTATTCATATATAGTTAGTGTTAATCTTGGGAAGCATAAATTCATAAAATATGACTAAAATGTAATGAAAATATTGAGACTCTTAGGCATTTGTTCAACAAGTATAAGATTCTATATGTAATGAACATGGGATGCCTCATGTCATGAGTATGAGATGACTCTTCACTCATGGGTAGCCTCAGTGCATAATACCTATTAAAATTTAATTTTTTCTTTTCATAGAATGATCTTCATCTAATTTTATACCATTTTTCTCACAATGATCATGACTCATGTTGGATAAGATATTTAAGTTAATTATGACATTATCACAACTAAAATTCCTATAATTGGACATCCTACTATGAATAATCCCAAGATTTATCTTATCACATGGCCCACCGCATAGGTATATTCCATAAATATATCTTTACTTGAATCATAAACTAGGATGTGTATCTAAGGAAAATTCATCCATAAGTCCTAATGAGACTCCAATTATCAGCAGTTTTATAACATATGAATCCTAATAGGGAAGAAAAAATGTGTAATCCCCATTAAATCCTTTTTTATTAACTCTAATGAAATATAACTAATTTTATATCTCCTTTTTTATCACACATAGCATGAATCTCAGGGGATTTGAGGTTTAGTTGATCTTTCTATTATCCCAATTGATGTGTATCATTGGGATTTTATACTAGTAAAAGTTACATGACTATAATCTTCCCAAAACATGTGTTTTATAGATGAAATTAATATAAATTTCGTGGTCCCGTTATATGACTTTAAATTATACGTCTAGAACTATGTGGGGATTGATTCCTGTTAAAGGTGATATGTAAAATACCTCCATATGGTTCAAACCCAACATGAAACCCATCTATGCCACTCCTTATCAAGATATATTCTAGTGAGTTTAAAAATATTTTCTCATTGTGAAATATTCCCTAAAATATATCATGCACGTCCACCAGGGACATATTCCACGTGTATTATCACTCTATCATACCATATTCCAGATAACATTATAACCAAGCCTGAAGGGCCATGTTCCCTTCAAGTATAATGACGTTATTCTCATTGGGCCATTTTCATGTGACACCTATATTCACAAGTCCATATTAATTATGATATCAACCCAATCACATTGTGCCATATGAATATTGAAGTTAATAAAAATGGTAATTCTTATGTAATACCCACAACAACCATTTCTATGAATCTTTTTCTTGTTCGTCCTTACCACATGATGTTAAACATTAAAGATCATCACTTTTCACAGAACCTTAAAAGGTACAACGTACCCTAATAAGTGGCTTAAAACTACATGGTTTATGATTAATTTCACAAGGATATGTAGGAATACCATTTCATTGACTTGATCCCAACACTAAAAAATTTACCACTTCACTAGATAGAGATAAACTCCAGAGTTCCTATATTTGTAGATTTTAACCACAACCCACTTAAAATAAGAAATCACCAAGTAATAGAAAAATAATATGGAGATCCTATAATGCAAATAAATGGTATCATTGATAGAAAATCTTTGGCATATACATATGTTTACATTGATGAGGAACCAATGATACAATAGTTGGTCACATCAGTACATATTGACAAACAATTGTTGGCGTGAGGGTAACATATTCAATTTTGGTATATATGAAGGATTCATTAAATTCCCATTAAATATATAAGTAAGTCATAGAGTCTCCAAAAATAATATATAAAGGTGAAATGATACCAACCTCCTATCCTCACAACCACTACACATACCTTAGAATAATTGGAAATAAATCCACAGTGACAACTAGCCTTTGGAAAAAAGGTTCCACATGACATCTCCTGTCATGAATGTGGGAGTCCAATGACGGAAGATTGATTTTTTTTTTCTAGTAGAATAATTAACTTAAAACTCTAAGACCACTTTATCCATTCTATTTGTGGGAAACAATATATTCTATAAGATTATGAACTTTTCACAATCATAGTTGTATGGGAATTGCAGCTAAAGAGAAAGCCTATGAAGAACTTACTCTATATCTTCTAATAGAAGATGAAGAGGATATTGATTGTATGAATGATGTTTAATCCTTAAATAAAACATAGGTACTTAATATAGGATATATTTAATATTAAAACCACCACAATGGGTGGATAATAAATTCACCATGAATCTAGGAGATACCTCTACACAAATATCCTTACAGGGACTTGCATTATTGATCAAATACAAGATCCTGATACCCCATATTTTTCAACCTTTCTAGGAGGATAATTCATCATACACCATTAATCAAGGGAATACATAATAAAAGGGGTACATGTTTGTGTGCATTCCCTTATCATGTACATGTGATGGATTCAGATGAGGTCTTGATTTGTTCTTTTTATGCTTTTTACCATAGATAAAGGAACCCATATGGATTATTTAGATTATATGTTAAGGGGATGTGGTGATGAAAAAATATATTTGGGGTGAAATAATTAATATATGAGTAATAAATATACTAATGAAACCCTATTTTATATAGTTAATTTTATATGGGAATAGGGGAATGCACATAGAATGTCCCTCACAAAAGTCACTCCATCACGAAGAGATTGCTAGGATATTCCTCCACTTAGGGCTTGTGAGGAAATTAATTCCAGAAGTGTATCCTTTTCAAAGGTATTCCTCCATGGGGGATTGATTTTTGGTGTATGTTTCTTCACTATTTATTGTTTTTTGATGTCCTAATTACCATAGGGTGTTATATAATGGTTTATCCAACCCTCTAGTTTCCAAAAATGGAAATTATTCATTATTCATTCTTCTTCCTTTGTTTCTTTACCAATTCTACTTCTTTCTATCTCTCCTTTTATTTATCTTCTTTTCCCAATCAACAATTATCATGAAATAGAAGGTAATATGTAAATTCATGAATCACAAGGGTTTGTGTATAACTTAACACATCATAAAGGGCCTTATGGTGGAAATAAATGTTTTTCATATTACTATGTGATATGCTCTCTATTGTTTTGATGTATTTTTGATGTGACGTATTCATAAAACCCAAAAAACACAACATATCATAAATTTTTGATAGTTAATATATTGTGGAATCTTCTTTCCAAAAGAATGTGGTCTCTATGGTTATCTTTCCAATGATTCTTAGGGATATGATTTGGTCTAGAGGGTTGGAAATTCAGCTCATCAATTTCTTAGGGGATTCATTCCTTCTGTTGGATTCCCTTATAGATTTAAGATTCATTTCAAGAACCCTTACTATATGATAGTATGAAATAGGTTACCCTTGAGCTTATAGTTAGTCATAAACATGTATTAATATGAACATATGTTTGTATCAAATTTCATTGATTAATGTTATCATATTTATATATCATAGGTTCTTCTTAAATGGTAACATCTATATGTATCATAGGATATATATCATATTTCCCTCTTAGTTGGTGATAGTTAATTTAAATGGGGCTATGATTTAAATTAATATATGTGGGAACTCTAGAGTTTATCAACATCTAGTGATGTAGTAAATAACTATATTGTTCATACTAGGACTGTAAAAAGGGAAACCTATGTATCTGTGTGAAAGGAATCAGAACCCGTGTTGTTTGGTACCACTTAATAAGGTATTCTATGCCTTTAATGTTTTTTTAAAAAAAAAGTAATGATCTATGTAATTTAACATTATTTAGTAAGTATGGGTTGAAAAAATATTCCTAGTAATTGTCAGTGTGGTACTTATACATGAACTACCATTTCTAATTCACCTCATATGGAATGTGGATTGATGAGGTTGGTATGGTTTCAAAAATAATATGTCATTCTGAAGATAGGTCTCACCAAAAATATATCCCGATGGGTATAATGTGATGATACCTGGACGAAATATGAATCTATAGGTGGAGGTAGGATTTTATTAGGAATATGGCTTCATATAGGGATGATCCATAAAAAATATAGCCACAATGGAGGTGGATAATATCTTGGAGGGAATGTAGCCCAATGAGAAAGGATGTTTATACTCAAATAAATATGAACTGAAGAGGATATGCCTATATGGTTTACATGTTGGGTTTGAAACATGGGGAGGTATATTACATATATCATTTAATAGACATCAAATCCCACATCTTTTGAGATGTGGTGATTAAGGACATGTAATGGGATCATGATATATGGTTTATATACTTGTGTTAAAGATGTGTGTTAGGAATTTCAAACACATACAACTATTACTAATACATAATTATTATGAAACATGTAAATTATGATAATAGAAACATAAATTAAACTTTTAACCCTCTTGATTCGTTCTTATTATGAGAAACAAGAGATATAATATCATTTTTTTTCATTTTAGTTCACAACGAGGGACTGAATGTGGCTTACACGTTGGCATTTCGTTGGTATGAATTCTATTTCATAAAAGTAGAAATAATAGGAAGTTGAGTGGGATATATCCATGAGATTCCCTTATATACATAAAAAATATGATGATTCAAGAAGAGATATGTTTTGGGGTTATACCAAGGAGTAGGCCCTTGTGATAACTGATTTTGGTGTTTATTCTTATTTGGATACCTAGTTGAAAGAATTTTAATTGTGATAATGTCACAATCAATTTAAATCTCTATACCCACATGAATCATGATTGATGTGATAAATAATAGATAAAAGAAGATATAGTTAATTTTAATGAATTATATAATTAAATTTGAATATGTATTATGAACTGACGATTCCGATGATTAAAGAGTGATCTCTGTGGCATTACATGAGTCATCATGTGTTCATTTCATAGGGAATCCTTTTTTCATTACAAAACGTAGAAGATTTATGTCTTATGCTAAAGATGTTGGATATGTAATTTAATGTCATTTTATGGGACATTATGTTATGTAGTTTATCATCATGGAGCTTGTATATTATTTACCATGAAAGGAGAATTAATATAAGTTTTTATGGGGATTATACCTAGGAGGATCCACATAATAAAACATTTTTTGGGACATATACCTAACGATGAGGCCCATGATAACATATTTTTTGAGGATTACACCTAAGGAGGTGTTCCATGGTAGAATATTGATTTGTACTAATGGTATAATCATGTCAAAACTCTAATCCCATTTGATTCAAGTGCGGTGTAAAAAATAATAAATATTAGAATATCAATAAAATTGTATAATCATATTTTTTGGGACCTACACCTGAAGATAAATACAATGATGAATATACTCCTTATATGTTGATAGATGAGGGAGAGGGTATAAAGGGTAGGAGGGATGTTGAATTTTATAAGAAAGGTCATGGGGATAACTCTTGGAGTGATGTAAAATTTGACCCATATCAAATGGAGGAAAATAAATTTACCATTAGGTTAATAGAGAACACTCCAGAATTATCCAAATAGGGACCCACATTATTAATGGAATATATGACCATTATTTCCTTATTTTATTACCTATATCTAAGTATAATTCACATGATTATTTTTATCAATGAATATATGATAAAAGGGATGCACACTGGTGTTCATGCACTGATCAGGTACATCTAGTGACCTCATAGGAGGGATTGGGTTTCTTTTTTCAGGGTTTTTGCCTCAGTGAACGAAATCTATACAGATCATTTAGATACTATGTGAAGGTTATATGGTGAATCCATATTCTACAACAAATGAGATCATTAAGAAAATAGTAATATATACTATAAGGACAACCCATTCAACATAATAAATTTTCTATGTGAAATTGGGCATGTGTAAATGGTTTCCCTAACAAAAGTGTCACTTTCATAAAGATCTCATGTGTGGATTCCTTCACAAAGGGATCAGGAGGTACTTTCTTTGTAAAGGTCCTCCTTTAAGATGAGATTCCTTTGTATAGGCATAATTTTTTGTGTTTTTTGTGTTCCATGTTTTATTTTCTACAATATACCAATTGCCTAAGGGTCATATGTGGATATTGATCTGAGTCTAGAGTTTCAAAATTGGAATGAGTTTGGATTCTGTTATCCAACCTATCTTCCTCATAATATTCTTTATATTTATATTTATCTCTTATATTTATAGGCATTTCATGTACAACCATTATCCCAAAATGGAAGTCCATGTGGTAGTTTGCAAACCCCAATTGGATACATGGGACTTAATTCCTTATGACGGTACTTATATTGGAAATAGGAATTTTGTATTTCTCTATACGACATGATGAAAATCCATTCCCTTGTGCCAGAATAGAAGTAAGATTGATTGTGGGAGGTCTAAAATTCATTCCTTTTCATAAATGATGACACTATGCATGGGAATGTGGTTCCTGAGATGATCAAAGCTCTATGTGGCCACCCGACCATTTAAAAATTTTGGTAATCAAAACTAATAGGTGGGAGGCCTTAAAAATATTCCTTCCATCCACAGATGAACATTCCATGTTGGAGAAGTTTATTCGAAAAGGGATCAATGTACTATTTAGGTATTATTCATTTGTAAAATTTTAGATATCGAAACTCATTTTTGGGGGGCATAAAATTACTACTTAAAACCATAAAAACCAATTCCATTTGGGATAAAGGGAATTAAAGACTGGTATTTATTCTTTTTGGATGAGGTCCTTGTATAGAAGTCGATGTTTCGCATAGTATGGTATATGCTATGTGAAATTATTCTTATTTTAAAATTATACCCCACCTTTCATCCTGTTTATCCATATTATGATTAATGTCCTTGTTTATTATAATTGTTTATCCTTTTAAACTTTTCAGGACTCAATAAAAAGTCACTATATTCCTTATGTTCTATGGAAAATGAATGCATCTCACATGCGTAGGTGCTGACTACCACCTGTGATGTATTTTTTCACTCTTTTATTTTCTTATTAAACCAACTCCTATATATTTTTATTCACAACATTAATAAAATATATATAATATCATTATACTTCTGTAGTAATGATATTATAACTAAATTTTCCTATAATTATTCTTATCATTAATTAAAAAAAGTTCTTGTTTAGGCTAGTTAAGCCACCTACATGAATGCTGATATATATTTCTATCATGGTTAACTAAGGAAACATAATTAATGGTGAAATTAGAAAATAATAAGTAAATAATAATTTTTTATTTCTAGACTAATAATGGTAATATCTATCCTATTATCACGATACAACCCCTTGGTCATGAAAATTACCAAAATAAGCTCATTACTGAATTATTCATCACAAATAATAATTATAATACTTATGAAATGATATTAGAACATTATAAATTAGTATGAAACATATATTTTTGTACCATTAATGATATCATAATGATGAAATTTGAATCTATAAATAAGAATCGACTCCATCATTATTAAACTACTAATAAAGAAAATAATATAAACTAATAAACATTTGATGAAGAAAATAATATAACTAAATATATATTACAAAAAAATATTATGAATGAAGATTAAAAAAGGTTATAGGTAAGAATATGTTTCATAAATTGTTTATTAATATAGTTATTTTTATGTACGAGGTAAAAGATCATTCATAGAATTCATGAATTCAAGTATAGGTTTTCATATCTCAATTTTTATTCTTTGATATGTAATACCTACTCACCTCTTATTTCCTTGTGGTGTATGTATTATCCATGTATTTTTTTATCATAATTATTCATAAAATATAATCAATTTACAAATCTATCTCATGTTTTAGATTTTATGGGTTTTCAATATGAAATATAATAATGATGTAAGGGTTTCATTGCCTTAGTTTTACAATCCATGATACATGATCGATATTGTGCACCATTTATTCTTTTATATGGTGTATGCAGTACCTATTTGAATTTTTATATCATTAATTATCTTTATTTCATGGAATTGTAACATCTATTTCATGTTATATCTTTAAATTTCTTCTAATTAAAATATACTAAACCCATAAATTGTTTATTGAAAATCTAATTTAGAAATAGATATTTCTTTTGAAAGATAATCCATTTTTGGAAATTTGTAGACTTTTATCTCCTAAACCCCCATAATGTTATTATCCTATGGTAATTATTTAGGTTTTATATTCCTTCTCACTATTTTATATTCCTCATGGAATGTATTTTACACATTGTAAAGGAAACAAACCCTACCTCTTCTTTTCGAACTAGAATCTTTCAATTACATATTCATATTCATTGGTTGATTTCATGGGTATCATTAATTATTCCAAAATAATTCATCAAATTCATTTTATACTATTTTTAATTTATCTAAAAAATTTAAATAAATTTATATCACATTTTATGTGCGTCATTTTTAACAAAGTAAAATAAGAGTGTCTTCAATTTTTCCATGTGGACATATATTTCTATCATTTTTTCATTCTCTATGAAAAATATTCTCTATGATTTCATGTTTTCTAAAATAAATACGTATTCTTCTAGATTTCCAAAATATCTATATTTTAATTAAATTTTTCAAAATAAAATTTTATTTCTTATTTTTAAATAAATTTCTCTAATGAAACTAAAAAAGGTTTTTTATCTATGTGCAGATATTTTGAAATATTATATATTTAATACATGATATTATTAAAATCATAACATCGACATTATTTATCAGGATGGATAATGAAGTATTATTTATTATAATAATAATGATTGATTAATGTTTTTTTCTTTCCTAATCATCCAATTTTTATAAACATGTTTTTCTTCCAAAGTCTTTCCTCAATAAATACCCTTTATTACATTTAATTGTTTAATGGATGTTAATTTTGATACTCAAACATCTATTGATTGGTGGAATTATTGAATAAACCGTGTAATGTTTATCTATATGGTTTAAATACCATATACCTCATCCTCTTAATAGAAGTGTATTTACCTAGAATGTTGTCCATCATATTTGGATACCCATTTATTTTCCATTCGTTTATAATTTTTTGATTATTGGTGGAATTATGAATGACTTCCTTATGCAATTAAATTTGAAAAGGATATAAAACCCATTTTATTTCCATAGGTTCTTTATGATATGATTAATGATTAAATTCATGTTGAACATACATATATTTGATTGATGTGTGGGGTCCTATATCTCACTCCAATGCAATGGTTAAACGTTTAAATCTCATGAGATATATATAAGTGATTGAAATTAAGTTGTCTCATGAGAGTGGGATCAAGTTTGTGTCTCATAATGGTGATGTATACATGAGTAAAGTTAACTATTATTTCATTTTTCAGATCAAGTGTGTGAATCATGAATGTTATGTTTGATGTGTTTATTTTTGTGAAAAAATTATTTTTTATTTTATGTTTCTAGGATATGGTATATTGATATTCCATATTCATATAATGCTGTTCCATGAATCATGTTTAATATGTCATGAGTCCAGACTTTATTTCCAAGATATATGTTTTTTATTTGAGATTAAATTTCCTTATTTCATGAATTATGGATAAATATTATTATTCCATCTTCTCATTAATAATATATGTTTACCCTATTCATGTTTTCTCATATTCTAATGATCTAACCCTTGATGACATGTTGAATTGTTTTACCTTAATGAGGGTTTGATCCCACCCATTTCTTATATTTCCATTCTCTAGGTTATGAATATTAGTATAACTTATATGAGTTTTAGAAGGGAGTCTTGTATAGATCAAGTATGAAGAAATGTTCAAAAGTATTATAAAGTAAGCTTTATATATTTCGATTCAACAAACACTCTAAACCTTCATTTATTGAGATTACGACATTAATTGGGTAATTTATTGTTTAACATATGGGAATGATGTAAAATAGAGATATGTTTAGTTTGTTTCATCTACCTTTTTACCAAGTCCTATATGTAATGTACGCATTTTTAGCACCGGATCCACGAGTGTGCATCTAGGGAACCTCAAAGTGATTAGATATAAGTTAACGTTAAACACTATAAATATTCTTATAATAGAATAATAATTGGTTCTTGAAAAAAAAACTCCAATAGTATCCCACCTTAACTAAATCAATTTTCTAAAAAATTAACTAGTAATCATTACATGATAAACATGCTTCTACTGAGATATGTTTCTAGTTGTTGAGCCCACCATGTTACCTGTGGTTGTTCTATTTACTATGACACATCTCTTTAAGATATTTACTCAGGAGTATATATCACAATGTGTATATATGTTTTTACATTGTCAAACTTAACATCTTGGATAATACCATCGTTAAAATTAAACATGTTATGATTGAATTTTTAATATCTAGGTACAATTCAAAAATATAGAACAAATTATTAATAAACATGCTTCTTAATCTATATAATAAGCCACAAATTACATGATATTATGTAGATATATAAAATACTATATATAATTTTTTTACCCGTTTCGTATTTTCATATCCTAACTCTGATACTAGATCAAGTATATTAAAAGATGAATAGTTTTATATTCCCTCAAAACTAGTATTCAAATTTCTTTAATTACTAGGAACTCTTCTAGTTTTTCTTCCTTAATAACTGTCTAATAGTTATGAATACCATCAAATATAACTCACCCATCATCATTTGAAATTTTCATTATATGATTTATCCATAAAAAATATCAAACATATGAACAATCCATGGAATGTGAGATATATTTTCAGTGTACACTTAGTCATATGTAGTCTATACATCCCAATAATACCATTGACCATATAAACAATTTGGGTGTATAATTCCATTTTATATTTTTTCCTATACCTTGATACCTATGTAATATAATATAGATTATGAAACCCCTAGATATTATCTATTTGATCATGTTCCCTAGAACATGGGTTTCTACTTAAGTAATTTTTGAATATTTTTTTAGTTTCGTATTACCACAAGAATAATCTACTATTTTCCACATGTTTTCAAATACACCGTTCTTAAAAAATTGTATTACACCCTCTAACCACTCATAAAAACCATTCAATATTATAATTAAAAGGAGTATAATGTGAACCATATACTTTTTCAACCCATAAATGGGTCCTTAAAACTTCCTAACCATATTGGATTTCTTTGACGTCGTCTTCCTTTCATGTCACATCATACATGCATGTTCCATAAAATCTCCATCATGGGAGGTGGCCCTGACAAACAATGCCTTATATAAATTTCATAGTGTCTATAACCAGTATAATTCAAATGTATTTAATCATTATGGTTTAGTTTTACTATTCAATCCTTATTGGTACATTTCTAGTAACATCCAAGTATAGTTTCTACTGAATACCTTACAAAATCATTACATTGACCACAAAAATAAAAAACAAATTTCTATACAAGGAAACATACTTTGAATTCCTAAAAAATATTAATTATAGATATTTGTGAATTTTTGTTCTCAATACGAATTATTATTCTCAATAAATAATATATCATCTACTGTGATGAAAAGAAAACCACTGCTATGGTTTTAACCATCCAACCCAGTATGTGTTGCTTGAATAATTACACTCACTGAAATTTTTGAGGTATAACAATTTATGCCAACATTTTCATCAAGAGCTATAATTCTTCTGAATTCATACTTTATCCCACTATCTCCAAATAGATTCACTTCCATCATAAAAATAAATTTTGTATGATCAATATCATTTCCATCTTTGGGATATTAATATCCTTAGTAAAAATAGTTCCATTTTACTAAGAATTATCCTAAAAAACAAGGTATAACTGATATAAATATAATCATCATTTATTTATTATGTTGGATAGTTATGATTCATGTATTAAATAACTATTTATTAAGGGTATTTTACCCTAAAACATTCATTTTAAATGAAATAATCTCACATTGTGTTCAATAAAAACACAGAGATAAATGTTTGGTAACACGTAACAAAAATAATAATACATCTATAACCAATACACCAGGAAATAAGAAGTTTTGAATTTCTAATTTATGAAATTAGAATCACCCTTTATCAACCACTAAAAAACAAATTACATTTAATGTCATGTGTTTCTTACTACTGATAGAGGAATCACCATTTCTCAACCATTGAGATAAAACATATTATTTTATGTAATTGTTTTTGTTCCACTCATGGATGACATATTAATCACCCATTTTATCCACTATGGGAAAATAATCTAATTATTGTTTTTTAATAAAATAAAAATGAACTAAATAACAAATGAGTGTGATATAAACAATACAAAATATGGTGAATGAATTCCTAAAGTAGATGAAACTAATCACTTCTTCAATTTGTTGTAGATTATTCTCAAATGACCTTAAATTACACATGGTAAGTAAATTTTATCATGTTTATTTCACTACATATAAATATTTTGTATCATTGAATGTCATTGTAAAGGAACCATTTACAATAAAGTATGTATGGTCTTTTCTACAATGACTTTCTTTTTTCACCATAAGGGTTATAGAACTAACTTTCCCATAACTCTAGTTTACCTGGTGAATCTTTGTCAAACAATTCATGATGTTTTCATCCTTACTATTCATCTTGTAAGATGAATAAGGATAAACTATCAGATAAAGTTGATTTCATGAAATTAATGGATAGATTATTGACCATATGGAACCCCAAACTCTAGTAAATGCTCAATGTAATTCTATATATTAATGGTAATATCAATAGTTAATTTCCCCATTCTATTTTATAATAGTATATTGTAATGAAATATCATTTATCCAAATCCTATTTGTCTCCCTCTCATGGGATATAATATGAGAAGTGATTGTATAGGCATCCATGTCTTTAAGTTTCATTATCAGTCCTCCAAAAATTAGATATTCTTATGTAATGGATAGGCGGATCATAGCAATGTATCTCCTATAAGAATCCCTTTCCGCATGTTCATTTTCTACGAGAAATACGAAGATGTATAAGTAATTCCAGTACATAATATAAATTTTCCAATAGTAGTTCAATGTGTGAAACAACTACACTACCATTGGAAATAAGTTCTAGTGAGGACATGGTCTGCGTCTTGAAGTGTTAAAATGTTAGAAATATTTCCCTCTAAAAATACACATTAATTAAAATCATATTTTTAAAAATATCTTGATTTCCAAAAGATATAACATAATAAATTTAATTTAATTTATTAATCTCACACTATATTTTAAAAATCAAATAAACCTTGCCATTGTTTTTAGAATATCCTTCCACATGAATATTCTAGTGGCATGTATATGTATATTCCTTCTCAAAAACATTAATTGTATCATTAAAATTACAAGAATAAATTTGAGTATGTGTAACTTTCCTACTATATTAACTCACAACTCCTTTATCCATTGAGTTGACTCCCCAATATTGAAATCAAGGACTTGAATTTCTTCAATACATTCCTCTATAATGGTTTTAGATAGACTTTGGAAAATACACCCAATTCTAATATGGCTAATTTGACCCCAAAAACCTCATATGAATTTTTCTATAGATGTAAGTTTCCATACATTTAGCATGCATACACTTAGTTCTATGGTTTCACTCTTATTCAAGTAATGGAAGTATTATCTAACTTAAGATTTTATTTGAGGGATTTTATCTTAATATGTATATTATCTCTTTTATCTTATTATATACGTAAAAAATATTAATTGTATTTTACTTTAGTGATTAAAAATATTTAGGTAAAATTTACACGTGTTATGATTTATTCATAATTCCATCTCATATGCCTGATAATTAATTAATGTAACAATTAAACATCGATAAATAATTAACTATGAAACTAAAATAAATAAATTGAAATAACCATGATATTTTCTAATGGTTGATTTATCTAGAGGCTTGTAAATAAAACCTTAACCTTAGGGAATTATCTTTCGGAACCATTCTTGGTTTGAGTTGTAGCATTCCACATGTGTTCATGTGTTCATCCTAGACTGGTTTCTCCCCGATTCTAACTTGAACTACCTCATCTCACCTAAAACCTCAACCCATTACCTAATAATTACTCCCATTCATGTGAGGGATACCAAATTATATATAAAAGGGTTTCCATAAAAGATATTACAGGCACATGGGACCTTAAATAATGATATAATGTAAATAACATACATACCATTATTTAACATAATAAATTATTTTAGAAACTATGATATTATAATAAATTAAAAATATCAATGACATGAAAAGGTCAGTATAAGTACATGGAAAACCACATAAATGCAATGAATATATATTTTTACACGAGATAACATTCACCCCAATTCATTCTTTTATTAGGATGAAATTTCATAAAATTAATTTTGTTAATTATATTACTAATTAATTAATTATAAATTTTATCCTTCCAAAACTGTCTTAGAAATTTTATCATTTTAATTTTTTGATACCCAAGAATTTTTTGATGAAGGTGGGTTTGAATGAGTGGATCACTTTTTACCGCGTTATTTTACTTGATTTTTCCCTCTATAACTTAATAAGGTTTTTATTTGATCATGTAAAAAAGACTCACTCACTCTGGGTGTTGGGTGTCGACTCTGGTGTGCTTGGTGACAACCTCAACGTTTCGGGATCTTGTCGTAGTTTCGGTCTGCTCATCGTCAACTCCGCTATCCTTGCCTCCGACTGCTCAGGATTCCACTGCGGCTGTGATGTGATCAGCATGGGTTCTACGGTGTGCTCAATCAGCCTTGGCATGCCTTCCGTCTTCACAATCTCAGCATAGCCTCACCCCTTCTCAACATCAGATCTGGTATGCGTTGGTGTGATTGGGGTCGGATTCTATGCTTCTAAGGGGGGGGGGGGGTCTTGCATTTTGGCACTCCTATTAGTTTTTTTTTTCAGGTTTTGATTTGGTTAAGGTGAGATGTTGTTTAATTGGATGTGATATTGGTGGTGGTGCTTATTACGTGGTTGGTTGGGAATCTGCTAGTTTCCTTCCTCCTAATTGTTGATGGAGGAATGGATGTTTTATTGGGGAATCCAGAAATTCTACAAGGATTTTCTTCAAAAGAGTATAGAGATGGTTATCTTCATCATGTATGGCTCTTCGGATTTGGGCGATTGAGAGGGTATGGCGTAGCCATCGGTACCGGGCCCGTGCATCCTTGCACCGGACAGCTTGCTGATCAGACATACTTTGGTGGAGATAGGACTTATTGATATTGATTTTGGGTAGAGGCACTTCCATGTAGTCTTGATCTAGGTTACAACCCTTTTATTTTTCAGATCTTGTTAATGTCCTGATGTCTTTGAAGTCTTCGTTTTCTCCCTTTACCCTTAAAAGGGGCTTATCCAAAATCAATAAAATTATTGGCCTTCGGGTCATTCAGTCAATTACAATGGAATGAGAAGGGATCAGTATTTCCCCAATAGTTAACCCCCCACATAAATTCTCTTGAAAAAATATTATAATAGTTCCCACCAGTTTACAACAGTTGGCTAAAATTCTGAGCCTCCTGAATCGAAAAGTATCATCTACACACAATATTAAACTTCCATAAATTCATCATCTAGAACATTATTCATTAAGTAATATGAACTCTGTGAGATCTTTCTTTTGATGAGTGTAGGTCATTTTATTAGTGTTCTTTTTCACTCAAACAAGATCAATAAACAATGCAATTTTCATCCGGATTAATAAAACTTTACCAAATAATATCCCCATTTATATAGCCATACTTTCTTCAATAATAGTTGAGAATACAAATTCTCTAATTTGAAATTTATACTTACTTTATGTCTTCAATCTACAGCTTTAAAACCTTCCAAAGATATTGTAGATTTTACTTAATCATATCCCCCACAAAACTCATCATTGGTATTATTGATCACATCCAAAGAACTCATCTAGAATCAAGAACATTATTTCATGAATACCACACTTTGAATATCTACCTCTGCATCATCAAAATGGATGTGAATTGAAAATATTTAAACAAATTAAATCGGTTCCTTCTAATTAATGTAAAAATAAATAATGTCATTATGGTTAATGTTCATATGGTGAATGTACTCTCAGCTAAGGTAATTTTGGTGAATGTATTTTCGGTTAATTAAAATTTTTCTATGGTAATTTTAGTTAATTTACTTTATATGAAGGTAAATATAGTGGTATTTCTTTTTTTAAAGTACTTATGGTAAATATACTTATAGAGAATGTACATATGGTGAATCCTCATATTTAGATAAACTCATTCCCCTAACTAATTTTCTAGATCTTATGATAAACTATTTATATGGTTGTCTAAAATTTTGTAGATAAAAATTGGATTCAATCTTCATCTTGTAAAATCCTATATATTTCAACTCATATTGTGTACTTAGGGTGAACCAACTTTTATATATTGAATCACTATTTCTCTTATGCCAATGTCATGTTCTTCTATTTTTCAAATAGTATGACATCTTATGACTTGTTTATTTGGAGCTCCATTCAGTACACTTCCAATATTACATTCCCCTAAAAATATTTTAAGAACTCAAAAAACCTCTAGAATCATATTTTCATGTTTATAACCATTACATCCCAACTCAAAAACATTATCTCATATAATGTTAGAAATAAATGCAACACATTCAAGGATCAAGGGTAATTATAATCTACCCCTTTTGATTTGTTGTCAACACAACTCTTTTAAAAATTTAAACAACATTTTTTTCATCTAAAAACTGCCTCTTATCAAGGATACAAATCATGACACCACACCAATACACTACTAGAAAAATCAATGTTTTTTATATAATTATATATCTTGATGATAAGAAAAAAAATTCCAATTAATTTTGATGCATTGCACCCCCAAAAATTTATAAAGTTAAATTTTCCACAATTTTTAAAATGATAACTCGAACCTCAAATCAGAAAAATATTGAAAAGTTTTTAAAGAATTTTACTGCAGTAATAGTTACACTTCTCTCCCCCTTTATTAAAATAATTCTATTCATAGTGAGGGTGTCTCATGAACTTCCATTATGTATAAGTAGAATTATGGACATAAAATATCAATATTATTTCCTAAAAACATTCCTAATGCATAGATATAGTGAAAGTATCATCAATTTGATTTTTTTTCTGAAATATTTTTAGGCTTAAATTCACTGGAATTAACATTATTCATGATGAAATAGAACTTTATTTAAATATTTTTTCATATATAGTGTTTAAGAGGGTTATTTTTGAGATCAATTTCACTTTTATTATCACATAAATATTTCAATAGTTGTTCAACATTCACATCCAGGTCTTCTAGATGAACTTATATACACATTATTTGAGTACAAAAATGGGTGATAGAAATACATTTTCATTCCACTATACTCATGGTCATTGAGTTCTTCATCAAAAAATGCTAGTTAAAAAAGTTCATCCCAAAAGAATGTATCTCACTATGTTGATTTAAGGTTATTAGAATCAACAATAGAATCAGCATCCTTGAATCTAATTTTGTTTAACTTGTCCATTATGTGAACCATAATTCTAATGCTTAATTTTCCTTTCAAATACCTTAATATTTTTTTAGAAGTAATTAGGTGGTAAACTTTAGGATCAATTTGATATTTCTCATAGAATGTGACTGTATACACTATGTCTGGAACTAATGTAGTTAGATAGAGTAAACTTCTGATTAACTTCCAGAAATATGATTAATTAAAACTTTCATCAGATTTCTCTTCTCTCACTATTAAACTAATAGGGATATGATTATAAAATACCTTATAATATACAATTTCAAACTTCCTCAAGAGATCCCTAGAGCACTTTTTCTTTTATAGGAAGTTACATCTTCCATTTTGTATAAATTGTATCCCAAGAATTAAATTCAATTCCTAATAATTGAAAAATAAATTTTTTTAACAATTGTTTTGAGAATTCTATACTTTAATAATCATTATCTACACAAAACATTATATTCTCAACATATACAATGAATATAAAAGTTTCAAAAATTAACTCCTTCACAAATAAGTTTTTATTATATATTTATTTAGAGATTTTTAAATTTTCAATCTATTATAATGTTTAGAATACCATGCATGTGGGGAATGATTTAACATATATAAATATTTTAGGAGTTTACACACCATACCACCATACTCATAGTATGATTACCTCTTATTTTATAAATGGAAAATTCTTATTCAACATTACCATTGAGGAACATTTACTTTATATACATATAATAAACCATGTAATTCCTATGAGTAGAATCTACCAAAATATTTTGGATGGTCTCATGTCTTTCAACTAGAGAATTTGTTTCTAAAAAATAAATACTTTCCACCTATGAGTATCCCTTGAAAAATAACCATGGTTTATTTCATGAAACTTCTCCCTTTTCATTGATATTATTCATAAATACCCACTTAGTTATTATGATATTTTCTATTCCACTATAGAGACTAGATTCTAGGGGTAATTATTCCTAATCTAATTGAATTACTCATTCAAGGATTCAAAACATTACTTATGCACAACCTATTTTGATAATAACTAAAGTTAAATCAACGAGATAATATCTATTTGATTATTTATTTTCCACATTATTATTTTTTGAAATGGATCATTGAAAAAAATTGATATTACTCATCTAAGATTACCATTTTAATGTTGGTAATTTTATGTTTCTAAATTTTATAGAATCATATTCATAACTAGATTATTCAAAATATGTTTGTTCAAAATTGAAATCAGGAAATAATGCATCTTCACAAGTGCCTCTAAAATATGTTTTGATATCTTTTGTTTCTTCATCAAAGTTACAATTTACTTCTTCTATTGATTTATACTTATTTTCAATTACTTTAACGTCTAATTTTTCCACAATTTTGGGTGATAAATTATTCTATATCCTTTAGATCATTTTATTTGTTTCATGACTGATGAAAATTCCTTCTTCATCTTTTTAACTGAATTTTTATAAGTTATAATTTTTTATCTTCATTAGACATGAACTTCCAAACACATTAATTTTTTTTACCATTAGTTATTTCATATACAAAAAATCATAGGGAGTAATTTATATTACCAGTGTATGAAGAAATTTATTTTGAAAATATAATGGTGTACATATTTATTTTATCCAAAACAAGTTATATATATTATATTCGACCACCATGGTCATTCCCATTTCAACTAAACTTCTATTTTTCTGTTCTACTATCCCATTTATTGGGGAGTGTGGGGAAAACTATATTGATTCTTCATTCCATATTTGTATATATATTATTTAAAATAATTAGAAGTAAAATCCTTTTCATTATCAATTTTTATCTTCTTGATATGTGCACCATGGATATTTTCAGCATTCATCCTTTTAATCTTAATAATTCCCCTGACATCGGTTTTATGTTTCAAAAACATAACTTTAGTCATTCTGGTGAAGTAATGAATAAAATATAAAATGTATCAATAAACCATTATAGATTGATTATGCATCAATCTATATACATTATAAATTATATGTTTAATCGGTTAGGTGGACTAAAGTTACTTTCCTTCAGTGATACTCCCTTTCTAATGGCCTTCCAAAACATTGGTACTTCCTCTTTATAATAGAGATAATTATATCTTATCTTCTTCCACTCATATTTTTATCATGTTTTGTTG
The DNA here is from genome assembly GCA_963277665.1 of Viscum album. NCBI lineage: Eukaryota > Viridiplantae > Streptophyta > Magnoliopsida > Santalales > Viscaceae > Viscum > Viscum album. The sequence continues at coordinate 728,290,265 of OY728166.1, forward strand.
GAAAAGATCTCTCATCCTCTTATAACATAACCGATTCTCATCTTCTCAATTCAGAATCATGATTTTCCTCATTTTCTAATCTTCAAATTATTTCATTTAGTCTTATTCTATCATAAATAATTATTTCATCATTTATGCATCTGATTATATAATTTTTTTTCTAAAAAAATCAGACCATTTCCCTAATTTCATAACTCATTTAATTTTATTAATTAATTTTTAATTCCATCCATAAATATAACATCCATGGATTACAATATGTATTCATCTATGATGGTTATACCACTTCCTTTGGCTCTAAGAAACTTTCAATTCCAAATGTAACCACTCCTACTTTGTAATATTCAATGTTTTGGATAATTTAAACCTCCCCCAACCATATGTAAGGAGAATCTTGTTATGTTGATATGGAGTATGATATTCTCCTATGATACCAACTGTAGGATCGAAATGATGATGTAGATGCTCAATATACAAGAGGGGGTGAATTGTATACTTCAGAAATTCTTTGGTAACTTTTAATTTTGGTTAGAAACTTTTCTATTATTTAACAAGGTTAAACAAGGTAAATTCACAATACCTCTATGTTCTACAAAATTGCTTGAATCTAGAAATGTGATTCCAAGAATTTAATTCTGAAAAAGTGATTCCAAAAATTAAACTTAACAAAATTTTACAATGATAGAGATTCTACCTTAAAGCGTATAGAATCTCACTAAATCAAAGTATAAAATATAAGAAAGTATATGAACTTTATACTTTCCTCAACCACAAAAATGTTGTGGAAAACATGAAACAATACAAGTAACAAGTAGTAAATATTTTAACCCAAAGATAAGGGTATCCAAAAACCTTGGATAAAGTTCCCTTGATTTATACTTTCAAGAAAGTCTATCTTACCCACACGAGGGTAGTCCCTTGATATGATGATCGAAGTCTGTTTTGCTATCCCCAAAAGCCCTCTAACTTCATGGTAGTCGGAACCTCTGTCTTCATATCCCCAGAAGCCCTTGATTGTACTCAGCAACATTCGGAGTCGCATGAAGAAATTCTGAACAAGGTGTTCAGTACACACAAAGCAATAATGTGTCTCTCTCTAGAAATCACTTCAGCAGCATGTAATCTCTAGATTGATCAACTAATTGTGAGCTCATTCAAAGGAGCTCTTATTTATAGGATCATTTTCAACGGTCAGCTCCCTACTCCAATGGTCATATTTTTCCTTTAATTTCAGAGAGACTTGTACATGTGTCACTCAAACAATGGTTAGTTATTAACTGAATGCATGATATCATTTTATAACAAAAAACATGAGTAAGAAAAAATATACTTGCTTATCAAAATTCATTTTTTGGAATGTAAGGAAAAATGAAAGTTCAGAGTTTGATCAAAAAACCATTCGGTGTCTATAACACATAGATATTCCGATTCTATCTTTAAAGGAATTCGAAAACCTAAATTCTATGTAATTTCAGAGTTTCAATTTCAAGGAACTTAGGAGTTTGAATTTATAAGAATTCGGAGTCTGAATTCATAAAAATTCGGAGTATGAACTCAGAAGGTTTAGAGTATGAATTTAGAGAACTCAAAGTCTGAACTCAGAATGTTCGGAGTCTGAGTTCAGAGAACTCGGAGTCTGAATTCAGAATGTTCGGAGTCAAAACTCAGAAAACTCAGAGTCTGAACTCAGAGACTTTGGAATCTGAATTCATAGAACTCAGAGTCTGAACTCAATGAATTCAGAATCTAAATTTAGAGAACTCAAAGTCTGAACTCAGAAAGTTTGGAGTCTAAATTCAGAGAATTGGGAATCTGAATTTAGGGAATTCGGAACCAGAATTCGGAGCACTCAAAGTATAAACTCATAGAATCAAAAATATAAATTCAGAGAAATCAGTGTCTGAACTCAGAATGTTTGGAGTCTGAATATAGAGAATTTGGAATATGAATTTATTGAATTTGGAACCAGAATTCAGATCTTGAAAATAGAATTCTCTATATTTAAGTATTTATAGGATTCTGAGTTTTTGGATATGAAACTGTATTTTAGTTATAGTGAAAATGAGTTAGGTTATAACATGTACAAGGAAAAACAGACAAGGATAAATTTTATTTGTTGAAGGAAAAATTTTCCTTATCAAGTAAAGTCTTAGGGAAAATGAAATTTTCTTTAAGATAGGGTGTTTCTGATTTACAAAACATGAAGTAATGGAGAATACATAAGGAAAACTTATTTACTCAACAATCTCCCCATACATGAAGTAATAGGAAAATCATAATCAAACCTTATTGATGCAACAATATACCCCTTTTTGGAAAGCACAAACATCCTTACGAAAAAGAATATAAGGACTTAGAAATTTTATAGAATTGTAAATAAAAAATATCTGCCTTAACATATGGGCAATTATGAATACGATTAACTCCCATTTAGTATTTGGAAGCACTAAGGATCAAATTCTTGATTTCCAGATTCAGACTTATCATTTTGTTGCATACGGAAATCTTCTTGAATAATAAACCCCCCTTAGATAAACTCCCCATTACTTAGGGAAATTTCTTATTTACTTAGTATTATTTTTTCCTTTTCTCCCCCTTTGTGATTTTCAAAAAGGATTATAGGGAATGGAAAAGGAAATGTGGTACCTTAAATATTAGTGCTCGAGAAACAAAAACATAAAGAGAAACTGAACAAATTTCATTACGATTAAAAAAATTTGTACAAGGAAGGAATACCACAAAAGATTGGAATTGATAAAATTTATCCTTCCTTCTCCTTTGGAATCAACTTCTTCACAATGGTTTTGAGCTTATTGAACTCCTTGTGATCTTCCTCTTCTCGTTTAAGAAGCTGATACTAATCCTCAGTTTTCTTCTCTAAGGCTTTGATTATTTCTTCCTGATCCTTGAGAGATTCTGCCTACCCCTTTAGAACATCTTATTTCTTGGAAGATTTTTCTTCAATATTGATTCAAAGATCTCTTTCTCTTTTCCAGCTTTGAGAAACTGAATACAAATTCCTATTCAGGTCCTTTACTTCTTGAATCCAAGAATTTTGCAATAGAGATAGCTTCTCCTCAAAACTGTTTGTGAGATCCTTGATCTTGACATCTTCAGTGTCGAATTCATCCTTAAAAAATTCTTGCAAATCATCAAGAATTCTCATATCTTCTTATGGTTTTATTTTACCAGCTGGTTATCTTCTTACAAGATCTTCTGTGAGCTTCATAATTTATGAATAATGTTTTGACATCTTCCTCAAGTTTGACACATTTATCCATCACCATGGATATTGAATCAGATTTCTTATTTTGGGAGTGTTGAAGAATTTGGCATCTTGAGTCAATTCTAGGAAATATTAGTATAGTTCCAACAAGCTTCTTCAAAGACTGAACCGCAAAATCATGTCCTATAGAGGATGATTCTGAATTAGAAACTTTGCTTAGTGAGGATTCTTTTTCTATCTTAGTAGCTTTCCTTTATGAGGATCCACCAACATCCTTCTTCTTAATCACTGCCTTGGTGGGAGTATCAACTACCACCTATTTTCCTTTATCAGCTTTCGGAATAGGTTCCTCTTGGTTAGGTGCCTCATGCTCACTATCAGATAACTGAACGATTTTATCTTCGTCTTCCTCCTCCTTCTCTAATTCTACCTCAGCATCTTCTAGATGAATAAAATCTATATTGATGCTTTCTTATTCAGATAACTTATTTACTTCATTTTTACCCTTCTCTTTATCCTTTCTAGGAGTAGCAAGCATTGATGATTCAGCTTGAGAGGTTCGGATTAAAATCCTCTTAGAAGGACTTTACTTCTCATGAAATTCCTCAACTTGCCTTATCAGATCTTCAGTATCACCACATACAGCTTCTTCTTCTTCTTATTCCACTTCTTCTTGTACTACTTTTTCATGGACATCATTTACTTAGAATTTTTCCGGAGTCACATATTTATTTCCTGAATTATCTGGTAAAGATTCTACTAAGAAGGATTGTGGTACCATAATGCTTTCAGAATCTTTCTCAGCATTTTTTAAAAGAGGTTGCATTATCTCTGCTTCAGTAATCTTCTTCTTTTGTTTCTTTTCTTTTACTTGATTTTCAATCTCATCAACAGTCTTTTCTTTCATTGCTTTTCCATCAGCAGGATCCAAACCAAATCAAGGCTTCCCTGCATTATTTTTCTCCTTGGCTTCCCTCCATTTTTATACTACTTCATCCAGATATGATTTTTTATTCTTAGGCTTTGGTGGTGCAGTTTGAGTTTCCTTGGCCACTAGGTATTTTTATTTCTCTTCTACTTCATTCGGCTTCCTCTTCCTTTCTCCTTTCATAGAGGTCTCTTCTGCCTCCTGTTTCTTTGAAATTGCTTCATCTTCTTCCTTAGGTAAGTCATAGAATTCATTGGATTCTTTAGAAAATCCAATATTCATCATTCTCAGAGTGTCATCACTTACCAGCATGACTTTTCAATTTCTTTTCTTAGAACTACAAGGTATTTTGAAGGACTCTAAACACCGAACAATAAGATTTGAGTGAATGGTTGGATATAAGATAATATGAGAATTCATATTTCCATTCTTTATATTCTCAATTTTAATCAAGATAAGCTTTAACAAGTTAATATTTCTTAGATTCACTAAGAAATCCAGGATATATATATCACTCTTCTTCAAAGTATCCTTGCCCCCTTTTCTCATAATGATAAATCCTTGCACCCATAATTCTAGAATCTGGAAAATTTTAGATAGGTGAAAAATTTTAGGAGTCTTAACATCTGAAAGACCAAGGAAATCCATAGCCTTCACCTTAACAAATCTTCCTTGAAATTCCGGAAACTTATGAGAGCAAAACTAGGCTTCTCCTTCACGAGGGATTCCAATAAAACTGGCTTCCTTGGTGTAAGAAAGTGCACAATTCTTCCCATAGATCTTGAAATAGAACTTATCTTTTCCTTATTCCTTGAAAAAACATGCTAACTCAATGAATTAAAATAAAAATTCCGGATAAACTAGATCCTGATCTCCTGGTTTTGATATGCAAACACTCTCCCATCCATTCAGCTTGATGTTCTTTGAGATGATAGAATCATACTTAGCAATGAAATTTGGATGTACCAACCTTTCTATATAAATATTACATTCAAAAATCATCTTGATAGTTGACATGTCTTTTTGGGAAGAAACTTCAATGGACATTCAGAGTTTATGGAAACCGTGAAGATTCAGAATGGGATTTTGTAGGAGGGCAGAGCTTCAGCATGCACGAGCTTGAGTTTTAATGTGGGAAAACCATATGGGGTCCTTTATATAGGCAAGTGATGTGACATATCAACTTCCATACTAAATCCAATGGTTAAAAAACGTTTTGATCATATCTAACAGTTGAGATGATATCCAGAATAAGATTTTGGTAGAATCTGATCTTTTGAGGTTTTTGAGAAAAACTTTTGGATTTAAAAATGAATAATTTTTTTAAATGATAGAAATAACAAAAAAAAAGGTTATTGAAAAAAATTTAATAAAGGAAAAAATACCTTTCAGATTTCTAGGAAGATTTTTTTTATTGAGGAAAATTATTCTTGAAGAACACTAGCTTCTGAGTATTTTGATTATGAAAAATTTGACTATGAAAACTTTTTATTATGAAAAAACTTCATTACAAAAAATTTTAAGTACGGAAATATTCATTATGAAAATATTAAGTATGAAAATCTTCATTACAAAAATCGTAAGTATGAAAATCTTCATTATGAAAATCTTAAGTACCAAAATAATCATTATGAAAATCTAAAGTACGAAAATCTTCATTACAATAATTTTAAGTACGAAAATTTTGATTATAAAAATTTTATGTATGAAAATCTTCATTATGAAAATTTTAAGACTTCAAAAGATTTTGGGAAAAAATTTTAGATTAAAAAAAAATATACTCCCCCTATGAAAAAGAGTTTCTTACTATAAGAAGATTGTTTCAACATGAATTTATCATGGAAGATTACCTTATGATTATCCTTCCTAACATCTATTCAATGTATTCAAATCTATCGGAGGGTAAAGATTTTGTGAAAATATCAGCATGTTGATATTGTGTTCCGATAAATTGAAGAATTATATCTCTTTTTTGTGTGTGATCCCTAAGAAAGTGATGACTAATATCTATGTGTTTTTCATGAGACTGATATGAATGGTTTTTTATTAATGAAATGGCACTAGTGTTATCACACAAAATTTGTGTTTGGGTAAAACTCATACCATAGTCTGGGAGTGTGTTTTTCATCCACAACACTAGAGCACAACAACTTCCAACTGCTACATATTCAACTTCAACAGTAGAAAGTGCTACAGAGTATTGCTTTTTTCATGAATAAGAAACTAATGAATCTCTTAATAAATGACAAGTTCTTGATTCACTTTTTCTATCCATTCTAAATCCACCAAAGTCAGCATCCAAAAAAACTTTTTAAAAAAATCATTTCCAGAAGTATAAAAGAGTCCTAGATCCATGGTTCCCCTTGAGTAGTGAAATTTTTTTCACTGATTTTAAATGAGATTAATTAGGATTGGATTGATATATTTCACATAAGAATATTGAAAACATTAAGTCTGCACACCTATCTTTTAAGTAAAGTCGAAATCCTATCATACCTCTAAAAGATTTTTGATCTACTGGTTTCCCAGCTTCATCAAGATCAAGTGAATTTGAGGCACCAATGGGAGTACTTATACTCTTAGTGTTGTAAATTCCATAATTTTTAAGAATATATTTAATATAATTATGTTGGGATATATAGATTCCTTATGGTTTTTGAGAAATTTGAAAACCAAGGAAAATTGGTAACTCACCCATCATACTCATTACAAGATTAGATTTCATTAGACCCACAAAGTAATCGATTAAAGATTGCTGAGTTGAACCAAATATAATGTCATCAACATTAATTTAAACAATCAAAAAAAGTTTCCTATATTTCTTAATAAAAAGGTTTGGATCATTATTTCCCTTAACATAATTATTTTGAAGAAAAAATCCTTTAAGTCTATCATACCATGCTCGAGGGGCTTGTTTGAGTCTATACAAAGATTTGGTAACTTTTAAAACTTTTTCAGGATGTTTTGAATCTTTAAAACCAAGAGGTTTTTCATAGTATATTCATTCTACTGGAGCATAGGTTTTTCATAGTCTATTCATTCTTGTTGATTATATACTTTAGCAAAAAATCTAGATTTATTTCTTACAATGATTCCATTTTCATCACACTTATTTCTAAAGACCAATTTTACTCCAATAACAGAAGTTTACTTAGGTCTTTCAACCAATGTCTAGGCATTATTCCTTTCGAATTCATTTAGCTCATCTTTCACTGATTTTATCCAATAATCATCACATAAATCTTCATCAGTGCTTTTTGTTTCTAATTAGTAAAGTAATGCTAGATGTTATACTTCATTTCCTAAGGAACTTCTATTCCTTACAAGTTGATTTACATCACCAATGATACTATCACTAGGATGATTCTTTAGAAATAACTAATTTGGGTTTTGTAAAACCTATTCATCAACATAGGGTAGAAAGTCTTCTAGGGTAAATGCTCTAGAAATATTTTGTTGAACATTTTCCTTATTAGAAATACCTTCTAACAAAGGTTGATAATCAGTTTTTGAAAACACGTCTAAGGATTTAGATTGAGGTTGTTTAAAAACAAAAGGATCAGTTTCATCAAATTTGACATGCATTATTTCCTCAATAGTCCAAGTATTTTTGTTGAAAACTCTACAAGCCTTAGAAGTTGTGGAGTAGCCTCTGAAAATTCTGTCATCTTATGTTTGTGCGAATTTGTGTAAATTATCTTTAGTATTCAGAATGAATACTTTGCATAAAAAAACCTTGAAGTAGGAAAGTCTAGGTTTTTTACCATTCCATAACTCATAAGGAGTTTTATTAAGAAAAGGTTTTATCAAAACATGATTTATAGTATAACAAGAAGTACTTACAGATTCAGCCCAAAAATGATTGGCAATTGAATATTCACTCAATATGGTTCTTGTTATCTACGGAAAAAATCTATTTCTTCTTTCAACAACACAATTTGGTGGAGGTGTTTTTGGTTCTGAGATGTTATGAGTAATGCATTTTCTACTATAAAAAGTTTGAAAATCATAATTTTGAAATTATCCTCCATGATCACTATGAATATTTATCAAAGGAAGGGTTTTCCCATTTTTAACTTGGGCTCTAAAGGTTTTAAAATAAGAATAATATTCAGATTTATTTACTAGACAATAAACCCACGTAAATCTAGTGTAATCATCAACTAAAAAAATACATAATATTTGCCTCCAATGCTTCCAGTTTGTTTCAGAACAAAAAGATCCATATGCACTAACAGTAATGCATCGGTGGTTAAGACTTCTCTAACTTATTTAAAAATTGATTTATGTTGCTTTCCATATTGACAAGGATCACAAAATTTTGAAGAATCAAATCTAAGCTCAGGTAGATCCTTAACTAACATTTTCTTAGATTGTTTTCATAGGTTCCTAAGGTTACAGTGTCGAAACCTTCTATGCCACAACCAAGAATGATCTTACATTCCACTAAGGCAAGCTAGGTCTTGGTTCCTAAGGTCTTCTAAGTCTAGTGTGTGAACATTCTCTTGCCTATTGGCAGAAAGAATTAACTCTTCCTTGGAATTGTGTACTAAGCACTTATAATTCCTAAAATTCATAAGGTAACCTTCATCACATAATTGAATTATTCTAATGAGGTTGTTATTAATACCCTTAACAAAAAAAACATTTGAAATCAAAGTTTTTTCAAGAACAATGTTACCTATACCAATAATTTCTACCTTAACATTATCTCTGAAAGTTACTTTTACTCCTTTTGTCTTGATAATATTTTCAAAGATTTTCTTGTTACCACACATATGCCGAGAACATCCACTATACATGTACATATTATCGTTGTTGGTACTTTCTTTGTTTTAATAAAAATAAGAATGTTAGACTTTCGGAATCCAAACTTTCTTGGATCTAGAAACATCCGAAAGAAAAATCTTAGGTATCCACATTTTCCTAGAGAAATAAGCTTTATAAAAACCTTAAGACTGGGTTTTTTTAAGGAACAATTTTTGGCCCAATTCCCACCACACTGACATTTAGTGCAGAATGGAGCACTTTGAGGAACAAAATAATTGTTACTAAAAATCAGTTTTGAACTAGTATAACCAAAACCAGAATTATTCTTTAGAGGTTGAATTTGAGAATACATCTTTTCCAAGTTTTCCTTCCCTAAGGAAAATTTTTAAAAACACTTCTTCAAGGAAAATATTTCTGACTTTAGTCTAATAACTAAGTTCTTATCTTCTAAAACATTTGTTTTAGCAATAGAGTTATGTTCAAAAAACCTTTTTCTTAGAAATCACTTTTTCTAAGTCCTTAGAAAGATTATCCTTATCATAATTTACATCCTCAAGGTGTTTTGAAAAAATTTCAAAATCAATGGTTTTCTTATCAGGATCCTTAGAAAGATATGATATTTCCATAGTAAGAATAGAAATCCTAGAATTTTCCTTATCAAGCATTCTCTTGACTTTAGATTTTTCATTCTCAAGATGCTTAGCAAACCTAGACACTTCTTCATAGGTAGGTAAAGTATTATCTTCATCAGAAGTAGATTCTTCATCTGAGGATTTATAATATTTAATATTATTATAGTTAGAATTTATAGATACATTGGTCATATATTTATAATTATTTACCTTACCCATTAAGCAATGATTTTCAATAGGTAGTATGGCTATTAGACTAAGATTCTTCTGTCCAGAAGATTCATAATATGAGGATTCATCAAAAGAGTCTCCACCATTGGCACTCTAGGTTTCATTAGCTTTCAATAATTTCTTAGATTTAACTTTTTATTACTTCTTTCTATTTCTTTTAGAATTCTTTTCCTTTCTATCTTTTCTCTTAAGAATAGGAAAATCATGCCTTATATGTCCAGCTCTTTTTCATTCATAACAAGTGACTTCAGATTCTTTCTAATATTTCCTTTCATTCTTCTTGTATCTATAATTAATGTCATCTTCCCAACTATCATGTTCATCCTTCGAGAAATATTATCTAATTCGTTCCCAGAATGTTCACTTTCACTAGATTCGGATTGTATAACAATCTTCTTAGATTTAGATCTTGTATCTCTCTCAGGAGTCTTGGCTTTCATATGATTTGAAGTTATTTTACAAGAAACACTTCCATTCCCATTTTCTTCTTAACATTCTCAGCATCTCTCTTCATTCTAGTCTCATGTTGAAGAAGAGTTCCAAAAATTTAATCAAGAGTAATCTGTGATACTTTTCTATTCTCATCTATAGCTATTCTCTTGGACTCCCACTCATTAGGCCTTATGTATATAATCTTGTCTACAAGTGCCTCATCATCCAAACCTTTTTCACCCATGGATTGTAAGCTGTTGACAATAGTCATAAATCTCTACTGTACCTTACAAATAGGTTCTCCATAAGGAAAGAAAAAACCATGGTACTAAGGTCTAAGCATAGATCTTCTAGTTTCAATAACTTTGGAAGTACCAAAATGTGTAACTTCAAGCTTCTTCCAAATGAAATTTGTAGCTTCACATGAAGAAATCTGGCTATATATATTCTTGGTCATAGAACACAACAATGTAATGTGTACCTTATAGTTAATTTGATATTCAGACTTCTCTTGATTAGTAGTGTTTTTGAAATCCTTATCAAAAATCTTGTAATCTCCAGTAAGCATTACAAAATTGTCCACTCCAGTATTGATAAAAAAATTCTTCATATATTCTCTCTAATATTCGCAATCATTCCAATCAAAAATAGGTGGTCTAGTAGGATTAAGGTTGTCAATTGATCCAACGTTCATTCCTACCATCATAAAGAAAAATATTTCCACACAAACTTGTTAGTAATAAATGTTTTTAAAAAAGGATAATAATATCCTAAGAAATAAAAATATATAACAATGAAAAACCTGAGGAAGAAAACTTATATGTGAATATAAGTATTTCAGAGACCTGCCCTGATACCAATTTTTAGGTTGGTATGGAGTATGATATTCTCCTATGATTCCACCTGTAGGATCGAATTGATGATGTAGATGCACAATATATAAGAGGGGGGGGGGTGAATTCTATACATTAAAAATTATTTGGGAACTTTTACAGTTGTTTACAAACCTTTCTATTGTTTAACAAGGTTAAACTAGGTAAATTCACAAAACCTCTAAGTTGTACAAATTTGCCTGAATCCAAAAATGTGTTTTCGAGAATGTATTTCTGAAAAAGTGATTCTAGAAATGAAACATAAAAAAAGTTTAAAAAGAAAAATATTATACCTTAAAGTTTATATAATCTCAATAAATCAGAGTATAAAAGTATAAGAAAGTATAAGAAAGTTATAGTTTCCTCAACAACCAAAATGCAGTGGAAAACTTGAAACAATACAAGTAACAAGTAGTAAATATTTTAAACCAAAGAGAAGGGTATCCAACAACCTTGGATAAAGGTCCCTTGATTTATACTTTCAAGAAAGTCTGTCTGACCCACACCAGGTTAAGCACTTGATAAAGAGATCGGAGTCTGTCTTTCTATTCCTGCAATCCCTTGAACTTCAAGATAGTCGGTACTTCTGTCTTCCTATCCCCAAAATCCCTCAAATGTACTTAGCAACATTCTGATTTGGACGAAGCAATTCATCACAAGGTGTTCAGTATGCACAGAGCAATAAAGTCTCTCTCTCTAGAAATCACTTCAACAGCATGTAATATCTAGATTGATCAACTTATTTTGATCTCATTCAAATGAGCTCCAATTTATAGGCACATTCTAAATGGTCAGCTCCCTCCTCCAACGATCATATTTTTCCTTGAATTTTAGAGGGACCTGTACACTTGTCACTCAAACAATAGTTAGTTATTAACTAAATACAGGACATCATTTTATAATTGAAAACATGTGTAAGAAAAAATATGGTTTCTTAACCAAATTCATTTTTCAGAATGTAAGGAAAAATGAAAGTTTGGAGATTGATCAAAAAACCATTTAGTGTCTATAACACATAGATATTTGGATTCTGTCTCCAAAGGAATTCGGAACCTGAATTCTATAGAATTCTAGTGTCTGAATTTCATGGATATTCAGAGTCTGAATTCATAATAATTTAGAGTCTAAATTTATAATAATTCAGATTCTGAACTCATAAGGTTCGAAGTCTGAATTCAGAGAACTCAGAGTCTGAACATCGAAATTTCGGTGTCTGAATTCAGAGAACTCATAGTCTGAACTTAGAAAGTTCGGAGTATAAACTCATAGAACTCAGAATATGATCTTAGAGAATTCGGAATCTGAATTCAGTGAACTCAGAGTCTGAACTCAGATAATTAAAAATCATAATTCAGAGAACTCGGAGTCTAAACTCAGAATGTTCAGAGTCCGAATTCAGAGAATTCAGAATCTGAATTTAGGGAATTCAAAACCATAATTCGGAGAACTCATTGTCTCAACTCAGAGAATTCAGAATCAAAATTCAGAGACCTCGGAGTCTGAACTCAAAAATTTCAGAGTTTGAATTCATAGAATTCGTAATTAGAATTTAAGGAATTCAGAACCAGAATTCAGATCCTAGAAACAGAATGCTCTATATCTAAGTATTTATAGGATTCCGTGTTTTTGGATATGAAACCATATTTTACATCTAGAGAAAATTATTTAGGTTATAACATGAACAATGAAAAATAGGTAAGGATACATTTTCTTTGGGGGAGGAAAAATTTTCCTTATCAAGTAATGTTTTAGGGAAAATGAAATTTTACTTAAGATAGGGTGTTTGTGATTTTCAAAACATGAAGTAATAGAGAAGTCATAAGGAAACCTTTTTAACTTAGCAATATCCCCAAAGATGAAGGAATGGAAAAATCATAAGGAACCCTGATTGACTCAAAAAATCTGATATCAAGAATCCATATTTTCTCTTTTAGAAAATATTTCATGGTGAATTCAATAATTAAGAAATTTTCTTTTGTCTTTTTTCCCTTCTCTATTTTTATTTTGGTGAATGGAGAATTTCTAGGAAGAGTTTCATGCATTTTTCTATACAATGACCAATTTGATCTTATATTTTATGTCTTTCTTCTAGATAGTGAAAAAAATTCCTTCTTTTAGTGTTTGGAACTTCTGATTCTATCATCCAAGAGATATCACCTCCCATCTATCGATTGATATTTTATTTTCTTTATAATTTAATCCCCCTAAACTCAAATATTCTTCTAAGAATCAACATATTGTCCCATAAATTATGGTCTTTGTACCCATAGTTTACATTGTACCTTTAATATCCTTTAAAACTCTACATTATTAGATGATAGTATATCTATTTTTAGAACTATCATAAAGATTCATCAATAAATATGACATCCTTCTACATTCTTCATGGAGAATTCCATTTTTTGATGTTATGTATAACATTTTATATTTTAATGAATATACTTCCTAGTTTTTTCTCAATCCAAAATTATTCATTTTTGGTTAAGAAAACTTCATTATTAATATAAATAAATATTACTTCACTTTTAATAGAGACACAATTTACCTATTTTTTTATAATATTTAATGATTCCACTTTATCTTTCATTAATTGTTTGAAATCAACATTCAATTTCCTCAGAGTTCTCTAATCAAGATTACATTTAGATTGTTTATTGACCAATTCATCTTCTATTATAGAAATCTTATCATTATTATTGATTAGGATTTTTTCTTGTTCATCCACATTTAGATAGAAATTGTTTACTTCATTAATGTGTAAATTCTCCCTTATGAGATAATAGTTTCCAAATTCAATTTTATTTTCTACTTTCTTTTTTTCAAGTGATGTCCTATCTTGAGTTTAATATTTTTCTAAATATAGAATTAATGTTCCAATTTTATAATGTGTTTAAAGTAGGTTAATTTACCTTATTATTCTTGTTCACTTGAGGTTTACTCTGGTTTTACTTGATCTATAATGTTTTTTAATCTCACCATAATTTCATCATGGGGTGATTCAACTTCTAATTATTCCCCTTAATCTTTAGTTGCAAGAAAAATTATTTTCTTCTTCTCAGTCACCTTATTTTTTTCTTTTAGCTAGTTTTCTAAATTTTTTTATATCCATAATCCACATATGTTTTTAGGATTTTCAATATTCTCATCTTATTCAGTTTAATTACTTTAAAATTTTAATCAATCGACAGTAATGTTCCAAACTCCATCGAAATTGAAACATTTAAATGTAAGCTTACCTTTGTACTTTACATCACTAATTTTATAGTTATGAGATATAAGATACATTATCTTCATATTATTCTTATCCTCTTTTTTAACATATTTCATTTATTGGAATATTATACTAATGGTGCATTAAGTTTTATTTTTATCTAGGGTTTAGAAGTCACGTCTTCCTTGTCTATTTTCTTAAATACTAGATCCTTCCTCATTTAATATTCCATAAGTATATTCTAATGCTCATCTAGAGATAATTCATATCTATAAATAAGGGTTTATATCTTGGGATCAAATATATTATGGAAGTTTCTCATTAAATTGTTAATAATAGTTTAGTCATTTAGTGTTTCTCTAAATCCTCTCTTATTATTGACGATTTCATTAACACTTCTACAAAAAAAATGTGGCTTTTTCATTATAAATCTTCATATCCTTAAACTAACATCCCTATATTTTAGGTTTTACTTTATTAATTATTACGTTACCTTCAAATATACTTTTCATTTCATCCTACGTTTCTGTATATAGTTAAAGACCCATTTCCTAGTTGTAAAACTTTTCTAATAAAGACATGATAATTTAATTCAGACCCTTACCATCTACTTCCATGTTTATTTCAACCACCAAAGTCATAGAGTCATATTTTTTCCTTGGTGTGAATCCTTATATGTAATCATAAAGTACCTCCAATCTAAGAGATAAGAGACACTACTATAAACAAGGCCTTTAATAGCACAACAATATTCTGTTTTCAATGAAAAAAATCACTAACAATTCGAGCATGATTAGAATACCTAGGATTTTATCAGTGTTATTACTAGTGTAGATAAAGGGGAATACTACTAAAATGTGTTATTAAAACTTAATCACATTTTAGTATAAAAAATATAAAATAAAAATGAAAATAAAATATAAAATAAAAAATTTAATTGAAATAAAATTTAAAACACCAATACAAAAAAAATATTATATAAATTTAAAAAAAAATTGTATAATTACTTGAGTAAGTAAAAATTATCCAAAATATTCATGAACATCAATTTTCTTTTTTATTTTTTACCTGACCCCCATTAATGCTATTATTTGATGAAAAAACACCATCTCATGTAAAATAATGTACCTATATAAGAAATAAATTATTCGTAACAATATAAATAAAAAAACACAAAGTGCCATTTTTAAACTAAGAAATATAATTTGAGTCATACAAGGAACATCGTGTACTATATTGTGTTGTACTTGATTCTTACCCATCACACTATTTACTATTTTATCCAAAGTTGGAAATCCTGAATTGTCTCTCATTTAGGGTGATTTAAAACTCACAACATATGGGAGAAAATTCAAAAGTAATTTTTTTAGAACAAGCCTTCAACTATCACCCCATTTATTATCCATCTTCAAGAATTATCATGGTGAAAATTAACTAAATATGTATAAGATAAAAGTTATATTGAAATTAATTAAGTAAAAAAGATAAAATGATGTGAAAATAATTTGAACTCATTTATTATATTATGGAAATGTGGTACACTTTTTAAACTAAAATGGTAATTTTATATTTAAAACATTCACATCGAGCCATATTGATCACATCAAGTGTTAGATGAATGCGAGGTCAATTCCTACATGTGAAAAATGAAATATGGATTTTTTTAATTTTTATGGATAATAAAAGTTATTTTTCATTTTTTAGTTATATAATATGTGTCTTAAATTAAATGGAACTTTTGTGATGAAAACATGCGCTTTGGGTCATATCGACCACATCTTATGCCTGATTGATGTACAAACAATTTCTATGCATGAATGATGAATTATTAATCATTGTCCTAATGTTTGAAAACAACATGATCTTTTTTTATTGGTTTTGGGTACTTGATGCTTTATTCAATCTAAAATGGATTTTTTTGTATTGAAAATATGGACTTCAAGCCATATCAACTTCATCGTGTGTCAGATTGATTTGTAGTCATTTACAATACATGATAAATGAATTGTGGATCATTTTCTGAAATTTTGATAATAATATGATCTTGTTTACTGAGTTTTGGGTATTTTTAATTTGTTTTAAACTAATATGTTTCTATTTTATTGAAACGACATATCAATAACATATTTTATTGTATTGATGCGTAATCAATTCCTAGGATTTCCCAAACCCAGATACCAATGAAGGTGCCTCGTGACTAGTTGGCCATATGGCCTGAAGTGCATCTCTCCAAATGCCAGAGGCTATCGAGTAGAAGTGAGGGACTGGGGTGTGTCCATTGGAATACTATGTTATCATTACCATAGTGTAACACAACTTATAAATATAATAACACAATGTAAATATAGGGAGAATAATATAAATAGAGGAAAAAGCCAAAAAAAACCGAATTAATAAATATCTGATCAATTAGTAATCATATATAATGTCTAATGATTCATATCATGCTCTATAAATCTCTAAAACATAGAAACAAAGCATAATAAAATACATGATATATAGTAAAAAAATGATTCCAAAAGCTATCCAGGAATATCAAGCTCCCACTCTGTCATCTACTACCATCTCCATCCTAATCAACAAACCAATCAAGTGTCTAAATCTATTCAAATCCCTTTTTCAACAACAGTATACTTGTCGTTTTCAAAGTACCAATTGATATGTTATAGGGGTTGAGATAAATCTCTCCAGGCCACCACTAATAGATTCTATAACATCCATTTCATGTTAAATAAACTAAAATAGTGTGTATGCATTCATATATAAAATAAAGTAGTATAGTAATGTAAATACCCATTTACCTACTTAATCACTTGGATAGTGTTTGAACATGTAACCAATTCATTAATTAAATATTTTCTTTTTTATATAAATAAGTCATGTAAGATAATACAAGCACTGATATGATAATAAATATGGACATAAGATATTATAAGGAATGCTGATGATATTAATAATAAAGAGGTTATAAAGTGAAAACCAAGGAAACCTTGACATCAAGGGTCACCAAATTAGTAGTTACTATAACCTGGATAAGGGGTAATAGTGTATTCCAAAGAGAATCATTGAAGTAATTAAACAATAGTGAAATTATAACAGAGTCCAACATCCTAGGTAAAATAGGTTAAGAAATGGCTAGGCCCAAGGATGTAACCAAGGCACCTCATGTTTTTAGAAGATACAATGGATCCTTGTATTATATCATAAGAATATAGTATTATTAAAGGAGGGATCCTATGGTGTCATAAAAGGAATCCACTGATAGTTGAGGATCAGGTTCAATGATGGATCACACCATTGGAAACCGAAATCCTGGAATCAGAATGGCATCCACAATTGTTCAAGGAATTCCCTCAGGAATACAAAGGCTAACTATAGTATGAACATGCCTGTAATAATTTCATGTTCCACATACAAGGAATATTAAAATTGACTCATTTAACTATTTAGCCCATGTAATATTCATTCTATTTAATAAGTTAATTTGGTTCAATCCTTGACTTTCATTAGTGTGACAATGCTATCTCAAATAAAAACTTTTAATAATATGTTTAATTCATAATCAATTGATATGGATCACTCTACTACATGCCATTATACTTTTTATGGGGTGTTATAGACATTCAACCAGGCATTAATTTACATTTAATAAAGAAAATTAATATATATAAATACAATTTCCAATTTCAATTGAGATTCATTAATTAATCAAGGTACATACCTTAGAAGGGTCAAGTTAGAAGCACACTTGTGGTAGACATTACTATTAAATATTAAATTAAAAAAATAAGTATTACTATTACCAAGTTCAATCTAAGTCACACCAAAACATTGGTGCAGACACACAGGTCAAAGCATTAAAATCCAAAATATGGAAAACATTTTACAGGATGTGATCGACATTGTCGATGTAACAACCAATGATAGATAACATATGTAACAAGGGTATTTAATGGGGATTATAATGACTATAAGTAGGGCACATTAATTAAATAATTGATTCTGGATGAAATCGGCACACACACAAAGAAATTTATAAAATGACTATTCTTGAGGGATGAGTTGTAGACCACCTACCTCATCCTCATATGAATCTCCTCATCTAGTATCAACCACTTGTTTGACATGGATTAAAATAGATCTGAAGAGTGGATCAATTCCCTAAAAATGGGTCATATGATCCTGCATGTAAATAGAATTATTGATAGAAAGATAAACAAATAATGGATAAAAAGGAATCGATTACTCACTGATACACATCCAACACAATTAATGATGATCAAATAGGATATGGGATCTTATATTGGGATCAAAATCTATTATAGTCTTGAAGAGGGATCCAAATTAGAGAATAAGGATATTCTAGAGATGGAATGAGAAAAATGAAAAGGAGGGGTGAATTAAAACATATCATTAATGTTATTTTTATAAAATTGCCCAAAAAAGAGCATCACACAGTTTTCCAAACCATTCCCCAAACATGCACATTCTCTTAAAGAAAGGGGGAACTCACGTGTTTAGGATTCATGATTAGGGAAGTTGTTCTCTAATAGTGAAAACACATCTTTAATTTTGTCTGTAGTTTCTACATAGCTATGAGGTCCTTGGATTGCGGTTATGTAAATTTGTGTTCCCTATTCTATCCCACTATCCAACCTTTCATATTTAAAACTATATTTATGTCCTACAAAACATGTCTTCTTATAACCATGTGATTGGAAAATTTCTCCCAATAATCGTGGTTTCAGGCTCTAGAAAATCCTCAGAAACCCATTAGATATTCTCAAACTCATTTGGAGTCCATATTAAGTCCACAAAAAATAATGATACCAATGTTTAAAAGGATCCATACCAGAATGAAAAAAAGGGTTCATACAATTATACAACTTGAAGGAACTTCTCCTTGAGTTCATTTCTGAGAAAAATTCTGGCTACTTGGCACGTACGTCAGCCTCCCGCTCCAAAGAATCATCTTGTACACGATTATGCTAACATAGAACCTATATTAGAAGGATAGACCAACATTAAAGATCCTTTTTTATCTGATCAATGATGAATATATGAGACTTCTCAAATAAAAAATCATCATCTAACTCAACTTTTTTGGGATCAAAAGTATGAGATGGGTTGGCATGATATTAGAGAAGCTGTAAAATGTGGAATATGTCATGCATGGAATGATAACTATGAAGAAATAACAACTAATAAGATATTATTACAACTCTCTCAAAAACCTCAAATTTCCCTATATAATGTGGAGACATCTTCCCTTTCCATTTTATCCATCTATTACCAAGATTGGGTGATACCCACAGGAAAACGTGATCCCTGAACATTAACTCCAAAGGCCATCGACAGTGATCAACCTATGATTTCCACCTAGAATGAGCATTATACACAGGCTTCGGATTAGCTATGCCTTCTCCAAAGTCTTCAACATAATATCAGGACATTAGAGGTCTGCCTCTCCTACCTATAACAATCACATGGGTGAATATAATATCCTACCATACAAGGCCTCAAATTGTGCCATCTGAATTGTCTCTTGAAAAATATTCTTGCATGTTAACTCAATGAGAGGGATATACTTGACCCAATCACCACTAAAATCAAGGATGCGTACTTTTATCATGTACTCTAAAACCTTTATTATCTATTTATTCTATCCATCAGTTGAAGGGTGAATGTTGGTGCTCAGATGCACCTACATACCCATAGTCTTCTGCAACCTCTACCAAAATTGTGATTTGAAATGAGAATCCCTATATGAAATTATTGTATGAGGGACCCTTTTATATTCATATGATCTCATAAACATAAATTAATCTCATATCATTAACTAATAAAGTTTTTCGAATATAAATAAAGGGGGATAAATTGGTCCTTATTTCAATGGAAACCCATACAATGTCTCTACCTCTAAGAGAAATCGATAAACATAATTCAATGTCTACAGAAACATATTAACATTTCCATTATGGTACTAAAATATACTATAATAATTTTCGAGGTCTCTTTTGATCTTCCTTCACATTTTTATAGGTATAACACCTAGTGATAAAGACTGCTTTCTAACGTTTTACCCTAGGCCACCTATACTATCATTTCATGTCTCAATTCATTTTGGAGATGCCTCAAAAAACATACCAGTGTGAAACAAGGGACTTATAGATAAAATACTATCTCATATCTAAAGGAACACATGAACTCCCATCTACAGTTATGAGTTATACTTTGTCGAAATACAATTCTAATGGTGGGCCCACTCTTGCAATACTCTCATGGAGAACCAAGCCCTAGGATCTCAGAATTTCATGCTCTAGACCTTCTTGCAGAGGGAATAGGTAAATGTCAAGGCTGGGAGATAAGACTGCATGTGGCTATCATAAAACTAAAGATGATACATATAGAATAGGTGCTTGAATTTCTATCCATCATTGGATTCTTATAAGATATCTTCCTGAGTTTTATTTCTTCCTGAGTTTTCTGACTCGGTACATCAGCCACCGAATTACCTTTACCAAGCGTGTAGGCGAGATCAAAATCAATGTAATGGAGATATTCAACCCATATTAACTATTTGAGATTCAATTAATGTTGTGAAAAGTTATATTTGTTTCTCCTGTGGCTCGTAAATACCAAAAAGAAGTCACCCATCAGATCGTGTCTCCAGCAACGTAAGGCATGGACAACTGTTTCCATCTCAAGGTTGTGCATTGGATAATTTTTCTCATGAGGCTAAAACTACCGAGACCTGTATAAAAGGAATTTATCCTCCTACATCAACACTACTCTTAGGATAATGTCATATGAGTCACATAACACAGTATTTCCTCTTTCAGTCTCTATTAGATTTAGAATTGGGGTCTAGAAAATCCTTCATTTCATCCCTTGAAAGGATTTATCGCACTCTTATGACCAATGGAACTTGATACCCTTATTTATAAGACTTATATGAGGTGTATAGAGACATGATAAGTCATGTATGAAATAGGAATAAGAACTAGGAATCCCTAAGAATTATAGTATATCAGACACATTCTATATCAATTAACAGCAAACTACAACACTCACCTTCCCTAGGTCAATAGAGACACCAAATTCGGAGATAACATGACCCAATAAGCTAACTATGTTGATCTAGTAGTGGAACTTAGTAATAATGGCATAATGTTGATTCTCTCTCAGTATAAATAGAATGATATCAATATTCTTAGCATGGTCGCTACATGTGTGATAGTACACAATGATTTTTTCCATAAATAATATGACAGAAGAATCTAGATAAAGGTGGGACACCCTATTAATCAAATACATGAAAATGAAGGGCACATACGTTAGACCAAACATCATCAAAAGGTACATATATAGGCCATACCTACTACAAAAAGATGTATGAGGTATATCTGGAGTATTTAATCTCACCTGATGATAGCCATATCTTATGTTGGTCTTAAAGAAAACCATAACCCCTCGAAGTAGGTAAAAGAGATCATCTATTAAAGGATAAAAGATAATATATCTTGACATAATCTGGTTCAACATTCTATAACCTGTGAATAAATGAATAGTATCATCAACCTTATTATAAAAAAGAACTGGATAACTCTAATAGGATGTACTGGTTTATATAAAACCTTAGGCCTCTAAATCCTCCAACTGCCACATGAGATCCTGGAGCAATGTATGTGCCAACCTATATGGAGTATTTGATGATGGATCATCTCCATGAACAAGAGTGATTATAAAAAATACATCTATCTTAGGAGGTATTCTTGAAAAATCATTGGAAAATACGTCCCTATAATGATATACTAATGGAGGGAATTCAGCCTAAAGTAAACCACAATCCTCTATGAAGATAATAGAAATATGGATGGTCACTCCCCATAGACCATGATAATATGGTATAAATATACCATTCTTGAAATTTCACTCACCTGTGTATAGATATCTTCTTCTCTATAGTGATTTAAATGACTCCCTGTGGTGATAGTAATCTAAAAAGGCATGATATAGAACCATCCAATACATCTTGAGAATTACAATAAATCCAGTCATCTCAAGAATAAAAAGTTCCTACAAGAACATGTAACTTCTTGCCTCAAGGTGACATCGCCTACAATGGCGTATTCCCTATGAAAAAACTCTAAATAGGGTATCTATTGTCACTAAAATATATTAATATCATATTTATAGTCTAAGACATTCCATTATATATAAGGAGATGAAATAGAATGAAGCACCTATAACAAAGAAATCAAACACTATAGTGGATTATACTAGAATAGTACCTCATAATGTATATGTTCATGTAGCTTGATCCTCTGGTATCGATTGTAGTGCTTGTAAATAGCCTGATCCAGAGCCATGGGTAGTAGTTGGACCACCCCAATCAAGACCGCTCTATTGGAGCTAATGATAATATTAGGTCTGGATACAATGTCCATGACCTACCCTCAACTAGTCCTGTCAGTGCTATTCTAACTCCATTCCTAACGTGGAATAAAAGAACATGCCCCGGATGGTAGATCAGGTGAAGATTCGCTTCCACTAGTAGCTAATGGAATGGTTCGATAGAATCTCTGAAGGTGCCCCATACATTCACAAGCTTGGAAATCCAGAGGGTCTTTATCACACTAAGGCCTCAGATTCCCTTGTATTCCACACTAATGTCACACCATGGAGCTACTACCATCATGGGTACTCTAGATTTCACATCCCTCATGAGAAACCTCAAAGGGTCACTTTTTTCTACTAAATGAACAATTTTACTACATAAACACTAATCCATTATCCCTAGTATTATCATTATTCCTCAGTATGCGCTCATTGATGAGTTCTTTTGAATATTTCAAAGAATGTAGTTTGTATAAAGGCATTCATATGATTTTATATGGCATACTATATCCCATCCTCAAAGCATTTGGCACACGAAATTCCATTGTCTTCTAGACGCCGTGAAAAGCATTACAACTCTGTGAAATGCTCTGAATACTCCATTAATGAAATAAAAATCTTCTCTAGATTCATGAACTCTCTATCTTAGCTAGCTCTCAACATATGGGGAATGAAGTACTCAATGAAGATAGTCTAGAAGTCAGTTCATGCCATGACCTGCTGGAAAGAATCATGGGTAATCACATCCCTCCAGTTCTTTGCTAAATCATGAATCATGTAAGTAGAAATATTGATGCTTAACTCAAGAGGCCTCTCTAGATGTTCAAAGATAAAAAGGGGGACTCTAACCAAGACTCACTTGGATGTAGAATTCTATCCCCCAAGAAGTTAAGAGGAGGATAATGCTAGATTTCATGAGTGATATCATCCATCATAGGTGTGGGTCGTGGAACAAATTTCATGAACTAAATCATACATAGGAAACTATCACAAAGATGATAATCAGGGCCTAGATCAGGTATAATAGGTGGTTCCTCAAGTGGAACTCCTGGAGATATGATTGGATGACTAGGGACCACCACATATGGAGCATGGTTTTCACCACCATTTAGAGGAATGACACAAGGACGTCATGGTAGTATTGGTGTAAAAATGCCATGAACACACCTCAGAACAAGACATAAAAATATAGATAGTAATAGAAGAAGCCGAACTAAAGGAATGGGTGCACTACCCATGGTATACTACCCCAAATAACCGCTTATAAGGTCATGTATTGGTAAGTTTTCAAGTATATATTATAGAGGTTCTTGTAGATGAAGGGTCAACTATACCTTTCCTTATAATTTACTAGAAACCATTTCTCTTTATGAATAAATTTTTACATTTAATATTTACATTTTCTTATTTTCATTTATCAAGGATCATTTAAAATGGATCAGTACTTCTAGTGAATCAATTCCAATACACCTCAATTTAGAAATTGGCGTCCATTCATTTTTATTCTAATTTCTTGACAAGTTAAATAACCTATTCCAAACTACAGGGGCCTAAAACACCTCAAGAATTGAAAATAGAAATTTTTCGATTGTAGAAAAGGAAAATAATAGGCATACTATAACTACCACAACATCACTCAATAATCATAGGCATATCAAGTAATGCATGAAATGAAATTCATCTATATGGAATCCCAATATGAATGGAATGTGAATCCTAGTTGCCTTCAATGATGCATGTAATAATGCCCCATTCCCTCATATCATCAGTCCAAGTATAAAATGAAATCTCAATCATAATAATAGTAATAACCAGAAAATATCATGTGAGTAACCCAATAGTGATATTATATCAACGATAATAGGAAAAATCATATAAATGATTATAATTTAGAAAACATATAATTTACCCTAAAAATGGGATAGTTGTGCCCAAGTAAGGCTTATAACCAAGTTCAATGCATTCATAATATCCAATATGTTATATCCAAGAATTTAAATCAAGAAAGGAATATATGGTACCACTTTTTCATGTCCCAAACACAGATTCCACTAAAGGGGCCCCGAGCCTGGTGGGTCACAAGGCCTCTAGCGCATCTCCTCAAATTCTAGAGGCTACCAACTAGTTGTAATGGATTAGGGTGTGTTTGTGAGGAGGCTATCAAGTTAATTATAGAGTGTACCACAATGGATAAATATAATAAAAAAGGTAAATTGAGTAAATAAGGTATAAAGAGAATCTACAACATAAGCATACTGATGTAATAAACAACTGATCATATAGCAATCATATAAAAAGTTATCGATACATGTCATGCTCTATAAATCTTGAAAACATAGATATAAAGCATAGAGGAATAAATTATATTTAAAATTAGTTAAAATGAATCCAAAAACTATCCAAGAATACCAAAATCTATCATAGTCATCTACTACAAGATCCATCATAATCAACTGGGCAATCAAGTGTCTAAAGTTGTATTATTTCATTTGTCAACACATGCATACATACGATTTCCCTAGGTACAATTGGTTCTCGGATAGGTTGTGAGATAAATCTCATTAGTCCCCCACTAATGGTTTCTATAACATACAGTCCATGAAACCTAAACCAAAAATAGTGTGGAATAATGCATATATAAAATTATGGTAGTACAATAATGTAAATACCCAAGTAATTGCTTCATCCCTTAGTTGGTGTCTGAACATATAATCAGTTCATTAATTAATTAATTTCTAGTTCATATAAATAAGTCATGTGAGTTAATACAAATACTAATAATATAGTAATTATGGATAAAATATATAACAAGTCAACTAGGTGTTATTGAAAATAAATAAGTTCCAAGGTGATGGCAATGGAAACCTTGACCTCAAGGGTCACCTAATCAGTAGTAATTACAGTGTAGATAATGGTTAAGAGTGTAATATAAGTATAATCATCCATGGAATTACACAATAGTGTAAGTTTTAACTGATTGTATGGAATACATCCATTTTAAAATGGAATAAGAAATTATTTGGCCAAAGGATGTAACCAGGGAACATCTTTTCAGTAGAAGATGCCCTAGATCCAAGTAGTGTATATGAGGAATCCTGTAATAGTAAAGGATGGATCCTACGATTTTATACCCTATATCTACTAATATAAAAGGATTGGGTTGCAAGGTGGCTATCAGCCTTGGAAACTTGAATCGTTGAATCAAAATGGAATCCATGAGTGCTCAAGGAATTCCCTCAGTATTCCAAAATCTAACTTGAGTCTCACCACTCATATAATGATGCCAATGTCCATATATAAGTCACCTTATACTTGATTCATTTAATCAATAGGCCTTGTAATAGTCGTTCCATTTAATATGTTTATTTGGTTCAAGCCTTGAATTTCATTAGCCTGATAAGGATCTCTAGGCATGGAAACTTTTACCAATCCATTTATGTAAAAATCATTTATTATGGTTCACTCTGATACCTTTTATTAGACATGGAAAGGGGTTCAATGGACATGAATCCAAACATTAATTTACATTTAATAATTCCATTTCATATATAAAAAACACTTTCCAATTATAATTGAGATTTACTAATTACATCGAGTCACTAACCTTAGATGGGTTAAGTGAGAAGCAAACTTTTTCTAGCCATTACAATTCAATAGTAAATTAAATAAGGAAGGTATACCATTAGAATGTTAACATTGAGGAATTCCCAAATAGCGGCACAGATAGAAAAGTAAAAGCACTAAACGTAAAAATATGGAAAACACCATTCAAGGGGTGATCAGTGTTATGGATGTAACCACCAATGATGGATAACATATTTAAAAAGGGTCCTAGAAAATTGGTTAATTGTTATATGAATGGAACTATAATTAAATAGGTGATGCCTGATGAAATCAGTGCGTACGCATGGAAATTTATAAAATGATGAATTTTGAGGGATGCGTTATAGACCACCTACCTCATACTCATAAGACTCTCCTCATCCAGTATCATCCTCTAGTTTGGCATTGATTGGAATTGATATGATGAACGGATAAATTCATAGAAAATGAGGCATATGAGCATGTATCTAAATAGTGTTTTTGATATAAAAGAAAATGAAGAACAGCTAAACTGGAATTTATTACTCACTGATACACATCCAACATGACAAACAATGATCGAATCAGACACCATATTGACATTCGAGATCAAGAAATATATTAGGCTAGAAGAGGGGTTCAAATTAGAGAATAAGTTGCTCAAGGATATGGAATGCTAAAAATGAAAATGAGAGGTGAATTAAAACATATCATTAACAGTATTTTCATAAAATCACCCAAAAAAGAGCATCATGTGGTTTGGCCGCATGGTTGGCCAAACTGTGCGCCAACTGTGCACATTCTACTATGGAAAGGGGGAACCCACACAATTAGGTCATATGGTTAGGGAAACCATGTGATTAGTGTGAAAAAACACCCTCTAATAGTTTTCAACATTTTCTGCATGGTTGTCCGGCCCCTGGCATATGGTTAGGCTAAACCATACACCCTATTCTATCCCATTATTCATCCTTGCATAGTTAAAACTAAACATGAAGCCTACCACATATTGTTTCTTCGAACCATGAAACAACACAAATTCTCCCAAAAATCTAGTTTTCAAGATCTGAACAAGCCAAAGACACCCTAAGGCATTATCAAACTCATTTAAAATTCATATTATATCCATAAAAGAGAATTAAATCCAAATTTAAAGGATCCATACCTAATTTAAAAAAAAATTTCTTACTATTCCTATACATGAAAAATTAATTATGGATCATTTTTATAATGTTTAAAAATAATCCAAACTCATTTTCTTGGTTTTGTAAATTTGATGTGTGTTTTTATCTAAAATAGAACTTTTGCATTGAAAACACACACATCGATTCATATCACCCAAATCATGTGTTGGATTGATATTAGGCAAATTATTATATGTGAAAAATGATTTATGGATCGTTTTACTCATGTTGGAAGACAATTCGAGATCGTTTTCTCTTTTTTTTCTATGTGATGTGTGTTTTAACCTAATATGGGATTGTTTTATTAAAAACATACAGTTAAAGTAATATCGACTACATATTGTGTCAGACTAATGTACTTAAAATTCCTAGACATGAAAAATTAATTATAGATCATTATCCTAGACTTTAAAAACAATTCGAGATCATTTTCTTCATTTTTTTCAATTTGAAGCTTGTTTTAATGTAAAATGGATCTTTTTTATTGAAAGCATGTAGTTCAAGTCATATTAACCACATCATGTGTCAAATTTATGTCCAGTCGATTTAATGTACATGAATAAAGGATTATGGACAATTTTACTAGATTTTGAAAACAATTCAATCAAATATTTCTAGTTTTTTCTTTTTGATTTCAGTTTTAAACCAAAATGGAACTTTTTTATTAAAAATAAGCACTTCAAGTCGTATACACCTTGTCATGTGTCAGATTGATGTGAATACAATTATTTCTCATAACAAAATTGAATTATGGGTCATTATCATAATGTTTAAAAACAACATAGTCTTTTTTTGCTAGGTTTTGGCTATTTGATGTGTGTTTTAAACTAAAATGGCACTTTTGTATTGAAAACACACACTTCGAGTCATATTTACCAAATCTTATTTTAGATTGATTTTAGGTAAAATAATATATGAAGAAAATGAATTATGGATAATTTTTTTTAATGTATGAAAACAATTTAATCTTTTATCATGATTTTGGAAATTTAATGTTTATTTTAAACTAAAATGAAACTTTTTGTTTTGAAAATAGTCACTTAGATTCATGTCAACACCATCGTGTGTCGAATTGATGTGTGGGTAATTACTACAAATGAAAAATGAATTATGGATCATTTTCCTAATGATTGAAAAAAAATTAATCATGTTTTCTCAGTTTTGGCTATTTGCTGCGTGCTTTAAACTAAAATGGCACTTTTTTGTTGAAAACAAATAATTTGAGTCATATTGACCTCATCATATATCAAATTGATTTTTGGTCAAATACTATACATGAAAATGAATTTTTTATTATTTCCCAAATGTGTGAAAACAATCATAGATTTTTTTCTCCATTTTGGAAATTTGACGTGTGTTTTAAATTCAAATGTCACTTTTTCATTGAAAACATGCACTTTGAGTCATATCGACAGAACCATTGTCCAGTTTGATGTTATGTCAATTCATACATATAAAAAATAAATTATTGATCATTTTCCTAATGTTTCAAAACAATATGATCTTGCTTTCTCAATTTTGGCTATTAGATGTGTGTTTTAAAATAAAATAGAACTTTTGTGTTGAAAACTCACACATTCAGTCCTATCTACCTCATCATGTGTGGGATTTATGTGATGCCAATTCCAACACATAAAAAGTGAATTTTGGATGTATTTTATAATCTTTCAAAACAATATGATATTGTTTTATCAATTTTAAATATGTGATGGTCATTTTAAACTAAAATGGCACTTTTGTATTGAAAAAAACACACTTCAAGTCATATCGACCACATATTCTATCCTATTGATGTGTGTTCAATTCTAACATGTGAAAAATGAGTTATAGATCATTTTGATATTTGTTTAAAAAAATCCAAAATTATTTTCTTATTTTTGTCTATTTGATGTGTGTTTTAAACTAAAATGAAACTTTTTTATTGAAAACAAGCACTTCGTGTCATATTAACAACATTGGATGTCATATTGATGTTAATTCAACACCTACGTTTGAAAAATGAATTTAAAATCATTTTTATAATTTATTAAAATTATAAAATCTCATTTTCATGGTATTAGATATTTGATGCGTGTTTTAAACTAAAATATAATCTTTGTGTTGAAAAAGGCGCACTTCGAGTCATATCGAACACATCATGCTTCATATTAATGTGAGTTCAATTCATAATCATCAAAAACAATTTATGGTTCATTTTACTAATGTTTTAAAACAATATGATCTTTTTTTATTAGATTCCATGATGTTACTTGAATTTTAAACTAAAATGAAACATTTCTATTGAAAACACGCACTTCGGGACATGTGGGTCACATAGTGTGTTAGATTTATATACATTCAACTCTTAGATACAAAAAATAGAATTATGGACCATTTTCCTAAACATTTAAAATAATATGATCTCATTTTCTTTGTTTTGGATCTTTGATTCATGATTTAAACTAAAATGAAACTTTTGGTTGAAAACATTTACATTGAGTCATACCGACTACATCAGGCGCCAAATTGTCGTGTGGCTGATCACAATATTTAACAAATGAAATATGGACAATTTTCATAAATTTTGAGAACAATCTGAGCTATTTTTCTCAATTTTTTCAATGTCATTATTTTTATTCTAAAAGTAAAGGTCTATATTAGAAGACATGAAATTCGATTCATATCAACCGTATAGTTTTTCAAATTGGAATGATATCAATTCCTACACATAATAAATGAATTATTAATAGTTTCCCTAAGGTTTGAAAACAATATGAGCTCATTTTATTTTATTTTGGAAATGTAACATGCGTTTTAAACTAAAATGACAACTTTCTATTGAAAACAAGAACTTTGAGTCATAATGATCACATCATGTCTTGGATAGATGTATGGTCACTTAATACACATCAAAAATTAATTATGAACCATTTTTAAATTTTTTGAAGACAACCTAATTTTTTTTTCTAGTTTTGGATATTTGATGCATGTTTCAAACTAAAATGACACTTTTGTATTTAAAACATGAACTTATAGTCATATCGACCACATCGGGTGCTAGATAGATGTCTGTTTGATTGTTACAAGTACCAAATAAATTATAGATCATTCTACTAAATTTTAAAAAATATCATTTCTCATTTGAAAGGGTTTGTCTATGTGATGTGTTTTAAACTGAAATCAAACATTAATGTTGAAAAAATGTACATCAAGTCATATCAACTGCATTTTTTATCATATTGGAATGTGTACTATTACTTTACATGTAAAATTAATTATGGATCATTTCACTGAAGTATAAAAAATGTCTTTTTTCCTCAGTTTTGGAGATGTGACAGATTTTTTCAACAAAAAATGACACCTTTCTATTGTAAACACGCACATTGATCCATATCAATCACATCATGACTCTTATTGATGTGTGGCCAATTTTTACACATCAGAAATGAATTATAGGCAGATTTCCTAATGTTTTATAACAATCCATGATATTTTTCATGTTATTTTCAATTTGATTCATATTTTAAACTAAATTAACACTTTTGAATTGAAAACATGCACTTGTCATACTGACCACATCAGGTGTCAGATTGATATGTGGTCAATTCCTATATGTCACAAATCAATTATGGACCATTTTTCTATAGTTAGAAAACAATATGATATAATTTTCATATATTATTCTATGAGATTCATTTTAAACTAAAAATAACATGTTTATATTGAAAACATGTATTTTAAGTCATATCAACCACATTGTGTGTTGAATAGGTGTATGGTCAAATATTATACATGAAAAATGAATTATGGATCATTTTATATTGTTTTAAAAAATAAGGTCTCTATTTATTAGTTTTTGTGAGGTGAGAAGTGTTTTAAAATAAAATTACACCCTTCTATTGAAAACTAGTAATTTGAGTCACATCAATCGCATCATGTATCAGATTGATGTGTGGTCAATTTTTACATGTCGCAAATAAATTATGGGTGGTTTTTATAAATTTTTAAATGAATTTTTTATTTTTTTTCTTAGTATTGACTATTTCATTGTGTTTTAAACTAAAGTGAATTTTTTTTATTGAAAACATATACATAGAGTTGTACCAATGACACCAGGTTTCATATTTATTTACAGGTGATTCCTATATGTTAAAAATTAATTATAGAATGTTTTCATAAAAGTTTGAAAAAATCAGAGCATGTTTTCTCAGTTTTAGATATGTGACATGTGTTTTAAACTAAAATGACACATTTATATAGAAAACATGTACTTGGGTTCATACTGACCTCATCATGTATCTAATTACCATTCGATGAATTCCTACACATGAAAAATTAATTATGGATTATTTTACAAAAATTTGAAAAACAAATTTTAGCTAGTTTTTAAGGTTCTGTCTATGTGAAATATTTTTTAACTAAAATGATGCTTTTGTATTAAAAACATGCACTTTAAGTCATCCTAGAAACATCAGGTATTCGATTGATGTGTGGTCAATTCCTACATGTAAAAAATTACTTATATATAGTTGTCCTAAAGTATCAAAAAAAATCTTGGTTTTTAGGATGTAATGTTTTCTTAAAAAAATTAGTAAATTTAAGGAAATAATTATTAGATAAAAATGATAATGAAAAAAACTAAGAAAACGTATAGAAAAGGTTGTGAAAATTAACTAAATAAGTAGTAAGAATTATCCTCTCCAAGATATTTGTATTCATTCTGACACCAAGAATTTTTCAAATTCATTTATAAACAAATTAATTTCTTTAATTATTATTCTCTTTGAGAAATAGATACAAAATATTATATTATTTTTTTAACCCAATTCTTCACACCCTAAATAATTTCTGAGGTCATATCCCAAACAAGATCACAAATAAATTATGTAATCCTCTAAATTTAATATCAGAAAACATTTTGACACCATTTACACTACCCACTCATCTCTAGAAAAAAAATTCTTCTTTTGAGTATGTTTATAGTTGGAAATCTTGGTATTATTAATAATATATAGAAAAAAAAAATGATTGTAAATATTTTTAATAAAATTGTAATTAACTTCATAAATTACTTGTTCAGGGATGCTATTATTTTTATGGTATATGATATCTTTTATAAATTTTCATTCTCAACATCTCAAATAATTGTTGTTATCTTGATTCAGAAACTATAAAAGTGTTAACCAATATAAGTAAATTATTTTGAAATATATTTTGATAGTTAAATGATTATAAATATACATTAATATATTTCTATTTGATGTAATCCATGGGATTATTATTTTTAATCATTGACCTCATACTATTATTTATTATATATTTATAGATATCCCTACCATAACTGAATTCTTGTTATAAAATTGACTAAAACATATAATTCAATGTTTATCTATAAAATTTTGATTTTAGTACATTATAAATTCATAATATACATCGTGTGTGGTTGTTTTGATGGAAATAAATGCATTGGATCTAAAAAATAAATATTTGGAGTATCCAGAATGATTTTGATTAGTATCTAATGCTTCCTAATAAACAAAAAGTAATGAAAAAATAAAAAAAATATTTAAACTAATTAGATTACAGAGTCATAACCCTACATTGTAGGCATAAAAAGAAGTTTTTCATCTATTATTTTATTCTAAAAATAATCTTTTAGATCATATTTGTTTCTTACAATTTCCTTCAACATAGATGAAATTCCTTCTATGGAAATGATATAGGGAATAAAGAATCCAAATCATGATTCATAGGTTCTTCCCTTTATATAGTAGTAATATAAATGACTATAAAAATTATGAATAGTTATTAACATTAATGATCAAATTCAATTATCTTTAGGTACTATGTATTATGAAAATGTACCTTATTTATATATTCACAATTGATACTACCAGCTATTAAAACATGAGAACAATATTTATACCCTCATGACTAACCATGTCTATAAGGAAAGTTCCAAACATTTATTCTTCATATGGAACATATGAAATATCATCATATTTTAAAATGGGTTTTTCATGAAATTATAATGATTATATATATTTAAATGGAATTAGTATGGTTTAGATAATTCTAAAATGTTTTTATCTTGATCGATTCACTATATTGTCTT
The DNA here is from genome assembly GCA_963277665.1 of Viscum album. Classification (NCBI taxonomy): domain Eukaryota; kingdom Viridiplantae; phylum Streptophyta; class Magnoliopsida; order Santalales; family Viscaceae; genus Viscum; species Viscum album. The sequence goes on from OY728166.1 coordinate 728,323,827, forward strand.
GATCTGAACTTTCCCCCCATTATTCTATCCGTCTATAAACCCATACCTCACCTGAGACCTTTTTTCATAAACTGTTATTGGTGTCCCATTTGAAATTTTTTTATGGTCATACCTAGAAAATATTAATAATATTTTTATGTCTATTCTATGAAAGTTCCAATAGTACCATTAATCGTTGTAATATCTAGATCGTCAAGTGATACAGGAAACTCAATGCTCAGATCTTAAGATACATTAATCCCCACTCTCATGTGATATTTTTAGAGTTTTTTATATAGCATGTTTCCTAGTATATTATACACCATACCCCACACAACATGTCAGTGCATGGGTGTTGATAGATAGAAATATCATACAACTTTTCCCTACAAAAATTTAATAATATAAAGTTATTTGAATTTTTTTATTCTAATTTAAGTGAAAGTGTAAGGAAAAAATAGATTAATTCTGATAAGGTATGTGGTTTAGGGGAATTACTTGACTAAAATCTAGTGGGTTCATTTGGTTTTTCATGTGTTGATATTATTCCACTATGAGTTCACTTTTATCCTTTTGTATATATTTGTTTGCCAAAATGGGCTGGACAACAATATATTTCAAAGAATATATATTCAAATTCAATCCTTTCATAATTTTATATATATCTTCTTGTGGGGTTTTCCTCCTGAAATATGTTTTCATGGACACTCCAAAACATACACCTCTAACACAACCATATTTTTTTACCCACTTCAATGCGACTGAAAGTAGTTTTTCATCATGTATGCTCACTTTGGATTCTAATTTATAAACTATATAAAAAACATATAAACATAAATATATATTTTCATATAATACCAATTTAAATCACAATGAATTACTATTATGTCATACTTACACATGTTTACCATACTTCTTTTCAGTTTAATTCAACTAGTTTACCATATTTATATTACACGGGCATCCTTCCATAGAACATGATGTGGGATGGAAGTGTCTTGGGATTTTGATTAATCAATCTATATATAAACAAAGTAACATATATTGTTTCATATTACAGAAAAAATTTATTGTTTATTTAAAATGAATACCATTTTTTCCCTAGTGATGTGTACCCCTTATGTTCTTTTTGATAGGGGTACATTGGTTTCGATGCATGTTTTTTATTTTTAATTATCCTTTTTTGTTTCATAAATTTACAATTTTTAATCAAATTAGATAAAATATATAATTTTAAATAATATATTATCAACTATAATTCACCATAAATGATTTCTCATTGGAATGAATGATGAATCCATTCTATGTTTTATAATTATGATGTGTATGTAAGTAACTAGTGGGTGGGGATTTAGTTTCCCCTTTATATCCATAAGATAAAACCTACTAAGATGTGTTCAAAATCCTCTATGTGATTTTATAGTGTCAATGTAGATATAGTTCATAAAAAACTCATATAATATAAACAAACTCTATAAGGGATAATAAAAATACAATCAATATTTCATTATGTATTTTTTCTATAAAACAGAGAAATTATATCTTAACATTACCTTAATATTTTACGAAATGGTTTCACATGTTATAGTTCAGACATAGTTCCATGAATCTATATCAATCAGAACATTCATACTCATTATAACCCTAATATAACTAATGATCATTTAATTTTTATGGTCAGTATGTTAGATGAGTTAATTCCATAAAACCTCAAATTGTTTACCCTTACTTCATGCCTGGATAATTTTACTCAACACTATGATATTGTGTCTTTCTTGTTTTTTAATCCCCATGGTATTGATCCCCTAATAATTATATAGTTTTGGAATAAATAACATGTTCATACATAACATTGGTAACATATTGATGTGGACAATTCATTTTCAGCATGATTAGTCAAACATTAAATTTAGATTACATACATACAGTATAGAATACAAAATATTATGATAAAATGCATACTATGCTAAAAAAATTAACATGATCATTTATATCTCATTATTTTCATATGATGATATTATGAATGGATCATCATTTTTCCCTTCTAAAATAAAATTCATTTTATGAATCCCATTTCATGAACTTTCACTAGACTTCTTTTTTCAGTACATTTTCAGTGGAAAATCGACACTTTAAATGTTGTATAATCCAACATTTATATCTATTTGATGATTACAAAGTAGAAAATATTTTTGAAAATTATATTTTTATCCTTGAAACCATGTGTTTTCATCACATCTCATGTAATAATAACTCCATTGTTTTCATCATACTTTGGACATTGTGTTGTTTTGTATATAACATATAAATATTAAGTACAGAACTTGTGTAACATATAAAATATTGATTTAGTCCCCTAGCTAGCCATCAATTCCATTCAATAATTGAATTCATATTTTTAAATAACTACCTAAAAATATTATCTCTGAATTAGCCTATAATCTATTGATTATATATATTTGATATCCTTCATTCATCCCTTGATCGATTCAAATGAACACGAATTTATTTGTGGGATTCAATGTATGGATCAATATGTTCAGTATTATATAAAATATAAAGTTGAGATTTATTTTATTATTTTATGGTAATTATAGCATCTCTTCTTGAAATACATATTCCCATAAGTCATCCTTTATAATAAGACATTTGGAGACCAATGCTATCAATATCTGATAATTAATCGGTACAGAATCAATAGTTACTTCAACAATATATAATTCTATAATACAACACTCTGGCTTACTTCGATTCTTGATAAACCCTTTCCAAATCATCATATAACATTCAATGGGTTAAATCCATATATAATGGATAAGACCTCTTAGTTGAACCTCTCTAACCATGTGAACCATCAGTTGGACCATTATATCATATAATGATGGTGGAAAGAACATATATAATTCACATAATATTACTAAAAACTCGTTATATATTATTGTAAACTCAATAAGGACTATAAAATCACTACATATGGATTTAAAAAATAAGAAGACTCTATTTAATATATGTCATAAATTTTTAGTAAGTATGAAAAGAGGTGGGCATAAAATCTTTTATCAAAAAAAGACATTCATTTAATTTTTTCCCCTATAACATCAAATTATTTATTGACACATAATTCTTCATATTTGATTAATGCACCTCTATAAATTTTACACTGTTAAGTAAAAGGGAAAATTTCATTTTTTCTTCTCTGTATAGATCATAAGATACTGAAGGATGAAAATTCATGCTTTTACCCTTTACCAATTCCAAACCATCCCTTATCCCCATTTCAATAATGTTCATCCTATCCTTGAATTCATATTTTGTTTTTTCTGGGAACATTTAATAAGTTTCCAATAACACAATCAAATACCATTTTTCTATATACATGACATAAAAAAATGTTTTATGTACATAGAATTAATGTATGGTAATTCAAAGAAAATTGATCACTTTTTCCAACCAGACATTATAAGGTTTTTCAAAAATGGTTTTACAAAAACAGTTTCAATATATTTTACTTTATAAAATAGTTGATCACCCATTAGTAGAGGTAGTATTTTACCATGTTCTGTATTACCATCAAATGTTGTCATCCACGATCAATATTTATTTCTTCAAGGTAAAAATTTCCATTGTCCAAGAAAAATCGTCTTTGAGAAATTATTCAATTAAACTAAGTTTGTTCATTATTAAAAAATAAGACACCCTAAAATTCATTTAATGTTATATCCTAGAACATTCAATAGGTAGAAATGTCATTTATCTTCCTATACAACATGGACCACAGTGTAAATTCTTCACTTTTATGAGAACCATACATTGTAACTTTGGTATCTGACATCAATTTCAAATCATCTATCAATGGAATCAAATAGACAAAAATATCATTACATAGTTTTTTTGGTGTATATATAATCATAGACAACAAAATGTATTTTCACTTCATGCATAGCCATGGATGAAAGTTATAATTTAAATTCAAAAATATTATTATATTGTGACTACTACTTTATACACCAAAAGTTTTATTCCATTTATAAATAATGCACAAAAGATGTTTCTCACCTCATTTCCAAATTCAGGATACTCAAAATAAATTTTATTCCATGGAGGATATTCTTCTAGATGATTTGTTTTACCATATTTAATTATTGTATGTGTGTTACATTTCAATATTTGTACTATTTATTAACATTTATATAGTCCTATAAACTATGTAATTATAGGAATATACCATAAAACATTCAAAGTAATTGATTCTTCATTATTATGTTTATTTTTTTTCAAAAATATGTAATTTTATGAGAGATTCATGGTCCTTTCAAAAAAATATAAAATCCTTTGGACAAGAATGTATTTTTTAGATATCAAGTCCATAGAATGGAATATTCGTTTTGCATCAAATTTTTGAAATGGAAGTACATTTTCTTATAGTATCATATCATTCAATAAACCAATTAGTTTTTTAAAATTGGTGTCATTCCATCTGCTTCCGGATTTCAAATTATAAAACCTCAGTACTTCTGACAATGTGGTGAATTTAGTATAACCGGTATAAAATGATCTCTTAGAACAAATATTTAAATTATCAAACAACATTGGAAAATAACAAAGGTCATCTTAAATTTCCATTTTCATTTCTTCTATATGATCTGCATCATCATTTACACTGATATTCATATCAAATGATCCATAAACCATAGTGTCATCCCAATCTCTGCGCATGTTCAGTTTTCCCCATTTTTAGTCGAACATTTATAGCTCTAATATATTATGTGAAAAATAAAATGTTCTTAAATCTATTTTAAACTAATTTATCTGGAATAAAAATAATAAAAACACACAAAAGGGATTTGAGAAGGATAACATACATGATTTATTGTAGACATGATGCACTCTTTAACTCCATCATCATACTCTATTTTCATACACTTAGAATGCATCCATTTTCTATTCATATTCATTATATTAGGTTTAATAAATGTTTATTTTATATAATTAACTAAATAAATACACATAATATATTCATACCGAAAGGAGAAAGTTATAGATGATTCTAATAAGGGGAACCAAAAATTTTAATGTCATCAAATATGATTTCTGAAAAATTATGATTTTACAAAAGGATGACATGAAATTAAATAACCTAGTGTAAACATGTGTTTGTTTGTTGAGGTTCTCAATTTATTTTTATGTGGAAAAAATGGTGGTAATAAATATAATGGTAAAAAAATTATTATTGGATTGAATAGTTCCCTTGGAAAATATTTTTCATTTAGGTAATTTAATTGTGACATAGATTTCAAAATTTGTTTAAAAATATCCTTCCATGGAACATACAAGGTCATGTGATCTCTATATTTTGGCACTGGTTCAAGGAGCATGAAATTTCATGAAATGAATGGATAAAACTGTTATTGATGATATAAGTGAAGTTGGTTTCTGACTTAATCCCAATCCAAAACTTCTATTAAATTTACTTAAAACACCTCAAATTTAATCCATTAATAAAAATTCCAAAAAATACATTTTTCATGGATTTTATTACATTGAGATCCAAAACATTCTAATTCCACATATAACAATGAAATGGGTCATTATATAATATCTCCCATATCTAGTAGTCAAAAAAATCATAGGTATATCTGAAAGAGTGTATTCATTCTTAATAAAATACATACTATAATTATGGTTAGGGGATATTATAATATAAATTATAAAATCATTCCCCTATCTTCTAATCATGTATGTGTTCATGATAAATGTGTTTTAATTTAAAAAAATATGGGTAACACTGAATTCTTAATCATACATAATACATCAAAATAATAATATTTTTTACATAGATTAATCAAAATAAATAATGTCAACTAGAAATGTATTTTTTCAGCAGACCATGAATCCACTGTAAGATCTCAGTTGATTATCGTATTTCATAAATTTAATTATAAAAATTTCAAAGACACATTAAACACTAAAACACACCTATTGGTGGTGTGAGTTAGCTTCATAATACATTTTTAATGAGTTTTACTCATTCTACCATTTTTTTTATTTGTAAAACATCTTAAACCTCATGGAAATTAGAAAACTAAATATTTCAACTTCATAATTCATAAGTAAAATCAATAAATCTCATTTCCAATATTCATATTTTATCATATTACACATGATCCAAATCAAAATTATCATTTTTAAATCCATATGATATTTGACCAAATATTTACTCCTTAAAAGTAATGTAACTAATATAATATAAGAAATTCCTTACTAAATTCAGTAACCCAAAAAAATTCTAACACAAAGTTTCATCATACCAAATATAAATCATTAAAAATGAAAACACTTTAATAATTAATTAAATCACAACCAAAACCATTTTCATATAACCAAAAAATCATAACCCAATTAATGCAACCCAAAATAATTGGAGATTAAAATTATAATATGATAAAATGACTTTTTAAAAAAAATCTACTCACCCAAACAAGAAATTAACCTAAAATTGGCCAATAAAAAAAACTTGTTTTTTAAAATATAATTAAACTCATTAATTCTCAATAAAACCTTTGAAAGAAAAGAAAAAAAATGAAATTTCTAGGTTGAGAATACTTAAAACATTTTTATTTCATATAAAAAATAAAAAACGAAAAATGAATCCATAAATTTATCTTATAAACACTTCACAACTCATTTGAATATCCCATTAGATAATAATTTATGTATTTATGGAAATAATAAACAGTTTAATATACCAAAATGAAATTTTATTCATTAATAATTGCATTTCCTCACTTTCAAAATCAATTTAGTAATTTAACATAAGAAAAAAATTATTCTTTAAAATATTTCATTGAACAATAAGAATCGTTTAATAAATAATTTATGTATCCTTTATAATAAAAATTAGTAGTTTTCAAAATCACTATACATTGAAATCATAAAAATTAGATATATGTGTTTCAGATGTTTTCTTTAGGGCCCCGCCTACATATCAACATGATTCATGTGCACATTTGTAGCTGTAACCCTATATTCCCAATTTCTAAAGGTGATTTAATTTCATCACTTTCAATGGAGTTTTCTATTTATTGATCGAAATGGGATGATGGGATGTCAGTTTCTCCTTCCATGGATTCCTCCTAGTACATCGTCTTCTATCCTGGGTATCCCTCTCATATTTAATTCATGTCCATGAAACTAATTCCCAATTATATATCATTATAGACACCTATTAATTGAGCAAATTATATATAGAAATTCTATTTATTTATATATAGGTAAGAAACATTTGGTCAGGAGAGAGGTCTGGATGGGAATTGTTAGGAATGTCTAGATGCTAGGAGAATTGATCACTTATTTCTTCCTCATGGGAGGGAATCCCATATAAGGCATCTTTATCCACATAACCTATGGAATCTCATGTCAATCATGAGGTGATGACACTAGAGAAACAATAATTACAAGGATTTCCACCTCTTTCATAACAAACATGTACATGGGTTATCTTCTATAGGTTGGGTCATAAGTTATATGTCATGTGAAGATTGATTAGAAGGTCTAGTTCATACGGGTTAGGGCACGAGTTTAACATATTGTGGAGATAGTCACAGGGTTAATTTCACGAGGGGATATGATGGATGGATAAAGACGCCCCTTGAGACTAACCTAGAAGGTGTGTTCCTAGGAGGGAAGATGTCAGACCTGAGTTTATGGGTGAGAACACCACTTGAGACAAACCATAAGAGGATGGCTCTTATCACCCCTTGTGGTGGATCTAGGAGGCTCATCCCTAGAATGGAGCACCTATGTTTACCATTGGTCGAGATTCCCCTTGAGGTAGACTTGTTTTTTATCAGAATACCCCTTGAGGAGAATCAAGGATAGAAGGACCTATGATGGAGAGCATAATTTTACCATTTGTTTGGTTTCCGCTTAAGGTATAACCATAGAGTTTATTATAACTCCTCAAAAGGTAGTCATGAGGTACATCCCTAGGAGCGAGCATTTAAGTTTACCATTGGTCGGGATTCCCTATGAGGAGAACCTGAAGGGTTTATCAGAATTCCCATTTAATTTGAAGAGGGAGGTACACCCCTAAGAGAGAGCACCTAAGTTTACCATTCTTGTGTATTCTCTTTAAAGTAGATCCAATGATTTGGTAAGAATTAACGTTATGGTAGATTAGGGAGGTATATCCCTAGGAGGGAGAACCTAAGTTTATCATTGGTCTAGACACCCCTTGAGGTAAACACTAAGGGTTGATAAGAACATCCCTTGGGATGAATCAGGGTGGTACGTCCCTATGAGTGAGAACCTAAGTTTATCATAGGTTGGGATGACACTTGAGGTAGACCCTAATATTTTATCAGAATGCCCCATGAGGAGAATCACAGAGGTATGTCCCTATGAAGGAGAACCTAATTTTTCCATTGGTCGAGACACCCCTTTAAGAAAACTAGAAGGGTTTCTCAGAACACCCCTTGAGGCGGATCATGGAGGTACATCCCTATAAGGGATCACCTATGTTTAACATTATATGAGGCTCCCCTTGAGGAAAACCTAATGGTCTGATGTGATTTCCCCCTGAGGCAGATTATGGAGGTTCATCCCTTGGAGGGAGCACCTTAGATTACTATTGGTTTGGATTCCCCTTGATTGAGACCTGAGAGGTTGATCAGGATTCCTCTAGAGGCTGATTAGGAAGGTACGACCCTATGTGGGAGTACATAAGTTTACCATTGGTTGGGATTACCCTTATAAAATACCCAATAGATTGAGAAGGACACCTCTTGAGGCAGATCAAGGCGGTATGTCCCTAGGTGGGAGAACCTATGTTCTCCATTGGTCGAAATTCCCCTTGAGTTAAACCCAAAGGGTTTATTAGAATTCCCCTTAAGGTGGATGAGGGAGGTACATCCATATAAGGGAGAAACTAAGTTTACCATTATTCAGGATACCACTTGATGCAGGCCAATAAGGTTGATTAGAATTCCCCTTGAGGCGGATCGGGGAGGTACATCCCTATGAGGGAGGACCTGTTTTTACCGTTGGTAGGGATTCCCCATGAAGAGAACATGAAAGGTTTATCATAATGACCCATGAGGAAAATCAGGTAGGTAAATACATAGGATATATAACCTAATTTTACCATTGGTTAGGATTCCATTGAGTTTGACCCAATTTAACAACCTGAGATTTTTTTGAAATATGTTTTCGAATTAATTAAATCTTTTCAATATTCATCAGTTCACACAACACAGAATATAACTTGTTTTATATGAAAGAAAAATATTATTATTGAATTGTAAACAACACAATGTAGATGTTGTTCTATACACAACACTTATATTATCTTTGGGTACATGTAACACTATTTTTGTCTTGTGTTATAAACAATGCTGAATTCCATGATGGCCCACATTACATGATATACCTATTTTTACCGAACATCAATGTACTACTAATTTTATTATAATATTATTATTGTTACCACCTATAAAATGGAATAGATGTTACTTATAATATTAACTAAGTTATGGAAATAATTTTTGAATCCTTTGGATATCAATTTGTTAGAAATAAAATTAAAACTATTTGAAAATGAAGAAATTATGTTTCTATGAAATTAATTTTTCATTATAAACAACCATTATAACTCAATAAATTAAAAAACTAATATTTATGGATTTTTTAATAAAATTTATATATTTAATAAATTTTTTTCATACTCATCCAGTATATTTCATAGGGATAAGATAAAAAATCTAATTTTATGAATAAAAAGATATATTTTTCCAAATGACATGTTTACCACCTTTTAATGGAGAATCCATTTTTAAAATAATTTATGAATATTTAATAGTTTTTATATGACTAAAGAAAATTTATTTTTTAAATAATAATAAAATAGTTTACTTTGGGTGAACTTTGGGAATTTTTCTGAGAATTTTTATGTTTTGATGAATAGTGAAAAATACTGAATTTTAATTGAAAACTTTCGTTTCAAATAACATATTTATATAGTTAAATTAAGTTTTTAATTGTTTTTAAAATATAATTAGTAAATTTTTAAACAAATTAATCTAATAGAAGTCATTTGATGAAAATTTACTTTGAAATTTGATATAAAAACATTTCAAACTTTTGGACTTCTTCACTTTAAAAACATGTCGTCACAACCCATCTGAGAGGTTATTTTTAAATTATTTTCTCCTAATTATGTGATTATAATTAATAAAAATGTCTTAAATATTTGTAATCATAATAAAAATATTTATTTAATATATCCCTCTTTTTTTGGAAAATATGAATAATTACTTTAGTAATATTTTCCCAGGGTTAAGGGTAAATCGGGTATTTAAGAATAAAAATAATATTATAAATATTATAAAAACACTATAAAACTTTATAAAATGATATTTTAATAATTTAATTATACCCTTAACACATAAGGTTCAATATTTTATTTTTTAATGGACACTATTTCAAAAAAATGACTAAGACTTTATTAAAATCAAAGTGATTGAACAAAATATCACACTCTTACATTTAATAAGTATAATATTAGTTATATTCTGTTAAATAGATGATATTCAATAATATAAATCAAATTATGAAGTATAAAAGGTTTATATACATTATTAAAATTAATTTTTTATTTTTAGTGAAGAAATAATTATCATAAATAATTACACAATTACTTTGCAGTAATTATCCAATTTATGAAAAAATCAATTAAATTATTTTAGAAATATTAAAATAAATATAATTTTAATTAAATAATTTAATAAATCCATTTTATATGTGAATATAACATTATAGGGCTGTGTTAATTTTTTTTATAAATAATCTTTTCTGTAATGATTTTCGTACACTCAAAGTAATGAATATTATTAAATTTAACACTAATGATATTTTATAAAAATAGATTTTGATTTAATTATTTATTAATAATAAAATATCATATAATGAGAAAAGGGATTATATATTGTCTAAAACATAATAAGGTGTCTATTTATGGTTTATTATACACATTATATTTAAAAATTACAACATTTTAACATTAATTTTTATTTACCATAGTTAAAATTAAAATAAGTTAACTAAGTGTTAATTAAAATGATAAGGTTTAAAATAATAACAAAAATTGTCTAAAATATTTTTTTTGTGATATTAAAACCTAATATTATATAATATTATAATTCATGTCCTTTATGAGTCATTTTTATTGATATTAAATTTATTAGAAACTAATCATTTGATAAATTCAAAGAGTTACCCTCCCCTATATTATAAAAGGGGCATCATATTCCCTTTCATTCAAACTTGAAAACAAATTAGGTTCATAAAAAAAATACAATTATCCTCAAAACATTTATTACTTAGTCTTATAACCATTACATTGGTCATAAATCCCACCAAGGATATCCTTTAGTGCAAACCAAAAACAGATACCTCAGGAAGAGGTAATGTTCATCAACGAACATTTTTGTTTTATTTCTTCAATAAACCGCTTAAGTTATTTTTATTTATTATTTATATAAATGATTTTTTATTGTAAATATAATTAATTTTTTTTGTTAATTTTATGACCTAAAACATCACACTCTTCCATTAAATGGGATACACAATCATCATTCGTGTGTACAGCGGACCACCGCCTCATGAACCAATATCGTTCATTATTCCATTACCACCTATATTGGTTGGGAATAATGATGAATTTATAGTTTATATATAATATATATTATTTTATGTATTTTATTACAATACTGGAATTTTTATATCACACATACCTTCATACTTTCCATTTGGTGGGAATACAATAACATCATTTGTGTGTACGAAGGACAACCACTTTGTGATGCTATGTGATTCATTCACGCTTTACAAGAAATGTATTAAGCATATTTTTTATAAAATTTTTTTTTATATATGAAATAAAATATTTTATTTAATTATAATATATCATATACCTTTCTATATTTTAATATTAAATTAAAATTAAAATAGCATTCATGTGTACGTAAAACCTACAGTCTCAATGAACAGTGTATTTTATTTTATACCTAGAACTTTTATGAATAACCATAAATAAAAATATATTGAATATATATATATATATGATATTTATATCATGTTTATCATTATATTTGTGATTAAATCATGATCTATGCAAGATAACCAAGAATAAAAAGTCAGAACACGTACAAAAAACAAAGCGGTAACCATAAAATGAATTTTTTATAAAAGAGTAATATAAATTCTTAGGTAAATAAAATATGGTATTTTGTATATGTATAATAAACTTATGTTTATTATACATTAGGTTTTAATTTGTAAAAATGAAGTCAATACTTGAGGTAAGGGTATTTTTATCCTCACTTTTATTTATGTAAGAATTATGTAATATCCACCACTAATTTATTTTGTGCGATGTATATAATACCCATAAATGAAATTTATTATATTTATCCTCTAATTAATTTCTATTTACAAATCCATTTTTTTATCTCACTTTAATGGGTTTTACGGTTCAAAATTTACCAAATTGGAAAGTTAATTGTTTCTCAATTTTTTTTCGTTGAGGCACAAGTTATGTTATGAACCTATATTTGTTTACAAGGTGCAAATAATACACTTGGAATTTTCTTCATCATTAATATCCATATTTTAATGATATTTTATATTTCATGTAATGTTATTATCTCTTTATTCATAAATCCATGTTCCGATAAAACAATGTTTTCTAAATAAATTTTAAAAGTTCTTTAAATGAGATCTTATGAATTTTCAAGGAAAAGTATTTAGAAGATTTTTAAAATGGTTCTAAAATATTAAATTATCATTTTAAGGTTATTTTATATGAAAAAGTTTTGCTAAATTTTTTATGATTTTAAAAATTGTTTTTTTCAAAGAAGAATAGATACTTTCCTCAAGAATTATTTAAAATGTTCTTTCCAAAACATTTTCCATATATGATAAAATTACTTGATGTTACTTATTCTTTGTTGGGGATGTATTTAAAGGGTTATATCCTTATTATTTCTATTGTCAGTTTATTTTTATGATGAATGGTTTATGTTCTTGGGGACTATATATGTTTGGTTTTCATTATTTCACAGGGGGCTTATATATCTCTATAATAAATTGGGTAAAGATTTACATCACATGATATAATTATGGGTATAATATAAATGGGATTAATAAACTATAGGAATAAGGTGAAATATGATCCACTATGGGAAGAATGGGAAACCTGATTCAATGTGGGAAGAAGGGTAAATTTGATCCACTATTAAGAAAGGATTGTTACTGGGGATAGTGGTGTGTCCTTTTCCAATAGGCATAGCCCCCATGAATTTCCCTAATAGGTTTTGGAAATTGGATTTGACTTAAAGGGAATGATATTACTTGTTTTGTTATCTACCACAAATTCCATGTCTTAATCCTATGATATTATCTCAGGGATTATGCTTATGTTTTCCCCATGATTCATGTCTTATTAACAACCATTATTTCTTCCTTGACTCATGTATATTATCTTTTATAAGTATAGAATAATCATTTAATTTTATTATCATGTACTCGTAACCTTATGGTCATGATTGTGCTTATGTATGTCCCTTTTTTACACTTAATAAGAATATAAGTTCAGCTTGTTCTTATGTTTTCTTTCCCTTTGTTATAAAGAATGGTTTTAGGATGGGGTAATGAAGGGGATGATCTTTAGGGGAAACAATGAAGATCTTTTACCATACTAGAAGTTTATGTTCCATGATTCCCAATTCACTAAAATAATAATTAATTTGGGTGTGTGTTTGTGTATTCTTCAAAAAATATGTAATTTATATATATGTTATGATTTGGTATTTAATGTTGGTATTAGAGAAAAGTCTTATCCAACCTTTGTATACTTGGATTAGAAACCCATAGTGAGATACCTAGAGATATTTCTAGGGATATATATATGGATAATCCTAATGTGTCATAGAATAAATAAGGTTTCATAATTTAGACATCCTATAAGTGATTTGTCATATTTATGTGGTTTCCTTCTATGATATGTGTTTCTCACTCTATGCTTCCTGGTTGTATTCAATGGTGGGAACTAGAATGAACTGGATCAATGTTGAATTTTTTTATGGGAAATAAAATGGGATGATCACTATAGTAGAGGATGTTGTGATCATGCCTAATTAGCTTTCATGGAACATGATTTCTAATATACACTTTAACCAACTCCCAAACTGACCCATGAATAGAAGGAATGTTTTTTATGGGAATTTTCTAAATGGATACCATGTAGGAAAGAATATTATGTTTCTTTTGTTTTAAGAATTTGTGAAGAAACACCAAAATAGATCTCTTAGAGGAATAAGAATATATTTTGACTATGGGAAATAATTTCACAAAGGAAGTAACTACAGAGAAATGTGAAAAGTTCAGTTAATGCAATGTATGGAAATATTTTTCTCACTAAGGTTATATCAATTGATGATTGGTTTAAATGATGAAAAATGAGTATTATTAAAATCTATTACCTAAGTTGAAATCTCCTAGTGATAATAAGTAAGGTGGTATACGTAATGGTTATATTGTTGATGGTTTTGAGAATACTGTTGAAATGTGAAAGGATAGAGGAGTTATGAAATATGATGTGGAAGAATTCCTAATGTCATAAGAAGTAAGTTAAATAATCAAATTGATTTTTTATTTGGATTAAAGACTTATTTTATATTTATTATGAAATATAAAAGGAGTTTTTAACTTATGTTTTCCACTAAGGATTTATAAGAATATTTTGAATGGTTTTGACGGACTAGAAAAGTGATTTAATGGAAAAGATATATTCCTGGGAAACACATCATTATGGGAAATATCATGATTAATATGTTTTTGATGTTAAGATAATTATTTTTGGAGAAAGTAAATTGAATGGTACTGATTTCCTTATAATTGATTAGAGACCTATTGAAAAATTTAATTATGCTATCGTTGATAAAGTTTATAAAATTTTTGGATTAAAAGAATATATCCAATAATCTTTGGAATAATGAAGCATGTGTGTTTTAAATAAGGATTCACAGTTATTTAGTTTATTATCTTGATTTAGGATACTACATGATAAAGGTATTCACATATATGGTATGTGAAAAAAAATTAGCAACTTTATGATATATTGGGGATCAATGATAATATGATTTTGACAAACTTAATGACCATATTTTTAAAGTTTTAAACATTAATCTTTTGGATGGGTTACAAGATTATCCACTTATAAAATGATTTATGACAAAAATAGAATGAGGTTTTACATTTTAAATTATTATATCTCCATGAAATGATTTATGCATATTGGATAACTTGTGATAACAATTTTGTTTTGATAAAGATATATGGAATGACCTATCATTATATTTATGGATCTCATGATCCTATAAAACATCATGAAAGACAAATTCACCTTTATTTCATGGAATAAGTGATAAAGTGGGAATTTACCATGAAACAATAAAGGTGAGATAGTTTTGAAATCAATTAAGTATATCTTCTCATGAAAATTTGTCAACTTTAGGATAGGGTCCTTGAAATAAAATATTGTCTTGTTATCATATTTTTTTATGATATTAATGTCCTCGTTCAAAAATCTATGGGTTGTTGATTTCTGATCATTAACTATCTTATAACCATGATCACTATCTATCTCTATCGGAACATGATATTCATATTTATATTCAATGTGCATGATTTAACTTTCCACGTATATTCTCCGATATGGAGACATAGTTATGTGTTACTTTGGGTAACTGTTATGTTTCAAAATTTCCAATTTTTAAATAGAGTTATAGTATTTATTTTTTAGAAGTGGGTTTATATGAGAGGAACATTCGAGTATTAAACCTTTGATAACCCATATTAATTTTATGGGAGAAATTAATTTTATGTAGGGTTTAATGCAACATGTTGAAATTTTCTGAAATACTTTTTCAAATTAATTTAATCTTTTTGATATTTAGTATGTCATGCAACATTTAATATATATTGTGTTATATAAAAGATCCAAGTTGTTTTTTTATTTTACACAACACCATGTTGAGTTTTTGCTACCTGAAACACATAGATTAGATTTTGGTACATGCAACACTATGTTTGTCTTGTGTTACACATAATACTGAATTATTTTGATAGCTTCTGTTACACACAATTTCTAGTTTTACCGAACATCAATGTACTATTAATATTATTATAATATTATTATAGTTACCACATTGTTATTGGAATAAAAATTAAAAATAATATGAACTAAATTATGAAAACTTTAATTAAATCCTTTGGTTATCAATTTTGATAGAAATGAAATTAATAACTTTTCAAAAATAATGAAATTACTTTTCATTGAAAATAGTTTTTATACCTATAAACACCATTTTATCTCAATAAATTGAAAACAACACTATTTGAAAATGTTCTGAAAAAAAATATTATATTCAATATTTTTTTTGACACTCATACAAAATATTACATAGGCATAAGATAAGAATAAATCAAATTTTATAAATAAAAATATTTATTTTTTAAAAGCGTATTTTTAAAAACTTTTAAAAGAGAACCTATTTTATATATAATTTTTAACACTTTTATATTTTTTATATTTCAAAATAAACTTCGTTTTTTAAATATAAATATCAAAATTTACTTTGGTTGAACTTTTGGTATTTTTATGAGAATATTCATGTTTTGATGACTAATAAAAAATATTGAATTTGAATTGAAAACCACTATTTATCCTAACTTATTTATATAGTTAAATTATGTTTTGAATGGATTTTAAAGTATAATTAGTAAAATTTTACATCAGTTAAACCAATGTGGGTCATTTTAACCAATTTCACATTGAAATTTTATATAATAACACTTCAGTCTTTTGTACCTCTCACATTAAAAAATTTTCATCTCATTCCATTTGTGGGATTAATTTAAAATTAAGTTATATAATTATGTGAAAATAATTGTAAAAAATGAATTCCATATTTGGAATCAAAAGGTCCCAATTTAGTAAATATATCCCATTTATTTTTTGACAATATAAATAGTAACTTTAGTAATTTTTATCCCCATACATAATGATAAATCAGGTAATTAAGGGTAAAAATAATATTAAAAATATTATAAAAATACACTAAAACGTTCCCAAATGTTATTGGATGAACATAATTCAACTCAAAACACCTTATATTTGAAAATCAATTATTTAATGGACACTTCTCTATCCAGGAGACAAAGTCGTTGCCCCACAATCCGAAGATTGATGACATTTTTGATATATTAAAACATGATTTTGAGGTGTGGAAACATCACTGATTGAGGTTCAAAATAATTATTATCATGTGGAAAACAATTTGAAGGAAGCATAAACCGGAGATGGTGAAAAATAAAATGAGGTTTTGCAAGTGGTGTGTGAGGAAGATGCAGCTGTTGGGATAATTAGTGGAGGCAATGAGGGTTGGATTGATGCATCAATCAGGGTGAGTTAGAGAAGTAAAAGGTTGATTACTAATTCTAGTAATCAATTTTATGTACTAGAGGTTGATTTTTTGGTGAAGGAACAAGGGGATGCGACTCAAGTTGTAATGGTAATCCAAAACACAACACCACAAAAGAACCTCTCAGTTGATTGGGGACTTTATGTGACAAATTTTGAGGATGAGAATTATAGCCAAGTTTTGGTGGATAGTTGTCATGATTTTAATGGAAGAGGACTTAAAATTCCATGTAAAATAAGGTTTATAAAGGAAAAATGGAGTCATGGAGCTTCATTGTGTAAAAGGAAAAAAATATAGTTGATGTAAAGACTTCTTCCAATTACCTAAATCCATGGAAATAAGGTCCACTAAAAGAAATAAGTCAATGGAAAATGAACCCATTATTCATGAAAAAGAATTAAAATAGAGTTAAATTCATATTAGAGAAAATAAAATGGTGGAGTTTTATGAGTTGGATCTCATCATTATTTACAATGAATAAATTTTCAAGGAGGAATTTGAGGTTTAGGCTTCACAAGAGGATTTCGGCAGGATGGTTAAGAGGATAATTTAAGTGTAAATCAATAATAAAAAATTTAATTTGATCAATAAAAAATATTTCATCGTGAAATTTTTCATAAATTAAATTACCATTAGTGTGTAATAGATTATCTAAACGTGGGACAAGATGAAATATAGTTTTGAAGACCTCATTTTGGATGACTTGGGCGTGAAGGTCACTACTATCCAATGGAGTTTATAAAGAGGATAGATTTATAACAGGAATAAAATTAATTTAACTGATTCATTTTTTAATTATTTTTCTGGATTATTGAATATTTTTTACTTGGTCGGTTTCCCACTTTTTCCATAATATTTATTTTATTAATAAAAATGTTAATTTTTAGTGAGAAATTCCAAGTTCACCCATTCCCTCTTTTAGAAAATGAATCCTCTTCTTCTATTTTATTAATGCTATAAAAAAATTAGGTTTGAAAAAAACCCTATTAATTTCACCTCTCTAATTCCCTCCCTTCATCATATAATTATTATATTGGGTAGAAATCCAACCAAGGATATCATTTGGTACAAACCAAAAATAGATACCCTAGGAAGAGGTAGTGTTCATCAATGAATGTTTATATGTTATTTCTTGCCTAAACCCATTAAGTTATGTAAATTTAATGATTATATAATAAACATAGTATATTATATATACTGATTTGTTTTTATGTTAATTTTTTGACCTACAAATTCACACACTTCCATCAAATGGGATACATAGTAATCATTCGTGGGCATGGAAGATTACCACCTCATGAACTGATGTCCTTTGTTCTTACATTACCACCTATAATTGATGGTAATAATAATGTATTTATAGTTTATATAAGATATATTATATTTTTAATATGATGTTATTATTTTTTGAATTGTAATATCACACATACTTTCAGGCTTTCCATTTTGTAGAAATACGATAACATCTTTCATGTATACGGCAGACTACTGCCTTGCGAAGTGATATGATTCTTTCACGCCGTACATGGAATGTATTAAGGATGTTTTTGTTAAAAAAAATTGATATATATGACATAAAAATTATTCTTTAATGATAATATATCATTTAATTTTCTTTTTTTCATATGAAAAGAAAACGATAACTGCATTCATGCTTACGTACGACCTACCATATCCATGAAATATGTATTTTATTTTCTACCTCTAAATTTTATGAATCATGATATGACCATTTATATTTAATATATATATAAATATGATATTTATATCATGGTTATAAAAGTGGATATTTTTAAATCATGATCCCTTCAGGAGTAATAAAAATAACAAGTCAAAACATGTACAAAAAAAATAATGGTAACTTTAACATTAATTTGTTAATAAATGAGTAATATAAAGTCCTAATTAAATAATATAAGGTATTATATATATGAATATGGTTATTTGTATTTTTATAATAAAAATGTATTTATTATAAATGAGGTTTTAATATATATGAAGGAATTCATGACTTAGGGTAAGGGGATTTATAGTCTCACTTTTATTTCTGGAAGACATAAGAGATATTCACCAATCATTTATTTTTTTAATGTATATGATAAACATGAATGAATATATATGATCTTTATAATTAAATTTATGGGTATTTACATATGAATTTTATGATCTCTCTTTAATATGATTTACGGTTCAAAAGTAACAAATCAATAAGGTAATTTTGTCTCAATTTTCCTTCTTTTAGACACATGTTATGTTATACACCTATATTATTTTATGAGGTTTAAATAACTCCCATTTATATTTTGTATCATTAATATCCTTATTTTCAAGATATTATAATTTTCAAGTAATGTTATTCTCTCTTAATTCCTAAATTTTTGTTCCTTTAAAAAATGTTTACTAAATGAATGGAAATTGTTTCAAATGATCTATTATGAATTGTAAAGGAAAATGATTTCAAATATGCTTAAAATGGTTTTGAAAGATTCCATTATTATTTTTAAAGGTAATTTTCAATGAAAACAGTTTTTTTGAATGTTTTATGACTTTAAAATGTATTTTTTTCAAAGAAAAAGGGGGGTTTTACTCAAGAATTTTTTGAAATTTTCTTTCCAAACCGTTTTTCATCCGTGATAACATTATTTGATGATAATTATTCTTTATTTTGGTTATGATTCATGGATTATATCCTTATTATTTATTATTTTTGTTTATGTATTTGATGAATGATTTATTTTCTTATGGAACACATATGTATGGTTTTCATTATTTGATGGGTGGGAACTATATGTCCCTCTAATGCATTGGGTAAAGATTTATATCTCATTAGATATTGATGAGAATAAAGTCAATAAGAATTATCCACTATGGTAAGATAGGGAAACTCAATCCACGATTGGAAGAAGGGGAACCCGATCTATAATGGGAAGAAGGTGAATCCCGATCGACCATATGGAAAGAACAGTGACTAGGGATACACTACGGAAAAAATGAGCAATTGCGACGGGTTATTTGCGACGGGATTTATTCCCGTCGCAAATAGTCATGTTAAAAACTTATTTGCGACGGGGGTATTTCCCCGTCGCAAATAAGGAGGCTTTTGCGACGGGATTGCTTTCCCCGTCGCAAATAGTTTTCCCGCGATGCGCGCCAAATCGCGGGAAACTTATTTGCGACGGGGAAATATTCCCGTCGCAAATAACCGGCGGCGGTAAAAGGTATTTGCGACGGGAATATTCCCCCGTCGCAAATACTATGTCGGCAGGGATTATTTGCGACGGGACCCGTCGCAAATAACTATTTACCGGTTGACCGTAATAAATGTTGGCTAAGGTATTTGCGACGGGTCCCGTCGTAAATAATACTATTTGCGACGGGAATCCCGTCGCAAATGGGCCCGTCGCAACTAATCTAACCTATAAATACCCCCATCCGTTTTTTTCATTTCATTCTCATTCCTTATCTTCTCTCTCTCTCAGAATTATATTTCTAGAGTTGAGTTTTTCTCCAGTTTAAGTTTTTTCTCCGGAGCTGATATTAAAGTTTTGAAGAACGATCAGAACAGATCAATTTTCAAGGTATTTATCTTCATTTTAATTTTTTATTTATTTTTAATTTCTTATTAGTTTCTATTATTATTAATTAGTTGTAATTTAATTATGTTTACATTGTTTTATTTCTTAATAAATTTAAATTATAAGTATTGTTTATATGGTAATTAGGAATAATTAGTAATAATTTTTAGTAATTAAGAATAAATATTAATAACTAGTAATAAATACCAATAATTAAGAATAAGAACATTATTACATTATTAGTTTATTTTATTATTAATATTAAAATAATATATTTTTTTATATATATACAGTTCTTTTTTCATCTGTGTGTTTGCTGTCTTCACATGTATTATTTGTATGTGGAGATAGAAAACGCACAGATGAAAAAAGAACTGTATATAAATTAGAAAATTATATTATTTTAATATTAATAATAAAATATATTAATAATGTTATTATTTGTAATTATTGGTAATTATTTCTAATTATTGATAATTATTCATTTAATTACTAATAATTATCAATAATTAAGAATAATTAGTAATAATTACCAATAATTAACAATAATTAGTATTAATTACCTATAATTAGTATTAATTACCAATAATTAGTATTAATTACCAATAATTAGTATTAATTACCAATAATTAGTATTAATTACCAATAATTCGTAATAATTAGGAATAATTAACAATAATTAGTAATAATTAGGAATAATTAACAATAATTAGGAATAATTAACAATAATTAGTAATAATTAGGAAGAATTAGGAATAATTAGTAATAATTACCAATAATTAGTATTAATTAGGAATAATTAGTATTAATTAGGAATAATTAGTATTAATTAGGAATAATTAGTATTAATTAGGAATAATTAGTATTAATTAGGAATAATTAGTATTAATTACAAATAATTAGTATTAATTACCAATAATTAGTCTTAATTACCAATAATTAGTATTAATTACCAATAATTAGTATTAATTACCAATAATTAGTATTAATTACCAATAATTAGTATTAATTAGGAATAATTAACAATAATTAGTAATAATTAGGAATAATTAACAATAATTAGTAATAATTAGGAATAATTAGTATTAATTAGGAATAATTAGTAATAATTACCAATAATTAGTATTAATTAGGAATAATTAGTATTAATTACCAATAATTAGTATTAATTACCAATAATTAGTATTAATTACCAATAATTAGTATTAATTACCAATAATTAGTATTAATTACCAATAATTAGTATTAATTACCAATAATTAGTATTAATTAGGAATAATTAACAATAATTAGTAATAATTAGTAATAATTAACAATAATTAGGAATAATTAGGAATAATTAGGAATAATTAGTATTAATTAGGAATAATTAGTAATAATTACCAATAATTAGTATTAATTAGGAATAATTAGTATTAATTACCAATAATTAGTATTAATTACCAAGAATTAGTATTAATTACCAATAATTAGTATTAATTACCAATAATTAGTATTAATTACCAATAATTAGTATTAATTAGGAATAATTAACAATAATTAGTAATAATTAGGAATAATTAACAATAATTAGTAATAATTAGGAATAATAAGGAATAATTAGTATTAATTAGGAATAATTAGTAATAATTACCAATAATTAGTATTAATTAGGAATAATTAGTATTAATTACCAATAATTAGTATTAATTACCAATAATTAGTATTAATTAGGAATAATTAACAATAATTAGTAATAATTAGGAATAATTAACAATAATTAGTAATAATTAGGAATAATTAACAATAATTAGTAATAATTAGGAATAATTAACAATAATTAGTAATAATTAGGAATAATTAGTATTAATTAGGAATAATTAGTAATAATTACCAATAATTAGTATTAATTAGGAATAATTAGTATTAATTACCAATAATTAGTATTAATTAGGAATAATTAGTAATAATTACCAATAATTAGTATTAATTACCAATAATTAGTATTAATTACCAATAATTAGTAATAATTAGGAATAATTAACAATAATTAGTAATAATTAGGAATAATTAACAATAATTAGCAATAATTAGGAATAATTAACAATAATTAGGAATAATTAGTATTAATTAGGAATAATTAGTATTAATTACGAATAATTAGTAATAATTACCAATAATTAGTAATAATTACCAATAATTAGTAATAATTACCAATAATTAGTATTAATTACCAATAATTAGGATTAATTACCAATAATTAGCAATAATTACCAATAATTAGCAATAATTACCAATAATTAGCAATAATTACCAATAATTAGCAATAATTACGAATAATTAGAAATAATTACCAATAATTAGCAATAATTAGAAATAATTAGCAATAATTAGAAATAATTAGAAATAATTAGAAATAATTAGCAATAATTAGAAATAATTAGCAATAATTAGTAATAATTAGTAATAATTAGGAATAATTAGTAATAATTAGGAATAATTAGGAATAAGTAGGATTAATTAGGATTAATTAGGATTAATTAGGAATAATTAGGATTAATTAGGAATAATTAGTAATAATTGCCAATAATGACCAATAATTGCCAATAATTACCAATAATTGCAAATAATTAGGAATAATTAGGAATAATCAGGAATAATTAGGAATAATCAGGAATACTCAGGAATACTCACGAATACTCACGAATACTCACGAATAATCACGAATACTCACGAATAATCACGAATACTCACGAATACTCACAAATAATCAGGAATACTCAGGAATACTCAGGAATACTCAAGAACACTTAGTAAACGAAATCTGCTTGGATAATGAAGGGAAAATTTATAACCATCTCCACAACGATGATTATCAAATTTCCTTTCATTATTCAAGCAGTTTTCCTTTTGCTAAGTATTGCTAAGTATTGCTAAGTATTGCTAAATTAGTAATAAATAGTAATAATTAGCAATAAATTGTAATAATTAGTAATAAATTGTAATAATTAGTAATCCTTGCTTGAGTGTTTTTTCTAACAAATTATTCAAAACCAGTAATGCTTTTATATTTTATAGAAAAATATGGAGCAACGAGGTCGTCAACAGTCATTATTAGATGACCGCATATGGATAAATCAACGTAGAAATCCAAATGGTTCTGGTTTAAATCCAGTATATATAGAGGGTGTGGAGATTTTTTTATCATTTGCGGCATCAAATTCAGAATTTGTTTCAGAAGGAAAGATAAAATGCCCTTGTAGAAAATGTGCATTGAGAACGTTTGACACGTTTGAAAAAGTGGGGGAACATCTCTTGCGTTTTGGTTTTCAAGCAGATTATGTTTTTTGGTATCAACACGGTGAACACAGTTCCAGAGCAGATGATACCAACTTGATTCCGGATCCATCCCAGTTTCAAGATTTAGTACATGATGTTGCAGGTTCATCTGTTCAACATACAGAAACTCCGGCTGATATAGCTTCAAATCCTGAGTTGGGACCGTCTGAATTTTATGAGTTGTTGAAGTCTGCTGAGGATGCATTATATCCTGGCTGCAAGATGAGCAAATTAGAAGCAGTTGCAAAATTTATGGCTATCAAATCAGATAACGGAATGTCAAACACATGTTTTGACCAGATATTTTCTTTGCTGAAAACACTGTTACCCGAAGGAAATGTTTTACCTGCAAATTACTATGAAAGTAAGAGGTTGGTTCGAAATTTGGGACTTACTTGTCAGAAGATTCATGCATGTTCAAATGACTGCATTTTATATTCAGGGGAAAATGAGTCGTTGGATAGTTGTCCCACATGTGGGCAACAGAGATATAAAGAAGGACAACACGGGAAGTCTGGTTTGATTCCTGTAAAACAGTTGAGATATTTTCCGCTTACATCCAGAATTCAGCGTTTATTCATGTCTAAGAATACAGCGACAATGATGTCATGGCATAAAGAGAATATTTCAACCGATAAAAGCTTGAATCATCCAGCCGATGGTGATTCATGGAAACATTTTGATAGAGTGCATCCATCATTTGCTTTAGAAGCTAGAAATGTTCGACTGGGCCTTTCCACTGATGGTTTCTGTCCGTTTGGATCTTATGGTAGTCAATATTCATGTTGGCCTGTTTTTTTAACTCCGTATAATTTACCTCCATGGATGTTGATGAAGGAGCCATATATCTTTTTGACTTTACTAATTCCAGGACATCCGAAGAAAAATATTGATGTTTATTTGAAGCCATTGATTGATGAATTAAATTTATTGTGGAGTACTGGTGTCAGTACATATGATGTTGCAACGAAACAGAATTTCATACTGAGAGCAGCATTGATGTGGACAATAAGTGACTTCCCGGCTTATGGGATGTTATCTGGATGGAGTACACATGGTCAGAAATCATGTCCTTACTGTATGGGAGAGAACAAAGCATTTATGCTCATTCATGGAAAGAAACCTTGTTATTTTGACTGTCATCGCAGATTTCTTCCAGCTGATCATCCTTTTCGCAGAAACAGATCTCATTTCAGAAAAGGAACAGCTGAAAGGGATGGACCTCCAAAAATGCTATCAGGTTCGGAGTTAAAATCGGTTGTATTTTCATTACCTCCCATCACTTTTGGTCCCACAATAAACCAACAGAAAATTTATGGTTTTGGGAAAGAACACAATTGGATTAAACGTAGCATATTTTGGGATTTGCCATATTGGTCTGATTTGTTGGTCCGACACATGTTAGATGTCATGCATATTGAGAAGAACTGTTTTGATAATTTGTTTCATACAGTTTTGGATACGCCAGGAAAGAGAAAAGACAGTGTAAATGCACGTTTAGATCTTGCCCAAATTTGCAGGCGTCCAGAATTGGAACTATTTGAGAATGTCAGAACAGAAAGGTTACTGAAACCAAAAGCAGCTTATACACTGTCTAAAGAAAACCGTTTATTATTTTGTCAGTGGATTGCAGATTTGAGACTTCCAGATGGCTGTGCTTCCAATTTGGGTAGATGTGTAAAGAATGGTCATATTACTGGATTGAAAAGTCATGATTGTCATGTTATAATGGAGAGACTTCTACCCATTGGATTAAGAGGTCTGTTGAATTCTGTGATTTGGGATTCCATAACAGACATGTCTCATTTTTTTCGGGAAATTTGTGCGGCTACGACAGATTATGATGCTCTAGGCAAACTTGAAAAAGATGTTGTTGTAATTATATGTAAACTGGAAAAAATATTTCCGCCGTCTTTCTTCGACTCAATGGAACATTTGATGTTACATTTGCCATATGAAGCCAAATGTGGAGGTCCGGTACAGTTTCGATGGATGTACCCATTTGAAAGATGCATGCAAAAATTGAAAAGAAAAGTACGCAACAAAGCATCTGTTGAAGGATCTATTGCAGAAGCTTATTTGCAAGAGGAAATATATTTTTTCTGCTCCCATTATTTTGAATCTGAGTATCCTTCAAAACACAACCGAATGGGACGGAATGAGAGGAATATTGATGAAATCGACAATCAATTATCTGTTTTCAACCAGTCAGAGCTTGGTTTTGGTGGAGTTTCTGAAAGCTGGGTTTCAGATGATGAACATCGTAGAGCTCATACGTATGTTCTGCTCAACTGTGAAGAGATGACATCAGTTGTACTGTAAGTGTTTATATCACTTATTCTATCATTTATTTTACAGTAAATAACTTTGGTTTTTATAGGTTGTATGATAATCATATCAAGAAACAAATTCCACAAATTACAGCAGCTGCTCTCGAAGAACGGCGACTGAAAAATTTCTCTCAGTGGTTTCAAAAACTGGTAACATAAATTCTTTATCATTTAGCAACTCATTCAATGTATAGTTTACTATATTGATAATTATTTCACAAATCTTCAGGTGTCTCGACATGCTGATAAAATTGACAAACGGCTCTGTGTATTGAGTAACCCACCTTCCAAACTTGTTAAAACTTATAATGCATATGTGGTGAATGGATTTCGATTCCACACGCATGCATATGGGGAATCGAAAAAAACAATGAACAGTGGAGTTAGCTTGAGAGGATCTCATCATCGAGAAAATGAAGTTGACTTTTATGGCATGCTTGATGAAATCATTGAACTCTGTTATCTTGGACAACATTACATAACCATGTTCAAATGTCGGTGGTTGGATACAGA
Organism: Viscum album; assembly: GCA_963277665.1. Taxonomy (NCBI): domain Eukaryota; kingdom Viridiplantae; phylum Streptophyta; class Magnoliopsida; order Santalales; family Viscaceae; genus Viscum; species Viscum album. The sequence continues at coordinate 728,351,082 of OY728166.1, forward strand.
GAGAGGCGTGCGTGTTCATCCGACTCATGGAATCATCGATATTAAATGTAAAAGTGTTCTCGCAGTAAATGAACCATTCTTATTGGCTCAACAGGCATATCAAGTTTATTATGCAAAGTACTGTGCAACATCAAGAGACTTGACTGATTGGTGGAGTGTAATAAAAATCAAAATTCGAGACAATCAGTTTAGTCAAAGTGAATGTGCTTTCACTGATGTGCAAAGAATTGAAGTTTTTCAAGAGAGTACTCAAAATCAATCTTTTTTACAAAGAGATATGAGTATCGATGACGACACCCCACATTTAAGAGTCGGTGATGACGATGATGTTAATGATGTCACACATGAATTTGAAATGGTAAGAGATGAAGCAACTGCAACTCGAATGGATATCGATGATGTTGAGGAGGAATATGAAGATGACATTGACATATATGAAGATGATGATGAAGATGAACACTTATAGAATTCCATGGTATTTATATACAATCATAATATGTATATATATGTATATATAATAGTAATTATCAATTATTTGCTAATATTAACATTTTCTGTTTCAGATGGACGAGGCCACATTTCGTGAGTTGGCGGAGGCTGACCTGCCTTTCGATGCGGATGAGTTGCTGGAAGATGACCCTCAGCCTGCAGGCGCTCCAGGGAGTACGCGGAGGGGGCGCGGTCTTGCACGATTGATGATTCCTGACCCCGTCCCCGAGCGACGTCCACGTCTTGGGTTTGATCCGCGCACCCGGAGGTGTGATAACCTGTGTAATAACCTGTGAATTTGACTAAGATTTCATTAATCTATTCACATAATAAATGTTTATTATTTTTTCAGTTTTTCGCATATAGCAGTCGGACAGGGCAGCGCTATTTTGCGCAACTATTTCTCTCAGCCGTGGACCACATGGGAGCAGATTCCCATTGATGTGCAGCAGGCCATGTTCGGCCATTGGTTGGTACGTACGTAAATAAATAATTTTTATTTTGAAAATTATTTCATTTCTAACTTGATATTTTGATTTATTTGTAGGGTTTATGGTATCTGATCGAGGATACCATGCGTGACGCCATCCACGAGGCATGGGAGGTGGCCATGCGTGATCGCCTTCGTCAGTTTTTGCACAATTTAAGAAAAGCTGCGATGAAGAAAGCAGGAGTGTCAGATTTTGAGGAGTCATGTAGAGCACACCGACCAGAGTACATTTCATCCCATGTATGGGATGGATTATGTGCGCACTGGTTGAGTGGTGCCTTTCAGAGGAGATCATCGGTGGGGAGGCAGAATCGGGGGAGGCAGGAGGTGACTCATCGAGCTGGGAGTCGTTCTTTCAGTACTCATAGACAACATCTGGTACGTACATTATTTATAAATATTTTATATAACTATAAATATTAACAGTTTATTTTTTATTCTTATAGGCTGTCGAGCATCCCGATATTACAGAGTACGACGTATATCGGAGGATGTATAGTGATCCTGCTACTGGGGAGCTCAGAGGTGATCGTCAGCATCACATCGTGGTCAGTATTATTTGTTTTCAAGTTTAAAAATTAACTGCATATAATATATTCACAATTTTAATTTTAAATTGCAACTATAGGAGTCATATGAGGCCGCAGCGGCACAGGCCCGGCCTGAGAGTCAGGCCGAGTCATCAGATCAGACCACTGCCCGTCAGTTTGATGAGGCGGCATGGATGCAGGCCACCCAGTATGCCTTCGAGAAGGGCCGGGTAGTTGGTATCGGCTCTCGACTGACTCCCGGAGATTATTATGGCAGTGCTGCGATGTCGGCGTCCAGCTCGAGGGGAGCTCGTGCATCTTCTTCTACACAGTATGAGGAGCAGTTGCGATCTCAGACTGCACAGATAGAGAGTCTCCGACAGGAGCAGGAGCAGATACGTCAGCAACATGAGGAGGAGCGTCGACGCCAGCAGCAGCTGTACGAGGAGCAGACGAGTCGGTGGCAGCAGCAGCATCAGGAGCAGATGGAGTACATGCGCCGACTCACTCATGCTTTAGGGATGGAGTTTCCTCCACCACCATCTGCAGATCCCCCACCTCCCCCCCTCCCCCCCTCCTACAGATTAGAGTTTGTATTTCTGCTATAAAATTTGTGAAATCAAAATATTTTTTTTTCTATTCGTAGTTTCTGTCTCATTATAAAATATTAATAATATTATATTTTTAAATAACAATATTAATATGAATAATAATAATATTTATATTTTATAATATTAAATTTTATATATATATTAAAATTTTATAATATTATAATTTAATTATTTTTTTGTAATACTTGAATTATTTTAATATTTGAATGTAAAATAATTCTATTATTTTTATATTAATTAAAATAACTTATTAATATTTTTTTTATTTATGAATTATAATTATAATATTATTATATTAATTAAATTATTTATTAATATTCTATTATTTTTATTTTTGAATTATAATTCCACTATTATTATAGTAATTAAAATAATTTATTATTTTCATTTGTAAATTATAATTCTATTATTATATTAATTAAAATAATTTATTAATAATTTATTTTTTTTATTTTTTTATAGTATTTGCGACGGGATACTATGCCCGTCGCAAATACTAGTATTATTAATAATTTTTTATTTTTTTTAAAAAAGAGTAATTGCGACGGGACCCGTCGCAATTACTATGAATAGTATTTGCGACGGGTCCCGGTTCCCGTCGCAAATACTAGTATTATTAATTTTTTTATTTAAAAAAAAAAGGTTATTGCGACGGGCCCGTCGCAATAACTGTTTAAAAAGTTTTTCACAAAAAATACGGAATACTATTTGCGACGGGGAGAATGCCCGTCGCAAAAAAAGTCTGTAGCGACGGTCCCGTCGCAAATAAGTTTAGTTGCGACGGCGTTTTCCGCAACGGGCTATTTGCGACCGGATCCCGTCGCAAATAGCCCGTCGCAAATACCTGTTTTTCCAGTAGTGATAGTGGTGTGTCCCACCCAGTAGGTGAAGCCCCCATAAAGTTCACTATTATGTATTATAAATGAGCCTTGACTTTTGGTAATGATAGTACACGTTTATGTGTCTACCAATAATTCCACATTTTATTCATATGTATTGATATCGTGGATTATTCTCTTGATTTCCTCATGGTTCAGGTCTTCTGAACTTCCATTATTTATCCCATGACTCATGTATATGATCTTTTATATGTAGGGTATGATCTTCTAATGTTATTCTCATGTTTTCATACCCTTATATTCATGATTATGATTACGAAAATCCCTTTTTACCCTTACTAATCATCATAGATCACCATTTTCTTATGTTTCATTTTCCCCGGGTTATACATAAATTTTTGGAATAGTTGTACTAAAGGGGAATATCTTTATGGGAAATATTGAATATCTTTCACCAGAATAGAAGTTTTTATTCCATATTTCCAAAGGCACTAAACAAATATGGTTTTTGGGAGTGTTTTTTTATTCTGAAAAAATAATGCAATGCATATGTACATTAATCTTCGTTAGTTATACCAAAATATTTGCTCATTATTTCCCTTGAGGGAGATCAGGGAGGTGTGTCCCTATGAGTGAGCACCTAAGTTTACCATTGTTCGGGATTGAACCTCTGGGAGGATTCTAACATACCCCATTTAGAAGTTAGGGGTATGAAACCGCATTGTTTTATGTAATAGTATATTTTTTATAGGACTAATCCATGTTGTTTAACATCATTCGGTAAGGATTCTCATCTTATGATTATAGCGTTGAGGAGGGATGGTGTGGGGATTACACATTAAATCTTCCCTTTGAAAGAGTACTGAACTTCGTAGGATGGTGTGGGGATTACACATAGAAGATTCATAAAGTATTTAATAACATGTGAGTGGTAGAGGTGTGAGGTTCATCCCATTCCATTCATACATAGATAATCATATGCTTATCACATAGGTTAGGAAAACATTTTTATATCTTATTCTAAGGTTTTTCTCAAGTTGTATAACATTGTATGACTTGGATGCAGAACTGGGCAGTTTTGCAGCATGCATATTGTACTTGAGTTGACACACTCATTTGAACTAGGGCTTATGTTACCACCACTCATGCACCTTTGGGTGGGGCATTCCATTTTCAGTACCAATGTTCAATGACAGATGTAGTGGTCAATTATGATGTCCACATTATGGTCCCTAGGATGCGAATAAATAGGGGTTATGGTACCTATTAAATGAATAAAATAGTAGGTCAGATTCTTGATCCACACTTGGGGTGAAGTGGGTGGACACAAGAGTGGGTGGTAGAGGTCACATAGGTATTCGAGGTGTAGCTGAACCAATTTTAGATGGGAGTGGGGGCTCTAGGCATTCAACCATCTCAAAGCAAGGTTATCAGTAAGGAGGTACCATGGAGAGGACTAGAAGAGGGGGTTCAAAAATCATTGGGAATTTTAGAGAGGCACTTCATGATTATCAGGTTCTTCATGGATTTAAAGGGCTTTGTGAAGGACTATTATTTAGAAAACAAGGTGAGACTACCTCAAAGGGAGGTTTTGATTCATTATAAGAGTGCTTCATGAAGCCTAAAGTTCCACATAGGGACTTCATTTTTCATGAAGGTCACGAGCCTTCACGAAAGGCATCCACACCTTAGAAGGATTCTCTAAATAACCCATAAAATGTGGTTTCGTGAAGCTTGGATACCTTGGATGATCAATTTTCATTTTGGATCATGAATATCATGAGGTCTGTAAATTAAGAGGAATTTGGAAGCCAAAAGGTTGTTTAACCATCCCCAAAATGTTAGAGTTAATGGGGTATTTTTAGGTTAGGGTCTACATGAATATTATAGTTCTTTAAAAATAATGATGACTTTCATGAATAGGCGTGACACCAAGTGTCTAAATTTTAGAATCACAAAGACACCATCAACCATTCTTGCATTCACAAAGTTCTCAGTGAATTTGATGGCTATTTCATGGTGGATTATCATCATGTATTCATGAATTTTTGAAGTAACCTTCTCATCCAGTGATCTTCATCATCTCTATCCATTCATGAAGGATATGGGATTTGTGAAGTAAACTATTTAGACGGATTTGGGGCCTTTCTGGCTCGGATCCACCGTAAACCAGCCATGCCATCCTCAACCATTCCCATAACATGTATATTTCTAGCATAAAAAATCCCCCCCTCAGAATGGGTGAAAATGGGGGGGGGGGGGGCTGGATGCTCGTATTCTGAGGGGGAATCACTACAAATTGGGAATAAACTCACTTAATTATCCTCACTCTCGGAACTCGTTCACGATGGTCACTCGACGAAGACCTTCACGAATCTTGGGTTGTCTGTATGCATATAAATAGGTGAGAGGGGCCGCTCAAATCAACAAAACATATATGATGATAATATAAATTTCTCTATTTTCATGAATCCAAATCCCTTCATGAGAAATTTCTAATCTTGATTCCCATCACTCAAGAACCTCACCACCTCCAAGAACCTAACTCCATGAATTATTTCAATGAACCAGACACTATGAACCGCATATTCATGAAATGACCTCTGCACATCATATCTCCATGATCCACCTTCACAAATTAATTGAATGACTAATCTTTATGAACTAGAATTATTAAAAAAACAAATTCTTGGATTAAATGGATACTCTAGGATATAATGTTTCCACTTCTTAGAGGGAACAAATTCCTGGGAACATCATGATTATAAAGAGTGTTTGAAGAAACATAGACCGTAAATTAGTTATCTATATACCGATAGAGGCTCATAGGAAGTATCCAATCTATAATATGTTTTCACTCTATGGATTTAGACCGATAGATGAGGTCTTCAACCTGGCACTGAGTGAGGATGAACTAGCCTACTAGTTTGGAGGCATATTGGGAAAATAATATCGGTATAGAGTTACTACAGGCCACATATGGAAGGACTTTGCACAACATCTATCATACCTTCTCTAAAACTACATCAATAACATCGATGGGGAGAAAATGGATGAGGAGGTATCCCCACCACAATATCAGATGGTCCTCATGGCGATCATGGGAGATCTGTTTAAGGGTTATATCGATAATTTTTATTTTCTTGAGGGTAGAAGAATCAACAATGTGTAGTCTTGGTCCTACTTGGTTTTCACATAGTGAACTTAGTTTGAAGGAGAGATAAATAAAGTAGTGTTCTATGAATTGTCATTGGATTCAGAGTTACATGTATAACAGCCTCAGGAAATCGTATCTATGTTTCTGAGTAGATGGTCTTCAGGGACTAATAGGTTTGGTATATATCATGGGGAGGTAAACTCCAGTCTCTTGGATTTTCATCATATCATCAGAATCCTTATCATGGGAGTGATTTATGATGAATTACTCCCAATAAATAATGTGTTGGATGATAAGGATAAGTTTTCATATTTAGCAAAGGTGCTTCTCAATCTGGTGTAGGGGATGAGTGAACACAAGCCAGGGATGAAAGATATCTCATTCAAGCAGTAGTTCAGATACTTCTTAAATGAACTAGTGGAATACCCATTCAAGGTAGATGATCTTGGTGAAAAGTTTCCGACTATGTCCCACACATTTCCCCAGGATATCAAATGGGAATGTAGGGTTCCTATAGACAGATCATAAAGGCGAGCTAGTGGTAGTTGTGGGGACACAACATCAAGATTAAGGCTAAACATATTATGAGGATATCAGGGTACATCGCATCGCTTATCTGTGGATAGATGCTCCATGTGAGGGATGCACACATGGGGGTGTAGCCAAGTGCCTTCATAATTGTGGCAATGATGGATATGGGGAATCATGTGAAGTTGGTTGTCCAGGTACTAGTGAAGTTGTATATGGTGCTTTCCCACATCATAAAAGGATATAATCTTCTCTATATGTGTGGGACAATGAATTTTTTGATAGATTGTTTGCCTCACACATGGGGGACATGAGTATCTATACCCTATCTCTCCACCTATAACTAAAATCCGGCTAAAAATATTTAACTTCATGGGGAGTTTCCTATTAGAAATGAATTTGATGGATGTGCTGGAGAAAGTTGGGCTAGAAGATCACTTCATATCACATCCATTACCCCTGCCAATGAGGGATGTGACTTGATGATGAAATATGGACCATGGATTAGAGATCATACCTCTGGGCCTTTCGAGGTGGGGTATTGGTGTCCAGAGTTGACTATGAGATGATCAATGAACCATACTATATGTACTTGTTTGTGAGACAGTCTAGGTGTCTGCAATGTAAAACATTGAAGGTATACTCATAGGCGAGTTTTGAATTCCATCCTTCAATGTTGAGGAATATTTGGTGCATGTTCATGTGTGACGATGGAATGATTCACAAAGAGCTTATTCCACCTACTACAATGTATGAGATTACCCATAAATACTTTTCTGAGCCAAGAGAGTGTGTATGTCACGACCCGTCCTCGGGGCCCGTGCCATGACTACCCCAAGCCCTCCTTCCATAGGCCAGGGGCTGGTGACTAGCACCAAAGGTGTAAATCCCGATAACTGGGAAGGCATTGCCTTTATAATAGCAAAAAAAACATCACAGAGTACAAGCGGAAGTAATACACTAAGTACAAAAGAAAGTGCTAAAAAGAAAGTGGGCCAGAATACAAACCCAACTAAAAGTATAGCTACAACTGAACGAAAGTACAACAGAAAAGACAAACAATTGGAAGAATAGAAGCAGCTCCGGGGTCGTCCTCCTCGGATCCTACCTGAAGGGTACGTACAAATAGCCTCCACAATGCTCTCGCCCGTCAACCTCCTCCGAGTATCGTCTCGTCGTGAAGTCCACCTCCGGATACTAACTCGTCGTGTGGTCCATCTCCGGGTACCGTCCAGTCCTCGAACACTCAGCCTCTATCAGCGCTGCCCATTGTCTGCAACCAACACAATGAGGTGCGGGCATAGCCCATTCAGGGTTGAGTGAACGATACTCACTAGGGACCCTGAGACTCTCAAGGTCTCACTAAATCCAACATGGATAACCAAAAATAAGGATCTCAACATATAACCCTTACTTAGGTATAAGCCCAAACTTATACCTAAGTTATCAAGTAACCCATCTCAATCACGAGGAAACACGAAGGTTATGAAATCAACAGATAACCACTACCTAGTTATATGACCATACATATACCTAAGTTATAAAGTGACCCATCTCAATCATGAGGTAAACACAAAGGTCATAGACTCAACTCAAACCAGGATTTTCATTATCGAAACCATAACTGCTGAAGAGTTCCATCTCTGGAGAGTATAGTGATCCTGTCATGACTCCAAGGTACTGCTCACTAACTTAAGACTGCTGAGGTACTCCTCTTGTCGAGTACCGTGGGTCAGCCACCCAAACACAGTAGTGCTTCCCACCAGGGTCTGCCACCCAAACACAGTAGTGCACCCCCCTAACAGCATGCAGAGGTACTCCTTCTGTTGAGTACCACGGGTCTTCACCCAAACACAGTTGTGCTCTATCCGCCATTGGTCTACACCCAAACATAGTAGTGCTTCGTCCACTGGTCTAATCGACTCACTCCAAGTCTAGTCGGTCAAGCAGTCGTCAGGTCTCAGCCAGCTACACGGTCTTCGTACTCCGTATGCTCGTCTCTGGGAGGGTCCGCTCCACGAGCTACAAGTCTATACTCCAATTATCACAAATTCCCACAAAGAAGTAACTCAAAGGACCACCTCTTAATAGGGGTCTCAACGCAACAGACATCGCATCAATCAGACGCCCGGTCTTTGAGTTATTAGCCTTTTCGTCCTAGGGGTCCAGTTGGTTTCGTGTGCAAACCAACCCGACCGTATCTCAACTATACCCCAAACTCTCATAGGGTATACTCATAGGGACCGTTTCTCAACTTGATCACCAACGCTGCTGACGGTTCGTCAAATGGACGTCTGGTCTGAAAGTTATCTGCTTTTCCGTTCCAGGGGCCCAGTTAGATTTCGGGTTCAATCCAACCCGGCCACTATCCAACTGCGTCCAAAGCTCAGGAGAAGTATGTCGAAAGTTCCGTCTCATCAAGAGGAATCCAAAAAAGTCGACGACACATCAATCAGACGTCCGAAGCTCAAGTTATAAGCATTTCTACTCCGAGGGCCCGGTTGGTTTCGGGTTCGAACCAAGCCGGCCGTACTTCAAGTGACACTGGTTAACCAAACTGGTCACACCATTGCAATCCATATGGAAAAACACATGAGATGGACTACCCATTGGTCCAAAACAGATAGCCGGTGAAAAAGTTGCATTTCACTGAAACACGCGCGAACTGGGCCTCGTGGGGCCCGTGCCTCGACCTCGACTTAAATATCCAAAATTGGTTTTGAAACATCCGTCTTAATTTCAGGGTCGCAACCTCATAGATGGTTCGACATTCCGACAGTGTATGATAGAGATATGTCCGATACAAGATCCCGTAATAATAATAATAATATTATTATTTGGTGTTTCATGGGCCCGAGCCACGAACCAGAATTTAGTATTTAACATTAGACTTGAATCGACTATATTGATGTCAGGATTACATCGCCACTGACGGTAAGCCAATCGGACGTCGCACACCTGAGTTATGGCAGGTTGAAGATTTAATAATAATATTAAATCTATTATTTTCCGAGTGCTTTGAGTACCCGATCCAAAAACCCAAAAAAGATATCAAATATTGGACTCATAAATTCCGTCTCGGAGTCAGGGTCACACTACCACTGATGGTTTGTGAAACCGAGGTTGCATGAGGAAGATACCGTCAAAATACAGTTTTCCCAACAAAAATAATAACAACATTATAATATTATTATTATTATTTAATTTAATTTAATTCCTCAAATTACCTCATCCAAAACAACCACGCACCACCACATTAGCGCCTCCTTGTGCGGCACGCTCCAAACTTGATTTATTTCTATCTTTTAATTTAGTTATCTTATTTTCTATTCTCTCTCCAATCTAATTTCATTCATCTCGATTCCACACGCTCAAAAAAATAAATAAATAAAGCTCCTTCCCCAAAATCACGCCTCCTCAACCCAAATATTCAGCCGCGGATGAAACCCAACCCGCCAATGGTCTTGTGCACCCGCTGCCTCCAGATAGCCGCGCCTCCTGTCCGCTCAATCATATTGCTGGACCGCCGTACCGGCCGCCTACCTGCGATGTCCTGCTCGTGTCGTTATCCCATTCTCTCCCTCGCATCGGCCGCCCTGACTCCGCGCACAAAAAAACAACCAACGGAGGGTCATCAGGCCGTGTTTGTTTGGCCCGCGCTCTCCGCTTTAGGCGTTATCAATTGGCAATAATCAAACAATTTCTTTCAACTATGACAAGGGTATAATTTATTCAAGAATAAATTATACAAACATCATATAAATAAACGCTCATGCTCATGAGATAAAACCACTTAAATGTGAAACAAACAATATTCCCCTACCTCCATAATTGTCATCGCACGTCGGGCGTCACGGAGATTGGACGTCGATTCCGTGGACATCGGGGTGCATGTAAGGAGGAATCAGCATTGGCGACTTCACGTTCTTCGAATCGCATAGTGTTCTTCGTCGAGGTAGAAAGTCATTCTTCGTTGAAGATAGGAACACTTTTCTCTCCTTCTCAAGAGCTCTCTCCCAACTCTTCTTAACACAATGAAAGTCCCAAAATAAAATAATAGACTATGGATATTATTTTATTAACCCATGTAATTCAAAATTCAAACCAATTTAATTAAATAAAGTGTTGGCATAATTAATGGGAGTGGGGAATGTGAAGAGATCTCTTAATTAGGGGGGAGTTGGCACATTTAAATACAAGGGAGTGTTAAAGGGGGGGTTTAAGGGAGGTGGAGGGTTATGCCTCGTGTGGGCCCCACCTCAAAAAAAAAATCCTCCCATGGGAGGTTATGTGGGGCATGGGCCCCCACCCCTAACTTCCTCTTAGAGGATATAACCACCCAAATAAATAAAATGGTGCACAACCATTTTATTTATTTTTTTTACAAATCCCCAAAAAATTAACTTTCAAACCGCATAAAACGAAACTACGGTAAAGGTCCCCTTAAGCGAATACAGGCGTTGCGAGTTCATCGGTGACCCTGGATTTCAATTCTGAGCATCGGTTCAAAAGTTATAAAATTCCGAATGTACGTTTACTGAATGTACCCGAAAAGAAAGTTTGGAAAATTATTATCAGTCACCATCGACCCGCACCGGTCAAGGTTAGGCTCTGCCTAGCTAAAACACGCCCCTAAAAACCCAACGGTACTCTCGTATTTTCAGTCCTAGTTACCATTTAGATGTTATGAATTTTACAATAAAATAATTGTCATTTAATTATTTTATTTGCGGCCAAAAACCAACTTTTTCTGGTGGCCCGCACCGGCCAAAGTTAGTATCTTATTAAATAAATCATCCCCTCACAAGATTAGCGGTGGTCTCATATTTTTAATCCGAGCTACCATTTGTGAGTTATAAGAATTTGAAAAATAAAATAATTTATTTAATTATTTTACTTATGGTTAAGCCATTTTTGGGATTTCTCATAGGAGGCCCGGGCCGACTAAAATTAAGTCGCGCCTAGGGTAATTTCGCAATCCTGAGCGCAATAGTGCACTCGGATTTCTGATCCGAGCAACCGTTCAAGAGTTATTTTACTTTTTCAGGAAAACTACTTACACGCGTTAATTTATGTTTAACCAAACTTCGACGGATCATTCCGGGCACTTCGGGCCTCAGAATCAGGCGCCGTCAGAAACCGCAGATTCGTAAAATCCCAAAGAAATTAAGAAAAAAATTTCCTTGAAATTTCTGGGTCTTTACAGTGTATCTTATGGGTATAATGATGTGGTGGGCCACCCTAGATAATGAAGGGGTTTCTTCTCAACTCTAGGTCTAGGGATGAATGCTTTTTAGTGCACATCGTGGTGGTAGAGCTGGCCCAGTGGATAGGGCATCTACTATGGGTCCAATAGTTTTTGGCCCCGAATAAGTGATAACTATAGAAATAGGAGCAACGCCAAGATTCAAGATCCTGGTAAAGAGGAATCATGAGGAAGGTGATCCTTTGGGTTCAATCCCAAGTAAATGTTTTCAAGCTCATTGGAAGAAGTTATGATACGTGGACATCCCAAGTGATGTTGTATTCCCTGAGGCTTGTGAAAACAAGGATGTCTACAATCAGTTCTCTAACACCCGTGGAATATGGAAGCATCTCAAAATATAATGGATGTGTCTCCCTAGTATTGTTCATTCCATGGTCAGATTCCATGTGTCCTAGGATGGGGAAAAGTGATACAAAGAAAATTTGGAGGACCTTGTGAATTCTTGTGTCACTACACATCCACTGACTAACCAGGTGAAGGTGTTGTTGAACATGACCTCTCACCCAAAACTTTTAGTAGCTGAGTTGGATATATGTTCTTTTTTTCCAGAGGATTGTGATGATTCATGGGGAAGAAACACCTATTGAGGCTCTCCTATGGGAGTATGTGTCACCACTTACTAGGTAAATATATTGTTCTTTTGTGCCTTATATATAACCTGGTGTTGAACTGTTTCCTAACTCATTGTCCACTTGCACAAGAATCCAAAATTGAGGAGGGGGAATTTCACGATAGTTCTAAGGAGGTATATGGGACCTCAACCCTTCAAGGGGTAATTGTGGGGTCCATTCCCAATGTTTTGGTTGCAATCATACAACCATCAGTTTCTATAATTGAGGTAGTGATCATTTAGGGATCCTTTCCTAGGGGAAAAACTACGAATCTATGAGAGATATTTAATATCATGTACAAATCTCATAATCCTCTCCCTCCTTTACATCATTAAACCTTTCACTTTTCCATCCTATTCCTAAAAGAAACATTTTGGAATGAAGGTTCAAAAGGTGAACAAGACTCAACCACCAGCACCAACACTTGCATTAAATATGCAAGGGGATGAAATAGTGATGGAAGATGTTGTTATCCTAGAGAAGATGTATAGGAAGGATGTGGAGGTAGATTCAACAACAATTTCAGCATTATAAGTGACTAATAATACCATTGCATTGATGGGGGGTTTGAGGCGGGGCCCAGGATAGGTCTGGCCGAAAGAGTCATAGTGGTGGACCTGATCATTTCGGTTCCACTAGGCACGGTTTCTCAAGATGAAGTCAAAATAGTGGAGGTGTAAATTGTGATAGAGACTAGTGAATTTGGGGAGGCTTTATTGGATTCACCTTCGCTAGTAGTGGTGGAGGTTGAAGGGGATTAATTTGAAGTTGAACCACCAACAAGGGAAGCTGAGGGAGTTGGGAAATTTTTGTCCACCTTAGCGATTCCACAAAAGGAAATGAAAGATTATATTGTTGGAGAAGAGTCTACTCATGAACTTTTCCCTCTAATAGTACACCATCTTCTCACACCATGAGATTGAATTGTTTTCCAGCTACTCATGTCGAAGGTCCCTCTCTTGGAGGATCCACCAGATAATATATTGGCACCCTCTCCTCCGTATGAGCCTACACCACCTAATGATTTTTAAGATTCCATCTAACAGTATACTGAAGAGAAACAAATTGTAAATTTTAAGGCATGGAGGTATGTGCAAAATTTAATCATTCAAACTCAGATGGATGAACTTCCACCATGAGTGTGATCTCTCTACCACTGGTTTGTTAGTCTAGGTAGTAGTTGGGTGAACTCCAACAACCTCCATATGTGAGAAAAAGGTTTTCTCATTGATTAGGAACATGCAGAGTGACATAAACTCATCTTGGCCTTGCAGAGGAACATGGGTAAGAGATCTCAAGCATTTGAGGAAGTTGTGGAATTCATTAACAACCTGGATAGTCTAGTGGAGGAGCATGCAACAGTCACTATTACTCAATATAAGATTTCCAACAACCTCATGGCCCAGTTGGTAGTGGTTGAGGCCAAGATGGAATATGTGACTTCCTTAGTGGTAGAGTGCTGAGATGAACAGAACCAGCAGTGGATTGGAGCTGAATATTTCTATTACAAGTTTGATGATGGGAAACAAGATCTAATTGCATTAAAAAAGTTCTTGGAGGCCAAATAGAAAAGTTTAGCTAAGCTCGAGCATCGAGGTCAACTTTAATGGAGTCTTTAATAATGAGAGGATCTAGTATGTGGATGGCCCTCCAATACTATGGTTTGCTTTAAAATCCTTCTTGATCAAACATTTTTCTTTGCTTTATTATCACACAACAATCATATTTCTGAGATAACCAAAAATCAATCCCTAATATCATTTTTGTCATGATCAGTGTGAGAAACAAGGGATGACCATGTAATTTCTAATTCATATGATAGTGTTAGACGATCATCAATAACTCGGTTTCTGCTATTGTTAATCAACCACTAAGATTTATTGGGATGATAGGGAATGTAGTTGGGGAACTGGGTATTCTGAACAACTTAATTTATTTTCTAACATGCTCTAGTGCACCAATGGGTCAACACAATGGGGGTTTCATTCTACCTTAGAAAAGGGGGTATAAAGATTGTTAACGACGATGCCCGAAACTTGGAACAAAAGGAGGGTGTCATGATGATACATGATTAATAATATCTATACTTGAAACACAACTTCTGTAGAATTATCTTGGAACAGGGAAAAAAATTTAGGGCCATCCATTGAATTAAACCTATCTTAGAGTGTCATACAATGTCATTTGGGGAGTAGGCCCAAGATTGTAAGTGAGGCGTTTACGGACACCATATTGTTAGGGGGTCCCTTCGGACATGGAAGAGGATGAAGATCCAAATGAGGGTTATATAAAGTATAGAAATGATGTTATGGAATGTTAGAATGGATTCCTACTCTCCTATAATTACACCATTGTGGATTAAAGCATATTGGTGTGGGTGTATCGGTTTAAGAAAAATTCAAACTCATCTTATAGGGGAATCATAATCTTGGATTCTGATTGAAAGTTGATCAAACGATGTAGAGGATGACTAGAACCGTAGGAAAAGGGTTATTGGGTGAGGGTCCAAGATGCCTTGCTGTTTTATATCATACAAGTAGGATGTTGGACATGTAGTTTAACATCATAAAATGAGGACTGAATCATATAGTGTAACCTCATTTGATCAGGATGGATCCCAAAATTTAACATCATGTGACCGAGAGTGTATGGGGCTTATGTATTGAGTGGCCCATCATTTATTCCTCATGTCTGGTCATGAGGGAATATCATGTTCATTTAATAGGGTAGAATCATGGTTTAGAATCATGAAAAAATGATTTGGAGAACTCACATGAATGATACCTATCTGACCATAAGAGTGAGGGTGAATGATAGTAGCATGCTGGCAGAAAATGTACTAAGAAATAGAATTTGGTGTTGGTCTCATACAATTTAAGTTCACGTTTCATGGGGCATGGATTTTAGTTTAAGGTTATAAATCATGGTCCTCTAGAAAACAAATATTGTCATGTTGAATGGACCATGGTTAGGGAATCTTAAAAGATCATATGCAACAATGAAGGACTGTTACCGAGCATGGATAAAGGGGCTTAAAATTCCACATGATCCCATATAAAATATCCCTGAGACAAACCAAACACAGTTTAAAGTCACGATTTTCGGAATTGGGATTTTTTTATATATTAAGGCGATTTGGTTCGAACCATGGGGTGACATAAATTATTCTTCTTGTCATGAAAGAGTATTAACCTGACACGGGTTGGGGGTCAGGATGTCCCACATGCCATGATAAATATAATGGTAAGGTTGCAAACAATTTAAGCTAGTGTTTCTTGAAGCATAGGGTGATCCAAAAAGATATGTGTAGTATGGAGAGATGAAAACCCTAACATGTAGGAGGGTAAAAGAGGCCTTCAACAATACAACATAGTCCTGGTATGATTCAAACCCAATTTAGAGTTATGATTCCTGGACTTGAAACATGACACGGTAGAAGACTGGCATGGGTAATGGGGATACCCTCTTGAATGAGAGTATTGAATATTATAATACTTGGTTATAGGGTATGCATAATTTTTATAGGGTAAGTATAATGTTTAAAATCATGTGTTGAGGATTTTTTCTAATCCCATATCTATCATATGAGGTATCTTGTTTAAACACAAGGTAAACCCATATCCTTTCTAGAAGTATCCCAAACTAGTTCAGGGTAATATTGTAGTTTAATTTAATTATATTAGGATTTTCCTCCCTCATATTATGTTATGAGGGTATCTAGGACCGTTGATGGGTCAAGTTAACCAAATAGAGCCAATACCTAGAACAATTCTCATAGGGTATTATGGGTTGACTACATCATGGATAATGGATAGTTTTGGGGTGAATATGTAGTTGGGCCTGAAGATAGATACCATATGTGTCACTAAAAATCCCATAAGTATGAGAATCAAGCTATATATAGTTATATATGTGGTTGTACAATGTTTAAGGTCATACAGTCTAGACCATGAGATGAAGGGAGGTTCAAGGATGTTTGTGTAGTGAAAGAGTTAAAACCCAGTGTGAATATGCCAAAGATTCCCACGTGCCACATGAAACAGTCCTAAAAATGTTTCACATAGTTTAGGTTCATTGGGTTTGAACCATGGAAAATAATTTAAAGTCCTGTTTTTTTGGACTACATGAACAATTCTTGTTCCAAGGTTATATGTGTGGAAAGTGAAATGTAAAACCCATCAATAATGGAGTTATAGGCTTGTACATAACACAAGTACCCGGAAGAAAATGACAAATATTTTAAGGTTGTAATGATTGGACCATAAGGGTATCATCAATAAAAGATATGTAGTGTGGAAGAATGAAAAACCCAATGTGAATAAGGGAAAACAAGGACCGCACCTCACAACATATTCCTAGGGATACTAGCACATACTTTAAAGTTGTGATGATTGGACTTTATGAACATTGTTTAAGGTCATATATTTTGGACCTAGGTATCTTTTCAAAAAGAGATGTGTAGTTAGGAGAAGTGAAAAAACTGGTGTGAATGAGTTCCAAAGAATATCATCTCCACACAAAACATATTCCTAAATAGATATTCATACAGTTTAAATTCATGATGCTTGAATATGGGATCTTAGTTTTAGGTCATAGAGATTGAACCCTAGGCTCTTCTGTGCAGCTCGAACACATAGGTACACACCCTACAAAATATTTTGATCCCAAATGGGACATGATTATTGTGTGAACCAGGGAACGTTAAGGGGTTTTCATATCACTTGGATGTGCACAGTAAAGGTAAGGAAACATCAGGTGGATAATTTCCTAGTGACACTAACACGTCAACATGACTCACACAATGTACAGAGTGGGACACCAAGGGTGTTGGGATTCTAATAAGACATAGGGTGGTGGAAAAGAGGTAAGATGAGACTTATAATATTTGAATAGTGGGAAACCGATAGGTAGTGATCAACTATTGACCATTTTTAAAACACAGGGACTAAAACCATACCAATCATGAGCAGAGAAACAAATTTATGATCAATTATTGATCATGTTAGATATATAGGATCTGGTATTTTTTATCAAATATCCATCATGGAGTTATACCAGGTTGGTGGGTGAGCCTTTACCAAACACCATCACCATTAGTGGGTCCATTTGGATTTTAAGTATGATGAAAATCCAAACTGAGAAATACTCAGAGTATGGGAATGGATTGAGTAAATTTCCATGTGAGATGAAACCCTCTACATTTCGGGCCACAGATCATTCAGGCATTCAAATTAGGCATATCAAAAGGTGGAATTCAAACCTATTCTCAAGAATGGGGTTTGGGAGGTTGGGTAAAGACCCAGTTGGACCCTGGGTAGAAGACCTTGGTGGATCCAGGGTAAAGAGTCTTAGTATTGCCAAAATGAATGGACTCAATGGAACATCAAGATGATGTGAGTTCTGTAGTGTAGTGATAATCCCAATGTGAATGAAGGAAAAGGATGCCTAACTCCACACACCACACTATTATGATGACTCATACATATTTTATGGTCATGATGCTTGAAAAAAATGGTGGTTATTAGTTTATGGTGTTAAATCTCGGACCATGAGCTCTTAGTTTAAGGTCATGGAGTTTGTAACTAAATTGAGCATATTAAAGGGATATGGTTAGTGTGGAAGAGTGAAAAAAATAGAATTAATAAGGGTTATGGAGTTTTATTTCCACCCAACACATTATTAATAATGCTTTCACACAGTTTATGGTTGTACGGTCAGGACCATGGGAAATATTTTAATGTCATGTGTCATGGACAATGGGTGAATGTTCTATCCAAGGGTATATGTATGGAATGAAAGAGGTAAATATCAATATTAATAGATTGAGGGAAGCTCACATACCACACATAAAGCATATGATACACTATATACATTTTACGGTTATAATTCATGGATTGTGACTTAGGACGAGGGGTCAAATTGTTAATGAATTTGTGGCTTGGCTGGGAGATGAGAAGTATGGGAATCTATATGTATCCCATAAGGTTGGGAATCAAAACAAAAATGGTCCTATAAACACATCGTGGTGAGAGACCAATTCATGTGTGGTTGATCCTCTCTAGCGAGGGAATTAAGGCATCCCACGTTTTTCATAGTTCATCCCATGTTAATGGCATGGGGTAAGGTATCTTGGCCATCCCAAACATATTGTATGAGAAATCCCAATTTGAATTGGGGTAAGGATACTATCTTATATAAGAGTAATATTGGTCTTATATGTGGTAATATCATTTTTTTACGTCATGTAGTGAGCATGATTATTCCTTAAATGTTCTTCATATAGGGTATCTGGGTTTGATATATGGTCGAATCATCTCAGAGGAAGATGAATCTCAATCCTTTATAGTGTAAGGCCATAGTTTAACATCACGTTTTGAGGAATTTATACTTTTTAGTTTAATTTCATACAACGCAGAGTATAGTGTTGATTCCATTTTATGTTCGTATGTCCATGACTATGGGGGTGAGTATCTGAAATGGGTTTGTGTAGTGTGGTGGCATAAATAAATACATGAATGAGGACCATAGAGGACCAAAACCACAGAAAACATTTTTGGCAAGGCTCAAAAAAAGTTTAAATTCATGATTCTTGAATATATAATCCTATTTTAAGGACATAGAGTTTGGACCCTGAGATCTTAGTTTGAGGTCATAGAGTTCAGACCATGGGATCTTAGTTTGAGGTCATATATTTTAGACAAAAACCATAGTTTAATGTCATGATATTGGGATGTGGACACACATTTTAACATTATATTTTTAGGATGAGTTTGGATCCTAATATTAAATACTACTTGAGAAAATTTTTATTGGTTAAAATATTGATACGCTCTCCATCCATGTTGATCAAAGAGTACGAACAATTGGCATAGACCCGGTGAATGATGTAAGGTTCTTCTCAAATAAGCTCAAACTTTGGTAGCTTCTTTCAAGCAATAATTATTCTTCTAAGAGCCATGACCATATCACCCTAAAATAAGGATTGGAGGTGAAACTTCATATTTAATTCTATATCTACCCTATTCTAATGACTCTCTAGATTATGAAAGATCCGGATCCTGTTCTCTTCGAGGAATTCCTACTCATAAATATGAAATTATACTATTTTTCTACCATATTATAGTTGTAGAAATATATTCATAACAATGGAAACTGAATATCAATGGGAATTATTACCTTTGTTACATGCATGAGGGAGTATGTGGTCAAAAGGGGGGAATTTTTAGTCGTTGTCTAATAATAAAAGAGGGTGTTGGGTAACTTTCCTAACAAAATGTACTTTTTCAGACTCGCCATGTTCTACATAATTTCATAAAGGGTTTTTTAAACACCTCAAAATTTTTTTTTCTTGCATGTAATACTAGGAAATATGGTTTTACCAGATATTTTACATGGAATAAATTCTCTAGAAACATTAAATTTGGTGTCTTTGTCTATGAGAATAGTGTGATGGACTCCAAATCTATGGATGATATAGGATCTTAAAAATTCGATCATATATTGTGTCTTGAATTCCTTGATAGTAATCACTTATACCCACATCAAGAAGAAGTATTTGGTAGTAAGAATGAACCTGCAATGGTGAGATGTTGCTAAAAGATTTGGGCCTATAACATTGATTCCCTATGCTGTAAAGGGATAAGAATATTTGGTGGTGTATAAAATCTTCAGTGGTCGATAAAAAAAGTTATCATTGATCTTGAATGTGTGACACCTCTTGGAATATTCATTGTAGTCATAGACTATGGTGGGAAATTTTTTTCCCATCCACCTATTCTAATTGGAGAGCTTCAATAACTTTTGAGGGGAACTATAGGACCCATCCAGAACATCATTCATAACCTAGGGAATCTCATCTCCATGAATGAACTAGTGGAGAATTCCATAAAATCCACATATTTAGAGAGTCTTCTCAATTTTAGGCCATCTCTAGAAAGAAAAATATATTGTAAGCAAATGAATTCTATCGTTATTATTTCAATATAGATGGATAATTATTTTCTGGAGATACTCAATGAAAGGAATTAGACCATATGTAATATTATTTGTTATAAGGGAACCTGAGGGTCATGATATGGAAGCATCGATAGTCAACCAGTTCAAATTCTTCCTATCATAATAATCTGAAATGATGGGAGAAATGACTCTTCAATGTTCCATGTGAATAAATAGGTCTTCCTGGTCATAATATATAAGAGACATGGCTAAAATGGCTAGGGAGTTGACACAACCATTATATGACCAAAGAACATGAGTCACATATGGATGAGAAGGAAACTAGGCCATTAGCTGATGAGTGCTCTCTAGTTTGGGAATGAGCTCTGGATTTCTGAATATATAGTCACCATTAATATTTTTGATGAGTAAATCTGATTCTACCTTCACATGAATGTGTGTAAAATAAATATTGAGAGCCCACTTGAGACCAGTAATGAGATCATGATACTCTACCTCGATGTTGGTGCATCCTTCAAACAAAAGGAATGAGTATGGTTGGATATCATGTGTTTGGGTGATGAAGAAAATCCCCAGGCCTACTCTATTGAGCTTGTGATTATTGAGATTTCTTTAGGCCAAGCTATGAGATGCACTATAGAAGTGCATATTCTCGTAAGACATAGCCTGATCCACTGAAATGATGACATATTCTGGGAAATCAATGTCTAGGGGATGCTCTATAGGGTTGTATGGGAAGCCAATAAGTCTTCCAATTCCTGGCCCTTGACATATTTTTACAAAACAAACCAGTTTTTGAACTACTAAAGGATCACTTCCTGGAATGCTATTCTTCACATCAGGATGGGGAAATTCAGGATATACTTTAGTGGGTTTACCTAGAACACCAGTTGTATCTCATGATACTATAGATAATGTTACAAATTTTGTACTGAACAAACAACCACGAGGAATCTCTTCATGATGAGGGAGTATCTGGTCACTATGTCTAGGAGAATATGACTCAGATAGTATAAATTGTTTTCTCTATCTTTATTGTTTCTTTTGGAACGTATTAAATTGTGGGACTGTTCTAAGGAAATTACATAGTGTACCAAAGGCTACCTGAAGATAAGTGGTATCATAAAAACAGGCTTTAGTAGATACATATTTATTTCCTTAAAGGTGGCCTATAATTCTATATCCCATTGGTAGGAAGTTCCTTTTTTCATGATCCCCATTAAGGGATTACACTTTCCAAAGTTATTCATGATGAACATGTTTATATAGGATATGTTCCTTGGATTACATGGATTTCCCAAAGGTTTCTTAGGGGAGGAATCTTGCTAATTTCCTTGATCTTCTCTGGGTTGATCCCGATGCCTCAAATGCTGATGTGGAGAAACTTCCCCAAAGGTAAAACTGATTGTACACTTCAAGGGGTTCATCTTCAAATATCGAGGGAGAAGGAAGCCGAAACATTTATCAAGACCTATGATATGGTCTTATAACTCGAGGTATTTGATCGCCAATTGTTTCACATAGCCTTCCACTAACGCCCTGAGAATCCATTTGAAGATGTGATGTGTGTCTCCTTGATAAGTGGATCATGAATTATTTAGTCCAAATGGAATAAACTATTCATGGAAAGTCCCTTGTGGTTCCTTGAAGGCGATAGAATCATCATCCTCAAGGTTCATCATGATCTTATTTTACCTAGAGTATTCATCCATGAATGAGAGATCCTAGAACCTGACTGTAGTGTTGATCAAAATATTTTCCACCAGAATAGGAAAATCATCCTTTGATAAATTGTGGTTGAGATCCTGGTAGTTGATAAAAAATATGAGCATCTTAATATTATTTCAAGAGGGGATGATGTTATCCATCCACTATGGGTACTATACTTTTCTATTAATTTTTGGTTTCATAATATTATCATCATCAGCCTCAACCATGGGACCGTGGGAGGGGTTAATTTTACTACGAGAATTCTTGAACCCATGATAAATCTTTGGTAGACCAATATGGTGGATGAAAACCTGGGGATCTAGTCCTTGAATCTTATCATAACTCAAGTAGAATACATCACGTGGTTTCTTCAAGAATGTAATGTACTATTATTTCTCCTATAAGGGTATAGTTGTAATGATAATTGTTAGCCGCATATCTTCCTCGGTAATGAGGTTCACCTAAATCAACTCATTGATGGGGGTGTAGAAACCCTCTTCAAATTATAGAGGATCATATTCCAAATCAACTTCAATATCTATGGAAATAGAATCCATAGGTGGAGGTCACTCTTCCAAGCTAGTTGGCTCAAGGTGGAAACTTCTTTTTGCTTGAGCAGATAAGGAACCCCCTGTGAGGGGATTCTACTCAATATCGACCATGGTGGTACATGTTGTCTAACCAATTCCCTTCATACTTTAGACCACATGTTCTATTTTATTATTAAATAAATTTTTGTCGATCGGTTTTCGGCGATTCATCCCTACATTTCTGAACATGTGGGAGTGTCATGAAATGGTGGTCATGGGGTGAAACTCTTGGTACCTTTCATGTGTGAATAATATGGTATCATCCTAGTCTGTCTTATGTAAGGGAATGTGGTAATCAACGAATGTGCCTTCCTTCTTGGGAGGTTGTGACCCTATCTATCATAGATGAAAAACCAAACTCCCATATCTGATATTGTGGGTTCCTACCGATAAATAAGGAGGTTGAAAGCATCATCCATGTATACCAATGAATTGGTTGCAATGGTCGTGTGTTATACCTCATTAGTTTGACCATTATATCCCTATCTCCTATAATAACTATCCTCCAACTAGTAGTATTCACAAGATTCTAAGGGAGCTACATCACCTTGATGTACCCCCTAATCAACCGTTGAGGGAGTATTTGAGGAATTGGTGATACAAGGAGAGAACTACTGCATGAAAATGAATCCAGGGCCTACCCAGTAGCATGTTGTAGGTGGTATCTTTTGAGACTAACATGGATACAACACTTGATACCAATCCCCTAAATTAAATCTTAAACTAAATCCTACCACATGGTCTAATCATAGTCCTATCATAACCTTGAATCTTCAATATAGAAGGAGTCAGGTTTTCTTTGGTTATCCTAAATTTATGGAACACCTAGTTCAGGATGATATTGATCCTATAACATGTGTCTTCAAGGAAATGAAAATTATCCACACCATTAATCTGTCCTGATATGTCCATCAGGTGTATGTGTCCCTACATTAGGCTACCCTTTTCATCTTCTAAGAATGAGATAACTTTTTGGAATTCATCTCACTAGACCACCTCTTCATGGTAGGATTCTACGGAAGCTAACTCTTCTTATAACTAGAGGGGACTTTTCATATAATATGTAAGGTAATCACACATTTATTTAGAAATGAGGATGTACTCAAGGATCGAGAGTCTAATAGGTATGATGGAGAAATTATTCATCATGTCGTACTTCCAATCCAAATGTATGTTTTTTCCCATAGAGGGTTTCTTATTGGTTATAGGAACAATGGATGTTGATGGATATACAAATGAGTTCTTGTTATTACAAGAAATATCCTAATACAGATCGACTAATTCACCCAAAATCACTATTGGATTAATAATGATTAGCTCTGTCTGGATGCTTCCAATCACGATGTGGTCATGGCTAATCTTCTTGGTCAGTTAGCAAGGTCGACTCTTGTGGCATATCCAGTGGATAGATCTGAGAGGATTTTACCATCTGAGCTCTATGAAACACTTGATGCATAGTCTCAAAAGTGTTCACATCCTGATCATTGTGTAGGTTTTTATTTCCTCAGCCACTCATTCATTGTATTTATCTAGAGGCAGATGGGGGGTTTTATTTGAATTCTTCACCATTGAGAAGTGTAAATTAGTCTACTAATTTGATGGCATTCATGATGGAATACTACTTATAAACCACAAATGGACCTTTTAGTACTAATCCAACCCAAGGTGTGATTCCCAACTATGGAGGTATGAATCCATCGAGAGTGATTAGTGGAATTGGCTCCATTAGGGGACTCTGATTTCCCTTTCTTCGTCAACGCCTATTATTCAAAGATATGAATGTCTACGACGTGGACATGGAAGTAATTAATAGACGAGTTTATGTGAACATGCGATCTTCTAGACTACCTAATTATGAATGGATGATTCCATGGGTATAAGAAAGTTCTTTATGGGACTTCAATCAACATACTTTTGTATTATGTGGCTAGAAGATATTTTTTATTAACTCGAATCCTCATTGTCATTATTAATCTCGAGTAAGATGTGTGTTACCTACGCCGATACATTGCTCGACTTGACCATATTTTTATCCACTTGGTTGTTGAGTTAATCCTTGAACATAAACCCTTCTCTGATGGTATGTCTGAGGATCTTCTAGAATGGTAAATGGTTACGGTGGTTATTGTGTCTAACATCTTAAGGCCACTTACAATTTGGAAGTTTCATAATTACCATCTCTAGGGAAAAGGTGAAAGGCCTTGGGACCTGTGTATATTTGAAAGAGTAGTTTCAGATCTTTCTCTCTGGGAAGAGTGCTCTAGTAGCATGGCCTTGACAAGGGATTGGATCCTAATGGGCATCTAGAGCCACATTCTCCCATCTAGGTAGTTATGTCTAGTGATTTGGAGATTGAAAATTCTATATATGGTGATGATGTGCTTTGTAAGGCTGCTATACTGGGTTAGGTTATTATGGTAGAGTGGATAACAACTCTTATTGTTTTGGGGCCTCTAACTATACCACATCGGTAATATTTACTTTGTAATCTCTTCTCACAGGAGTATGAGGAGGTAGGGGGCACGATTGTTTTTCCTGTTATAAGGATTCTTATAGATACTAGGCATTATCTTAAAAATCACTGAACCTTACATGTAAGTTCCATGTTATGAGGGTAGGGACCCTCTTAGTCTTGAAATTTACCACACCCATCATTAGAAATTTCTCTTCAGTCAGCTTCGTATAAATTAGATATGTGAGGCCTTTCTGATTTGTGAAAAATATGTGAATTTCTTGTCAGTTAATTGCATGTACTTGATGAGGTAATCAATTCTCATATTGAATGTGGTCGGGTTCGACTAGTAAAGGAACTACCCATTATGTTCTTCCTATCTAGTAATCTACCATATGGGTAGATGTTTGTTCCTAAAGAATGTATGTCCTACCAATGTATGGACGAAACAATGAAGCTTCACAACCTCATGCTACTCTGCGGTTCCCAACATGGGTTTAAGTAACTCCCAAAGATTTTTTGGTGTATCTCTTTTTAAATATAACCTCATCAATAAATTACCTTACACAGAACACTGAGCTGAAACGAATGACTATATATTATTATTTAAATGTGATAGTTATCACCTATTCATTGAAATGGTGAGAATGAATGAGATTAAAAAAATTAAAAAATTATTTTTTACATAAGTTTATTAAATGAATTCATTGGTTACTAATTAATTATAAATGAAACTAAAAACCTATGGAATAAAGAGGTTATGTTTTTATTAAATAACTATTTTTATACACACTATGAAATATATCTTAATAAGTTAAATTAATCACTATTAGTGAATGATATTAATTAAATTTATGTTTTATAAATTTAATTATTTTTTTTAAATATAGTATATTATGGTTAATAGGCTTAATATAGAAAATAAATCCAATTTTAGGCATAAAAAGTTATGTTTTTTCTAAAAGGTAATTTTTTCCACCTTTTAATGGTGTGACAGTTCTAAAACTATATTTTGAAACTTTTATAAACTTTGGTTGAAAAATGTAACTTTCTTTTTAATAGAAGAATATCAAAATTAGCTTAGGGTTAAATTTTATACTTTTTCAAAGAAGTTTCATTTTTTGATGAATAGTGAAAAAATTGATTTCTAAATGAAAACTACTTTTTATTATAATTTATTAATATAGATAAATTATTTTATTAATTGATTATAGAGTATAATTATTTAAATTATCCATCATTCAAATTAAATTTGTCCATTTTAATCAATTTCACATAGAAATTACATATAATAACAATTTAATCTTTTGATATTTTCACAATAAAAACTAGTTTTCTCATTGCGTCTGTGGGACAAATTTTAAATGTGTTTTTTCCAATTATGAGAATCTTATTTGGTAAAATAGATTCCATATTCGGAATGAGAATGAAAAAATTAGATTGTACGATCATTTCAATTTTTATACAAAAAAAGTTATGATTGTAAAAAAATTAGTTACATCATTACAGGTAATAAAATGAAAACGGTTAATGTTAAAAGGTAAAGGATTAAAATATCTAAAAACTAAAATATTAAATGGTTTTTTGAGGTATTTAACAACCATAAAAATTCATCAAAATATTAACTATCATACAAATTCTTGTAAAATAATTCCACCTCCCTGTGGTCTACTTTAAACATAAAATAATCATTATTTCATTATTTAAAATCACCTCTCCTCAAGTATAAATACCACCCCATTTCGAATCACAAGACATTATGCTCCAAATATCAATAACAAACCATCTACTACCACACTCTACCCACATTTAATTTCTTATTTTCTCACCAAAAGACCAAATCCATGGCCATCAAGGGGTCCTCCAAGGATATAAAATTCATGAGGTAACTTTCTCAAAACAACTCACTAAAATCCATTTTTTACTTTCTCCTCGCCTCCTTCATCCATCAAGGAATGATAACTCCAAAATAATGTATATACATGAGTTTTATTTTTTTAATGTAACATATTATATATATCCCTTTCATTACCTATTCTGATTCAATAAATGATATCGTTGTCCAAGTTATGCTGATTAACCATCTTTATGAATAATGATTTTCTTGTTTTTCCATTATTGCTTTCATGGATGGTCAAAATACAATTTTTCTGGTTAAATAATATTTTAATAGATATATTATAACCTATTTCATATTCTGGAAAAAATATATATTCTCAAAATAGTAAATAAAACCAAACTAGACTGTGTTGTTCGGAAAAACTACAAAAATTAACAAAAAAATTATCATTAACATTTTATGAAATGAATGGACCTCATACTAGAAATAAAAATGATATATGGGACCATTTATACTTATAGAAGATAATTAATACTTTTTAATTCCACTTATAGAGTGTTAATCCCATTTTAAAAGAACATCTATAATTATACACAAATGAACCGATCATGAAGCCATGAAACGAACAAAACAAAAACCATGAAAATAGTGAAATATTATTAATAAAAGAGTCATAAGATGTTATAAAATCATAAAATAAGTTATTTTTAATATTAATAAATTTAATTAATGATTTAATAAAATTATTTAAACCAATATAAAATATCTTAAGAAATGATACACTAAAGGAAAACCTAAGGTTAGTGTTTATCATCTCACTTTTACTTCTATGAGATATATGCCTTATTCGCCATTTATTTATTTTTGGTGGTGTATATATAAATACCATTGTAATATTATATCATTAATATATTTACTTTCATGGTATTTAATATTTTTTTACATTTTATACTTTCATGGGGCATATGATTTGACCAATTACAAAGTGGTAAGGGATTTTGAATTAATTTACATTCCATTGAGACAAATTTATTATAATTCATCAATTAACATCTATTTGGTATATATTATATTTATTTAATATGTAATATAATTATTCATGCATTATTAATTTTATATTAAGTTTCACTTTTAATTACTTACTCTGAGGGTATTTTACATGAAAATTACAAAGTGGTAAAAGTTATTGGACAATCATACTTTATTTTTTGATTGTAAACTTTCTATTGAAACAATCATTTTATTGTCATAATTTTATCACTGGAAATTATATTTATATTAAATTTCCTTTAATTTTATGATTTATATTATTATTTATTAAATATTATTACATTTTTATATAATATATTAACGTTGAATGATATTTTTTAAAAGGTCATTTGTTATAAATATATATCTTTTATTCAATATGGAAATTTGATGATAAGAAACAATTTTCCTAAAGTAAATTAATTATTTTATATAAGAGGAATGATTTATAATTTTAAACATGGGTGGTTTCCATTTATAGATAGTGCTCGATGCATCTACTAGTCTAATGAGACAAATCAGTTGGCGACAAACCCTTCACAATTGTTTCTATATATAATAGACGAGTTTATACACACAGAATTAAATTATATTGATAATAGGTCTTGATGGTATAGTGGTTCATGGTCTAGATACATGACATCAAATAATTAACAATTTCAAGCATTTATAATTCAGTTATTATTATCTGTAGTATTTTCACTTTGTAAAAATTAATGGATGCATTTCATTCTCAGTTTATTTGCTAAATGGAATGTGTGCTCAGTTATTTACCTTTCTATAATGATTTTGAGTATTGATTCAAGTTAGTTTAATCTATATTTAAACCTTACTGAGCATTTCATATCACCCTTATTTTATTCCATTCCCCAAGTTATGAAGAAGCTATCATTAAATGAGTTTTACAGGATGAGGTTTATTAAATTTTGTTATGTATTATGTTTTATTTTCTATTCCCAGTGTAAAATGGGTATCATATAAATAATATAGTTTTCCAAGTATAATAAACTATTTATTCAATTAGGATTTTATTTTGTTTATCTGATTCTAATGTGATAATTTAAGGCACTAAATCTGGGCTACTAGAGTTTAGGTCTTTACAGTTGGTATGAGAGTCAGGTTAGTATAAACCCCGAGAACTATATTTAGGAAGTCATGGATTAGAGAACATAATTATATGACTGAATTGAAGGATAATCCTAAGTATTGGATAACATCCTGTATATTTCATAATGTCCATAAATAACCTAGGTTAAACATAATGACACAAATATTTATAATGTTTCATGATGTAGACATCCTATAAATGGTTATTCATCACTATGTGATTTATCACCATGATTAGTGTTTCTAAAATTGTGATATCAGTTTTAGTCAGTGTATTCAATTAGAAGGAACTAGTTTAATAATGAATGCGATAAAAAAAATTCTGATAATGTGAGAATAAAGACCCAAGTGAATGTCTTAAAAGAATAAGAAGTTGTTTTGGGAGTCTAAAAAAAGATATATAGAATGTAATTTTTGAGGAAAAATTCAAAGATTGGAATAATTGTATGTGAAGACCCAAAAATACCGTGGAATGTTTTTTTAAATACATGTGATTTTTAAGAGTCCGAAAAAATTTACGGCGCTTGAATCTGAGGCCCGATGTGCCCGGAATCAATTTATGAAGTTTTTGTTCAGGTACGTTCAGTAAACATACGAGCAAGATTTTATAACATTTGAACTGGTTCTTGTAATTGAAACTTGAGGGCACCATTGAACTCGTAGCACCGGTATTCGCTTAAGAAGACTTTCAGTTTGATGGCAGTGGGTCAATAATAAAAGTTAGTTTCTAGATTTTTATAAAAAAATAATAAAATAATGTGTACAAGACTTTATTTTATTTTAAGATTCCATGTGTGTGAATGTTGGTTAAAACATCCACTTGGGAGTTGCAGGTGGGATCGCCACACCCTAACCTCCCATGAGAGGTTATGGTTGTGGGGCCCACCTAAATTTAACCTCCCACGAGAGGTAACGATTTGGGGACCACACGAGACCAAAACCCCCGAATTAATTGGTGGGTGGAAAATTTCCCAACTCCCCTCATTAATGATAAGGGAGTCCATTGACCTCCTCTATCATTAATTGGTGCCACCTCCCTTTTAATTAATTGGACAATGCATAAATTATTATGAAAATCCTCAACATTTATTATTGGAGCCAATTAATTTATTCTTCCTTTTTGAATTCTATGCCAACAGAATAATAGACAACCAATCTATTAATTTTGTTGGCATTATTCATTTTGGCAGAACGGAGGAAGAGGAGAACTAGGGAGAAAGGATCCCAATGAAGAATGAGAAACCTCATCTTCCAATGATGAATGAAGAATGCCAGCCGAAATTTCTTCTTCAACTTCCTTCATCGGATCCTACCAAAGTGGAGTGTCTTCCACAGCCGACATAGCTCGGGATTGGGAGAGCGTAACGAATGCGGCGAACGAAGGTCTTCATCGTCTCCCTTCTGTGACTCCGCCAACGAGCGACGAATAAGTGGTAGGGGGTTTATGCTTGATGATGTTATACCCATTTTCATATATTCTTCAAAGGATAAAATGGGTTTGATGCAGACATATTTTATTGATCATATTATTCTCATGATGAGCCAAATTATAGCTTCCTAAACGGGGAGGGTGCAGGCCAACCTAACATGGCTCGGCATCCTCCATCCTTTTCTCTCTTTTTGTGGCGTTCTACGACACAATGCTGAGGCGAAGATGGAAAAGGCAGCAATGAAGAAGACCGAACTACCCGTGACCTTCGCGAATTGCGCCACCCCCACGGTGCAATGATTCTTCCAGCTGAACACCGCCGGCCCGTGCGGCGCCCGGCCCGC
The DNA here is from genome assembly GCA_963277665.1 of Viscum album. Classification (NCBI taxonomy): domain Eukaryota; kingdom Viridiplantae; phylum Streptophyta; class Magnoliopsida; order Santalales; family Viscaceae; genus Viscum; species Viscum album. The sequence continues at coordinate 728,382,060 of OY728166.1, forward strand.
CAACATGTGGCCTCCCGGCACCCTACCTGGGGCACAGCCTGCCGGCGCGTGGCCTCCCGGCGCCCTACCTAGTGTGCGGCCCACCTGCCCGCGGCCTCCCGGTGCCCTTCCTGGCGTGTAGCCCGCTTGCCTGCGGCCCCCGAGCGCCCTGCCGGCGCCCCCGCGGCCTGCCCTTCCGCTTCCCCGCCCTGCCTGACACCCTGCCGACGCCCTGCCGGCACCCCCGTGGCCTGCCAGGCGTCCAGCCAGCCTGCCCATGCCCCACACCGCCTTCCCGCTGGCCCGCCGACCGGACCGACCTCCCGTGCCGAGTCACCCGAGCTGCGCCCCACACGGCGCTGGCCGAACCGGCCCTAGCCTTCCAGCCAAGTCGCCTACGTGGCGACCTCCGGGACGAACCACCCTCACAGTCCACTGGGTAGGGCCCAGTGGATCGAGACAAACGTAGCAAGCTGACCCCACCCAACGAGCCGGGTTGAACTCAATGGGTTTGACTAGGTCGACCCAGACTGGGTCGGCCCAGTCTAGGTTGGGCCGAGACGGTCCGACTGGGTTGGATCGGGCCCATACCCATTACCGACCCATTTTTCCTTTTGGGCCATATATTTGGCACTGGAAGTCTGTTTGACGAACCGTCAGTGGCGCTGGTATTTATGGAGTGAAGCCATCCCATTGAAAATTCCCCACTAGATTTCAGGGTATATTTGAGTTATGGTCATGTTGGATCGTACATGAATCCAACCGGTCCCCTGGGATTAAAAGGCTAATAACTAACAGAGCGGGCGTATGATCGACGCGCCGTCTGTTGCATTGAGACCCCTATGACATGGCAGACCTTTGAGATAATTCTATGTGGGATTTCATGATAGTTGGAGTATTTTCCAGTAGCTCGTGGAGTGGATCCTTCCAGAGGTGAGCAGACAGAGTACGGAGACCGAGTAGCTGGATGAGACCTGATGACTGCTTGACCGATTCGACTCGAAGTGACTTGACTAGCCTAGTGGGGAGTGCCTCTGTGTGAGCACGGAAGACCCACGGTACTTGACAAAAGAGTACCTCAACAGAATACTAGGGGGAGTGCCTCTGTGTGAGTGCGATAGACCCGTGGAGGGGAGCGCCTCTTTGTGAGCGAAGCAGACCCACTATACTTGACAGGAGGAGTACCTCAGTGGTCAAAGGTTAGTGGGAAGCGCCTCTGTGTGACATGGTAGGCCCACTGTAATCGATAGAGGACTATTTTGGAGGAGTCCTTTACATGACCCTTTACATAGACCATTCTTCCTTGAAAATTAAGAGAAAGATATTGATGTCCCCTCAAAATTTTAAGGAATAATTATATATGTAAAGGGAGCGAGATGATTCTTAGAGGCGATAAATACATTACTTTTTTCGTTCTATTGCAACACTACTTGCGAGGTGATCAACCATAGAAGGACAATTATAGAGTTTATATTGGACATGTCTGACATAAAGTTTTTATTGCGCATGACCTGACAATTGGTGAACCTTTGAGATTTGAACATCTTAAGAATAGAGCAAAGCCTGTTTCAAATATTGATAATTTTAATATTGTATAATTTTTTTTTATTTTAATAATATTAATATTGTTTTTTTTCATAAATATTAATAGTATAATTTTTTTATTAGTAATAATTAGATTTAATAGTAATTAGTAAAGGAAAACTACTTGGATAATGAAGGGAAAATTTGTAATCATCTCCACAACGATGATTATCAAATTTCCATTCATTATTCAAGCAGTTTTCATTTTTCTAAGTATTGCTAAGTATTGATAAATTAGTAATAATTAGCAATAAATAGTAATAAATAGTAATAATTAGTTAGGAATAGTTAGAAATAAATTTTAAAACATTTTAATAAATTCCAAGAACCAGTCACAATTTCTAGCGGATTGACGACACTCCTTTTTCTTGATGACATTTCTCCTTTCAACTGTCACCGACTCAAAAAAATATGAAAAATGTGCTGATATATAGGCATATTCAATCTCGTATACATGAGATTGGATATTAATTCATATGATCATATTTTTTATAATGTTTTCAGGTGGTGACAGTTTGAAGAAGATGATTCATTGAAGAAAAAGGGTCTCTTTTGTCCGACAGCTCATTTAGTTCATCTTTCTCACATAGAAATCACAATGAAGAATCTCATCGGAGCTACGCATATTCATTCTCATGCATACAAGAATGAATATGCGAACCTCCGACCAGATTCTTCATTGTGATTTCAGTGTGAGAAAGATGGAACTAAATGAGCTGTCAGACAAAAGAGTAGCCATCAATCCACTAAAAATTGTGTCGCCTTTAATTAATGGTAATTATTAAGAAGTAGTAGTAATTATTTATCTTCTTTTTTCAGTTAATATTTTTATAATTTCAAATTATTAAAAAACAATGATGATTTTATATTTTGTAGAAAAATATTGAATAAGGAAGTCGACATCAGTCATTATTAGATGATCGCGCTTGGATAAATCAACGAAGAAATCCAAATGGTTCTGGTTTAAATCCTGTATATATTGAGGGTGTTGAAGCTTTATTAGCATTTTCATCATCAAAACCGTAATATGTTCAGAAGGAAATGTTAAGTGTCCTTGTAAAAAATGTGCTCTGAGAACGTTAGACAAATTTGACTAGGTTGGGGGGACATCTCTTACAGTTTGGTTTTCAACCAGATTATGTTTTTTGGTATCAAAACGGTGAACGCAGTTTCAGAGATGATACTAATAACTTGATTCTGGATCCATCACAGTTCCAAAATTTAGTACATGATGTTGGATTTCCATCAGTTCAACAAACTGAAACTCATGATGATATTGATTTAACTCCTGAGTTGGCACCATCTGAATTTTATGAGTTGTTGAGGTCTGCTGAGGTTGCATTATATCTTGGTAGTAAGATAAGCAAATTAGAAGCAGTTATAAAATTAATGGATATTTAATCAGATAATGCAATGTCAAACAACTATTTTGATCAGATATTTTATTTGGTTAAAAAACGGTTACCTGAAAGAAATGTGTTGCCTGCAAATTACTATGAGAGAAAAAGGTTGGTTCGTAATATAGACTATAGTTATCAGAAGATTCATGCATGTGCAAATGATTGCATCTTATTTTTCCAGTATTATATTTTTAATATTTTTTTATTTTACAAATAATAATAATAATAATACTTTTTGATTTTTTATAGTTTTTTGTGAATATTGAGAATTTTAATATTTTTTATTATTTTAATTATATTAAAATTAATTTTTCAATAATCATAATAATATTTTATGATTTATTTTATAATTTTTAGTGAATATTGAGAATTTTAATATTTTTTATTTTTGTTATTATTTTATAAATATTAAAATTAATTTTTCAATAATCATAATTTTATTAAATTTATTTTTTAAAAATTTATTTATTATTTGTGATGGGATCTATTTCAACAGGATCCAGTCACAAATAGTCAAAATAATTTTTTCTTAAAAAAGGTATTTCCGATGGGATGATAGCCCATCACAAATAGTCAGAATAAATATTTCCAAAAAGCATTTCTGACGGGATTACGGGCCCATCGCAAAAGAGTATTTTCGAAGAGCTCGTCGCAAAAGAACTTATATATAAATAAGTATATAATTGGAGACTTATTTGCGATGGTGAAGTTTTCCATTGAAAAAAAAATTTGCGACGGGCCCGTCGCAAATAATATTTTTTGCGACGTCATTTTCTGCAACGGGTTATTTGTGACGGGGCCCCGTCACTAAAGCTTATTTACAACGGGATCCCATTGCAAATACCTTAAATTCTGGTAGTGGAGGAGGTCATCTGTACCTACCCTTCATGTAGGAACCCCATAGGATGACCCAGTAGCTGTATTAATTTTCTTCAGTTGTAATTGCTTTCATTTGTACTTGTACTTTCCTATGGGGCTAGTATTTCTGGCCCCTTATACTTTCATGAACTTCTTTTGTATACAGTTTTTACTTAGTGTTTTACTTCCAGTTGTGTACTCTGATGTTTTCGTTTAAAGTTATAAAGTCAATGCCATCCTAGTTTAGGGATTTATGCCTTTGATGCTAGTCCCCAGCCCCTGGTCTGTGGAAGGCGGGCTTGGGGTAGTCACGATACGGGCCCTGGGGTATGGGTCATGACAAATTGGTATTAGAGGAGTCTGTTCTAACACATATCATAGAATGGTGATCTTTATTTTCTGTAAAGAAATAGTGTTAAGGGTACTAAGTGTGGTTTTCAGTTCAGGGAGTCTAGTGTTGCTGTAGACGGCCGACGTATCCATACACCAGGATGCTGAATTCTGATTTTTGACTCAGTGCACAAAAACACTTATTGCGTGTGGGTTTACAAAAGTTTTCTTTAAGTCAGATCAACCAAGTCATCTCACCAGGTAGAATATTTTGACCGTGTCACATCAGTTTGTTTCAGGATGCCTTCCTGTGGACGACTAGTTAGAGCCCCAAGGGTCGTACATACTGACATCCCACCCAGCGATGAGGCCTCGGTGCAGGGCCCTTTACTTGAGGAGGCACCAGCGGTACCACTTCCTATTGGGCCACCGATGCCACTAGCCCTAATAGCAGACGATGCACACCGCTCAAGCGCATTGAATGAGTTTCAGCTCCAGAGGCCACCCAGGTTCAGTGGAGAGACGGACCCACAGGAAGCTAAGGATTGGTTGGAGGCTATGGTGAGAGTCTTCAGGATAGTAGGGACACCAGAAGACTTCATGGTGGTCCTTGTCACAAGTCTTTTTCAGGCAGCAGCAGGCAGATGGTGGATCCTGATGCTCCAAGTGCATGACGATGCGATGCTACTCTGGGAAGACTTCGATAGACTGTTTCAGGCAGAGGTTTTCCCTGTCATTTTCCGCACAGAGCGTATACAGGAGCTACTGAATCCACATAAAGGTAGCATGATGGTGGTGCATTACTCAGTGAGGTTCACCGACCTCTCAAGCTACTCCACAAGTATTGTGCGGGACCCATTCTTCAGGGCCCGACCCTTCGAGTAGGGGCTCAAGAGAGAGATTAGAGAAACGATGATCTCCCTCAGCATCCCGATGCAGGCAGGGGTGTTAGAGAGAGCCCTCCTAGTGGAAAGTTTCCATGCTAAGCAGTCACCAGCAGTGAGACTCACTATTAGCCGACACGCAGTGGAGTCTTCTACAGCTGACAGTAGACAGATTTCATAGAGGTCAAGAGGACCAGACCTATAGGTGGTCGACCGCATGACTCAGGATCAGTTGTGTGGGGCACATGGAGCAGAGACACACATTCTAGTAGCAGACAATGTTACTCATGTGGTGGGTAGGGTCACATGGCTCGTGACTGTCTGACCCTCCATTTGGATGATCACCAGATAGTCGAAGGACCACCGAGAAAGAGGTCGAGGTTCAAATGAGGTGGTCCGCAGGGGGGAGGTGGACGTGGCGAGGGAGATGGACGTGCAGCTGGTGGTGGACGATGTTACGAGCTGTTACCGCCACCACCACCAGGAGGGCCAACCCAACCATAGGGAGTAGGTGGAAAGGGGAGAGCTCAGCTCCAGGCAACTAAGGCATACGCCCATGGTGCTCCAGAGATGATTCGAGATGCGATCTGTGTCTACTCCACCATAGCTACAGTTCTTATAAACACAGGTGTCAGTCTTTCATTGTCACTGCCCTCGTTCAAAGCTCGGATATTCTGATGGAGCTGTTGGCTTGATTATTATTCCTAGAGACCCCTACAAGAGCAGACTCTATGATTAAGCACTGGTGATGGCAGTGTGAGCATACTCTAGGAGGCAATAGATTCGGCTGGGAACTCTTCGTAGTGGCGTCGAGGCCTTACAACGCCATATTGGGTATGGAATGGTTATCTAGAGTCCATGTTCAGATCTACAGTATTAGGCACAAAGTGCAGTGTTTCCGCATGGATGGGACCAGGTTCACCTTCACTAGCGAGAAGGGAACCTTTGCAGAACATGATAGACTTACTCAGAGGAGGATGCAGCTGATCACTCACCAGCTGGCATTCCTTACCCTCAGAGCTGTTGATGTGGAGAGTCTGACTTATCCTGTAGTGGGGTACCAGTACGCGGATGTATTCCTTGATGATGTTCCAGGACTACCTCCTCATAGAGAGGTGAACTTCTACATTGACCTGTACCCCATGATGACACCGATATCTACTCCAGCATATCAGATGGATCTCACTGAGCTTCTTGAGCTACGTGTACAGCTAGAGGACTTGTAGGGTAAGGGATTCATCTGGCCTTGTGTTTCTCCCTGGTCAGCCCTGATTCTTTTCACCAAGAAGGAGGACATGTGCTTGAGGTTCTATGTCCACTATCGTCACCTGAATCAGGTGACCATGAAGAACAAGTACCCACTTTCGAATATTGATAACCTCTTTGATCAGCTGAAGGGAGCATGCTGGTTCTCAAATATAGACCTCAGATCAGGCTATCACTAGCTCAGAGTTCAAGACGAGGATGTGCAAAAGATGGCCTTCAGGTGTTGGTATAGCCACTACGAGTTCTTGGTTATGCCATTCGGCATAACCAACGCTCCAGTAGTATTCATGGGACTCATGAATAGGATGTTGCAACCATACCTCTATCTCTTGGTTGTAGTCTTCATCAAAGACATTTTGATCTGCTCGACTACTAAGGAGGAGCATTCCTACCATTTGCGGGTATTACTGGACACACTCTGAGAGCACCAGCTTTATGGTAAGCTCTCGAAGTGCCCGTTCAAAATTTGAGAGGTTCACTTCATTGGAAACCTCATCTCAAAGGTTGGAGTTATAGTGGATCCAGTGAAGATTGAAGGGGTACTTCCTTGGGTTCCACCCAGGAGTGTGAAGGAGGTAGGAAGTTTCCTGGGTCTGGAAAGATACTATTGGAGGATTGTGCCAGACTTCTCCAGAGTTGCAGAACCACTATCTGCCTTGAAAAAGAAGGGGAAAACCTTTGTGTAGTCAGAGAGATGCCAGAAGAGCTTTCAAGAGCTGAGCCAGAGGCTGACTAGTGCCCCATCTTGAGGATTCTTGAGGAAGGCGTTGGGTACATAGTCTACTATGACACATCAAGGACCAGACATGGGTTTGTACTGATACAGGAGAAAGCAGTGATTGCATATAGTTCTTAGCAGTTGAGACAACATGAGCAGAACTACGCTACCCATGACCTAGAGTTAGCAGTAGTGGTCTTAGCCTTGAAGATATGGGGACACTATCTGATGGGTGAGCGTTTTACCATATACTATGATCACAAGAGTCTTAGGTATTTCTTCTCTCATAAGGACATGAATCTGAGACAGTGATGTTGGCTTGAGTTCCTCCAGGACTTTGACTTCGAGATAGTCTATACTCCGGGGAAGGGGAATGTTGTTGCAGATGCACTCAGTAGGAGGTATGGTATACAACTTCTAAGAGAGGTGACAGAGCAGCTAGCCACTTTTTGAATATCCTTTGTTGATAGAGATGGAGGAGTCTTTCTATAGTCTCTTACGGTCACTCCCCCACTCCTTCAGCGAGTTAGGGAAGCACAACTTAGGGACGCTGACTGCGAGATATTACGTGCTCAGATATCCACAGGGCAAGCACCTGATGGATTTTTTGAAGGTGGGGAGCACCTCATCCTCTTCAAAGAACGTACTATGGTACCAGTGTCACTTCAAGTGGAAGTGTTGAGGGAGTTTCACATGTACCCTCTAGCGTTACATCAAGGAGTGGTGAAGATGTACTAAGACCTTCAACGACAACACTAGTGACTACGTATGAAGAAGTAAGTAGCAGATTTTCTCTCACGATGCCTCAATTTCAGCAAGTGAAGGCAGAGAACCAGTTACCAGAAGGCTTCATCTAGCCTTTAGAGGTCCCAGAGTGGAAGTGGTATGGGATATCCATGGACTTCGTGATTGGTCTTCCACATACATCCAGGGGTCACGACTCGATTTGGGTGATCGTCAACTGACTCACCAAGTCAGCCCACTTCCTACTGATCAGAGAGAAGGGTTTAGTAGAGAGATTGGGATGCCTCTATGTGCAGGAGATTTTGTGTTTTCATGGTTAACCGTCTTCTATTTTCTCCAACCGTGACACATGGTTTACTTCCCGACTATGGAAGGGGTTGCAGGAGGCTTTCGGGACACAACTTTGCATGAGCACTACCTTCCATCCTCAGACAGATGCTCAGACTGAGAGGACCATTTAGACCCTCGAGGACATTCTGCGTGCTTGTGTCCTTGACTTAGGTCATAGATGGGATGATCACTTAGAGTTTGTGGAGTTTACCTACAACAACAGCTATCACTCCACCATCGGGATGACACCTTGAGAGGAATTGTACGGGCGACCTTGCAGATCACCCTTTTGCTGGACAGACCCTGGGGAGTCAGCACTGTTGGGACCAGAGATTGTGTGAGCTACTACGGAGAAGGTGCAGATCATCCAGGAGCGGATGAAGATTGCAAATAGTAGGCAGAAGTCATATGCCGACATGAGATGGAGACCTTTGGAGTTTGAGGATGGATGTAACAGCCCAAGATTTTATGAAAAATATTCTTTTTAATTTTATTAATGTCTTGTGTTGTACGCTACACCAAAAGGAGCTTGCACAACACGCATCCTTGACTTGCCTTGCATTACACGCAATCGCAACCTTCCTCAATAGTGTGTGTAGTACGCAATAACGAGTTTCACTAAACAGCGATATGCTATTAAAACTAGCCGTTATGAATAGTAATAACCACTTTTTGAAATTTTGTAAATTTTATTTTTCAAAATGGATTTCATTTTTGGATTCGTAGTATCGAATTTAGCCTAAGGTGAAATTTTGGTACATTTCGGATAACTTTCATATTCTGATGAATAGTGAAAATTACTAAATTATAATTAAAAACAACTTTTTTAATCGAAATAATTAATAGTGATAAATTATTAATTTGAGTGGTTTTAAAGTATATTTAGAATATATTTTTACAATTTAATACAATGTTGGTCATTGGACGTAATTTCACATTTAAACCTGACATAAACAAGTGTCAATCTTTTGATAGATATTGTTTCGTAAAAACACGCTATTTGTTTTAATAGCGGGATTTAATTATAAAAATAATTAATTCAACTTCTATGTTATGAATTTGGTAAAATAGACTTCATTTTTGAATTCGGAATATGAAATATAGCTTAGGATGAAATTTTGGCATTTTTCTGAAAACTTTCAATTTTTGATGAATAGTGAAACCACTAAGTGGTAGGTTAAAAACTGAATTTTGCATAAAACTTAATTTTACCACTTCTGTGAATGGAATTTCGAAAATCCGAGAGACACAGTTAATATCAAGGACTAAAATGTGGTTCAATGAGATGAAAATAATTTTTGGTGAATAGTAACTTTTTACTTTTTTTTACCGCGGTTAATAGTAAATAGGGTAACTAAGGGTAAATATGATATTACTATTACCCTAACACATGTCCTAATTCTATTGGACAAGTGTAATTCGACCAAAAACAAACTTAGGAATAAAATATGACCATTTAGGCCCACTTGGATTAGATTAGGACATTTATTATGAATTTATTTAAAGAAGGGTTAAAATAGTTAAAATCAAAGTTTAATAAGTAAATCATTTTTAATATGGGGTTATACATAAGATAAATTCGATTGTAAATATTCATTAGAAAGCTAAAAAGATTTCCTACATGATGGTCTTTTATTTGTAATTTTTAGACATCAAATAATTTAATTTATTTATGACACAACGATGATGCAGTAATTATCTTATTAATGAAATATTGACATAATTGATGTTATAAACACCAAAATAAATGTAATTTGAGATTTTTTATGAATTCCACTAATTTTCTAGGTTACTATGATATATTAAGGTTGATTTAATCAACTTGGTTCGAACATATAATTCTGTTATGACTTTCACAAAAATCATATATCAAATAGTGTCAAAATTGACACAAAATAGTTTTTAAATCAAATATTATATTATTAATTGTTATTTTATTCCTAAAAATCTAAGGTTCGGCCAAATGACTTAGATAAGGATATATATATTACTAATAAACAATTTGTGGTTCTTTTGGCATGTTATAGTAAGTTTATTAACCATATAGTGAAAGAAAACAAAAAGACACGGTAAAAGTTAAATTATTTAACTTAGAGTTAAATATAATTGATAAGGTTTAAAATAATATCCAAACATGTCTAAATTTGATTGGTTGATGAGATTACAACCCTATCTCATATAATCTTCTAATATGAGTCCTTTTTGGAGGTTTTTAATTGGGGTTAGATTTATTATAAATTAATATTTTTAAGAATTCCTAAGGTGCCCCTCTCCTCCCTTATAAAAGGGCACCTCCTCCCCCTCCTCCTCACACCAATTTTGAGCACTCAAGCTCGGCCAACCCCTGCCATTTTCTCCTCTACACTTTCCTAGAATAATCCTAGAGGTTCTGGTCTTCTCCAAAGACCAATCTTAGTTCATTAAGTGGAGGATTCAAAGAGGCGTTCCAAAGAAGAGGTAATATCCATTACCGATCTTTTCAATTTCTTTCTTCTTCAACTTCTTCTTCTTTAGTTGTTTCATGATAAAGTAATAACATCAGTATTAATTACATACTGATATGTTATTATAAATATGAAACAACCCTAATTCACCTTCTATCCATCCTACGGAAAAATGAAATCACCGCGCGTGCGTACGTACGGAATACCGTCTCCACGCCGTGGTGTAATCTATTTTCCACCATCACCTTACAAGGATGGGTATAATGGTGTAATGAGTAACTACATATGATTATTATGAAGTAATATTGATACTGAAATAATATATATATACTCCAATACAATTCCACGATCATAGGAACGATATCATCACTCGTGCGTACGTACGGAATACCGTCTCCACGATGTGATGCGACTCGTTCTACATGATCTTCATTTCATAATGATTATATAAATGAATTGAATGAATGAATATGGTATATACTACACTAATACCATTCTGGAAATGAATTATCTATAACCTAAAGATAAGAATAAGAATTTATTCGACAAAACACGCATAAGAACAAAAAGTTATAAAGACCCGAGTAACAAGTAACAATGAAATATTACTAACAAGAAGCTAATAATATGACCATATATGATATCATATCAATATGTATGATTCTGGAATAAGTCAATAACATTATTTAAACCATTATACAGGAGCTTCGGACACGTACAAAGCTAATCGGACCTAAGGTAAGGGAAATATCACAATCTCATTTTTATTCGAGATTGTTTATTCGTAAGTATTTACTGGGGTGTATTTTATCATCCACATCCATGTTTCATCAATATGTAAATCCACCTACAATTGTTTAAATCCATTTTTACCCTTCGGTGAGTTTTTAGTAAAAGAAATAAAAGGAATCTTTTGTCGTTTTTCGTACGAGGTACTTTTTGACTTTTCCGACAAAAGTACGAAGAATGTTTTTTTAACTTATACGGCATGAATAGATTTTTAAAACATTATTTCCAAGAAGCTTCCTTTAAAATTTCTCAAGTTTATTTTTAATCAACTTCTTTTATTTTAAAGTTATATGACATGTTATGAAAGGAAAAATGTTTTTTAAGAAGAAAGGATATTTTCCTCAAGAATGGAGTTCAAGTGTTTTATCAAAATTATTTTCCATCTAAGATAATAAAGGGTTCTGTTTTTATCCCTATTATTACATTGATTTGATCATGTTGTGATGAAATTATTTTTATGAATTCCTTTATCTTATATGAATTGATTTATGATGTCATGATGTTTCAAGAATCCCATTTTTGTTTCATGTGTTATGCGATGATGTATGTTTTATGATTATGTGGCACACATAAGAAAGGATTCATTATAAGATGGGTGGGACCTATATCTCCCTCCAATGCATTGGGTAAAGATTTTATATCTCATGAGATAGACATGGCTGGAACGGAAGGTTATTTCGGTTCAGTGATACAGGACTGAAACGAGGAGTGAACTCGGTTCAGAAAGGGACTTTGTCCACTAAGATAGTCTTGGAAATGAGTCATGACTAACAAGAAATGATTTTCCATGATTATGTGTGCATGCCACAAAGTTTCAAGTTTCATGTTATGATTATGGGGATCTCATTTTCACTTCTATGATTTGTTCCATGTTAAGATATTATGATCTCTTTTGCAGGTTGTGATTTTCAAAAAGATATGATATGATTTTTATTTCTTTTGTATACCCTTACTGAGCATTTGAGCTCACCCTTTTATGTTTTCTTTTCCCCAGGATATAAAGAAAGGTTTTAGGTAAAAAAAATGGAAGATCTTTACGGGAGATATTGAAGATCTTTCACCAGGATTAGAAGATTATGTTCCGAGTTTCCAAAGACACTAAACTATTACGATCCTTTAGTGTGTGTTTTTGTTATGTACTAAGTATTCCGCAAATGTAATGTAATGTCCATGTACGTCAGGATACGGGTCTCTACAGTTGGTATCAGAGGAAAGGTTTAGTCAACCTTTGGAAACTAGGATGCGAAAACGTTAGTGAGATCCCTAGAGATATTTCTAAGGTATGTCTAGGGATGTCCCTAGGGATAAGTATACGTATAGGTTATAGTAATAGAATTACGCTAACGATCATAGAATTAAACCTAAGATGTTGGATATTGAAGGTACTCCCCCTTTATTATGTTGTTTTCCCTAGCATGATTTTTGCCTCTCACACTATTCTTTTTGGGTTTTAGACGATGGCTGGAACCCGAAGGAACCATGTTGATCAATGCAATGGACAATGCAATGATTGCCCTCCTGAACAAACAAATGTTATGGGAGATGGAGTGCAAAATCTTATTGCTATACTTACACAAGCTATGAATCATTCTGGACTTCCAAATGAGCAGAGAAGGGAACAATATTCTATTGAGTCCTTCATGAGGCAACGTCCACCTTCTTTCAGTGGGACTTCCGATCCACTTGTTGCTGAACAATGGATCAGTACCACTGAAAAGATATTTTCAGTTCATCAATGTTCTGAACATGATAAAGTCATCTTAGCAGTATATCGTTTGGAAGGTGAAGCTGATCAATGGTGGAATCTTATCAAGAATACGAGTCCAAGGGATGAAATTGAGTCCATGGAATGGGACGAGTTCAAGAACTTGTTTTTCAGTAAGTACTTCCCTCGTATTCTTCGAACAAAGATGGAAAAGGAGTTTATTGAGCTGAAGCAGAAGGATGATGAATCTGTTGGTATATATGAAGCGAATTTTACAAGACTTGCAAGGTATGCATCTGGCATTATCATCCAACCTGAAAGTAAAGTTGATCGATTTTTCAGTGGCTTAAAACCAAGTCTTCGAAGGGCATTAGCTATAAGAGACTTCAGTAGCTATGAAGAAATTGTGCGTTGTGCTATCAAGGTAGAAATGGAAGTTGGTGTTACATATCCATCTCATGGTTTTGACAAGAAACGAAAGATGGAGTTCAAGGAGAAATCTCATAATAATGGTGAAAAGAAGATGAATGTTTCCTTATGCACAAAGTGTGGAAAGAAGCATGGTGGAGATTGTCTTAAAGGAACTAGAAAATGTTTTAAGTGTGGAAAAGAAGTTCATCGAGCAGCTGAGTGTCGAAGTAATGGAAAAAGGGTTTCTAATGATGTGAATAAAGCAAACACTGCAGAGAACGCACCGCCAACACTTCAATGCTTCAAGTGCAAGGAAATGGGGCATTATGCTAATAATTGCCCTAATCCAAGGGTTAGTGATGATCAACATGAGCAACCACTGAAGGCAAAGGACAAAGGGAAATCACATGCGATCACTATTGGCAATGTTGAATATGATAACGATGTGGTGGAATGATTAAGTGTTTATGTAATGGGATTCCAAAATAATGTTGTATCATGGAGTATTGGAATATTTATGTATTGGTTTAATGTGGTATTCAAAGTGATTGAGATATTTTTGGAAATAAGATGATATGCGCATAATGAAGGGAAAATAAGAAAATGAAATGTTTAACAATATTCATGAGCTCATGATTGATATAAGGACTAAGTGATATCATGGATTGAGTATATAGAATTTTGAGGATTTTGGTATGTGGAAAGTGTTAACTTTTAACTGCATTCATGTTTTCACTAAGGTATTCAAGAGAATACATGATTAAGGACTTTGAATGTTTAGAATGTGACCAACAAAACATATCTTATGATATGTGGGGATCAACGACAGTATTAAATCTCTGGTAATCGTTGTCACTATATTATGAGAGTGGACTGCAGTATTATGGATAAGCCTAAAGATTGAAATGGATTATGTTGGACATAAGTGAGTATTGTTTAAGGATCGAAGTTTTCTCGATATTATTGATGGGATGTTATAGTAATATAGTTTTAGAAAAAGGACAACCTGCAGGACGGGCGACAGCCCATCGCTTCGGACAAGGTTGTAGGAATCGAACCCACAACCGAAGTGCGACTGGACTTTATCGCCTACCACTGACCTACAGGAAGTCCCTATTTAGTAGAAACTAGTTTTATTATATTAAGCAGTATGATATATGAAGTATAAGTCCATTTTAGGAACCATATATGATTAATCTCACTATAGATCGATTTATGCATATAATTTTTGCTAACCTTTTGTTTGAGACAGATGGAATGACCCGTCATTCTATCACATTATCTGCTAACACTTCACGAATAACAAATTCAACTTCATTTATTTAAGAGATGAAGTGGAAATTGTTCAAGGCACGAACAACAGTGAGATTGTACCAAAATAAAGTAAGTATTTATTCTAATTCAAATTTTCAACTTTAGGGAAATGATCTTGAAAACCAAAAATGTTGTCCTAGTGATCTTATACCCGAGGAATCAGATGGTACCTTATATCATCACAAATTTATGGATTTGTGATTTTTGGCTTTTCCATAGCCATGTTCTCTACCACTCTCCATCAGAACATGATGGTTAGATTTTTCTTCCATATCCATATTTTTACCTATGTGGAAACCCAACAATTAGTTTATTTGGGTAATCGTTACATTTCATACTTTAGTTTTTAAAGCCAAGTTTTTGTATTCCTTTTTATGATGTGGGAAACTTTCGAATAGAAAACCATTTATAACCCCGACGAATTTCGAGGGCGAAATTCATTTTAAGGGGGGTAGAATGTAACAACCCAAGATTTTATGAAAAATATTCTTTTTAATTTTATTAATGTCTTGTGTTGTACGCTACACCAAAAGGAGCTTGCACAACACGCATCCTTGACTTTCCTTGCATTACACGCAATCACAACCTTCCTCGATAGTGTGTGTAGTACGCAATAACGAGTTTCACTAAACAGCGATATGCTATTAAAACTAGCCGTTATGAATAGTAATAACCACTTTTTGAAATTTTGTAAATTTTATTTTTCAAAATGGATTTCATTTTTGGATTCGGAGTATCGAGTTTAGCCTAAGGTGAAATTTTGGTACATTTCGGATAACTTTCATATTCTGATGAATAGTGAAAATTACTAAATTATAATTAAAAACAACTTTTTTAATCGAAATAATTAATAGTGATAAATTATTAATTTGAGTGGTTTTAAAGTATATTTAGAATATATTTTTACAATTTAATACAATGTTGGTCATTGGACGTAATTTCACATTTAAACCTGACATAAACAAGTGTCAATCTTTTGATAGATATTGTTTCGTAAAAACACGCTATTTGTTTTAATAGCGGGATTTAATTATAAAATTAATTAATTCAACTTCTATGTTATGAATTTGGTAAAATAGACTTCATTTTTGAATTCGGAATATGAAATATAGCTTAGGATGAAATTTTGGCATTTTTCTGAAAACTTTCAATTTTTGATGAATAGTGAAACCACTAAGTGGTAGGTTAAAAACTGAATTTTGCATAAAACTTAATTTTACCACTTCTGTGAATGGAATTTCAAAAATCCGAGAGACACGGTTAATATCAAGGACTAAAATGTGGTTCAATGAGATGAAAATAATTTTTGGTGAATAGTAACTTTTTACTTTTTTTTACCGCGGTTAATAGTAAATAGGGTAACTAAGGGTAAATATGATATTACTATTACCCTAACACATGTCCTAATTCTATTGGACAAGTGTAATTTGACCAAAAACAAACTTAGGAATAAAATATGACCATTTAGGCCCACTTGGATTAGATTAGGACATTTATTATGAATTTATTTAAAGAAGGGTTAAAATAGTTAAAATCAAAGTTTAATAAGTAAAACATTTTTAATATGGGGTTATACATAAGATAAATTCGATTGTAAATATTCATTAGAAAGCTAAAACGATTTCCTACATGATGGTATTTTATTTGTAATTTTTAGACATCAAATAATTTAATTTATTTATGACACAACGATGATGCAGTAATTATCTTATTAATGAAATATTGACATAATTGATGTTATAAACACCAAAATAAATGTAATTTGAGATTTTTTATGAATTCCACTAATTTTCTAGGTTACTATGATATATTAATGTTGATTTAATCAACTTGGTTTGAACATATAATTCTGTTATGACTTTCACAAAAATCATATATCAAATAGTGTCAAAATTGACACAAAATAGTTTTTAAATCAAATATTATATTATTAATTGTTATTTTATTCCTAAAAATCTAAGGTTCGGCCAAATGACTTAGATAAGGATATATATATTAATAATAAACAATTTGTGGTTCGTTTGGCATGTTATAGTAAGTTTATTAACCATATAGTGAAAGAAAACAAAAAGACACGGTAAAAGTTAAATTATTTAACTTAGAGTTAAATATAATTGATAAGGTTTAAAATAATATCCAAACATGTCTAACTTTGATTGGTTGATGAGATTACAACCCTATCTCATCTAATCTTCGAATATGAGTCATTTTTGGAGGTTTTTAAGTGGGGTTAGATTTATTATAAATTAATATTTTTAAGAATTCCTAAGGTGCCCCTCTCCTCCCTTATAAAAGGGCACCTCCTCCCCCTCCTCCTCACACCAATTTTGAGCACTCAAGCTCGGCCAACCCCTGCCATTTTCTCCTCTCCACTTTCCTAGAATAATCCTAGAGGTTCTGGTCTTCTCCAAAGACCAATCTTAGTTCCTTAAGTGGAGGATTCAAAGAGGCGTTCCAAAGAAGAGGTAATATCCATTACCGATCTTTTCAATTTCTTTCTTCTTCAACTTCTTCTTCTTTAGTTGTTTCATGATAAAGTAATAACATCAGTATTACTTACATACTGATATGTTATTATAAATATGAAACAACCCTAATTCACCTTCTATCCATCCTACGGAAAAATGAAATCACCGCGCGTGCGTACGTACGGAATACCGTCTCCACGCCGTGGTGTAATCTATTTTCCACCATCACCTTACAAGGATGGGTATAATGGTGTAATGAGTAACTACATATGATTATTATGAAGTAATATTGATACTGAAATAATATATATATACTCCAATACAATTCCACGATCATAGGAACGATATCATCACTCGTGCGTACGTACGGAATACCGTCTCCACGATGTGATGCGACTCGTTCTACATGATCTTCATTTCATAATGATTATATAAATGAATTGAATGAATGAATATGGTATATACTACACTAATACCATTCTGGAAATGAATTATCTATAACCTAAAGATAAGAATAAGAATTTATTCGACAAAACACGCATAAGAACAAAAAGTTATAAAGACCCGAGTAACAAGTAACAATGAAATATTACTAACAAGAAGCTAATAATATGACCATATATGATATCATATCAATATGTATGATTCTGGAAAAAGTCAATAACATTATTTAAACCATTATACAGGAGCTTCGGACACGTACAAAGCTAATCGGACCTAAGGTAAGGGAAATATCACAATCTCATTTTTATTCGAGATTGTTTATTCGTAAGTATTTACTGGGGTGTATTTTATCATCCACATCCATGTTTCATCAATATGTAAATCCACCTACAATTGTTTAAATCCATTTTTACCCTTCGGTGAGTTTTTAGTAAAAGAAATAAAAGGAATCTTTTGTCGTTTTTCGCACGAGGTACTTTTTGACTTTTCCGACAAAAGTACGAAGAATGTTTTTTTTAACTTATACGGCATGAATAGATTTTTAAAACATTATTTCCAAGAAGCTTCCTTTACAAGTTCTCAAGTTTATTTTTAATCAACTTCTTTTATTTTAAAGTTATATGACATGTTATGAAAGGAAAAATGTTTTTTAAGAAGAAAGGTTATTTTCCTCAAGAATGGAGTTCAAGTGTTTTATCAAAATTATTTTCCATCTAAGATAATAAAGGGTTCTGTTTTTATCCCTATTATTACATTGATTTGATCATGTTGTGATGGAATTATTTTTATGAATTCCTTTATCTTATATGAATTGATTTATGATGTCATGATGTTTCAAGAATCCCATTTTTGTTTCATGTGTTATGCGATGATGTATGTTTTATGATTATGTGGCACACATAAGAAAGGATTCATTATAAGATGGGTGGGACCTATATCTCCCTCCAATGCATTGGGTAAAGATTTTATATCTCATGAGATAGACATGGCTGGAACGGAAGGTTATTTGGGTTCAGTGATACAGGACTGAAACGAGGAGTGAACTCGGTTCAGAAAGGGACTTTGTCCACTAAGATAGTCTTGGCAATGAGTCATGACTAACAAGAAATGATTTTCCATGATTATGTGTGCATGCCACAAAGTTTCAAGTTTCATGTTATGATTATGGGGATCTCATTTTCACTTCTATGATTTGTTCCATGTTAAGATATTATGATCTCTTTTGCAGGTTGTGATTTTCAAAAAGATATGATATGATTTTTATTTCTTTTGTATACCATTACTGAGCATTTGAGCTCACCCTTTTATGTTTTCTTTTCCCCAGGATATAAAGAAAGGTTTTAGGTAAAAAAATGGAAGATCTTTACGGGAGATATTGAAGATATTTCACCAGGATTAGAAGATTATGTTCCGAGTTTCCAAAGACACTAAACTATTACGATCCTTTAGTGTGTGTTTTTGTTATGTACTAAGTATTCCGCAAATGTAATGTAATGTCCATGTACGTCAGGATACGGGTCTCTACAATGGAGACCACGTATTTATACGGGTCTCACCTGGACGAGGTTTATAGAGATTTGGATGAGGTGGAAAGTTATCTCCGAGGTTCATCGTACCTTTCTAGGTCTTCAAAAGAGTAGGCGAGGTGTCTTACCTCTTGGATCTTCCACCTCAGTTTCACTGGGTGCACGATCTCTTCCACATATCCCAACTGAGGAGATACGTGCACG
The DNA here is from genome assembly GCA_963277665.1 of Viscum album. Lineage (NCBI taxonomy): Eukaryota > Viridiplantae > Streptophyta > Magnoliopsida > Santalales > Viscaceae > Viscum > Viscum album. The sequence goes on from OY728166.1 coordinate 728,401,458, forward strand.
ACCCTTCACACATCATGGACCATGGAGAGTTGGACGTCGACGATGAGGCGACCTTTACGAAGGTTCCAGTGGATATTGAGGATCAACAGGAGCGGGTCCTACATGGATGGTCGATACCACTGGTGCGTGATTGCTGGAAGCACGAGAACCTCCAGGAGAGCACATGGGAGCGGGAGCCTCAGATGCGTGCTCAGTACCCCCATTTGTTCCCGTATATTGAGTTGTAGCTTATGGGGATGTAAATACCTGAGGTGGGGAGAATGTAAAGACCCAAAAATCCAATTGATTTTTTTTAAATACATGGCATTTTTACGAGTCTGTGAAAATTTACGGTGCTGGATTCTGAGTCTCGGTGTTCTCGGAATCAAATATGAAGTCTTTGTTTAGATACGTTCAGTAAATGTACGAGTGGGATTTTATAAGTTTTGAACCGGCGCTTGAAATTGAAATCGTGGGGAAACATTGAACTCACAACACCGGTATTCGCTTAAGAACGCTTTCACTTTGATGGCAGTGGGTTGAGAATAAAATTTAGTTTATGTCTTTTTAAAAAAAATGATAAAATAAAGTTTACACCAATTTATTTTATTTTAAGCTTCCATGCGTGTGATTTTTGGTTAAAACCTCCACTTGGGAGCTGGAGGTGGGACAGCCACACCCTAACCTCCCATGAGAGGTTATGGTGGTGGGGCCCAATCAAATTTAACCTCCCATGAGAGGTTATGACGTGGGGACCACACGAGACCAAAACCCCCCAATTAATGGGTGGGTGGAAAGTCTCCCAACTCCCCTCATTAATGAGAGGGGAGTCCTTTGATCGCCTCTACCATTAATTGCGGCTACCTCCCTTTTAATTAATTGGAAAACACATAAATTATTATCCCAATCCTCCACATTTATTGTTGGAGCCAATAAATTTATTCTTCCTTTTTGAATTCTATGCTAACGGAATAATAGATAACCAATCTATTATTTTTGTTGGCATTATTCATTTTGGCGGAACGGAGGAAGAGGAGAACTAGAGAGAAAGGCTCCCAACGAAGAACGAGGAACCTCATCCCCCAACGAAGAACGAATAATGCCAGCAATGATTTCTTCTACGACTTCCTTCCTCGGATCCTACCAACGTGGAGTGTCTTCCACGACCTACGTAGCTCGGGATTGGGAGAGCGTGACGAATGTTGCGAACGAAGATCTTCATCATCTCCCTTCAGCGACTCCACCAACGAGTGATGGATAAGAGCTAGGGGGTTTATGCTTGATGATGTTATACCCATTTTCTTATCTTCTTCAAAGGAAAAAATGGGTTTTATGGGGACGTATTTTATTAATCATCTTCTTCTCATGATGAGCCAAATGATACCTTCGTAAATGTGGAGGGTGCGGGCCAACCTAATAAGGCCCGACATCCTTGGTCATTTTCTATATTTTTGTGGAATTCTATGGCATAACGATGAGGCGCTGACAAAGAAGGCGGTAATGATGAAGACCGCACTACACACGGCCTCCGCGAATCGCGCCACCCCCGCGGTGCATCACTGCTTCCGACCGAACGCCGCTTGCCCAAGCGGCACCCGGCCCGCCTACCCGGGGCCACCCGGCGCACGACCCACCTGCCCACGACCTCCCAGAGCCGTACCCGGCGCGCGGCCCACCTGCTTGCGGCCGCCGGGTGCCCTGATGGCGCCCCCGCGGCCTTCCCAGCGCCTCCGCGGCCTGCCCGGCACCACCGCGCCCTGCCATGCGCCTTGCTGGCCCCACCGCGGCCTTCCCGGACACTGTCGCACCCTTCTCGGCGCCCTTCCCAGCACCCCCGTGTCCTACCTGGGGCCCTTCTGGTGCCCTGCGGCTTGCCCGACGCCCTGCGGGTGCCCCCGCGGCCTACCCGGCCCCCTGCCGGCTCCCCTGCGGCCTGCACGGAGTCCAGCCGGCCTTCCAACGCCCTGAGTGGCCTACCCACTAGCCTCCCGACCGGACCGACCTCCCAGGTCAAGTCACCCAAGCCGCACCCCACACGACGCTGGCCGAACCATCCCAGACCTTTGGACCGAGTCGCCTTCGTGGTGACCTCCGGGCCGAACCGCCCTCACAGTCTGCTCGGCAGGGCCCAGCAGACCTGGCCAAACATAGCAGGATGACCCCGCACAACTGGCCGGGTCAGACCCAATGGGTATAACTGGGTCAGCCCAGTATGGGTTGGGCCGAGATGGTCCGACCAGGTCAGATCGGGCCCAGGCCCATTACCGACCCCTTTTCCCTATTGGGCCATATATTTGGCACTAGACATCTGTTTGACGAACCATCAATGATGCAGATATTCTTGGAGTAAATCCATCCCTTTGAGAATACCCCACTAGAGTTCGGGGTATATTTGAGTTACAGTCAGGTTGGATCGTACACATATCCAACCAAGCCCCCCGGACTAAAAGGCTAATAACTAACAAACCGGGCGTCCGATCGACGCGTCGTCTGTTGCATTGAGACCCCTATGACGTAGCAGACCTTTGAGATACTTCTACGTGGGACTTCATTATAGTTGAAGTATTGAAGAGTATCTCATGGAGCGGATCCTCCCAGAGGCAAGAGGACAGAGTATAGAGACCGAGTAGCTGGCTGAGACATTACGACTGCTTGACCAATTCGACTCGGAGTGACTCGACGAGCCAAGTGGGGAGCACATCTGTGTGAGCGCGGAAAACCCACAGTGGGGAGCACCTCTATGTGAGCACGACAGACCCACAATACTCGATAGGAGGAGTACCTCAGCAGGCTACTAGGGGTAGAGCCTATGTGTGAGCCCGAAACACCCGTGGTGGGGAGGGCCTCTATGTGAGAGCAGAAAACCCACGGTACTCAACAAGAGTAGTACCTCAATAGTCCAAGGTTAGTGGGAAGCTCCTATGTGTGACGCGACAGGCCCACTGTACTTGATAGAGGAGGAGTATGCCACCAGTTGTGGTTTCGATAATAAAAATCCTGGTTTGAGTTGAGTCAATGACTTTGTGTTTTCCTCATGATTGAGATGGGTTACTAGATAAATTAGGTATATATATGGGCATATACCTAAGTAATGGTTATCCGTTGATTTCATACTTTTTAGTTTATACTTGTTAGTTTATGTGAGACCTTGAGGGTTTTGGGTTCCCTAATGGGTATCGTTTTACTCACCCCTGCACGGGCTATGCCCGCACCTCGTTGTGTTGGTTGCAGATGATTGACAGTGCTTACTGAGGTAGAGAGTAGCAGGACTGGACAGTAACCGGAGGTGGACCACTTGGTGTGACGATACAAGGAGGAGACAGACATACGGAAGTGCTGAAGAGTCCAACTGTACCTACCCTTCTGGTAGGAACCCTGGAGGACGACCCAGAAGCTGCTTTATTTTTCTTCAGTTGTACATGTACTTTCTTATTGGGCTTGTATTTCTGTCCCCTTTTAATTTCCAGCACTTCTTTTATATACAGTTTTACTTAGTGTTTTACTTCATCTTGTGTACTATAATGTGTTCATTTATAGTTATAAAGGAAATGCCTCCCCAGTTTAGGGATTTACGCCATTGGTGCAAGTCACCAGCCCCTGGCCTATGGAAGGCGGGCTTGGGGTAGTCACGATACGGGCCTCGGGGGACGGGTCGTGACATGGGATCCCTAATGTATTATCAAAATATGAATGTTTTAAATATATAAAGTATAATCATTAGTAAAATCTATATAGTAGGGTATAAATCTCATGAAGTGAATCAGTAAGTTCATAGGAGTAATAGTTGTATTGCTGGTCACGAAGAGACTATGAATTATATATGAAAGGATAGAGATGTTAAGAAAAGTTATTTTTTATGAATGAAGTGGAATTATTAATGTTCTTGTGAATTTGGATTCAATAAATATATTGTAAAATTATTTTATCTAGTTATACGAATAATGAAATATATAGGCATTGTATTTGAGGAATAGTACTAGTAACCAAGGGAACTTATTCTGTTGCAATTTGACCTTTTGGAAAAAATATTATTAGGAGAAGAGAATCCTCAATATGGGATTTATGTTGAGATAATAATGATAATAACATATTTTGGGTATATTACTGCTGACGATTAAAAATTTTAGCGATTTTATGGTTTATGCTCAGTTTACTACTTGTTTATCTTTACAGAATATATTCAACAAATGAAGATAAATTTTTTGGATGCATGCACTTTTTAAATAAGTTTTAATGGTTATTAAGATATTCATATATTTTTCATGTGATAATAAGATTTAAATTATTTTTTGTTAAATATTATGTTACGTTGATTTTGAAAATTTAGTGACCTTCCTTCTAAAATTTCGGTCTTTGAATTTGGACAGACATATTTTGGGTGATTATTAAGATTAACTAATTATGTAATGGATTAAGATGAACATTGGATATTATTTCTAGATAAAAAAAATATTATTTTTTATATTAGATAAAAGGTTCTAAACAATTGTCTTTTGGTAAATATTTAAAGGCCGAAGGATTAACTTATGGATCTTTTTATAAAAGTTATACTCACACAAAAGTAAATATTTAATATCCATCTCATTGTTTTAGAAATGAAGATGAGAAAGATAAAATCACAACCAAATATTGATATTATAATTATGTTTTTAAATCATGTAATTATAACTTCTCAAATGATTTTTAAATATATTTTTAACTTATCACCATCAGTTTTTAGGATATCAAAGTCCTTTCTCAGACCTATTTGGTCTATATTTTTGTGGTCAATAACATTATAATGACAACTTTTTCTATCAATATCCATTAGAAAATTATATTTATATTTCACTTCCATGTATATTTTTCCCTTTCCACTAATTTTATCCTATTCGAAAAACTAATTTTGTTTTAAAACAAGTGTGCCAATAAGCATAAAAGCTATATTTTTCTAAAAGTCAATTTTTTCACCTTTTAATGGCGCACTTATTTTAAAAAAAAATTAGTAATATTTATAAATTTAATTTAATAAGATAAAATAAATTTTATAAATTTTAATATAATAATTAACTTAGCATTAAATTGTGTTCTTTTTTGGAGAATTTTCATTTTTCATGTATAATGGTGAATATCGAATTTTAATTCCAAAACTGTTTTACATATTATTTATTTATATAGTTAAATTATATTGTATGTTTCTTTTAATGTATAATTATTTCAATTATACATCAATAAATCCAATTTATGTCATTGGAATCAATTTTACATTGAAATTAGATATAAAAAAATTTCATACTTTAGAACAATTTCACTTTAAAAACATATTTTTCCATTGTGTCTATGGGATTAATTTTGAATCTAATGTTGCTAATTATGTGAATTAGATTTATTAAAATAGGTACCATATTTGAAATCATAAATTTAAAATTATTTTGTAATTTCCTTTTCATTTTTATATTTAAAAACATTGTCGTGGTAGAAAAATTATTTACTGTAGTATAGGTAAAATAATGAAATAGGTTAAAGTAAATAAGGTAACGACTTAAAATACCTAAAAACAACATTAAATGGGGTTTTAGGTATTTATTGACCATAAAAATACATTAAAACATTAATTATCATAAATATTCATGTCAATTAACGCCACCCTAATGTGATTATCTTTAGTCATAAAATAATTATTATTTAATCACTTAAACCCACCTCTCATCAAGTATAAATACCACCCCTCACAATCCCAGTACGAATAAAAAGCCTTGATGCAACTCAAATATCTTAAAAAAACTATCTTCCTTAATCTACCCACATACATGTTCTTATGTTCAAACCAAAATATAAAATCCAATGTCTTCAAGGGGTCCTCCAAGGAAGTGATATTCAAGAGGTAATTTTCTCAAAATACTTCCCTAAATTTTGTTTCTTTTTCTACTTTATATTCACATTCTTCATCCATCCGAGAATTATTACCCCACAATCATATATATATATGGGATCTTTTTTATAATGTAATATATTATATAAATCCATTTTATTACCTCCTCTTATTCAAATAAAAAAACCATAATCCAAGTTATGGTGATTGAGCAATCTCCGTGAATAATGATTTTGTTTATTTTCCATTACCACCTTCATGAAAGGTCCTAATTTTTTTTAAGGTAAAATAAGATTTTAATATTTATATTATAACATATTTTGTGTTCTGGAACAAATATATACTCATACTAGTAAGAAAAACGAAATTAGTTTCCAGTGTTCTGAAAAACATCCAAAATTAACTAAACAATTATCAATAACATTTAATCAAATAAATAATCCCTATAAGAAAAATTAAAAAGATACATGGGACCATTAATAATTATGTAACTAAATTAATACTATTTTATTCCACTTTTTTAGTTTTAAATCCCATTTTACAAGAACATCCATATATATAAACAAATAAATTGTTCATGAAACCATTTAACAAATGCACCCAAAACCACTAAAATAAATAAATATTATTAATGAATGGATCATAAGATGTTATAAAATCATCAAATAATGTATTTTAAATATTAATATAGTCGTTAAATGAGTTGATAAAATTTTTTAAACCATTAAACATGAGGTTAAATAATTCTACACTAAAGGGAAGCATAAGGTAAGTGTTTCTCATCTCGCTTTTACTTATACAATATATATTCCTTATTCATAACATATTTGTTATGTGTGGTGTATATTTACTTCCATTATCTATATTATATCATTAATCTATTTATTATCATGTTATTTAAGGGTTTTTTGACTGTTATTCTTTCATGGGGAAAATGATTCGACTGATTACAATATGGAAAGAGATTTCCTCTCAATTTACATTCCATTAAGACTTATTTGTTATTATACACTAATTCACTCTATCTAGTGTATATTATATTCCTTTGATCTGTAATATCCTTTTTCATGAATTATTCATGGTATTATAATTTTAAATTTTAATTATTTCATCCAAGGCAATTTTAATTGAATATTACAATGTGGTAAAAGTTATTAAACTATCTCACTTTATTTTCTGAATGTTAACTTTATCATGAAAATATCTCTTCATTGCAATCATTTTTAATTGTAAATTACATTTCTCATTAATATAAATATTTTTTATTCTGGATATTATTATTTCCTAAACTATATTACATTATTACATATGGTTTTGACTTTTAAATTTTTTTAATTAATAATGGAAATTTTGATGAATCAATATCTTTTCATCAATATGGATATTTTCTGATAAGGAAAGTGTTACATGAATTAAATTTATTATTAAAAATATGATGAAGTTTTTTGACTAGAAGAAATTTATGTGACTCAATTATATATATTCCCTTGATGCATCGAGATGTCTCGTGAGGAAAATCAATTGGCGACAATCCCTTCGTGTTTATTTCCCAGAAGAATAAGATGGGTTTCTACCCACAAAATTAAACTTTATTTAGAATATTTAATGATGGTATATTGGTTCATATTATAGTTACATGATTTCATATAATTAATCATTTCCTACAGTCAAAATTTATTTATTATTATATATAGGATTTTCACTATGATAAAATCTATAGATGCATTTCATTCTTAGTTTATTGATTAAATGGTATGTATGATCATTTATATACATTTCTTTATTTATTTTTCATGTTGATTAATGTTATATTATATTGTATCTAACCCTTATTTAAAATTTTATCTCACCTTTATTTTGTTTCCTTTCATCGGTTTATGAAGAAGATAACTTTAAATGAGTTCTCAAGAATGCAGTTCATTAATTTTTTCTTATGTATTATGTTTTATTTTATATTCCCAATTAAAAAATGGGAATAATTTATATAATCTTGTTCACCAAGACTACTAAACTATTTGGTACTTTGGGATTTACTTTCTTATATCTTATGAAAATGTAATAATGTATTAAACTGAATCTGAGATCCTAGAGTCTGGGTATTTACTACATATACCTCTAGATGAAGTGGTCTAAAAGATTTTGTGGATCACCAATCCCATTGAATGGAGATAATCTAGGGTTATTCAAATGTAGGGGTGATGTCATGTTGTCCACCCATGCTGGGTATGGTTTCCATCAACTGGGATCTCCACCTATCGCATCTTCAAGGCCCCAAAGAGAGCAGTGAGAGCATATATCAAATATTCTTAGTAAGGATATCTTTTTTGTTGTGTATTCCCAATAAATGAATTGAAAGGATAATCAAATAAATAATAAGGCTCATTGGATCATATAGAAGGATGAACTAAATCGTGAGGAGAGTAATCGCACTTCTCAGGAGGGTTTGACGACTCACATCTTTGCTACTTTTCATAGAATTCTGCCTCTTTTCTTTTTAGATGCAAATTATTTTTGAGTTGGAAAGGGGGAAAACTAGTCAATGTGGTCATTTTTATAGCGACCCAATAATGAAGTACATGGATATTATATTAATTATGTATCATACTTAATAAATTAAACAAACAGATACCCAAATACCATATTAGTTTAGTGTCTTTGGAAACTGGGAAACAAAAAACTACTTCATAAAACATCAATGTGATCTCCTTATTTATCCTTCATAACTATAAATCCTTTTGATACTTCTTACTTTATACCCTTCTTCAAAACTAGGGGAAAATAAACATAAAAGGGTTGAGCTCAGATGCTTTGTAAGATTTAACAAGGGAGTTATGTAGAAATTAACATGAGAATAATGAATATGAGAATGTGATCATAACATTAAAAGATAATTCCTGGTATATAAATGGAAAATTGAATCATAAGGAAAATAGAAGATCATAATACTTAAGATCAAAACTGTAATATAAGAAATAAATTTTTTGAGTAATCATAAACTTATAACTATGTGAACATGTATAAATAGTAACATGTTAACTCATTAAATTAAGGATGTGAAATCAGGCCCTTGTAAAAATAAATGGGCATGGAAACCAAGTATACTAATAAAATTATGGAGATGAAAACCAAGTCCATGCATAGAATAGTGAACATGAAATCAGTTTCACACATAACATACACACCTAATAAGTTATCTATAATTACCCAATGCACAAGAGAGAGATAAAGGTCCTACCAATCTAATAAATAAATTAGTTTTATATATACCATAAAAACATAAATCACTCATCATTTTATAACCCAAGGGATAAAATTGGTTTCTTAAACATCATTTCATCAAAATATAATCTAGGAACAACAAATGGAAGTCATAAATATCATAAACATAATCAAAACATAGAAATAAAAGGAATAGTATACATGAAACATAACCTTATTTAATAATTTCATCATATATGTAAAATAGTTTTTATAAAATACCTGAAATTTATTCTAGAGGAAAATATCGTCCCTTATTCGAAAACATTTCTTTTTCTTAAAATTATGTGCAATTCTTAAAGAAAATAATTTATTAAAAAAAATAACCTTGAAATTTTTTAAGGCAATCTTCATGGAAATCATGAATTATGAAATCATAAAAATCAATTCATTCTGTATAATTTAAAATAACATTCTTCTCATACATTTTCTAGAAAAGTCAAAATGTACCACATATTTAAAAATGAAAAAACATTAATTTCATATCACTTAATAAAAATTCACCAATCGGTAAAATTTGAATTTTAAAAAATATTGATTAATATAAATAATATTATATAATACATAATTAGGAGACATGGACATGGATTATAAATATACCCCAGTAAATACTTACACATAAACATTCTTAGAAAATAATTAGATTGAAAAATTACCCCTTACCAATTATATTCAATCAAATTGTATGCCTCATAAAATAAAGAGAATTATATGCATAGTTAAATATCATATCTTTCATAATAAAAATCATGAAACATTCATGGGAAGCATAAACACCACAGAAAATAAAAAGGTGGAGTATATGGAATATGTCCTATAGAAATAAAAGTCAGAAAAAATAATCCCTTACCTTAGGTCATATATCCTTAGTATGTTTCTGAAAATTAAATATAATGATTTAAATATGTTATTTACTGATTCCATAATCATAGTAATTTTTATGATATCATATATGATCATATTTTCATCATATTTGTAATAATATTTCATTATTACTCGTTATTTTAGTATGAACTACTTCATTTTCTTATGCATGTTTTGCTGAATAAGTTCTAGTTCTCCTTATTAAGTCATAATTATTTAATTAAAAATTGTTATTAAAACAATACATATCATATTTGTTTATTATTTACATTTATATAGTCATTTTTGAATGGATATCTTGTAGAATTAATCAAATCACATCGTGGGGATAGTAGGTCGCACGTACGCACGAGCGACAATATCATTCACTTAATGGTTAAATGGTATGAAATTGGATTGTGTATTAATTTTACAGAATAATTATAATTTTATATTAATTATTTATATCCATTATAATTATTATTATACCCATTAAAATAAAGTATTGTTGAATAATAAATTACACCACTGTGTGGAGACGGTAAGTCGTATGTACGCACACATGGTGATATTGTTATTCAAAGGATGGATTAAAAGAGATATAATGTTGTAAATTATTAATAATAGAATCTTATAATGTAGAATATACTGGATTTATTACTTTATTATGGAAACAACATAAGAAGTGGAAGTAGAAGAAGACAAGAATTTTGAAAGAGGTGATAAAACAATTACCACTTTTTCAGGTATCTCATTTTGATTTTCACAAAAAGTCTCCCTAAAATGACTTTATTCCCAATTAATAGCCTATATAATGAATTTATAGAAGCTATTAGAAGAAATGGTTTGATATTTTCTGATAAAAAGGGATTTATATGTGTGATTAAAACAGAAGTATAAGTTCTCTTTTCTGGGAGAGGTGAGGGAAACTTTAAGAAAGTCTGATAATATTAATTTATTATGAATTTATTTTTAGGTTATAATGTTCTAAAACTAAATTATTTATAAGATAATATTACTTTGGGTTGAAATAAAATCATCCAATAAGTTTTATGCAAGTTTTGAATATTTTTTAATCCTTATATTTTTCTTTTAACCCTTATTTTACCCTTTTTAATCTTACCGTTATATCATGTTATTTATGATTTGTGTGTTAATGTAATTATCATAACATATAAAACAACCAAAAAATAGGTAATTATGGAATATTAAGACTTATCATAACCATTTTTTTGAATCTTATATTTTTATGAATTTTATAACATTTAATAAATTATTTTATATTTTTAATTATGAATTATGTCAATTTTGACAATATTAATACATGACTTTTTTAAAAATTCATAACAACATGATTACTTCGATAAAAATACATTTAATTAGTCCTAACATGTCATAGTAATAAATAAAGTTCTTGGATGACATATATTATTCCATATATTGTTTATTTTAATACTTATAATATAATTTATTTGATATTTTTATTATTAAAATAATTACTATATCACTGTTGAGTAAACATTTATGTTAATTATTTAATCTCAAAAAATTCATGTTGAATTCCAATTTTGTTTATAATTTTATTATATTTAAGGAAAATATTTAGGGTTAAATTTTCATCATGGTTATCAAAAAATTAAAATTATTAAACTTATAAAAGACAAGAGAGTGACATGTTGTCACTTTCTTTTGTTTTAATAATAATCACTTCACTCTCATGGAAAAAATTCAAATAAATGAATCAATTCCAAACCTTAGGTGGAATGGGTATACTTTTATTCATCCAATATTGTTTTTTCATGTGTGAGGGTACTTTTATTATCCTTATCATATTGTTTCTTACCTTAATTTACTCAATTTTCCATTAACCGTTGTAAATAAAAAATATCATAGTTACTATTAATCATGTTCAAAACTAAAAAAGAAACTATATAAATAATTTGAACGTAATGATTCCAAATATGGAATCTGATTTTTCAAATTCAAAACATATAATTGGCTGAAATTAATTAAAAATTAATCCCCATTGTCAAAATGAGAAAACTAGTTTAAAAAAAAGTAAAAATCATCAAAAGACTGACATGCGTTTATATCGAATTTAAATATAAAATTACTTCCAATGAATAAAATTTAATTAAATTATAAAAACATATTCAAAATATACTATTTATAAAATTAACAAGATAATCTAACCATATAAATAAATAAGAAAAAAGGTAGTTTTAAATTAAAATGCAGTATTTTTCCCTATTCATTAAAATATGAATTTTATCAGAAAAATACCAAAATTTCAACAAAAATAAATTTTAATGTCCCAATTCAGAATAATAAGTTTATTTTGAAAAAAATTGCTTATAAAAGTATAAAAAACTTTATTTAAAATGGGTTTTCCATTAAAAGGTGGTATAACTGTATTTTTTTTGAAAAATACTTCTTTTATCTGAAAAATTGATTTTTTTTTTCATACATCATGCGTAGAATACATTTATAATTAAATTAAGCTTATTAAATATATATTATTAATAAAATATATAATTAGTTATTTTATTACTTTATAAACTCACTTATTTTCATTTAAATAATTTTTCAGAAAAATAATTTTAATAAAAGAAAGTTGTATTCTCATTTATAAATAATTGTTCACAATAGAATTAAATAAATAAATTTGTACAAAATATTTTCATAAATCAATTAATATAGTTTATTCCCCCCATTTTAGCAGTTAGTTTATAAACTAACATAATAATATTTAGTTGTTCGATTATACTCGGTCTTGTGTGAAATGAATCATATCAAAAGAAGATGAACTGGTGTGTAATAAAAGCCAACCATAGTGTTGTGTATATTATAAGATAAAACGGTGTTGCGTATAGAATAATATAATATTGGGGTAGCATAAAACACAAGTCATCAAATAAATATATGTCATAGAATCTCGGGATTTCACATTATATCCCCTTTAAAAATTAATTCCGCCCTCAAATCGGGGTCATAAAATGTTTACTATATGAAATTTTCATTCATAGAAACCCACATGTTAAAATGGAACGCGAAAAATACATTTTTGAAAAGAAAATTCAGAAAAAAAATGGTTAACCAAAGTAACTCATCACTCGGTTTCTACATGGGCCATCATAGGTGGAAAGTTAAAACATGGATATGGATGGAAAAAAATATAACCATCTTGTTCGGATGGAGAGTGGTAGAAAACAAGGATAGGAGAAAGATACAATCCTAAATCCATAAATCATCAATGATTTAAGGGACTATCATACTCATCAGAAGAAAAGGTACTAGGTTAGCATTTTTGGATTCAAGATCCTTTTACTAATGTTGATGATTTTTTCATGACAAGAAATAATTACCTGATTTCAGTAGAATCTCACTGTTGGTAATTCCTTGAAAAATTTCACTTCATCTATTTTTCAAAGAAATGAAGTTAAATATTTCATTATTGAAGTGTTTTCAGATCATGTGATCTATAAATAGAATGATAGTTCATTCCATCTATCTCAACAAAAAAATTATCCCAACTTATCAAATATGCATAAGTCCATTTATGGTTAGATAATACATTTTTTCTAACAAAATTTTTGAGATTCTTAACATAAACTTTCCAAAAATTTGATAGCCTTACAATAATTCTGAAAGATGAAAAACAAAAACTATAGAAAAATGTTCACAAACTCGGATTAACATTTATCCCCTAGTATATCATAAGGTATCTCTGGTTGGTCAGATTCCAAAGATGTGAACACCTTCTTTATGTATTCTATTGAGTCATGGTAATAACCTGAATTATCAGATATCCTTATTGAAAACATGCATGATTTCTTATTCTAAAACATATTGAATATATTTCACAAGCCCCAAAAAGTTGTATACTTCATCCATGATATCATAACCCTCTTGTCAATAAATCTAAAATTAGTACCCAAGAAACTAGAATCATCCAATTTACTTATTCAAATCCATCATATCTTTATATGAACATCATTATTTTAACATAAGGGACAATTAAGGGTTATCTTTCACTTAATCATGTGTTATCTAAGTATATAACCTTACCCTTAAATCACGTTTTCAGATCCTTATAACAATTCACCATATCCTTTCCAATCAATAATGAAAAACTTATACTAAAAAGATGTATATATTTCATGATTCATATAAAATAATATTTTGAATTCCAAAACATATACACCTAAATCATCCAACATTATTCTTAAACCATTACTCAGGATCCATCATCTTCTTCTTTCCTAAAATATAAATCATTTATTACGGTTTCTCAACCTGAAGCTTCTTTGGATTAATGCAAACAATGCGACAATTAAATCACATTACATTCAAATTTCATTTACAATCTCTATATCCTCAGCAGTATGACCAATACTCATACCATCATCATGATTATATTCATGATATTTCCACTTTGGAAATTTATCTTCATAATTCCCATAATTTCCAAATATAAAACACTCAATGGTTAAACATGTTTTTTGTAGTTCTGGATATAGACTAAGAAAAGAAATAATGTGTGAGAAATGCATATCAGAAATTATAAACAAATTTGTAAGGTAAATTTCATATAATATTTCAATCTATGATATCATCAATTTAACCATGGGTTAGTCATGATTATCACAAAAACCCTAGTATTATAACTTATAATTAACTTATCCTTATTACATCTCCAGAAATATCCTTAGAAATATATCTAGGTATCTCACTAATTTTATTTTCATACTAGTCTCCAAAGGATGAAAAACCCTTCACTCTGATACCAACTATAACGACACAAACTAAACATACATGAATATTAAATTAATTTTGTAGAATAATTGATAAATTAAACAAACAGATTCACCATGAAAATAATATTTTAGTTTCTTTGGAAACTAGGAAACATAAACAATTTTTTCATAAAACATCTACATCATCTCCTACTTTATCCTACATAAAAAGAACCCCTTTTGACACATCTTACTTATTACCCTTCTTCAAAACTTGGGGGAAAGGAACATTAAAGGGGTGGGCTTAGATTTTCTGTAAGGGTTAATAAGGTTTTTATGTAAAAATAATCATATGAATGAAGGGTATGTGAATGAGATCATATCATTAAAATATCACGCCCTGCATATCAATGGAATACTTCCATCATGAAGAAAATCAAAGATCATAAAAAATAAGATCATAATTGTAACATAAGAAATGAAATTATGGCATACACATAAACTTATAACATTTATAAATAGTATCAGGTTCTATCATTAATGTAAGGACATGAAATCGGGCCCTTGCATAAACATATGGACATGGAAACCAGGTCCACTCATAAAATTATGTTCAAGAAAACTAGGTTCACGGATAAAATTGTGAAGTTCAAATAAGTTTAATGCATAACCTACATACCTAGTGAGTTATCCAACATTACCCAATGCATTGGAGGGAGATAAAGTTCCCACCCATATCATAAATAAATCATTCTTACATGTTCCATAATAACAAAAATCACTCTCCATAGTACAACCCAACAGATAAAATGGGTTTCTTAAACATCATTTCATCAAAACATAATCCAAGAACAAAAATTGGATGTTATAAAAAGAATAAATGTAATGAAAAATTAGAAATATAAGGGTTAGTATACTTGAAACATAACATTATTAAATAATTTCATCTTAGATGTTAAATAATTTTTATAAAACACTTGAAATTGATTCTTGAGGAAAATATATTTTCTTCTTCAAAAACATTTCCTTTTCTTAAAATGTCGTGAAATTTCTAAAGAAAGTAATTTCATTAAAGAATAACCTTAAAATCGTGTAAGGGTAGCTTCATGGAAATCAGATGTTATGAATGCATAAAAATCCGTTCATGTCATATAAGTTAAAAAACATGCTTCCTGTACATTGGCTGAAAAATTCAAAATATACCTCATAATCGAAAATGAAAAAGGATTCATTTCATACTTCTTAATAAAAATTAAACAATAGTTAAAATTTAATTTAAATTTTTTTATAATAATATAAATAATGTTATAGAATACATAATTAGAAACATATATTTAGATGATAAATATACCCCACTAAATACTTGCGTATAAACAATCTCAAAAAAATGAGATTGAAAAATTATCCCTTGCCAATTATAATAAGTCGAATTGTATGCCTCAAGAAATAAAGATAATTACGTTAATATTTAAATATCATAACCATCATAGTAAGAATCATAAAACATTCATCAGAATTATAAACGCCACACAAAAAATAAGTGGTTTATAAGGCATATGTCTCGTAGAAATATATGTGAGACAAAACAATCAATTACCTTAGGTCTGATATCCTTCGTATGTATCCAAAACTCTTGTATAATGATTTAAATAATATTATTGGCTTATTAGAGAATTGTAGTCATTTTTATGATATAATATATGATCATATTATAATATGTTTGGTAATAATATTTCACCATAACTCGTTATTCGGGTAAAAACTACTTCATTTTATTATGCATGTTTCGCCAAATTAGTTCATTTTACCATTATTATGTCATATTTATTTATTCAAGAAATTATATTAACATAATAAGTATCATATATATACATTATCTATGTTTATATAGTCATTTTTAATGGATATCTTGTAGAATAAATTGCATCGCATCATGGAGATGGTAGGTTGTACGTATGCAAATGTGATGATATCATTAACTTAATGGTTCAATTCAATGAAATTAGAAAGTATATTAATTATACAGAATAATTATCATATTATATTCATTATTTTAATCCATTATACTCATAATTATTAAAATCCAAAAAAACTATTATTGAATAAAAAATTACTCCTCGGAGTGGTGATTGTATGTCATACATATGCACTCATGGTGATTTTATTATTCGTATGATGAATAAAAAGAGATATAAGTTTGTACCATAATTATAATAATATATCATAATGTATAATATACTATATTTCTTACTTTAGTATGGAAACAACATAATAATTTGAAGTAGGAGAAGGTGATAATTTTTCAAATAGGTGATAAAATAATTACCTCTTTTTCGAGTATCTCCTTTTGATTTGCACAAAATGTCTCCCTAATATGGATTTAAACTCAAATTATGGATTATAGAATTAATTTAAAGAAGTTGGGAGAGAAAATGGTCAGGTTTTGGCCTAGAAAAAAAGCTTTAGAGGTTTAATTTAAAGATAAAGAGAAGTTCAGTTTAATAGGAGTTGTGAGGGGCACTTTATGAATGTCTTCAAATATTAATTTATTATAATTTTATTTTCGGTTTATAATTGTCAAAAAATAATTTATTTCAAATATAAGATGATTTGGGGTTGATATAAAATCATTAAATAATTTTTAGACTAGTTTTTAATATTTTATAATCCTTTTAGTTTTGGTTTAACGCTTATTTTACCCTTTTAAATCTTACTGGGATATCATGTTATTTTAACATTATGTGTTAATGTAATTATAATAATATGTAAAACTACCAAAAAAGTGTCATTTATTAAATATTAGGACTTATCTTAACTATTTTCTGGAATCTTATATTTTTAGGAATTTTATAACATATAATAAACTGTTTTATATTTAATGTTATGAATTATGTCAATTTTGGCACTATTCATACGTGAATTTTTCAAAAATGTATAAAAACATGATTAATTAGAAAAAAATATGTTAATTAAATAATAATATTTCATATTCATCCAGAAATGTCATGGTTGGAATAAATTATGTCATATAAAATTAATTTTAATATTTATAATATCATTTATTTCATATTTCTCTTAATAAATTAATTACTATATCACTGTTGTGTCAATATTTATGGTTATTATTTTATCGCTAAAAATTAAAAATAAATTCCCATTATTTATAAAATTTCATTAACATCCTGAATACTATTTATTTTTGAAATTTTATCAATTTCATCACTACATTAAAATTATTATACTTATAAGAGGTAAGAGAGTGACATGTTGTCACTTTGTTTTGTTTTAATAATAATTACAACACTTCCATGGAAAAAATTTCAATAAATAAATAAATTAATAACCTTAGGTGATTTGGGTCAACTTTTATTCAACCAATAGTTTTTTATCATGTGTTAGGGTAATTTTATTATCCTTATCATATTGTTTGTTATGTTAATTTACGTGATTTTCCATTAATCATGGTAAATTAATATTATAGTAATTACTGTTCATCATGTGAAAAAATAAATGGAGCCTATTAAAATAATATGGAACTACTAATTCCAAATATGGAATCCATTTTTCTTAATTCAAAGCACATAATTTGCTGAAATTAATTAAAAATTAATCCCCATTGTCAAAACGAGAATAAATTATTTTAAATGTAAAAACCATCATATGATTGACATGTGTTTATATCCAATTAAAATTTTAAATTACTTCTAATGAAAAAAATTGGATTAAATAATAAAAAAAATAAAAATATACTTTAAAACCAACTCAATAGATAATCTAACTATATAAATAAATTATAAAAAAGGCAATTTTGAATTAAAATGTTGTATTTTTCACTATTCATTAAAATATGAATTTTATTAGAAAAATACCAAAATTTCAATCCAAACAATTTTTGATGTCCCAATTCCAAATAAGAAGTTTATTTTTTTCAAAAATAATTTATAAATGTGTAAAAAATAGATTTAAAATGTTTTCACCATCAAAAGGTGATAAAACTGTATTTTTTTTGAAAAAAATACTTCTTTTATCTGAAAAATTGAATTTTTTCTCATATAATGCGTATAAAACATATATATTGAATTTTAAACATTAAATTGAATATATTACATGTATATTTTATTAATAAAATCTAAAAACCCTGATTTTATTATTTTATAAACTTGCTTATTTTCATTAAAATAGTTGTTCAGAAAAACATTTCATTTTAATTAAAAAAAGCTTTATTTTCATTTATAAATGAGTGTTCAAAATGAATTAATTAAATAAATATTTAAACAATATTTTCATAAATCAATTAATATTGTTCATTCCCTACATTTTAACAATTAGGTTATAAGGTAACATGATAATATTTAGTTGTTCGCATATACTCGGTCTTGTGTAAAATAAATTGTATCAAAATAACATGAAATTGTGTGTAACACAAGTCAAGCATAGTGTTGTGTATACCGAAAGCTAATATTATGCTGCGTATAATGCAAGATAATATTAGTGTAACTTACGACAAAAGACATCAAATAAATATATCTAATAGAATCTCAAGGTGTTGCATTGAAGGATCACTGGGTGAGAAAAGGGATCTCGTCAGGTGGAGTCATAATATGGTTACTAATCAATAAAGATCTCATCGATAATCCTTTTTTTGGATAGCCATAATTTTGGGTGTGGAGACCATCATAGGATCTACCTCTGTCTTTGGCACAAAATCAGATGGATCAGAGGAACCAAAATTATTCTTTCCCTACTAAATGTTCTGACAAATAGGAAATGTTTCTAACTAGGTGGGATCCCTGACGATGAGCACCTACCTTTGTTTGTGAGTATAGACACCTATAATGGTTCAGGTCACATTTTCCACTTCCTCTGGTGACAGCTAAGAATATTTAGTTGAGACATATCATGGCGTGAGTTTATCATCTTGTGGATATGTTCAAAAGGTTAACAACCTTTGAGGATATGATATATGGATCAAAATGCCACTTGAGATGGGTTTAGGAGTTGTGTCCCTATTAGGGAGGATGTCACGCCTGTTTTTATGGTTGAGAACACCCCTTGAGGAAAACTCCATATGGATTGATCAGAACACCCCTTGAGGAAAATCTGGGAGGTGCGTCCCTAGGAGGGAGCACCTAAGTTTAACATTAGTCGGGATAACCCTTTAAGAAAATGTGAGATGTTGATCAGAACACCCATTGAGTCAGACCTCAGAGGTGAATCCCTAGGATGGAGCACCTAATTTTTATTTTTTTCATGATTTCCCTTAAAGAAGACCCAAATATTTGATCTGAATGTCTCTTGAGGTGGATCAGGGGGTACATCCCTAGGAGGGAGAACATAAGTTTACCATTTCTCGGGATACCCATTGAGGAAAACTCAAAGGGTTTATTAGAATGACCATTTAGGAGGATCAGTGATGTACATCCCAAGGTGGGAGCACCTATTTTTACCGTTTGCTGGGATTCCCCTTGGAAAAGACCTGAAGAGTTTCTCAGAAATCCCGTTGAGGCAGATCATGGATGTATTTCCCTAGTACGAAGCACCTAAGTTCAACTTTAGTTTGGAATCCCCTTGAGGAAATCTAATAGGGTTCATAAGAATTCCCATTGATATAGATCATGTAGGTACATCCATAGAAGGGAGAACCTATGTATACCATTGGTCGGGATGTCCCTTGAGGTAGACCAAAAAATTGTTCAGAACACCAATAGAGGTCGATCGTGGAGGTACATCCCTAAGTGGGAGTACCTGAGTTCACAATTGGTCGAGAATACCCTTGAGGAAAACCTGAATGGTTGATCAAAACTCCCCTTGTAGAAAATCAGTTTGGTGCATCCCTATTAGTGGGCACCTAAGTTTACCATTGGTCGAGATTCCCCTCGAGGTGAAACCAAAGGGTTGATCAGAATGCACTTTGAGGTGGATCAAGGAGGTATCTCCCCTGTAGGGATCACCTATGTTTTCAATTTAATTGGATTCCCCTTGAGTCAGACCTGAAAGGTTGTTCAGGATTCCCCATTGAGGCGGATTAGAGAGGTACATCCCTAGGAGGGAGCACCTAATTTTACCATTGGTCAGGATTCCCCTTGATTCAGAACTAAGAGTTTTTCTGGACACCCCTTGAGGATGACCAGGGAGGTACATCCCTAGGTGGGATCACTTAAGTTTACCATTTTTAAAGAAACTCCTTAATGTGAACATAAAAGATTAATCAGAATTCCCCATGAGGCAGATGAGGGAGGTACGTCCCTAGGAGGGAGCACCTTAGGTTACCATTGGTCGGGATGACCCTTGAGGTGAATCTGAAAGTTTGATTAGAATGCCCATTTAGGTAGATCAAGGTGGTACATCCCTAATATGGAGCACCTGATCTTACCTTTTTTTTCGGGATGTCCCTTGAAGGGAACTCAAAACATTGATTATAATTCTTCTTGAGTCATATTAGAGAGGTACGTCCCTAGGAGGGGGCACCTATGTTAATTATTGGTCAGGACACCCCTTGAGGAAAACTTGAAGTGTTGATCAGAATAGCCCTTGGGGTTGATCAGGAATGTTTTTTCCTTGGAGGGATCACCTAAGTCTACCCTTGGTCAAGATTGAACCTCAGGTAGGATTCCTACCTTCACTGTTTTTAACATAGGGATCAAACACCATGAAATTTTATGTCACAATTTATGTTTGTGTGATAGGACCTATCCATAAAGTTGAACATCATTTTTTAAGGATTCTCATGTCACTAAAGGAGCATTGATGAGGTATGGTGTGGGGATTATGAAATAAAGCATCCTTTCCAAGATTAATTCTCTTGGTTGGATTGTGTGGGGATAACACAAGGAAGATGGCTAAAGAATCTCATTCAATGTGAGTGGTACAGGTGTGGGGGTAATCTCATGAAACATTTTCTTGGAGAATCTTTTGTCTATCGTACAAGGTAAGACTAAAATTTTACATTATATTCTGAGGACATTGTCATGCATTTTAACATTGTATGACAAGGACGTGGAGCTAGGTGGTTTTATGTCATGCCACTCATACATGGGTGGACTCACTCCTCACCCATAGGGCTTATGTTACCACCTCTCATGAACATTTGGGTGGGTAGTAGAATTGAAACTTCAAGAATACAATAGCGATATGATTGGCATATCACAAGGTCTACATTATGGTCCCTATAATGAAAATCAGTAGAGGTTACAATACCTATGCTAAGAAGATAAAGGTAGGTGGGAAGCTCAAGCCACAATTTGGGTGAAGTGGGAGGATAGAGGAGTGGGTGTAACAAGTCTCTTGTGGACTTTAGGTGTAGTTATATTGGTTCTTGATGGGTGTTGGGGCCCTAGGCACCCAGTCTTCACAAAGAAAGGTCATTAAAAGGGAGGCACCATGGAGAGGCCATGAGAGGAGATTATTGAAGAATATGGATTTGTAGAGAGTTGATTAATGAACATTAGGTTCTTCTTCGTGGTTAGGGGCTTCTAGAAGAAGTATTCTTCATGAGTTTTTGTGACCCTTTCTCAAAGGGAGGTCATCATTCATGAGAGGAGTGCTTTGTGTAGGTCAAATACTTTGCAAAGCCTTAAGTTCCACATAGGGACTTTGTCCTTTATGAAGAGATTAAGCCCTTGAAAAAGGAATCACTTCCTTATGTTGAGGATCATAATAACACATGGAATGGGGTTTCATGAATCATGGATAACTTGGATGAATATCTTTGTTCTTTGGTTTTTGAAACTCGGGTGGTTCGTGAATTGGGAGAAATTCAAAAGCTGAATGGTCGAGTAACTATACCCAAAATATCAGACTAAAGGTGGTATTTATATGAAAGGGGTTTATTGAATTTTATTGGTGTTTCATGAAGAATTATGGGATTTTTTAAGATCCATGCTTCTATGATTCCAACATCCATACACTCAAAGACACTGTTGACCATCAATGCATTCACAGAGCACTCTGTAACTCTGATGGTCAATCTGTCGAGCATTACCATCAAGTATTTACATTTTTATGAAGGAACTTTCTCAGATAAGAGATTCATGAGATCTAGCCATTATTTAAGGAGTTGGGATTTGCAATTCAAAATACTTATAGTGATTTGGGTCATTTTTTCTCAGATCCTCCTCGAACCGGTTATTCCTTCCTCAACCATTCTCATGAAACACGTATTTTTTCATCAACAATATTCATGAAAACTATAAAGATACATTAATAAAACACATACTAAAATTTAAAATAAAAAAACATAAGATTCACTTAATTTTTTTTGAATCCCTTTGAACATAGATTTTTTTAAAAATGGAATCTACTAAAAGGGAGTTATTTTCAATACCGTAATTACAAAAATCACATGAAATTGTAACATGATAAATTTTTACCCTTTACATATAAAATAATTTGAATTAGAATTCTAAAACTGAATTTTAAAATCATAATATCATTAAATATAGATCCCACTATAAGAGGGTTTTGAAAATTTAGAATGGGAATTTTGAAAACATTTTTCCTTTATAAAAAAAATATTTTAAAATAAAAATCTTATAGAAATAAAATTTTATTTTTTAAATAAAGCTCAAATAAAAACAATTTTCTCTCTTGAACTATGATAATAACTAACCATTTATTTTTTATTTATAAACACTATCTTGATGGTAGTATCCAATTAAATTAACTCTCTTAGCAACTCTCTTGGTGACTGAAAAACATGTGTTACAGTGGAGAAGAAACATAATAATTCTCTTCTTCATAAATACCACTTTATATAAGTTTATTATCATAAAATCCCTCATCACCCTCCCAAATAGTCCATGAAGCTGATGAGAATGACTAAAATGGGGACATGAGTGATGGGGATCAGACAATGGTGAATAGGAGGTTCAAGAGAAACTGAAATGAAAAACTAGGGAAACAAAAAAGCATAGTATTGGGAACTGAGTTTCATATGAGTATGACCTATGCGAGCCATAGTAGGGTAAGATCACGATTGTGGAGACTCATAGTCAAGGAAATGTTAGAGGAGGTTGAACGATGGTGGGGAATTCATCGACAGAGCTCCTAAACATAGAAACATAAGACAACCAAGGCAAAATAATGCCACACTATCACAAGCCAATAAACCCAAAGAAATAAGAAACAAGAGAGGGGGTTAAAAAAATAACATAGATTTGAGAGCTGATACATTTGAGATAAGATCGAGGGGGAGCAGTGGTATAGATGAACTTCCAAAAGAGATTGAACGATAGGATGGAAATCGGTTTGGATAGGGTTCTTTTTAAAATATTGAATTTGGTTTTATCAGCACTTCTAAAGAAGTGTTGATAGAGATGGGTCATAACAACGCTAGAATAATAATCCCTAATAATGTTTTATTTTATCAATATTTTTCAAACGTTGATAAAGATTTATAATAATAATTATATATAAATACATTTGTACATATGTATTTTTTATATTTGTATATAATTATGCATATATTTATATAATTAGATATATTTATATAAATATAAGTATATATTTATAATATATATAAATATAAATATAAATATATTAAATATATTTATTATTTAAATTTATTTACTATAATATTATAATTCTTTAAATATGTAATTGTTTATTTAAAATTATATAAATAAATTTAAATATATATAAAAATATATAATTATAAATATAGCAAATATTTATTTATATACATATTTATAAATAAATATATTTTTATATATGTTTATAATCATTTATTTATAATTTAAATATATTTAAATCATTATATATATTTATATAATTATATATATATATTTAATAAAGGTATATAAATATATATATATATATATAGAAAATATATTCATTATGTTAATATGTTTATTATTATTTTTATAATTATTTAAAAATATAAATATTTATTTATTAATATATATATATATATACTCTTAAAAGAAATAAATCATTTTTATTAATAATTATAAATATATAATTTTATGAACATAGTAAATATAGATTTATAAATATATTTATTTATAAATATTTATTTTCTAATATATTTTTAATATTATTAATTAATATATATATTCTTAAACACATGAATGTAAAAACTGAGTGAAATTGAATAATTAAAAATGTGTATACATTAAATTTTTTTGGAAAATGGATATGTTTTATTAATTATAAAAACTTTTAAAAAATTAAAATATGAATATAAATTGAGATAAATATGAATAGATATTGAAAATATTAAAACATAGTAAATAAATATGTATAAATATATATGAGAAAATGATTAAATTCCAAAAAATTAAAAATGGGAAATACTAAAAATTAATAAATAATAAAAATAATAAAAATATTAAAATAAGTAAATAAAATTCACAAATTACAAATATAATATATTAAAATTTTCTCTTACTAAATGAAATACTAAAATTGATATTGAATTTTGAATAAATTATATAAATAATAGGTGTATGTTTTTCAATATAATATTTCATTAATTACATAAATATTTTTATTTGTGAAATTAAAGTGGTACAAATATATATACAAGTTTGATATAAGTTAAATTGAAAAATACAATTTTATAATATATAACATCTATTAAAGAAATATATAATAACAATAACGAATAAATTTAAAAAATTAATAAATCTTATTAGTTATATAGATAATTTAAAAAATGAATATTTATATATGTTAAAATAGAAATGAATCCTGTTTAATTCATTAAATTAAAATGATATTAAAAGAATAAAATGTTAATGAATAAAAATATATAAATAAATAATGAAAATGGATAAAATTACACACATATTGAACAGTGAAAAATAAAAAATGAATAAATTATAAAAATACTAAAAAATTTAAGACTATTAAGGATTAAATAATAATAAAAATGACTAAATTATAAAAAAATATTTAAAAATATCAAATAGTATAAACTGAATAAAAATATAAAACTGATAAAATTTACCAATTAAAACACAATATATTTTCATTATATTATGTTAATAAATATAATTGTAAAATGAATATTAAAAACAAAATAAACTATATTGATATATATATATATATAGAAATATATATATCCAAATATTTATTAATATATTTATATATTAAAAATATTAAATATATTAAGGAATAATTATGTATAAAAAACATTAATAATGAATAAGACATTAATATTTTTGTAATTATTAAATTTTATTCATTTTATGTATTTATATTTAATATGTATTATTTAAGACTCTTTATAATTAACATATATACATTAAATTTATTCAATTTAATTATTAATTGTTTCATTAATAATTTTTTTAATAATTTTGTAATTTATTTATTTTATTTTTTAGTATAAATATTGCAATTTATTCATTTTATATATCTATATTTAATATATAATATTTATTAATATATGTAGTTTATATATATGTGTACACTAAATTTATTTATTTTTGATAATAATTATTTAATTAAAAAAATATTTAATATATTTTAAATATATTAATTTTTATTTTTTATTAGTTTAATTTTTTCAATTTATTTATTATATATTTCAATAAATTATATATAATATACATATATATTGACTTTATTAATAATTATTTAAATTATAAATTATTTTATTTATTTTAATTTATTTATTTTTATTTTTTATTATTTTTTATTTCAATTTTGATAATATTCTTAATACATGTATTTATTGTATATATAAAAAATTGGGGTCATGGCCCGCATGGGAAGGTGGGCTGGGTCATGTATAGGCCCAAATATGGCGGTAGCTGTGCCGAGTCGTGTGGGATTCGACCCATATGTTTGATGGTGGGATAAATCTTGTGGGACCATAAGGTGGGGCAAAGCCCACACAGACCTATACATATAAGAATAGACCTATATAGGTTTGTGAGGAGCATGTTTTTAGGAGCTCATCCCTGAAGAAGGCTTCTAGCCTTATGATGTCGTGAAATTAAGTATAAACAAGCATCTGAATGTTTTCTATTTTGATGTGGGGATCACGTGTACGATTAAGACCATTTTCAGTTTTATAAAATGCACTGAAAAATGTTACCCTTTATCAAAACTACAAATAAAGCATTGATAAAGAAAACCTTTAGCAGGGATTTTTGATAGCACTGAATAAACCCACAACTGTAGTAATGAGATAGGGTATCATCCCATTTTTTCATCCATGAAATTTTATACCATCAAAGGAAGGAATATGATAGATGTTGATGTAATTTATGTTCTCCTTTCAATCAAATGGATCCAATAGATGAAACCCCATTTTATACCACTAGTGATACCTAAGAATGGTTTGATCCACAGAGAAGGGGATTAGTGGATCAATTTTTATAATTTTTTTTAACTTGAATTTGACCTATGAAAATTTTTAAGGCTATGATTTTTTCATGTAAAAAAGAATCACTCTCGCCAAATGTAGTAAAAAAATAAAGTAAACCACATGGATTTTTACATGGTTCAACCCCAATGAGGGAACCTACTCCTTACTACACTCAAAACTTCTAAGGCATTTATTTCCCATTGTTATCATTCAATAGTCATAGTGTCATGGTACGAGATCATCCTTTACCAAACAGTGTTCCCCTCCCCAAAAGACTATTGAAAAATGTTTATAGTAGTTTCAACCATTTTACAATAATTGGCGTATCTTCTAAACCTTCTAAATAGAAAAGCATTTTCTGATCACAAAAATCAACTTCTTAAACTTCTTCTTATAGAACATAATTCTTTAGGTAAAATAAACACTATAATATCCATCATCTTATGAATCTTGGTTGGATTCATAGTGTTCTTATTCAATTAAATATTCACAATATAATCAGTAACATTTTTTCCTAATCAGTAACATTATATCAAATGATGGACTTTCTTTAAATAGCTATAATTTTATAAATAAAGGTGGGGAATGTAAATGATTTTATTTTAAACTCCTTCTCACTTCAATTATTTTGTCAAAAACCATAAAAATTTCTAAAGATATCATGATTTTGACTTTTTAAAATCCTCTAAAAACTCATTATCAACATTCAACAACTCATCCATAGAACTAAACTATAATAATGAACTTTTCTTCATGAATAATGGACTTTGAACATCAAACTCAACATCATTGTAATGGATGTGGATTCAAGATATTTAAAATAAAGTTTCTTGTAACCTAATGGTATATATACTTCTCATTAATGTAATTATGATGAATCTAATTTGGGTAAATGTTCTTTTTGATATAATACTATCATCTAAGGTACTTATGGTGAAGATATATTTGGCGAAGGAATTTCTGGTGAATGTACTTCAGATTAAGGTCATTGAGAGAACTTACTTCTGGTGAATGTACTTATAAGGAATTTACATCATGTGAATCCTCAACATTATTTCAACTCATCCACTTGTGGCACATTGATTATCTTCCATGAAAAACCAATATCATGTGATCTTATTACTATAACAAAAACACAATTCTTTAACTCCGTCTTTTAGCATCCTATTTTGATCATCTCAAACTATATACTTCTAGTGCACTAACTTATACTTCATGAATTACTATTGGTATTTTGGTAATGTGATTTTCTTTTATTTATTGAATAATACAACATCATATAACTCATTTATCCGAAGACCCATTTGATTCACTTACAACATTTCATTCCTCCATGAACTTTAAGCGAACTCATGATAACATATGGACTCATATATCCAAATTTAAAAAACATAACACCCTACTCAAAACAATTCTCTCAAACAGTGTTGAAAACAAATTCAACACTTTCCAATACCAAAAAGAACATAAAATTTAAATAAATTAAACAAATCAAGTTTACTAAAAAATAAATTAGTACATTTCATGTACTGGGAAAAAAATTATATATACCCAAATTTCTTTTTTTATTCATGTATTAAATACTCACAGGTAATGCTGGTGTGAATGGAAATTCATGTGGTTATGAAATTTGAAATTAAATATTTCAAAATAACCCATAAATAATTTCTTATCTATGATAATTTGATTCATTTTAACCCATGCGGTATATACCACTTTAAATTCCTTTAGTAAATACACTGACCATTGTGATTAATGAATTATGATAAATTAATTTATAATTTAAGTAAAGTTAAAACCATGTTATATAGTAACACTCGATCCACTAGGTATAATGAATGATACGGTATGTACTTGTGAACTACATATCATTAATATGGAATTATATGTATTTTTTAGCAAACATTCAGGTAGTTGGGCATGTACACATTACATGCATTAATGTGTTACATGTTGTGTACATGTGCTACACTATGTGGAATATCATTAATTGTTGGATGAATAGATTCAATTCTTTTTATGTCATGTGATGTGTACGTTGACCACAATGTTTCTGTGAAAATCACAGGGTGAAATGTGCTAGACTACAAGACATGTAGTCCTTAAATATGCTTCCTACTCTGGTCAGTCAACACATAGTGTATTAATTACTTTCCATGCTGATTTTTGTGTGGTGATCCACACATCCCACTACTCATCCGGATGTGTCGACCTTAGTACATGATATGTATGTAACGTTATGAACTGGGATGCCATTCAATAGTGCTTCGATCCCGATTGGCCACATGGCCTCAAGCGAATCTCCCTAAACCCCATAGGCTGCCAACAAGTAGTGAGGGCCTAGGTATGATATTGGGGAGACTATACCCTCGTTATCATAGTGTAACACAATTCAATAACATACAAATAGTGGAAGCAGTAATTAAATATAACAAAAGTAAATAGAGTAAGACTAATAGTATAAATAAACAGATGTCAGATCATACATCAAAAGATTCTACATGTTACATGTTATACAAAACATCCAAAATAGGTTACACAACATTCATATACAATAAAAGTGACATAGTAAAAAAATACCAAAAAATCACAGAAGCATTGCAAGCCTTAGCTTGGTCCCATTCTCTCAAACTCCTATGCAGCATATCGAGTACCTGTAGGAGGGTGTTTTCCCCTTTCGACACCGAAAATCATATAGTCTGTTTGTTTCCAAAACATTACCCATGTAGGGTGTGAGAATAAATCCCTATAGGTAACCATCCATGTTCTATGCTAATATTTCAGTGAATAAATATAATAGGCAGCGTAAAATAGTGAAACACTAAGTTAGGATGTACTCAAAAGTTAACAATCCTACATGCACTAGTTTCTATTAAATTTATTTTCCATCATCAATTCAATAATAAAATTATTTTAATTCATTTGTCTCGATATACATCCTAAACATAGTATCCCTCGTATAGCTGCAAGCACAACATATTCCTTAGAAGGCCATCTAAAAAATTATAAGTGATGACCAAATCCAATGTTATGATTTGTATTGGATGATGCATCATACACAATTTCATTTAAATATTATCATATAACCCAATCCCATCCTTGAATTTCCTATGTTGTAATTAAAGTATCACTCCAGATACAAATCCACCAACACCCTACAAGCCCATCCCGATGATCCTCATTAGTGCCCAATATCACTCTAAGTGTGGTATAGGTCCAAGTCATCTGAGCATGTACTTTGCAGTCATATAAGGAAACACCAAGCATCACTCATGACATATAATCAAATTCCTCTTAAGAGAGTACATGGAATCCCTTAATGGATCCATGATTGAATTAGAATATAAGTATAACCTCTATGAGCTCCTCTACAGCATCTATCAATGGATTCATGGTCTACTCACTATTTAAACATATTTAACCCTTTGATCGCATCCAATGAATTATTGTTCACTTAATGTATAAGGTACAATAGTCATATTATCTCTTCCCTGTAATTATAAATAGAATCCATGATTCACACAAGCATAATTATCATTTCATCATAGAAATTCAATTAAACATTTCATTAAATATGCTAAGTTCAAAACCGAAATTATCTAATATAACTCACCACCAAGGAGTGTCTCAATCACGGATCAACCTTAAATGGATTTTCCTTTCATTTACTCACATGGGAATGTTTCTCAAAATAAGAATCACATGTAAATTAAACTATTACATGGCTTAAACATTGATCAACTCATGTGGGTAGGTTCACAATTGGAATAATTCATTGCAAACATTCTTAAACAAGCATAAGCATACATGGGTCATGCGAAACTCAACCTTCCCATACCCTTTAACTAATTAAATTAAAATTTTACACTATTTTAATTCCTTTAACAAACAAATTCATTTTTAGCAACCAATAAAATAAAATCAATGGCATGCCTCATACGCATCCTAGGCATAATAGTCATAAATGGCCATCCAAGGGAACTTTCCCATGGTGTGGCCCTTAATCAAGGTATACAACCTATGTAATGATTTAAAACACCTATTCAATATCCTAAAAAACAATGAGAAACAGTAGGGTTCAAATATAAATCTATGAGACACCCCAAAAATGGGTGTGTGGCACTCTAGTGTATATAAATAGATCGAAAATTGTCAAAAGGAATGAGACCACCTACCTCAGTCTCAAGTTTTAATGCTCATCCAATATCAAGCTCTGATTCATCATAGTTTAGGAGAAATTTGTAAGACAGACGAAGAACATGATATTTGGGCATATGATCCTAAATCCAAATAGTGCAATTGATATCCATAAGATTCATGAATGGATAAAAAGGTATTTGGGACTAACCATTGTGGACCCAATGAGATGAATGGCACTCAATTTAGATGTCCGATAGAAGACTAGGCTCAAACCCTAGATTCGGCACAAGAGGAAGCTCCCAACATGACCCCTACCCTACTATGCAATGATTCAAGGGAGAAAGAAAACCTATGTTTAATACATTTCCAAGGAGAAACCATCATTTCATCCAAATAATATTGGTCGTGCAGTTTAGGTGCACGTATTGTCTAGTCGTGCACCATTTCACGTGATCACTGAAAGTGGACAAGGTCACTCACACGGTTAAATCATACGATTTATTGATCATGCGATACGTCATGGTCACATGTATTCTAAAATTACAGACCTACTACATAGTCATGTGGCTGCTACCACATGTTATACTCTAATCCTGCAGTTAGTTGGACCCCTCTTCCTCAAATCACATAGTTTAACGAACCATGGGGTCAGCCACAAACAGTTTTTACTAATCGTGCAGAAGGCCCGTAACACCCCAAACCCTAGGTTATGGGCTTCCAAGGATCGTCAGACACCCTAATGTCTCCAATGACCACAATAATAACTCACATTAGGCTATAGATACACATTTAAACAGATAATTGATAGAAAAGTCAATATATCTAGCTCAAAGAAGAATTGGGTTCTTACAAACATCCCCCATTAATGGAATTTTTCCCTGAATTTCTCTTTAATGGGTGTTGAAGAAATATTTGAGAATAAATTTAGCCACTACGATCATACTTCGGCCTCCCCCTCCTAGGTATCGTTTTGTACTCAGTCGTTCTACCATAGCACCCATACTAATGGAATGTACTGGCCATGAAGAACCACTATGCTATGAACCAAAGTACATATATGATTCCCCTCAAAGGATTAATCTACCTGTAACTCAACCTTCTCATGATGAAAATAATGAGATGGGTTCAAAAAGTAACGTTGTAGCTGAGAAATTTGGAATACATCATTCGTAGCTCGGTACCTCTAAGGTAATTGAAACTGATAGGAAACCGAAAAAAGTCTCTCCAAAATCTCAAACGGATTGACATATCTAGGTGAATGCTTACCCTGTCTCATGATCCAATTATGTCCCAAAATTGGTGAAACATGTAAGAAAACATTATCCCTAACCTCATACTCCAAATTCCTTCTGCGAATATCAGCTTATGATTTTTGACGAGACTGCACTATAGCCATCCTCTTCTGAATCAACACCACTTGCTCAATGGTCTCCTGGATAAGAAAAGGCCTCAGCATAGCTGCCTCTCCTACCTCTAGCCATCACATGGGTGATCGGAATGGCGAACTGTATAAAGCCTCATTTAGAGACATCTAAATAGTATCTTAAAAGCTATTATTATAAGAAATCACAACCAAGGGTATGTGACTATCACAAGATCTCCTGAAATCTAGGATGAATTCCCATAGCATGTCCTTGAACACCTGAATCATGCACTCTTACTTTCCATCTGTCTGGTGGTGGTAAGCCATACTCAGAATCACATATATACCCAATGCCCTCTATACCCCTTAACATAAACAAAAAGTAAACCTAGTGCCCCTATATTAAATTATATAATGTTAGACCTCGTGTAGTCATACAACCTCACAGATGTACAACCTCCAAAGCTCATCAACACTAAATGTTTCCTTAATAGAAAGGAAATGTGCATCCTTCGTGAGCCTGTTAAAAACAACCCAAATGTAATTTTTACCTTTTGGTGAACTCGGTAAATACATCATGAAATCCATCGTGACATCATTCAATTTCAACTCAAGAATGGGTAGATGTTGTAAAACATCAAATGGTCGTTGATGTGCTGCCTTCACCTGCTGATAGGTGGATCACCTCATGAAAAACCAGAAACATCCCTTTTCATACATGGCCACCAATTATGACAATGTAAATAAGGATATGTCTTGGTAACACCAGGATGCACTACCCATATTGAGGCATGAAAGTCCCACATCATCTCTTTGTGCATGTCTTAAGAGACCCACACATGACTATGTAAATGCAAAAAACTCATACTCACCTAAAATCCAATCGGGAGGAGGGTCCTTGCCAACCACACTCTCCTATAGATCTAGGCCTATGGAATCTGATATATGTATCATCCCCACTCTATCAAGTTTGGTAGAGGTAAAAGATAAGGATGAAAAAAATGTATTCACCTGACTATTGTGCACCTCCAAGTGCATCTCTTAGAATAATGCCATAAGATGCCACTAACTATGGGAATGCTACACTTCCTATATATAATTCCTTCTACTCAATGAATCATACACTTCATTAACATTAACAGGCATGTAGGGTAGCTCTATGTCAAAATACTAAAGGTATTCAACCCACCTTCGATGCTTCAGATTTAGATAACACTATGTAAATGTGTACTTGAGGCTTATGTGGTCTCTTTACACCACAAAATAGTCTCCCAGTATGTAATGTCTCAAAAATAATACTGCATTAACAACTATAGACAAATCAATATCATGAGTTAGGTAATTCCTCTCAGGTGGCCTTAATTTCCGAGACTCATTTACAACTAATCAATCCCTCTTCTTAAAAACTACTCCTATCCTAATACCATATGCATCAAAATACATAGTGTAAATTTTTCCTGGCTCTATAAAAAGTAGTATTGATACTGAATTCAATCTCCATTTAAGCTCATAAAAGGCCATCTCATAAGAATCTGTCCATAAATAATTTCTAACATTTATTTCAATCCCATGAACGACACTTCTAAGTGTGAGAAGTACTATATAAAACCCCTGCAGTAACTAGATAACCCTAAGAAACTCTCCACCAAAAATTCATTCTTCGGCTGCTCCCAAGAAACTACTGCTCTCACCTTCTCTGGGTTTACTGATACTCCAATCTCTAAGATAATGTTACCTAGGAAGTGAATCTGATCAATCTAGAACTGGAACATTGTGAGCTTAGCATATAATTAATGCTCTCTCAGTATACAAAAAATGATCTCAAGATGTGTGTCATGGTTGTGTTTACTGTGAGAAATCACAAAGATATCATCCATGAATACTACAATAAACAAGTCAAGACAAGTATGGAACACTTGGTTCATCAGTGCCATGAATAATGTTGGTGCATTTGTGAGACCAAAAAAATTTCCCATTACTCATATAGAACACACCTACCCCTGAAGGTTGTGTGAGTTATATCTAATGGACTAACATGAAAATGATGATAACATGATCTCAAATCAATCTTTAAGAAAACCCTAGATCCATGTAGCTATTTGGGGAGATCATCTATTTGTAATAGAGGATTCCAGTTCTTAACCATAAACTGGTTCTATTTCCGATAATCAACACATAGTCTGAGGGTATCGTCTGAATTTTTCATAAAAAGGATCGCTGAACCCCATAGAGAAATACTGGGTTAGATGAAACTGTTTCCCCTTAAATCCTCTAGTTTCCTTTAGATCCCTTTCAACTGCATTGTTTTTATCCTGTAAGGTGGAATGGGTACCGGTACACCTCCTGGAACAAGCTTGATATAGAACTCTACCACTCTCTCCATAGGTAAACCTACAAAGTCATCCAAGAAAATGTACCTAAAATGGTCAACTACTAAATAGAAATCCATCTAACATGTACCCTGGTCATCCAGATATGATCTCGTAATCTGGGTTGACATCTTGCCCAACCCACGATGCTCGAGTCCATCTCGGCTCACCTGGATATCTCATTCACCTTTTTGAAGAAACTCTCCCCCCTATGGTGACGTGAAACTCACCCTACAAAGAGAAAAATAAACAATGTCTCAAAAGGGAACTAACCAGTCCATCTCAAGAATGGAATAAAATCCTTTCATCACAAGTACCTAAAGGTTCAATAAGAAATTACACCCACAAATATCCCTAGGACACTTCCCACACTGATGCACACTTTCCCTCTTAATCCCAAATAGAGTGTCTAGAATCATCACACCATCTACATTATAAATATAGAGACCAATGATCTCCACATTGGAAACATATATAAATCTATGTGATTCCCCTACATCAAAAAGTAGAGAAGCTAAAACAGAGGCTACTAAAATAGTATCTTTAACAGTTGAAGGTATGGGATCCCTCTCTTACTGGGTCGGTTGCACTGCATATGTCTGGCCTATACCGTGGCCTTGAGACACAGCCTAGCTACCCAAAGCGGATCCGCCCTGCTATCTTTGTGAACTTGGGGTCTAGCTACCAAGGCCATGACAACCACCTCTTCTTTAATGGTCCAATTCACTCCATCTCTCTGACAGGTGAGAAGATACAAACCCCACTCCTGACAATAGGGTTAGTGAATACCCTCTCTCACTAGATACTAGTGGAAACCTCCTACACAAGCACTATAGTGGACCATCATTCTGCAAGATCAACACTCAATTGGGGATAGCAGACATTGTGGCCTCATATACCCCAGCCTACCACATTGGTATCACCTCACATGGCTACCTGAAGATATGTTATTACTAATAGTATCATCGTGAGTATGATTTAGATGAAGCTTAATAATTATTATTGAGAGAGTACCAGATCTATGTGCCAAAGCACCGAAGATCGCACCTCCAGACTACCTTAGGTTATACTCTATGATCATCGCCTGATTCACTACAGAGAAAACGAAAGTTTAATTGAATACATTTACCTGGGATTAGATTTCATACCTAATACCATTCTAAAATATCTTATCCTTCAAAAAATATTCACCAATTAGAATAGTTTTTATGCTCTGGGGTTCAGTAAAACAGACTGAGTAGTCCATAACTGACAAAGCACACTACTCTAAATGCATAAACTCCCTAGATCTGTTGGCCATCTACATCTCAGGATAGAAGTAATCATAGAATATAGTATGAAAATATACCCATTCCATATACCAATGACACTTCTTCTGAGTGATAACGTCCCACCATCTCTTGGCGGAATCACGTAGCATAGACGCTGTGATATTTACCCTCCTAACGGTAGGTGTCTCTAAGTGCTTAAAGATCAAAATCATGGCCTATATCCATGAATCTATAGCCAGTGGCCCTCCATCCCCCAAAAATATGGGCAGGTTTTGCTACTAGAGCACTCAATTTGGCTCCTCCATAGATGTGGTAGATAATTGTGTTCCCCGAAAGGATTGAATGGTCCTTATAAAGCCTTCACAAAAATATGAATCAACACCTATGTCCGGTAAAATATATGGTGTCACAACTTGAAAAATTGGAGGATCCACTTGTATCTCAGGGCCTATGACATCTAGGGTATAATTTTCACCACCCTCCAAGTGTATAACTTGAGGTTATGGTGGTGGTATAACTCTACTATTCTGAACACACACCTCAGTTCCAGGATCATTTTCAATGTTCATAGATCATAATTAAAGATAAAAAATATGACAAGTAAAAACCTTCCTCTAAGAACTCACCCCTATTAATTCCCCATGGGTCAGGTCTAGGTGTCAGAAAAATGACTGACACTATCAAAATACTCCAACTATGGTCAGGTATAGCCAAATTCCCTATCAAACTCCATTTCAACATTACTTTATTTACAAATTTATATCATCATTATCACATAGCATTTTAAAAGGGTAATCCAATGGTATGTACAATTTTTGATCCGTAGGGGCCCATACTCCGTGTGCCTCAATGTTTGGAATCCACCTATAGGATATCATTACATAATTCTCCTTAAGGATAAAACATGATCCACCAAATTCTTATCCAAGAGGGCTCATACATCTCAGGAACAAAATCTTGGCATCCATCCAATACATGCCATAATAGGTGTCAATATACCTATCACAACATCAGTCATATTTATCATGGTATCTATCACAACATCATGAAATCAATACTGCTCTCTTAATGGAATGGTAATTATGTATGGAATGTGATTTCTCATAAGTACCTATATGATGCATGAGATGGAATACCCTGACCAAATCAGGTTAAAACTCAATAGAACCCAAAATAATTTTAATAATAATAGTATAAAACACATTCATCACCCAAAGTTGAAATCAATTCAACTATAATAGCTGATAATCCAAAAATAAACAATTTAATTTGAGGAAATTTTGCTTTTTTCCTATACACATGGTATCTAATCCCAAGCATAGATTATAAGAAAATTTATATTCCTTTATATCACTTTCAATTGTCACTAAAGAGTAAATAAAACCATAAAAAATAAAACCACCTTTGATACAACTTTGTAAGGTCCTGAACTCATATTCTACTCAACAATGCTCTGAGCCCTATTAGCCACATGGACTCAACAACATCTCCCCAAAATCTAGAGGTTGTGGACTAGAAGTAAGGGTCTAGGTGTGATAATGGGGTACTATGCATTCATTATCAGAGTGTAACAAATTTTAATTACATTAAAATAGAGGAAGCACTAATATCATGAAACAACAGTAAAAAAGAGAATACTAACAGTATAAATAATCAAAAGTAATCTCATACAACAGATGATGATACATGTTACATGTTCTATAAAAAATAAAAAATAGGTTACACAAAATTCACACACAACACAATTTTAAAAATTAAAAAATGGCCAAAAAGATACTCAAAGCATCTAAACCCTCGTCTTGGTCCCATGTTCTCCTACTCCTAAGCAGAAAATCAAGTACCTGTAGGAGGGTGGTTTCCCTTATCGACACCTACAATCATATAATCTATTTGAGTTAAAAATATTACCAAAAAAGGGTGTGAGACTAAATCCCAGTAGGTAAATAACCAAGTATTGTGCCTATATTTCAGTGAATATATATAACATGCAGTGTACAATAGTGAAACTATAAGCTAAGAAGTAATCAAAAGAAAAAAATCCTACAAGAACTGGTTTCCATTAAATTTCCATTTCATCGTCCATTTACCAATTAAATTATATTTAATTCTCATGTATTAAGATCCAGCTTAAGCTTGGAATCCCCCATATAGCTGTAAGCACAACAAATGCCATAAAAGTCTATCTAAAAAAGTATAATGGAAGAGAAAATCCAATCTTCTACTTTATATTTTTAGACACTTCATACACCATTCCATTTCAATATTGGAATATATCCCAGGCCCATCCTTTAAATTCTTAACATGGAATTCAAGTATAACTCTAGGTGAAAATCCCTCAACACCCTACAATCTCATCCCGAAAATCATCACAGGAACCCAGTATCACAGTAGGTTTCGTATAGGTCCATGTCAACTGAGGTCGTCCTTGGAGGTCCTATGGGAAAACCCCAAGTATCAGTCATGTCAAATAATCAAATTCCTATTGATCACATCCATGGAATCCATAAATGGATCCATGATTCAGATGGCATATAAGTACAACCTTTATGATATCATCCAGGGCATCCCTCAATGGATCCAAGGTTCACTCATGGAATAAACACATTTAATAATTTTATCCCATCCAAGGAATTCAAACAAAATCCAGGGTTTACTCAAGGTACAAGGTATATTAGTCGTATGAGTACATCCATGGAATACTAAACAGAATCCATGATTCACCCAAGACTAATTACAATTTCATCATAACAAATTCAATTAAACATTTCATTATCCTCGATAAGATCAAAACCAAAAGCATCTAATAAAACTCACCAGCAAGGGGTGTATCAAGAAAGGAAAAACCTCAAAAGTCTTTCCCCTTCATTTACTCACATGGGAATATTTCTCAAAATTATCATCACATGTAAATTAAACAATTACATGGAATAAACATTAATAAACTCATGTGGGTTGGTTCACAATTGGAGAAATTCATTCCCAACATGCTTAAAAAAGAATAGACATATAAGGTTCAAGGGAAAGTAAACAATACCACACCCTTTAACCAATTAAATTACAATTTAATACTATTTTAATTCCACTGACAACCAAATTCATTTTTAACAACACATTAAAAGGAAATACAAGGCATGCTTCATAGGCATCCTAGGCCAAACCATAATAAACAGTCATCTAAGGGAACTAACTCCTGGGTTTGACCTTAATCAAGGTATAAAACACAAGTATTTCTTTCAAACACCTATTTAATAACCTAAACAATAATTGAAAACAACATGGTTCAAATATAAATCAAGGCGACAACACAAAAATGGTCGTGTGCTACTATTACATTTATAAATAGCTCAATAATTAACGAATGTCATGATACCACCTATCTTAGGCTCATGGTAGATAGCTCATTTAACTATCTAGATAGAACCCTTATAATTAGTTTGATTCAAGATAAATAATTACTATTTAGTGGAATTATTTTTTTATGTGTGATTTAGTTGAGACCTCTTATTGTAATGTAACACCAAGAGATTTAAGAATATATTTTATATTTAATAAATATCATTACTATGATATCTTATTAGGTACACAACAATGAAAATATTATAATAAATATTAAACATTATAAAATCAAGAAAATCATATGGTATTTAAATGATACATACATTTAAAAAAAATATAATTTAGTTATAAAATATTATTGATCTTAAAGAACTATTTTGAAATATTATATCTATATGTTCTGTAATAAAAAACATATTTCCATACACTTTTCCACATGACCCATGATACTATACTCACATAGACAACACATGTCGAGTTTGATCGGAAATGTGTATCTATGCCCGAAGAAGAACCAAGTGGGATTTCAATGTGTTGCAAGACTAATCACCCAATTAGGGATGTTGATTCCTCATAAAATATTCTCAATCCAATGGTGTAGTGTTTAGAACCTCTGTTTACAAGTAGGTCATGGATTTCACAATTTTATAATAAAAAGCTGTTGACACCATAAAGACCATTTTCAAGGGTCTTCTGATAAATTTTTTGGAATCATAAAACATCATTCTTGAGTGTATATGGATTATGAAAGAGTGTAATTTTATTTTTAGTATTTTATTCACCTTTATAATGTACCCAAAAAGACATAATGATCAGAATTTATGACCATCATAATTCAGGAACTTTTTATAATGGAATTCATGTTTTCACCTCCGTTGCTCACCTAACTCCTTAACCCATCTCAGACAGGTCACTCACCCAGCTCCTTCACCCATAATTCATAAGTTTCTATCCAATATCCTTCACCCATATCACAAAATTCACTCACCTAGAGAAGATTCATAATTCTATGATTCGGTCTATATATCGACCCCACATCTAATTATTAAAGTATGAATAAATTCTCAGAGGAAGAAGCAAGGTTAAATATCATTTTTCCTACCTATTCACCCAAACTATTCACTCTACCTATTATACCATAATTAGAAGAACAACCATGGCTTGCCCTAACAAGGTAGAGTACCCATGTTTTACTATACTAGGGTGAACCACTTTCATGTGAAACCACCTGGATGAACCCTCACTAGTGAAAATCTATTTCCCAGTCCTCTATTAGGGAGAACGACATGGGTTCCCAGGATCTTAATAAACTGATTCATACCCAACCCTCACATGGGTGACCAACTCTACTTCTAAAACCCTCACTTGGGTGACCATCACTTAGGTGACCATCACTTGGGCACCCCAACTTACTTTGGTGACAAACTGGGTCTCCCACCAACAAGAGTGAACCCTTACTTGGGAAACCCTTCACCCCAGGCATAATTACTTGAGAGACCCTTTATCCAACACACCCTGTTTGTTAAAACCTTCACCGAAAGTAGTCCTTGTGAGAAAAACATCACCTAAGGCGTCCCACTTGGTAACCCCTTCACCCAAGGTATCCTACATGGGAGACCCTTCAACTATAGTCCCTATACTAGGGAAAAGCACCTTCATTATCCATCACTAGGTCTGTACATCAATTTTCTTATGTCTCACACCAACACGCACATACATTACATACAAAACTTGATTATAGATATTACTATAGTTTTTATCAAAGGACTCCTTCTAAGGTGTAATCTCAAACCACATCCACAAGGGAATCCTACTATGTGCAAGACCGAACCTTAATAGTGTCCCTTCTTCACCCAATCATCATTACATGGGGGGAGGAGAATATTGCAAGTGAATCATCCAAGGTATAAGCTCCTATATATCCCTACTATCACCTAAGTCACTAACTAGGTATGTTATATCTGGGGGACACTAATTCATAAGCCCCACACAATTTCCTTGAGTCGAGACACTCCTCATGGATTCCTAAAACACCATAAAGTGGAGATATTCCTCATCAATATCATTTTTAACCTCAATTTGATCTATTCATATGTGTTTTCACCTGGGATGAACTTATGTGTAAGCCCAATAAAATCAGTTAGAGTTGAGATACTTCTATATGTTTGGGAATCTAATTTGGTGTAAGCCCCTAATTGTTCTAGATCATAGGAAAAAATTACCTTATAATTCTATTCATCCGTCCTCATCCATTATAGGATAACAAATGGTCTCATACTTGGGAATCCTCCTAGGTGTATTCCCCCATATATCCCACCAAACACCTTAATTAGATATTATTCTTTTTGGTTTATCATACTTATTTATATCGAGATTCCACCTTGTGGATTTATTATCATGTAAACTCAGGTAGATATCTCTCCATTGGTATTATTTTAAATACCATATGTCAAGATTCCTCCTTTTGGCTTCATCATTCATAATGAGTCTAAACTCAAATTATCCTCTTGGATTATTCTGTATGGGAATCCTCTTAGGTGTAAGGGTCGAACATTACTTAATTTACATTAGGTCAATATATTCCTCTTAGTTATTTAATATGGTCCTCCCCCTAGGTGTGATCCCCAAAACACACCCACACCTGATCCACCTAGTAGGTCAGGTATCTTAGGATAGCTCACACATAAGCCCGACCTTATTTCCTATTTTCCCCTTTCACAACATAATAATCTTCTCAGGGTAGCCTTAGTGAATAATCCCTCCATTGAAATCAAATTTTATTCTCTCACACAATGCGACTGGTATTCAGTTGTCTCTTTTTTCTCATATTGATCATGAATCACATGGGATTAGAGATCTACTTTGATCATCCCATTAGAATGCTAAATATGACTCCATTATGGGAAAACGTTAGAAGTGTAATCCCTAACCATTCAACCAAACTATGTAAGCTCTAATTGATGTTCCTACTAGGATATGGGGATGACTATTTGAGGTTTAAACTCATACTCTTTTATCCCATACTCTTGAATAAAATCATGTGGGTTCTAGTTATTATTTTCATTGGATATGTTGGATTCATATTGGAGGTTCAATCCTAACTCCAAAACACTAACCACCTCCATGAAAGGTTACAAACTCCAGAGATACCAGTTAATTAGCTTTAAACCAAATCATCATGAATAAATAAGAGATATATGGGTAACTTATGATACATATAGAGGCTCACACAAAACACATGGTCTCAATTAGATAGTTGTAAAAGGGGTAACTAGCCCTTTATCGGGATTTGGGGAGGATTCATGAATACAACATAAATATATAATACAGTCTCTGAGTTGGAAATAATCCCCCCCAAACGTTTGGTGAGCCTGACCTCCCATCCTTTCGACAAAAATGTTTTCTAAAACATCGTTGGTAATGTCCTAGTCACCGCATTCCTTTATAAAGTAGGTCTACATTGACGCAAAATGAGTGTGGGTATGAAATTAGTCATATTGTCCTTTTAAAAAAATGGTAAAGCATACAAGAATGGTGGTGAAACCATACTCATCCCCCACAATCAATCGTCAAGCCCTATTTTTGTTGAGAAATAATAAGCATTTTGTTCATATATGATTTATTTAGAAAATTAGTCAGATTATTTATTTTATTAAGAAGTATTTTTTTACACATGTATAAAATATATTCATTTGTTATAAATTGGTTATAAATGAAAATAAAAGCATATTATGGAAAAAAATGATTTCTGAAAAATTTATTTTATCATTAAATATTTTTTTATCATCATAAATGAAATTAATAACTATTGATGACTAATGTTAAGGTAATATGTGTATTATATATTTATAAAAATATATTAACATTCATCTAATGGTTGTTACTAGTCAATGAATGAGAATAAAATCATTTTTATGCCTAAAATACATTTTCTCTAAAAATGGTTTTTACGTGTTTTGTGCATGGATAATATAATTAATTTTTCCACTTCAATGAATCATATCATGTAAAATGGATTCAAATATTTGAATTATAATAAATAATATTTTCTAATATGTTCAACATAACTTTTATTTCATAATGAGTCCTAACATAGGTAAAATTTTAACACCTTAATAAATAGTAAAATGGGTTAAACATGGCTAAAATTATTGGATAAGGATTCAAAATATCTCAATAAATTGAATTGATATCAATGTATGTGTTTATTTATTCCATAATAATCATAAATTTTAAGGTATGTAATTTTTTTTCTACTTTATTTTGATTATGATATTTATATTTTTTTAAGTAATGAATAATAACAAAATGTTAGTCTCTTTATTTTAAAATCTATAATATTTTATAATAAAAATAATTTTTTTTTATGAATTATTATAAATGGTAATTTTAAATAAAAAAATTTTATTTTTATCATAATAAATTATTTTTTATTTTTGTAATTGTTAAATCACCTAAAACTCTTAAGCATCGTTGATGCAGTATTAGTGCAAGGTGGTGAAGAGTAAAATTAAATTGTTTAAAAAATATTAAAAGTGATGTTTTTTGATAATTTAATGTCTTACTTGATTTATAAATATCAAAATTAAATTTAATTAATGTTTAAAAAAATTAAAATTCAAAATCCGTTGTAATCGTAAAATTTTTAATTTCAAATTCTGTGAATAGTCCTAAAAATGAGTATGAGGATATTTTATATCAAATAATATTTAGTTAATTATTTTAAATATAATAAAAACTTTATATTATATAAATTTAATGGTAAATTTTCTATAATATAAAACATTTTCCACTTATAATATATTTTCCCTTTTTTTAATGATATCATTGGCCCATACAGAATAAATGTTTTATACCCATGGTTAAGGTCAAATGGGTTAACAAAATGGAAAAAT
Organism: Viscum album; assembly: GCA_963277665.1. NCBI lineage: Eukaryota > Viridiplantae > Streptophyta > Magnoliopsida > Santalales > Viscaceae > Viscum > Viscum album. The sequence goes on from OY728166.1 coordinate 728,445,815, forward strand.
TTGAGATAAGATTGAAAATGTAACCTAAAATTGTCTAAATATTATTAGATGAATTTATTTAGAATTTATACACCTTATATTTTAATATATTTCATTTTCACCCATTTTAAATGAGTTATATGGGTATTATATATTATTTCATGTATTTAAAATATTGAAACTCACCTCACTTATAAAGGGAAGACTCCTATCATCTCTTATACATACCTAATTAAGACAATTAGATTCAAAAAAACAAAAAACTATTATAACGTCCCCTATCCACATTATAGAGGTTCTCATTTTCTAAAAATAACTACCCAACGATACTTAAGAAGAGGTTTAACAAAGGTTTCTCAAAGAAGGGGAAATCATATTCACTAAATCATTTTATGTTTACTTCATCTTCTACAACCTCAAAATATTATTTAAACATATAAAAATAGTGAAATAATTAAAATTATATTACATAAATTTTATTATGCTAATTTAATACCCATTTTATATTTATCATTCATCCCAATAGAAAATGACAACGTCATCGTGCGTATGTACGGAAAACCATCTCCATAATTGATGTATTTTTATTTTCATCATTACCTCTCATGGTTATTTATAGAATTAGATTTAATGATTATATGTGATTTTTATATTATTATTAGGATTTTATTAAGATAAAATATTTTCTACCGTCTGAACCTCCCATCTCTTATAAGACTATAATGTCGCTCATGTGTAAGTGTGGATTACCACATCTATGAAGTGATGTGATTTGTTATCCATTTACTCTCTATATATATGGCCATGAGGATATTTTAAAAAATATATAATAAAAATTATATATTTGTGATTCTATAATCCTGAATTAGTATTTACCTTTATTTTTTCCATCCATCGAAAAGTTAAAACATCAATCATGTGTACAGGAGGGTTGTCATCTCTACGAAGTGATGTATCACCACCTTATATAAATGGTTATAAAAGTGTATATAATAAATAAATATAATAATTTTGAAATTATTAAGATTATTTATATAATTAAACAATGACCAAGGTGCAAGAACTATAACTTCCATACCCAAACATGCATAAAAATGGAGGAATTAACACACAGAACCATTATTTTAATAACGAAATGTTTATAAATAGATAATACGATGTTACAGGTGATTCATATATGGTATGATAAGTATTAATATTTGTTTGTTATATATTTATAAAAAATATAAATTTGTTATATATGATGTTAGGAGCACATATGATGCAAGTCAAGACTTGAGGTAATGGTTTCTCGTCTCAATTTTATTTGTATAATACATATGCTATATTTGTTTTTGGAAAATGGAGGCACACTGTCCTCTTCATTGATATGAAAAAACAGAATCCATAGGATGAACAAAAAAAAGTGAAAACAATAGTAAACACAATAGGGAAATATTAACATGTTCTAGAGTGTGTACTCATGATATGGTAAGGGAGGCGCACACCTTTTCCCCAGGTGTGTTATCCTCGCCTTCCAGACATTTCTTTCATTTATTCCCCACCTTCATCAAATGAAAATGCTTCCACAAAAGTAGTCTCAAAGGTGGGTGACTCAACATCACGAATATTGGAAAAAATCAACTCCAATGAGATTGAAACGTTGTCATTACTTATTACCATCTCAGGAGTAGATGTGATTTCTTACGTTGGTTTCATTACATCCTTCTACAAGCATTTTTCAGTTCCACCCTCCTCTTTGCTACTTGTATCTATGGATAAATTAGCCAGAGCATCAGTATGTACACCTGCAACCTAGAGTTGAGAGGGTTCAAAAACCACCTCATTATTTCCTTTCTCTCTACTATTATCGTCATTTGTAGCTTTTCCTTTTCTCTTACACTTCTCTGAAGTCGCAGCACCTATCTCTAACTTATATTTCCTCGATTTTAGAGTATACATCTCATGCTTAGACCTATCGTTCGCAACAACTTATGCTGAGAGTTCCCTTTCTTCTTGACTATCTTCCGAGTTAGATTCATTTCTTTCACCATCCATTCCTCTGACCGGTGCATCTTTTAAAGAGATTCCTCTTTAATTTTTTTATTTCCTTCAGCAATATCATCCCATACGACCCTTCTTGTTCCATCCACTTTTGGAGTGGATCTATTCCTTGGTAAAGGATCTTAAACATCAATCCTTCGGTCTTTTTCATATGCTATATTAACCACTTGTTTCTTTTGTGAGGTGAATATAATGACCATGAATTTATTTTATAATTATTTTAATTAAAATTATTGGGATTTATACATCTATATATATTTCTCTATTTTGTGTTTTTTTCATCAATAGATTACCAAAACTGTAAGGGTACTTAGTCTTAATATTAATTCGCTGAGAAATGATTCATGTTATGAACCTATTTGGGTTTATATGGTGTATATAAAACCAATTTTATATTTTATAGCATTAATATATTTATATTAATGGTATTTATTTTTTATTTATAGGTTATTTATTTCAAGGATATCATGATTCAAAAGATACCAAGGGGTAAGGGTTTATTTTACAATCACATTTATTTTCAGGATTGTCTATGTTCAAATTAAATTGAGATAAAGTATATAATTTGTATACATTAAACAACATATATTTTCATCTTAAAGGTTCATTTTTTTTATTTTTAAATATTATTACCATTTTCCTCACTTTTTTATTTAAAATATTTGACAATTTTTTTAATAAAATCCAACCTTCTTTCTTCTTTTTAGGTAGAGAATATTTATCCTCCATGTCTATATTATTGAAAATGTTTTATAAAAGTTTTTATCTATCCTTAATTATATAAAAATGGTTATTTTTACTACCTTATACTTTTATTATAAATTTTTAAAAGGAATATTTTTAAATGTTTTATGTATAAATCACTTTTTACTTTTTACAAAATATTGAAAAGAATTTTTGGTTTTAACATATATGACATGAAAATATTTTTCAATATTTTTGACTATTATTTTCATTGAAACACCATTTAAATGTTTTCATGGTTGTTTTCAATTAAAATAGATTTCCTAATAATCTAGAAATTTTTTGTTTTTAAATATTCCAAAATAAAATGATATTTTCCCTCTTTTCAATTAAATTTTCAAATACTCTTTTAATGGTATATTATATAAATATTAGAATAATTGAAGGATTTTGATGCTTCACTATGGATATGATATTATGATTTCATCTATTGAATTTATTCAAATGGATTTTTATTGTGATGTTTTAAGATTTATTCTACAAAACCCATTACATTCCCACGAGTTAATTATGTTATGATGAAATCATTAAGAAACTCATTTCTTTTCCACAAGGAAATAAGGTTGTGAAGGGAATGATGGTTTTTTATGTGAGTTTTAGGATGAAATTAAATATATATATATATATACATTATTCATTTTATAGTTCTTGGAAATTGTTTAAAAATATTGGTGGGCCAGATATATCTCACGATGATGAGTGATCCCAATATAGCTCATAATAATGGGTGAGCCTAATATAGTTAATATTGATAATTGATCTTGATAGAGATCTATAATGAACTGGGAAATGTGATATAGTTAACTATATGGAAGTTACAACTAATTTATAATCATTTTTACAAAATATAAGTAACTCCTAAGAGATGATAATGTTAATTGGATATAAGTTAATACTAAGAGAATGTCAGATTTTTCTTATTTTGGTGAATCAATGATGAAAGTGTGATATATCAAGATACAAAAATGGTTTCTATAGGCTTTATATGAGTTTTAATGACTCCTTTGAAAAATACTGATTTCACATGATTAATGTTTGTTGACTCATATGATTATTTTCTAATATAGTGAATCATGTTCTATGATCTAGGTGTTGATTGGTATCAATTCTCTTAAGTTATACTCATGAACATTCATTATGTTCTCACACCATTATGATCATCTTATACTCACTGATGATGTTTGATTGATTCTTATGTTTTCCCCTATTGAGCATTTTCACTCACCCTTCTTTGGTTAGACTTCCCCGTTACATGAATAATGATATTATCTAAGATATTTCTAGAAGGGTGTAATGTATGGAGAAATTTATGGGAGATGTTGAAGAATTATCATGGAATCAGAAAAACAAGATATAAAGTGAAAAAATACCATTTTTATGGAATGATATGAGATTAGTTATATAGATTGGTTTTTATAATTCTATAAAACTCTAAACCAAAATGGAATAAGGTACGTGAGTGACTTAATATTTACTTTTGATGTTGTAATTATGGATTGTTAAAGTTGAGTTGCATCTATTAGTATCTAAACTAGGGTTTTAAATAGAATGTTTTCAGAACTGGATCTAGGAGTATGGTACTTGAACTTTGTTAGTTTGTATCAAAGAATGGTTTAAATGATTTTTTAGTTTAGAAAGTTGTCAAATGAAGATAATTCAAGTGTTAAAAAACCATAATGGGTTGATACATTTAAATATGATAATAATTATAGAGGAAAATATATCCTTTTGAAGTTTATATTATAGTATTTTAAGGTGACTAATGAAATTTTGGGAAATGTTTTTTGGGTTTTAATATATCATTGAGGTATATGTAACCTTTAGGTTTAACATGTGATTTAGTGTGTAGTTATTGAGGTAGAATGTTATTGGGGATATAAGTTGATAGAAATAGAAATACATTAAGGATAATACATTCTTTTATTATGAGGTAATTATGGTTTATGGTAATAAATGGGTAATCATATTTTGGGGGTAGATGTTTACATAACCATGGGGTTGAAAATTGATTTGGTGACTGGGTAATTAAAGAAAATTGTTGAATAAGTTCATTGTATTTATAACATTATATGATTAAGGAAAAACGAATACTATTTTCTAGTATAGGATTTTACTTGAGGAATAATTATTGAGTTAAAATTTGAAATTAAATAAGTTTTTTTGTTGTTTTATTTTGATTCAAGTAATTTTAGGATATTATTACTATATTTTGGAGAACATATTATTAGGCTATAAAAATTTTTCTCTATGAATTTATGGGTGATTAAGGATAAATGTTAATTTGATATTGTAAGAATATGTGATCAAATTTTTTTGATGTTGGGTTTCTAATCTGGTCAAGCATATTTTGGAAGAGTTTTAAGGTTAATTATTTATGAGGTACTTTAAATAAAATTTCTGTTTTTATTGTTGAGTGTTTAGAGAAGAATGTATAAATGTTTATTTATATTGGATAATATATTAACCTGTGTAAAAAATTATGGTTTTTGTAAATGGTTAAAAACTAGAGAAATAATTATTCATAATTTTTATTGAAATTGTGATCCATTAAAAGATATTATTAATTCTTTGGGCATGAAAAGATCATCATGGTTATTTATGTTATGAAATGAATCTGAGGTGTAAAAATACTCAAAACACAACCAAAGGATGAAATTTTCGGAATAAATCAAGTAAGTATATTCTCATACATCCTCTATATCGATGGTAAAATAATTACCCAGGCACAAGAAAGAAGAAAATAAATATGTAAAATCCTACATGTAAAATATGTGTCCTCTATGAAGTTACTCTTCATGAAAATCATTCAAAAGTATAGTCTTATAATATAAAATTCATTATTTAAGAAATTTTTTTAAATAATAATTTCCCACTATTAACATACACATTAAATTCCTTTGAAAAAGTAAATATTATCTGTGTGGATTAAATGAATATCACGGAATCATGTCATATTTTTTCTAGGGAGGGGTTTTTTACAGGCTTGATATGAGAGGAGTTAATGTGGGATTTCCACACTTCACCACTAGATGTACATCATAGTGTAGGAAATATGTACATATACCTTCAATGGTGGGTTTTTTGGTCCAGAATGAGATATATCATGGTTGAGTTCATCTCTTTGTTCCTCTCCATTCAAAAGGTTAAGGATGGGAACCATGTTTCAGAAGGTTTGTTCTATCCCCTAAGATCCTAGAGTGTAAGTGGGAACACATATCTATTGACTTTGTGATAGGGAATCCACACATAGAAATGGTCCATGACCCCATCTGGGTGATATTAGACTTACTCATGAAGTCAACACACATCCTTTCTATTAGGGAGTAGAGTTCAGTGGAGAGTTTTGGGAAGATTTACATGCGGGATATTGTTTGTTTTCTTGTGGTTCTCTATAGGATTGTCTTTGACCGTGATGTGAATCTTACATCATGATTCTAGAGAGAACATCATGGGGAGTTCTAGAAAAAAATGAGGATGATTACATCCTATCACCCCCAGATTGATAGGTATACTGCGTGCACTATCCATGTATTAGAGGATATGATGAGGGGTTCCATGTTAGACCTTGGCCATAGCTAGGAGGTTCACCTAACCTTCGTAGATTTTGTGTACAACAAAAACTACCACAGTACCGTAGGTATGGAACTTTTTGAGGTCCTGTACGAGAGACCATTCAGGTCACCCTTATACTAGATATAAATCATTCATACATCTATTGTGTGTCTAGAGATGGTGTAGGTGACTACGAATAAAGTCTACTTCATTCATGAGATGATGAGGACAATGCATAGTATAAATAAATTTACTGAGATTTTCCTTGTAGGCCCTTGGATTTTGATAAGGGATACCAATTTTTCCTGAGTCTACCCATTATGAGGATTGGGGAGGTTCGATCGAGGAGGAAAGCTATATCCGAGGTTCATCGGGCCATTCATGATCATGTAGAGGGTTGGAACAGTTTCTTACTACCTCTCCCTACCCCCATAGTTATAGTATGTGAACGATATCTTCCATGTGTTACAAATGGGGAGATACTTGCATGAACCTACACAAGTCACCAAATGGGGATAGCTAGGCATCGAGGATGGATCCACCATTGTTAATCTCCTGGTGGAAATCAAATATCGAGAGGAGAGGACCTTGCATGTGTGGACATTCCCCCTGGTCTGCATGTTGTGGAAGTATGGGAATATATAAGAGAGTTCCTAGGAGAAGGAGAGATATGTGCAGGCTCAGTATACCTAGTGGTTTTCTTTTTTTTTTTCCTTTTAAGGATGAAAATAATGAAGGAGGGAAAAATGTAAGGACCTGTTTTTTTCTTTTAAATACATTTAAATATTTCTATATATATTTCTAAATATATGCGTTGAGATGACATGATATTCTGAGGCCTGATGTTCCAAAAATAAATTTTATAAAAATTTTAATGATATTTTATATTTTGTGCACACAGATTCTTAAAAAAATTGAATAACTCATAAACGGAATCTTAGATCAAAAATCTGAGACCAAAATTAAGTCTAGAACATAGTGTTTACTCTAGGTACATCATAAAATGGGTCGGTGTGGAGCATTTAGACTCCTTTCTCATTGGTGTTATGTTTAGTGGATTAATTAATAATTAAAATCATTCATTCATTTTATATCTAAACAACACTATTATAAATATACTTCCATAGTGGTTTTACCATGGTTAACCTCATAATCCTATGATCTTCCAAGAGATTCTCCTTCCTCCTTCGTTGGTGAATTACCATAGATGGTTTCTTCTGGTCAGATGTGGGAGATGTTGTGCATCATTGATGGAATTTTAAAACTATTAGAGATTCTTATTCATAGGCTAAGCTGGGAGATGGATATCCCCTCACACTCTTGTTTGGTCTTATTTTCAATGAGAATAAATATATATATTCCCTAATATCCACCCTCTTAGATTTTGTTACTCTCTTTCTATGAGAGGTGAAGATGTGAGGGGTATTCCATACAGTTCCCATGTTTATATAATCATGGTTAGATGAGTCTACTCTCCTACAATGGGTGTAAAATAATCAATGTGCTATTCATATACTCATTGTGTCGATCCCCTAGTGCTTGGATGAGGTTAATTCTACTCTTGGTTTGGTTGGATTAGTCCTCTTTTCATATATCTTACATCTATTTTCTTTATGTACCCATTTTATCTCTTAATTCACCCCCTTTATCTTTCAAGGTGTCTTAATAGATATGTATATACTCACCCTTTACATGGTATTTTCCCACACATGTCGGGTCTTATGTAGAAGAACGGCTGATCAGTGATGACTTTATAGGATCATAAGTGTACCTGGTTCAAATGTCCTAAAGGCCTTTATTTTTATTTTATTATCGAAAATCCCCCATTTAAGGGTTGAATGAGAACCCGTACATGAACCGTAGGCCCAAGGCACAAGGCCCGACAGTCCCGCAATACATAAATCAAAGGCCTAGAGGTGTACCATGACTAATACATAACCCATATGCCCAACCAACTTGAACTGCCCCTCGCCATCTTCTGCGTCATTGATCACCTAGCTCCCCACCTTGCATTTGCTGATCGTCTAGCATTACCCTATACAAAGTTGGACAGTTCCTCGTCTCAATGGTGGTAGCCATACCATCTCATTCTTCCAATCCGGTGAGCTCTACTTCTAGTGGATGCTACTCTTGTTGCTCTGATGCTCTTCTAGGGAAAGTTCTGTGTGAACTAGGATACTCCATGGTCTCCATGGCCTAAAGGCCCTATAGCCCAAAGGCCGTTGATGACCTGAAGGCCCTTTAGACCCATATTCCCAAACCGGTGGCCCGAAGGCCCAAATCGGGTGAATAGTTTTAGCTGCTATAGTACCGAATAGTAACGGCTACATCACTGCTACAGTAACGCAGAAATTCACCTCTTTTGGTACTTTGGACCGAATATGGTGGTTGCACAATGGGATACAGGAGCTAGGCTCTCTCATTAGTTTACTTTTATAGTTTTTTCAGGTTGAAACATATTTCTAGTCGGTCATGAAATTTTTCCCTCTACTTTTCAGTTTTTAGTGTCATACTCTTGTACACCCTAGAGACTATGCATGTTGGGTTTAATTTCTAGTTGTGTTGTATCTTTTACTCTTTCCATCTGCACTTCTATAGGGAGATGGTTATTTATATTCATACAGGTACTTAAGAAAATACTTACCCTTCTTAGATATGCCTTCAGCACTGGTCTCCACCCCTATCCTATCAAGGAAGACATGGGTATGTTATGGCTCAATCCATGTATTAGGTAGGATCATGAAAAAAAGGCATTTCAAAAAAATGATCACATTTTCATAAAAAATCAAATCTAAGCTGATCTGTATTGGATTTTGAAATCCCATTCCTAAATAAAATAAATTCATTTTAATAAAACTCGGTTTAAAAAACATTTCCATTTCCATGACATCATTTGAAACTAATTATCAATTAAAATCAATCAACAAACAAAATGAATTTATAAAAAATTACATGAAACTCATAAAATTAACCCATTTTATTGAAACACCAACCTAGAAATGGTAGAAAACTATCCACATTCAACAATGGTGATCAAAAACCAAGAGAACATGCTTATAAATGAGAGGCACACCATGAAAATAAAAAGGGTTTATAGAAAATTATATTTAATCACAAATCTGAACACAACCAGAGAAAATTGTAGCTATAACCAAAGCCAAAGAGGAACGACAAGGATTACGTACATGGAGAGAAGTAATCTAACCAAAAAGGTGATCAATCTCTAAATGATGGGACCTAAAAGGGAGGTAATAACACAAAATCTCCTAGGAAGAGCCTCTATGTTGAGATCAAGGAAGAAAAAAACAAATGAAATGAGTAACCTATCATGACACACCCTAAAATCCCAATTTTCAACTATTACACATCATCTAATCCTCTTACACCTCATGTAATCCACGAAAATCATATATTCTGAAAACTTCATCACATTTTTATTAAAAATCTGATCTTTTACATTACATGTTCTAAACCCGTAATAAAAAGTGTAAACCTCTCATATTATGTATCCACCTCATGAATTATTCATAGAAAACATTATACAACATGTACTCCCATTACATTGTGTATAATCACCCAGTGAATAGTAAAAACATTAGGTTTAAGATAAACAACTCAAGAAAAATCTTGAATTCACCAGTATAGGTATCCAATCTATTTCCTTTTCTTCATTACTCATCCAATGAAAATGGAAACCAGAAGTTAAAGGTTAAATAATACATTGTTGAAAAGTAACTGGGTGTTACAATCTCCCCACCATAAAATCTGTCTACCCCAATAATGGCATGAAGATCCTATATCCAAAAAAATAAGGTCATTGATCCCTCATCAATGACTCCTTCTCCCACATCTCTTGGATATCCTTTCTGTACTGACACAATACCATAACTAGGGGGTCATTTTTCAATGTAATACCTTATCCTGACAATCTATAATCTGAACTGGATGCTCAAAAAAAGTGGTATCAGGCTAAAGATCATCATTATCCCATCTGATCACATTGTAAGGATCTTGTACATACCTCCACAATTGGGAAACATAAAACACATCATGGTTATATGTCAATCAATATAGAAATTCCAATAGATAGGCCACCCTAAATAGTTTTCTAAAAATATCAAAGGGTCCCAAAAACCTCAGTGCCTACATACCCTTCTTTCCCAACCGTCAATGTTTAATTCTAGGTGAATCATTGGAAAAGACCCAATCACCAACCTAAAACTCCAGCGGCTGATGAAAATAGTTCGCATAAATTTTTTGATGAATTTGTGCCATGATGAATCCCTTCTGGATCAATTATGCTATAATTTTTGTCTATTTAACAACACTCATCCTATCCAAGGACTAATCTCTTAACTCTTCGCAATAAAAGGTATATCTAAGTGGAAACCTATAAAAATTATCAAATGGATCCACATTTACTGAATCCTGATAACTCATGATATATGAGAATTCAACCAAATATAAATTATTTTCCTAGGATCCTTTAAAATCAAGAACACAATCCCTGAGCATATCCTCTATAACATGGATAGTCCTCCAAATTTTTATTGTCTTATGTGGATGATATGTTGTTCTTAATCAAATATGGGAACACATCTCCTCCTATAATCCATTCCAAAACCCAGATGTGAACCTTGGGTCCCTATCATAAACAACTATAGAGGGGCCCTCGTAATGTCTCACAATATCTTAGATAATACATGCACCTAATCTATTTTACATTCATTATTTACAGGATAGGTATAAAATGTTCTAATTTCATGAGTTGATCAATGATCACCGAAATTGAATCCTTATTTGGAAAACCGATGATGAAATCCATGGAAATCTAATCCCACTTCTATACCAAAATGGGTTAGGGCTACAACAACCCCACGGGTCTCTGGTGTTCAACCTTAATTTTATGACAAGTGAGACACTACAAAACAAAATCAACTATCGAGTATCTCATCCCATGTCACCAATATCAAGGTCTTAAATCATGATACATCTTGGTAGTACCTCGGTATACGAACCAATAAGAATGGTGTCCACTATCCAACAAAACCTTCCATGAGGAAAACGGAACAACCAACCTTCCATATAAGTACAAAGCTTCATTAAGAGACTAAGACCACTCACCCGAGGTCTCCCCACTATAAATACTTTCAGTAAAACATTAGAAATTTGGTTCAAATTTTTTCTCAAGAAAATGCCGCACATTAAATGAAGATTCATCCCTCATTAAATCTATACATAACTTCTCACCATGCTATTACACTTCAAAACTCATGTAAGAAAAAAAACACATCATAGACCACTCCTCAATTGATTTATTCATGGCTTGTGTCAGAAATTTTCTAATCAAATAATCAGTCACCACATTCCCCTTCCCAGTGGTATAATAAATACAAAAATATAAAGTATGAAGATACTCCACTTAGTGTCACTACAAAAAATTCATATATGTTTGAGTAAAAATATATTTCAGGATGTAGTGATCACAATATACCATAAACCACTCCCCAAAGAGATAGTGACTCCATGTTTTGAGAACATTCATAACCTCTTCCAACTCAAGATCATGGGTAGGGTAGTTACTTTCATGATGACATAACTAGGAAATTCCATAAGAGATAACTTATTTCCCTTTCATCAAGAAACATCCCAAACCCATACCAGAAGCATCATAGAAAACATCGGAACCCGATCATAGTTCTAGAAGGATCAAAACTGGTGCTAAAATCAACCTCTACTTCAGTTCCTCAAAATATCTCCGACACTTTTAATTCAATTCAAAATTTACACCCTTACAGGTTAAAGCTATCATCAATGAGGTAATCATGGAGAAGTATTGAACAAGCCATCTATTTTTTAAGGTGATTCCTTGGCCAAAAATGGCCAAAGGAGAAATATTATTTTAAAAAATAATGTTTACAAGAGTCTAAAAAATGGGATCATGTTAAAATATTTTTCATGAAAGTAAATAAGAGAAGTGGGAAGGTCTTCACCCAAGGTAATGTCCTGATTTAATCCCATGTTGTCCAGACCATCTGAAATCGTGTTTTCTACTTGATAAGCTTGTGTGTTGATATCGTTAAGATCAATAAGTAGACTGATGAAATCCATCCATCTGGTAGTAATCGGCCAGGAAAGACGAATTATGCCATTCCAAATTGCTTGAATGATAGTCGTCGAGTCAATTTCAATCCAAAGGTTCTTCCAACCAAAGATCTTGTCAAATAAAATAGAATGTATCAAACCCAGCATCTCAGCTTTGATAGAGGTGGAAATGCCACATTTACCCATGAATCATCCAAGTACCTGAATGAGGTGATTCTTGAAGACAGCACCACACTACGCTGGCCCCTGATTTCACTTGAAGGAGCCATCAATATTGATATTGATCTATCTAGGTGGTGGGGCTCTCTAGAATACCTCTAGTGGGCGATGAGGCTGATATAAAATTCCTTTAATCCTTAGACACTTTAGGATCCCAAATTTATGCAAGGTGTTGTGACAATGCCCCTTTTGAATCGAGGCAGATTCATGTATAAAAATGAGGATCTTCATATGAAATTCATTTTCATAAAATGTGTAATTGTTATGAATAATTTCATTTCGATCATACCAGATCACATGATGTAGCTCAGCAACCACAACAAGTAAGAGTTTCCAAATTTTTTAGAGCCTTCCATTTTTTCACATTTTTTAATTTGAGCTTTGACGGAATCAAAAAACATCCATCTGTAATCGAATATGTCAAGAATATAGTTCAAATGAGAAGAAATAGCAGCACAAGAGAGAAAGAGATGATTAGAATCTTCTCTGTGTTGATTACAGATTTGGCACTTATAGAAGAGATGAATTCCAAAATATTGGAGTCAATTTTTAGTGGGAAGTTTGTTGTGAGAAAGATTCCAGATGAGGTTGAATCTCCAAGGTTTTATCCATGGTTTGTTGAAGTGTTTTAACTAGTTGTAATATATCTAAGAGTTATAGAAGTAGTGATTGTAGAAATTTTTTGAGTTAAGCATACCATTGTGTGAAGGTTCCCATGTTAAGAAATCAATAGTGTGAGTGAAAGGGTAATTTTCATGGACATTTAGGATTATGTCAGGAAGGTGATCATGTTGAGATTTAAGAATGCCTTTGATAGAGATTTTGATATTATCAAGTGTTTGATCAGGATATTTCATGGAGATTAGTGGCATTCTAGTCCAGTTATCCCACCAGAATTTTATGGAGGAGTCTCTAGATACCATCCATCTGGAGTTTTTCAAAATATTGGTGAGGGAGAATTTGATGGAAGGAAAGATCGATGAATTAATGAAACTTGTATTTCCCATTTTAATTTTTTCAAGAAACATATTTTTGATAAAGTTAATAGATTCAAAAGTATTTTGACAAAGATTCCAAGCGAGTCTAGATTGAAGGGATTCATTAAAGAATTTGATATTTTTATCCCCATTGAACAGGTTGTCTATAGTAACTAGCCAAACTGAAGAAAAGTTTTATATCAAAATAATTTCTAGGATGCTTCCAAGATATGACGAACTATACCTTTTCAAGATCTACTGAGACGCTACTCTATGATGTCACATGCCCAAGAAACTTCACTTCTTGGGTCCAAAACTCACATTTGGGAAGCATACCATACAAAAAATGTTATTTCAGGGTTCAAATAATTATATCCAAATGTTCCATGTGCTACTCCTATGAATTGGAGTATAAAAAAATATTAACCACGAACACAACAAAAGAAATAGACCAAGAACTGATGAAATATCTAGTTCATCAAATCCATAAACACTGTAAGACAATTAGTGATTTCAAGTGGCATTACCAGAAACATGAAGTTCCCATATAAACTACTAAAAACTGGAATAGGCATATCCTCTTCTCAGACTCTCAACTGGTGATACTTTGACCGGAGGTCAATCTTAAAAAACCAACAAGCTTCTCTAAGTTGTTCAAATATATCATCAAACCTTAGAAAATGATTTTTTTTACGGTAACCTGAATCAAAATTTTATAATCAAAATAAATTATGAGGATCCAATATTTCTTCTTAGAAAATAGGATAGGTGAATACCCAGTGACATTATTGGACAAAAAATCATTTAGCCTCTAGGTCCTTAAGCTGGACATTATGTTCTTCCAACTAAGCATGTAACATATGGTAAGATGTAATAAAAATGGGAATTATACTATGGAGTAGGTATATAGTAAACATGAACTATCTATGGGCTGTTAAAAAAGAAAAATCATATAGAAAGACCTTGGGAAATTCAAACACCACTATAGGAAGTAAAACAACCAAATAATGGTCAACTGCATCTAGAAACATCTCTAACTATTGGAAGAATATTTCCCTAGAATAAGGAACAATATGCCCTACCATCCCTAATATAGAGTCCAACTAACCCATGAAAACATGAGGGGCCCAATCAGTATAGAAGGACTAAAACCAATCACTATAACAATCTATCTAATCCTTAACACTGATCATACAATCTATACCAATAATAATGTAAAGATATCAAGATAAATCACTAAAAATTACAACTCCACCTCATGGTCTTCTATCATTACCCAACATGTGGGACATCGAAAACCTTGTTCAGATATATTACCAAAAGGTTTGGAAATATCCAACAAGAATAGAATAAGTTATGAATGAAACCCAAACTTGTTAACTAACTTTGATGATATTAAATAATGATTACAACTTTTATTATACAAATAAACCACCATAAATAATGAGATAAACATTGTACCTCTGACAGTATCTAGACCTTCTTTATATTCCTCTATCGAAAACTTCGCTATTTAATGTCATATAGTCTTACACACACAAACATGTCAGTTGACATGACAATTAAACCCACCACCCTAGAAAGAATATTCAAAAACCTACAAACCCTTGGCGAGAGTGGATCGTTCCCTAATTCATTATGATATATTTTTTCAAAAATGTTGTATATTGGTAGCTAATCCACAAATATGACAAGTCTTGGGGTCCACTATACAGTTAGGAATTGTATGGGCCCTTCATCAATACTAGTACCAGAAAAATTATTTTCCCCACTCAAAGTCCCTTATACTATTCCTGAAAAAACTAACTACTCTCATGCTTCCTCTTATTGCAATAAAATTCACTATGGCTGACCAGGGAACCAACTAAATCTCCACCCAAACCTATCTTCCTAGATATGTATTCCTCATCCAAATATACCTTGTAAACTACCTCCAAAATGGTTTGAAGAACATGATTATTAACATTGACCAAATATTAGGCCTCCTTCCGAACTCAAACCATTGAGAATTTAAGTACTCATTAGTGACATGCTCCGATACTAGATGCACTAACTTAGAAAAATGGGTAGAATAATCCAAAATGGTACATGCCTCCTGATAAAAGGTCAAAAACACCTGGGTCTTCTCTAAAATGAATTTCTCAGGGTAAAACTATTAGTTAAATATTTTCTTAAAGGAAGACCAGGTAAGATCCTCATGCAACATAGCATGCACAATATAGTCCCACCATCTCCTTCTAGGTCCCTCAATCATATTTTTGGAAAAACCCATATTAGTTTTTTTATGAGTCTTTAAGAATTTTAATTCCCTCTATGTCTACTCAATCCACTAAATAGATTATAGGGGTCCTATGTCACCATGAAAGATGGGTCGATTATAATTAGTAAATTATGATTCATGATCAACCCCATGTATTGGGTTCCCACCACCAACTAGACCCAATGTCTAAATAGAACAGATAAAAGCATCTACCAAAGTAGGTTCTACTAGAGGGTTCTCCAGTTAAACCATTCTTGAATATTCCTCTCTCAAATTTGAATGATATCTTCTTGATGACATTGTCTAAAAAAGTACAAAACACAACCATTCATGAGAAAATTCCAAATTTATTGGACCAAATTCAGGTTTTGGCATCAAATCCTTAAAAATTTAAGAATTTAAAAAAACCATAAACTATATTATTTTAAAATAAATAGGTAAATATAAATAACATCCCCATAAAATTCATGTAAATCACAACAAACTCCAAGTCTAAATCTGAGTAAATGTCTCTGACCACCCATGGTAAATCATTTTTAGTCATGGAAGTGACCTGGTCAGGAACCTTTTCCACACTTACTATTTAAATTCTGATGGTCCTAACACCTATATACCTAATACATGGAACAAAACTCAAGAAATTTTAACAAAATTTAGAATGATCATCTATTTGATACCAAAATGTAATGATCCAACCCGAGTCAACTAACAAGGCACAAAAACCAGTCTGTCATGTGATATAGGTAATAAGGGATAACAAAATCTAGTCCTAAATATAAGAAGAAAATGAAAATAAACTTGAGTAAAATATATGAAACAAATGAGATACCAAAAATTACCAATAATACCCTCCAAAAAATTCTAAACCATAAAGTACATCAATCCACCAAATTACCAAAAGTTACCTCCATACCAACCCAAACCAAAGACAACAACAAAAAGAGAAGCCATCACACTACAATATGATCATACCTTTACCTGAATCCTACAATAAAACTTCTATAAATGACCAAGGTCCCAAGTACGCTATGATCCAAAGACAACTACGATAATATCATAATTTCTATACGAGGTCTAACATCAAGAATTTAAAAATTATATCTTATAAAACAAATTTTTTTTACTAAATATTTTCAAAAATTAAAACCTATTATAAATCATTTTACCTTTGGTTTTTTCATAAAATCCTTTCATATTATCAAAATAGAAATATTTCAAGTAGAAGTGATATAAATAGGAAATCATATCCTTACATCAATAGGTAAATAAGTAAACACATATCTACGAAACTAACTATCATGCGAAGCTATGTGGTACAACCTC
Organism: Viscum album; assembly: GCA_963277665.1. NCBI lineage: Eukaryota > Viridiplantae > Streptophyta > Magnoliopsida > Santalales > Viscaceae > Viscum > Viscum album. The sequence continues at coordinate 728,463,017 of OY728166.1, forward strand.
ATATAAAAATCTATGAGAAACAATCAATGGTAAAAAATGATGAGATAAATAACCATAAATGAAAAATAACCTCACATATGGGATATATTCTATGGGATACTACATACTAGACACTATAAAGATCCAAAATAGTCATGTTTTTTTATCCAACCTATATCAGGTCACGTCAGTCGATATCACAAAAATAAGTTTACCACATAGTGGTGTCATACACACACTAAAGATGCATGTGTCTCTTTTTAGAAACACCCAAGGTTTACAATTTGAAATTTTCAAAATTCATTTCAAAAAAATGCTCTCATTTTTATAAAACATTTTCAAAACAATAAATATTCGACATGTTGTTTGAAACCCCATTTCCAAATTAAGCAGATTCATTTTCAATATAAGACTCCTTTTTGGAAACATTTTTCTTTCCAAGAAATAATTTTAAATTGATTATTTATAGAAATAAATTAACAATAAAATGGAATGTATCAATAAAAACATGAAATTCATCAAATTAACCCATTATATAGAAACACCTACCACGACATGGTAGAAAACTAGCCGCCTTCAACATCAGTGACTGGAAACCAAGAGAACAACCTTTGAAAGATGAGTCACGCAAATAAACTAAAAAGGATCAGTATAAAATGATATTAAACCACAAATAATAACATAACCATAACCAAAACCATATATGTAACCAAATCCAAAGAAGAGACAAAATGATTATATACCCTGTGAGATGCAATCCACCAGCAAAGGTGATCGATCGTTGAACGAAGCGACACCGAAGAGAGGGAATCACCCATAATTGACTAGGAATATACTATAGGTCAATATAATAGAATCCTACAATGGTAGAAATGATAAACCGCTCCTGAAACCCCCAAGAATTCCATTTAATGACTTTTACATGGTATGGAGTCCCCTTACACGTCATGTAATTCATGAAACTCATATATGCCGAAAAACTCATCACCTTTTTATTAAAATACTTGTATTTTTAATTAAAAAACATAAACCCCATACACATCATGTAAACCTATCACACTATTCATCCATTTCACATCTTCTTCCTGGTGGACATTACTTGGTGGATACTCCCATTACACAGCATGTAATCACCCAGAGAACAGCAAAAACAATAGGTTTAAGCTAAGAAAACCCACTAAATTACCAAATTAACCATTATAGATATCCTCTCAATTTAATTTTCAGATTTAATCATCCAAAAATAATTTATACCAAAAGAAAATTTTAAATCATATCTGATAGAAAAGTAACGGGGCGTTGCAGTAAAGATTAAAAGAGTTAACAAAGGGGTTAAACTAAAATATAAGGCTTATAGTTCCACATAAACATGTATAAATATTAATATATTAATTTATATAGAACTTATATAACTTAAATTATAAATTATGGGGATTTTTATCCATTTTACATGAGTTAGACAAACATTATATATTAACATTTCATGTATTTATAGGATTTCCACTCACATTACATATAAAACATACATCATCTCTATTATTCTAATTTTTTTTGAGACACTTATATCAATAAAAATCTCACTAAAACCCTTATAAACATCCATATACATTTTATATAGTTTATTTTATTATTAAAATACTAATCCAAGGGACATTAAAAAAAGATCCAAATGAGGTTTCTTAAAGAAGAGGTAATCATCTTCACTGAATCCTTTTAAGTTTATTTCTTAATCTGACACCTAAAATATTATTTAACAATATTAAAATAGTAAAATTAGTAAAATTATATTTCTAAAAATTTTTAATGTTAACAAAATTACCATTATCTCTTTGTCATCCATCAAAATGGAAAATGAAAATGTCCCCATGTGTGTATGGACTAATGTCTCTACGACAGAAGTATTTTATTTTTCATCACCACCTTCCATGGTCAGTTATATATATGTATTTAATTATTATAGATTATTTTTATAATACTTTGATGATTATTTAAAGGTACAATATTATCTAGCTTCTGACCCTTCCATCTATTGTAAGACGATAATGTCGCTTTTGCGTATGTGTGGATTACCACCTCTATGATGCGATGTGATTCATCTCCAATTTATGATTTATATGGATGGTCATGATGGTATATTTAATAAATATATATTAAATATATGATATAATTTTTATTATAGGGTTTTTAATAAATAATTACTTTTTCCATCCAACTAATTGTGTGAATATCACTCGTGCATATGTATGGGTTGTCGTCTCCATAAAGTGAGGTCACCATATATAAATGGTTATAATGTATTTGTAATGAAAAAATATAATACATATACAATTTTTACTATTTTTGAGATTATGAACCTATGACCAAGGTTCAAGGATTGGAACCACCATACCAAGACATGCTTGAAAAATGAAACAGTTAACACACGTAATAATGATTTTATTTAAGAAATATTTATAAACAGTTGTTAAGATATTAGAAATGAATCATGTATAGTCTGATAAGTATGAATATTGATCTGTTATATATTTTTAATAAATATAAATTTATTATAAATAATTTTAAGATAACATATAAATCATGTCCATAATTTAGGTAAGGGTTTATTATGTCACTTTTATCTTTGTGATACATATGACCTATTCAATACTTGTTAATTTAGTATAGTTTATATACCAATCATGAATACATTTTAATATTATTTTAATGAAAATTTAGTGTATTTTAATATAAATATAAGTATTTATACTTCATTAGGTTTTGATTCATATATTTCCAAAACTATAAGGGTTCTTCATATCAATATTGTTTTGTTGAGACAGGTGTCATGTTATGCATCTATTTGTATTTATATAGTGTATATAACTTACATTTCACAATTTATAACATTAATATAAATATATTAATTTTATTTAATTTTTCATTTGAGGTTATTATTTCAATTGGATTATGATTCAAATGTTACCAAAGCGGTAGGGGTTTATGTTATAAGTTCATTTTTTTGGGAGTTTCAATGTTAAACATTAATTGAGGGAAATTACATTTTCCTTATATTTTAAACCCAATATTTTTTTATCCTACGGTTATTTAAATATTTTTCAAGTATTATTACCATTTTACAAAATTTGGTACTTAAAATAATAGAGAAAATGTTTTTTAAGAAAATCTGACGGTATTTTATTTTTTTTAGGTTAGGAATCTTTCTCCTCGATGTACATGTTCATTAAGATCTTATATGGATTTTTTTATCTATATAGAGATTTTCATGAAAGGTTTTTTTAGTAAATTGAAACTTATTTACAAATGATCAAAACAAATATTTTCAAATGTTTTATTTATGACCCACTTTTGATTTTTTAGAAAAGTGTGAAAAATGATCTATTGTAACATATACACTAAGAAACAAATTTCCCACCATCATGAATATTCTTTGATTTAAACATTATTTTATAATTTTCCATTTTTGTTTTAAAAGAAATTTTTTTTCTCTATATTTTGTGAAAAATCAATGATAGAGAAAGAAAATAATATTTTCCCAATTTGTTAAGAAATGTTAAAATGATCTTTGAAAAGTGTTTTAAATATATTTTATCATCTTTTAAGGATTTTTATGATTTAGTATAGGTATGATCTTATGGTAACGTCCATTTCCCTTCTCTAGATGTCTTATGATGACTATTTTTTAAGTAAAATTTTATTAAAGTCGTTATTTTCCCACATGTTAATTAAGTTGTGATGAAATCATTATGAAACCCATTTTTTACACAAGTTAATAAGGTTATGAAGGTAATAATGGTTTTTTCTATTAGTTTTATTAATAAATGAATGGTTTATATATATTATTCATTTTATGGTTATTTAATATTATTTAGGGTGATGGGTGGGCCTGATATATCTTAGGATGATGGATAATCCCAATATAGATCATGATGATGAGTGAGAATTTTATTTCTATCCAAGTAAATGCATAATTTAAAAGATATAACTTTATAAAAGTTAATATAAAGAGAGGAAAAATTAAACATAATATAACTAACTCCTAATAGATGACATATTTTACCGAATATAGGTAACTCTTATGAGAGTATGAAGTTAACTCGATTGAAGTTACACCTATGAGAATATTGGAATTATCCTATTTAGGTGATTCCATGATGAAAGTATGATATCCAAAGATAAAAAAACAATTTATGATCACTTTATATTAGTTTTAATAGTTCCTTTGAACAATATTGATTTAACATGGTTCATTACTTTTAGCTCAAATGACTCTTTTCTTATACCATGACTCATGTTTATGATCCATATTTTGATGGGTATAAATACTATTATGAAATTATCATTCAATTTTATTTTCTTCTTACACCATTATGATCATTTTTTGATCACTAATTATATTCTAATGATGCTTATGTTTAACTTTACTAAGAATTTGAGATCACCAATCCAATGTTTCCATTTCTGTTTGTTATGAATAACGATATTTTGTAAGATATTACTAGAAGGTAATAATGTATGAATAATTTTTATGGGATTTTGAATTTAACACCCCTTTATTTTTTGATATATTTTACTTTAAATAATATTTTTTTCTTTAATATATCTCTTTACACGTAACCTCCGGTTTACACAAAATATTTTATATTGATGAAATATTATTATTAAATTTGAGTATTATCGCTTATATGTTGGATTCAAGGGTATGAATAGAAATATATAAATTAGGAAAAATTATTTTTTCCACATGTCTAAAATTAATTCATTGTTTATAAATTGGTTGGAAATGAAAATAAAACATTTTAAGGTAAAATGATGTGTTTTTATGAAAAACTTATTTTATAAATTTAATGTGTTTTTAATTTAATAAATTAATTTAATCACTATTAGTGAATTATTTTAATTAAATTTATAGTTAATATATTCAATTATATTTTTTAAAATTAATCTAGTGGTTTTTAATAGGCTTGTAATAATAATAAATTCAATTTTATGATTAAAAATTCATTTTTATAAAAGCAGTTTTCATTGTGTTTTAAGAACTTATTTTATAATGAATTTCCATAAATTATTGAAAGTTAATATGATAAAATGGTTTCCATATATGTTATTATCATTTTCAAATTTTTAAATGATTCCAATTTCATTTTTGGTCATTATGAATAAAATGTGAGGTAAAATTCATTACAACGGTAAAGGTTTAAATGATTAATAAGGGTTTAAAATAAATATATTAGGGTTACAATAACCTAAAAACCAATATAAATCCTATTGGTTAAGTGGATTTATATCCACCCTTATCTTATATTTTAAATATATTATTTTTTTATTCCACATGAACTTGAATATGACTTTATTATATTTTAATATTTTAAGTATTTATAAGTGTTTCACTTTAGATACCCCAAACCGACACTTCTGGATCTGGTGCTAAACATACATAGTTTTTATTACATCCCATAAATGACAAAAAAACTATAAAGATAAAAAAATTTAGTTTCTTCGTGAACTTGGTACATTTACAACTATAAACATGGTATAAAACACATTACTTCCAAAAATATTCTCTACACATGAAATTTTAATATATGTGTCCCTTTTATTGTAATTACTATAGAAATTGGGAAACATAAGAAAATTGTGATCTATAAAGACTGGTAAGGGAAGTATAATGAAAACCAAGTATAAATGACTATCAAGGGTAAAACATGTGCCATGATATGTGATCATGAACTTGAGGATAAGATTCATAACATGATTATTATAATAGGAGGCATAACATGATTATAAGTACATGAGGATTTGACGTGGTCATATGTAAATGGGGTATAACACAGTCGTAAATACTGGAGGTATAAAATGGAAAATTGGAGACAATATAATCATGAGACATTCATAATCATATTACCATAGATCATCACTAGGGTGTCACAAAACAAATTACCATGTCTTTTGACTAAGTCATCTTTAGAAAATTCATTAATGCACTATCATGGGGAACCCTTAATATTAACGAGGTTGTTTACCAAGCTGTCGTAAAACATTTCCAAATATTAATGACAAGGTATCTTGAAACTTCAATCCCCAGGGGCTACGTCTTCACCAAATTCAATGGTTTATTATGAGAAACATAAAACATTCAACTTCTTCATCTTTTAGGAGTAACATGAATAAGATAACTATATCACTTTAGCCAATGCATTGGAATTATATCATGGACCACCCTTCTTATTCCTTAATTAGTGCGTTCCATATAAAAAAATATACATAAATCCATCAGTAATAATAGTATGAACCCGTGGAAGGTGAATGGATATCAAACAAAATTTGGGTACTTTCAAGGTAAATACCCATCAATCAACATAATGTTGTTTTTTGTATTTACACCATATAGATAAAGGGTATATGGGTAGGTCAATATTTTACCCATTAAATAAATGGATTAGTTTTTAGGTGAAAGAACTTCAATAAAAATTAGTATACAAATGTATTCATAAGAGAGAGGTGTTAGAATAATAATATATCTAATGAGAAGGCATGATAAAGAAAGTGATGGGTCATTCTCAATAATGATCTCATTTTCATCATATGATGTTATCATAGAGACATTGAAAAATAAAATAATGATAAAATACATGAAAATTGATGGAGTATAGTAGAGAAAATTATCAATGGTTATAAATGAGTTTTGAAAGAATCCCCATTTAAAGGATTAGTATAGTTATCTAGGTGAATCTCAAATAAAAAACTATAGAAAACTATAGGATTTCACAATATTGGGGGTAATAACCCAAATTAAGGAATCATATAAAGAAGTTATAGTCAGTAAATTCATAGAATATAGAGATCAATTGAATGTAAATCTCTATCAAATAATTTTTATCATTTATTATGGATCCTGAATTGAAAGTTAATTATCCAAGGAAATTCCTTGGGAGTGTCAAACCAGGTGTGCAGGAAGTTCCATTTTCATGCACTAGTTTATGATATATTATTGCTCAACGTTCCATTTTTTGGGGTTATTACCCCTAGGTAACCATTTCTTAAATCCACATACAATTTTTTGTATCAAAACATGGATTTTGTTTCAAGGAAAAACACAAAATCTTTTCTTTTCCAAAATTATGATTGTTTTATGGATACGTGAATATATCATCTAATAAAAATAATATAATGAGAAGTAATAAGTAAAATATAATTTGATACATATAAAATGGAAGGTAATTTCGTGGAATAATATGTATGGAAGTATATGAAAAGTTAACTTAGAAAGACAATATAATAATGTAATGAACTTTAAAATAGAAATATAAATACTAAGAAAATCCATAAGTTGGGAGGATTCTTTTTAATGATAGAGTTGGACTCCTCAAAAACATAAAATCACCTTGTAGAGAATCTTCAGTGGGTAATTGAGAGATAAATTATGATCAAAGCCTTTGTTTTTGAATGTGGGGAGGGAAAGAGCAGAATTTATACTTGAAGAGGGTGGTTTAAAGGGATAAAATATAGGTTATTTTATTATATGATCCAAACACTTGTGGTTTTAATAAATTTCAACCACTGTTTTGGATTATTAATTATTTGGATAAATCTTTTGGATGTACAAGGCATGAACAAACCAAAACATGCTTCCTAAACAACCCATTTAATATACACAAACCAAAGATAACTACTATTTAAAACAATCCAATTTTTGGTTCAAATAGAAAATTATAAATTTCTAAATTAAAATTAATATCTATAATAATTAAAATAAAATATTGAATAAAAATTTTCATAAAATTGATAATCAGGATGTCATAGAAATGATTTCATAATATTGTGCTACTTGTAAACCAGCAATTTTAACTTTTTCACCAAAAAATAATTTTTTTATAAAATTAATAATAAACTAACCTAATTATGATGTGATGAATACAAATATAAAGTTTATTTTATCAAAATAATTACCTTAATGTGATAATTTTGAAATTTAAATAAATATTTTTTATTTATTAGATTTTACCAATTTAGTATAAAAATTAAAATTCAAACCATTATAAAAATTGGTTAGGATATAGTAAAAATATGATATCATTTAAATAGATTATAATAAGAAAAATTTAGGAAAATAACTTTTATTTAATACTTATACATTTATATGGAAATTATTTTTTAATAGAATATTATTATAGTCTCAAAAAAATAATTCAATTTTGATTATATCTTTAAATAATCCTTGTACTATTCCTAGTCGTAGTTGTCAATGATTTTTAAATTTGGTATGAAATATTATAGTATTTATATGTTCTTGTAATAAAAAAATCATTATAAAATTACATATCTATTAATAACATAAATGAATTTTTCTGAGATGCTGTATTTTACCCCTTAATGAAATTGTGTCCTCGCAATTTTACTCGTTGAATATCACTTATTAAACCGAAATTTTCATTTTCCCAAAAATAACCAAACCTTTCTCTAATACCATAAGAGATGAACCAAACCATCACATTCATATCTAGTGCTAGGAATACAAAATTTTTATTACATCATAGAAATTAAAACAAACTCAAAAGATCAAAATTTTTGTTTCTTTGGTAACTAGGTACATTTACCAATAGACACTTGGTATAAAACACATTTCAATGAAAAATATTCTCCACACATGAAATTTCCTTATACATTTACATTTCATTGTAATTCCTTGGGAAATGGGGAAACATCCAAAATGGGTTCCGTATAAATACCATTAAGGGATGAATAATGAAAATGGATCATAAATGAACAGCATGGGAAAAATATGAGGTTTGATATGAGAGATTGAACATATGTATGAGAGCCATAACATGATCATGAGAACAAGAGGCATAACATGATCATAGGTACATAAGGGTTTAACATGTTCATATGTACATGAGGCATAAAATGGTCATAAGTACATAAGGCATAACATGAGAATGTGGTGATAAAATAATCAGAAATCATTTATAAAAATATCACCATAACTCATCACTAGGGTTTCATAAAACATATTACCAAGTCTTTTGACCAAGTAATTTTTACTGAATTCATTGGATCATTATTAAGGAGAATCCATCATATTATCAAGGTTGTTTACCAAGGTATCATAAAAAATATCAATGTATGATGACAAGGTATCGTGAACATTTTTATCTATATATTACTTATTTACCTAATTAATTAGTCTCTTAGGATTTACTTATAATAGTTAACTCCATCATGTCATAAGAATAACTTACATACGTTAACTCTATCACTTTACCCAATTTATTAGAGTGCTATCAGTGCACACTATTTGTAAGACTTAATTCATATGTCCCATATAATGAATACATTAAAAAATTTATCTATAATCATATTTTGAACCCATGGAGAATGAATGAGTATCCAATGAAATTCGGTAATTGTCTAGGTAAATACCAATCAATCAATATGATGAAGTTTATGGTATTTACACCATATATATAAAGGGTATATGGTTAGGTCAATATTTTACCCATTAAATCAATGGATTTATTTATAATTGAGAACCCTTCAATAAAAATAAGTATACAAAGGTATCCATAATGGAGAGGCATATGAAGAAAACTATTGCTGATGAGAAGGAAAGAAAAAGATGGTGACAGGTCATTATCAATAGTGATCTCATTTTCATCATACCACATTTTCATAGTGAAATTGACATATATAAGAAAGGTATAATCCATGAGAAAATATGGATAGTTTTATAGATAATTATCACTGGTTATAAATTGGGTGGGAAATAATTTACCTTTAATTGATTAATGTAGTTATCTATGTGAATTTCCAACAATCAAATTTAGAAAACTGTAAGATGTTAAAAATGTAAAGGGTAATACCCCAATTGATGTAATAATAACTAGAATTTATAGTTTTTAAATTATTAGCATAGGTATATCAATTTAATCTAAATCTCAATGCATAAATTCTGATTCTTTTTTATGGATCATAAAACTCATGTTAATTATCCAAAGAGAATACCCTGGGGAGTCAACCTAGATGTGCAGTAAGAATCCTTATCGTACACCTGTTTACAATTGATTCTATAAAAATAAATCATTATAAATGATATTAACTCTATGTACAACTATGTTAGTGTCACATCCACTTGCTTGTATCTAGATATATATTTCATGGCTCGGAATACCACATAGAGTTTTTTTTAACAAAAATTAGGTTAGTTTCATGTCTACAAGAATATAAAAGATTAGAAACATGCTATAATGGGATGGAATAAATAAAATTTGATTTATAAAATATAAATTGGAAAATAATTCTATTGAATAATAATTATGGACGTATATGGAAAATTAATTTAAAAATACAATGTAACAAAGTAATGTACTTGAAAATGGAATGGGAAACATTGAGGAAACCCTACCTTGGGAGGATTCTTCTTAAATATAGAGAGGGGATCCTTAGAACCATGGAACCAATATTTTGAGTCTCTTAATAGGGAAATTTAGAGATAAATCATGCTTAAATACTTTTGTGTGGAAAGTGGGGAGACAAAGAGGGGTATTTATACTTGAGGAGGGTGGTTTGAAGGGTTAAAATATAGGTTATTTTATTATCTAAGCCAACCAATTGTGGGATTAATCAATTATAAAAAAATTTATGATTTATTAATTATTGGGATAAAGTTTTGGGACATCTAATTTAGGAAAAAACCAAAACACACCTCTCAATCAACCCATTTAATGTACATAATTCAAAAATAACTTTTGTATCAAAAATCCTATTTTTAGTTAAAAAAATAAAGTATAAATTTATAAATCAATATTAATATTTATAAATTAGTTTTTTTATTAAATTAAATATTTATTAAATAAATATATTCATAAAATTACTAATCATTTTGAAAAATATAATGATGTCCTTAAATCACAATGCTTGTAATGATTCAATTTTCACTTTTTCACAAAAAAGAATTCACCTGGTCAAACAAATCCAAAAAAAACCCAAAAATAATTTTTATGTGATGAGTAAAAAATGATGTTTATTTTATGAAAATAATTATTTAAATATGATAATATGAAAGTTTACATAAATTTCATTATTTATTGAAATTTATAAATGTTTTAGAAAAAAACATTCTAGGAATTATAAATATTACTTTTGACATAGTAAAAAAATATTATCATTTGAAAAGATTTTAGTGATTTTAATTAATGAAAATAAATTTTATTTAAAACATATAAAATTTATTAGAAAGACATTTTTTTACATAATATGATTATTGTCTCCAAAAATAATTAAATTTTGATTATACCATTAAATAATCAATATAATCATTCTAGTTTTAGTTTTCCATGATGTTTTAATTTACTATGAAATTTAAAATTATTTATATTTGATTATAATAATACATTAATTTTAAAATAATAGTTATATTAATAACATAAAGGTATTTTTTGGGGTGTTACACCACTCCCCTCACTTATAAAATGGCACCTCATCTCCTCTCTTATCAACACCACTTGAGCCATTTATCTCAACCAATATCTTCCCAAATATATTAATAATATCCTTATCAATGACCTTGATGTTATTTTCTTCCAAAAATACCCATAAAATATTCTTTAAGGTTTTTTTCAAAGGAGCATACTCGAAGAGGAGGTATATGTTCTTATCGATCATTTTAATGTTTCTGTATTCTTAAACCTCTGAAAAATGTTCTATAGACATGTTACCATGATGGTAATAATAAATTTTATGTAACGATATGTTTTTTTGTTAATTTTATATTAATTTTCCATCTCCTTCTCATCTGTTGGAAAATTATAGAGTCACTCAAGTGTACGTGTGGACCACCGCCTCTATAATGCGATGTGATTTGTTTTTCATTGCCTATTTTCATAGAGGTTAATAGGGATAAATTTAGTGAATATAAATGATATTTATGGTTTAATTATTTCTTTTTTATGTTGACTTATTATATAAATTTATTTTGTCCATCCTTCGAAAAGTAAAAACACCACATGTGCGTATGTGTGGACTACAACCTCCAAGAAGTGATGCAATTCATTTTTCATCAATAATTTATATGAAAAGTAATAAAATTGTATATAATTAATAAATATACTCCTTATATAACTATTTATATTCTTGTGATAATGAAGTGATGACCAAGCTTCAAGGATTGGAAGCATTGAATTGAAACTTGCATGGAAAGTGAGCCAGTTTTCACTTCAATATTCATTTTAAAGAATAATTTTAAACAAAATGGTAAATGGGAATTATATAGGAATTATAAATAGTTATTTATGTATGAATATGATTATATAATATATCTATAATAAATATATATTTATTATATAAATATTTCAAATGAATACAAGAGAAAAAATGACTTGAGGTATGTGTTTAGGTTCTAGTGTCATATCTTTTTGAGATTTCTTTTTATAAATTTATATTGGGAGAAATTAAATGGTTATTAAAGTTTAAAACCATTTTTTATTATACTTGGTTTATTCATATAATTTTCAATTTATATGGCCATTTTCTTATCTTTTTTACTTAAAATGTTTGAGAATTTGTTTTAAGAAAAGTTGACCTTATTTATTATTTTTTCGATGTTATTTTTCTTTAATGTACATGCTCATAAAATTATTGTATGGATGTTTTTCATATACTATAGATTTTTAAAATGGGACATTTACACTACCTTTTACTTTATTTACAAATTTTAAAAATGAATCATTTTGAAAAAAAAACATGAACATTTCATTTTTGACTTTTTACCAATGTAAGAATGAAATGTTCCATTTTACCATTTATGACATGAATGGATGTTACCTCTATGATTATTATTATTTTATTTAAAAATTCCTTTACAATTTTAAATATTTATTTTAAAAAAAAATTCCCAATATTCTAAAAAGTTTTCGTTAAAATTTTATCAAAAGATAATGATTTTTTCCACATGTTTTCAAAGAAAGGTTCAAATATTCTTTTAAAGGTATATTTCATCTCTTTAAACATCCTTTATGGATTTTTATTTTTCACCAAGTATATTATATTATGATACCATCTAATTTATTTTTATTTATGGATGATGTTGATGATGATGAATTAATGATGATTCTATAAAACCAGTTTCTTTCTAATAGGTTAATTATGTTTTGATGAAATCATTATGAAAAATATTTCATTTCTATGGGTTATGATATGATAAAATGATGAAATATTTATGAAACAAGTTGGATTTACATGGGTTTTTCTATGATTAAATGATGAATTTTTTTTAATCTTGTGTCATGAACATATATATATATATATATGTATGGTTTTTATTATGTGATATGTAGGCCTGGATTATAACTCAAATGTATTGGGTAATGATTAAAATATCATGAGATAATATGGAAATAATTATAGTGTGAACCAATTTCAGTAAGGTTCTCTATATAATATTATTTTTTTGGAATTGAACCTTGAATAAAGAAATTATGGAAAGTGGGGTGAACCTAATCCACTATGATAGTCTTATCAGCTATCCTTGGAAATGTAAATTATTTTCTATGATTATGTTAATTCTAAAAACCTATATATGATTCTTATGATATGTTATCATGTCTCATGATTGATTATTTATGATTCTCCACACTTATGAATTATAACTTATTTATGAAAAATATTTATGCAATGTTTCATGATTAGTGATCATTGACTGATTGGGTTTGAATTTAGTAATTTATGATAATGTTATAATACCCTTATTCTTATCTTATACTCACTTATGATCATTGATTAATATCCCCTTTGTTTCTCCTTCCTGAGTATCTGGTCTCTCTCTTTATTATGTTTCCATTCCCTAGTTTATAAAAAAAATTTTTAAGTTGGGTATGTCTAAGTTGGGTATTATGTGAGAAGAACTTCATGGGACATGTTAAATGTATTCCATTAAACACAATGATTTAGTATCTAGTCTTCAAAGGCGCTAATACTTTATGGGTATGGGGATTTATTGTTATGATATGAATTATATATTCGTAGAAAATGATTAATTATTTATATATGAAATTCCTGGGTCACCTCAATTGGAATCTAAAATTGGTTTAGTTATTTTTTGATATTTTTATTAGAGAAAATTAGTGAAAACAATGGGGATAAGTAGATGTATATGATACCATCCATATATTTAGGTAAGTTATAAATTATTTTAATTAAAAGAAATTGCATCCTTGTATGTATACTTGAATGTGTATGGGGTTCTGGATTAGATGAACCTTGGGGAAACACCCTAAAAAAGTCTTGCTGAGAATCAACTAGATCGTTACTCAGTTCACAATGAGTAGGCCTAAGACTTCACACCTAGATAAAAACTATTAGGGGGTATGATTTAGTTAATTAAGATTCTCTTTATTAAATATTAATATGAATGATAGGTTGAAATATATTAAAACTTATGATAATCCATACTGATATGATTTTACAATTAATGTGTCATGGGTGAAAAGAAGGTGTCATATTTTATGATATTATTAGAATGATATTCATATTCATATGATTATTTACTTCGATCATTACCATTTTATACTCACACTATTTTTCATTCAATAGCTGGAACTAGGAGGAATCATGTGGAAAATAAATGTGGGAACTAATGGAAAAAACATCCCCATAAGAAACCAAATGAAATGGGGATAGGGATTCAGAATATTTTAGTAATGCTCACCCAACTATATGAAGCTATTAATGGTAACATGAATAACATTGAACATTGAAATATCCAAAAGAAGAATCAAATCAATATTGATTATTTTATGTGGAAAATTTACTCTTCTTTTATTGGTTCCTCCAATACACTTATTTATAATCAATGGATCAATATATAAAAAATATATTTTCTATTCTCTATTTTGTGAACCGTGAGATGGTTATTTTGGTTGTGTATCATTTGTACAGTGAACCTGATCAATGGTGTAATCTTAGAATGAATATTAGATAAGAAGATCAAATTGAATCCATGATGTTGGAAGTGTTTAATAAGGTGTTTATGAAAATTAAAAGGGGGCTTTTGAAAATACATTAGAATTATAAGGGATCCATTAGTACCTATGAGGAAAATTTCACAAAACCTACAAGTTATGATTATAGTTTTATCATCAACCATGAGTGAAACTTTTATTGGTTATTTATTGGTTTGAAACACATTCTATGAAAGTTATTCCATATAAGAGACTTTGATCGCCACAAATATATCATAAAATGTTCTCTCAAGATATAAACAGATATTGTAGACTCTTGTTTTTCTCATGGTTTTGGGTACAGGAAGAAAAATATAGATTTTTTTGGAATTTTTTATAATGAAATACTTGGAGGGAAAAAAATATCCATTCATGTCAGAAGTGTTGAAGAAAGCACAAAAGAAATTATTTTATGGAATATGGTAAATATTTTTAATGTGTACATGAAGTTAACTATGTAAAATATTCTAATGTGAAGTTACGTGTCTAGACATTGAAATGAATGGATATAAATGTCAACTAAATGTACCTCCTACACTCTAATGATATGATTGTAAGTAGTATATAAAATATATCAATATGTTTTTTAATCTGAGGGTTTAGGATAAAAATTATCATCATCAACATTTTAATATTGGTGAAACGGTGAAATTTCGTTTGATCACAACTACTAATGTGGTTCATAAGAATGAAGTGGTGAAAGGTACACTTATCATCCACTTTAGAATTGAAAATTTATTATTATTTTTCTGACTCTAACCCCCCTTTTATATCTGAATAATTTTATAAAGATATCTCATCAAAAACACAATTATTAGATAAAACATTATTGGTGGAAACCCATTATGGTATTATGATCGCATATTAGATCTATATCTCCTGTTCAATATATGTTTTTAGGAATGAACTTCTTAAAAATATTATGAGCCTCCATCTAATTTAATTTTATATTATTTTTTCCATGTATTGGATCTCATTGTATAGAATCTATTTCAATTTCCAATGAATGGAATTGACATTTAATATCTCAAATTTTCTTTTGATCATATTTCTGTGTGAGGATAAATATGAATTTCTAATGGAAATTACATCCATTTTATTCTTCTTACTATCTATTCAAGAAGGAAATTTATCTAAAATGGTTGGGGTGAAACAAAAAATTAATTACATACAAATTATTTTGGTATATGTTAATATATTTCCAAAATAATTTTTTAGTCTTCCAATGAATCATGAATTTGAGTTTTCAATATATCTTATGCCTAGTGTTTCCATAACTTCAAAGACTCTGTATAGAATTTCCCTAATTGAGTTTCATGAATTGAAGAAGAAACTTTAGGTGAATCTATAAAATTGATTTATATTCTTTAGTGCATCACCATGGGGTACACATTATTTTATTTAATAAGTTTTATGGGTTAATTTATATTTTCTTTGATTATCACTAACATAACAAGATCATTATTTAAAAAAGTATCTTATACCGTATATTGATGACTTGTTTAATCAACAGATTAGATATCAATAAATTTCCAAGATTGTCATTAAATTTTGATATCATCAATTTATGTTCAAGAAGGAGTATATACCAAATAAATCTTTCTATATGAGGTTTGGTCATTAAGAATTTCTTTTAATTCCATTTGGATGTACCAATTACCTATGTATCATCATGAATTTAATGAATATAGTCTATATAGATTTCTTGGATTAGTTTTTGGGAGTATTTATAGATGATATTATTATATATTCCATGAACATGGATGATCATGAAAATTATTTTAGGATTGTATTACAAACCATAAGGAAGGATAATTTGTATGATAAATTTATAAATTGTAAATTATCGTTATAAAAAGTTTCATTATTGGGCCATATGATTTCAATTGAGGGTATATCAGTGGGTCCTTAAAAGATGGAAGTTATTAAGAAATGTCCTAGACCAACCAATGTGATAAATTTCCATATTTTTCTATGTTTGGATGATTATTAAAAATTCATTTTGATAGATTTATCATGGTTATAAAATCCAATAACCATGTTGACTCATAGCATATCCATGTTTCTTTGGACCAATGAATGTAAATTTTTTTTCATATAACTAATTTGAAGTTCGGTAAGTGAACCTATTTTCACACTAAAATTTAGTAAATAAGATTTTTTGATCTATATTGATGCATAAAATAAGGGTATAGGATGTATCCTAATGTATAATGATTTGGTGATATCTTATGTCCCACTCCAATTGAAAATTCAGGATCAAAATTACACAAACTCATGATTTGGAGTCCGAAGAAGTAATTTTTACATTGAAAATATTGATGAATTATATTTATATTGAAATATATGGTTTATATATATATATATAAAGATCATAAAATATTTAACTATATATTCACATATAAATAGTTTAATATTCTCTAAATAATATGTTTTGGGTTGAGTAAATATTATGACTGCACAATTCATTACCACCCTAGGAAAATGAACATGGTGAATGATGATGTGAGTCAAAAATATCGTACTATTTTTTACATGATGAGGATTAAAAGAGTTCCAATACTTATGGATTTTTTGATGATGTATCTTTCAACTGTGAGGAAAATGTACTAATCATCTCTTTATGAGATGAATGTCCAACTATCCCTCCATGTGAGGATTAAAGGGGAGAAAATGGAAAATGTTGAACTAAAGAAGAAGATGAAAAATTTTCCTAAGTTCAACCATGATTGTGCTGTAATTATAACATATGTTAATCGAGTATGAGTCTGGTCAATACCATATTTCCAGAAGGATATGTTTGACAAATCTCATAGTTCTCCATTTTTTATTCATTATAGAAATATGAATATGTATAGTGATATGAAAGAGTATTTGTGGTGGGTTAATAAGAAAAGGGATATTATGGAGTAATGATCACAATATTTGGTATTTCATAAATTTAAGGATGATTGATATAAGTATAAGATGATGTAACATCCATTACCCATACCAAATTGGAAATGGTAAAACATCACCATGAATTTCATCATCAGGATCCCCAAAACATCTAATGGTTATAATGAAATTTGTTTCATTGTTGATCACCTTAGGAAGGCATCATATTTCATTACAATTGTAAAATTTACACTCTTAGTCATCTTATCAGGTTATATATTAAGGAAGGAGTAAGGTTTTATAGCATACCACATTTTATTATATCATATTGGGATCTAAGGTTTACCACAATATTATAGATAAGTCTTAAAGAATCATTTAATTTGGTTGATATTTAGCACAACATATCATCCTTTAATATATAGTCACTATAATAAGACCATTAAAACCCTATAATGTGTTTTGAGAGAATTTTCCATTGATTTTAATGGTTTTTGGGATCAACGCCTTTCTCTGTCCATGTTTTCATTCAAAAATATCTTCCACTAAAGTATTCAGATGGATCCTTATGAATCCCTCTATGGAAGAAAGTGAAGGAATCCAATATTATGGGATGAAGTTGGGGGATGAAATTTATTGATACCTAAGATATCTAATAAAATATAGTATAAGTATTTATCGATTAATCATTGCACCATGGTAGCTTAGTGTTGATAGAAAAGTTATTCTGATAATAGTGATCTATTATAGCAAGTTGTTGGTAAATAATTCATATGAATATATCATGGGAATACTCTAAGGAGATTTTGAAATAAGGGAAATTTTATCCTTATATGTATTTTTCCCTTTGAAATCCTGGATCATATTTGGATGTTTTATTATCTCTTGGGGCTTCCACCAAATCTCCCTCAAGTTCATGATGTGTTTCATGTATCACTCTAGAGGAAGTACATACCAAATCATTCACATATACTAAACTCATAGGTTGTAACACTAGATCATGATGTCTTTTATAATAAATAACCAGTGGAGATTCTATATCAAATAGAAAAAGTGCTATAGAAAAATTCCACTTAGCAGGTCAATTTTTTGGAAGAAACGATGAATTTGAGGAAGCTACATGGTAACATGAGGATGTGATGAGATATAAGTTACCTAAATAGTTTATATAAGAGTGAAAAAATTAGGTTTCAATTCATAAAATGTGAAATAATTCAACACTCTAGTATTACATGATATATTTCTCTTTAAATAAGTTTACAAATTTTGTTACATGCAAAGCCGAGTTTAAATTGGCCATCTTATGTGATTAAACTATTATTACATAATGTGATTTTTATTTCCAGTCATTGGATTGGTGGGTTTGAACATGAATAAATAAATTATGAAATATTATTTTTTACATAATTAGAAAGAGGAATTAATTGGTTATAAATTAATTAAATATGGAAAAAATTATTTAAAGGTAAAAATAGAATGTTTCTTATAAAAAACTTCTTTTATTCACACAACTTATTTTTATCTTAATAAATTATATAAATAACTATTTATGAATTATTTTAATTAAATATATACCTAATATATTGAATAATATGTTTTAATCTTAATTTAATTTTTTTTAATATGTTATGATTAAGTATAAATTTAGTTTAATGATTAAAATTCATTTATCAAAAGTGGTTTTCCTTTATTTTTGAGAAATTATTTTAAAATGAATTTCTTACACTTATAAAAATTTAAACAAATAATGTTTATTATGTATTTTTAATCATCATTTCAAAAACAATTATTGATTTTAATTTCATTTTTTCATTATGAATAATAACTGAGGTAAAAATGCATGACTATAATAATGGTTAAAAGGGTTAATAAGGGTTTAAAAAAAATATATAATGATTAAAATAACCTCAAATCATGAAAAATATTATTGGTTGAGTTTATTTAAACCCCCACTTGTCTTATCATTAATTGTGGGTTGTTTTGTGTCACCGTCACTTGAATATGATTTTATTATTTTTAAATTTTTTAAGTATTTCAAAGACTGACACTCCCCTCACTTATACCATGATTCCTCTTATACTCTCTTATTCTGGACACGCAATTCCTTTATATCAATCGATATATTCCCTAATACTCTCCCAAAATCCTTATATATGACTTTGATGTACTGGTATTCACAAAATACCTATCTAAGAAGCCTTAAGTTGTTTTTCACAGGAGAACACTAGAAGAAGATTTATATGTTCTTACTAATATTTTAAATGTTTATTTCTTCTTAAAAATCTTCAAAATGTTCTATAATCATGGTATGAACATCATAATCCATATATAAAGCATTAGATAAAGTTATGTAATGTGGAAATGTATAAAAATGAAACGTCATGTCTTAGTGGTCAACTACCACACATATTATTCAATAAATAAAGCATCTTGTTCACACATATTCTAATTAAACTCATGAGATTAATCACATTACCCAATTAATTGGAGTTCTATATAATTTCTGGAGCACCACTCACATAATAACATTTACATGCACTATATAATTTCGAGCATACCTGTAATATCATAACATTTACATTATCATGCATGCCATAGAGAATGTATATCAATATTAAAACTAAAATAACCTATGGAAAGGAATGGGTTTCATTTCATAAATAATTCATTCATAAAATTTTTAGTTCCCAAGATAAAAAGGATTATGATTCTTGGTATCAATCATGATTGAAGAAGAATCAATCTCAAAAGAAGTAAAAGATGTGTTTTTTTAAAGAAGAGCCCCTTTGGATAAATCATTGGATTTGTCAAAAAAAAAATAGATTTTAAACATGTATATCCCAGAAATGAAAAGTGAAGTAAAAATAGAAATGATATTTATAGAAAAATGAAGGAACATGCATACTTTAAATAGAGTGAAAGTGTAAAAACCCAAAGAAATAGGGTTGAGTTCGAGAATTCCCTTACCTTATGTTCGATTGGTTTGTTCACTTTAATATCCCGAATAATAAAATTAAATTCCTTAATTAAAAATTTTTCTTCCATTTATACATTAATTTAATGAACTATAGTTTTATTAAGATAATTTATTTTCCTTTCTATGAGTTATATATTTTAATTTCATTATTCGGGAGTGTTTGTTTTCTTGGATTTCATGATCAATTCGATTGTATATGAGTCTGGAAGTTCATGTAAAATGAGGATAATTCTCCCAAATTGATATTATATGTTATTAATTAATTTAAAAGATATAAAATTATCTAATATATCATTAGGATATATGTCACGACCCCCTCCCCAAAAAGTGTACCCCTCCGGGGCCGGCAATGTGAGAAGGAAGATAATGACCCCCATGTCCCGCCTCTAGTAGGCCCCGAGATGGCAACGAGCACTAAGGGTATAGTAAACACACAAATTGGAGGCATTAAACTCTAAGAGAACACATGTAGAAGAGATAGATAAAATAGAAACCAACCAACTCTAACTCAGAACTGAAATATAAAAGAAAACCCAAGTGCAAATATGTAATGTCATGAAAAAGTACTACAAATCGATGGGGAAAACTGCAAGTACCCAAAATGAAGTAAAAAAAAAGCAGCAACCACAAGCCTGAATAGCTCCTTCAACCCCAAGCTAGTAAAAACCAGCTTGATCTCCAACCTACTCCAAGTGACCTGAAAATAGTTTGTATATACCTAGGGTGTGTATAACAGTATACTAAGTAGGATCCTCCCTGAACCATCTCGTGAAAAAGTAAAGAGAGCATACTAAAGGACAATGAAAAACAAGTGAAACTAACTCATCGCCTAAACAGGTATACTAAGTTCCCAACGTCACCATGACTACACTCACCATTTAACACAAACAAGAATATATCATATAATAAAGAATATCAAGGGTACCCCACTACTACTTCCCCACTGGTTTGCTGCTTTTCCCTAACGTCGCATGTCCTCAACAACTCTCTCTAAAAAGGATTGTCTGCAAACACTTAAGCGAAGCACCGCAATATGCACCTCGTGCAACAAAACCACCACATCCATGTAAGTAATGTAACCAGGTAGTTTCTATAAGCCCCCACATCCCTCATAACATGCATCACACATCAAGTATTATACCTCAAGCCATTACAACCCATACACCGAGTATGGATCCTCAAGCCATTACAACCTATACATGTTACACCTATAGTAGTCCATAGGATACTATATCCATAATATATGTGTGTGAATAACAAAAAGCCACTAAAACCCTCTACACACATATATGGGGAAAAATAACCAATGTGCCTGCCAGCACAAGTAACTACCAAGAGAAGAGAGCGGGGATAAAGGGGGTAGTCATCCATCCATCCTCCCACCAGAATGTTGGGGAAAACACCACCCAGGGCTCAAAATCCTTGGGGTGTCAGTTTCCCTTAATGACATGATCGAGTGGCATATAGAAACACAAAAAGTACAGAATATACTATATCTCACAACCATACAATGGGCATAACCTAGTCTTAGACACAACTGCAGCTAACGTCTCTCAGACTCTGGGATGCTACTTCTATGACTAAGTATCATATAAGAAAACAACCACTTAAATATCTTTAATAAATTATTTCATTACCTTTTTTTTCACTTTATGTTAATTAATTCCTTAAACATTAATTAAAAAAAGACAATACCACTTTAAATTTCATTAGGATTACACCCAAAGTCCACTATCCCTTTAAAATTACAACCTCATCATTATGTTCCAAAAAACTCCAACACCCAGGGGTTGACACCCTTTATTCAAATATTAATTACAAAATTACATTCCCACATTCCCAGGAATTCTAGAAAACCATTCTATGCTACTAAACACAAGGGGGATCAACACGGTTAGTAGATGTACTACCCATCGAGTCTTTGCTGCCTATAGAAAGAGTGTAGACCAATCCAACCTTGAGAAGCTAAGCACAGAAAGCGTGGGGCATACCACATGCGTCTTTGCCTCTTTCGGAAGAAGGGTAAGCAAGACAAGATTCCTTGATCTGTGGGGAAATGTAAAACATATAATCAACCAATAAGAATCAGCAAACATCCAATAATCACATCCATTACATTCCATCATCCCTCGTGTCCTCCTCGACACCCACAAGCATAAACCGATGCATCTCGCCACTCTAGGCATCAAATGTTTCCACAACCAAAATTCTCTATGCCCCCACATATCACAACAGTCATCCAGGCTCACATCACAACACAAGTAGTAGGAAAAAAACATCACATCAATTGGGCTATTGTCCCATTAACAATTAAGAGGGTAACTCAGAACCCTTCAAGGAATTATCAAACAGTCAGTTCTTTAATCCATCTTGAATTAACAGATTTATTATTCATTGGTTCCAAAATTCTAGAAACCTAATCAGTAAGCTATCACAAATAATTAAACATACTTACCGCACCCATTTGATTAAAAAAATTAAAAAAAGATGAACCAGATTCATTTACATGCCTCTTCATCCATATACAATAGTTTTCAATAAATTATGGTTTACATTCTTTACAAATTATCATCAAGGATGAATGGCTAAGAAAAGCGAGCATGGATATCAAACTATCTAGAAAACAAGGAGAAATAACCTATGAATGATATCAATTTATTTATCTGGTTCAAATATTTGTTATGTAAATTCCATTATGGACCAGTGGGATAAAACATGCTAACAATACAATTTCACGTAAAAGAAAAGAAAAGCAATGGATCCCATACCTCAAACAGTTCTTTACGTTCTTTATCCACCCAATGGGTCACGATTCTCCTCTCGCATCAACTGCATCCACCTGAGGATGCCATGGTACGAACACATGAATAGGATCCCAAGAAAACCCCATTATAAGAATGGATATTACATGCTATAATATGGAAAGGAGAAACAGGAGAAGATGAACCCCAAAATAACACGATAAAATATACCTTATATCAAAGTTTGACTGATACATCTCGGTTGCATCAAAACAGAGCAGAACTAATCCTAGGAGCACCGTTTTATTGTGAAACTCCTATCAGAATGATTAAAAGGTTCTAGCATCTAATAGCGAAGAACAAAGAGGAAGAACAAGGGAGGAAGATATCTTATCCCATTTGAAGATTTAACGGAGCGACAGTTTAAGATACTCTTAATTTCAAATTAAAATCAGATCACATTAAACCACATGGTTTGACCAAGTAAAAACATCATGGGTCTTAGGAATAATTAATATGGGATTTATGGACTTTTAATCAGCATTAAGAGTCCTTATAATGATCCTTTATATTCATTTTACATCAAAGAAAACGTCAAAGGGGAAAAATTGTTGGAAGTTGGAACACAGTACACCAAACTCAAAATTTGGAAAAGGAAATAGAGGATACTGTTAGAACCTCACTGATCTAGAAACACTATTCATGAACTCAAAATTTGTCAAAGGAAATAGAGGTTTCTGTTAGAACCACACTAATCTAGAAACACTATTCATGAACTCAAAATTTGGAAAAGGAAATAGTGGTTGCTGTTAGAACCTCACTGGTCTGGAAACACTGTTCATGAACTCACAATTTGTTAAAGGAAATAGAGGCTACTGTTAGAACCTCACTGGTCTAGAAACACTGTTCATGAACTCGGAATTTGGAAAAAGAAATAGAGGCTGCTGTTAGAAACTCACTGGACTGGAAACTCTATTCACGAACTCGAAATTTGGGAAAGGAAATAGAGGCTGCTGTTAGAACCTCACTGATCTAGAAACACTATTCATGATCTCACAATTTGGAAAAGGAAAGATAGGATACCGTTAGAGGTTACCGATAGAAATGTTCACCGATGGAACTGTTCACAGAATTGGAAATTTGGAAAAGGAAAGAGAGGTTACCGTTAGAGGATACTGATAGAGGTTACCTTTAGAGGTTACCAATAGGACTCTTCACCGATGGAACTGTTTACAGAATTGGAAATTTGGAAAAGGAAAGAGAGGTTACCGTTAGAGGTTACCAATAGCGCTATTCACCGATGGAACTGTTCAAAGAATTAGAAATTTGGAATAGGAAAGAGAGGTTACTGTTAAAGTTTACCAATAGAATTGTTCACCGATGGAACTGTTCATAGAATTGGAAATATGGAAAAGGAAAGGGAGGTTACCATTAGAGGTTATCGATAGAACTATTCACTGATAGAACTGTTCACAGAAGGTTACTGATTACACTATTCCCCTAATGTCACTGATGCACCGTTGACAACTATCTACCGTTGGAACTGTTCACCAAACTGGAAAATTGGAAAAGTGTTAGGGATATGTCACCTTGACCTCTCAGAACACCTCAATCACCATATTTTCACAAAGTAATGTACTGAAGAGGTCCAAGCCATTACATCAGTTACCTCTCAAAACATTCTCGTCCCCGAGAATTCAAAACCCACCTAAAGTGAAAACAAAATGGGGTCTGAACAACCACCCTTCGAGATACCTCTTAAAAGAGAGAAAACCACAAAAATAAAAAAGGGATACATCTCATAAACATGAAAGGTTTATAACCACATAAGCTACATCGATACATGAAAACAGTTAAAATCAAACAACTCTGGGTATTGAGCACATATCTGTGACACACGATCCCAGGTACTCTCCTCCATACCACCGTGTCACCACAAGACACGAACCAAGGGGATAGAACACCCGCACAACAACTTCTACTTTCAGTCATGGATCTTCACAGGTCTCTCCTCAAAGGTCGCACCATCCACAACATCGATCTCTCCCCAATCGATGATGTGATAGTCATCATGAAGATAACGATGGATCTGTGATACATGGAAAACATCATGTATCTGACTCATCTATGGGGGAAGTGCTACTCGATACGCCACCGCTCCAACATGAGCTAACACCTTGAAAAGACCAACAAAACAAGGAGAAAGCTTATTTCCATGACCAAACATTCACTGCCCATGACGAGAAGTCACCTTCAGAAACACATGATCCCCAAAATCAAACTCTAAGGGCCTCCTCATTTGACCGGCATATGATTTCTGACAATCTTGCACTATCTTCATCATACCATGAATCACTTGAACCATCTCTGTTGTATTTTGTACTAGTTTTAGTCTGAGAATTGCTGACTCTCCGACCCCAGTCCAGCACAACAGAGAATGGAAAGGTCGGCCATACAAGGCTCCAAACGCTGCCATACTGATGGTGGAGTGAAAATTATTATTGTAAGAGAACTCCACAAAGTGTAATTGCTTCATCCACGATCCTCCAAAATCAAGAACACAAGAAAGTAACATGTCTTCAAGAGTCTGGATGGTTCGCTCTGTCTAACCATCTGTTTGAGTATGAAAAGAAGTGTTAAGGCATAATTGAGAAGCAAAAGCATGTTCGAGACCTCTCCAAACCCTGGAGGTAAAATAAGGATCTCGATCAGGAATTATTGTCCTTGGGACTCCATGAAGTCTCACTATGTCCTCTAGATACTCCATCAACAAAACTTCCACTGAACTCGAATCCTTGATCCACTACTGGAAAAAGGGCCTATACCCACGTTTCAAAACCGTGGGTATAGCCCCCAAAACCGTGGGTATAGCCTATACCCACGGTTTTGGGAACCGTGGGCTGGAACGACGTCGGTATAGAGGTCTTGACCTATACCCACGGTTTGGTATAACCGTGGGTATAGGTGTGTCACACAGCAACACCACGCTATACAGCGTGGCAGGCACTTTCCCCACAGTTTTCAAACTGTGGGGAATATATTCATTTTAAAAAAACAGAACCCAGCAAGGTTTGAACACCGCACCTAGCACCTGAGATCGAGACCCTGAACCAACCGAGCTGGGAATTTCATATGTTAATTATACATATATAAGATTATATATATTAGTCCGCTCCACATCGCATATTCAAAAAATGTAGCTTCGGGGAATCGATCCCGCGCCTCCGGAAACACGTCCCGCCAGTTTCCCAAGTGGGACCAACCACGCTATTAACTTAATCTGTTGTTTATTCATATACCTACATATATATATATATATTAATATAAGCATTAATTAAATTCCAAAAATGCCGGTATGGAGACTCGAACCGACGTCTCACAGTGACACACAACACCACATTCCTGTAAAGCACCAACCAGGCTGACAACATTATTTGTTATATATACATTCATCTGCTTATATATATTAATATGATCCCTGAAAAAATGTCTCCCCGCCAAATTTTTTTCATGTCCCGCCTAATGTTTTTCCCCCGCCATAAAGTGGGAAAGCTATACCCACGGTTCTAGAGAACCGTGGGTATAGGTCTTCAAAAAAAACCACAATACCTACGGTTTTGAAGAAACGTCGGTATAAGTCTTCAAAAAAACCCTATACCCACGGTTTTCTCCAAAACCGTGGGTATAGGTCTTAAAAGAAAACAATACCCACGATTTTTGGCACAACCGTAGGTATAGGTGACCTATACCCACGGTTTTGGCAAACTGTGGGTATAGGTTCACATACTATCCCCATACCCACGGTTTTTTGAAAAACCGTGGGTATAGACCTATTTTCTAGTAGTGATCACTCTGAAGTGGGATGATTTTGTTAAACGATCCACTACCACCCAAATAGCATCATGTCCTCCTGAGGCTCAAGGTAAACTAGTAAAAATGTCAATTGAGATGTCCTCCCACTACCATTGAGGAATCTCTAATGGCTGGAGAAGACCACCAGGAACACAATGTTCAGCCTTCACCTTCTAGCACACCAAATATCGAGACAAAAACTCCACAACTGCATGCTTCTGCCCCGACCACAAAAATTGTCTCTTCAAGGTTTGGTACATTTTGTCACACTAGGATTAACTGCTAAAGGAAAACTATAGGATTAACTGCTAAAGGAAAACTATGGAACTCTCTGAGAACCATCTCATGCTTCGTCAAAGGAACAAAAATCCTTCCACAATACAACACTCGTTGTTGTTCATCCTCAGTCCAACCATCATGGGAATCACCACAAACAATTCGGTCTCCCCAGACCTCTACCTTAGGATCCCCCAACTGGGACTCTTCCAACTTCTACATCAGGGATGACTATACCGTCATCTAAAAAAGACAACCTCTTCCCCCCAAATTCTCCCATATCAAGAGGTAATGTTGAAAGTTCTTCTATTACTCTCCATGAATCACCAGATTTACGCACAGCATCACTACGTGACTTTTGACTTATCACATCAGCTAAAACATTCCCTTTTCTAGGTGTATATGATATTTTGAAGTCCTATTCCTATAATAACTCCATCCACTGATTCTATCGTAAGTTCATGTCATATTGGGAGAAAACATACCGCAAACTCTTATGATCGGTGAAAACCACAAAGCACTCACCAATGATGTAATGTCTCCACAACATCTGAGCAAACACCACGACTACCAACTCAAGATCATGGGTGGAATAGTTAAATTCAGGGGGACGCCACTTCCAATAACCATATGAAACAAATTACATTTGATTCATGAGAACACATCATAACCCCAGATGTGAAGCATCCCAGAAAACGACAAATTTAACTCCCTCAGCTGGAAGACAATGAACTGGAGAACTTACTAACATCTCCTTTAGATACTCAAAATTTTCCTTACACTGATCAGTCCACATGAATGTCTGATCCTTCGTGGTCAAAGCTGTTAGAGGAGTCACAAATGGTGAGAAATTGGATACAAACCTCCTGTAGTAGCCTGCGAGACCAAGGAAACTTTTCACCTCTGACACTGTCTTGGGGGCTACCCAAGAAACAACTACTTCTATCTTCTATGGATCAACTACTACTCCCTATTGGGACACAACATGCCCCAAGAAATGGACTTCTTGAGCCCAAAAATCAAACTTCGAAAACTTCCCAAATAGCTGATGTTGATGAATAACCCCCAAAATGACTTGTAGATGCTCTGCATGCTCCTCCTCAGATGTGGAGCACACAAGGATGTCATCGATGAAAACTTCCATGAACTTAACTATGAACTCATGGAACATAGCATTCATCAATCCCATGAATATAGTTGGAGAATTTTTCATCCCAAACAGCATTAAAATGAACTCATAATGCTCATTATGACAATAGAAAGCAGTCTTCAGGATATCCTCATCCTTCACACACATCTGATGATATCCCGACCGCAAGTCGATCGTTGAGAACCAACTTGAACCCTTCATTTGATCGAATAAATCATCAATCCATAGAAGATGATAGAAATTATTTATTTTCACTTTGTTTAAGTTATGATAATCGACACACAACCACAAATTGTCGTCAGCCTTCTTCACGAACAAAACTGGTGCACCCCACGACGACACACTTGGATGAAAAAAACCACAATGTAACAGACCATCAATCTATATACGTTGCTCTTGTAACCTAGAAGGTTCCATACTATATGGAGACATAGAGATAGGAGACGCTCCGGGCTGTAGCTTGATCCCAAACTCGATCTCTCGTCATGGGGGTAATGCTACAACCTCTTCTGGAAAGACATCCTGGTACTCCTCTACGTCCCTATGAAACACCAACTACTGAACCTCTAAGGAACTCAGCATCATCTCAGCCATCATGGGTGATAAGTATGGAACGTGCCAATGACCCATTCGAGGATCTCGCTCACCAACAAACACCACTGGCTCTCCATCCACACCAATGAAAATGACCTTCTTCATGAAACAATCCACAATAGCCTGCACCGAATACAACCAATCCATGCAGAGGATGCCATCATATGGTTGTATTCATAAACATTGGAAATATCCCCAAGAGTGGTGTTTCCTCAACACTAGCTTACAGTCTGTACATACTTCAAACAAGTCAGCTTGACCTCCAACTAGCGTAGTCAATTCCAAGGGAACTAGAAGCCTCTCTACCTCAAGTCCCAAAGCACAGAAAAGGGTAGGTGATATGAAAGATTGTGTCGCTCCAGAATCAAAAAAGGCATAGAACAATAAAGAAAACAATAAAAGGATACCTCGAACGGCGTTTGGCTGTCCTAGAGCTGGCAATTCTAGAGCATGAAGCTGACAACAACCTCATCCACGGCATCTCTGACCCTAATGACGACCACCACCATGACCGCACTCTACTCTCTGAGGAAGGGGAGCATCAAGGGGTTGTCCTATACATTCCACATCTACCCTATACTGATCTAAATCTGGTCCAATCAGCTGATGCTGCCTCTGTTGGAACTGCCTCAATAGAGGAACCTTGAGCGTAGCACCTGGTGCACGATGACCATTCTGAAAGGTCAGGCACTCCTGCTACTGATGAGCATGAACACCAAAATAAAATAAATAATATGATACCTTGGCATAGGAATAAGAGTTTCAGCATCTTTAGAAACAAAATGTGAAGGGATGGGACCTACCACTGGCTAAACAAAAACTCTTTTGCCCAAAAAACTAGGAACCTCAGACCACAACTCTGCTTCATGAGGAATCATGCTGATTCCCCTCTTGTGATGATCCAGTCCTGGCCAAAGTCTTCTTGATAACCTCTTCCCTCAATATCACCTCAACATATGTTTTCAGCATAAATGGGGTGACCTGGAACTGGATCTCTGGACGAAAAGCCTCCTTGAAATGCCTCGCCCTCACCTCCTCATCTGGTAGAAGGTCTGAAGCATATCGTAAAGGGTTCTTGAAATGGATTCCAAACTCTAGAACACTGGAGCTCCCCTATCGAATAGTAATAAGATCCTGGAGACTGGACGCCTTAGCAGTCAAAGAAAGAAACTCGACACTAAACTTGTCTTGGAACTCCTCCAATGAGATCGCTGACTCCTCACGATCCTCTAGGAATAAGAACAACCACTGCCTCGCTGCTCCACACTGCATCGTTAAAACCATGGACACCCAATGATTATTCTGAGCATGGATCGAACTGAAGCCTATCTCAACCTCCTCCAACAAGTCTTTTGTAATATAATCCGAAATGGAGCCCTCATACTTCTACAGACTCTAGCTCTGAAACTCTCGAAGTGTATTCCTCCAAGTGTCTTCATCGTCAACCTCTACCATGTGGTGATCTGCTAGAATAGCCTGTTGGAAATTTTCTTCACAAACCTAACAAGGACGTCGACCTGTATCCATACCTATAAAATAACAAACCATTAGAGTTACTAAACCTGGAATAGGGAATAATCAACATTAATTAATTAATTTTTTTCTTTCATTTATTTTAGTTTAACCTATCGCAAGGTCTACGCATTCAAACACAGTCACAAAGAAGAATGATGCATGTTCTTTTCCTAGGTCTCTACCTTGTAACTAGTATCACCTTATTTAGTAGCCACTGTAAACATAAAGTTCTATACATCATATCATAGGGGGGCTTAAACGCCTATTTGTTAGCCGGACTCATGTGTTTACATCACTTGATAAACATGAATTACATCGTTTCCCTACCAACCTATGCAACCTCTCTTATTCCTAACACCAATCTCCATCCTATCCCAGAACATGACCTCTAATACCACTCTGTCACGACCCCCTCCCCATAATGTGTACCCCTCCTGGGCCAACAATGTGGGAAGGGAGACAATGACCCTCGAATCCCACCTCTAGTTGTCCCTAGGTTGGCGACTAGCACCGAGTGTATAGTAAACACACAAATGGGAGGCATTACCCTCTAAGAGAACACATGCAGAAGAGAGAGATAAGATAGACACCAACCAACTCCCACCCAGAACTGAAATATAAAATAACACCAAAGTGAAAATTTGTAATGTCATGAAAAAGTACTACAACTGGACTGGGAAAATCGCAAGTACCCAAAAGAAAGTAAAAAAATTAGCAACCAAAAGCTCGAACAACTCCTGCATACCCAAGATAGTAGAAACCTTCTTGATCTCCAACCTGATCCAAGTGACCTGAAAAATAGTTTGTATATACAAAGGGTGAGTATAACAGTATACTCAGTAGGATCCTCCCCGAAGCCTCTCGTGCAAAAGTAAAGAAAGCATGCTAAAGCGCAGTGAACAACAAGTGAAACTAACTCTTCACCTAAACATGTATACTAAGTTCCCAACCTCACTATGGATACACTCACCAAGTAACACATAGAAAAATATATCATATAATAAGGAATATCAAGGGTACCCCACTACTACTTCCCCACTGGTTTTCCATGTTTCCCCAACGCCGCACGTCCAGAGCATATCTCTCTAAAAAGGATTTCCTGAAGACACCTGGGCGAAGCACCACAATATGGACCTCATGAAACAAAACCACCACGTCCACGTAATAAAAGAAACCAGGTAGTTTTTAGAAGACACCACAGCCCGCATAACGTGTATCATACATCGGGTATTATAACTCAAGCCATTACCGCCCATACACTGAGTAAGGATCCTCAATACATCATAGAATATACATGTTACACCTATAGTAGTCCATAGAATACTATATCTAGAATATATGTGTATGAATAACCACAATCCATTACAGTCCTCTACACACATATATGGGGAAAACTAACCAATGTGCCTTCCATCACAAGTAACTACCAAGAGAAGAGAGTGGGGCCAAAGGGGGTAGTCAGCCATCCATCCTCCCACTGGAATGTTGGAGAAAACACTCCTCAGTGCTCAAAATCCCTCGTGTGTCAGTTTCCCTAACTATAAAGACCCGTAAAATTCAATGGAAATTTTTTCTTAATTTTCTTTTAGATTTTCGAAGAACGCAGTTTCAAACGGCACTTGATTCCGAGGCCCGGTGTGCCCGGAATTTCTATCCGAAGTTTAGCTCGGGTACGTTCAGGGAACGAACGAGCGGGAATTCCTATCTTATGAATCGGTGCTTGGAATCGAATTCCGAGGGCACTGAAGGAACCGCATCACCGGTAATTACTTAGGAATGCTTAATCCGGAGTTGCGTTTACATGAGAGAAGTTGATAAAAATTGTTGAAGTTAAAAATAAAAATTTAACAACAATTTTTATTTTTACTCTAAGTGAATAATCCTTGGAATAGAAGTTGGGTAACTACCCAACCTCCCTTGGGAGGTTATGAGGGTGGTGGGGCCCACATGAACCCCACCCCTTCATATCCTCTAAACCCCCTCAACTCCCTTTTAAATTTTGTTAACTTAAGTTTAATAACTTATGGAGTTAATGTGGTGAATCAAATGTAAGTTTTAGAAATTAAAACTCTTGAATTTCAAAAGCCTTGTTGTGTTAATAAAATAAGTTGAGAACTTATTTTATTTGGGTTGGTGTTTAGTTGTTTGTGAGCTTTTGGAGAAAAAGCTAAGGAAGTCTTGAGTTCTTCATTCCCTTTGACGAAGAACGCGAAGAACAAATGATCTCCGACGTGGAGCATCGATCCCTCGAAGACCGTCTTCCACGACACCGACCCGCGACGCGACGTCTTCTTCCATGAAATTCTTCTTCCGCGACGTCCATTCCGCGATGGTTTTCCACGACGAAATCTTCGTCAACGTCTTCGAATCCTCGCTTCGTGAAGCTGATGTTCGTCATCTCTTTTATCAAAGTAGGGGATTTATTTTATTTAAT
The DNA here is from genome assembly GCA_963277665.1 of Viscum album. Lineage (NCBI taxonomy): Eukaryota > Viridiplantae > Streptophyta > Magnoliopsida > Santalales > Viscaceae > Viscum > Viscum album. The sequence goes on from OY728166.1 coordinate 728,496,405, forward strand.
TATTTTCCGTTCTTGATTATAGTTTTCATTCTTCGTGGATATACGATTAAATTTTATCGTTTAACGAGAGGGGGCCAGACCGCACAAACACGGCCGACCGTCCTCTTTATCCTTGTTTGATACTTTGTGGTTTGGACGGAATGGTGTGGTGTTGTCGCACCACGCGGGAATTGCACGACAAGTAATTCGCGGCGCCGTCGCGCCATGCCGTGAAGTTGAATAAGGACGCGACGCCGTCATGCCGCATCAAAGAAAACCGAAGACGCCGCGGCCGGAGCAGGGCCGCGACGGAAGGGCGCGGTGCCGTCGCACCGCGCCGGACGAATCAAGCCGTGGCCGGTTCCAGGCCGCGACAGAACAGGGTGACCGACGGCCGGTTCCGGGCCGCCGATGTCGACGATAGAGGAAGGACCGGCCGTCACCGGTCCTTGTCGGCAGAACCGGCCGGCCGGTGCAGGCTGGCCGGACAAAGGGGAGCCGGGGGAATTAATTCCCCCAGCCGGCTTACAAAAACGGCCCCCTTAATTGGGGGGCCGAGGTTACACCAGGGGGGCATGCGCCCCCCCCCCCCTTTTCTAGCGGCTCAGCTGTTGGACGAGCTGGCCAGCGCGCTGTACCCAGGCCGGGCCGGGTCGACCCGGTTCGGGCTGACAGGGGGGGGTCTCGGGCCGGGTCGGTCCGGGCCCGAAACCCCCGTTTTCGGACTGTCTTTGGCCTCTTGCCCATAACATGGGCTGCGGACCTCTGATCGACTCACTGTCAGTTGAGATGCGATCTTTGAATCGAGACGGTCGTTTCGGTATATCGCACTCAAGGTTTTGAAATACTTTGAGTTCAGCCGGGTCGGTTCGTACACGAAACCAACCAGGCCCTCGGAGCAGAAACGCTCATATCTTTAGCTCCGGACGTCCGAATGACGTGCCGTCGACTCTGTTGGATTCCTCTTAGTGAGAAGGATCTTTTGGCTTATTATGCCCGAGTTTTGGACGCAGGTGGAGTACGGTCAGGTTCGTTTTGCCTTAAAAACCATCTGGGCCCCTGGGACGAAAAAGCCAATAACTCTCAGACCGGGCGTCCGATTGACGCGGCGTCTGCGACGTTGAGTTCCTGTTGACAATACAGAAGTTTTGGATACATCAACTTTGGACTATGTGTCAGTTGATGTATCAGCCTCTCGGCTCGTGGATCGGACCCTCCCGAACGAGCTTGTTGTGTGCGGGAACCCTAGAGCTGGCTGCGACTGCTACTGTGACTGTGACGACGACTGTACAGATATCCTCAGTGGATTCGACGACGACGACTACACCACTCAGCGATCCTGTGTGGATCAGTGCTACCGATCCTGTGTGGGTCCGATACTGTGTGGGTCAGCGCTCAGCGGTTCTGTGTGAGCCAGCCCCTACAGATCATGTGTGGGTCCGATCCTGTGTGGGTCATTGCGGGGGTTAGTACCTATCGATCCTTTGTGGGTCCGACGACTTAGATGGATTAGTGATCATCTCTATCGTCTTTCGAAGAAGTATACCTGTGTGAGCTGAATCTGATTTTACTTTCCTGTGTGGACTGTGTTGTGCTATCCTGTGTGGATTTACATTTTTCTTTCCTATGTGGATTGAGTTATTCATTCTTGTGTGGATTACGTTTTTCTTCCTGTGTGGAAAACGTTTTCTTTCTTGTGTGGACTGGGTTGTACTTGGTCTCGGATGTTGGAGCCGAATGAGAAATGATGACTTAGGTATATGTATGGGCATATACCTAAGCAGTGTCGGATGTTACTTCGTGATTGTATCTTTCCTTTGTGGTTTATCCTTTGTGGATTTTGGGAGACCTTCGGGGGTCTCGAGGTCCCTACTAAGTAGCTTATACTCACCCCTGCACGGGCTATGCCCGCACTACGTTGTGCTGGTTGCAGACGACGGACATCGCTGATCATGGTGGAGGCTTGCGGAGAAGGACGGTACCTGTAGGTGGACCACTGGGCGGACGTACTCGGAGCGGTAGGCTTGACTGAGGAGCAGTGGAGGCTTTTTGTACCCAACCTTCAGGTGGGATTCCCAGTGGACAGCTCGTCGTTGCGGCTTTACCTTTCTGTTGTTGCTTTCCCTTTTTGAGTTGTACTTTACTTTCAGTTTGGGGTTGTATACTGGCCCACTTACTTTTCCGCACTTACTCTTGTACCAGCTTTTACTTAGTGTTTACTTCTTCCACTTTCTTACTCTGTGGTGGTTGTTTACTTTACAAAGGCAATGACTTCCCTTTTTCCGGGATTTACGCCTTATTGCTAGTCGCCAGCCCTTGGCCTATGGAAGGCGGGCTTGGGGTAGTCACGGCACGGGCCCCAAGGACACGTCGTGACATATTGGTATCAGAGGAGTTCAGTTCTACCGCAGAACTTTGGACTCTGATCTTTTTCAATGTGAATCAACAATGTTTAGCATATTGAGTGTGGTTATCAGTCCAGGGAGACCAGTGTTGGTGCAGCTGCCAACGTATCCGTACACCAGGACCCTGAGTTCTTATTTCCAACTTAATTCACGAAAACATTGATTGCATGTGTGTTTCAAGTTTTATTTGTGATTAATTTGTATCAGCTCACCAGGTATACTGTTCTGACCATGGCGCACCTGTTTCCTTTTCAGGATGGCCCCACAACGGCAGCCATCTAGGGTTCTGAGAGTCGAGCATGACGACAGCCCACCGAGTGACGAGGACTCGGTGCAGGGTTCTTTGTCAGCAGTGGAACTGACGGTAGCTCTACCCGCCGAGCCACCGATGCTTCCAGCCCCAGCTGCTGACGATGCACGTCGCCTCGGTGCACTGCATGAGTTCCAGCGCCAGTGACCACCCAGGTTCCGTGGGGAGACGGACCCCCAAGCTGCCGAGGACTGGCTGGAGGCAGTGGTGTGAGTTTTTAGGTTAGTGAGGACACCAACAGACCTCATGGTGATCCTCGCAGCGAGCCTACTGCACGCAGCAGCAGGCAGATGGTGGAGCTTGATGCTCCAGGTGCACGATGAGGCATCTCTTCTCTGGACGGACTTTGAGAGCCTCTTCCGTTCAGAGTTCTTCCCAGCCACCATCCGTGCGGTGCGCATCCAGGAGCTTCTTCAGCTGCGGTAGGGAAACATGACGGTCGCCTAGTACTCGACGAGATTTACCGATCTCTCGCGCTACTCGACAGACATGGCATAAGACCCATTCTTCCAGGCCCTGAACTTTGAGCAGGGATTGAGACACGAGATCAGGGCATCGCTTATCTCCCTCAGCATTCCAACTCAGACAGGAGTACTAGAGAGATCCCTTTTGATCAAGAGATTTCTTGCTGAGTCTACACCAGCGCCGAGACCCACCGCAGGGCGGCACGTAGCATAGTCTTCTACAGCAGGCAGTCGACGGATGACTCATGGGTCCAGGAAGACCAGACCCTCAGGCAGACCACCTCAGGACACTGGCTCAGCAGTGCGGGGCACACAGTGCGGAGCCAGTCTTTCGAGAGGCAGGCAGTGCTACTCATGCGGCGGGCAGGGCCACATCGCTCGTGACTGCCTGACCCGCCGTGCCGAGGAGCAGTAGACAGTTGAGGGACCACTGAGGCAGAGGTAGAGGGTCGACCGTGGCGGTCCATAAGGAGCAGGCGGATGAGGCAGGGGAGCTGGCCGAGCAGCAGGTGGTGGGCGACGCTTTGAGGCTTTACCACCACCACCACCAGGAGGTCCACCCCGACCACAGGGAGTTGGCAAGCAGAGACAGGCACAACTCCAGGCAGCAGAGGCCTACGACCACGGCATGACCGAGATGATTTGAGGTACTATCTGTGTCTATTCCACCCTTTCTGTAGTTCTTATAGACACAGGATCGAGTCACTCTTTCATAGGCGATGCCCTTGTTTGGAGCTCGGAGATTCCGACAGAGCCGTTGGCTCGATCCTTACGACTAGAGACTCCTACAGGACCAGACTCGACGATTACGCACTGGTGCCAGCAGTTCGACCTTACTCTAGGAGGCGATAGCTTTGGCTGGGATCTTCTTGTAGCAGCGTCGAGGCCTTACGATGTCATCATGGGCATGGATTGGTAGTCTACATTCCATGCACAGATTGACTGTATTAGGCGCAAGGTGTGATGTGTACACACTGACGGGAGCAGGTTCACCTTCACCGGTGAGAAGGGAGCCTTCGCAGCACAGGATGGACTTCCGCAGAGGAGAGGACAGCCCACCACTATTCAGTTGGCTAGCCTCATCCTAGGAGCAGTTGATGTGCGGAGTCCTGGTTTTCCTACAGTGGTGGATCAGTATGCGGACATCTTTGCCGACGACGTTCCAGGGCTACCTCCTCGCAGAGAGGTAGACTTTTATATTGACCTATACCCAGGATAGCCCCAATATCGACTCCAGCATATCGGATGGCCCCCGCCGAGCTTCGAGAGCTACGGGTACAGTTGGAGGACTTGCAGGGCAAGGGGTTCATCCGACCCAGTGTTTCACCCTGGGCTTCCCCGATATTGTTCTCCAAGAAGGCAGACATGAGCTTATGTCTTTGTGTCGACTATCGTCGCCTGAACCAGGTGATAGTGAGGAACAAGTATCCGCTACCGAGGATTGAGGATCTTTTCGATCAGCTCAAGGGAGCACGGTGGTTCTCAAAGATAGACCTCAGGTCAGGCTATCATCGGCTCAGAGTTCGAGACGAGGATGTGCAGAAGACGGCTTTCAGATGTCGGTATGGACACTATGAGTTCTTGGTTATGCCTTTCGGAATAACGAATGCTCCAGCAGTGTTCATGGCCCTCATGAACAGGATATTTCAGCCATACATCGATCGATTTGTCATGGTCTTCATCGACGACATTTTGATTTACTCGACGACTGAGGAGGAGCACGCCTACCACTTACGGGTTGTACTAGACACACTCCGAGAGCACCAAATTTATGGTAAGCTCTCGAAGTACCAGTTCTGGATACGTGAGGTCCACTTCTTGGGACATGTCATCTCTGAGGCGGGAGTTGCAGTGGATCCTGCGAAGATCGAGGCAGTGCTAGCTTGGGAGCCACCCAGGAGCGTGAAGGAGGTGCTGAGTTTCTTGGGACTAGCTGGATACTACCGGAGATTCGTTCCAGATTTCTCTAGAGTTGCGACACCACTCTCATCTTTGACGAAGAAGGGGAAACCCTTCGTGTGGTTAGATAGATGTCAGCAGAGCTTCCAGAAGCTGAGACAGAGATTGACCAGCGCACCTATCTTGAGGTTGCCTGAGGAGGAAGTAGGGTACGTAGTCTACTGCGATGCATCAGGGACCGGACTCGGATGTTTCCTAATGCAGGAGCGGGCAGTGATCGACTATGGATCACGTCAGTAGAGGACGGATGAGAATAACTATGCTACCCATGACCTCGAGTTAGCAGCAGTGGTCTTCGCTCTGAAGACATGGCGACACTACCTGATGGGCGAGCGCTTTACAGTCTTTTCTGACCATCAGAGTCTTAGATACATATTCTCTCAGAAGGATCTAAATCTGAGACAGTGTTGACGGCTCGAGTTCCTCCAGGACTATGACTTTGAGATAGTCTATACTCCTGGGAAGGGGAACGTGGTAGCCGATGCTCTTAGTAGGAGGACGAGCATTCAGCTACTTGAGGAGGTGAAAGAGCAGCTAGCCTCTTTGAAGATATCCTTCATGGATAGAGATAGAGAAGCCTTCCTTCAGTCTCTCACAGTCACTCCTCCACTACTGCAACGGGTCAGAGAGGTACAACATGGGGACACTGACTGTGAGATGCGGCATGCACAGATATCCTCAGGACAGGCACCTGATGGTATCTCCTATGGAGCAGAGCACGACATCCTTTTCAGAGGACGTACCTTGGTACCAGTTGCTTTACGGGAGGAGGTTCTGAAGAGTTTCACACTTCTCCTTTGGCGGTACATCCTGGAGTGGTGAAGATATACCAGGATCTCAAACGACAGCACTGGTGGCCAGGCATGAAGAAAGCTGTGGCGGAGTTCGTTTCTTGATGCCTCACCTGCCAGCAGGTGAAGGTAGAGAACCAGGTACCAGCAGGCTTGGTACAGCCCTTAGAGGTCCCAGAGTGGAAGTGGGACGAGATATCTATGGACTTCGTGACTAGACTTCCACGCATTTCCAGAGGTCACGACTCCATCTGGGTGATTCTCGACCGATTCACCAAGTCGGCCCACTTTCTACCCATCAGAGAGCAGGGCTCAGTGGAGAGCTTGGGACGACTTTACGTTCAGGAGATTGTACGGCTTCATGGTGTGCCATTATCTATCGTATCCGATCGAGATGCTCCCATTACTTCCTGGCTTTGGAAGGGGTTGCAGGAGGCGTTCGGGACACAGCTACGTCTGAGCACAACCTTTCACCCTCAGACGGATGGTCAGACAGAGAGGACCATTCAGACTCTCGAGGATATGTTCCGCGCATGTGTCCTCGACTTTGGTAGCAGCTGGGAGGACCACCTACCCTTGGTGGAGTTCGCGTACAACAACAACTACCACTCCACCATTGGGATGGAACCATACGAGGCATTGTACGGCAAACCTTGCAGATCTCCTTTGTGCTGGACAGACCCTGGAGAGTCCGCACTTGTGGGACTGGAGATGGTCCAGGCCACGACAGAGAAGGTCCAGGTCATCCAGGAGAGGATGAGGACAGCTCAAAGCCGACAGAAGTAATATGCTGACAGGAGGCGGAGGCCACTAGAGTTCGAGGATGGCGACCACGTCTTCTTGCGTGTCTCACCTCGACGTGGATTACGGAGATTTGGTCGAGGCGGCAAGTTGTCTCCACGCTTCATCGGACCATTCCAGGTCCTTAGTAGGATTGGTGAGGTGGCTTATCGGTTGGCTCTACCACCTCAGTTGCACTGGGTGCACGACGTCTTCTACGTATCTCAGCTGAGGAGATACGTGCACGAACCGACACATATCATTGACCATGGGGAGCTTGACGTTGATGATGGGGTGACTTTTGCGGAGGTCCTAGTGGAGATCGAGGATCGATAGGAGAGGGTCCTATGTGGACGGTCGATTCCTCTAGTGCACATAAGATGGCAGCACGAGAACCTCTAGGAGAGCACTTGGGAGCGGGAGGCTCAGATGCGTGCTCAATACCACTTTTGTTTCCCTAGTTTTCGATGTATCTTTACTGGGACGTAAATCCCTGAGGTGGGAGTAATGTAAAGACCCGTAAAATTCAAGGGAAATTTTTTCTTAATTTTTTTTGGGATTTTACAAGAACGCAGTTTCAGACGGCACTTGATTCCAAGGCCCGGTGTGCCCGGAATTTCTATCCAAATTTTAGCATGGGTATGTTCAGTGAACGAACGAGCGGGAATTCCTATCTTATGAACCGGTGCTTGGAATCAAATTCTGAGGGCACCGATGGAACTGCAACGCCGGTAATTGCTTAGGAACGCTTAATCCAGAGTTGCGTTTACACGAGAGAAGTTGATAAAAATTGTTGAAGTTAAAAATAAAAATTTAACAACATTTTTTATTTTTACTCTAAGTGAATAATCCTTGGAATAGAAGTTGGGTAACTACCCAACCTCCCTTGGGAGGTTATGAGGGTGGTGGGGCCCACACGAACCCCACCCCTTCATATCCTCTAAACCCCCTCAACTCCCTTTTAAATTTTGTTAACTTAAGTTTAATAACTTATGGAGTTAATGTGGTGAATTAAATGTAAGTTTTAGAAATTAAAACTCTTGAATTTCAAAAGCCTTGTTGTGTTAATAATATAAGTTGAGAACTTATTTTATTTGGGTTGGTTTTTAGTTGTTTGAGAGCTTTTGGAGAAAAAGCAAAGGAAGTCTTGAGTTCTTCATTCCCTTTGACGAAGAACGCGAAGAACGAACGATCTCCGACGTGGAGCGCCGATCCCTCGAAGACCATCTTCCATGACACCGACCCACGAAGCGACGTCTTCTTCCACGACATTCTTCTTCTGCGAAGTCTCTTCCACGATGGTTTTCCGCAACGAAATCTCCATCAACGTCTTCGCATCCTCGCTTGGCGACGCCGACGTTCGTCATCTCTTTTATCAAAGTAGGGGATTTATTTTATTTAATTATTTTCCGTTATTAATTCTAGTTGTCGTTCTTCATGGATATATGATTAAATGTTATCGTTTAATGAGAGGGGGTTGGACCGCACAAACACGGCTGACCCTCCTCTTTATCCTTGTTTGATACTTTGTGGTTTGGATGGAATGGCGTGGTGCCGTCGCACCATGCGGGAATCGCACGACAAGTAATTCGTGGCACCGTCGCGCCGCGCCGTGAAGTTAAACAAGGACGCGACGCCATCGCGCCGTGTCGAAGAAAACCGAAGACGCCGCGGCCGGAGCGGGGCCGTGGTGGAAGGGTGCGATGCCATCGCAATGCGCCGGACGAATCAAGCCTTGGCCGGTTCCGGGCCGCCGATGTCGGCGATGGAGGAAGGACCGGCCGTTACTGGTCCTTGTCGGCAGAACCAGCCGGCTGTTGCGGGCCGGCCGGACAAAGGCGAGACGGGGGAATTAATTCCCCCGGCCGGCTAATAAAAACAGCCCCCTTAATTGGGGGGTCGCGGTTACACCAGGGGGGCAGGCCCCCCCCCCTTTGCCAGCGGCTCGGCCGTTGGCCGAGCTGGCCAGCGCGCTGTGCCCAGGCCGGGCCGGGCCGACCCAGACCCGGGGCGGGTCGACCCGGTTCGGGCCGACCGGGGGGGTCTCTGGCCAGGTCGGTCCGAGCCCAAAACCCCCGTTTTCGGACCATCTTTGGTCTTTTTCCCATAACTTGGGCTACGGACCTCCGATCGATGCATCATCAGTTGAGATGAGATACTTGAATCGAGACGGTCGTTTCGGTATATTGCAATCAATGTTTCGGAAAAATTTGAGTTCGGCCAGGTTGGTTCGTACACGAAACCAACCGGGCCCTCGGAGCGGAAACAATCATATCTTAAGTTCCGGACGTCCGAAAGACGTTTCGTCGACTCTGTTGGATTCCTCTTAGTGAGACAGATCTTTTGTCTTACTCCGCCCGAGGTTTGGACGTAGGTGGAGTACGGTCGGGTTGGTTTTGCCTTAAAAACTAACATGGCCTCTGGGACGAAAAAGACAATAACTCTCAGACCGGGCATCCGATTGACGCGCCGTCTGCGACGTTGAGTTCCTGTTGATGATACGGAACTTTTGGATACATAAAATCCGGACTATGTGTCAGTTGATGTATCAGCCTCTCGACTCGTGTAGTGGACCCTCCTGAAAGAGCTTGCTATGTGTGGGAACCCTAGAGCTGGCTGCGACTGCTACTGTGACTGTGACGGCGACTGTACAGATATCCTCAGTGGATTGGACGACGACGACTACAACACTCAGCGATCCTGTGTGGATCAGTGCTACCGATCCTGTGTGGGTTCGATCCTGTGTGGGTCAACGCTCAGCGGTTCTATGTGAGCCAGCGCCTATAGATCCTGTGTGGGTCCGATCTTGTGTGGGTCATTGCGGGGGTTAGTACCTATCGATCCTTTGTGGGTCCGACAAATTAGATGGATTAGTGATCATCTCTATTGTCTTTCGAAGAAGTATACCTGTGTGACCTGAATCCTGTTTTACTTTCCGGTGTGGACTATGTTGTGCAATCCTGTGTGGATTTACCTTTTGATTTCCTATGTGGATTGAGTTGTTCTTTCCTGTGTGGATTACGTTTTGCTTCCTGTGTGGAATACGTTTGATTTCCTGTGTGTACTGGGTTGTACTTGGGCTCAGATGTTGGAGCCAAATGAGAAATGATGACTTAGGTATATGTATGGGCATATACCTAAGCAGTGTCGGATGTTACTTCGTGATTTTATCTTTCCTTTGTGGTTTATCCTTTGTGGATTTTGGGAGACCTTCGGGGGTCTTGGGTTCCCTACTGAGTAGCTTATACTCACCCCTGCACGGGATATACCCGCACTACATTGTGTTGGTTGCAGATGACGGACAACGGTGATCGTGGTGGAGGCTTGCGGAGCAGGACGATACCTGGAGGTGGACCACTGGGCAGACGTACTCGGAGCGGTAGGCTGGACCAAGGAGCAGTGGAGGCTTTCTGTACCCACCCTTCAGGTGGGATTCCCAGTGGATAGCTCGTCGTTGCGGCTTTACCTTTCAGTTGCTGTTTTCCCTTTTCGAGTTGTACTTTACTTTCAGTTTGGGTTTGTATACTGGCCCACTTACTTTTCCGCACTTACTCTTGTACCGGCTTTTACTTAGTGTTTACTTCTTCTGCTTGCTTACTCTGTGGTGTTTGTTTACTTTACAAAGGCAATGCCTTCCCTTTTTCTGGGATTTACGCCTTGGTGCTAGTCACCAGCCCCTAGCCTATGGAAGGCGGGCTTAGGGTAGTCACGACACGGGCCCCGAGGACGGGTCGTGACACTAACTGACAGGGTGGAGTAGTGTATAGAAACAAAAATATTATAGAATATACTATATCTCACAACCACACTATGGGAATAACCTAGTCTTAGACACAATTGCAGCTAACATCTCTTAGACTCCGGGCTGCTACTTCTAAGACTAGGTATCCTATAAGCGCACAACCACTTAAAGAGATTCAATAAATTATTTCATTACCTTTTATTAGTATCACATTATGTTAATTAATTCCTTAAACATTAATTAACCAAAGACAATTCCACATTAAATTTCATTAGCATCACACCCAAAGACCACCGTCCCTTTAAAATTACAACCTCATCATTATGTTCCAGAAAACTCCAACCCTAGGGGTTAAAACTATTTATTCAAATATTCATTACAAAATAACTTTTCCACATTCCCAGGCATTCTAGAAAAACATGCTGTCCTACTAAACACAAGGGGGCTCAACACGACGAGTAGATGTACCACCCGTCGATTCTTTGTCTCCTATAGGAAAGAGCGTAGACCCATCCACCCTTGAGAATCTATACACGGAAAGCACGTGGCATACCCCGCGCATCTTCGCCTCTTTCGGAAGATGGGTAAGAAAGACCAGCTGCCTTGAGAAGTGGGGAAAATTAAAGTAGATAATCAACCAAGAAGAATCAGCAAGCATCCAACAATCACATCCATCCCATTCCATCATCCATGGTGTCCTACCCGACACCCACATGCATAAACTAATGCATCTTGCCACTCTAGGCATCAAATTATACCACAAACAAATGTCTCCATTCCCCCACATATCACAACAGCCATCCCGGCTCACAGCACAACATAGGCACCAGGAAAACAAACATCACATCAATTGGGATATTGGCCCTTTAACAATAAAGAGGGTAACTCATAACCCCTGAAGGGATTATCGAACAATCAGTTCATTAATCCATCTTAAATTAAAATATTTATTATTCATAGGTTCTAAAATTAAGGAAAGTTAATCAGTAAGCTATAAAAAATAATTAAACATGCTTACTACACCAATTTGATTAACATAGAATTAAAACAAGAAGAACCAGATTCAATTACTTGCCTCTTCATCCATATCCAACAGTTATCAATTTATTCCGGTTTATGTTCTTTAAAAATTTTCATCAAGAACGAACAACTAAGCGATGAAATCATATGGATATCACACCATCTAGAAAACAAGGAGAAATAACATACGACCGATATCAATTTATTTATCTGGTTAAAATATTTATTATTTAAATTCCATTGTAATCCAGTTGGATAAAACATGAAAACAATACAATTGCACGTAAAAGAAAAGAGACGTAAAAAATCCCTTACCTCAAATAGTTCTTGACATTCTTTATCCACCCAATGGATCTGGATTCTCCACTCGCATCAACTGCATCCTCCCGAAGATGCCATGGTACGACCATACCAATTGAAACCCAAGAAAACCCCATTAGAAGCATAGAGATTACATGCGATAATATGGAAAAGAGAAACAGTAGAAGATGAACCCCAAAAAAACGACGATAAAACATACCTTATATCAAAGATCGACTGATACAGCTTGGTCGAATCAAAACAGTGCGTAACCAATCCTAGGGGGAATGTTTGATTGTGCAACTCTTATGGGAAGGATTTAGAGGTTCTAGTTTCTCATAGACGAGAAAAAAAAAGAAGAACAAGTGAGGAAGATATCTTATCCCTTTTGAAGATTTAATGGAGTGATGGTTTAAGATATAGTTAATATCCCATAAAAAGTGGATAACATTAAACCACATGGTTTGACTAAGTAAAACATATAGGGCCTTAAGAATAATTAATATAGGATTTACGGACTTTGAATCGGCCTTAAGAGTCCTCAAAATGTGGTTTTAAATGCATTTAACTTTAAAGGAAACGTAAAAGGGAAAAAATGTAGGAAGCTGGAAACATTATACACCAAACTCAAAATTTGGAAAAAGAAATAGAGGCTGCTGTTAGAACCTCACTGATCTGAAAACACTGTTCTTGAACTCGAAATTTGTCAAAGGAAATAGAGGCTATTGTTAGAACCTCAATGATTTGGAAACACTATTCACAAACTCAAAATTTGGTGAAGGAAATAGAGGCTGCTGTTAGAACCTCACTGGTCTTGAAACATTGTTCATGAAATCGAAATTTTGCAAAGGAAAGAGAGGTTGCTGTTAGAATCTCACTGGTTTGGAAACACTGTTTATGAAATCAAAATTTGGCAATGGAAATAGAGGTTGCTGTTTGAACCTCACTGGTTTGGAAACACTTTTCATGAATTTGAAATTTGGCAATGGAAATAGAGGCTGCTTTTAGAACTTCACTGATCTAGAAACACTATTCATGAACTCGAAATTTGGAAAAGGAAAGAGAGGTTACCATGAGAGGTTACCGATAGAATTTACCATTAGAGGTTACCGATAGGACTGTTCACCGATGGAACTGTTCACTGGATTGGAAATTTGGAAAAGGAAAGAGAGGTTACTGTTAGAGGTTACCGATATAACTATTCACTGATGGAACTGTTCACGGAATTGGAAATTTGGCCAAGGAAAGAGAGGTTACTGTTAGAAGTTACCGATAGAACTGTTCACCAATGAAACTTTTCACAGAATTGGAAATTTTGCAAAGGAAAGGGAGGTTACCATTAGAGGTTACCGATATAACTCTTACCTGATGGAACTGTTCATAGAAGGTTACCAATGACACTGTTCACCTAAGGTCACCGGTGCACTGTTCACAACTGTCTACTGTTGGAACTACTCATCAATCTAGAAAATTGGCAAAGTGTTGGGGATAAGTCCCCTTGACCTCCTGGAACACCTTAAACACCATATTTTCACAATGTAATGGACCGAAGAGGTCTGTGCCATTACAATATATGTTATTACGATGAATCATTAGATAACTAATAAATGAAAATGATTTAATTTATTTAATGGATTTTATGACCATCATGAACTCATATCATATTATATAACATAATGTTTATATATTGGTTCTAAAACATTATATGACATTTAATATGTTTAATAAAATATTATTTATTTATTATAATGGTCTCATAACCATCTTGGAAGGTGGTAGTGAAAAATGAAAATGCATCCTCCACGGTGACGGTAAGTCAACACACCACAGACAATATTTTCATTTTTAGAATAAAAGGAAATGGACGAGATTAGAAGATGAATTATTCCATTAAAATAATAAAATTCCAGTATATAAAATATAATATAGTTATAATGTATCTTGGATATTTTTAGGTGAGGATAAGATCTGATCAGAAATGAAATTGAAAATAATATAAAAGAAAAAGAAAGAGGATATATCCTCTTGAATCTTTCCTCCTTGAGAACCTCCATAGGGAAAAGGGTTTGATATTCTGATGAGAAAAAAGTCTCTTAGACATGGGGGAGGTTATTTGGAATAGTAATGGTAAGAAATTTTACATGTATCAAAACATGAAAGGGGTGAGGATAAGAGGTGGTGAGGGTTGTAATTATAGAGGAGGAGAGGGGTGTTTTAGCATTATTTTATTCATTAGTTTATTATTTTGGCTCAAGAAAATGAAAACTTTGATCCTTATCAGTAAATATAAAAAAATAATTAATGGGGATTATATATTATGTTTTTGTTATCACTTCTAACTCAGGGAATAGTGTATTTAACTTATAATGTATAAATATCGTAAACTATTGTATTTTACTTTTCACTAAAAATTCAAGTATTTTAGAAAAATCCTAAAAACCCACCCAGAAATTTTTTCGACCTTTATAATTATAAAATGAACCCCATTTTATGTAAATAATTTTATAATTATGATAAATTAAAATTTTAATTAAAATCCCCATTTACAAGGAAAATACTGATTTTAAAATTATAACTCATTTTATAAAACTTTGAAAAATTAATTAAGGTCTTATAAAATTATATAATAATTATAACACAACAAAATGTTAATTTAGGAATCCATTTTATGAAAATTAATTTTCATTCAAATAATTTGATTAATTATATAAATATAAATATAAATTTATGTTTTATGAAAATACCAATACTTAATTAATAAATTTTAAAATATTTATTTACTTATTATATGATATAATTTTATCATATTTCCAATTATAAGAGGTATAATTTGTGTTAATTCTATAATAGGTAAGGTTACTATTCTATTGGTCGGGTTACTATTCTTAGTGGTTATATATACTATTTCATTGGTATTGGTTCATTAACTCTACAAATACCTCTTATTTTATTCATTCTTCATTTATAAAGTTTTTATTGAGTTATCTAAGTTCTTTTATGTGATTTATAATATATGAAATAATTATAAGAAGGTAATTTATGTTGATAAAAATTGTGGTCGTTACATTTTCCCCCTTATGAAATATCTCCATTGAAATTTTGTTTCATATACTGTGATAAAAACAAGTGATATTACTTATCCTTCATCGCTTCCTCCAATTTTCATGTTGCCTCTTCATACTTTTGGTTCCCATATATTACATTGACTAATTTAGTAGTCTTGATGCATAGAAAATTGTCTCTATGTTCCAAGATCTTCACTGGATACTCTAGGTAAAGGTGATCATTTTTCAATTGTACCACCTCTGGATTTAATACATGTTTGGGATCTGGTATGTACTTTCTCAAGAGTGATAAATGCAATACATAATGTACTTAAGATATGGTAGGTGGAAGTTCTAGTTGATAGGCCACAACTCTAACATGATCAAGGATCTCAAAGGGGTTGAGGTACCTAAGTCTCAGTTTTCCTTTCATCCCAAATCTCATGATCATCTTCCATAGAGATATGTAGAGGAATACCATGTATCTAACCTCAAGCTCTAGGTCTTGTTGATGATTGTATGCATAGTTATTTTGTCAAATTTGGTATTCCTTGATGTGTTTCTAAATGGTTTTCACCTTTTCCACCATTTCTTTGATCGTTTTAGGTCCTAGAATGTTATGTTCACCGATTTCATCCCAACATGTTGGTGTTCTACACCTTTTCCCATAATGGTGTTCATATGGGGCCATTTGGATGCTTGAGTGGAAACTTCTATTTTAAGAGAACTCGACCAGAGGCAAATGTTAGTCCCATCCTCCTTGAAGTCCATATAACATGCCCTCAATATGTATTCCCATGTCTGAATATTTTATTCCGATTGGCCATCAGTTTTAATATGATAAGACATACTGAAGTCTAGATTAGTGTTTAGAGCATGTTGGATAATTTTCCAGACCAACAAGTCGAATGTCAAATCTCAATCAGATACAATAAATAGTAGTACACCATGGAGCCTTACTACTTCTCTGATGTATATCCATACATGTTGATCTAGGGTTAATTCCTCTAAAATTAAAATAAATTGAGATATCATTGTAAGATGATCAGTAACAACACATATATAATTGTTTCCTATTGATGTCTTTAGAAGTTAAGTGAAAAATTCCTTGGTGATGTTTTCTCATTTCCATGTTGGTATGGGGAATGGTTGCATCATACCCTTAGAATTTATTCTTTCAGCCTTCATTTGCTAACATACCAGGCACTTTGATGTATATTCATCAAAATCATTATTCATATTTCCCAAACAATAGTTATCTTGGATATGTCGAAACATATTTTTTCTACCTGGGTGAGTAGAGATGGTTGTGTTGTGTGTGTCATTTATAAGATCCTTCATTATCTTTGGATTATATGGTACACATAATAATGAACCAAATCTTAAAACTCCTTCAACCTCAATTTTAAACTCTAAGGATTTCCAGTTTATCATAGCTTCCACATTCTTATGAATTTACACATCATTTCCTTGATCATCCTTTATTTTCATCATAAGGTTTGGTTGAGAAATAATTTGAGAAAGGATTGATGATGTTCATTCCTTAATGATTCTCATTTCTATCCCTTGAAAATCTAATAATATCGGATCCTTCTCAATTATCATCATTGATAATGTTGTAGGATCATTTCTACTTAGAGAATATTCCACTTTATTTTCTGTACTATGATGGTAGTGGATGGAGCAGTCATAATCCTTGATGAGATCTAACAATATTCACTTGAACATATTATGATCCTTCTATGTGAACATATATTTTTGGCTCTTATGATAAATATATATTTCACAATTCTCCACATAGATATAATGATTCCGTATTTTAAATGAAAAGATCACAACCTCCAACTCTTAATCAAGAGTAGGATTTCTTTTCCCATGAATTTTCAACTTCCTTGAGGTCAATTCTATCACATTATCATTTTTCATAGGTACATATACAAATACCTTCCTTGAATAATAATTTTATACTACAAAGAGTTCCCCACTTATTGGAAGTGTGACTACTAACACAGTGATGACCCTCCTTTTCAACTCTTTGAAGAATCCTTCACATTCACCAGTCTAGCCAAACTTTTCACCCTTCTTAGTCAGCTTGGTTAGTGGGTTTTAAAATCAGGATAAGTTCTTCACAAATAACTGGTAATACCCATCTAGATCATGGAAACTAAAAAACCTCATTACATATGTTGTCTGGGACCACTCGTCTATGTCCTTTATCTTGGAAGGGTCCATAGATATTCTTTCTATTGTAGTAACATGCCCAAGAATGGTACTTCTTCCATCTAGAACTCACATTTACTGAAATTTGAAGAAAAAATATCCCTTTAAAAAGTATTTGGCACAGTCTTCAAATACCTCTCATGTTCCTCCTTTCCCTTGAAGTATATCTCAATATCATCAATAAAGACTACCAAAAATTTCTCAAGGTAATATCTAAAGACTATATTCATTAAGTCCAAGAATATTATTGGGTAATTTTTCAGTATAAAAGGAATTATTATGAACTCATAGTATATATATCTCATTTTAATGGCATACTTTGGAATATCTTCCTTCCTCACCATTAATTGGTGATATCCCAACTGAAGGCCCACCTTAATGAAATACTTGGACTCACATAATTGATCAAAAAATTCATTTATCCATGGAAGGGGATACTTATTCTTTATCATGATTTTATTGAGTTCATTATAATCAATGAATATGCACATTGATCTATCCTTCTTCTTGAAAAAGAGTACTGGTGCACCCCATGGTGAATCACTCAAGCATATAAAACCCTTGTCCAGATTCTCTTATAACTTCTTCTTCAGTTCATCTAACTCAATATTTTCCATTCTATATGGTGTATTTAATAAAAGAAAATATCTAAGAATAAGTTCAATTGAAAACTAAACCTCTTGGTTGGGAGGGAGACCAAGAAATTAATTAGGGAACACGTTGGTGTAGTCCCTTACAATGGGCATTTCTTCAATCATGATTATCTCATTTTTCTCATTCATTTGATCCATATATGCTTACTTATAAGGTAATAATATTCACACATGAGAATATGGATCCCATGAAGATTCATCCTCCTCCTTACACTTGTATAGAATTGGAGGATGATTTAGGATGTGAAGACTGATCTCCCTTTCCTAAGAGTTGATGTTGGATTTGTATAAAGAAATCCAATCCATACCCAAAATAGCATCAAAATACACCAAAGGAAGTAAAACCATATTTTTTGGAAGCTTAAGTCTATAAACATTAACTGGGGAAGAGTTATATACTTTGAATTCAATAATTTCCCCATTATTATTATTCTCATAAATAACTAAAGGTACATATTTTTAGTCGGAGTTTGAATAGTTCTACTGAACTTGTAGGATATGAAAGAATTAATAAAATCATAATAAAATAGTGCATTCATAAATATTGGATGAATAATCAGTATAACTATCACCATATAATTGTCATGATCCACCCCAGTAGTATTAATGGCATAAATTTTTCTTTTCTCCTTTGGATTGGGTGGCTTCTAGCACTAATAACCCTTGAGAACTCAAGGTTTAGTTCACTGGATTTCATAGTGCCCTTTCTCCCTATATTTGAAGAATTGAACCATGGGTGGTTCTCTCCTTTCCTCTTCCACATTTTCCTACTTCCTCATTTATATTAAACATTTATGAGCTTGGGGGCCTTCTCTCCCACAGTCAGATCATTTCCCTATCCCTTTTAAGAAATTCCCATGATGCTTCTTACAACATTTTTGACATATGGGTGGTTGAGATTTCTTTCCACCATTGTCATTAGATACTTCATCTTGAAACTCCATATTTATTTTCTTATCACCAAAGTTATGGGTCCATTCACCAAACTCCATCTCCACTTTGACATCACATAAAACAAATTCTTCATAACTTTTAATGTCTAAAATATCTAGAGACTTTTAATGGTGTGGTTCTAAACCAATAAAGAATCTATCAATTTTTCTATAATTGTTGATAAAAAAGAATGAATCAAACCTTGAAAGACTTGATAAATTAACTTAATAGTTCATGACAAATTATCTTTCATTTTTATTCAGCTCTATGAATTCTGTCCCCATCTTTGTATGAATATTTTAAAGGAAATACTTATTGAGAAACATTATATTAATGTCTTCCCATTCTATCTATTTAATTTTTTCCTTAGTCTTGGTGTTCCTAATAAACACCCACCACTGGCTAGCCTCTCCATCTTGATGATTAATAGCTATATTCACCTTATCATTCTCAGAACAGCAGAGAAAAAAAATATTATCCATTAAGTTGACCCACTATTCCGCATTGAGTGGATCAGAAGATCCACAAAATGTCAGTGGATGTTTCCTCATTAAAGTATATATAGATAGTTTCTCCCTCCTAGTTAAAGGATAATATTCCTCATTATTCAAGTTATTATTCATTCCCTGAGATGTTGGGTAATCAAACCCATTAAATTTTGAACTCCACCTCCCAAGGCATTAGGGATGTCATTTATTAAATCATTGTATTGTCCCATTCATGGGTTGTTGGCCTGGTTTCTCCTGGTTCCCAAAATTTTCTTAAATAGTAAATGTTTGAACAAAACATAAGTAAATAAGTCATTAATAAATAATTTATTCATTTGTAAAATTAACTCTAAATTCATATCTTATGGTATCCTTGTGTTTCAAATTTTCTAAAACAAATCATCATGGATTATTACATATACATTGTCTCAGACAAACAGTTTTCACTAAGGTTCTCTAATACTAATTACCAAATTAACAAAACCATTCTCTGATACTATCTATATGGACCCTTATTTTTCATAAATGACTAATACATAATTTTAAAGATAAAAAACATAACAGTGATAAAAATATAGTTTCCAAAGGTTATGTGTCTTGGAAAAATTAGGACCATACACAACTTTTACATAATAAAAAATAAACATTATTTAATTCATTCTTCTCTAGATTATCATTGGCCTTCTCATTCACCTATGTAATTGTAATCACATGAAGATATACCTAAAAATAAGATGTGATATAAAATCACAGTAAGAGGATAGAAAATAACATGAATCAATATAACATTGGTGAGAATAATCATCAAAATTATAATATAAGCATGGTATAATCAGTGTAATCAAGAGAGGAAGCATCAGATAAAGGCATGGAATGTGGAAATGGATAAAAATGAAACATCGTGTCATAGTGTTCCACCAACATACATAGTTTTGAACAAATATAGTATCGTGTTATGAATATTTCACATTATATCATGACATTAATCATATTACCCAATTAATTAGAGTGCTATATAATTCTGATCGCACTTGTCACATCATGAAATTTATATTATCTTGCATGCCACATAGAATGTATATCAATATTGGATAAAAAATTACACATGGAAAGGAATGGGTTGAATTTAATAAAAAATTAACTAATAAAATTTGGATTTCCTAAGATAAAATTGAATAATATAATTGGTATCAATATTAATTGAAGAGGAAATAATGTCAAAATATGTAAAACATGTGTTTTTTAGAAAGAGCAGTTTTTTTTTGGAAAAATATTTTCATTTATCAAAAAAAGAATAGAAGAATGTATATCTTAGAAAATTAAAGGGACGGAAAAACGAAATTATATTTATAGAAAAATAACGGAACATCCATACTAAAAATAGCGTGGATGAGGGAAACCCAAAGAAAGAGAGTTAGGTTTGATAATTCTCTTACCTTATGTTTGAATGGTTTATTAAATTTAATGTACTAGATAATCAAATTAAATTAGTTAATTAAAAACAAAAAAACATATAATAAATTCATTTTATTAACTATAGTTTTATTAAGTTCATTTATGGGATTTTTGATGAGTTATAGAGTTTAATATCATCATTCAGGAGTGTTAATTTTCCTGGTTTTCATGATCAATTTACTTGTATATTAGTATGGAAGACCATGTAAAATGAGGGTAATATTCTTCAGAACTGATATTATATGTCATTAATGAACTTACATAAGATTAAATAATCTTATATATCATTTTTATATATGGTATTAGGATGAATCGTTAGATAAATAGTTAATTAAAATGATTTAATTTATTTGAAGTATTTGACAACCACCATGAACTCGTATCATTTTATTTAACATGATGTTCATATATTGGTTCCTATTGGGAAAAATCCCTCAAGGTAACATTGCATCATTTTGGGGTTTGATTGTGTTTGTCGACAGAGCAGGTTTCCATGAATAATTGCCGAGTTCCAGAGATGTTTTTGTCAATCCATGTTGACAAAGAACCATGACAAAGGAATGTACGATCTGGAGGCGGTACAAAAAGAGTAGTACAAGGTGGCATCGTTTTCTAGTGTTTGCCAAATTTTTGGGGTCCAAAATTTGGATTTTGGTGAGCATCGTGAAAATAGGATTTCCTTGAAGATCATATTTAAATTTGGCAATGTCATTAGTTTCGCGAAGATAGGCTTCATGGAATGGATTTTGTGAAGACCAGAAGAATGTGGGCGGTGATGCTTCACTATTTTGACAATCTTCGCGAATGGAAGAGGTTGAAGTGCATCGCAGTTATGAAAGTCTTTGCAAGTGAGCTTCGTGGAAAAGGTGCGAAGGAAATGACAGAATGCTCCATGATTATGATGAGCTCCGTGATAGGAAATTTTCTGTGGTGCTTTGCGATTTTGAGAGAATTTCAGCAGGAACATCGGAGCCTCGTTATTTGAGATGATGTGGCATTGACTTCACACAGAAGGTTTTAGGGTTGGTGGAATCAACTATAAATAGGCCTCGACCCCCTCGGGAGAAGAATAGAGTGTTTTTTCAGAGAAAATATTTTGCTCTCGGTTCGAAAAGGTGGTTCACAAAGGTAGTGCGCTTCATGAAAGAAGAACTTCATATCGGCTAATCTAGCTCCTCAAAAGTTGTGAGCACCATGTTGGCTCAGTAATCTTCATGAGTAAATTCACTCTGAGATGAAATGTTCTTTGTGAGAGTGCTTCACAATAAGTTAGGAGCATCGTGAAGGCTTGTCTGAGCATTGTGAAACTGGGAGCCTCACGAAGTATGGTGCTTTGTGAAGGTTTTTCCAAAGGAATTGCCCAGTGTTCAGGGGAAAATGGGTGTTCATCAGTGGATGAAATTTGTATTTCAATAGAGAATATACATAAAGTGGAGGATGAATTAATTAGTGGTAATGAAGAGACCTACAGTTCTATAAACTGTGTGTGGATCCCTTCCAAGAACAGTGAGAAAAGGAAGAGGAAGAAGGTTATTCATTCTATTGGTAGTGAGCCTCAGAGAGAGGAACAAGAAATGGCCCTTGGGAAAGTAGTGAGATGACCCTAAACAATGAAAAGGTATTGAGCATGGGAATAGAACTGATCTAGCTTGAACATTATTGGCAGTGAACTTTAGTGGATTTTGTACAGCAGCACATCGTTGTTGCATGCTCCTTGGACGTAGCCTAGTGAGGGTGAACCAAGTAAAAATCTTTGTGTCTATCTGCTTACTTCCTTGCATTGCATTCAAAGTATCATCATTTGATAAAGAATAAAATAAGTGATCATAATAAACACAAAAGTGAAAAAAGTGACCCTTGTAATAAAGAGGTCAAGATCTAGTGGGGTAGGAAAAATTTTGATATAGAATATCCATACCCTAATTAACCCCCCCTCCCAGGGTATATAGGCCCTTATTGGTCCTAACAGTTCCAGAATATTATATAAAATGTAATATGTGTACTCATATATTATTTAACCATAATAATGGTTTCATAACCATACTCGAAGGAGGTAGTGAAAAATGAAAATCCATCCTCCATGGTGACGGTAAATTGACATAGTACAGATGATATTTTCATTTTTAGAATAAAAAGAAAATGATAGAGAATAGAAGATGAATTATTAAATTAACAAAAAAAAATTTAGTATATAAAGTATAATTGAGTTAACATTTCTCTTTTATAGGCGTAGGTGAGGATAGGATGACAACATAAAGGAAATTGAAAAGAAAATAAAAGAAAAAAGAAAGAGGATTTTACATCTTAAATTTCTCCTCCGTGAGAACCACCATAGGGAAAAGGGTTTGTTATTTTGAGGATACCAAAGGCTTCTAGAAATGGGTCAATGTATTGGGAAGATTATTGGTTATAACATGTACAAGGCTCAAATATTTAAATGTGCGAGGAGAAAAGGTGGTGAATGGTGGTATTTATAGTATAGGAGAGGGGTGTTTTCTCATTATTTTATTCATTAGTTTATTATTTTTTCCCAAAACTATGAATAGTTTGAGCCTTATCACTAAATATATTAAACTAATTATGGTTAGTTCTATATTATGATTATTATATTAGCAGTGACTGATGTAATTGTGTATTTAACTTGTAATGTACAAATACCGTAAATTACTGTATTTTACTATTGACCAAATATTAAAGTATTTTAGAAATATCTCAAAAATACACCCTAACCATTTTTTAATGTCTAGAAATCAAAATTGAAAACCATTTATGATAATAATTTTATAAATAGTAGAAACTTAAATTTTAATTAAAATCATAATTTACTTTGAGAATAGTAATTTTAAAATTATAATTGATTTTGTAACACTTTGAAAAACTAATTAAGGTCTCATAAAATTAATACATAATAATAAGACACCAAAATATTAATTGATTAATATAATTTAGGAAAATTATTTTTCTTTTAAATAATAATATTAAGTATAAAATTATTAATAAACATTTATGTTTTTTCAAAATTCCAACACTTAATTAATAATTTTTAAAATATTTATTTACTTATGAAATGATATAATTAAATAATATTTCAACTTATAAGATTCCTAAATTTTATTTATATTTTTATAGCTAAGGTTAATATTTTATTACGATGTTTACTATTCTTAAAGGTCACATAACTATTTCAATGGTGAAAAACTATTTCATTAGTATTTGTTCCTTAACTTCTATAAATACTACTTACTTCATTCATTCTTCATTTATAAAGTTTGAATTGTGTTCTATCGTGATATTATGTGATTTATAACATATTACATAATTATAATATGATAAATTCCATTGATAATATTTTGGTTCATCACATGGTGTGCCATCAAATCACTCTCAGGTTCATGATGTGTTCCATGTATCTCTCTTGAGAAAGTACATACCTACTCCATCACATAAACTGATCTCAAAGGTTGTACCACTAGATCATGATCAAAATTATAAATAATAATAAAAGGTGATTATATATATATATATATATATATATGAGAGAATTTTTTTTTATAATAATACTACTCACTCAGTCAAATTTTTAAAGTGAAACCATACTTTCGAGAAAGCTGCATGGAAACCTCGTGATGGGATAAGAAATAAGTATCCTAAATTTTTTGTATCAGAGTGATGAAAATTCAAGGGATCAATTATTGTAATGGGGTAAATAGAATAACTTGATAATTTATGAAATATATCTCTTTTAATAATTTTTATTTATTTTATAGATTGTGTTTCATGTAGCACCGAGTTTAAATGAACTGTGATATACTATAGAAATATTATTATTTAATGTGGTTTTTGTCTATTAGTTATTAGATTATATGGTATGAATTGGAATAAATACATAATGAAAAATTATTTTTAACACATGTTTAAAATTAATTCATTATTTATCATTTTATTATAAATAAAAATACAATCATTTGAAGGTCAAAAGATATGTTATTCTGAAAAACTATGTTTATGGGTACAATGTGTTTTTATAATAATAAATTAAATTAAACATGATTGTTAAATTATTTTTATGAAATATGTATTAAATATATTTAATAAAATAATTTAACATTCATCTGATGGTTTTTACTTACCAAGGATAAGAATAAATTCATTTTTTTCTTAAAATTCAATTAAAAAATGGGTTTCATTTCATTTTTCAAGCTTATTTTAAAATGAATTTCTACAACTTATAGAAATTGAATCTGATAAAATAGTTTCCATATTTTTAATTATAATTTTTTTGAAAAAAGGTAATGATTTATATTTATTTTTTGATCATTAAGAATAGTAAATAAGATAAATATTCATTACTATGATAAAGGTTTTAAGGGTTAACATGAGGCTAAACTGAATAGGTAAGGGTTAAAATAATCAAAAACATGTGTAAATACTATTTTTAATGGTATTTCAACCCCATATTATCTTAAATTTTAATTTGGTACGTTTTTCTACCACTTTAACTTGAATATTTCTATATTATACTTTAATGATTTATGTATTTATAAGAGTTTCACCCCTCACTTATAAAAGGGGACCTGATGTCCTCACTTACCAAGAAAACATAAACCCTTTATCTCAAAAAATATCTTATCAAATTCTCTCCAAATATCCATAAAAATTACCTTGAGGTATTTTCTTTCCCAAAATACCCATACAATAATCCTTAAGGTGACTTTTAATGAACAATACCCAATTAAGCAGTATATGTTCTTACCGATCTTTTCCATATTTTGTTCTTCTAAAACATCCTAAATTTTTTTTATAACCATAATAACATTATTAAATCCGTATATATACTATATGGATAAGTTTTTATGTAATCTTTATAACAATTTTCTATTTATTCCCATCCTTTGTAAAATTATGATGTTGTTTGTGCGTACGTGTGGACAACCACCTCCACAAAGTGATGTCATTCATTATTCATTCTTTATTTACATGGATAGCAATAAGGATAAGGTTATTGAATATATTTGATATTTATCATATCATTATAATTATTTAATGGTTAATTATTATATACCTTTTTTCATCCATTTATCAAAAAGTGAAAACATCACTCGTGCGTACGTGTGGACTACCACCTCTACAATGTGAATTAATTAATTTTTCATCACGACTTTATATGAATGGTAATAAAATTTTATATAATGAATAAATATAATATATTTATTATCATTAATATTATATATATGATAAAACCAAGACCATAGTGTAACGAACAGAACCATCGAACCAAAAAATGCATGGAAAACAGTCCATATTTAACACAAATGTTCATTTTAATGAAGTACAACTAATAACAGAGTAAATGGGAATTATAAAAGGAATAATACATAGTATGTTATGTTTGAATACTGATCTATAACATATTTATAATATATATATATATATATATACTTATTATCATGTATGTTTGAACACATAAAAGTCATGACGAGACTTGAGTTAAGGGTTTATATTAAAATGAAATTTATGTTCAAGATCATCTATGATAAAATTACGTTAAGGAATATTATATGTTTATTATCATTTTAACCCCATATATTCTATTATCATATGGTTATTTATGTAATTTTAATGTAATGTTAATATTTTATTCACTTGGGTACTTAAAATGACCAATAAAATATTTTTAATAAAATCCAACCTTATTTCCACTTTGGTCAACGAATTTCTTCTTCCATGTATATGCTCTTAAAAAATTATTTGTTTTTCCAATACATGTAAAGATTTAAAATTTTCATGTTCCCTAAATATTAATTTATTTACAATGGTTTAAGATGAATCTTTTAAAAAAAAATTATAAATAAGTAATTTTTGACTTTTTAAAAAAGTGTGATAAGACCGTTCTCCTTGAACATATATAATATGAGCAGATTTTCCCACTATCATGACCATTATTTTCTTTGAATAATACTTTATAATTTTCCAATTTTTTTATATAAAATAAATCTCTCAATATTTTAGTAATTTTTAGTTAAAATTCTATCAAAAAATGATATTTCTCTCATGTTTTTTAAGAAAGGTTAGAATGTTGTTTTAATGGTATTTCTCATATATCTTAATATCTTTTAAGGTTTGTTATGCTTCATTGGGGATATTATATTTTGATATCATCTACTTTTTTTGGATTTCTTATGATAAAAATGATTTAAACATGATTCTATGAAACTCATTTCTTTCTCATGGGTTAATTAAGTTGTGATGAAATATTTATGAAACTTGTGCCTTTTCAATAGGTTATGATATGTTATAATGATAAAATATTTATGTAAAATATTTTCATTACAAAGAATATGCTATAATTAAACGATGAATGTTTTTATGATCTTGTGGTCCACTTATGTATGGTTTTCATTATGTAATGAGTGGGCTTTAAATTATATATATTTATAATTAATTGAGTAAAGATTCATATCTCATGATATAATATGGACTATATTGGGGAGTGATCCTAGTTCCATAAGGAACTATGTTCAATATGATTGTCTTGAAGTGAGCCTTGACTTAGGAAATGATGGAATGAGGATTGAACCCAATCAACAATAATAGTCTTGGAAGTGAGCCTCGACTAAGGAAATGATTTTATATACTTTGGTGCATGACAAAAACCTATATCATATTCTTATTATATTTATCATAGATCATTATAGACTATTTACGATTACACACACTTATAACTTATGTATTTTTTTTCTGAAAAATACTTTCAGTTGTGATCCGTGATTAACATTTTTTGACTAGTTGGGAATGAATTTCATAATTCATGATCATTTTAAAATTCCCTTATTATTATCTTATCTTCACGTGTTATCATTAATTGATATCCTCTATGTTTACCCGTATTGAGAATCTAAGATCACCATTTATTATGTTTTCCTTCCCTAGATAATAAATAAATGATTTAAGTAGGGTATTTATAAGTAGTGTACAATTTAATATGCTGAATTTTTTTAAATATAAGATAAATAATATTATAAATAATTTATAAATATTTTTATTTGAACATTTAATTTTTTAATAAAAATAAATTAATAAATGTTTTAATGGATTCACTAAGGGTAAAATCCTAGTTATCACCTTGGAATATTCATTGAAATAATTTTAGAGTTAGGCGATGAATTTGTTTAGGATTATGATGCCCATAGAGACTCGATACAAATAAAATAAAATATTAAATATATTATATTATTTATATGTGATTTATCTAAAATAATTGAATACCTCCCAAATAATGAATTGTATGAGAAATACAAGACCACCATTTGGTCTGAGATTCTGGGTTTACCCTTGGATGGGTATAATTGTTTTGTGCATCATACATTTGGTTGGATCCAGTGTGAGGATAAGTTATTTAATATTTTTATTATATTATTTTTATAAAGATAATTTAATATCACCCAAATGGTGCACTATATAAGAAACTTAAAACCACTACTAGGTTTAGTATGTGCGGTTTACCCTTGGAGGGGTATAAATTTTGTACACATAGGACATTTGGTCAGATCATGCATGAGGATAAGTTATTTAATATTTTAATTATATTATTTTTCAAAAATAATTTAATATCTCTCATATGGGGCATCATATGAGAAATTGAAGACCATTGTTAGGTCTGGGATGTGAGGTTTACCCTGGGTGGGTTACAACTTTTGCGTGCGTCATGCGTTTTGTCACATCCCACATGATAATAAATTTTTAATGTTTATTTGTATTATTATTATAAATATATAAAAATGGATTAATTTTTTAACCCATCTTCTTCCACGTGTGATACCTCCACTATTGGAATGTCTTGATTCTGAAAGCTTCATATTTCTACCATTTTGACCAATTTAAATTGGAAAGGTATTAATGGGATGAAACCAATGACATTGCTCTAATTTTTTTGTTGAAACGGTGGATTAATGTGTGTAAATTGACTTATTCATATTTGGAATAGAAAAGTTTATATTGTGTGGGTATTGAAATACCCAAATTATTCAGTCTTTTTTCATGGTTGGTGCATTGAGTTTGATGTGTCCTCAATCTAATTTACCAATGAACATCCCTCCATCTCTAAGAATTCCAATCTGTATCTCAAGTTACAACAACAAACCCTACTCTTAATTTGTGCGTGTCACCCAAAATGGTGATTTGTTATTATTTTTTAAAACTTATTACATTATTTACTTAATTCTAAAATTAGGAAAAAATAGTCAATTAAAATAAAGGTTGATAAAACTAAGAACAACTAAGGGATAATTATAATAAATTATCTAATGATAAATTTGATGAATTATCAAATGATAAATTCATATAATTATCATAATGTAATTCCACTAAATTGCTGAAAGATAATTTTTTTATGAAATGACAATCTCATAAAATGTTCTATGATAATTTATAAAAATTATACACTGATAATTATTTTGGAATTTTAAAGATAATATTTCACAACCCGGCCCAATGAGGCTTGATCTATTCTCCCTAAGCACTCCTCCACAGGTCAGGTGCTGGCGTTGAATGCTGAGGAGGCTATCACACACATAGGAGTACTTAGCCTAAGTTACCTATATGAATGCACCCACATACATCTCCATGGAACAGTGAAGAGATATATAAACTAAAATGAAAATTCATGCATATATCTATCCCAAACTAGAGTACAAAAGAATTTAAAAAAAGTAAAATATAGCTCCCACCAAATGAAAATCATAAAAGCATCTAACCTATTCAGATGGGGGTCGCTGTAAAATGCACCCATCAGAAATCTCCTCATCCAAGCTCTAATAAAAACCCTAGTTGATTGAGCTCACTATGCTCTGCCTTCTCTGGGTCCTCCTAGGACACTGTCAAAAGGCTTGAGTACTCAAAAAGACACAAGATGTGTGGGAAAATTCCATGAAGTGTTGATTATAACAATACCCAATAGGCACCCTAAATACCTAAAAGAAAATGGAGAAACTAAAAGGAAACCGTTTACTCGACTCGTCCAGAGGGAACCCAAATGAGAGAAAAACTCCATCTCAATACCATCCTCAGATATAAATGACTAATCAGCTTATTCCACATGGTTTGTCAAACGATATGTGACAACACCTAGATACACCCAGATATACTACATCGAGAACTATAAGGAATCCTAAAGATACACCCAGATATACTCATCTCAGACTCAAAGTCTCATGAGGTCCTGACCTCATAGCCATTGATAGGTCCCTACTCGGGGATCCAAAGAAATACTCGACCTGGAGTGCACACTTCATGATCACATTCATCCTAGCTAAAAATTATTTAGAGATATATACTACATCGATAACTAAAATACCTTTCAATATAGCACATATGAGAGATACCACACAATCAGGTATCACAAAGACAATGATTCAAAACTTCCATCCCAACGAGCATGCAACCGATAGGACACAATAATCGGATAATTAAATAAAGAAAATCAAGCTAGAACATAGTGGATCTCGATACTTAGATAGGGGATCTCACCTATCACTGATTGGAGACACTACCAACACTACTGTAAAGAAAAAAGGTCGCATTCATTAGAAAGGAGATCCATCCCAAGATCCAATGAGGAAAACTACTAAACCAGTCTGCAAAACCCTTACAACATCTCATTAAAAGGAGGTTCCCTCCAAGGATCTACTGGGGGACACCACAACCCAAACAGGTGATCCAAAGATCTAACTAAAATATGGAATCACTCTTAGGTCCAAATGGGGGACACCATAATCGAATCATACATCCCAGATATCATATCAATCAGGTAGAGTATCATCACTTGTTTAGTATTAGTCATGACAATTCCATAAACCCCATCTGGTATAACCCATCTAGTAGGGGATCATACTCTTGATGATACCTCGAACCCTACATAAACCATCTACTAAGTAGGGGATTGTATATCCGATGATGTTTCAACCCTACTAAAACTGTCCATTATATAGGGGATCATACTCCTGATGATACCACAAACCCTACTAGTCTATCTTGTTAGATAGGGAATCTCCACCCATGTAGTGTTGGTCATGGTGATTTCGAGAACCCAATCTAGGGAAACGATAAGCTACAGGATCCCACCCAGACCTCCCCAAAAGGATACTACAACTCTAATGATTTGATAAAGGATCATTCCTTGGCCTCTCCTAGGGGATTAAACAAATATAACCATGCTCATCCTTTTGAGGGAATTACAGTCTTTTATCGAGGATGTAGTGCCACGTGAACCCCCATAAGGACGAATCAAGGGAGCTCACTCAAATGATACTATTCCAAACATATCTAACCTAAGAGACCCACAATATAACCTCTACTCAAATACCATTGGCCCAAACCATGGAAACCATGACATTATATGTTGAAAATTGCTCAGGATAGGATACTCGTAAGCCTAAATCCTATCTCTAATGAAGGAGATATGTTAAATGGAAACTCATCCCAGGAAGAGACTACACGACATGTTAGGGGGTCTATAAGTTGTGTGACCCCACCTAAACACCCAGTCATTTCATCTCACTGCACAGCTTGGCTGGGCGTGTAGGACCACACGACATGTACTGGAGGTACACGATGTGTCTCGCCTCACCCAAGCACTAGCTGTGTATTCCCTTCACACGGCTTGTCAGCCATGTGTCACACACAACATATAACATCTAGTACACGACAAGTACAAACTACACATTCCCTTGACCATGTATCATTCATATTCCCATGTCTGAAACCCCATGCCTATGTACTCTGGAGGTATAATTTTACAAGGTCATGTACGTTCACACGGCTTCCCTATATATGTCCTTAGGCCACATGACATGGGGTTTCTACTCTCTGTGAACCCCATGGTATGCAGCATGTAGTCCTCAAAACTAATATTCCCTAAATCGGAAGAAGATGCACCATGCTCTTCCGGTCTACCCATGGTGTAAATGGGAAAATCCATCAAAAATTTCCTCTGAGCATCTCAAATCTCCGTTGTTTTCCCCTAAACACATAGATCGACCCACGAGGGGTCCCTAGCAAACATCTAAGGTCTCTAAAACCTTTAAACAATGCATAAAAAATGGGATCATGACTTAAAACTAAAACCTCATGCCTCTTAGAAAAATGCAAGAGCTTCGGGGTCAAATAAACGCTTTGAATCCACTACACCACAATTCATGAGTGATCGCCATCAAGATACGAGATCAGCGATGCTTCATTTCAACCATTTATTCCTCGGGTCATATGTCACCAAATAAGAGGAGAGGGGAGGGGATCCTTCCATCCACAATAATGGGGGATGTAGAGAAGGTATTTCGTTAAAAAAAATTTAAAACAATACCCCCATTTAACTCTCCTCCAACACATTCTCAGCCAACACACTTCTGACCAGGCACCCTGTGCTGAAATTTTTTCAACCATGCCTTGGGTAAACATGAAATAATGAAATAATCTGAAGTATCAGAATTATGAACTGAGACTCCACTCACAAGATATTTATGTCTCCATGAAACATCCCATGTGTGATAAAATATTTTTAATTTTTTTAGTATCACCACTTTGAGGCTCTTCGGGCCTCAGATTCTTACACCGACTCAGCTTATGGCTTCATTAAAATTCTTAGAAATATTCCATGGTATTATTGAGAAAACTCAAGTCACTGTATCCTCCCCACCATAAGAATTTTCCTCCCCAATAATAGGAATCTTAGGAACATGGAATAGAAACTGAGTTCTCAATTGGGACTCCCACACCAAAGAGCTCACCAAGACCACAAAAAAGGCCACCAATGGTTCTTGTGTTGCCTACAAGAACACACTAATGGGATTCTCAAATAGCAACACACCCAAGTCTAACTCAACTGTGTTGAAATCCTTCAATAAAGTAGGCACATGTATCCTTAGCTGTGATATGTGGGAAAACCCAAACACCCTGTCCAACCTAGTCATATGGTCTAGTGGTACACCACCTAAATAACATGACGTAAAGACCAATGAAACCCTAATCCAAACACACAAGTCAAAGAAAATCATCCATCTGACCTTAATACTATCCACTTTGGGAATAATTGACTCTCCAACACAATTTTACTCACATCACACAAAAAAATATCAATGGGGGAAGGATACCTCTTACTTATGCATTTGAAGAAACATTGAAAAACACCAACACAATGTCTTAAAGACACCCCCACATCACCCAGAACAAACCTTGAGCAAGAAGTAGAAGTAAAAGCACCTCATAATAGTGTCTAATAATACTAATGTAGAAAGTTGAAAGGACACCGAGTGTACCTCTATCTACCCGAGGAGCCTTTGTGTCAAAGGCCTATGTGGCCAACATCTATCCTAACCCATGTCCTCCAACTTCATGAACCTTGTGTGGACCACCTAGGGGTGGTGGTGGAATCATGTATCATCTTCCACCTCCTGCTACTCCAACCGCTCTTCCACCACAGTCACCACACTGTGAACCTCCATGCATGAAATGTTGCATCTTACAAGGTAGTTCATTGACTAGATACAAATTTGAAGCATGATGGGTTAGAAAATATCAATTAAGATATCCTCATTCATCACAAACATAAAACATCCACTACTGCATCAAACCAAAACTGGCCTACAATCCCTATACCTCAGACCCTCCATCATAGGATCGCCTCCTGAAGATTCGAGAACGCCTGGATCCCTGAGCATTTCATTTACTACCGGCTATCGAACCGACTACCGAGGTATCATCTCCAATGTGCCCAATAAAGATGGTCATAATTTTCTCATCCATAAATCTCTCTATCACCAGGGAATACTCAATCACTCTAGAATTTGTGGGAATGCATTGTGGAAACATTGACGCCCTAATCTCCTGAAACAAGCTCGGTTCAAAGGTCCACGCTTGAAAAAATAGATCCTAAACCAAATCCAGGGAGTAATATTACATATATGTGAACCACTCCGAGTTCACCTCCATGGTCATGCTATCCAACCAAGGCTACAGATGCTCCTAGATACAAAAATACCTCAACGTGGTTGGGTATAACTCTTCCTTAAATAGTCTCTCAAACTCTACCTAAGTGAGATTTGCCTCATTGTGGGTTTACATAACTAAACTCCACCATGTCTCGGCCAAACCATAGATACGGCTCGCCACTAGGACCACCATATTATCGTTAGGTGTCCTCACAAGGTGGAAAACACGTATGACTACCTCGAGCTAGTCATCTACAATCTGGGGGTCTAGATCACCCAAAAACCGTAAAGGTCAAAACCTTTGGAACTCATGAAACACTATCAAACTTCAGGCACCCTCATTCTGCACTTCCAACACAGCCTACTGCTCAATGAGTGGTGTCTCAACTTGTGGACCACCCGGTGGTCCATCCTCTAAACCAGTAACCTACACTGAAGCATCAACATGGGGTGGATCATCCCCATAATCTTTTTGTAGAACCCCTTCTGGATATCTTCATGGAGGGATCCTAAAATCCAATCAATATGCACCATGGTTATAGTATATTTAGGTAGTTTACTCAAGAAGGATGCAAAAAACCAAAAACTAGTCATATACGATGCATGCACAATTTATTTCCATTTGACCATTTTCCTAATGTACTGAGTAAAAAAGTAGGTCATCAGAGTTCTGGTGAATGGTTACGTCATCTATCAGACTATAATTGGAATCCCTGGATTGAGAGAAAAACTTAAAACATACATACACTATCACTATGAAAACCAAAACAATCTCACGACATGGAGGCACCAATGTTGAAATTGTTCTGATACCACTCTACCATGAACCGACCCTACAAGGCTTGAGATGAAACTCTCAATTCCCACCACGATAGCCCAGGGGATTTCATCCAATACTGATTAGGCTATCACATGCATGGGAGGTCTTAGACTAAGTTACTGGTATGCCTGCACCTACACACACCTCTATGAAACAGTGCATAGATATATAAACTCAAAAGAAAATTCACACATACATCTATCCCAAACATGAGTAAAGTAGAATTAAAAAAAGGAAAATATAGGGCCTAGTAAAAGAAAACTTTAAAAGGATCCAAAATTATCAAATTGAGGGAATCGTTTTTAAATTTACCCACCAAAAAGATCCTTGATCAATATTAGGTACACACACTAGTCGGTCTAGCTCACTACTCTTCACCTACTCCGGGTCCTCCTAGGACTCCATCGAAAGGAATGTGGTTTTCATAGGACACAAGACGTGGAGGAAAATCCCATGCAAGTGTAAGTATAACAATACTTAGTAGGAACCGCAAATACCTAAAATAAAAGGGAGCAATTAAAATGAAATATTTTTCTCAACCCATCCAAAAGGAACCCAAACGAGAGAGAAACTCCAACTTGAGACCATCCTCAGCTGTACATGACTATTTATCTCATGCCACATGGTGTGTCATACCAGATGTGACAACACATAAAGGAAACCCAAAAATACATCTAGATATACCTGTCTCAGACTCCAAGTCTGATGAGGTCCTAACCTCATATCCCGCAACAGGTTTCTAATCGAGGCTCTAAAGAAACACTCAACCAAGAGGGATCAATACAAGATCCAATTCATCATAGATAAAAATTATTCCAATAGATACAATCCATTGGGAACTAAACTTCTATCCCATATAGCACATCCGAGAGATATGACTCAATTGGGTATCACCAAGCCAATGGCACAACACTACCATCCAAAGGGGGATACATCCGATAGGACATACTCATAGAAAAACACCAAGAAGGACATCATATTGTAGCTCAAAGGATCTTGATACTCATATAGGGGATCTCATCTATCCCTGATGGGGGACACTACCAAACCAACTAGAACTGTGAAAGGTTGCATTCCTTATAAAGGGGATCCCAACCAAGATCTATTAGGGGACACTAAAAACATGGTATGTAAAACCATAACCACATCTCCTTGGAAAGGGGATCCCTCCCAGTATCGACTAGGGGAAAGCATAACCAAAACCGATAATCCAAAGATCTCACTCGGACAGGGGATCACTCTCAGGTTTCATAGGAGGACACCACAACCCAATATGATTTCCTAGAGTTCATATCACTCAAATAGAGGATCCTTATCAATGTAGTATTGGTCATGGCCATTCCAAAAACCCCATATGGTATAACTCTCAGAGTAGGGTATTGTACTCCCAATGATACCTCAAACCCTACAAAAACCATCTACTGAGTTGAGGATTGTATATCCAAAGATGTCGCAACCCTACTGAAATTGACCGCTACATAGGGTATCATACTCCCAATGATACTATAGAAACTGCAAGGATATCCTTATAGATAGGGGATCTCTTACCATGTAGTGTTGGTCATGAAGATTCTGAGAACCCCATCTAGGGAAATGATATGCTAGAGGATCCCACCCCGACTTCTTCAGAGGGATACAACAACACTAATGATATATAGTAGATCTTACCTCGACTTCTCTAATGGGGTGCAACAACTCTATCCATGATCATCTTATCAAGTGGATCACAATCCTATATCGAGGAGTTAATTCCAAACGAACCCTCATAAGGATAATCCAAGGGAGATCACTCAATTTCTTCTTGTCCAAACATCACTAATCCACACGACCCACAACATTGCCACACTTCTCATGTCTTAGGAAAAAATCATGTCCACCATCATGTTTTTTGTAGAAAACAAATCTAGATAGGGTACTGATAGTCCTAATTCTCAGATCCGAGGGACAAAATACGCTAGGTGGAAACTCCTCCAAGAGGAGAAGACACGACTTTTATGGGGGGTTTACACAACGTGGGACCCCTCTTGAAAACCCAGTTGTATTCTATGACTGAACAACATGGATGGGTTTGTGGGACCACATAACATGTACTGGAGGTACACAGTGTGTATCTCCACACTCGAGCCCCAGCTTTGTATTCCCTTCACACTTCTCTCCAGTCCTATCTCAGATAGAATGTGTAAAATTGGGTACATGACATATACCTACTATATGGACCCTTGACCATGTATCTTTCTCTTTTATAGGTTTATAACCTTGTGCCCATGTACTCAACCATGGTACTTTTACACAGTTGTGTACGTTCACACGTATTCCCTGTCTATATTCTCAGCCACACGACATGGGGTCACTACACAGTGTGTAACCCATGATACACAATGTGTATTCCCCAAAACACATCTTCCATAAATATAAATAACATGTGGAATGTTCCTCTAGTCTACACGCCATTTATACAGGAAAATCCATCAAAAATTCCATGTGAGCAGCCTGAATCGACCCCATTTTCCTTGAAACACACAGATTGACCCATGAGGGGTCCCTTGAAAGCATATAAGAGATCTAAAAATTTAAAATGATGTGTAAACAAGTGAACTAAGACTTAAAAATCAAACCTCATACCTCATGGAAAAACATATAAGCCTGGATTTCAAATCTGTACTCTGAAGCTGATGCACCACGATCAGATAGTGATCACTATCATGATTAGAGATCGACGACACTTCGTTTACTCGAATTGGTCGTCATTTTGTCTGTCCCCAAAGATGGGGAGAGGGGAGGGGATCCTTACGTTCACACCAAAGGAGGATGGGGAGAGGTTATTATTTTAATTTTTATTAAAATAATAATCCCATTTAACTCCCCACCAATACACGCTCCACTAACATGCCTCCGACCCAGAACCCGACACCGATATAGTCTATGTTGCGCCTGGGGTAAACACGACATTCTAAACTCAACTGAGGTCTCAGAATTACGATATGAGACTCCTATTATGAGTTATTCATGTCTCTAATAAACTACACATGTGTGATAAAATATATTTATTATTTTTAATATCACTGTGTCGAGGCTCTCCGGGCGTTGGATTCCTGCACCAAATCAGCTCTTGGCATTGGAAATAATATAATAAATATTCCAACGTCTTACATGGAAAACCCAAGTCACTAAAT
Source organism: Viscum album (assembly GCA_963277665.1). NCBI lineage: Eukaryota > Viridiplantae > Streptophyta > Magnoliopsida > Santalales > Viscaceae > Viscum > Viscum album. The sequence continues at coordinate 728,533,921 of OY728166.1, forward strand.
AATTATTAAATAATTTCTAAAAATATAATTTCACGAGTCTATTGAATACAATATCATACAATTATCAAATGATAATTTTTAAGAAATTGATATAAGTTGATTATAAATGGGTAATTTATGGAATTGTTCAAAGAATGATATATTATAAAAGGATAATTTCACATAATTATTAATAGATAATTGCATAAAATTATCAACAATGATTGTAAGAAATTATCAATTGATGGTTAAGTAGATTTTTCAAAGGATAATGTATTAAATTATCAGAAGATAATTATTAAATTATAAAAGGATACTCACATATATTTATCAAGGGATAAGTTATTGGAATACCTAGACCATAATTAATTTGATTTATTAAAGTATAATTATTAAAATTATTAAATAATAATTTCATGATTACCAAAGGATAAATTATTGAAAAACTTCAAAAAAAAATAATTATAAAAAAATATAATTTATGATAAATTATCAATTAATAATAATAAAAGGGTATTGGTGATAAATTATCAAAATATAATTATAAAAGGATAATTTATAATAAATTATAAAGATATAATTATAAAATGATAAATTATGATTAATTATAAAAAGATAATTATAAAAGGATAATTTATGATAAATTACAAAAAGAGAATTATAAAAGGATAATTTGTGAGAAATTAGCATAGATAATTATAAAATAATGATTTATAATATATTACCAAGATATTACTATAAAGGGATAATTATGGGTAAATTATGAAAATATAATTATAATGGGAAATGTATAATAACATATTAAAAGTAAATTGTAAAGGATAATTAAGGATAAATCACTAGATATAATTATAAAAGGAAACTTTATTATAAATTATCAAGGGATAATTATAAATTGACGGTTTATGATAAATTTTAAAAAAATAATTATTCTTATGGAAAATATTGTGAGTTCATGCAATGGCCTAGAAAATTATTCATAAATTATATAGTAGAGATAAAGTATCCTCCCATGCTATATTTTTTTCACAGTGAAATAAATTAATTGGTTATGGTTCTAGGAACCAATGATGAACCTTGATCATTGATGTGTTGATGTTTATAATAATAATACCACACATAGGTGTTCTTAACTATTGATGTTTCCACTCTAGTTATTGAACCACACAGGGTGGTTTACCCTTTCATTTGACGTTGACAACTTTTGAGGTTGGAAGTTCATTACCTTTATGGGATCTTGTTGCATGATTATTTTCATTTTATGAGTTATGTGTGGATTGATTAATATTCATGAATGAATTGTGATCTCATATGCATGCTTGTGTGTGGCCCATGATATGTTATGGATTAATTCCATGAGAATGATGTGTATCTATATTCTATGATGATGTTTGATTCACATGTTGATGTATATTATGTTTCTATATTTCTCATGAAGTGTGTTGTTGTTGTTATAGTTCTATGATCTGTCATGTTTTACTTTTGATTATTGGTATGTGTATACTTTATAGTTGGTATTTGTGGTATGATTAAATCTTCTGGTGTGAGTGAATGGTGTGCACGATGATGATAGTGTGTTATTGTAACCTTGTAACATGGAATCCACTTGATTCCTTATGTATTCTGAGTATATGGTCGACATTTGATGCCTTGTGGATTCTAAGTGTTCCTCAATACCATTTGTATTCCATGTTGGTTACATATACTCGATGCCTTGTGAATTATAAATATTACTCAATGCCTTTTGGATTTTGGAACGGTTTTTTTAATTTTATGCCTTGTGGATTATGAGTGACTTTCTAATTTCCTTCTGTCTGTAATATATACTTACCGACATACAGTACCTTTCCAGTACAGAGACAAAGTAGGAATTTCCAAGGGTTTTTGGGGGATTGGTTATCACATGACTGCTCGGTTTTGAATTGTGTGTTAATAGTCTTGTTATGAATTTATTATTATTTTGGAATGAACTTTTATACTTGAGAACACCAGGTTATGGAAACATTGTGGTGTCCTACTGAGTCTTGTACTCACACCCTACTTGGCCACACTACAATAAAGAATTATTTTAACAGATATTTATTTACATTTGATTTATATATATGAAAACACATTTTTATTTACATATATTTAAATATGTATTTATATAATTGATTTATTATAAGTAAATATAAGATTATATGCATACATTTAATTATAAATAAAACTACATTATAAAAAATGATAAACTTTCAATGTCATAAAATCTATATGAATTTAATCCCTTGTAATAAATCCAATCCATACTAAAAATGGACAATAATACTCTCTTAAATGAAGTTAAAATACTCTCAAATATGATAAATTTAGTTTATACCAACTAAAAATTCAATTTTATTGTACTACTAGTCATTTTTTAACCTAAAAAAATAGTGACCATGGTCTTCCTAGTCAACTCTCTATAGATCTATTTGGAGGCTTTTATTTAATGTGCGATAGAGCTCAAACAGACACCTAGATTAAAATTTATGGTCATTTGATGTTCAAGTCATGTTTTTGATTTATCTTAGACCGTTCATTAATTAATTTAATTTTTATCTTTTCCAACTATTATTAAATGACTATTACTTGATAATAATTATAAAAATATTGATTAATATAATTTTTTAATTATTTTATAAGTTATTTTCACTAAATATATTATATATTAAGTGTAAATGTGGATGAAGCCTTATCTAAATTATATCTAAAAAATTTATTTTATTTATATCAATATAAATAAATTTATATATTAATATATTATTTTTAATGAAATATAATTTTTTATGAAATATGTCCTTAATGAGCACAAGTAAAAAGCACTAATAATGGAAGGCCCTCATCAACAATAGTAACAAATCACTGATAAATCCCCCATATTAGTTCTTTTTTTAGCACTAATTAAGACCCCCTTTATCAGTACTTTTTTCTATTGATGATAATGTCCACCCATCACCCATTTATCAGTGTTTTTTTAGCGCTGATAAATCTTAGTGCTAGATAAACCCAAATTTGAAATAATGTCATTTCAGTATGTTTTTAGATTTCATGAGAGATGTGGTGAAGGGATAGGGCCATGTAGCATACTGTTGTGCTGAGGAGTTTGGAGATAGTGGAGCGATAGAATGGACGTTAGTGGGACATGAAAATTTTCATTTGTTTACTTATATACGCTATTTAACCTTGACAGACTCGACACTTTTGAGAGCTAATTTTATATACTTGTCGTGTATTCCATATTTAGATATTCACATGTTTAATCTGTTTATTTAATATATTGTTTATTTTTTATTATTGATCTTATGAAAATATATATATGGTATTGTCTCCCCACTGATGGCCTCAGACCCTCACTCTAAATCAGTATCCTCTTGCGTATGGGATGGCATGCATGAGGTCATGTAAGCTTTCAGCTCCAACCTGGTGGTTTGAGTTGGGAAGTCAAAAATTTATATCATATGATCAGGATTCACTAACTTGTTCCTTATCTTTTCTTGGTTTAGACATGATATATATGAGATAGGAAGTTTGGGACTCGGGTAAGGGAACTATGTCGTTGACTTGTCAGCACTGTATAGTGGACGTCTATGTAACCATAACGTGGGGAATTTATTTTTCAGTTTTATTATTGATTAAACTCACCTTGGGTGATACACATGATGCCGATATGTGAGTTATGAGATTTTGGGTGCGTTTATGAATCATGAATATGTACATAGGTTCAAATTTCATATATATACTTATTTTTTCTACATAGTTGTTAATTAATTAAATACCTTATTTTTTCACTATCTGTTTGGGATAGTTTCTCTTGGGTGATATATCTTTGTTCTAATGTTGTGTGATATATAGTTATTGTAATTAATAAGTTTAATTATCATGCTATTGTGTTAGTATATATGGTGAGTATGAATAACATAAAGGGATGGAAACAAGGGTTGGTGTTAATATGGGTACAACTAGGGATTAAGGTATACTCTTGGGAAAACCTTGTTGGATCCCATAGAATGGTTAATAGAATCCTTGTGTGATCCCATAAATTTATTTTCAGTTTATCTTAATGACACTATTTTTTCTAATATTTTTCCATAATGTTAATGGATATGTCTTCTCGACATAGTCTTATAGGACTACTTGGGACACATGTTGGAATACTTTTGAAAGGGATTATGTTTCTACTTTACCACTATATATATATGATAATGTAGTTGATCTTTCTCTCACACTTTATATGTGGTTTAGGAAGCAGCGATACTTTAATCCCAAACTCCTTCCTCCCGATGATTCAGACAACTATAATGGTGGAATGTTTTCAAGGGGATACAAGATGTTGACTTAGAATGCCAAAACTGGCCAAAGTGGTGGCACACAAGAGAATGGTTCGATAAACTGGGGGTCAACACCAATGAAGAATGTTTTTTAGAAAAATGTTCATCTGGAGGGTATCCATCTCCAGATAGGGAACCCTTAAAAAATCTTACCACCACAAACTACACAATAAATTCTAACGGCCATGAGACATTCCATCTTCACTGGTCCATAAATGGACCCACAAATAAACCTGAGGGGGCACAAACCTTAACTTCCTCGAGAGTTTCCATCAATCCAATGACACATTCTATTTCCACGAACCATGTAACTGCTTCTAACTAACTTAGATAACCTCAATAAACATTCCACATATGAAAATAATTGGGAACTGGGCATGAATCATTAGAGACATTAGATAAATTTATGGGAGACATATTCAAAACAACATGAATAACACATTCGAAACCAGTATAACACCCAAATTCAATCAAAAAGAACCCCCAAGCTTGAAATAGCTGGCTTGAAAGCCAAACAAACTCTAGCACAATCAAAAACAACTTTTGAAAAATCATATTCCATATAAATTTTCAAAATATCCACATTTTCCAGTGACTTTAAAAAAATGGAAACCCACTTTTTAAACCAAATTCAATTCCCAAAACTTCATTTCCATTTTTATTTTAAAAAATCACTTGTGGTCCCATTATGAATTGTCACATGTTCATTCATTCAATCCTACATACATCATATGTGAACAAGTTCCCCCATGCACTCTCCACACACACACACACATGAGACCCTCCATAAAGAATACTAAGGTCCAAAATATATTTTCATTATCAAATCCTAACACATACCAAACCTTCCAAATCAAAACACTTCCCCTCTTAAAACCTCGCTTTACCCATTTAAAACAATTTGAAAAAATCACTCTCATTCCAAAAACATTTTAACTTTATAAGTCCACATTAAATTTTAACAAACACCCACATCAAATAAAATCAAAACAATACACAACCAATGATAAACAATTGGAATGAGAAACTAGTATGTATGCCTAACTCGACGACATGGTGGTGAGCCATGCCCCACGTAAGGCATAACTCTAAGAGAACATTGAACTGGGAACTTGTACTTTACATGGGTCACCACCCCACATGAGGACACAACATAACCCAGTTTGCATCCATTTTCATCCCTCAATCCAAAACAACCAAAGATAAAAGACCAAAATCCCGGACTACTCATGGAAACATGAGGATCAGTGTGAGCAAGAGTTTGTGATGCTGTTCTTACACCAACCTCCTGAGTCCTGAAAATCCTAATCTTCTTTTACCAAACATCCAAAATAACAAGAACCTCCTCTGATACCATTTTTTCACGAACCATTTCGATTCAACCTTGAACCTCTCACCCTATATGGTCCGCGACATGTCCCGAGGGGCATTCCCGACCCCCCCCCCCCGAAATTGCAACTAGTGTAGAGCATCAAAATTAACAAGTCGGGACGATTTGACCCATAAATAAATTACAAGTAAATAAATAATGAATGATAAAAAATAAAAACTAGAAATGGATAGTAATTATTATTGTGCATACCTCCTTTTGACCTACTTGGTCACCACCCAACTCATAACCAAGCTCACTCCAATAGCGATCCAGCACCAACCGAACCTGAAACTGAAATGATAATGTAGGCGTGAGCACGAAAATTATCAGTAGGAAATCATCACAGAGTCCATTCCATTTTTTCCCAAAAACATTCCATTGGTACCGGTTTGAAATACATGTATAAAAATATATTTTCATACATGTTTGCAATTTAAAACAACAACCTGATCTGTTTCCCTCATAATTTTAAAACCAAATACCAAAAAGGGAACAATGAGGTTATTCTTTTTCTTCCAAAAAATATTCTTAGAAATATTTTTTAAAACAACCACACTTTTGCAGTGTTCCAAATAAAAATCAAAACCAGGTACAAGGAATATAATTCTATATGAAGAGGGAAACAACACTATTAATACACATAACCGGGAAACATGGGAAATCATAGGAACTCAAAGGAATACCAAAATGTACTATACATGTGACTCATCCTGAAGGAATGTACTACTCAATGATGTCATAATACCCTAACATCAGACCATTTCCCTGCCTGGCTTGGTCAAGGGGACCAATCCCACAACAATAATAACAAAACATATCTTTGCTATGTGCCACTAGCTAGTGCTTAATCTAAACTAGTACAGAAATCGATCTCCATAAGCCTATTTGTTGTTCTAGTTTCCCATGTATATTTCATAAGGGGGTGTGCTATGCAATTCAAACAACAAATCCGATACATATAATCAAAAACAACCCACAAACCAACATCACCCCAACCACCTCAAGGGTTCATCTCTTACCTTATAATAATTTCCATTCAAAGAAGTCCCAAATTAAGGACCCTTAATCTCATGATCATCCAACGAGGATAAAGACCTAACTCAAGAGGGGTTTTAAAAAACATTTCAAAGATTCCAAATGGGACACATCCAGTTTTCACACATCAAACACTTTCCATGTAACCATACCAAAAGTTCCAAATGGGCCCTTAGCTTTAACCATCCATGGAACATTTACCAAAACACATTATGAAAAAAATTACCAACAAATAGAGATCCCATATTAACTATTATCTTTCCATTCAGCCTTTAAGTTTAAAATTCACACCATAACATCTTACACTTGCCAAAGAGGCCTTTATTTCAAATAGGTATTTCCAAACTAAGTTGAAACCATGGACAAGATACCCGAAGTTTCCAAATGGGCCTTCAACCATTTGAAGAAATGATAGCCTTTTAATCAACACCAAACATGTCATGACTTCCCACACATTTGAAATCATCTTATGTCACTTTAAAAACAATGAAACCATTTAACAAAAGAATGGAGGAATAGAAGGGGAAATAATTCATTTTAGAAAACCAATTTAGAGTAAAGGACCTCTCCAAATGACAAGAGACCCTTTGCAACCATTTTGATGGGACTACACACACACATTATACACTAAAACATTAAACATTCCACTAAGTTCAGATTTTCATAAATCGACCCATTACGAACAAACAATTTTCCATAAAAACATTTATACCAATAAAAACCACCCCTGATATCCAACAAGACCATTTGAAAGTAGATGATGATTATTCAAAACTAAAAGGAAAGGAATTTACATGTGCATAAAAGAAAATCATCCAGAAAACTAATTGTGATCAATTCAACCAACACTAAATCGCTACTACAAATCCACTAAGCATGTAATAAAAGTGTGAAAAATGTTTAAGAAATTTAATAACAAAACTCAAGAACCACATGAATTGAAATTGGGAGTAAAGGTAATGGGGAACACCTACATCAAAGAATGTCCAAGCCAATGCTTGCTAACTCAAGAAACATCCCACTTGCACCCATGCACTTCCACACACACATACATATATACATACACCTTTAAACCAAAGAACGTGTTCTGAACTCCATGAGGGAACACACATTCATAAGATATATATATATATATACACACACATAGATATATATATATATATATATATATATATATATTCATACCTGAAAAAACATGTGCGTGCACCGGGAAATTATCGTCACACCTTACCAGCATTCAGAAACCAAAGTCACGGTAGTGAGGAACATTACACAACAAATTAAATACCAGGGACTCAAAGACATAAACACAACCCAAAAATAATGTGTGCAACATAACAACGGATGAAGAACATAACCTCGAACGGTGGTGGAAACCTTGAAAACACAAAGAAAGCCAAAATTGAATCAAAATAATTATCCACACTATAAATAAAAGTTCATGACTTTATAAGGAAATTACGAACCTAAATTAAAAATTTGCACCCCAGCAGAGATAATAAATCTCTCACCTCGAATGGTGGTGATGGTCCGAAAACCAGTGAGGGGTTCGCACCGGAGTAGTGGGTCTCCGGAATGGGAGACGTCCAGACGGAAGGGGGTTGGGGGGGCTACAGGCATGCTACAGGTCGAGCGGAAGGATGGGGGATTCTGGAAGCATCTGTGGTGGTCGAGAAGGGAGATAGTCAGGGGTTTGGGTTTCCAGAAGTAGGGTAGAGGCCAGATGGTTGCTGGAGGCGTCAAGGCCTGGACGTATGGGTGAGGGATAGCTAATGCGGGGCCTAACCAGGGGTGGCCTAGCTAGAGCATGGGAGGTCGATGTGTGGGAGACTAGACAGAAGCAGCGAGGCGAAGGCGCAACATGGGTTTGCTAGTAGTTTTTAGGCAGAGGCGCGAGGGTGTTCAGACCAAAGCAGTGAGGCAGAGGCAAATCTGTGGCGGGCGGCGGCCTAGTCGACGCCTGGTGGAGGGGAGGGCTGCGCCTGAAGTGCCTCGCGCAGGAGGCGGAAAAACGAGGGGAGGGTGATGCTTCTACCCCCTTAGGGTTTTGATTTTTTTTATCTTAATAACAACAACAATAATAATAATAATAATTGTGATAATAAAAATAATATAACAAATCAATAATAAAAATCACCATAATAAATTTGTTTCATTTCATTTCAAATAATATTAGTATTAATTTTAATATTAATAAAAATTTAGTAATATTGATATTGTTATTATTTGCACAAAATATTATTACTTCAAGCATCATGTAGCAGCACAATCACTCGGCTTGAACACATGGACACCACTAATGATAAGGTGTATGTGCACATTCCTGATACCCATAAAAAATAATAAATTTCAAAAAAAATGAATTGGGACTGAGAAGAGAGTAAAATAAATGAAATCTGAGGTCAGGGTGTGAAAATCTAACACCCTATTTGTGCCTTCAGGTATTTTTAGATTATCTTCTAATGGTTCGATCAAAGTAAAAGGATCACTTAGAGGTGTATCCAACTGTTGAATCATGGTCTTGATGAGTTGTGTTCTTAGGAACCTGAGTTCTGTTTCCCTGTTTTAATACTTGGTTTGTAGTACATTGGGCTTATTTATACATTATTATATTCTAGTACTTTTATTCCAATGGTGTTTTCTTTTGATATGAATGTTGTCTTGCTTCTTTTACATTCGCATTGTTAGTGGAAAAATCATTCTTTATGAATGTTGTAGGTCTTATGGATTGGTTCTAGTATTTTCCCTATTTTGATTTGGATAGAGTGAAATACAAGTATTTTTTGTTCTTTATATTGGGATTAATTTCCCTCATTTCTCTATTTGAGAACATCATAATATTCTCAATGTTGTATGAGGAAGTTGTGTAACATCATGCCTCTGAGAAGACGTGTGAATCAGATTAAGGAGGATTCTGTTATTGAACCATAGTGAGAAAATCTCATTGTGGATGTGATTATAGTTGAGGTGTTCATATGTACTTTCCATGCTGTGGGACATGCACCACCACCAGTCCTCATTCAGGCTCTAGATATGGATCCTTAGGGGGGATGTTCTTTGAAATCATTCTTAAGAGTTCCTTAACCATAAATCACTTGTTTTCAAAGACTTCATTGATCCTCAACATATTAAGGAATGGTTGGGCATGATAGAATATTTGTTTGAGTTCTTGTAGACACCATATGAGATAAAGGTAAAGTGTAACACCTTCATGCTAGAGGAAAAAAATAGGATATTGTGGGACATGATGGTGATGACAAAGAAATATGAGGTCTTAGAGTGGAAGGATATCAAGATTTTTTTCACAGACCAATTTTATCTAGATTCAATGGTGTTGTTCAAGGATATGGAGTTTTTAAGCATGAGAAGGCTGAATGAACTGTGAATGAGTATTCAAATAATTTTTCTGACTTGGTGTAGTTTTCTCTTGAGATTTTATCTAATAAGAGGATGAGGCTTGACAGTTCGAGTTGGGGCTCTGATCAGATAAGTGTTCTCAAGGTTTCTTGATAAAGATACCCACTTATGTTGATGGTCATGATAGTGTGATGATGGTTGAGATAGACCTGGTTGAAAATTCAGGGTTGAAGGGAGTTCTTTTTTCTCCCAGTAGCGGAGTTGGTTCCATCAAAGGAAAATGGAAGCATGATGATTCTTGTATCAGTTCTCGATGACCGAGTCATTCTAGACCACTTTCAGCGCTAGGAGGATGTTCTTTGACTTTCTATCAGTGTAGTGATATAGAAAATTACAGGAGGGTTTGCATTGATGCACCCAAGAACTCTAGATCATGTGGATGTTCGAGGCACTTATAGAGATTCTGCCATAATTTCTTTACTCTGTATAGTGGAATAGGATCATTAACTCCTCCTAAAATTGCAGTTCAATCAGATGTTTCACTTATAAATGGGTTCTAGCCACTAGCATATGTAATTAAGCATCTTCATGTTGTGGAAGAGTCTATAGAGGAAATAGACATGGGTCCAACGATTGTGAAAGGTACCATTACTATAGAATCATCATTAGTGTTTTCTCTATTTGATGCTGGGGAATCTCATTCATTTATTACAACTAGTACTGTTAATCTTCTTAATCTACCTATGGAGATTTTATCCGTGCAATGGATATTACTACACAACTTAGTACGAAGAGAGAGTAGTATCTTCGTAGTCCCGCATGTGTCTTCTCTTTTTCAGATGTCATGCTTGCTTGGAGTATTCTGGTTCTTGGCATGAAATGTTTTGACCTCATTTTCATGATGGATTGGGTCATTTCAAATAAATCCTGGATTGATTGTTATCTTTGATGGTTCTACCTTACCACACCCAGTAGTGTGCATATTTTCTTTTAAGGTGAATGGGACCCACAATCAAGCAGGTTTGGATCTTCTTATCCGGAGTTGGGGAATGTGTTGTTCATGTTTCCTTTTGATCTAAAGCAAGAATATTTTTACAGTGATCTCCCTTCAGTTGTATTTAATTTTTCATGATGTGTTTTCTTATAACTTATATGGTTTTCTACTAGAAAGGGAGTTTAAGTTTTCTATAATTATTGATACACAATTAGTTTCAATTCTATATTACTACAAGGCACCGTAAGTGTTAAAGGAGTTGAAGTCATAGTTGAATGAAATTTTATTGAATGGATTTATACACTGGAGTGTGATACCTTGGGAGATTCCGGTTCTCTTCCATAAGAAATTCGATATTTCTATTCGCATGTGTGTTGATTAATAAATGATCAATTGAGAGATAGAATAGATCTGGTTTAAGTCTTATGTTATTCTTCACCATAGTCCTTTAGTAATTTCAGATGGTGACCAAGTATTCTTGAAGGTTTCACCTTGGTTAGGTCATTGACGGCCTGGGTGGCAAGGGAATCTTGCTCCTCATTTTGTGGGACCTTTCGAGGTTGTTGATCAGGTGGCGAAAGTTACTTACCATTTATCACTACCACCGTAGCTGACATTGATACATAACGTGTTCCATGTATTATAGCCATGAAAGGATCTCTTTAATCCATCTCACGTTTTGAGAAGGAGTGATCTTGATATTGAACATGTTTTATCTATGGCTGAATGACCAATCAATATTTTTGATTGTAGACCAAGGTATTTCATGGGTGGATGATACCTTTGGTCTATGTGCTATGAAAACATGGTTTTGATTCTTTTGAGAAGTGGAAGAGAGAGATGCATTGATGAGAGAGTAGTGACCTCATCCTCATTGATGTGTAAGCTTCTTAATAATATTTATGGGGACATAATGTTTATATAGTGGGGAGGTTGTTGTAGAGACCCGAAGCATGATGTACATGGACATTACATTACTTTTGTGGAATACTTAGTACATAACAAAAACACACACACAAGGACCGTAATATTTTAGTGTCTTTGGAAACTCATAACGTAATCTTCTAATCATGGTGAAAGATCTTCAATATCTCCCATAAAGATCTTCCTTTTTTTTCTTACCTACAACCTTTCTTTATATCCTGGGGAAAAGAAAACATAAAAGGGTGATCTCAAATGCTCAGTAAGGGTAAACAAAAGAAATATCAATCACATCATATTCATAAGAACATATCTTTTGGAAATCTTAACCTACAAAAGAGATCATAATTTCATAACATGGGATAAATCATAGTAGTGAAATGTAATACCAATAATCATAACTTAAAACATGAAACTTTGTGGCATACACACATAATCATAGAGAATCATTTCTTATTAGTCAAGACTCATTACCAAGACTATCTTAGTGGACAAAGTCCATTTCTGAACCGAGTTCACTTTTCGATTCAGTCCTACCGTTCCAGCCATGTCTATCTCATGAGATATAAAATCTTTACCCAATGAATTGGAGGGAGATATAGGTCCCACCCATCTCATAATGATACCATTCTTATGTGTGCCACAAAATTATAAACCATTCATCATAGCATAAAAAATGGGAATCTTAAACATCGTGACATCATAAAACAATTCATATAAGATAAAGGAATTCATAAAAATATTTCCATCACAACATAACCAAATCCATGTAATAATACAGATAAAAACAGAACCCTATATTATCTTAGATGGAAAATAATTTTGATAAAACACTTGAACTCCATTCTTGAGGAAAATATCTTTTCTACCTTAAAAACATTTTTCCTTTCTTAACATGTCATAAAATATTAAACTACAATAAGTTGATTAAAAATAAACATGAAAACTTGTAACTGAAGCTTCTTGGAAGTAATATTTTAAAAATCCATTCATGCCGTATAAGTTAAAAAAAACATTCTTCCCGTACTTTTGTCAGAAAAGTCAAAAAGTACCTCGTATGAAAAATGACAAAAGATTCTTTTCATATCTTTTACTAAAAACTCACCGAAGGGTAAAATAGGATTTAAACAATTGTAGGTGAATGGAAATAATATTACATATTGAGGAAACATGGATGTGGATGATAAAATACACCCCAGTAAATACCAAAATATAAACAATCTCGGATAAAAATGAGATTGTGATATTTCCCTTACCTTAGGTCTGATTTGCTTCGTAAGTGTCCGAACCTCCTCTATAATGATTTAAATAATGTCATTGACTTATTACAGAATCATACTCATTGTTACGATATCATATATGGTTCACTTATGACTTTATATTACCCGTTCTTTTGTAAATTTCATGTTAAAGAGCATTTTGGGTAAAATCGTCTCATTTGTCGTTCGTGTTTTAACTTGTAATTATTCACAAGATTACTTAGATCATGATTACTTAAATCCAGAATTTAAAACATGATTTATATATAATATATATTCAGAATATACATATATATAATAGATCAGTAAATGGAAAGAAATACACCGTTCATGGAGACGGTAGGTCGTACGTACGCATGAACGCTGTTTTCGTTTCCTTATTGAGTTGAATGGAATCAAGTAGATGACATACATATATATATAGATAAATAAAGTATTATTATTTCATATATTTCATGATTAATTATTATATATACTTTATAATCATTCATGAATGGTTAACGTGGAGAATGAATCTCATCGCGTTGTGGAGACAGTAGTCCGTACGTACGCACGAGCGATGATATCGTTCTCATGATCATGGGACTGTATTGGAGTGTATGTATACTATCTCAGAATCAATATCACTTTAGAATAATCATATATAGTTATTATTTACACCATTATACCCATCCAAGTAAGGTGGTGGTGGAAAATAGATTACACCACAGCGTGGAGACGGTATTCCGTACGTACGCACGCACGATGATATCGTTCTCATGATCATGGGACTGTATTGGAGTGTATGTATACTATATCAGAATCAATATCACTTTAAAATAATCATATATAGTTATTATTTACACCATTATACCCATCCAAGTAAGGTGGTGGTGGAAAATAGATTACACCACAGCGTGGAGACGGTATTCCGTACGTACACACGCGCGGTGATTTCATTTTCCGTAGGATGGATAGATGGTGAAATAGGGATGTTTCATACTTATAATAACATATCAGTATATGAGTGATACTGATGTTATTACTTCATGATTAAACAACTAAAGAAGAATAGGTGGAAGAAGAAATAAAGATGAAAGAATCGGTAACGGGCATTACCTCTTCTTTGAAGCGCTTCTTTGAGACCTCCTTTTAGGGCACTAAAATTGGTCTTTTAAGAAGACCAGGACCTCTAGGATGTCTCTAGGTAAGTGGAGAGAAGGAATTGTCCGGGTTTGGCCGAGCATGAAGGCTCAAAGTGGTGTGAGGAAGAGAGGGAGGAGGTGCCCTTTTATAAGGGAGGAGAGGGGCACCTTTGGAATAACTAAAAAAATTATTTTTTTATAAAGACAAATTCGGTTTTAAATAGCTCCAAATTGATTTATTTCAAAGCTAAGGTAGGTATGGGTCGAAATAATCTCATCAAATAGAATTTAGACAAGTTTAGGTTCCTATTTTAACCTTATCATTTAGTTTTAACATTAAGTTAAATAATTTTACTTTTATCGTGTCGTCTTGTGTTCTTACACTATAAGGTTAATAAACATACTATATCAAGCCAAACGAACCCCAATTTGTTTATTATTAATATATATATAACATTATCTAAGTCATTTGGCCGAACCTTAGATTTTTAGGAATAAAATAACAATTAATAATATAATATTTGTTTTAAAAACTATTTTATGTCAATTTTGACACTATTTAGTAATTTATTTTTGGTAAAATCATAACAGAATGATTAGTTCGAACCATGTTTTGTAAATCAACACTAACATGTCATATTAACCTAGAAAATTATTTTAATTCATAACAAGTCTCAAATTACATTTATTTGGGTATTTATAACATCAATTATGTCAATATTTCATTAATAACATAATTACGACATCATCGTTGTGTCATAAATAAATTTAATTATTTAATGTCTAAAAATTAAAAATAAAATACCATTATTTAGGAAATCTTTTTAGCTTTCTGATGAATATTTATAGTCTAATTTATCATATGTATAACCCTATATTAAAAATGATTTACTTATTAAACTTTGATTTTAACTATTTTAACCCTTCTTTAAATAAATTAATAATAAATGTCCCAATCTAATCCAAGTGGGCTTAAATGTAACACCCCGAGCTTCCATGATATGCTTCTCATTCAATAATGCAATAGCTTACATTTTCCGCAACTTCGAGTTCTAAAACACCGCGACTAATCAAAGTAGCCGCTATGAATAGTAATAACCATTTTTAAAATTATAGAAATTTTATATTTCAAAATGGACTTTATTTTTGGATTCGGAATATCGAAATTAGCCTATGTTGAATTTTGGGTATTTTTCTGAGAACTTCTAATTTTTTATGAATAGTGAAAAAATACTTAAAAAAACTTTTTTAATAAAAATAATTTATAGTGATAAATTATACTATTTAGTGGTTTTAGAGTATAATTAGAATATATTTTTACCATTTTATCCAATGGTGGTCATTAGAATTAATTTAACATTGAAATTGGACATAAACAATTGCCAATCTTTTGATATAAATTGTTTCTTAAAAACACGCTATTTGTTGTGACAATGGGAATTAATTATAAAATAAATTAATGTAACTTATATTTTTGGAATTTTTTAAAATAAACATCATTTTTGAAATCGGAATATCAATTATAGCTTAGGGTGAAATTTTGGCATTGTTCTAAAAAACTTCAATTTTTGATGAATAGTGAAACCACAAAGTGGTAGTTAAATAACTGATTTTTCGTTTAAATGAAATATTACCACCTCTGTGATTTGATTTTCAAAAATCCGACATACATGGTTGTCATTAAGAAGTAAAATGTGGTTCAATGAGATTAAAATAATTTTTGGTGAATAGTAACTTTTAAGTTCTTAATCGCGATTAGAGGTAATTAGTGTAGTTTAAGGTAAAAATAATGTTTTAATAATATGAGATGAGCTTGACACATGTCCTACCCTCATTGGATGTGCCATGGCCGACCAAGACAATCCATGGGTCAACTTGGGGACCCCATGGAGCCACTTTAGTTGGAAAATGACATAAATACCTTTTATTTAATGTTAAAGTAAAAAATGACACAAACATGAAATGTTTTACTAAAACAATTTTTACATGGGGTTATACAAGTCATATTTTTGACTATAAATAGTCATTGGAAAGCTAAAGAGATTTCATACATCATAGTAGTTTTTTTATAATTTTTAGACATTAAATAAATTAAATTATTTATGACATCATTATGATGCAGCGATGACCTCATTATTTAACGATTTTAATAAAATGAAAATATAATGTAAAATCCAAGGCTTACACTTGTCCAAAGACTATTGGATGGGTATATTTCTAACCCTTATCACCTTATCCTAGAATCATATAAGTGTGGGACCTTTAGAATCCGAAAAGCATTGTATAATAATGTAAACTTTCCTTACTTTCCAAGAGTGCCCCTCCTCTCCACTTATAAAAGGCCCCCACATCTACCACCTCATTCACACTTTAAAGCCATTTTGCTCGGCCAACCTCTGCCCAAATACACTCTCAACTTTCCCCCATTACTCCTAGAAGCCTCACTTTGGGCAGAACACTTCCCAAGGAAGCCTTTGGCTCAAATCAAAAAGAGTTACCCGATTTTGAGGTAATGTCTTCTCTAATGTTATTTTGTTTTATTTTGCTTCTCCAACCCCATAAACTCTTTTTATTCATTTATTTTGTAACAAAAACAGTATCCTCAATATACTAGGATGTTGTTATATGAATTATTAGAGCTACACTTACACACACCTACATCTAATTGTTAAAGAACATACGGTTTCTGTGGATGGAAAATTTCTGCCTCACGAAACGATGATTGTTCAACACTCATATAACACCTTCAATGGTGGCCATTAAGATGTCACTATATTTATATATGATATATAATATGTTTATGTTTTACATATGCTTCTTTATTTTTCATTTATGGCATACCTTTATGGTTTCCATTATGGGTAAACGCGATATTTTCATTTTAGGAAGTGCGGACTACCGCCCCCTCAAAGTGATTTGAATCGTTAATACCATATGTGGGATGTATAAATGATGGAGTAAATGATATTATATATGATGTTATACTGGAATTATATTATACATTTATATCTTTATGATTTCATTCCATTAAATACGAAATAGAAATGAAAGTAGCGTTCATGCGTACGTACGGCTTACCGTCTCCATGAACGGTGCATTTCATTTCTTACCTCTAAATGTTATGTAATATTATGAATGAATGTATATAATGGATATATATGATATATATGATATCTACATAATGAATATAATTCTGGAGATAATGGATATTCTACCACATAAACAACTTGTAATTATAAGAAGTTTATTGTTGACTCAAGTACCAAAGATCGACAAAACGACCGTTATTAACTTAAATAATCACATAATGTTCATATCATTGTAATAAGTGATATAAAAAGGATAATGAAATTGAAAATGGTTCTTAATAAGGTATATATTAACTCTAGTTTATTATTCAGGAGGTTAAAGAATGGTTGAGTCAAGTCAGACACGAGGTAAGGGAACTTCATAACCCAATTTCCATTCTTTGGGTTAATCTCCTACTTTCAAATTATTTCATGATATTATTATGTCCTATCTTGTATTTGTACTTTATTTATGTGTAATTATAGTGAATAAACGTAATAGATCTATTTTATTTTAAAAAAAATGATCTTTGTGAGGGACTTTGTCTCAATCTCCTTTCATTGAGGCATATTTGGTTTTATACACAACTTTCCTTTATACGGTGTATAAACCCCTTTGACTTTTACGTATATTCAAAAGGAATATTTTTATACGAAGTGTTTTACTAAATGAAATAAAGGAATGTTTTTCTTGTCGTACGTATGCGGCGACAACGACTTCTCCGCCACCATGGCCATTATTTGGGTTTCAGCTTCCTCTACAAGCCATAACTTTATTTAAAATGAAAAATAAATTCCATGTTTTAATTTTATTTTATTTTTGTATTGAAAATGGTTTTGAAAGTGTTTTTATTATATCAATGTGTTTTATTGATATCTTGTGATTGAAATGTGAAAATGTTATGTTTCCTTTATGCATATTTTATGTGATATGATTATGTTATGGTTTATGATATGTTTAAACCTGTTCATATGAGGAATGCATTGGACTTAATAAGTGACGGATGGAGCCTGCTATAACTCCTCGATGCATCGGTAGGTCTCATGAGACAACTATACGTGGAATTGGCCGAGGCCCTTTCCCAATTTGATTTGTGATTTTGTCCAAGGCCTTAATCATTTTTGACGTCTTGGCCGAGGCCTTGACAAAATGTTTCAGAATGTCTGGAATTATGCATTCCATCATTATGAAAGTGTTTATTGATATTGCATGTGATTATTTGACCAGTAGAATATCCATGTGAATAAGTAAATGGCATTATCTCATTTTACTTTTGCCATATTATGTTGAAGTTCATGTTTAAAAGGCTTTTGTTTTAGTTATACATTGCCTTAAATGTTGATGTTTATTTATGAAAGCTTCTGCAATATTGTTATCCTTACTGAGCAGCTGAGCTCACCCCTTTCAATGTTTTAATATTTTCCAGGATGTGAAGAAGTATTTTATGAATGACCTGCAGGGATAGTCAGAAGAAGATATGAGTGTGGACTATGAAGACTTTGTTATTATTTTTTCACTTTATGATGTAATGTAACATTTATGGATGTATCTAGTGTTTCCAAGGCTACTAAACTAATCGGTCTTTCGAGACTTGATCTTTTGTGATCATGCCAATGTTACGAAGTAATGCATCGACTCTGGGTAGCTGGGGTTGGGGCGTTACAGTTGGTATCAGAGGCCGTTTATTACTAACCTTGGAAGCTAGATTTAGATAAACTCGGATTAGAGAACATAGCCCGAAGATAGACTTTGAGGATTAGTGTAGAAGAACTTCCTAGAATTTTGGTATTATAGAGATGTTGTGAGTTTTCCAAGAAATACATCCATGTCTGGATACGAGCAGGTAGAGGCGGCTCTGGCACATATGTACCTACGGGTAAAACCCGAAAACACCGCTTTGAGCTAGACTTGAACGGGAACTGGTGCACGACAACGGGCCTTGTTGCGCTCTTGGTTACGAAACTCCTGGGGGATATGCTTAGGATAATTCTCATTTTCTTTACAAACCACTATGAAGGGTTATGAGTATATACTTCCTCAAAGAAAACATTTCTTTTTATGATTATGAATTATATCCATAAATAGTTCAATTTATGTAAAGTGTTTTTCAAATATGGAATTATTTATTTTATTTCATAAACTAATCTAGTTTATTCCATTGTTTAGAAATGGCGCCTAGTGGAAGGAATGGAAACCGTATCAATGCACGCACTCCGTGTAGGGATTTCCCTCCTGCTCAAGATAATTATTGTGGATCTGGAGATACAACTGGTGCTGATCAACTTATTACCATACTGGGACAACTCACTCAGGTTATGAATAATAACCTTACTCGTATGGATCACCCTGATCCACAACGTGGAGGATCAATGTTAGACCGCTTCATGAGGAAACAACCTGCAACATTTAATGGGGGTACAAATCCATTAGTAACTGAGCAATGGATAAACTCTTTAGAGAAAATATTCCATGCCTTGGGGAGTAGCGAAAGGGAAAAGGTTGTCATGGCAGTTTACCGCCTCACTAGAGATGCTGATCAGTGGTGGTCGCTAATTCAAAACACAAAGGAAGATGATGACGTATTTAATATGGAATGGAGGGAGTTCAAAGAGCTTTTCCTAGAAAAATACTATCCTTGTGACCATCAAGCAGATATGGAAAGGAAATTTCTGAGTCTGAGACAAAAGGAGGATGAGAATGTCGCAAAGTATGAGGCCAACATTACAAGGTTATCAAGACATGCTGCAGATTATATACGTAACCCAAGAAGTAAGATTGATCGTTTCTTTGATGGGTTAAAACCGTTTCTCCATCGAGCATTAGTCTCACAAACCTTCTCGTCATACGAAGATATTGTCTCGTGTTCTATCAAGACAGAAAAGGAATTCTCTAAGTCTTATGACAACAATGTAAAGCAAGAGAAGAAGAGAACGGTGGAATAAGAGACAGATAAAGGGAAAAAGGGAAAGATGGATTTTCCATTATGTGATAATTGTGGGAAGAATCACCATGGTACTTGCCTAAAAGGAATGGGAGTTTGTTATAAATGTGGAGAAAAAAAGTCACCAGACACGTGATTGCAAGGGAAAGAAAGAGGCTATCAATGTTGAATGCTACAATTGTAGGGAAATGGGGAATTATGCAAATGAATGTCCTAAGCGTCAGGGAAACTTACCTCAGAAAAGGCCAAGGGATCAAGGACAATCTTATGATGTGACTACAGTTGAAGCGGAATAATTAATGTATTGGTGCTTTCGGACTCATGGATTATATTCTGGTTATTAGAATAATGTGATATATATATAAGGATTGTACTACAGTACTTGTTGTTTCAGTAAGGTTTTAATATGATGAAAGTAATTATATTTTTAGTATGTGACAATAAGATAAACTTTACTTTGTTTGGGGAATCTGATAAATTGATTTTGGAATTAAGAGACCTTTTAGAGAAAGTTTGGACAGAGGTATTTTGGATAACTATAAAGGTTGGGATGGATTAATTTGATCTTTGGATATTATTGTTTAAGGTAAAAACATTTCCGAAGATTATTTTTGGAATATTATAATACTATAGTTTTAGGAAAAGGACAACCTGCAGGGTGGGGCATAACCCGTCGCGTCGGACAAAGCTGCAGGAATCGAACCCACAACCATAGTACGACATGCCTTTATTTCCTACCACTAGCCTACAAGAAGTCCCTGGTTATTACAATATAATTTTACTAATCTAAATGGTATGTGTTAACATTTGGAACCTTATACAATTAGGATAAGTATAATATTTTTGAGTTCTATTATTTTTTTGAGTGAAAGATGAGTTGAAGGTTGAAACTCTAATTATCAAGCATAAATATATATATACCTATCTCTTATTCAATGAATAAATTAATTCTTAAACTTTAGTAAAGGGATATTAAAACAAAAAAATGTGTTATCCTAATACCTTATGTCTTGTTGAACTGATGATATTTTAAATCAACATAGATTGAAGGCTTTGAGGCCCTCAATTTGACAGTTGACTGTGATTGATGACCACAATCACTCCCTACATATATTTATGTTTTTCCCCCAATTATACGTCTCTAATTTCCACCAATGTTCTCCTTTTCGAGATCATAATTTGGTGGGGACTTTCTTATTTCCATTTCCCTCTTATTAAGGCTAAATTTTATTAACCTTATTTCCGATGTGGGTTTTCCACAAAGGTATTTTCTATTTTCAACCTTTTATTTTCAAAGAAAAATATCAAATTGCGAGGACGCAATTTATTTAAGGAGGGGAGAATGTAACAACCTTAGCTTCCATGATACGCTTCTCATTCAATAATGCAATAGCTTGCATTGTACGCAACTTCAAGTTCTAAAACACCACGACTAATCAAAGTAGCCGTTATGAATAGTAATAACCACTTTTTAAAATTATATAAATTATATATTTCAAAATGGACTTCATTTTTGGATTCGGAATATCGAAATTAGCCTATGTTGAATTTTGAGTATTTTTCTGAGAACTTCTAATTTTTTATGAATAGTGAAAAAATACTTAAAAACAAATTTTTTAATCAAAATAATTTATAGTGATAAATTATACTATTTAGTGGTTTTAGAGTATAATTAGAATATATTTTTACCATTTTATCCAATGGTGGTCATTATAATTAATTTAACATTGAAATTGGACATAAACAATTGCCAATCTTTTGATATAAATTGTTTCTGAAAAACACGCTATTTGTTGTGACAACGGGAATTAATTATAAAATAAATTAATGTAACTTATATTTTTGGAATTATTTAAAATATACATCATTTTTGAAATCGGAATATCAATTATAGCTTAGGGTGAAATTTTGGCATTGTTCTGAAAAACTTCAATTTTTGATGAATAGTGAAACCACTAAGTGGTAGTTAAATAACTGATTTTTCGTTTAAATGAAATATTACCACCTCTGTGATTTGATTTTAAAAAATCCAACATACATGGTTTTCATTAAGAAGTAAAATGTGGTTCAATGAGATTAATTTTTTTGGTGAATATTAACTTTTAAGTTCTTAATCGCGATTAGAGGTAATTAGTGTAGTTTAAGGTAAAAATAATGTTTTAATAATATGATATGAGCTTGAAACATGTCCTACCCTCATTGGATGTTCCATTTCCGACCAAGACAATCCATGGGTCAACTTGGGGACCCCATGGAGCCACTTCAGTTGGAAAATGACATAAATACCATTTATTTAATGTTAAAGTAAAAAATGACACAAACATGAAATGTTTTACTAAAACAATTTTTACATGGGGTTATACAAGTCATATTTTTGACAATAAATAGTCATTGGAAATCTAAAGAGATTTACTACATAATAGTATTTTTTTTATAATTTTTAGACATTAAATAAAGTATATTATTTATGACATCATTATGATGCAGCCATGACCTCATTATTTAACGATTTTAATAAAATGAAAATATAATGTAAAAGCCAAGGCTTACACTTGTCCAAAGACTATTTTATGGGTATATTTCGAACCCTTATCACCTTAGCCTAGAATTATATATGTTTGGGACCTTTAGAATCCGAAAATCATTGTATAATAATGTAAACTTTCCTTACATTCCAAGAGTGCCCCTCCTCTCCACTTATAAAAGGCCCCCACCTCTACCACCTCATTCACACTTTCAAGCCATTTGGCTCGGCCAAACTCTGCCCCAATACTCTCCCAAATTTCCCCCCTTACTCCTAGAAGCCTCCATTTTGGCAGAACACTTCCCAAGTAAGCCTTTGGCTCAAATCAAAAAGAGTTACTCGATTTTGAGGTAATGTCTTCTCTAATGTTATTTTTTTTATTTTGCTTCTCCAACCCCATAAACTCTTTTTATTCATTTCTTTTGTAACAACACCAGTATCCTCAATATACTAGGATTTTTTTATAAGAATTATTCGAGCTACACTTACACACACCTACATATAATGGTTAAAGAACATACAGTTTCTGTGGATGGTGAATTTCTGCCTCACGAAACGATGATTGTTCAACACTCATATAACACCTTCAAAGGTGGCCATTAAGATGTCACTATATTTATATATGATATATAATATGTTTATGTTTTACTTATGCTTATGTATTTTTCATTTATGGCATACCTTTATGGTTTCCATTATGGGTAAACGTGATAATTTCATTTTAGGAAGTGCGGAATACCGCCCCCTCAAAGTGATTTGAATCGTTAATACCATATGTGGGATGTATAAAGGATGGAGTAAATGATATTATATATGATGTTATACTGGAATTATATTATACGTTTATATCATTATGATTTCATTTCATTAAATATGAAATAGAAATGAATGTAGCGTTCATGCGTACGTACGGCTTACCGTCTCCATGAACGGTGCATTTCATTTCTTACCTCTAAATGTTACGTAATATTATGAATGAATGTATATGCTGGATATATATGATATATATGATATCTAAATAATTAATATAATTCTGGATATAATGGATATTATACCACATAAAAAACTTGTAATTATAAGAAGTTTATTGTTGACTCAAGTACCAAAGATCGAAAAAACGACCGTTATTAACTTAAATAATTACATAATGTTCATATCATTGTAATAAGTGATATAAAAAGGATAATGAAATTGAAAATGGTTCTTAATAAGGTATATATTAACTCTAGTTTATTTTTCAAGAGGTTAAAGAACAGTTGAGTCAAGTCAGACACGAGGTAAGGGAACTTCTTAACCCAATTTCCATTCTTTGGGTTAATCTCCTACTTTCAAATTATGTCATGATATTATTATGTCATATCTTGTATTTGTACTTTATTTATGTGTAATTATAGTGAATACACATAATAGATCTATTTTATTTTTTTTAAAAAATGACCTTTGTGAGGGACTTTGTCTCAATCTCCTTTCATTGAGGCATATTTGGTTTTATACACAACTTTCCTTTATACAGTGTATAAACCCCTTTGACTTTTACGTTTATTCAAAAGGAATCTTTTTATACGAAGAGTTTTACTAAATGAAATAAAGGTATGTTTTTCTTGTCGTACGTATGCGGCGACAACAGCTTCTCCGCCGCCATGGCCATTATTTGGGTTTCGGCTTCCTCTACAAGCCATAACTTTATTTAAAATGACAAATAAATTCCATGTTTTAATTTTCTTTTATTTTGGTATTGAAAATGGTTTTGAAAGTGTTTTTATTATATCAATGTGTTTTATTGATATCTTGTGATTGAAATGTGGAAATGTTATGTTTCCTTTATGCATATTTTAGCTGATATGATTATATTATGGTTTATGATATGTTTAACCCTGTTCATATGATGAATGCATTGGACTTAATAAGTGACGGGTGGAGCCCGCTATAGCTCCTCGATGCATCGGTAGGTCTCATGAGACAACTAGACATGGAATTTTCCAAGACCCTTTCCCAATTTGATTTGTGATTTTGTCTGAGGCCTTAATCATTTTAGACGTCTTGGCCGAGGCCTTGACAAAATGTTTCAGAATGTCTGGCATTATTCATTCCATCATTATGAAAGTGGTTATTGATATTGCATGTGATTATTTGACCAGTAGAATATCCATGTGAATAAGTAAATGGAATTATCTCCTTTTACTTTTTCCATATTATGTTTAAGTTCATGTTTAAAAGGCTTTTGTTTTATTTATACATTGCCTTAAATGTTGATGTTTATTTATGAAAGCTTCCGCAATATTGTTATCCTTACTGAGCATCTGAGCTCACCCCTTTCAATGTTTTAATATTTTCTAGGATGTGAAGAAGTATTTTATGAATGACCTGCAGGGATAGTCAGAAGAGGATATGATTGTGGACTATGAAGACTTTGTTATTATTTTTTCACTTTATGATGTAATGTAACATTCATGAATGTATCTAGTGTTTCCAAGGCTACTAAACTAATCAGTTTTTCGAGACTTGATCTTTTGTGATCATGCCAATGTTACGAAGTAATGCACCGACTCTGGGTAGCTGGGGTCGGGGCGTTACATTAAATGGTCATATTTTATTCCTAAGGTTGTTTTTGGTCGAATTACACTTATCCAATAGAATTAGGACATGTTTTAGGGTAATAATAATATCATTTTTACCCTTAATTACCCTATTTACTTTTAACTGTGGTAAAAAAAAGTAAAAAGTTACTATTCACCAAAAAATATTTTCATCTCATTGAACCACATTTTAGTCCTTGATATTAACCGTGTCTCTCATATTTTCGAAATTCCACTCACAGAAGCGGTAAAATTAAGTTTTATGAAAAATTCAGTTTTTTTAACTACCACTTAGTGGTTTCACTATTCATCAAAAAATGAAAGTTTCCAGAAAAATACCAAAAATTAGGCCTAAGATTTATTTGATATTATGAATTCAAAAATGATTTCTATTTTATCAAATTCAAAACATATCAGTTACATTAACTAATTTAAAAATTAATTTCCGTCGTCAAAACAAATAGCATGTTTTTAAGAGATAATAACTATCAAAAGATTGACACTTGTTTATAACTTGTTTAAATGTGAAATTACATCCAATGACCAACATTGTATTAAATTGTAAAAATATATTCTAAATATACTTTAAAACCACTCAAATTAATAATTTATCACTATTAATTATTTCTATTAAAAAAGTTGTATTTAATTAAAAATTAGTAATTTTCACTATTCATCAGAATATGAAAGTTATCCGAAAAGTACCAAAATTTCACCCTAATCTAATTTCGATATTTCGAATCCAAAAATGAAGTCCATTTTGAAAAATAAAATTTACAAAATTTCAAAAAGTGGTTATTACTATTCATAACGGCTAGTTTTAATAATATTTTAATAGAATATCATTGTTTAGTGAAACTCGGTATTGCGTACTACACACGCTATCGAGGAAAGTCTCAATTGCGTGTAATGCAAGGTAAGTCAAGGATGCGTGTTGTGCAAGCTCCTTTTTGTGTAGCGTACAACACAAGACATTAATGAAAAGAATATTTTTCATAAAATCTCTCGGTGTTACATTCTACCCCCCTTAAAATGAATTTCGCCCTTGAAATTCGTCGGGATTATAAATGGTTTACTATTCAAAATTTTCTTTGATATAAACCCACATCGTAAAAAGGAATAACAAAACCAATCTTTAAAAACAAAAGTATGAAATGTAACGGTTACCCAAATAAACTAATCACTAGGTTTCCACATAGGTGAAAATATGGATATGGAAGAGAAATCTAACCATCATGTTCTGATGGAGAGTGGTAGAGAACATGGCTATGGAAAAGCCAGAAATCACAAATCCATAAATTTGTGACGATCTAAGGTACCATCTAATTCATCAGATATAAGAGTACTAGGGAAACATTTTTGGTTTTCAAGATCGTTTCCCTAAAGTTGATGTAATTGGAATTAGAAGAAATAATTTCGTGATTTCGGTATAGTCTCACCGTTGGTCGTTATTTGGACAATTTCCACTTCATCTCTTAAATAAATGAAGTTGAATTTGTCATTCATGATGTGATAGCAGATCATGTGATAGAATGATGGGTCATTCCATCTGTCTCAAACAAAAGGTTATAAAAGTTATCAAAAAATACATAAGTCTATCTATAGTGAGATTAATCATATATGGTTCCTAAAATGAAATTATACTTCATATATCATACTACTTAATATAATAAAACTAGTTTCTACTAAACAGAGACTTCCTGTAGGCCAGTGGTAGGCGATAAAGGCCAGTCGCACTTCGGTTGTGGGTTCGATTCCCACGGCCTTGTCCGACGCGATGGGCTGTCGCCCGTCCTGCAGGTTGTCCTTTTTCTAAAACTATATTACAATAACATCCCATCAATAATATCAAAAAAAATTTATCCTTAAACAATAATAACTTATGTCCAAAATAGTCCATTCCAATCTTTAGGCTTATCCATAATACTGCAGTCCACTCTCATAATATAGTGAAAATGATTAACAGAGATTTAATACCATCGTTGATCCCCATATATCATAAGACATATCTTGTTGGTCACATTCCAAACATTCAAATGCCTTAATCATGTGTTCTCTTGAATACCCATTGAACCTTAGTGAAAACATGAATGCAGTTAAAAGTTAACACTTTCCACATATCAAAATCTTCAAAATTCTATATACTCAAACCATGATATCACTTAGTCCTTATATCAATCATGAGCTCATGAATACTGTCAAATATGTCATTTTCTTGTTTTCCCTTCCTTATGCACATATCATCTTTTTTCCAGAAATATCTCAATCACATTCCATGGTTACCAGTACCATAAAATTATTGAAGACCACAATAGACCAATACATAAATATTCCAATACTCAACATTATTTTGGAATCCCATTACATAAACACTTAATCATTCCACCGCATCATTTTCATATTCAACATCACCAATAGTGATCGCATGTGACTTCCTTTTTTCCTTTGCCTTAAGTGGTTGCTCATGTCGATCATCACTAACCCTTGGATTAGGGCATTTATTAGCATAATGCCCCATTTCCTTGCACTTGAAGCATTGAAGTGTACTGGTTTCATTCTGTGTATCCCTTCCTTTGTTTGCATCATTAGACATCTTCTTCCCATCATTGCTGCATTCAAATGCCTGATGACCTTCCTTTCCACATTTGAATCATTTACTTGTCCCTTTAAGACAATATCCACCATGCTTCTTTCCACACTTTGAGCATAAGGAAACATTCATCTTCTTTTCACTATTATTTTGAGATTTCTCCTTGAACTCCATCTTTCGTTTCTTGTCAAAACTATGAGATGGATAAGTAACACCAACTTCCATTTTTACCATGATAGCACAATGCACAATTTCTTCATAGCTACTGAAGTCTCTTATAGCTAATCCCCTTCGAAGACTTGGTTTTAAGCCACTGAATAATCAATCAACTTTACTTTTAGGTTGGATGATAAATCCAGATGCATACCTTGCAAGCCTTGTAAAATTCGCATCGTATATACCAATAGATTCATTATCCTTTTGATTTAGTTCAAGAAAATCCTTCTCCATCTTTGTTCGAAGAATACGAGGGATGTACTTATTGAAAAATAAGTTCTTGAACTCATCCCATTCCATGGACTCAATTTCATCTCTTTGCCTCGTATTCTCGATAAAATTTCACCATTGATCATCTTCACCTTCCAAACGATATACTGCTAAGATGACTTTATCATGTTCAAAACATTGAAGAACTGAAAATATCTTTTTAGTGGTACTGATCCATTGTTTAGCAACAAGTGGATCAGAAGACCCACTGAAAGAAGGTGGACATTGCCTCATGAAGGACTCAATAGAATATTGTTCCCTTATCTTCTCATTAGGAAGTCCATAATGATTCATAGCTTGTGTAATTATAGCAATAAGATTTTTCACTCCATCTCCGATAACATTTGTTTGTTCAGGATGACAATCATTGCATTGTCCATTGCATTGATCAACACGGTTCCTTCGGGTTCCAGCCATCGTCTAAAACCCAAAAAGAATAGTGTGAGAGGCAAAAATCATGCTAGGGAAAACAACATAATAAAGGGGGAGTACCTTCAATATCTAACATCTTAGGTTAAATTATATGATCGTTAGTGTAATTATAGGACTATAACCTATACGTATACTTAACCTTATGGACATCCCTAGACATACCTTAGAAATATCTCTAGGGATCTCACTAAAGTTCTCGCATCCTAGTTTCCAAAGGATGACTAAACCTTTCCTCTGATACCAACTGTAGAGACCCGAATCTTGACGTACATGGACATTACATTACTTTTGCGGAATACTTAGTACATAACAAAAACACACACACAAGGACCGTAATAGTTTAGTGTCTTTGGAAACTCGAGAATGTAATCTTCTAATCACGGTGAAAGATCTTCAACATCTCCCATAAAGATATTCCTTTTTTTGCTTACCTAAAACCTTTTTTTATATCCTAGGGAAAATAAAACATAAAAGGGTGAGCTCAAATGCTCAGTAAGGGTAAAGAAAAGAAATATCAATCACATCATATTCATAAGAACATATCTTTTGGAAATCTTAACCTGCAAAAGAGATCATAATTTCAAAACATGGGATAAATCATAGTAGTGAAATGTAATCCCAATAATCATAACATAAAACATGAAACTTTGTGGCATACACACATAATCATAGAGAATCATTTCTTATTAGTCAAGACTCATTGCCAAGACTATCTTAGTGGACAAAGTCCATTTCTGAACCGAGTTCACTTTTTGTTTCAGTCCTACCATTCCAGCCACGTCTATCTCATGAGATATAAAATCTTTACCCAATGCATTGGAGAGAGATATAGGTCCCACCCAACTCATAATGATACAATTCTTATGTGTGCCACAAAATCATAAACCATACATTATAGCATAAAAAATGGGAATCTTAAACATCGTGACATCATAAAACAATTCATATAAGATAAAGGAATTAATAAAAATATTTCCATCACAACATAATCAAATTCATGTAATAATAGGGATAAAAACAGAACCCTATATTATCTTAGATGGAAAATAATTTTTAAAAAACACTTTAACTCCATTCTTGAGGAAAATATCCTTTCTACCTTAAAAACATTTTTCCTTTCTTAACATGTCATAAAATTTTAAACTACAAGAAGTTGATTAAAAATAAACTTGAAAACTTGTAAATGAAGATTCTTGGAAGTAATGTTTTAAAAATCCATTCATGCCGTATAAGTTAAAAAAAACATTCTTCCCGTACTTTTGTCGGAAAAGTCAAAAAGTACCTCATACGAAAAACGACAAAAGATTCCTTTCATATATTTTACTAAAAACTCACCGAAGGGTAAAATAGGATTTAAACAATTGTAGGTGAATGGAAATAATATTACATATTTAGGAAACATGGATGTGGATGATAAAATGAACCCTAGTAAATACCAAAGTATAAACAATCAAGGATAAAAATGAGATTGTGAAATTTCCCTTACCTTAGGTCCGATTTGTTTCGTAAGTGTCCGAACCTTCTGTATAATGATTTAAATAATGTCATTGACTTATTCCAGAATCATACTCATTGTTATGATATCATATATGGTTCACTTATGACTTTATATTACCCGTTCTTTTGTAAATTTCATGTTAAAGAGCGTTTTGGGTAAAATCGTCTCATTTATCGTTCGTGTTTTAACTTGTAATTATTCATATGATTACTTAGACCATGATTACTTAAATCCAGAATGTAAAACATGATTTATATATAATATATATTCAGAATATACATATATATAATAGATCAGTAAATGGAAAGAAATACACCGTTCATGGAGACGGTAGGCCGTACGTACGCATGAACGCTGTTTTCATTTACTTATTGAGTTGAATGGAATTAAGTAGATGACATACATATATATACAGATAAATCCAGTATTATTATTTCATATATTTCATGATTACTTATTATATATGCTTTATAATCATTCATGAATGGTTAACGTGGAGAATGAATCTCATCGCGTCGTGGAGACGGTAGTCCGTACGTACGCACGAGCGATGATATCTTTCTCATGATCGTGGGACTGTATTGGAGTGTATGTATACTATCTCAGAATCAATATAACTTTAAAATAATAATATATAGTTATTATTTAAACCATTATACCCATCCAAGTAAGGTGGTGGTGGAAAATAGATTACACCACAGCGTGCAGACGGTATTCTGTACGTATGCACGCGCGATGATATCATTATCATGATCGTGGGACTGTATTGGAGTGTATGTATACTATCTCAGAATCAATGTCACTTTAATATAATCATATATAGTTATTATTTACACCATTATACCCATCCAAGTAAGGTGGTGGTGGAAAATAGATTACACCACAGCGTGGAGACGGTATTCCGTACGTACGCACGTGCGATGATATCGTTCTCATGATCGTGGGACTGTATTGGAGTGTATGTATACTATCTCAGAATC